>CM056581.1:19462500-21862500 GCA_029721435.1 Gymnothorax reevesii
ACTAAGATAATTTTTTTTCAATATAAGTGCTACCTTCCTATTTAGATACTGTCTTCATGTTACTATTCATAATCTGACTTCTGCTACATTAATAACTGTTCCACAATTACAACACAGTATGCATCCAATTATAATTCTCTGCATAACACCACTTACCAAACCATCACAATGTTGTGTTTGTAAGTCCATTGCGTTAGTATGTGTTACTATCTAGACCAGGAATCAAGTTCAGAGGCAGAGTACAGTTCAGAGGTAGGGCTCATAGATAGTAATATGGTAACAGTGGAAAGGAACCCAGAAGAGGTTAGCACAGTTCAGTTCAAATCTTGTGGGCAAAGTGAGGAAGTGATACCAATTGCCAGCCAAAAGCTTTCTGGGATTGACAGAGCACTTCTGTCAGCCAGATTGACAGAGCACTTCGCCAGAGCTGACCTGTCCCAGATCAGGAAAACGTAGCTTAGGAGGAACACGATTTCAATCCTGATACCATAGAAAGATTGAGAGCTTGTTCCTAATAGACTGGACAGAGGAACAGACTGACACAGGAATTAACTAGAACATAGTCCTGAGCCCTCGACCCAGAGAGATGCTCAGGAGCTTGTTCTTATTTACTAAATAAGGAGGATAGCTTCCGTAAATTACACTAGTAAGTACTGACTGGGTTTGAGCACACAAAGCAAATTACAATCAGGCAACTTGCAAATTGAAGGTGGGGGTTTAAATACACGTCACAGGTACGAAGGATGTGAACTAGGAAACGAGACGTGGCCGCGGATAAGGTAACACGCAAGATGCAAACCAAGCAAATGGAGACATGACTTCTAATAGACATTCAAGTCAGTGAAAGGGAAGATTCAGGTAGGGATGGTCTGGATATGTCCCACGCAACTCTCAGACATGGCAAGAATATCCCCAGCCAGTTTGGATCAATGGGGAAAACTAATGAGGCGCAGAGTCGTAGATCTAAAATGCTTCAGTCCAATGTACTGTTATATTATCTTCGCATTTTGCCTCTGAAGTGTTCATATTGGCTGCAGTTGCGTAACAAAACTTTTTTCAAGAGAACAATACCGCAACTAAAGATGCTTAATAGGGAGGACTACAAACCGGACAACCAACATCGCTATATAACCCTTTAATTAGTTTTAATGTCCACTCTATTATAACTGGGCAGCTTTTTGAGTGGGCAGAGGTGATTTGAGACCAAATTTAAAACACAAGCTGATATTTAAGTAGCCTACCTGACGACCAGTGGCAGAAACATGGGGTCGCAGTTGTATTCGGGCTCGTATGTGATGGGAAACCCAGGACAAGTGAACACACGCCTGTGATGAAACGATTGCTGTGGCAGTTTAAAGTAAATGACAATTAACCTTTATCAGACTCGCTATAGCTCCCATATAGCAATGAACGACTTCACATGTAACGTGTAGTATGGCCAGTTTCAGCATTATGAACAGCACAAAAACCAGAAAAATTCCAGACATTGGAAGTAACATTTAGAAGATTTTGATCCTTTTTGTTTAATATTTATGTAAATGGGTCAGGTCTCCATTAGACCCACATTAGAAAATGATTTTTTTTAAATTGAATTTGATGGGGGTTAGGCTGAATATTTAGTAAATAGAAAATATGCAGTTTAACCACCATCAAATTCAATAAATAAATGCATTGGCTAAATTCATTGTGAGCCCATATTAGATTGCTATTTTCATCTCCTCATGCGATGTGCACGCAGCAGTAGAATGCCTAAAAATATATGAAAACCTACCCAATGCCCAGGTAGGTCATTTTGATTAACTAGCGAGCATTTCTCAGCTACTTCACTATAAATGCAGGCTTCAAAGAACAAGCGTGAAAATGGGAGCAAAAAAAGTGAAGACAAGGGTAAACTGTCTACAGTGGTGCTCAGTGATGATTATACACCGCCACTTTCATCTAAAAGGGGTCCTATTACATAACTTCCCAATAATTTTTTTGGTGAAAATGAATTGTAGAATATTGTTGAAGGCAACGAGAAGCACAAAAATCATTCCCAAAAGTATATTGAGGGAAACATACGTGTAATCTGCGTCCTTCTTCTGAAAATTCTAAGAATTAAAACTGCTTGCTAAATAACTTATGTGGGATCTATGTTGGATGTCTGGCCAACTAATTTGTTTTATACAGTCCTTATTTTGCTAAACATAGCTAAATTACTAGCTTGTCAGCTAGCTAGCTGGCTATCTATCTAGCTAGTGCTGTAAATTACTGTACAATTATTGTGACATTTGCTAATGAGTGATTAAGTAGCTAATAAATTGTGAAAAATTTTATAGCACACTTTAAAATCCATGGACATCTCAATGTGATTTACAGGAAAAAACCAAAAGGCAAAGAAATACAGTTAAAAACATAATAATAATTAATAAAATAAATCATAGAGAGCCAGTCACTTGGGAAAAGCTAAAATGAACAGGTGCGTTTTGAGGTTTGTCTTGAAAATATCCAGAGAGTCAGTGGCCCTGAGCAGTCCAGGGAGCTGATTCCACAATTTCGTCCCCAACACGGAAAAGGCTCGGTCACCCATGCTGGCCAATTTGGTCCGTGGCACATCTAGGAGGTTGGAGGAACTTGACCTTAGTGTCCGGGGGGGAGGACTGGAGGGTGAGGAGTATAGTAATGATAAATTTTCATAATGTAACATGACAGTTGTCAACTTCTACTCAAAAATCAAATCAAAAGTATTTAGCTAGATACAGAAAAGAAAAACTATTTTATGAATATTGCATCCATCTCTGAAAATTACAGTGGCACCTCGTATACCACAGTTTTTTTTTTAATCAAAGAAATCCTCATCAGGATAATCTCTGTACAATAAAAAGGCAGTATTTGCAGACAGATTATTGCAAAAAAATCTTTACAGCTTGTGCATAATGTGCACGAACATTTCATAGCCAATGCCACTACCAACTCTCTAATTAAACCTTCACCCCTGAGGGAGGGGAAACAGAGAGCATTCACTCCAGGGTTGCAACACTATTATGAAACAGTCTCACTTCATATCAAAAAACTAACAATCATAATCAGCTCAGCTGGATATTTCCTAAGTAATCCATGACCTTGCCTCACCCACACCTGCAATTGTACAAGCTGAGTTCCCTGTTCACCATACTAGCATACAGTCTATTTTACAAATTTCTAGGTGCATTCACTTGCTCAGCACACATACAGTACAGGCCAAAAGTTTGGACACAACTTCTCATTCAATGCGTTTCCTTTATTTTCATGACTATTCACATTGTAGATTCTCACAGAAGGCATCAAAACTATGAATGAACACACGTGGAATTATGTACGTATCCACCAGTTGCCATTGATAAGGCAAAAAATTCCACTAATTAACCCTGACAAGGCACACCTGTGAATTGGAAACCATTTCAGGTGACTAACTCTTGAAGCTCATCAAGAGAATGCCAAGAGTGTGCAAAGCAGTAATCAGAGCAAAGGGTGGCTACTTTGAAGAAACTAGAATATAAGACATGTTTTCAGTTACAGGTATTTCACACTTTTTTGTACGTAATTCCACATGTGTTCATTCGTAATTTTGATGCTTTCAGTGAGAATCTACAGAGTAAATGGTTGTGAAAATAAAGGAAACGCATTGAAGGTGTGTCCAAACTTTTGGCCTATACTGTAAGTTGATTTAAAATGTTTGTTCTGAAGGAATAATCGTGTCAGAAAAATATTTCAACTGTATACAGCGTCTTCAGTAGCATCATTGTGTTGAAAACAGCATGAATCCATGTCATTGCTGCATGGATCTTTGTTTTAATGTTCACAAATAAGACCAGAACTGTGCCAAAGCTTTAAACATTCCTGTTCAGAAAGGACAGGTATAAAAAAATCGGATGTAAATTTTCATGACCATTTTTGCTTTATTATATAATATATAAATATAAATCGCCATTGAAAATTTTTAGATGCTTTCATGATTTACTGTTGAGGTCAATTGTAGCATTTAATAAGCCCATATCTCAATTTATTTATTAAAGCCACATCCTTTACATTAATAACTTTTGATACCTAATATGTGATGGATTTTTGAACAGGCTCATGTAGCTTTTATTTCTAAGTGCCATGCAGTCATTATCCAGACGAATATAACTCTACCACCTTAGAGAGTGAGAATCACGCTTACAGAAAAACATACACCAAAAAGAGCATAGAGAAGAACAGATAACCTGAGAGGAAAGAACCAAATTGGGTAATGCACACGAAGGGTGTGCTGATGAAACTCAAAGTATTTGGCAGCATGTTAATAAGAATGCGTGACAGAAAGGGCGTACACAAACATAAGAACTATCTTTGATGACAGAAGAACAATCTATAAGATTTACCTGCCCTGACAGGGCAGTCGTGCTGTCAGCTAAGGTCACCTGATACGTCCACCTTCACTTACTCACATCAAATATCATCGCGACCCCTAACTGCTGGAAATGCATTGTGTTGTGTTATGGCCCCAATTTGTTATTACATTTATAACACAACAGCAACAGCAAGGGATGACAAACACAGTTTTAACAACTAAAACACATTTAATTTTTAACAAAGACAATAACAGCTAATGAACAACTAATGACCAAGATTGAATTATAACAAAAACAAAAATATTTACAGTCCCTTTGGGTTTTCTGGTGATGTGCTGGTTGAGAAAAATCCACAAAAGAAACTTAACAGGTCTTGAACAGAAATGACAGGTCTGGTCACACGTATCCTTCTTCTTGCAATTTCTCCTACTACTTTACTGTCTCAATTCTTTTCCTTATATACTCTTTTGCAGACTCCACCCACATTTAGACCTCTTTTTTTTAATTTTCTGAGACTTGCCCCAGACATGTCCAGGACATGTCTAAACATGACTCCAGTCTGAGCTTAACAAAAAAAGGTAAATACTGCCATCTAGTGGCCTATATTCACATTACAGTTGGCAAAAAGAATGGGATTGGTTTCAAGCCTCTAGCATACTTAGAAATGAAGGTTTGGATCAAAATGTGTTTTTGGCATTTTGTGTGACTTGACCTTGACCTTTGGTATAGAAAGTGTAGGTCTGAGGCGAGTAACCTATGCTAACATGTCTCAGAGTTTTGTTAACATTGGTGCAGGATAAATGGCAAAAGGGTGCGTAACTAAGAAACTGACAGACAAACAGACGTCTAATGCAACTGACCAATATACTTGCCGATTTCGGCAAGTAAAAAGCAAACAAATGGGTGAAAACATTACCTCCCAGACACAGGTTAAAATTTTGACTAAAAATTTGGGAGTCAATTATATAAAAAAAAAATCATCCAAGTAGGATCATATTATTATATGCGTATCACCAGTGTGTAGCCCAGCAAACAATTCTACCAAATTTTTCGGTAGAACATTCAATCGAAACTGTTGGAGGAGTTGATTTCCAAAAGAAGCTACCATTTTCAGGATGGACAATCAGACATACTGACGTTGTCATAACAGTAGGTAAAAAGCAATGGCTACGGGAGGAGAGAGGAAACAACCAGACTGAAGTAGAAGTAGGGAAAGTGTTAAATACAGTGGTGTGCAAAAATTTGGGCACCCCTGGTTCAAATGTCTGTTACAATTAATCTCCAAGTGATTGAAAGCAAACCTGAATGCTAAATGCTACAAAGTTAATCATGACATCTTTCTGCAAATTTAAAAGCAAGGTTTCTTTTTATTTTTCTTAGTTTTTAAATGATAAGAAAGGAAAAAGGGCCCAGTTTGGGAATCCGTTTGGATTATTCTTTGTTATGTTTTAAGAGGATGATTACTAAGGCCCAAACCCAGGTGATTTACTCGTTAGGGCTTCAAATTCAAGAAAATTTTCAGATAGAATGGCCCAAGATCTGGGGAGAAATGCGCAGAAGAACCCACGCATCACTGCAAAACAGCTGCAAAAACAAGTTGCAGACACAGGTCTAGTTGTTCACAGGACAACAATATAGCGAACCTTAAACAACACAGACCAAGATGGCAGAGTTGTAAAAAAGAAGCCTTCGTGAACTATGCAAAAGAGAACCTTGAGAAACCTCAACCCTGCAACAACATGCTTTGGAATGACGAAACCAACTTTTAGGCCACAACCAAAGACGGCATGTTTGGAGAAAAAAGGGTGAAGCATTTGTAGAGAAGAACACGCTGCCAACTGTTAAGCATGGAGGTGGATCCATTATGCTTTGGCTTTGTGTAGCGGCGGGGGGCACAGGGAAATTTTTTGCAGGAGGGAGGAAGAATGGATTCCAACAAATACCAAGATATTCTGGAGGCTAATGTTCAAACTCAGTCCAGATATTGAAGTTGAAGAGATGGGAATTCCAGCAAGACAATGACACGAAGCATACCTCAAAAATACACCATGAAGTACCTCCAGGAAAGACGGATAAAGGTTTTGGAATGGCCATCACAGTCCCCAGACTTGAATATTATTGAAAATCTGTGGAGAGACCTCAAACATGCCGTGTGTTATGGCCCCAATTTGTTATTAGATTTACAACGCAACAGCAACAGCAACAGATGACAGATACAGTTTTAAAACTCAAACACATTTAATTAAACAAAGACAATAACAACTAACTAACCTAAAGACCAAGATTAATTATGTGCAAAACATAAATATTTACAATCCCTTTTCGGGGGGGGGGGGGGTGACTTGGTGATGTCTTGGATGATGAAAATGCTCAAACACAGGCAAAGAAATCCAGAAAAGTAACGTCACAGGTCTTGAACAGAATGGCAGGTCTGGTCATCTTCTTGCAATTTCTCCTACCACCTGACTGTCTCAATTCCTTTCTTTATATACTCTTTTGCAGACCCCACCCACATTTAGACCTCTTTTTTTTTAATTTTCTGAGACTTGCCCCAGACATGTCCAGGACATGTCTAAACATGACTCCAGTCTGAGCTTAACAAAAAAAAGGTAAATACTGCCATCTAGTGGCCTATATTCACATTACACGTGCATATAAGAAGGGTGAAGAATATTTCTGAGCTAGAGGTTTTCTGTCAGGTTTTCTTTTCTGGGGAAAAATTCCAAAGACAAGAATCGAAAGACTCTCAGCTGGCTACAGGAAGCGTTTGCAAGCAGTAATAGATGCCCGAGGAGGAGTGACAAAGTACTAGCTGACAGGGTTCCCAAACTTTTGCACAGGGCCTTTTTCCTTGTTTTATTATTTTGAAACTGTAAAAAGTGAAAAATAAAAATTATACTTGCTTTAAAATGTGATGACATGCGTCATGTGACATGCGCCATGTTTAATTTTGTCGCATTTAGTGCTCAGATTTGCTTTCAATCACTTGCAGATGAATTGTAACATTTAAACCACGGGTGCCCAAATTTTTGCACCCGACTGTATTAGAGAACTGGAAGTAATGGCCGGAAACTCTTTTGCCACATGGGTTCTTCGACACACAAAAGCATAAAATTTACACAAGATGAAGACTTATTACTGACCAAATGCCTACAATCATGTCATCTGCCACCACATATTATAGCAACCAAGATGACTGCTGTTTCCAAGTTATGCGAACAGAGGTGCTCCTTTGTTAGGATTAATACAGCAGTAGGCGATACAAGACTTGGGTCATCGTAAATAATTAAAAAAACTATATATGTTCCCGGGAGGCTGGGTAAGTCATGTTTGTAGCCTACTCATTGCTGTTACAGTTAAAAATGTGTTTTAGCAAGTGTGATGGCAGTAAGTTAGTTTGTCATATCCTATCTTATAAGGTTATGTAATGGGTATGAGTGAGATTAATGCAGTTTAATAAAGAAGAATTAACAGCCTGTAAATTGTGGGACTGTAATTAACTGTAGTAGGTACAGAACCAACATACACTCTGAGTTTCCACGACCACGTCTGGGAACCACTGAGTCAAAGAATGACTACTGTTTATGGCTAAAATACACTAAACTTTCACAATAAATTCTAAATGGCAGACTTTCTGTTGGGTTCAGGTTATGGCATCAAAACACTTGGGATGTAACACGTGCCAACCAAATTCTGTGCAAGTGGGTAAACTATAGTGTGAGGGCTACTTCCTTCAAATTTTGCAGGGGGTGACATATAGCCATTTTGCCACACTCAATTTCAAGGCCCATATAAAACACAATTTTTCACTACTACTGATGCGCAAGCAAAGCTTTTTGAGTTTTCAAGTGCCTTTAGCCTCTCAAAAGAGCAATACATTTTGAGGAAAAAAAAAAATATATATATATATAATTCTTTGCATTACAATGGGGTCTCAGTGCAGGGGCTATAATTCCTGGCATTTACAGTTCAGAAAATCAACATGAATGTAACAGAAAAAACCCAACGAGGGCCATCAGGAGTACATTTTCCTGTAATTTTTAGTTCACCAAACCCCTGGTGTAACACCTGGAGGTTAAGTGGATTTATATAATAGCGACAAACTTTTTCCCCATAACAAACTGTCAAAGGGCACCAAAGATATCTTGAGGCCTTAAAACCAACCCTTCCGTGCACTTTTGATGGGCTCAGATTTAAATCTGAATAAAGAGCCACTACTCACATGAAAACGTATACTTTTTCCCTCCCACAAGACTTCTCACAAAGGCTTATTCTTTTATTCATGGTCATCTGGAATAGTCTTTGAGCAACACAAAAAAGAGAAAAAAAAAAATCTCACCCCCACCAAATGATATGGTCATTTTTTCTTCTTTATAAACAATATCAGATCATTTTATGGTGCACTTATTTGGTGAGAAACAGAGAAAGATTACGGTCAATTCCTGGCTAACGATTTTCCGAAAGAATGACTGGACAGGAGTTTCACAGAAAACAGTGGGGCAAAGTTTGGAAACCGGGTGATCAAGGATCATCTTTAAAGCACGAGTGTCAAGTTTTTAACCAAAATGACTGAATAGCTGGGATGAGGAGAGAAAACAAATACTGTTTTTTGTTGGTGAAGGGATCTCAGGGACTGTCTGCCAAGAGCAAACAGAAATAAGACACTTACTTGGTGCTTACAGTTCAGCAGGAAACAACATCCAGCAACAGTGCTCTCCCAGGGTCCTTCCTCCCTTGTGACCTTACGAAAACGAGCTCTGCCTGCATCTGAGAGGAAAAAAATGGAGTTAAGTATCAGCTGTGAGCAATGGAATGCTGATCACGGGAAAATGGAACAACATAGCGGTAGATTCCCAGGTGATACTGCTGAATTAGTGTGCAAGAATGTACTGGAAAATGTTCAAAAATGACTGGCTTTCCGCTCAGAAATTACTAGTGCGCACTTAGCATTTGAGTCTATCTGACAGGTAATGTACAGCTCTGCGTGATCATCTGGGTAATACACATACAGTATGTTCATATTGCATTCAATACTGTCTCCACAGAGTTGGTTGAGACAGTGATATGTATGCCTGCCAAACTCTTTACAGTATTAGACCTCAAAGGAGAAATGCGTATTTGTTCTATCTTAGGAGAATTCAATAGTCCCTTGTTTCTATTACAGTGGGAAAAAAATTGAACCTTTATTCGCAAAAGAGAGCTGGCCTGTGAATGCTAAGCCATGAATGATTGACTTAGCAGTGGGCTGGCTAGAGCATTCTGAAGGACCCAGAGCACTTCAGGCATTCCAGTCAGGCTGATCCTCCAGGAATAATATTTCGCTCATTTCTTCTGTGTAAACTGCAAGATAATATAGCATGATATTACATAACATAACATAACATGAATGGCAAGAACAGGCCTTTCAGCCCAACGAAGCTTGCCAGTTTCTTTATACTATTGTGAATATATCCCTTCAGAAACTGAATGACTCAATGATATCTAGCTTTAAGTCAAGCCTGCTCTTGAAAACCCCCAAGGTCTCTGCCTCAACAATATGGTCAGGCAAGCTATTCCACATTGAAATTACTCTTTGGGTGAAGAAATATTTCCGAATATCAGTGCTAAATTTTCCTTTGGTCAACTTCCATTTGTGACCCCGATTTCTACTCACAAAATTTGGTTGAAGGAATCCTACATAATTCACTTAATTAATTAATATGTTAATCTCTTTAGCTTTCATCTTTTATACCTGGAATAAGCTTAGTGGCTCTTCTCTGAACTTTCTCTAGAGCCTCTAGATCTTTTTTTAAGTATGGTCCCCAGAACTGTACACAATACTCCAGATGAGGTCTAACAAACGTGTTGTACAAAAGAAGCATCACCTCCTTAGATTTGTACTCAATACTTTTGGCAATGTATCCCAGCATCCAATTAGCTTTTTTAACTGCTACGGCACAACCTGTGAGGGTTCGGTCAACAATCACTCCCAGATCTTTCTTGTGTGCAGCATATTCCAGTTTGAAACCTCCCATGAATTAATCCCCTCTAATGTTTTTATTACCTACATGTACAACTTTACATTTTGCTAGATTAAATTTCATTTGCCACATTTCTGCCCAATTCTGGATTCTATCCAAATCGTCCTTAATCACTTTAGTGAACCCTAAACTATTTGCCAAACCCCCCAATTTAGGATCATCTGCAAATTTAACCAATCTGCTCTCAATATTCCCATCAAGGTCACTAATGTAGATAAGGAACAGCAGGGGTCCCAACACCGATCCTTGGGGGACGCCACTCCCCACCATACCTAGCTCAGATGAGATACCACTGACCACCACTCTCTGTGTTCTGTCCTGTAACCAGTTTTGAATCCACTTCAGTGGAAGTGGATTCAATACCTCCTGTAACTCCAATGGAGCTCATTTTAAAAATTAGTCTCTTATGCGGGACTGTATCGAATGCTTTCTGAAAATCCAAGTACATGAGGTCATAAGCCCTGCTCTGGTCATAAGTCCTGGTGGCCTCTTAAAAAAATTTCAGAGGGTTTGTTAGGCATGACCCTCCCTTCCGAAAACCATGTTGGCAATCTCTCAAGATACTGCTACATTCAAGAAATAAGTCCAGCTCATCTTTTATGATAGATTCAAATATTTTGCACGCAATGCAAAAAAATATTGTACTCACCATATCAAGTTCATCGCTATTGAGGATAACACCCCAAATTTTGTCGCTACCTTCTCCAATTTACGCACACATAACAGCTCACTTATCAACCGATTTCCGTGTTCAAGCAAATTACCATCAAAATTCCCATCACAATTTATTAATCCCAATCACTTACTGATCCCAATAATTAGGCCATCATTCTACTTCCTTTATCCATCATAGAACCGATGTTTTTATGGCAGAATAGACTAGGCCAGCACAAGACTCATTGACCAGATCATCTAATATTGGGAGGAGTGATTAAAATCATTATGTCATCCTGGATAGAGTACAGAAATGAACAATTGTTTCAAAATGTCTTGTGGTGGCCATAACATCCTGAAGACGCTGCTGTGCAACTGAGGAAAATAAAGAGTGAAGATGCCAGCCAAAGCAGTCTTTGCTCTACCATCCAGGCTAAAGCTGATCCTTGATGCTGTAGGTAACAGGTGCTAAGGCAGCTCAACTCTCCACCGTCCAGGAGGCTGCGATTTTGCGGGGGAATGTGGTCAGTCAGTGGAAAGCAGGAGAAAGATAAAACTGCTTACCCATCTCCATTGATAAATCCACCATGCAGATATCTTTAGCACATATCAATAATTTATAATACATAGCTCCCAAGTGACCCGCATTTGGCAGGTCCGACCCACATTTGAATAGCAAAATCCACAGACCCGCAAGCAAGTGAAAAAACCCGCAATTAGCGCATTGAGGGATTTATGTTTTATTCAGGCCTGGACTGTAAATCGGGAGAACGGGGAGAATTCCCGAAGGCCCGGCCTGTCACTGGCCTGCATGTCTTTTTTTTTTTTTTTAAAGACAGGTCGTCGACCAGAACCAATCAGCTGTCAGGCCGGTCCGCTCCAGGTGGCTCGCCTGTCTGATCTTTTTCTTTTCTTTCTTTCGTTTGGAGCTCAAGACGTGATTGGTTTGTTTTCATTAACACCCCGCCCCGACAGACCGAGGGTGCATTTGAGCGCGTCTGCTAGTAAGTCGGCTGCGTGGCATTCCCGAAAAATTATGCGAGAATCTTGCCAAAGTTGCGCGATAAGCCCTCCAAACCCTGCGATAGCTGCAAGATCCTGCACCTGCTAGATCCTTACAGGCAGAAAAAGAGGCCAGTGCACAACCATTGGCTGAAGGTCCAGAACACTGTCTGCAGCAGGGCATGTGATTGGTGGTACATGAGTCATTTGCATGTTCCTTGGGATTGCATTACAAGAATGGTATTTATTCTTTATTATTAATCACCAACCTGTAACAAGTTGCAGACATATGAAAACCAGGCACTGGCAGTTGATATAAATGGCTCTCATGCAGTTGTAATAATAGCCTTATGGGCACTATAGTGTTAGCGTTGTTGAATTTTGCTGTCTGTTGCAGTACTGTTGTGTATGCCGGCCCAAACATGAAAGCTGTTGTATATTTCAACCTTGGATTTAGGTTGGGGTTCGTTAGTATTCCCTGGTATGATAATCAGATCCTTAACAGCATAGCATTATGTCAGCAGTCATGTTGTGACTGTAGTACTGAGGGGCACATTTTGGTGAGAGGTTTCTGTGGTATGAGGGGGAGAGAAAAGGACTGCTGGTGATGACTTATATGGTGAAAACCCATATGTGAAATGGAGTAATACTGCGATTATCAGATTAATACAGAGTGTTCATGTGACATTGGAGTGAGTGTTGTACTGACTAGTGCCTATATGGAAGTGAATATTTGTTTCGCCTCCGCCAACATGTACTACTGAGTGTGTGTGTGCATGTGCATGGTTGCATGCATGTATTTGTGGGCGTGAACGTGTGTGTGTGGGCAGGGTGGGCATGTCTGACTCCTGGCCTGAAAAAGTCTCCCAGTGTGCCCCTGCTTTTATTCCTTAACCCCCGCATGCATGTGTCACGAATGAATGAAATTAGAGGCAAATTCCACCCCCCCGTTCATCGAAATGATAAGGAAATCAATCCGGGCCCTCCAACCGCCCCCCACACTCAAGAAATGAAAGGGAACCCCCCCCCAACCCGCTCAACAAAATGGAACGCCGTGTTGGTTCCTTCAAACATGGGAGGTATGTAATAGCGCCGCATAATTGTGCAGAATTGGGTATCCTGTGGGTTAGATTTAGTCATTTTCAGCTGTGAAAATAGTTTAGTTAATTGGGCTTTTAACCTTATGCAGCCCCACCTGCCCACCTGCTTAACCCACTTCCATATAACATTTTTTTGTAGCTCCATTTCAAGTTCAACAAAAAGGCAGTTCAAAGGCAAACACATTGCCAATAATGTCAGATTGCAACATAAAATTAACAGAAAGCAAAATGTAAAGAAAACAATGTTGGGAACACTGCACGCTATACTCCCCATGATGTTTTGTTGGTAAGAATTTGTGGTAAACCTACCAAGCTAACAATGAAATATGGACAATTCTACCTGTTTTGTTTACCGTCACTGGACTGCTTCAAACTGAATCGAGTTCTGAAACGGCATGTAGCAAAGTAGCTGGCTGCCTATCGTGCATGGTTCCGTAATCAATAAGGTCAATACTTACAAAAATTACTTATATACTCAGCCAAAATAAAAACTTCACACTTGTTTGGAGGTCGACAAGTTGAACATACAAGAAATGAGGTTTTAAATAATGATTTTATTTAATTCTGTACTCATTAAGGATGGTGTATCATAAAAATAATATCCATAATGTTACCAGTTCCATCGGAAACGCTACAGAAATGTCCAAGAGTAAAAATGGTAAGTTACAACTTGAATAAGAGCAGTGCACAGGCGATTACCTATGGTTTGGGCAGTCACACGACCTCTAAACAATTTGTTCCTAGTGGACGCTGCAGTGAAAAATCGATTATGCAAATGACGTAAGACAATTTGTCGCTCTTCTGCTTTTGACGTCACACTTGAGCTACCAGACCGAGGTCGGTCCGCTGTGGTGCCAGTTTGTTGGAGACCTGTCTGAAGATCATGGATAGTCCTTCAACTGCATCCCATAACCCTTGCAACGTCAGTGACGGACGTTTCCGTATTCAGCATGCTAATGGCACGTTAACACTGAATGTTTGAGAGCCATGGTATTGAAAATCAACAAATAATTAACTGTAAATGTCTGAGATGTCGCTCTAACGTGCTAACGTGAGCTCGGTTGCACATCTTGTGACTAGGAACACGAGAAAACATGGTTTTAGCTTAAAGTACGCTCGCTCGTGCTACGTACCTGTGCACGTCAGAGTTTATGTGTGTCATAATGTTTTTGACAACTTATTTACCCCTAGTGATAATAAAAACTCTTATTAAAAGTTTCAAGAAAATATAAATATAAATACAAATTTATGAGGGTAAAGTTTCTTTTTTGACTCAGTATATTTCAAAATATGCATTCCTTAATGTCAACAGTTGGACCCATAGTGTAAGTCTATGTCCTAATGTTATATGCTAGGACATTCCACTGAGGAATCTACTTCTGAAGACTTAGAATCGTCCATCACGAAAACCGTAAGATGTTTTGAGTTTATTCAGTATATCTAATCGTAGCGCCACGCCTCCAGTGCCCTTAATGATCGGCCTGTTCAGACCCGGCCTGCATTCCATCCTCCACCACGTCTGATTTTTATTGCATCTCATTGCAAATAAGCAATTACTCGTTCTATATGAGCAAGAGATCCGCACTTAGTCAGTGCGAGGTCTCGTAAGCCTTTTGTAAAACTCTAATCTTGTGAGGACATTGTGAGCTCTTTGTAAATGCGCTGTTATCTTTGTAACTGATGAGCGCATTACTATAATTATAGTTTGAACATCGTTTCCTGTTTGTCTTTGCATTTTGCCTTTTTACCTTTGCCTTGTTGCAGGAAAGGCATAATAAAATCCACTTTATCTTTACATCTGAGTCCGGTTTCACGTTTGCCATTTTTCAGTGCACTCTGTTCAGTGCACAGAAAAGACCTCTACACTAATATGCACCTCATGAAAAAAATAAAAACTATAAGATCGTACTACAACCCTCTTTCTATATGTGAAGCCTTTCTCATCCCCCCCCCCCCCCCCCCAAATAAAAAGAGGTTGACCAAGAGGTTGCATTCATCTGTTTGGGAGGGATTTGCATCAAACTGTTTTACTTGCAAACTAATTATCTTTATCCATTATCTGACCCGCTTATCCCTGGTCATGGCCACGTGGGGCCTGGAGCCCATCCCAGTGAATAATGAATAACAGGCAAGAACATACCCTCGAGACAGTTAATTATCTTTATTTGAGTACCAATTATTCTGCTTATGATAGGTTTTATATGTTCAAGGTTCAGATTATTTATTTTAAAAGCAATTAAAATTTAATTCAAAAATCAATAATAATCCCAATAATATCCCCTCAAAGTCCTCTGTGAAAATAGCATGATTTTGACAACTTGTCTGCATAACCCACTTTGTCACGCAGTGTAAATGACAGTTTGAATTATTGATAAAAAAAAAAGGCTGAATTACACATTGTCTGCTCATGGTGTAACTGTTTTTGTATTCCTTCTAATGAAGGGATGCTGTATTGCATTGTAATTCCGCATGCAGAGCCCTGCCCCATTATGTTCTTGGTTTTGCTTGTGGTGGCGGTGGTGGTGCAGGATTGAGGTGGAGGGCCTGTGTCCTCGGTTTAAATAAGGCCTTCATCTGGGAATATGTGGAGCTAGTTATGCACACACTTGTGCTCCTGGACAGTGCACTCTGCTCATATCCATCCTCTGAGGGTGCTGCCAATGAGAGCAAACACTGTCATAACTGTGATGGAGCAAAACTAGCCTTAATGAAAGCAGCTGGAGCTGGGGTTTTTTCACTTTTGCCTCCACCATTTCCGCTCTCATTCCTCTGAAGCCGCAAAACAAGTCTCCAAACATCTAGCTGCAGCCAGATTTGGAGAAGGCTTACTATTTTTGAAGTTCCACCACAAATGATACAGCAAGAAAATGCCTGCTTATAAAATATGTGTATAAACATCATGCATTTTGTGTGCGTGTGAGTGTGTGTGTGTGTGTGTGCGAGTGTGTGTTGGCTTACTTGAATGTGCTTGTACACTCTATTTACACAATGTATTTTGTAGGTGAGAAAGCGTACAGCGCAATTTGAATGTACCGTATTTGTAAAGTGACACAATTTTCATTGTTTAAGCTCTAATTAAAACAAAAATTAATTTAAAGCTCAAGCAAAGATTGATAGCTCACACGTCAGGATTTTACTATCCATTTTGGCTGAACTATGTCGGTATTGCAGCCTTTTGTTTTATGGTTTTATTGAATTTCATTCCTTCACCTAATTGTCTCATATCGTATACCCAGGAGTGTACGTAAAAAAAAAAATGTGTTAAGGTTCAAACTAATATTAAATGCAATGAATGTCATCCTCACACCATGCACAAAATACTGTAAATATCCTGACCACTGTCAACACATACTGACAGCTTAAAATTTCTGAAAACCAAATTATAGGTCCATACGGCATCTACATAAAGTGTTACATTTCAATCCATCCAATATAAGTGCATTTCTTTTGCAAATGGAGGTGGTTTTTAGTGTTGTTTACCAAAATGCAGAAAACACTGTGTGGCTGAACAGGCATCACAGCAGAAAGCACCACAGGGAATCATTTAAACACTTCGGCCTAATTCTGAGAAAAGTCCAGGAACGCTGCGGCTACAGAATTAAAAACAAAAAACAACTTGAGGCGCAAATTAGAAACAGTTTGGAATGGAAAGCAAAAATAACTACTTAATTTGCCTTAACTTCATCTATTGTGCTTTCAATGTGTCGCACATTCAAGGTGGCTCGGCATGTCATTAATCATTTATCGAGTCAACAACAGCTGGTTTGAGTCAATGCTTAGCAGTTGGGGTATTATCGACACAATGAGGCGGAAATTCATGCATCATATCAACCCAGTCTGGTGCCAAAAACGACTAACAAGCACATCTTACATGCTTCTCTTGACTTCAATGCGGCGTGTAGCTTTCTTTTTCCATTAACTATATCACTGGGCGGGAGTGCTGTGGTTGATAATGTCATGGTGTGATTCCACTGAACTGAGCGATCACACAGGGCTGCACAGCCTATAAAGAAACCTATAAGGGTCATTCCACGCCCAACTGAACAAAGCTCCCCCCAGCTCTCTCCGATTCCATGAAACTTATTTTGCGAATAGCCCTTACGGCCGATAGTGATATGCCAAAATTTCAAAAACAGCCGTGAAATAGCATTCAAAATATGGCTGATTGAAATTTGCTGGCCACGCCCTTTTTGCTATTCTACTTCCTCCTGGTCCAATATTTAGAGGCCAGTATCAGAAGCACAAAGGAATGTTTCATATCCATTTTTAAAAATAGTTGAAAATGGGAGATACATTTGAAGAGTTTGGTATCAAAACGGTATAAGTGCCAAAATTACAAAAATTGAGATAATACCATCGAGCAATAGTCCTGCACTTCTTACACATGGTGCAAAAACCCGTCATTAGATATGCATACTATATGGTGTATTTTTTCATGGTCAAAGTTTGTGTTTTTCTATAAAATGCAATAGGCGTCAACATAGAAAAAGCTGATTTACTCAAAATGACTAAAATGGATATATTGCATTTTGGAACCAAACTCTTCATTTGCACTTAATTTTCAAAAGACTTTGCAATGCGCTCTTCTCATCTAACAGATACGGTATTCCAATACTGTTGCTGCTGTTATACTGTATGGACACGTAGTAAATACCCATATGCATTGCTACCCTTAGGTCGACTCAGTTTATCGAAAAAAAAAAAGCCTGAAATACGCCCCGCAAGCAAATATGCAAAATAAGCATATTTTTCAAATTCAAATATGACAAGGTTGACAGTTGATGAATGAGACAAGATTTTAACTTTGTAATCTTTATTTCAATTTCAATTTATTTGAATGGCGCTTTTCACAGATGTCGCTTTTCAAACTGTCACAAAGACGCTTTATATATATATACGCTTATATATATATATTGACATATAAACATTTGAACAAAGTCCTTTCGACTAGCTCAGCCTCCTTCCATGGGAAATCCATGGAACATTGATGTATAGTTTGATTAAATTAACAAACACATCAAAAGCGTTAAATCGACTTTCTTCTTTTGGATATTGGCGTAAAAGCGTAAGTTTTGCATTCTATGTTCTATATTCCTTGACGTTGGGCACATAACTAAAGATTTTAATGCCTTCCAGTATATGATGCCTTAGGATGAGTGCCCTCTTATTTTGAAATACTCAGTCCATGGGAGTTCATTCATTTCACACAAATCGAAAACACGACTCAGCTTACTGCTTAAATCTCACCTGTTCTTGATTGGTTTATTTTGTCTATTTATGTCTCTTCTCTTGCAATACTCACTACGCTCATGTTAGCTTATAGCTGAAATGCATTCGTCGTATTGTCCACAATACATAGCTGTTTTGGTTTTTAATGAGTGCTGGCGTTTTGTTGTTTTTATATCTTTTTTATACTATAACCAGAATGCCTCTTGGGCCCGTACCTCTCCCAGTCCACTATGGTCTGCGTACCTTATGCCGGACGTCCAGGATCTGGCGCACGATGTAGATGGGGCCTTGATTGATGAACCTGTGGGGAGAAGGGGGGCAACGGGGAGGACTGCAGGGAGACAAAGACACAGGTATAATTATTGAGACACGAAACACTGAATGACTGTCACGAAAGAAGTGGGGAAATAGGAGCATGACAGTAGATGAAGACAGGATTCTTGAAATGGTAAATCGGCCAATGAATCAGTGGGCAAGCTTCGTTGATGTTTTCCAAAGCGAGATATCCTTCACAGTGAGCCAAACCTTCTGCCCCTCTTGGTAGTACATGTCGTATACTTGGTGCACACGTCGGAGTAGTAAAGCACAAGCTCTTCTCTTGACCCGGCGGGTGCAGTGAGCCGCAACCTGAGCAGCAGGACCCTCCATCAGATGATGGAGGTGCAGTGAGGCTGGAAGCTGCATGAAAACAGGATTGTGAGCATGAGCATGAACTCCACTCCAGCATTGATCCCGAAGGCCAGTCCGCATGAGGGTAATGATGTTCAAGCCAAGGCCTCCCCATTACCATCGGGACTTGCCATGACACCTTGGATCCATGCAATGACTCCAACTCTTCGGTGTGGTTACCAGAAGTCAGTGTGGACACTGCCCGAGTTACCTCAGTGATGTCAGGAAGAGCAATCCCTGTAAGACCCTGGGACCAGAGTGGCATTAGCTGTGATACAATCAGGACCCTCAAGTGGCAAACAAGACAGAGGATGAATGAAGCTCCCGTCAGCACCCCAGCCAACTAAGGCCTGAGTGGTAATAGGGTGACCCTCTATTATTTCTGTTGTCAGGCAAACAGAAAGGAGTGGTCGAGTGGATGAGACAGCAGGGGTAGGAGTTTAACTTAGAAATAGTGACTGGGTTTAAGCACACAAAGCAAATTACAATGCGGCAACTTGCTACTAAAAGGACAGGGTTTAAATACACAAAACAGGTACAAAGGGTGAGTTTGAGGAAACAAGACACAGATGGGGATATAAGGCAACACGCAGATTTGGCAAGATGCAAACCAATCAAAAACAGATATTACTTCAAATAGATATTCAAGTTGCTGAATGGGAGGAGACACAGAAGGCATTCATGCAAGTTTTGTGATAGGTTTTGCTGTCACTGAATTACTATTAGATCAGGGCCCATATTCACAAAGCATCTTATCTCACTGCGAGTAGAACTTCTACGTTGGCCAAGTAACAAAGTGTTGTCAAACATTTTATTTCAAGGCTTATTGGGTTGTTTCTCATGGTTGGAGACATAATTCTCTCCCTCACCAAGTCAACAACAAATAAAATTGCTTCATGGTCGATCAGATATCTTTTCAACTACTGTGTATCATTCAGAATTTCCAAGTCATTCCGTCTTTCAACAGCAGCAGCCATTTTCCGATTCTTTCTCCGGTTTTAGCGAGTTAGGAGTCCTCTTGACTACTTTAAAGCTCTCCCAGACTTAGGAGGTAGGCCTACTTTTAGGCCTAAAATGCTTTGTGAATAACACTTAGTGAAAATAATTAGGAGTCTTAAATTTACGACTGACACGCCCATTTTTTTAGGAGTTTCTCCTAAATCCGGCAGTTAGGACCTACTTTTAGCGCAAAGACGCTTTGTGAATACGGGCACAGAACTCTGTCCATGATTACACTTCTGCTGATGAAATCATGTGGAAGCATTTGCTTCTTACTTTTGTTTTCTGGTATTTCAGACTGTGCAGTGAACAAAATTTTATACTAGAGAGTTGTTCCTTTTTTCTCATGTAATGAGGCTCGGGTTGGTCAGAATATGAGGCCTTGTTGGCGTTTAATAGATATTCAGAATTATTTTTCTGGCAGTGCCTTAGCTCAGGTGTAAAATGAAAGCTTTCCCTTTCAAGTACACATTTAATTTAAGCCACGGCTCACAAACAAATAGCCAAAGTGTGTTACCACTGAAACTTGGCTCCATTTATGTTCCATTGAGGGCTTGCTTGCACATCTTGGAAAAGTTTCTCAGAGAAAAGTTTATGTTTTTGATGGAAGTAGATACTTTTATTCCCTAAGGTAAAAGTAAATTGTAAAAAAAAAACTGCAAAAATGAAAATTGATCTCTAATACCAAGTTATAAAGCATGATTACAGCAGGATTACTTCAGATCTGCATAACACAGTGTGTTGCTTGTGCACTTGAGAGAAGTAATGAGGTCTTTCGTGGAGAATGTGAATAATAAAAATCAGTTATTTCAAACAGCACTATAAATTCTTAACACAATGTGGTGTCTGTTTTTTCCAAAAATTAATGCCAGCTTAGTGATTTAAAGAACCACTTTCGGTTATTCCAAATGTTTGTGTTCTTTCATTTATACTTTATTATTATTATGTTTGTTTTTGTTATAATTTTAGTTTTTTTTTTATCTCATGGAGCACTTCTCAGACTTAAGAGCATGTTTTAAACCCCAAACCTCTGTACCCGCTCTGTCTCATCTGTAAGATAAATGGGTTGTTGTTCGCACTCAGCCATGTGGGAAAGAGGTGCACAGTGTTTCCGTCAAGCTCCGAGTGTGGTCCCTTCAGGAGTGAAAGAGCGCTGCTCGGTACAGGGAGGAAGAGATTTATATAGCATTATCAGGCCACAGTCAGGAAACTCATGGGACAGAGTTCAGCCATTGTTTTTCCCCTACACGAGGAAAACGGGCGAAGCACTTTTTCACACAGAGAGACATTTAAAACCCTTAACAAAACCAAAAAAAAAAAACAGACTCATTTTGCAACAGTATCTTCCTGGGGACTTGTAAGTTAACCCCTCGTCATTCTGACGGCCCGTCCACAGGCCGTCAGGGAAGTTAAAAACAAACTGCGTCATTTACACAGCTTGTATGTGACATGATATACTCTTGCCACATATCTTCGGAAAGCTAAGATTCTTGCGATTCAGTTGATGCCAACCATTTCAAAATATAATCATCACAGCAGCTTTAATCAAAGCCTGTGTCACAGCTTTATGCTGTGGTCCCATTGTGTTTTTCAGCTAATAAGTCCCAACTACACTCATCTGCAGGCATCTGTTTGAAAAAAATTAAAAAAAATTCAGGCGAGAATAAAAACCTTCTACTTCAGTGTGTTCCAACTTAGATTACTCAATGACTGTAATACTTACAGTGATTCTTTCAGGTGGGGGAAAAACCTCAGAGTGTTTCCTTTCAAAAGAGAACAAAACCATTCATTTACTCCTAACGGTTTAAGAGCAGCTTTCAATTTACTTTGGGTATGCCTTGGATACGCATTTTTGGCAAATTTTACCAGAGTGTTAAAGTTAATACGTGCATAAGCGCTCCACATTGCACTGGTGAGACCAGTTCTCTTTGAGATATTCCATTTTTTATTATCTGGTTTAAACCCTGCGGAGTTTCTGCAACTTTTAGTTTGAGGGAGAAGATCAAGAGGGAGTCATCTGCTCTGCTAAAAAACACTTTTTTCGCCGTTTTTTTTTTCATGAGCCCCAGCTGAGGCATGTGCTTTGGCAGGGCGTGAATGACGGGATATTTCGACACTGTAGATTTCAATTCCTGTGGCGTTTCAAAAGCTAGAATTGCTCTCGTCACTACTTGCAAGGCAATGAATTATGTTTAGTGTGTCTATGGCAACGCATTAATAATGCATTCATCACCAGGAGGCAGGGGATTGTTTGATTCATTGTCACTACTTTTCTTTTATGTTACTTATACCGTGTACCTACATGCTTTTGATGTCTTATGAGTTATTTATCTACCTTGAAACACAAAATTGAGATTGATTGATTGATTGATGATGTTATCAGCTCAAATTAGCACAGATTGTGGTTGCACAAGAATATATAATTGTGCTGTTTTTTAAACTGCGTAATGACAATAAAATGATTTGATTACAAACCTTAACAAATGTTAATGTCTGCTGTATGGGACTGTGCTACAGTTGCCCCATATTCCTAATCGTAATCATCCTACCAATAATGCAGTGTAGGAATTACTAAAGGTTGAAATAGGCAATACAATATACTGAACACATTGGCTAAAGCATGAGTATCTGCCGGATACTCATGCTCAGTATGACAGGTTTCATGTTTTTTGCTATCATCTTATCTGTTCAACCCTCCCTCCCTCCCACACACACACACACACACACACACACACACACTATGCGCACGCGTGCATCCACATTCATCCTTGTGGTTTGCGAGGATTTTATATTGACTTCAATTCATTCTTTCAGTGTCTTTTCAGTCTTTCCCTAACCTTAACAATAAGCAATGTACACCAAACTAAACTGTTACCTGAACCTAAAACTATCCTAAATCCTAGCCTAACCTCTAATCTTTACCAATAAGTCACAATTTGCCTTTGTAGTTGTGAGGACATTTGAGAAAATCCTCACTTCCCAATAACGTCCGCACTCTGTAGGAAAAAAAGGTTTTTTTTGGTTCTCACTTTATAGCATGCAAAAGAACACATACACACACACACACACACACACATGCATGCATCCACGCACACACACACACGCGCACACACACGGCTCCTGGAAGGCTGTTGTCATGCTACATCGCCCACCCTATTCAGAGTCTGTACTTAGTGGCTAAGATTCCATTTGGCAAACTAAAATGGAAAGCCATCATGACATTCTTGGCGCTCATGTTTGGCAGAACATCTGCCTTTGGAGATGGAGATGCCATGTCATACGCAGCACAAGACAGAGTGCTAATCCGCCATCAGCTGATCGTGCGGATCATCGGTCCCTGAATGCACCCCTTCCTCGTTTGTCTGACCAGGTCAAGTTTTTCACTGACTGTGGTAAGCGTTAATCCAAACGGTCCTCAAATTACATCCCTTAAGTAAGTGTAAGACAAAAGAAAAAAAAATATTGCCACTCAGCATTGAGTTGACACTGACAAATACCCTTGTGTTGCATGTGAGAACCATAGAGCTTCTTCGCAGTTTAATGAGAGCAGCAGTTGCTGTTATTAATCGAAGCAGCAGATTTCCTTTGATCCCCCAGAACCTGCCAGCAAATTGGCATGAAGTCCCACTGGCTCAGATGATTCCACACGCAGGCCTGGCTTCAATCTATACTTGTCCTTATCACTGAAAACACTAACTGTCAAATAAATAAAAGAGAAGATTGAAAGTTGTGCTCTCAGGAAAAAGAAGCGATCGGCCTGTGTTTTCTGAGTGAACAAAGACTTGCAATTATTGATAAAAGTTTTTCAAATTTTAAAACTGATTTTAAAAACACTGAGTTCTGTCAGGAACACTCTTTGTGTATTGCCTCGTGAATTTGTAGGAGGTTTGTACGCTGATGCATTAACAGATGTGTTTTGCTGTGAATAACTCTGATTTTTGTTCTATTATACTGTCACTCTAGCATCTGCTTGAAGACGAATGTAATGTAATGCAATGTCATACAGCAGGGAAGTTTTAAAGGATTATTCAACACTTAGCTCTCAGCCCATTGTTATTCACTCATCGCACCGATCATCTCCCTCAGGGAAAAGGGGAAAAGGCTTCAGTAAGGATCCAAATATAGGCAGACTGCCACTGGAGGCAGATTTTGAGAAGGAATAAGGAGTATCACTCTGCATTGTATCCCAAGCTCAGTGAAGAGGAAATTACTGTACTTATTTCCTGATCCAAATAAAGACCTGAGGCTTGATGTTCAGATAATGACTTCAATTTCATTCTGTCACAAATATAACCTTTTTTTTGAGTTATTACAGTGAACATAGGAGTGGAGCTGGTAACTAAAAACGACCATTGTAGAGGGTATCTAAGAGACAGCACGCGGCAGGAGTTGGGCAGGTTTGTTCGAGTGCTACCCTGTAGCAATGACTCAGTTAGGAATGCACTCAGGGGAGGTTGCCTATTGCCCTATCATAAAAAACTGTCCCAATGGCCTCTCGCTGCTGCAAGCTGGAGAGCCTTTCATTTCTGTGTTGCCTGTCCTGCAGCAAATATGCGTCCCTGCAGCCACAAATCTCTCCGAGTCGTCGCCATCTTTGGTATGTTCCCTCAGTTCGGAGTGTGCTCGCTGCTGTTATGTAACGTCAGGGCATGTGCACTTCCCCCTCAGGCTACTGAGAAACAGAAGCCTGCACAGGTGTTTTACACATTATGTGGATCTCCCCAGGGATTCTGCATTGTCACCCGTGTAACAGCCTATTGATCTCAAACGTAAACACACATGCACACACACACACACACACGCACGCGCACCCATACACACACACACACGCGCGCGCGTGCGCACAAAAGAAAACTAAATGGCCTGAAGCTGTGTTTCAGTGGTGGATCTGTAAATATGTGTAATCCTGTATGTTGTCAGATCAGCCATAAGTTTAACCCAGGCAGATACGTGTACCATGAATCTGCAAATTATCAGCCATGTTACAATTAGCCCAAAGATTGCATGCTTGCAGCAGAACTGATTTTCCGTGTTGTCTCTTGGTTCACCTTTGAAATGATCCTCCAGCTAAATTAAAATTTTACATTTTCAAAGCCCAATATAATAATTCAGAGGAAAATGTCTGAAAAAATGCAGTGCCCACCAGCGAGGAAAAAAATAAAAAATAAATAAAACAGCCTGTTTTGACCAAACAGTGAAGAATGTGCGGCAAACGGTAATAGAACGTGTCATATGCTGAAGGCTCAAGCCAATCTGTCACAGTCTGCAGAGGGTTTTATCTGCCATTCTGATGACTTTTGGACAACCTTGGGTCTTGTGCCGTGTTGCTACCTCTCCCCCCAGCTCACAGTGAAATAATATCAAGGACGCAGTGATACTGAGCTCAGGGTATTCAAAATATCCTGTACTTCCAGAACAGGAATGAGCAGCAGAGATGATCGGTTATTTCTGTCCATTCTTTCAGAGATTGCCGCAGCAAAAAAAAAAAAAACAAAAAAAAAAATGTATTTTTTCTGCAACCAAGCTCAGAAAACCATGCATTAGTATGAGAACCCTATCTTGACTACAGTACGGTATAACAGCCCAATTATTCACCTTCATCTCTCTCTCAGGAAGGATAACTCTCGCATGGAAAAAGCTAAGGGACTCAGTGAGTATGAGAAGAACAGATTCCACTGCTTGTTTTATGTGCTGTGGCAGCAGTGTAGAAGAGGGGAATTATGAGCGATTCTGAGAGAGGCAGGGCGGCAAAGCTTTTTTTTTTTTTAACTGTTAAGGCCTGAAGGCTTGAGTAGTGAACAAAATGGAGACTTGTTTGCTCTTGGGGCCATGCATATGCATATGTGGGCTTACTGCTGCCAAGAATGGGTAAGATGCACAGCACACAACGCGCAGTTAGACTAAAATTAGGGAAACGGGAAAACCTTCGGGTTTGGATCATAGGAAACAGGCTGAGGTAAAGTTGGGTGAGAAAGAAAATAAATGTAACCAAATGGTACATACCATCTGCCTTGGCACAGAGGGATAGTTAAAAATGTGTTGCGCGCATACTCAATAGCTGTCTTCCCACTGGGTTACTATAAGATGGCCAGAACTATACGCCTTGGGAACCAACACATGGATTTTAATTTTTTTTTTTTGTTTTTTTTGCCCTTCTTGGTGAATTAGTGAACTGGACCATAAGTAAATGGCTATAAAAAAAATGTATTTATTAAAAACATGTGCGGAAAACCTACGATGAAATTTTCCCAATACATTGCATAGAAGATTAAATAGAGTAGAGGGCTACTAAAAAAGAGAATTAGCGCCCACCAATTAAAGAATGGAATCACACCGAATTATGTTACCTGTGATACTATCATGTGTAGGTTCATAAAATTTAATTTAAACTTGTTCAAATATATTTGCTTGTTTCATAAAAATGCAAGACTGGCCCTTTAGTACATCTCAAGTGCAACTGGCATAAGTGTCATTCAAACTCCCAAAGCAGTTCAGGATTTGAGCTTATTTAGTCATGTTCAACCTTTTCCAACCTGCGCTTGCCATTGGAGAGATTTTTATTCTGCTCGCCTTAAAGCGCATTACTCCTCCAAATCCATTCCAATTTACATTTCCTAATTAGCAACTCAGTGTTAATTTGTTCAGTTGCGAGAATCAATCGGTAGATTACTGTCTATTTCTTCTTAGATTGTATGATTGTTCATTGCTATAGCTATCAAGCATTTTCCAATCCTCATTAATTATCAAGCATTTTCCTATCCTAATTAATAGTGACAACCAACGTTCAATATTTTTTGAAGCTTCTAAATTCCTACAGTTCACGAAACAGAATATATTTTTTCTACATCAGTGTCCTATTGGCTTGATATGCCAAAACATTTTTTTTAAAAATGCAGTTTTGCCAACTCCATGTGTTAAGTTTTCCTTGGACAGGGGCAACAAAAGTGGGAAAGTTGAGGTAAAAAAACCCGTCTGGAACATCCCACAAGTGAACGGGTTAATTGGAAACAGGTGTGTCATGATTAGGTATAAAAGAAGCATCTCCGAAAGGCTCAGTCGTTCACAAGCAAGGATGGATGAGGTTCACCACTTTGTGAACAACTGCGCGAGCAAATAGTCCAAAAGTTTAAGAACAACGTTTCTGAACGTGCAATTGCAAGCGATTTTGGGATTTTATCATCTACAGTCCATAATATCATCAAAAGATTCAGAGAATCCGGAGAAATATCTGCACCTAAGTGGCAAGGCCGAAAACCAACATTGAATGCCCAGGATCATCGGTCCTCCGGCGACACTGCATTAAAAACCAATGTAATTCTGGAAAGGATATTATCATGTGGACTCAGGAACACTTCAGAAAACCATTGTTAGTTAACACAGTTTGTTGCTTCATCTACAAGTGCAAATTAAAATTCTACCATGCAAAGTGAAAGCCAGACATCAACACCCAGAAATGCCGCTGGCTTCTCTGGGCCCGAGCTCATCTGAGATGGACTGACACAAAGTGGAAAAGTGTGCTGTGGTCTGATGAGTCCACTTTTCAAATTGTTTTTGGAAATCATGGACGTCGAGTCCATGGCTAAAGAGGGAAAGGACCATCCAGATTGTTATCAGAGCAAAGTTCAAAAGCCAGCATCTGTGCTGGTATGGGGATGTGTTAGTGCCCATGGCATGGGTAACCTGCACATCTGTGAAGGCACTATTAATGCTGAAAGGTAGGTTTGGAGCAACATCCAAGTGACGTCTTTTTCAGGGATGTCCCTGCTTATTTCAGCAAGACAATGCCAAGCTACATTCTGTATGAGTTACAACAGTGTGGCTTCAAGGTAAAAGAGTGTGGGTAATAGACTGCCCTTGCTGCAGTCCAGACCTGCCTCCCATTGAAAATGCATGGCGCATTATGAAGCGCAAAATACGACAACAGAGACCCCGGACTATTGAGCAACTGAAGTCGTACATCAAGCAAGAACGGGAAAGAATTCCACTTACAAAGCTTCTACAATTAGTGTCTTCAGTTCTGAAATGCTTATTGAGTGTTGCTGAAAGGAAAGGTGATGACACGTAGTGTAATGGCCTGCAGTATACGGAGGCCAAGCGCAATGACAGAGAGAAAGGGAGTAGTACGAACACAGGACAAACAGAGAGAATAATATAGACCAAATGCAAGTACTTGCGCTTCCAAAGGACATATAATAGTCCGAACCACAGAAGCAAAGCAAGATAGAAAATGGGAGAAGAAACTCTAACAATAAGAAGACTGAAAGTCATACAAAACCTGACTGCAGATACCTTCGGCTATAGCGTGAAGCTAAACACAGACACTATAGCGAAGGAGGCGTGCCGTACATCCTGCTTATATAGATTCTGGGGAGGCACCGCCCCAGCTCAATCAACCAGCTGGGTAAAATATTTGATGTCAAAGGAATTCGATATGGTCCCGGGACGAAAGCTGCAAAGAAAGGTCCAAACAACACACACACCGAACAAACCATGACACAACAGTGGTAAACATGCCTCTGTCCCAGCTTTTTTGGAACTTGTTGCAGGCATCAAATTCAAAATGAGTGAATATTTCCAAAAACAATATAGTTCATTAGTTTGAACATTAAATATCTTTTCTTTGTCGTCTATTCAAATGAATTTCGGCCGAAAAGGATTTACAATTCACATTTTTCACAACGTCCCAACTTTATTGGAATTGGGGTTTGTACAGTTTTCCCAGAAGCATAAGGACATCAATGATTTTGCTACCAGGGAACTTCGACGAATTGCTTGCACTGTAAATTATTTTAAATGCATATGTCAAACTTTCACAATTAGGCAATTACCTAAATTATTCAATTACCAGCACGTCGACCTAGGTAGCATTGGTAAATTACGCTAATAAATCAATTTTTATCGTATCACGGCAATGAGTGTGCAACTGTGCTCCCGCAAATGTACCCTATTCTTTTGTATTCTGAAAATATTTTGATTCATACAATTAATTATTAATTATTAATCTGATAATTTGATTAATTAATTAATCTAATAATAAGGATAATATTGATCCTTAATTATTAATCTGAATTCCATTTCCCATTTTTGCAATTTATTCATTTATCTTTAAATAAATTAGGTTGCTTGGGTGAAAAACATTGCAAAAATGGGAGATGGAATTCAGATGAGTAATTAATTGGATTAATTAATTACTTATTTTTTCCATACTTACAATATAACTATGTATACGTCAGTGTACATCAGTGTCGTCCATTGGTGATCTCAGTCATTTCTTTAAGAATTCTTAATAATTACAAGCTTAAATATTGGTCTTCATTATTCAGTGAATAAATTGTGTGATTATTAATCAAGCAATCTGAAACAGGAACAGCTTCAAAACAATTAAGCGTTTAAGGGTCAGAGGCTCACGGAATGCCACAGAAAATCCTGTAACGCCGGCGTCTCCATTAGGGGGATGTCGGACCTCAGGAAAGTAAAAATATTTTTGTATGTGCATTTATTGTTTCTCATGTTCCTGTACTTACTTTAGCATTTCTATGCATAGTCTTTTCCCTTTCTGTCATCACTCCCTCACTTGCAGTCCCTTGTTTATTGTTTGATTGTTAGATTGTTTGTCTATATGTGGCCACACCTCCCTGCATGCTTCTTGGTTTGCACCGTACTAGTGCGAGTTTGTTAAGCCCTGTCCGAGTGTCTTACTTTCTAGAGGTTTCTAGATTCCTGAGTTCCCGTGTTTACAGCTCATTTTGTCCCTGGATTTTGATTTCAGTCCTACTGGTTGTGTCTTTTCTGATTTACCCATCTTTGATTTCTGATTTGGCTGTTTGATTTTGATTTCTCTTTTCGATTTTGCATTGGCGCACCACCTTTCAGGTATTGATTCTTGGACGGAACATTGTTGCGATTCTGGATTTGCACCTCTGTACTGCATTCTGCCTGCCAGTTACTGAATAAGATTGTATGACCACAAACTGTCTGAATAAATCCTCTTAATTGGATTATCTTCTGCATGAGTTCTGATTCCTCTGCGTAACAAAAGCTCCTGGTCTCATATTGACAAACTCAAAAATCTAAAAGCTTGCCAGTCATCCGAGTAATTATTTCAAATGAAAACTGATTATTTATTTTTGGGGGGATGTCATTTTCCCCATTACCCTTCAAAACTTGAGTGGACTTTATAACCCAGTGTTTACATGCCTGTTATCAGAGCAAGCACTGACCATCGAACACTCATTGATGACACTTTAAAGACCACACTGTTCTCAATGAACGCTCACCCTAATTCACTCTCAGTACCTACGATATGCTTATCTGAGCTGTAAAGTTCTGGGGTCAGGAAGCCGAAGCCCTGCAATACTTCTCTCACACTTAAGAACTCAGGCACTTGATGGCACCATTAGCTCCACCTCCGTCTTCAAAAAATGTGCTCATAATGAAATCCTGCTCACTGAGAAAACAAAACAAAACAAAAAAACCTGAAAGGAACTTTTGTTGCAGCCCCTGAAATTTCTGTCTCAGGTTCATTATAATTGAGGAAAAATGGTTTAAATATATATATATATATATTATTTTTATTTAAATGAAAATGAAAATGCTCCGTATCTTAATTTAAAATCAAAGCAATCAAAACAATTGACACATGATACTCTTTCAGTGAATGGGAGTAGAAAACAGGCTGGTCAACTTTTTAGCCAGTTACAACGAATGCTTTCATCACGCCTGTTGGTAAGCAGGAAAAACACTTTTGGGTTTGGTGGGGGAACAATCATTCTCTAATGTTAACAAAAACAACGCAGCATTTCTTAATGATTGCCTCAGTCTCTGCACCGCGAGAGACAGCCTCTTATTCCCAACTGCAATCAGCAGAAACCCAGCAAAGACTGCTGCTCTTCATTGGCAGAACAGCGCTTGAACAATGGGGAAGTTCTGGCTGTTTCAGCGCCTTTTCTCTGTTTCACATTTCTGTTTTCACACTGTTATAAACTTGCACCTTTTTTGCCAGTTATTTTAACTGCAATTTTACAATCAGTTCATAACAGAGGTTCTGTGTATGTTAACTGTTAACCACAGTTAAATATGTGCAGGACTCTACTAACAGTTAAAATAACAAGGAGACAATGCAGTAATTTAACTGTTAAATTCAGTCAATTTATCACAGTGCAGGCAGACATTCTTATTGAAGGAATGATGTGTTGTGTAAAAATTTTTCCAACATTCCGGATTGATTTAATCCTCAGCAAAGAGTAAATCTGTTTAGTGGGAGGTCTAAAATATATCAAAGGCTCTAAGGCTATTCTTCAATTTTGAGGCAGGATGCAGTTTTTCCTGTGAAATAAGTTAGTACCCCCAGCAGTTCGCTTCCTCTTTTTACACGCACAGGCACTCAGGAATGCTCCGCCATTACTGCTTTCCTCGAACTTTCCAAGAATCCCTGGAAGAGGGGAGTGGGGCAAGCGAGAGGAGGGGACAAGCTGGTGTGCTTTTTTCTTTTTTTTTTTTTTCTTGACAGATACGAAACAAGCAGAAGTATCAGGATAGATAGAGGAAGGCAGGATAAGCATCAGAAGGTCAGATTTTGTATCAAAGAATGTGGCAGATTTTCTCAAAAATTTTTCTGTCAGACTTTACCAGTTACTGCGTTCACTCGAGATCAGAGCGTGTTTGTGTGTGCATACGTGCATTTGTTAGTGTGTCCTCCATGTCTGCTATTACTTACACTCAAAAAAATGAAATGTTAGATTTACTTAATATTGTTATGTCAACTGGTTCCACAAAACCGAGTTAAGTACATTCCACTCAATGCAACTAATTAAACCGGCCAAAAATGTTAGAAGTCTAATAAAGGTTACGCAAAGCAATTGCGTGGAACCAGTTGACATAACATTATTAAGTAAATCTAAGTAAATCTAACATTTCATTTTTTGGAGTGATATGTGTGCCGGTGTTCACCTGTTTGTGCGTGTGTGTGAACGTGTGCCCCAGTGGCAGGGGATTTTGGCTCAAAGAAACAGGATTGGGGTTACTGAGGAAGGTCGAGAAATCAAACCCTTGAGAAGGTCCTTACCCCAGTTCACAAACATTCTCCTATTGGCTCACACGTGTGCACTCATGTGCGAAGGGGTGCGGGTTCCAGATACGGCACTTCGAGCCAAGCTCAGAAGGAAGTGTGTGCGTGTGTGTGTGTGTGCGTGTGTGTGTGTATGTGTGTGCGCGCGTGGACATGTACGTGTTTGTGTATTTACGCAAGTGTGTCTAAGTATGTGTGTATACGTGTGTGTATGTGTGGCTGTATTGACGATGCACTACTGTCTGCTGAGTTATGTAAGGACAGATGATCCCCATTAGACACAGGGTCCTCCTCTTCCCCCTCCCTCCCGCCCTCATCCTTAAAGTTCCTGCGGAGTGCATCTCAGAGTCAAGCAGCTGTGAAAGGGGCCAGTGTGTGACATGGAAACTGCAGCGAAAATGTCCGACTCCGATGTGTGCCATTCTTCAACAGTGCTCCATTTCTAGCTGTGTGGAAAATCTGACAAAATTCAAAATGCGTGCCTGCTTCAGCCACGTGGGAGAAAAAGGACATTGATACTGAGAACAGAAGGGGTCCCCAAACTATCCAAAATTAAAACTGTGAAGCATTGATTTGCATTTTGTCCAATAAAACACAATACACAAATTGGTGAAACATTGCCAACATTTTTCATCCAAATGATGAAGTCTTTGGTTTTAATATTACCAAACAACCTCTTAATATTACCTTGAAGTAAAGCTTGACAGTAAAATAATCATACATGGGTGTGTTTCCCGAAAGCACAGATGCTAACTGACATTGTTGGAACCGCTGACTGTGTATGAACGAACTGCGTAAGTTGCTAACTTAGCAACTGCGCCTCAGGGAAATGCACCCCAGGACATCTAATCAATTAGATCATACATGCTTTGAGAATTTATTTTCCTCCTGGAAATAATGGTACAGGCTTCTGGTTCAAAGTAAAAGCAACACCAGGCACCTTAGAAAAAAACTATAAGCCCATCTTATATGCTGCAGGCTCTTGAATGCTGGAAATAAGGTTTGAAAAATACAAGGACTAGAACTTTTTCAAAGCACACTTTATATGGACGTTCCTTTACACATTTTTGCTGTCAGAGAATAAACCTCTCTTGTTCTCCTAATTCCTCTCTCTCCCCTTCTCAAAGGCTGTTATGTAAGGCAGGCCCATTATCATGCACCCTTTGAAGTGAGGCACGGTTCTTTTTTTTTCTTTTTTTTTTTCTTGTGCCTGTGATCGGCAGCCGTGGGACAGCCCTACAAAGACCTGCGCTACCACACAACTCGGCTTGTGGGGCACTCGGCCCCCGCGCCTCCTCTGTTTGAGTGACCTGGAATTCCCAGCGAGCTTCAACACAAGGCAAGGGCATGTGACACAGCTCACTGCTTGTTTTTGAACGAAAAAGGACTCAGATGCCCTTGTGGTGTTGAGTGGGTTGGGGGTGGGGGGGTGGTATGATTGGGAGCAGGGGGTACGACGTAGAAGTGCAGCACAACAAACAAGCGAAAAATTGTTTTGGGAGAGGACACCACTTTCACAGAGGGAAACTCATGCAGCAGGTCAGTTTTTTGAGGCTAAGCAAGAGGTAAGTATTCGCCCGAATAGCAGAACAGTCGCAAAAATAAGACGGGACAAACAGTATGGAAAAGCACAGACCTGCATTAAACTCCCTTGAACAGTTTGTTGTCAGATGCCGATTATGCAGTGCAATCCTCTTACTTCAGCACCCCAACAGCTTCAGATTAGTAGGGCATACAGAGAGACTCTTAATACAGTCACAAAATTCAGACCCTGAGCTACTATTTGCCCACCCGTGACTGTACTGTGAAAGACATTGCCACAGACTTTCTGATTCGATACCAAAAAGTTTGAAGCAATTCTGTCACGGCGTTCACTATTCCTTTACCAACTTAGAGTGCTGCCTGTTGCACATATTATTGTTTCTTTTGTTCAGTTAAAGAATTAGAGGACTTTCATGGGAATATTCTCAGTAAAACTTAATCAAAAGAATAAATTATTAAATCACAACTGGTTTTTCCTCATCCAGGGACAGGAATATTGATGTTTAATAATCTTAAACATGCATAATTTTAATCTTCCCTAATGTTACTGGGAGAAAAAGACTAAAAAAAGACTGGCCGCAAAACTATTTAGACATTTTTTTTTTTTGGACTTATAAGGAATCTTTGCCATTGGATGGTAAATAGATGTTATGTTAGCATCTCAGTCTTGTGTACTGGTCAGCAGTGGTGTTCATGCGCTTGCATTTGTGTAAGTATACACATGTATGTGTACTAGCATGTGAGTGTGAGTGTGTGCGCGTGTGTGCATGCGTGTGTGTGTGTGTATGTGTGTGTGTTCAGGGGAAAGGGATATGGGCCCTAAAGAGCTTGCGCTGGGATACAGAAAAAGAACACAAACACTTTGGAGACCCTTTGACCCAGTGTTGTGTTTTCTTCAGCGTACAGTATTTTTCCCTGAAGCGCCGAACATATTGTTTCCGAAAATACTGCTGTGCAAAGAGAGTTATGCACCGAAATATAACATTTACCAGTTTTAGTTTTCCATATTTTGAGTGAAAACAGCATTTTAAGCAGGTAGTCATTTGATCAATCTATAGTCCATCTGCAGGTTGTAATGGGCTCAAGTTCTATCCAGAAAAAAAAGAGAAGAAAATCTGTGTAAACCTACGCCACTTTTCACAGCAGGAGTCTGAACAAAAACCTTCAAAAGAATTATAACACTAATCATATATTTTTCATTTATTCTGTACAGTAATCAGTGAAGTGATTGATAAACTTCATACTAATCAGGAGGCATTTATTCACCAAGATTAGCATGGCATTGCATATCATTTTTCTTCATATTAAAATTTTGTGCAGCATTTATTCTTGTCCACTGTTATTATTAGCATAAAACTGCGGTCTACCGTAATCCTGATTAGGTCAAAGGTAACATTTTGACCTCTGAAGGAGTAAATTGATTTGCCTGCTCATATACAATGTTACGCACTGGAAATATACAGTGCTGTGAAAAAGTATTTGCCCCTTCTTGTTTCTTTGTTTTTGTTTATGAGTCATATTTCAATGTTTCAGATCATCCAGTAAATTGGATTCAAGTCAGGTCACTCCAAAACCTTCATTTAGTTTCTTATGAGCTATTCAGAGGTAGACTTGCTTTTGTGCTTTGGATAATTATTCTGCTCACTAACTCAACTCTGCTTGAGCTTTAATTGGCAAACTGATGGCCAGACATTGTCCTGCAGGATTTTCTGGGAGAAAGCAGAATTCATGGTTCCATCATTATGCGTTAGCTTTACAATTAATGTAACAAGACTCATGTCTTTCAAAAAGTTCCACTTTTGTCTCATCAGTCCACAGAATATTATCCAAAAAGTTTTAAGGGTTGTAAAGATTTATTTTATTTTTGGCAAATTAGAGATAAGCCTTTGTGCTCTTTTAAGTCAAAAGTGGTTTGGCCTTGCAGCTCTCTCATGGATGCCATTTTTTCCCCAGTAACTTTCTTATTGCAGAATCATGAAAAGGGACCTTAACTGAGGCAGGTGAGGTTTGCTCTTCTTTAGCAGTTAGTCTGGGTTCTTTTGTCACCTCCAGGATGAGATAGGCTCTCGTGCTCTTGTCTATACGCTCTTGTAGGAAGTTTGGTTGGCTGGCAATCCTGGTCACCACTGATCCCAGTTCTCTCCATTTGTAGATAATGACTCTCACTCTGGTTCACTGGAGTCGTAGTGCCTTAGACATGGTTTGTAACCCTTTCCAGACTGGTAGATGTCAGCCACTTCATTTTTCATCTGTTTTTGAATTTCTCTAGATCATGGAATCATGTGGTGGCTTTTACCCTCTTCACTTTGCTAGAAAGGTTCCATTTAAGTGATGTTAAATATATTTAATCTCTAACAGCAGTGATCAATCTTTATTCTTCAGAAATTTGACCACCTCTTTGACTTTTCTTTTTCTACTACAGAACTGAAAAAATGCTTCGGGCTAGTTTTTGCCCCTTCTGCAATTTGCCTTTCATACACTCTTTGAGGATTCCTCAGTTCTTTTTTGATCTTAGCCCGCAATTCACAGTATTCTGCTTCAGTATTCTCATTACTGTCCTTTATGTATGTCTTATAGACTATTCTTTTCCCTCAAATTCTTCCACATAGCTGTGGTCATCCACTGTGGATTCTGCTTTTTGAAGTTACTTTTGCGCTTCACTGGAATGAATCTGCATTATGCATCAAGTAGAACTCCTGTGAATTTCATTTACAGATTTCGAATCAAGGGTGTCTTCCAATTTATTTGACTTTGATACAAGCACATCCTGTTAAAATTTGCCTGCTCAAAATTAAAAATGTTAGTTTTAAAAGACTTTTTAACTTGCCATGAAACATCAAAACAAACAGTAGAATGATCACTAGTCTCAAGTGGCTCCACTGCATCTACATTGAAAATTCTACTTGGATCACTACAGAGCACTTAAACTAAAATTGCTCTTCCTCTTGTAGGTTTATTAACATACTGCAGCAAAAATTTGTCATCTATAAAATCTAGAAATTCTTCCTCATCTCTAATTCGTACTTTTACCATTTCTCAATAGATAACAGAATAATTGAAGTCATCCATAATAATTTCCCTCCTCCTCCATAAGCTTGCCTAATCCTCTTAAAGAGCATCGCATCTACAACACCACCTGAAGCTGGCGGTTGATTGCACACTCCTATGATAAGAGTTAAACCTACAGAAAAAATTCTGCTCATGGTACAGGTAGAATCCCAGAAAACACTACCATAGATAATCTGCCCCAAAGCTTTTCTGATAATTCCTTAAATTTGTCTGACAGAACCTCAAACCTACCTTACGCATGTCATTTGTGCCAACATGGACCATGACCACTGGATCCCTCCCCGCTCTAGCCAGGAGCTTGTCGCATACTCCAAGAGGTCTCCTACCTACGCACCAGGCAGACAAGACACCGTACAAGAGTCCTTGTCGCGCTGAAAGACTATGCTGTCTATCGCTCTGAGTCCCCCACTATTAATAACTGCCTTTTTCGGGGGGAAGAGGCCAACAGAGTGCCCTGAGGCTCATCTGTCCCTCCACTCTAGTTCAAGGGCCAAGTTGAGTTCCTGCAAGGGTTTGAATCAATTGGACACCTCAACCTCTGGAGAAGCCATCATTGTATGCTGTGCATGCCCTTTCCTGTGCTGACCTCCTGCAGTCACCTAACTTCCTGTCCCTTCCTGCTCCGGGGTCTCCCCACAACAGTGGTGTACTCACCATCTCTCTAAAAATACTACTCAGTTCCTTTGGGAACTCTACAAGTTGCAAACTACACTGCCCGGCCAAAAAAAAAGTCACCGTTTGGAAACTAATGAACAAATTCTATAATTGGATCATTATTGCGGTTATTAATATGTTTCAGCTGGAAATAATCATTTTAACCCTGACTGATGAAGCGCATTGCTATTCATTTCTTCAAAAATCATGTCGGAAGACACATCCCTTGATGGTGGAAAAGATGTTACAGTATTTCAGAACGGGCAAGTTATTGGCTTGTATTTAGCAAAGAAAACCATGAATGACAAAAACAAGTATGAAGAATCATTTTCACAAACAAATTTGCCACCACAAAGTCCTGACCTTAAACACATTAAAAGTTGCTGGGATGTGCTCAAGAAAGACCACCGAGTGGTTCAACCGTTATGTCAAGAGGATAAGATCTCGGCCAAAAATTATGGCATTTCTGATAGAAGATAAATGTTCTGGCATTGCATATAGTTGTCAAAGCAATGACGAGACGAATATGCACTGTAATCAAAGCCACAGGGGTTCCAACTAAATATTTGAGTGAGCAACTTTTTTTTTTTGGCCGGGCAGTGTATGTTGTGTTACCAATTAGCTCTGAAGACCAAGGATCTTCAAAATTACAAACACATTCACATTTCGTTCATTGTGAAAAAGCGTCAAATAACTGATAAAATAAATAAAATAGCTCAATAGTCATGTGATTAGACCCTCAAGTCGACACTCTCTAAATCATGAGACTCTAGGCATCATGAAATTCAAATTAAGACGACAGCAAAAAAAGGAAACCATACACTTACACCATCTAGAATCATTTCTCTGGTCTCAGGACTGTCTGAAACGGGGTGATGGGGAGTGGTCTGACGAGTCCATCTTTAAAACTGTATCTGGAAATAATGGATGCAGTGTTCCAAGGGCCAAAGAGGAGGGGGACCATCCCAACAGTTATCAGTTACATGTTCACAAGCCAGTGTCTGCCATGTTCTGAAGCTGCATTAGTGCTCTCGGCATGAATGATATGCACATCTGTGAAGGCAAAATTATTGCAGATGGGTACGTGCACATGTTGGAATAACATGTGCCCTCCAGACATTGTCTTTTCAGGGATAACTTCATAGGCACAGAGTGCAGATCCTGCCTGCAGCCCGGACCACGGTTTCTGGACTTGTTGCTGGTAACATTCTGGATGGTCCTTTTCACCTTTACTCTGGAGCATACAGTGTCCATTTTTTCCAATGAAGACCTGAAATATTGACCTGTCTTACCACAGTAGACGTTCCCACTGAGTCATGGCCAATCCCAGATGCCTTTAAGCCCAGAGAAGTCTGACGCTTCTGGACACTGTTAATGAAAGGTTCCCTTCAAGCACAGTAAAGTTTTAAGTGGCATTTTTGGATGTAGCTCCATATTGTTGTGTTTGAAAAAGATTTGACAAAGTAAGTCTGAGCCCATGTGGTTACATCAGCGTTGGATGAATGTTGGTTCTTGATACAGTGCCGTCTCAGGGATCACAGATCCTAGGCATCCAGTTTAGCTTTGCACCCTTGCTCTTTGCGCACTGAAATTCCACCAGATTCCACGAATGTTTTACATATATTATGCACAGTAGAGGAGGAAATATTCAAATCTCATCCCATTTTTCTCTGTGAAACAGTTCAATAATTTTCTGAACCATTTGTTGGCACACCGATGATCCTCAGCCCATCTTTGCTGCTGAAGGACTTGGCCTTTCCTGTGTATTGATTTTTTTCCAAATCATGATCACCTGTTGACACCACCTGATTCAAATCACATCATTCTTCAATCTTACTCTTCATTATAGTGCTAATTTCCCTTCTGCCCCAACTTTTTCCTCAATGTGTAGATGGTTTGAATGACAGGGATGGATGAATTTTTTTTTTTTTTTAATTACACTGACCTCACAGAACATGAAATAAACTGTGTTCAGACTATCTATGATGAAACATAAATGAAAGAAAAAAACTCACTGTTTTCTTTACTTTCCCAACTTTTTCTGATTTGGGGTTTCACATCACACCTACGTATACTGACCAAAACGTCCAACGCATGCAACACGTCATTTTCTTACGATAAATTTAACAATACATGACAAATATTAAGATTCAAATCAAAAACGCAATTTTAGAGTCAGGAATGAAGAACAGATTTTTCCTGGCTTCCAGTTCATTGCACCAGTTGAAGGCGCAATTCTGGATCACCAAAGTCAGTATCTTGTATGGCCTCCTCTGGCGTCACACACAGCCTGGATTCTGCGATGCATGGAGTCAATCAAATGCCAAATATCAGCCGCTATGATGCGGTCCCATTCCTCCTGGAGTGCTTGAAGCACCTGTAGGGCTGTGGCTGGTTCTGGATCATGCCTTCTCACCCGGCGATCCGGAATATCCTATAGATGTTCTATAGGGTTTAAATCTGGGGAATACTCAGGCCAATCAAGACACTGATGTGAATGTGTGCATGTGCATGCATGCTTGCGTGCGTGTGTGTGTGTGTATGTGTGTATGTGCACTTGCATGTGAGTATGTGATTTTGTGTTGTTCAGCAATATTGAATGAATATTTTCCCGACACTACAACAAAGAAACATACTTATTTGATTGGATTTTACCCATTTTGCAATAAAAGCAAGCTATGGATTTCATTCGTTTCGCAAAAAAAACAGTAATTTTTAGTTTTTTTTTCAAGAATATTCCTGTGGCTGGATTTGAAATGAATATGCCAATTGGTTACCATTCGCCTCATATACAATAGCAGAAAAGACCATTATTCAAAGTTTATTAACCTGTGGAGTTAACCTGTTTTGCGATAAAACTCTACATCTGTTGCCGCTGTCTCTCTCAAATTCACATTCGCAAAAGCAATAACTGCTACCTTACTCCGGCTCTTTGTCTATTCAAATGCATAACTTGCTTTTGATATGTTTTCCTTACTCAAAACCCACCCGCCTCCCTCTCCCACTACCTCACACACTCCCACTCCCTCACTCACACTCTCAATCTTACACTCTTTCACACTCTCACTCTCCCACACTCCCCACCCACTTTGCAAATAATTTATCTCCTCCAGCGTATTACTAAACTTGCACTTCATGTACGTAATTGCATTTCCTTTGCCCCATTTAGCACCCTTTTCTTGGGCCCACATTCTCATACAGCACTTGGCGGCCCAACCATATACTAGGTTACACCTAGTCTTGTTAAATAAGTCATTGAATCTTCATAATAAACAATCAGTCTCCTTCATTATCCATGTAACAAACCTGACCACATACAATGAAAAAAAGAATGAATTTGCCGAGGCACTAGGCAATTTAAAATTTTGACAGCTAGCTTAACAAACATCTCCAGCGGCGGAAATTTATTGCCTGTCGTTAAAGCGGAAACTTGGCTCCTAATTCAGGTTTCTGCGGCAGCTGCACTCCCATTAAAAGAGAAGAGAACAGAGCACTTATAATGTAGATGCACAGCCCGGTTCTATTAACAAAATATCTGCAAACATGAGGTTGACTTCAACCGGCTATACTGTGGATTAAAGGACAGAACTTCTCTTGTGTGTTTTTTAATGCCATGTGGACCTTTGATCGCAGCAACATAGTTATGTCTTTATTTTGCAGTAGAGCTTGTTTCCTATTTTATGAAATGGTTGCTAATAAGTGACGTGGTCAGGCAGTGACTCTGCAGAAACTGGCAGTGGCCTCTGACGGTTTGCTTTGTGAAGGCAGTCAGCTTTAATTATTAACACTGGGACATGTGCCTGCCACAGAACGGCTTGTTCATAGGCTCTTCTCTTTCCACTTTCCCTGTGGTGAACTTCCTGGCACAAAATGGCTACCATGAATCACCCAGTTGGGTGCAGTAGTGAGCGTTCTGCTTTTTTATTTGCCCTTTCACTTCAATGAAAGCCTGAAATGTGGTGGTTGGGGGAGGGGGGGGGCATTAGGGGTGCCAGCAGAAAGGTCCTGGAACCCAGTTAAATAAGTTAACTGTGTTATGTCAATACAGTGACGGGACTAACTACCCTACCAAGGGGCTCCAAAAATAATACATTGGCTACTACAAGCTTACCGAAGAAGATTAACACAGTAAATTGGCTTTAATTCCTTCGTTAGGTCGCAGTAAAGAAAACTATTCTTAGTCGTAAATCAGAGTCAGGACACAAAAAAAGAAGCTGTAACGCCTACGCCTTCATTAATTATCACATGTGCAGTTCATTGGATTAAATAATTCTCCAGCCGTGTGGACCAACATGGATCTCCTGAGATAAACAATATGGTGACTCAATTTCTTGTTCTGCACTTTCTACCCACTTTCTCTCTGCCCTCTCTCTTGTTATGTTTCTTTTCCCCCTCTTCTCTCCGGTCTTCTTTCGAACCTTGACGTCAGCAGAGCACTTTATCACCCTGATATATTAACCAGGAGAAAAAAGTCCAGATGTGAGACATTTCTTTTCTCAGGCAAAGAGGAGAGCTGTGACACAGCGGGACTTAAAGACACAGTGAAGTGCAGAGAGAGACCAGCTGCGGAGGGAGGGAGAGACGATAGAACAGAAAGGAAGATGAGAAAAGAGAGGTGAGAGAGGAGAAAGAAGGGTATGAGCAGGAGAAAGAAAGGATGAGAGATTCAGAGGAGGAGAGGAAAACATTATTACAAAGAGGCCAGGGGAAAAAAAGAAGAGGGAATTAAGATGGGGAGAGAGGGGGAGAGGAAAGAAAAGTGAGTCTGGAGCAGTGAGAGGAGAAGGGAGCTGCAGATAGGGAGGGCAGGGAGGGCTCACAGGCCTAAAGAGGGTCTTTGTCATGTCACTCTTAAGGGCATCAGTGTCTGATGTGATGTGGGTGTCAAAACATCAGCTTTAAGGAGAAGACAGCCTTGTCAGAGGAGCAACGCTCATGCACATAAGTGAATCATCGATACAGGCTTTCATCTCGGCTTATGCCACCATCTGCCAGAGAGACGCCAAAACTGGGCGACAGAAAAAAAGATAAAACTCTCTGGCCCAGTAGCATCACTCATAGGCCTCGTCAAATAGCATGGCCACAAATATACATCCATGATTGGGCGTCTGTGATTGTGCTGCCTGTAAATTTCATCAGTGGGAAGTTTGTGCCAGCATGTATTATCCAACAATCACATGCACTCACAAACACACACACACACACACACACACACACACGCGTGCGCGCGCACACACACACACACACACACAAGCACCTACATATGCACACAATCATGCCAACACAAAGGAAAGGATGTTTGACGCATTGCCAGAACATACTAATTTTTAGACAGAGAAATTAAAGAGGGCTGATGGGTATTCTGTGATGCAATGCACCATCAGACCTGCTGGTAGGACACAGAGAGGAAATAAGAGACTGGTCTTCAGGTGAACTCACTGAGGTGGTCTCATCCTTCGCCCTCAGTCTTACGCATCACGTCTCACACACAATACCCATCACTTTTTATCCACTTCAGACACAGGGTCTGTCAACTTGCATATTTCTCAAAGATACTCTTTGCAAAAGGGTCATTTGATGAACATGAGCAACAGCCACTCAATGCTTATACATTGAATTTTGCATGCGGTCAGGGTAGGCAGTGACTTCTCCTTTTTTATCGCTAGATTTTGTCAACCTGTTTCCATGTGCTATGCCTGATTGTGAATCAATTTATTTGACCTTTTTTCTGGTCAATTAAGCCTGCAATGATAAACTCCCTATTTTTTCTAAAAATGGCATTAAAAAGTATTTGTTTAAGGGGGAAAATATTATCGTAAACATATTAACCACAAATTGAACGCCACATAAGAAAGGTTTTAATCTTTGTAAATGGCATTGCGTTAGCTTCCTCTAAGCAAATATGAACAATCTTGCTGTCTTGTGAGCATTTTAAGTTCGATGCACTGAGCAATAATGTCGTGGATGGAACTGGCATGCCATTCTGCCATTTAGTCTTGTAAATTAGGGCGTTTTCACATCTAAATAGTCTTGTAGACTCGATTTGATTGGGGACTCAATTCGATTGGGTTTGCAACATTCAGCTGATCCGAGATTGCGTTCACACTGCACTTTGTCAAACTTCTTGAATACCATATTCCCCTCCTCGCCTGTGGTGGCGCTGTATCAAGAATTACTGAAGGAGAAGCCGAGACACAGAATAAAGAAGAAACATCACTCTTTTATGCCTTGTGTTGTAGTCCGCTTCCAGCTTTTGGTTTGCATGAAGTGGACCGAGACCTACGTTTTTAGGTGGATCAGATTCCGCTTCAGAGTTCGATTGCACATTCACACCACCTAAAACGAATCAGACTTTCCAAGCAAATGAACTAGAGTTCAGTTCAGTAGGGCTGGTGTGGAAGCACCCTTAATTAATCAATCCTCAGATTGCTCATCCAACAAAGTAATAGAGTTCTCGTTTGTTTAACGGCGAGGATTCTGCCTACCCTAACTGACCTCCGACGGCATGTCACTGCACAGCAGTAAAGAAAATGGAGCTTAAACAGCTTTAGAAATAAACATTTTAAAACAATAGAGTTGGGTCCTTCACTAACAGAAAATGTGCTAATTTTTTAAACATTCTGTTTCTTAATCTATGAAATTTGGTCACAAACCAAAACATGCTTCTGCAGAATAGTTTCAATAGATTGGAACATTCTACTAGTTATGTCAACTTCCTCTTCAGCATTGACATGAAGAGCTGACTGACAGCCCCCAAATCAATGCCTTCTTTTAAGGCCAACTACAGCCAACAGCACAAATACGCCAGACTGTACCCGAAAGCTCAGCAGAAGTGTGCTGATAGTCAGCTTGGACTACTCTTGGCCTGAGATGAGCTCCAATGTATGCTCACGTCATATCCACACGATTAATATTTCAGCTGTGTACACATGCATGAACTGATTCCAGCCTACTGATTCCAGATCGACAGATCCGCTTGGGTTATTTAATGATAAGAAAAGGTCCCTTATAGTGAGCTGCAGTCTCGGTAACTCTTGGATATGGTTTGTTTGTTTTCTCGTGGTTGCTGAGATGGGGAGTGGGGCTCCACAGATGGAATATCCCAGCCAATTCAACGTTGAGAGTTATTATGTTTTCTTTTTGTCTTCTCTGTTATGTACCGACTGCTTTGTAGTTAGTTCCACAATGTTATTACTGCATGTAAATTGTGTAATTATATGATCGAGAAGCCAGTAATTGCCCGCAAATCATTTCTCTGGGAAGCAACTTGCTGGTGGTTGCAATTAATCAATGAGTAAAATGCAGGAAGTATGAATGCCCAGCCTCAAGCTGAGCAGTAATTGAAGACTAATATCGTGTCCATGTATGATGCACTCGACTTGCCACTAAAGAAACTCCTTTTCACATCAATTTCACATGAATCTTGGTCCTTCATTTATGCGAAGTTCAGCACCTCAGCAGCTTACAGACACGTTACAGCAAAGTACACAACCCGTCCAAGGTTCTTGCACAACCTAAGATCTTGTCAAGACTTTATCTTTCATTTATGTTTACAACAAAGAAATCACTGGAACCCAATACTTGTTTATTACTAATAATATATTTACAAGAAAAATCCACAAGGAATCCAGCACAGATTGTTGAAATGATCAACTCGCTATCAACCCCCTGAGGCTGCTTGATCATTTGAATCGCCTGTGCTGGAGCAGGGCGAGATCTAAAACATGCAGGACAGGTGGTCCTCCAGGAGAGGGTTGAGAAGCACTGGATTAGACCATCATTACTGATCTGCATAAGTATTGAGAAAATGACTGATCCTGGTTTTTCTTAATTTGTTTTGTTATATACATGGTTTATACACTGGGCAACAGTTTTCCTACCTTTCTGTTATGCAACCAATATGAGACAATTACACAAGAACAAAGTATAAAAAAGTTGGAACAATTATAGAATATATTGGGGTGTGCAAAAATTTTTCACTGGTAGTATGTATTCCAATGACACAATGTGCTTGTGACCTTGAGCCTGCGCAACCTCTGCTGTGGTTTGGAGACCCATTCTCTCTGAACTACAGGGCTTCTGAACACACTGATGTGACCAGTACAGCATGATGTGTGCCTACATCCCCTGAGGGCTCATTATAGTCTCAGAAACCGCATGCTAATGAAGACACAAAAAGGAGATCCGGCCAGCTGAAGAACTTTTTTCGGAAGCAACGTTGCGGCAGAAACAATCAAGCATTGTCCCTGGCCTGGATGTGACCTCCTTTTGCAGCTGCGCCTCAGCCCGCTGTTCCCCACTGTGGTGGCAGGCTGCTTGGCGCAGTGGATTGGCCCGGCAATGAGGTGGGTTAGTCACATCGCATTTTGTGAGATGTTACTCGCAGGAAGTGGGCTAGAGGGAAAATCAGAGGAGCTTGTTCGTATTTTATTGTGTTTGTTTTGAGAGACTACCCACCGCTCCCTACCATCTAAACTAATCAAGCTTTGTAGGGCAAGGTTAAGGCCTTGGTCAGGATTCAAAACAAGTCTTGCATTCCTGTCAAACAGGATAAAGCCAAACGCTTCTGAGTGTGACAATTTTTGGAGGGTTGCCCCAAGCGTATCTGTTTTCCAAAACTTGACGCTGAATTCCAGCTCAACCAAAATCGACTGTAGAGCAAGCTGGGCTGACAGCGGATGCCGGGGGGGTCGGGGGCAGGTTGGGGTCTGTGGGAGGGAAGAGGGAACAGCCTGAAAGAGTTTCCCTATACTGATAGAAAGGCATGGCATAGATCGGCATAGAATTTGAGAAAAGACGCACTCAGTCAATTCTATCTGGCCTAAACCGACCTTCCTCTGCATGTCAGCTAGTCCAGTAAAAGCATTCCCTCAGCATGTTCCATTAAGAAAACCATAACATCCATCCCCAAAATTTTATGGCATTCAGGAAATATGGCAGGATACTTAACAGGGGACCACAAGGGATGATGTTTTGTCTACTGTTTTAAATTTACAATGGAACAACACTGCCACCATGGCAGCGCCAAAGATGTTATGGCTGCAGAGATATCGATGTCATTGCAAGATCGCTCTGTGTCCGATTGGCAATAAATACATCAAATGCTATACTAATGCAATGCCCTTTGAAATAATTGAAGATCTATTAAGCTATTTTGAGCATGGCCCAAGCCTCTTTACATCATTGAAAATAGAAACGCGACATACAGTCACAACTTTTCAGAAGTACTGAAAGAGGAAAAGACACAGCAGTAGCAGACTCAGTTTGACACATCAATAGCGCAGGTTTAAAGAGCGGAAATGAACGAGCCACCGCAGAGGGTGTACATCATCCAGAGGATGAGCTGCAAATACCCTGCTTGTTTGTTGAGGATCCATGCAGCTACAAAACGCACAAGTTACATAATTGAGATTAATTTTCTGCCGGAGTTTAGCCCCCCTCTGTGTCCTGCTCCATGGGTCTGTGGCATGACTCTGGTATGGAGTTTTAAATAAGCCAGATTCCAGGGAAAAGCCCCTTGGGGGCCATAAAAAGTTGTGAGGGGAAAAAAAATTGCACAAGCTATGCTTGAAAACAGGCTCTTTTTAGCAAGTGTTACTAGAAACGAAAGGAAATGCTCCATTACATGCAATTTTTAGAAGACTCGTATCTGCCACTGTGCACTTTATGTAAGATCACATAAACCACTGATGGACGGATGATTTTAGTGGAACAGCAATGTGAAGAGCAGTTTACTAGTGATGTCAATTTTGAGAGAATGTCCAGCTGATTAAAGTTTCATAAAGCCATTTAATGAAATTGATTAAATTGTAATATGAGACGCCTTTGTAAGAATTTACATCTCATAAAAAGACACATTTTTGTTGGGCTAACCCTGCAAATTATAGGCCAATGTAACTAACAAATATCTGTACTGATGAACAGGTGATGCAAAACAACAAATGAAAGTATAAGGAAAACGCACGCATGTTGTGTTTGTTTGACTCGATGTCTTGGTCTCTTTTCAGGCTGTTAAAAACACGTATTAATTCACGCTGGTCCTGCGTGCCACTCAGAAACATGACATACAGAAACGCTGAGTTTGCGCACCCCAAGTTTTTCTGAGTCTGAGTTCTGAGTTTCTTTCACATGCTTAAAAAAAATTTCCTAATAAAAATTTTGTCATTTTATTAAGTCGACTATTTAAAGCTCATCACTTTTAAAATTTTGTCTTTTTTGATGTTGCCAAATGAAAAGCTGATCACAGACAAACTATATGGCCAAAATACATGTATAAAGCCTCTTTTGAAAAGCAAAATCCTCGAGTTCCATATAGTATGTAGCTAAAACACATGCTACATTAAATCTGCTCAAACGTGTAGGCTTTTTCTTTTATTTTTCATTTATTCATTAATATTTTTGTGTGCACCAGCGATCCAGTGGGTTCCATCTGGTTATTTGTGTTTAGTACTCAAGAGAGATCGTAATATACACATAGGAAGTATCAGGAGGAAATTATTGTTGACTGTGTTGTTGTTAACATGGATCATTTGAAGTGAAGTACTGGGACTGAAACATACAATAATTTTGCCCCTTCCCCATTGCACCATGCCTTAGGAACCCCTTGTAGCTGTGACCCATGAGGTGAGGACGGCAGTCTCCGGGTTAGATCAAAGCATTCCTCCAGCAAATAAAATACAACCATCAAATCCATTAGCTTACCCACTTATTCTTTGTCAGGGCCTGGGAGGTGGCTGTGGTGTGGGGGTGGAGGCATGATGGAGCCTATCCCAGCATCTATTGGATAAGAGGTAGGAATAGACCATTGACATTTGGCCATTTCGTTGCAGGGCACATCCATTCGCACACCATTCCCTAACGCTAGGTTCCCACTATCACGATTTGCGGCACAATTGATATCGTAGTCTTGATCGTGGAGTAATCATGGTGATCCTATCTGATCTCATCAGATCTTGAGGTCAGTCGTGGCAATCGTGTTGATTGTGGAAAAGTTTTGGACTGTCCAAAAATATCCTATGACCAACAAAATTAATTGTCACTCATGTTCATCGCATCACCTCTTATCCAAACCTGAAATTTTAAGCCACTTTCTCACTAGATGCGAAACTAATTTCTTGCACGACAGATTACATTCAAAGTAAACGCGTTTTTGCGTGTATTTGCGTCTTTGCTTTGACTTTGAATGTAATCTGTCGTGCGAAAAATTTGTTTCGCATGCAGTGTGAAAGCAGCCTCAGAGAGGTTCCACGATCACCTACGAATGGCGAATCATGGCGTTCGTAACGGAGCGCATGACAGCGGGAACTAAGCATAACACACCGCTCATTACAGTAGGCTATATAGAGGTTCCAGTCAGCCTCACTTGCTTGTCTTTTGTGTGCTTCACCATGCCAGCCAAATAGAAAACAGTTCACCGAAGTTTGGAACGCATAGCTAGCGATAATGCCACGGATGAGTGCAACAGCAAATTATACAGTACTGTGCAAAAGTCTAAGACACCCTGCACTTTTTTTTTACAAATTTAAATCTGTATTACATGTTTACTTTTTGATTCCATATTTGAGTTCCTAAAGATAAAAATTAAAACATGAAATTCCAAATGCTAATTTAAAGAAAAGTTTAATAAATAAATGTTTGTATTCCATTAAAAATAGTCGATACAGATATTATAGTCTTGACAGAGCCTTGACAGAGCCTGGATGTCAACATCATTATGGCTGTTCGTAATTTCATGGAGGGATAGACGCAAGTGAGACAGTCAGTCTGAAGAAGAATGGTGGCAATTAGTTTTCTACTCTGCTTAGAACAAGCAAAGGTCAATTATCTTATAAAACTATAGCGCAACAGGACAGTGTCCCAAATTTTTTCGGCAAAGGGTAGTTACACCAAATATTGATTTGATTTCGGGTTAAACAAGTTACATTTCTCAGTGATTATGAGCTTTTTATTTCATAATTTTTGCAAGCATATTTGCCTAACAAAATTGTTTTAAATGTCCCTAAGACTTTTGCACTGTACTGTATGTCTAAAGCAAAAAACTTTCAGATAGCCACAGTAACATAGCCCAGGTCCAGCGACTTCCACTTATAACCATGAGTGAATCAAGGAGAGAGCAAGCACGATCAGGCACTGACTGAACTCAGACCAGCGTCCCTGTAATGACATTTATTCAACCCATCAGAATGCAGCATCACAGATAAACAGATACAGATACGGTAATATGAGACACCCTCCACCTTCCCTGCTTCCTCCCGCAGTCCCCGCTGCACAGCACCACACTGTATGTGGGTCACTCGGGCGCGGAGGGAGCAGCAGTGCATGAGAATTTCCATAGGGGTTCCAGAACACCCACAAGAGAATCATTTTCACACTGCATCAAAATCAAATCACTGAATTATGGAACTACAGCTCATGAAAAAAGATGTTTACATGCCATATATTCGTTGCAAGAATGACATTAGAAGAAAATGCTAGTGTGCTTTGATTTAGCTTTCTTCAGACTGCTGGGGATCACGTACTTGAGTCCAAGGCAAATACGTTTCGTGAAAATGCAATATATACATAACACATGATAATTTCATTTTACAGTGATTGACAAATTTATCAACAGAATAGGGAACCCATGGAAAACTGGACTACATTTGTCGTACTAATGCAGGATACAGCTGGTTTCACCCTGAAAAAAAGGCAAAAATGCAGGTAAAGGTGCACTGGGTGCAGTTGCACATATTCTATCATATTATGTTTCAGATTACAATTGACAATGATCCAGATTTGAACCACAAGTAATTTTGCCTGTTTCTTTGAGTCACTTGCCATTTTATTTTGTGATATGTCTTAAAATGTTTGCACAGCTGTTGCAAGCTTTTCGAGACTCCAGGAGAAAGCGAATAATTTGAATTGCTGAGTTCAAAATGATATATAACATTCACAATTTAAGAAGAAAAGTTTTTTGTTTGTTTGTCTCTCTCTTTTTAAGATAGCTTGCGGGACAAATATTGTTTAGATCAAAACACCAAAATATTAGAATTTAGTCCAACTGTTATTTCATGCTGTTCCTGTTACTAGCAATGTAATGATTTTATCCATGAACAACATACATTCATCAAGTAATTGCAAGCTGGCATAATCTGAGAAAATCACTTTTTATGGTAAATAAGTGAGTGAGTTAAATGCAGTGTTTAAAGTGCCCTACATTCAATGGCCTAGTGTGACTACATGAGAATATTTGCAGCATCTGAATGCGGAGGAAGAAAGCTTCATCTTGGCTCGGGGTCTGCAGAATTTCTGTCATATTTGAGGCTTTTATTTTGTTGCAACAATGTCATCGCAAGCGAGCTGACTATAATTTGGCCTGGCCTGGTTTGACTAAGCCATGCAAAATGCATTTAACTTTCAGACCACAAACTGACCCCTGTGTGTGCTTGAGCCGGAAGAGGAACAGATTGAAGGACCAAACATTGTCATGTATTTTGTAGGCCAGAGACTTCGCCCGGAAGGTCTCATTCTGAACCAAAGTAAAATGCAGCTGAAAAAACATACATGCACATATTAAGGTGCTTTGGCCAAACCTCGTGCTCAGCTTATGAATGTTTATTAATTTTGGCCTGGCTGATACTGAATCATCACAAGAAGCTAGAAACTGGAGATTCAAGGCCGTGGCCAAATTCTGACAGAGAAACAAATACACACTCTGGAGCCAGCAGTGCGGATGATTAAATAACATGGAGGCAGGTTGCCCAGATAGTTGTGTACAGTTCACCAAGATCATGGCAAGTTCAACAGAGCAGCAGGAGATTTGGAGGTTTTCTGGCGACTGCTTTCAAAGACGTTTGAGGCGCAAGTTTAACGAGCACTTTTTGAAATCATTTATGTCACCGTCAGGACAAACTGTGAGAGAGTCCTGACAATACCCTCTGTGCCTAGATTTCTCTGCACAAATATTGACTACAGGTGAAGCCCTTTGACGTCAACGGTTAGCATGGGGGTCAGTAACACGGAGGTCAGAGAGGCAATTAGGCATTATTGCATTGCACCATGACTCTCAGAAGCCAACAGATAAATCTATTTCATATTTGCAATTTTGCACAGAATAGATGATACATTTATTAATTTCACCAAGATTAAAGGGAATCTACAGTCGATTCCCATTGTTTTTGTTTATTGGTCAATAAGCGGGCCACACCTGCACAAACGAACTGAAATAGAAGGATTATCTACATATGTACACAAAACATTGGTTTATATGAATGAAATTGGTCATGTGACAATGCAAGATGTCATCAAAAGCAAGTGACAACAGTGTCACAGTTGCGCTATCAGCCGCTGTCACAAAATTACAGGAATGGCGTTTGACATTCCTAGTTTTCATCTCCAGTGCCAAACAAAGTTGACTTCTGTGACAATGTTTAGGTCGTCAAATTAGAGCCCATAAAGTTCTCTATATTTTTTCTTTTTATTTATTTTTTAATGAGAGCAACTTCAAAATGTGCTGTTGATGTGTTTACCTCAATTTACGGTACCAGAGAAAGGTTTGGACACACTTTGCTAATGTCACTTCACTTTGATTTTAGAGAAAATTTAATGGCTTAACTTCTCTCTATAATGTCAAGTGGAATCTGGTAAGAGGCAAACAGTCAGTAGTTTAAAGAGAATAATTTACCTGTTTGAATACTGTAAAAAAGTTTGTAATTCTCAGAAAGGCCATATTTTGCATTGTAAACCGACAAACAAGCTCCTTCCATTTTCCAATGGCTGAATTAAAGTCAAGCTGTTTTGGGACTTAATGGGGAAAAAGGTCAATAAGAACCAAACCACAAGAGCAGCACATTTTTGGAAACTTAGAAAGCTGCTCAGCTGCAAACTCATTAGTGCCATATGACTATCCCAGAAAATAAATAAATAAATAAAAGAGTTTGCTAAGCAATTATGACAACAAATTCTGATTAATTTGATGGACTTGTGAATTTGATCTGTTTTGCAAATGAAAGGGTGTTTTATATTGCAGGAATAAAGGTGCTGAAGGGAGCTTTAGCAGGCATGGGGAACAGTGTTGCGCTTCATTCCTGCTCATTTTTTTTTGCGGAATTTTAAAAGAAAACTCTCAAACTCTCATTTGGCATTTTTTCTTGAACAGTGCAGATTTATTACTCTTGAGTTTCACAGTCATTCTGTATAGAACTTTCAACACTCAGAGCTCATATATAATAAACACGTTTCTGCAGGTTTTATTATTCCCCCTTAAGACAGTTGAAAGCCAGAAATCTACCTATCAAACTGAGATACCTCATAAAGCACTGTGCAGTTGTGTGTAGCAGATATCCCACAGAGAATAAACAATATTGAATGCCAGTTAAAGTTTTCCGTTTCAGAAACACATGCTCAGATTAACAGACATCTGAAGCAGTATCTTTTTATTTCAAAGTGAACAAAATTGACAAAAATGACACATTTATGCAATCATGCATCATCTGCTTTGAGTTTGGCCGGCTTTGAGTTTGGCCACAAAAGGCTTAACAAGGATCATCCAATTCCTGTGACCAAATCTGAAAGTATGGACCAACCAACGAACAAAGTAAGATTCCCTGCCTGTGAGAGCCCTTTAAAATACTATAGTGTCACCACGTTGAATTCTAAAAAAAGGTTGTTTGCTGGTACAATGGTCATTAACCCTTTGCGCAGAAACCATATCTAGCAATTTATGCGTTCTCCTATTTCAGATTTCATAATTCAAGATTTGAGCATTGAGAGTGAAAAATAACTTAAGTAAAGCAAGACACTCTTAGCATTTATAATACCCTCTTATTACAGTTTATTTTCATAATTTTAGTACAGAATAAGGGCGGAAAACATGAAAAATCATCATAAAAATTCAAGATTGAAGTTGTAAAAAAAACAAAAAAAAAAACTGAAAATTACAAAATGTAAAACAATACATTTCTGGGATCAAAAACTCAGTGATCACAAGTGTATTACATCCTAGTGTGATATTCAAAACCACCTGTCCATGAGCCAAATAAGATTGTTATCCAGGTGGATCTCCAAGTTCTCAAAATTGGGCACAGTCAAATGATAAAATATTCATATTTTCCATATAAATCAACTTTATTTACAAATCAACTTTCTAAGCTTTATGTCAAGTAACTGTTTTTAGTTATTAACAGCTACTAACATTCACGGGACGTGTTTTTCTTAGACAGAAACTTTACTAACATTACTAATTTAGGTAAGGCGTTAATTGTCATGACCTCCTGCTTTGACATTATTTCAGATCTTGCTTTACTTTGCTGCTTAAATTTTTCACTCTTCCTTCAATCTGAATACTTCATTGGTACTTAGCTGAGCACCCCCATTTGGGCTTGTTATGTCTTTAATCCTTTGTCCTATGTCTCTCGCTCTCCCTGTTCTGCCCAGGTGTTCTTTTACCCCTAAGCCGACGGAAGGTCGGCCGGCCGAGGGGTATTGTTGTCCCCTGCAGTGTACGTCTGTACGTCCGTCTGTCCATTGACAACGTTACCACTCTAGGGCTTTCAAGTTTGCTTCTAGCTTCCTCATTTCTGGATGGCTGGTATGTCTATCAATTTTTCACTTACCTATCGATTTCTGGCCATTTTTTACTCTTACTTTGGCCACCAGGGGGCTTATTGTGAAAAATGAAAAATTGCCATACCTTCCTTATTATTTCAGCTAGGATGCTCAAATTTTCACTGAAGGTACATGAGATCACCCCTTTATCATACATCAGACGCATTTTTTGATTTCACCCATTATCCTTCGTTATCTGCATAAATGCTGCCAATCTTTAAATTCCACAATGTTACCACTCTAGCGCCATCAGCCTTGCTTCTTGGTTTCTCATTTTAAGGTTGGTGGTATGTCTATAGATCCTTCACTTACCTATTGAATTCCGCCCATTTTTGGGTCTTACTTTGGCCACCAGGGGGCTTAGTGTGCAAATTCAAAAAATTGCCATAACTTCCTTATTATTTCAGCTAGGATGCTCAAACTTTTACTGAAGATACATGGGATCACCCTTTATCACAAATCAGACGAGATTTTAATTTCACATATTTTTCACCGTTTTCTAGGCTGAGTAACATAAATGCTGTCGATCTTTAATTCAACGACTTTACCACTACAGTGGCTTCAGGTTTGCTTGTAGGTTTCTCATTTTTGGATGGCTGGTAATTCTATGCATGCTTCACAAGCCTATTGAGTTCCGGCCATTTTCAACTCTTAGTTTGGCCACTAGGGGGCATATTGTAAAAAATGAAAAATTGCCATTACTTCCTTATTATTTCAGCTATGATGCTCAAATTTTTACTGAAGGTACATGGGATCACCTTTCATCACATATCAGATGATTTTTTGATTTGACCTATTCTTTTTACCGTTTTCGAGGTCAAATACCATAAATGCTGCCGATCTTTAAATTCTAGGACGTTACTGCTCTAGTGCCTTCAGGTTTGCTTCTAGGTTTCTCATTTTTGGGTGGGTAGTACATCTATGGATCCTTCACTCACGTTTCGAGTTCCAGCCAATTTTGACTCTTACTTTGCCCATCAGGGGCTTAAATACGCAGCTGTGGGGTCTTAAGTGCGATTAGCTGGGTATTATTTGTTGGCCTCATGCCCACATTTTCCCCTGAACCATCCTGCTCAGTTGTGGTACTTTTGTTGGCCCACGTTAAGTTTTTGTTTGTTTTTCTATTTGTTAAATCTTGTTCTCTTGATTCAAGTCTCGCTACTGGTGTCCTGTTGCGAATGTAACAGCTTTTTCATTTTCATTTTGTCAGCAATACGGCAGAGCGCTTCTTGCAAGCGAAAATGCAAATGGGCAATTCATTTTAATCTTCAATTTGTTATAAAATTGCACACGCAGACTTGAAAATGAAATCATAAAGCGAATGATTACATTTTAATTTTCATTATGATGCAAATAATGCATTTACAATTAAATACAAAAATTCATTTCTGAGAATGCATTTTTATTTTAATATTGTAAGCTATATGCTCCACAGTTCGGAAATGGGGCCAACATTTTCAAAACCTTGCCGTGATAGAAAGCTGTTCTGGGATCATTTGACCTTAAAAAGGCATTTGACACCGTCAACCACCAAGTACTTTTAAAAGAGCTCACATTTTTTAACTTCTCAGATAACACCATGCAGTGGTTTAAATCATACTTATCAAACAGAACTCAATGTGTAACTGTCAACGGGGTCAAATCACCTTTTCGCACTGCTACTGTTGGTATCCCTCAGGGTTCAATCCTTGTGCCTCTGTTGTTTTCACTGTACATAAATGACTTCCCAGACCTTAATGTCCAGATGTATGCGGAAGACACAGTTATTTCCACTCATGGTTCAAACTCTGACATTACTTCCAGCAAACTCACAAACGCTCAAACTAAAGTACAAGAGTGGCTTAATAACAACTGCCTTATGCTCAATACAAAAAAAATGGTGTGTATGACATTCATTAAATGACCAGTAAATCAGATCAGATCTAATGTATTCATTGGAGGAAGGGAACTTGAATTGGTAACCCATTTCAAGTACCTTGGTGTTACACTAGACACGAATCTCACATTTAAGAGGCACATTAAAAAAGTGGCCAACACAGAAAGATTTAGCCAGCAAAATTCTAAACAAATCAGGGCCCTCATTTTGTCTGATGCAGCTAAATCTTATTTTCATTGAATGATTCTGTCCCACATTGAATACTGTTTCGTGATATGGTCGTTTGCTGGTGTCACGGCACTGAAACCGATTCAACAACTATATAAAAAAGCCATCGAGGTATTTGCCAAAAAATTATATTCCTCACATCATTGTCCAATTCTTAAGAGGTACAGTTATTTGAACTCTTTTATGAAGTTTTCGGCTACTTTGGTGTCCTGCTCCTTGAGTGCATACCTACATCCAGTTGTAGTGCTTGGGACTTCAATCTTGGCAATGATGTGTTGTTCAGGTAACCATAAGTCTTCCCTCCTGGGCCAGAAAAAAACATTTTGCTGGACCGTACTGATGCATGTACTGTTCAGACCCCGTCATAGCTTCTGCATGACCAAGCACGTTTCCAAACTTACAGCTGAAATAATTTTACAATTAATTTACATTTTATTTTATTTTTTAGGTTGATCTATTAATAAATAAATTAATACAAAGTGTGTGTGAGTCTGTGTGTGTGTGTGTATATATATATATATATATATATATATATATATATTTTGAGTAAATAAATCAGAACCCCATCACAAATTCTGTATATGTTAATAACAGACATATAATCTTTCGAGAACAGTCAATTTGATGTTGGTGGATGGTGTCTTTTTTTGGTATAAAATGTTAAAAATAGCACCATATTTTTTCATTTTCAAGCCTTAATATTTTCTAGATTATTCAAAAGAGAGGGCCAGAATTAGAATATGAATAGAATATGAGCTGTATGTGCAATACCAAATCCCTGTTTTTGAAATTAGGCTTTTTACAGTCCTTCAAATATGCTACTGCAGAGTGCACAGTAAAATTTTCGAGCAAATTTAAGCACCCAGAAATATATGATGAACTAAAGGGACACCTTTTTAAGTCCATATTCCTCAAGTTAGAGTCGCAGATTTTCACCCCTGAAAATTTGAAGGACCTAGCTGAATTACTAGTCTTGATATAGCCATATGAAAGTGGCTCCTCAGACATCGCTGTTCAAAAAGGGCCAGAACTTAGTTGCAAAAATATTTTTTTAAGACAAAACTATTAGGAGTTCAGAGCTAAATTTTTGGATTTGTCCTATTAGGAGGTATATGGACCCGCAGTATTTTTTTCAGCCAAATCTGAGATGGTCAAGTAGGCAGTTTCTCTGAAATTTGGAGATTTGACATGGAATGACCCTTAGGATAAAAAGGAAAAATTGATACAGGTTGATACTCCATAAGTCATGGGAGAAATGGACTGTAAAGTCAGTGGGAAAATGGACACAGTCAACGGAGCTGCTGATTATGAAGGACAATAAAGGAAGGAGTTCACCTGATAAAGACTGATGAACAGCTCATTGGACAACTGACATTCCATGTGCAGTATATTGGCAAGAAATATCACTGAGGAAGAAATAACACAAGGATTTCAAAGAAAAAATGGAGACAGCAGTACAAAGGTTTGCAGGAAGCTAAATCTTGCAACAGAAACTCATCAAGTAGTCCCATGACACAATCAGATCACTGCAGCAGGAAGAGCTGATTCATATTCCTGCCTACAGGTCAGCTCAAAGAAGCTTTAAATACAGAAACTTGGCTTTTGTGCAATGGCTTGCAGATGTTGTCCCGGAAACCCGGCATAGAACTGACGGGAATAAAAAATTTCTGAATGTTAAAAATTACTGTAAGAGATGCTGCAGAAAAGCATTTGATTAACATTATGGGAATTAGTTTCAGCTGATCAGGAAAGATAGTTTAAGTTTGCATCTTCGGCTGTTTGATACTGGGCCAAAAAGAAATAATTAAAACAATGCGAATGGGAAACTCAAGGGGACATTCTAATGATCAATTTTGAAGGACGGGATCTTTTATCGAGCACATTTTACCATGAGGGTCGGAGCAGCATGCAGCCTGATGACATGGCAACTGACTGCTGGATTCTGTGGTCAATGCGGTGGCAGCTCTCACCTGTTGGATGAGGTAATTAGCATCATCATTTCAAGACAGTAAATTCTTCCTGCATTTGCATTGCAGTTTGCTCCTTCTTATTGATCTCCCTTGCGTCTCAGTGACTTGTCTCATTACCTTTGGGCAAAGTTGAAGGTGTTCAGCAAGCAGAGCTGAATAGACGACTCTAAATGGATCTGCCATTCATTCAACCAAAAAGGAGAATAGGCCTTACCAGGGAGGAGTGGGGAAAGGACTAGCAGTAAAAGCACGGGACACTTCTCATTTGAGACGGGAAACACACAATGAGCAGGGAGCAACTGATAAATCTATCAAAGTATATTTATTGATCTAAGGGTTTGTTTGATTAAGCTATAAGCGAGAGCCAGCCGCGTACAGTGACTTCATCATGCTTAACGGGCATTGTTAGGCACACTGCAAAGTGTAGAGCCGCAAAGCACATAACCATGATAAAATCACTGTAGCCCATGGCTATTTCATGACTTATTGCTTTTATAAACTGTTATGAAACAGATGAAGACAACAATGATTTATGATGATCTTCCGTTATTATTAAGAATATCCATCCATCCATCCATCCATTTTCTACCGCTTATCCGGGGCCGGGTCACGGGGGCAGCAGTCTAAGCAGGGATGCCCAGACTTCCCTCTCCCCGGACACTTCCTCCAGTTCTTCTGTGGGTATCCCGAGGCGTTCCCAGGCCAGCCGAGAGACATAGTCCCTCCGGCGTGTCCTGGGTCTTCCCCGAGGCCTCCTCCCGGTGGGGCATGCCTGGAACACCTTCACAGGAAGGCGTCCAGGGGGCATCCGATAGAGATGCCCAAGCCACCCCAGCTGGCCCCTCTCGACGTGGAGGAGCAGCAGCTCTACTCTGAGCTCCTCCCGGGTGACAGAGCTCCTCACCCTATCTCTAAGGGAGCGGCCCGCCACTCTGTGGAGGAAACCCATTTCAGCCGCTTGTACCCGAGATCTCGTTCTTTCGGTCATGACCCAGAGTTCATGGCCATAGGTGAGGGTAGGAACGTAGATTGACTGGTAAATCGAGAGCTTTGCCTTTCGGCTCAGCTCCTTCTTCACCACGACAGATCGGTACAATGACCGCATTACTGCTGCCGCTGCACCGATCCGTCTGTCAATCTCACGCTCCATCCTTCCCTCACTCGTGAACAAGGCCCCAAGATACTTGAACTCCTCCACTTGAGGCAAGAACTCTCCTCCAACCCAGAGGGGACATATCACCTTTTTCCGGTCGAGAACCATGGCCTCGGACTTGGAGGTGCTGATTCTCATCCCAGCCGCTTCACACTCGGCTGCAAACCGCCCCAGTACATGCTGAAGGTCCTGGTTCGAAGGAGCCAACAGGACAACATCATCCGCAAAAAGCAGAGATGAGATCCTGTGGTCCCCAAACCGAACTCCCTCCGCCCCCTGGCTGCGCCTAGAAATTCTGTCCATAAAAATAATGAACAGAACCGGTGACAAAGGGCAGCCCTGCCGGAGTCCAACATGCACCGGGAACAGGTCTGACTTACTGACGGCAATGCGAACCAAGCTCCTGCTCCGGTCATACAGTTATTAAGAATAATTCATACAAAATACATTAATGCGCAAAGCAATGTAGTTCATAGTAGGCTAGCCTACAGTTCCCAAGCAAAAAAGAAAATAAAGAAAAAATGATTTTAATTTTTTAGATAGCAACTTAAGTATTGGTTCTTGGCGCAATAACACATTTTATATGTGGTCACGTGTAGTTTTACTGTGATTTAACAATGAACTTGAACATGGGTCAGCCAATCAAATTACAGGAACAGAACAATCCATTCTATTACTCTCTCTTGTGTTCACAAGATGTGTTCACTTTGGTGATGCAAACAGACCATCTCGAAGAACGCAAAAAAGACAGAAAAGAATAATATTCTGCCATCTTCTCGAGAAGAGCGATTGGCCAGAAGAAGGACTGAGCTGCGGTGGTGTGCAGCAGGGGTGCATACTGTAACCGAAGGAGTATTTCTGCTGAAATCAAGTCAGATCAGAGTGAGCCCATGGTGATATTTGTAAAGAGAAGGTCAGAGAGAAAACCAAAGTGATTTAGCGGTGCGCAAGGGGGGAGGGGGGAAACTTCGAAACTACGGAGCGAAATGTACATGAGAAGTGACTGTTGTGAACTGACTTGCAACAGTATGCCTACTGCAAGAGGACTGAACAGGGAATGATCGAAGAAGATTGCAATCAATGTAATGAAAAGCATTACACGTACAAGAAGCGCATTGCACTTGCCCCCTGCTCTGATCTGATTGGCCAGAAGACTCAGCATGCTGTTTGTTGTGGTTATTTTCTCTATCTCACGGACTCGTGCCGCAGTGTACAGAACGTCCTGAGAAGATTTCCGCTGTGCTCGGGCCCTGTCTCTCTCTATAGCTGTCTCAGGGTCACTACCTGCTGGTTAGACTGGTGTGGAGCTGTTTTTTTTTTTACAACTTAGGATCAAAGGGTTCCAGGGTTGCCAGGACAACCAGGCAGGAATCCAATTAAATGTTAACATGGAGTTCTAGGGCAGTCATGAAAAAGGTAAGGAAAAAAGTGCTTCAGGTTAATATTTAATACTATGATCCCTTTGCTCATCCAGTAAATAGCAAAATGTGAGCTCGATGAGCATTGTTTGATATTGCAAATAACTATTATTCCCATCAATAATGCATATTATAATTTCATTTTGTTCCTGAGGAGGCAGAGACTTCTAAGCTATTGTTTTGTGTATTTTCCTGAAATCTGAAGTCATTCCCCCAGAATTTAAGACTAATTTGCATTTCAGCATCCCACACAGAATTTTAAACCTCTACGCTGCTAAAATACTATATGATGAATGTAGTCCTCATGCTTCTGGTTATAATTTACCAGTCATATATTTAATATTATGTAAACATGTCCCCCAGCTCAACTTCGTGCAAACAAAAGAGAAAGTGAATATAAACAAACTCAAGCAATGTCATGCAGAAAAGTAAATAAAGTGTGATATGGAGTGGCACACCACACCCGTATTCATAAAGTCAGTCAACATAGAAGCACTGATCTAGGATAGGCTTTGCCTGTCAGTTTATACTGAGCAAATTCCTGTTGCTGAAGGAAGAAGCCTGATCTTGAAACAGCCGTCTAACTGCTAGATGTTTCCCAATTACCATCTCTGTGTGTAATGCCCAGTGGAATGTGAGGTCTTCAGCATGGGGAAGTCTGGCACGGGCGATGAGGAGGTCATTTCGCCCGAGGTAAGCAATGATCGAAAAAGAAGTGTGCAGTTTCTGGTGCGAGGAGAGCTCCTGTGGAATTCAGCGGCTCCTGCGGTGCATATAATTCAGCAACCATGCTGCTGCTGAGCACTCGAGCACTCTATCGGGCATGCGTGCATTCTCACATAAACAGACATGCTCACACTCACCAATATACATGCAGAGTCCTGCACATATATGCAAATGTTCCACACATACGCATTCACACCCATACTGCACAAGCAAGCATGCATACCCATGTGCACATGTTCTCCCAATGACTTTGGCTCCACACTTCAGCAGGTACTGATGAATGACCTGGGATTACCTGCATTCCATAGCTTCAGGGATGTCCATATTCTCAACATACGTTGGCATTAAGATGCCAAGCAGTTGACATTGTCAGGACATTTTCACACAGTTAACCTTGCGTTTCTTTAAACACCCTTGAAATCCTGGAACGCCAATGAGATAAATGACAGACACATTTTCGAAGCGGACAAAAATACACATCCACATTATTTACTGTCCTCAGCTGTTTTTAAAAATGTGTTAGCCCATCTGCTAACCCTGAATAATTCTTATCTCCCAGTAACCGACACTAAAATACTAGTAAAAAGATCTATTTCAACTATTGCTGTATCCCAGGATAGGGGCAAGCCCACTATCTTGACCTTTTCTAAGCTCCTTGATGTAGCAGAGATCAATAAGTTCCTGGAAAACATTAAGGCCCAAAGCTCCTGAACATCATTAACAACCTTCAAGCATGGCCGACTGCTAAACGTGGACCTGGGACACTGGGGGCCTTCAACACATGGCTCCCATTAAATCCAGAATGCAGCTCCAACCTCCACCCCACTGACAAAAGATGGCAGGGTGTAAATCTGATCAGCAACAACAACCCAACCAACATCCCTCTCAGCTTCTCATATGTGCAACTTTTAGCAGCTCACTGTCCACAATCCAGTTTTCCTAGTAGGGAATAAAACCTCAAATTCCAATCTTCCAAAAATCAGTTTTTGACATCCTTTTAGTCATTGATTAATCAGAAACTTCAGTGTTCGAATGTGTTATCGTTTGGATGATTTCAAAGTTACACTGGATTTCTTTGCAACTATGGCTAATAAATACCTGATCGATACCTGCATAGCCTCGAGAGGTCAGATAATCCAAAGATCACCAGTTCTGTGAGGAGAAAAGAATGGCTAATTTATTCTCTGTTCTGCGATGCGCATAGCACACACTGTACCTACATTGTGAAAAACTGCTCGGTCTCCAGTGGTAATTACTTCTCTCCTCAGAGAACACTGATGCAAATGAAGCACGTTAAGAAATTTAATCTCATGCTGTAGACCACATTTCATGTAAATGCAAATACTATTTCTCACACATTTTATCCAGGATATACAAAAATGATGGAGACAAAATACAAAACTTTTTGTTTTCATTTTTATTTGTAAATGCGTCTTATGTAGAACAAAGAAAAAAAATATATAATATATTTATATATACTGAATTGTTACGCTATATACAGGTTTGCCACTTACACTAAAATTTTCCACAAATCACAGACTTAAGATGTTATTTATAATAATCTTTCATATAGAGGCAGTTATGTACACTTCTGCTTATTTACATACATTCATAGGATGTGATAAACACCTGTTATTACAAGCATTAAAATAATTCAAGATTGAATGGAAGGAATGCATCACTGTACAGTTATACTGTTCCTCAGCTTTTTTTCTGAAAACACACATGGAACTTCGAGGCCAAATGGGTGGTATGACAGATCCACAAGTCTGCCGCAGTTCATTTCCACATACAAAGCTGCTGTTCAGTTCAAAGAGATACAGGAAGGTACTGGACAATGTCCACCACTCAGTGAACAAGTTGTGAGGTTGCTGCTGGGTTGCCCAAGAGCTTTTAGCACCAAATGTTTCCAGTTCTAGTCAATTTGAGCACCAGCTATTCTCATGTGTAACCAAGGCTGATGGGCATTCCAGTAACAATGTTTGATGACTTGAGGCAGTTTTTGTATGAAACAAATAAAAAAATAGGACATTCAGCTCCAGAGCTGTATCAATAAAACATTCACAGATTCGCAAAGAACTGTGATCGTATGTTTTAGCTCTCATTACGACAGCATTTAGCCCATAAACACTTCGTCTTTCCTATACATGCTAAAATTGACATTAACAATCTCCTTAAAGAATGTTGCTCTGGCCAAGCAATGTTTTTTTCTCCAAACGAATGGCCTTGCAAGTGCTATTACACGATAGAAAATCAAAAATGCTGGGAAATAAGGCAGGTTTAAAAAAAAAAAAAAAACATATAAACAGTAGAAATGATCATGAGTCAATACTGATCAGAAGGCCAGTTACTTATGTACATACAATCAATTCCTGTGCGCATTTATTTTTTTAGCTTCGCTTCATAGATTTAGTGAATAACTAACAACCTGCCTTTAAGCCCTTGTTAAAGGCTCAATGTTCAGGTTTTTCCATGTCATTCACGATAAATGCCAATGAACACTTTGCATATTTCCCCTTTAGCTTATTGTGAAAAATTATGTACGTAAGTGTCAGTAGTGCCAGTTGTTCCAGATAGCACGTGGAAAGGGAGAGAGACAGAGCTCTGACTATAAGAGAAAACATAAAAGAACAGGGCTCAACTTCCTTTATGAACCATTTAACAACACAATGAGTGCCAACCCATTCATCGTTGATAATAAAAACCGGCGAGAATGATATGTATAAAATAGTAATTAAAACCATTTACAAGAAAATAGCTTGGTGTTTTTTTCTCCGTTTTAAAAATTAAAATGAAACAAAGAAACAAAATTGGCAAGAAAAGTTTAACAAAGTAATATTGAGTAACAGTGTTCTTTTTTGTTCGTGTTGAATTATTGACTTTCAAACAATAACTTATCACAGTACCTTATCACAGCCTTCCATTTATAGTTACGAATGCGCATGTGTGTGTGTGTGCGTAGGCTCAGAAACACACACACGCACACGGGCACCCCCTCCCCTCCTGGCCTCAGTCCACGTCGGTGTTATCAGAGGGTCAATTTGTCGTGCGCACTGTCCGGCTGCTTCTGGGAAAGCGGTGGACTTTGATGTGTTTGGACAGGTGATCGCTGCGAGCGAACTTCTTCTCGCAAACAGGACACTGGTACGGCTTTACCCCCGAGTGGGAGCGCCGGTGTCGGGACAGCTCGTCCGATCGCGAGAACCTGGGAAGGGACACAAGCGACATGGATTGGCACAGACCATTCATACACAAACACGATTATCACGAGTACCAATAGATTCCGCTGCCGTTTATGTCAAAATAAAGCATCATTATAAGGCAGGTCACACTCAGATTGTAAAATCATTGTCAGAAAGATGAGATATACTTTATTCAACGACATTTAATAATTTGTCCGTTGCATTTGACCCATCTTAATTTCCAAGGAGCAGTGTGCAGCCATAATGCAGCACTCTGGGACCAACTCCAGTTTGAAATCCAAAGCCTTGATCAGGAGCAATGGTAGGGGTGTACCGACAGAACATGATCTTCCAGGGTGGGGAAAACTGGAGAACCCCGAGAGACATGCAATCACGCAGGGAGCATGCAACACTCCAAGCAAACAGGACATGGCTGGCTGGAGCTCAAACCCAGAACCTCTTTAGTGCAAGGCAATAATGCTAACCACTGTGCCACCGTGCTGGCAAATGTGTGCCATCATGTCATATTAGAATAAAGGAAATCCACCCTTGATGGTGATTCTAGAAACATTGTCACTCACTGATGTTGAGCGTTTCCCGCACATATTCACTTCAAAAGGTATCAGAGCATACTTAAGTATTTTTTGCAACAACAAATACCACAACATTGCACAACTGCAGTACACATACTGATTTGCATGAACATATGCATGCACAATACCTGTGATGTGACAGTATAGAAAGAATCTAAGGCACATTATCATAAGGCACTTTACTGCTTCCATTTCCACCACCTGAGGTAACCAAAGGTGCCCACGGAAATATTCCAATTTGTCTGCTCATACAGGTGAGCGACTCATTGCTGATCAACACATCAAACAGAAAACACCAGTCAGAAACCCAAGAAAGCCAGCAGTCACTACAGCTTTCATTAGACTATGGCCCAGTTTCAACAGCAAGACAAACAGAGCTTGCTGCCAAAGGGGGCTTTTGAACCGAATCAAAAATGATTAAAAAAAGAGCGACTAGGGGGAAAAAAGCATTTCCAAATGGTGGTGTAACAGACTTGTTCACCAGAACCCTTAAGACCATTCATGGCAAAACACAATTTTGCGAAACTGAACATTCTAATGCTGAACGAACAATCACAGGTTGCACCATCAACACCCACTGATGGAACAATATTGGTGATAGAACCCAGCTCCTAGATGCTGACTGAGAATTTTGAGACACACTCCAAGAAACTACTCTTCAAAGCGTTAAACAAGAATTCGCCCCTCCAAAAAGGACAAGGGGGCGGAGGTTGCATTGAAAGCTCACAAAAAGCAACTCATTCCGATAGTAAATCTGAAGCAAGCCGACCTCTTCTGTGACACGCAGGCCGAATTTTCCATCATCGAGGTTGTTCTCCCTGATCGTCCCCTTACACCCATTGGTCCAGCCACACTGGGCCTTTTAAAGCGCTACAGCTGGGAGTTCACTGGCAGTGGCAAAAACTTCTGTGACTTAACTACAGAAAAGCATCAACCCCACACTTAGAATCCCCAACACCATAAAGGAATCCTGTAATGCTGGAGGCAAACAATAATCTGCAAAGCATGTTGCGTGCTCTGAAATGATACATATGAAAATGGTGAGAATGACATCGGTAAATGTCTGGCGTGAAAATAGACACAGAGTGGTCATGGTTTAATTTTATGGGCTTAAATGTTCACTGATCACTGATGCTACGATGGCAAGTTGTCATGAGATGGTGATAAAAGCTGCATAAAAAAGGGCTCAACCGTAAAGAGATCCACCCTCTTTTTAGCATGTGCCTGTACACCATCTGCAGTGAGACCTCCCCGACTTCCTGTTGGCAGCGAGGGAAAAACGTCTTCAGGCATTCCAGCTTTGCGTACACTATCGACTTTCACGCTTCTGTACAAGATGCAGAATTTCTGGAACAACGAGCAGCTGTTCTAGCTCTTCTTTTCTATATTTACAAACCTGGCACAAGTTGAGTAATATTTTGACCCAATTCCAAATAAGCTGCATTTCTACAGGCGTTATAGCTCCACATTCTTTGGCAATATCTCACTTTTATCACCTTGTCTGCTTTGGTCTTTTTCTGCTCAGTATTCCCCTCATTCGCCCAAACTCCCCCAGTCACCAAATAATTCTCTTCAGACCATGTCAAAAGCAAAGTGTACGCCGATCTCATTCAAACCATTTTATCATGGAAAGCAAAAAAAAAAATAAATACATATATTATTCTTTTGTGAGTTTGGTTCAAATTTCCAAACCCAAGGTGGAAATCAAGGTTTTCTGTTAGCAAACCCATGAATTTGTCACATATTCTTTTGAACCGGACCAGCAGGCCAAACGTTCCAGAGGAGAGGTCATGGTAACTATTCAGGAGCTTGTCTTTGTTACCTCTCCAAGGCCCTCTACTCCATGCTAATTGTGTGCAAAACTCACTTGGGACCGGTGTCCTCTCTTTCTCTCTCTTTTACTCTCTCTCCCTCTCAGTAAAAGTCTTTGTCAGTGAAAACAAGTCAGCAAGTAAACAAATAAATAAATAAAAACTATTGAAGTCAAGATGCTTTTTTTCAGTACAACAAATTGGTTCACTTGTTAAGCAAATACCATGTATTTGTGTTCAAAAGCACTCCTACATTGAATGCCATGAACAACTGTATTCAGTGTTTCCACTGACAGATTTAAGCCTTCCAAAAGAAGTCATGTTGCAGAAGTAATTTAAATGAGCCAGTAATACGGTAATGAAAATGTGCCATTTCAAATGATGCTCTGTTCCTTGGAAGAAAATAGATTCAATTGATGAGCATACTATACTACAGAAATGAACTGCCAACCCACTGTTTGACTTACTGGAGGGAGGCTGTAAGCCAATGGTGACAGATGCCTTTGAAAATCATTCCCAATAAATTAACTAAAAGAATGACAGGGCTCGTCCAAAACCACAAGGTTTGCATATTAGCAAGAGAGCCTCCTCAAGACTATACACTCACAGTAGATCGAATTCACTAATAAAAATTCTACATCTCACAAAAGCTTGGCACTGGTGTCCGTCTCCAGTAGTAAATTCAACTATAACCTGTCCCAAACTTTTATTATAACAAATAACGATCAGATAAAAGTGCGAATGCATTTCTTTTGTGGCTTGATTGAATGAAAAATGAATCATTACTGTAAACCTTAGATTTAGTAACTCAGCTGTAAAGGGAGCATCATTGTTGGATTTAGGCAAGGAGTTCCATTTATTTTCTCATGTGTGCTAAAAGAATACCTTTGGAATGAATGCCCAGTGGGAGTCAAAGGTTTGACAGAAAAACAAGGGTTTCCTTCTCTGAAATTTGCCACTCACAGAGGGGTAACCCCCTTTGCAGTGCGAGGCAAAGACTGCAGTCATGAACCAACTATCACAGTGATGTCACAGCAGGAAATGTCATGAGATGTGAGATTGTTTATTGTTAGCAACTAACCACGCAAAGAAAAGACACGTGCAAGTCGAAATTATAGTCCTACTACTCTATTGATATTATGCATGTAACATAGCGCAGGGGATGTCACCATTCTCTTTCACTTTCTACAGCCAAACCAGTCCATCAAACTAGCTCCTGCAGCTCTGGAGCAAAAGATGAGAACATTTCCAGAAGAGCACGCATACGGAGAGCCACAGGCCGCATGTAGGTTCCAGTATCCGTCAGCAAAACACACTGCTGTTTCCGTTTGTGTGTGTGCATGTGAGTGTCTGCGTGTGTGTATATATGAGTGTGCGTGTGTTCATACGTGTATGTGTGTGTGTGCGCACATGTGTGTGTGTGTGTGTGAGTGTGTGAACCGAGAGTCAGTACTACTAGGGGGACATGAACCACAGCCATAAGCTCTAGGCCGGTCACAAGGAAATGCTTTGAAATCCCTGCCAATATACAATGCCTTCTACTAATATTCATACCAGTGGTAAGAACAAATATGGTTATGGACTAGGGCCTTTACTGTTTATCTCAAAACTGAATTCAAATTACAATGCCTTCACTGTATATCCTTTCAATACTGAATTCAAATTACAGACAAAGTAATTGAATCACAATTACACAAATTGAATGAATTATAATCATGAAATAATGTTTTTTTTCATTATTTTTACATGAGGGACACAATTATTGGATCCCCTTTATTGAATACTTAGTGCAGTCCAGGCAATGGTTCTGAGTCTTATCATATATCATGTACAGAGGTTGAAGAAGAAATGGCTAAGAATTGGAGACCATTTCTGCGAGCAGAATCCCATTCCTGCGATCACTGTGTTGATTTCAAAGAATTCTTTAGAGCCTTTTTCACAATGACTTCAATGTATGCTGTGGATCTTTGTCCAGCGGTGGGATCCAACCATGGCCCATATTGAACTTTCTGGCGGAGGCAGTCAGGTTTTCATTTCACATCTGCTGGTACTTGATGGAATTCATGATACCATGAATGCTAACTAGTTATCCTGAACTTTGGGCCTTTTGAAAAAAATTTATAATAATAATAATAATAAATAACAAACAAAAACATGCCCACAACATCAATATCAGAGATCCATCACCATTCTTCACAGTGGGGATGGGGTTCTTTAGGAAATTCACCTTTGGGTTCCATTGTCGAAGAGCTCCATTTTGGTCTAATGTGACCATAGAACGAGGTCACACTGGAAGTTCCAATACCCTTTGGCAAACTGCAGGTGCATGAGTTTTGTTTTTTGATGACAGCAGAGGTTTTTTCCTTGGCAACCCTCCACATCATCTGGTAGTGTAGATGTCATCTGATTGCAGTTTAGGGGACTTTCTGGCCCGAAGACATTATGTCTGCAATTCTCCAACTGTGATGCGTGGCATTTCTTTGACTACTTGAACCATCTCTGACCAGTGCCAGCGTGCAAATTAGGCACACGCCCCCTTCCTAGGAGAATTTTAACATCGCTACATGCTTTGACTTTTTTCATTACTGCCCTGATATGATAATTACAATGAGTACTTTCAACTTACTATTTTCTTCAAGCCATTTCCCCATTCCTAAAGCACACACACATCACAGCCCATTGAGGAATTCTATTTTCTTCACCACAGTGATGGATCACAGAGAAACTGGCACGTGCTTCCTCATAATCATTATGGTGAAATTTAAAAGTAAAATATGAATGGGACTGCACTATAACTACATTCTTCCTCTTAGATTTTCTTGGGATGGGTGATGGTGGCACAGTTTTTTTTTTTTTTTGGGCAAAGATAAGATAAGAACAAGTTTTCTCGGAAATCGTTCTCTTTAAATTCAGGAATTGATTTTTGGAAGTGTTTGAATAGAAGATTCGAGGATTGACAATAACTTTAGGTTATTTACATAACCCCGGTTCTCTGAGTAATATGAGTGAGATGTCTCACTATGGGATGCACGCCTCGCTGCAGCCTCAGAAGCATTAATCTCATTACGCCAATCCTGATTGGCTGGTGAACATGTCCGTCCGCCCAGGTGGTACACCCACCTTAAATAGCTCATGCGGACGGCACCACGTCATTCAAGATAAGCACCTCTTCTCACTCGCCCCAGCAAGAAGGGTTGTCTGGTGAGACATCTCACTCATATTACTCAGAGAACCGGGGTTATGTAAATAACCTAAAGTTCTCTTTCATAATATTTCGCTCGATGTCTCACTATGGGATATCGTAGCTCCCGTATTGCCAGACAAGCTTATCCAGCGTCCACCAACCCACAGAGAAGCAATCTGTTCCAGTCAGGACAGCAGAACCGCGCGTGCCACGCACGGGGCGGAAACGTCCAGCTTATAAAAGCGGACAAAAGTGAGAGGCGAGGACCAACTCGCCGCTGCACAGATGTCCTGAACAGAAACTCCCCTGAATAAGGCCCAGGATGCGGCCAAGCCCCGAGTCGAGTGCGCCCGCATGCCCACAGGCGGCTGCAAACCCCGACACGTATAGGCCAAAGCAATCGCCTCCACCACCCAATGGGATAGGCGCTGCTTAGTGATAGGTTTTCCTTTATGAGGATTAGCCCAGGAGACGAACAGCTGATCGCTCCTCCTGAATCCCCTAGTCCTGTCCATGTACATGCGCACCGCACGGACTGGACATAACGCGTGCGACTGCTGCTCCTCTGTTGAGGCAGCAAAGGCCAGAAGGTCAATTGGAGAACATGAGCCCACCACCTTAGGCACAAAAGCCGGGTTGGGCCTCAAAATCAACCTTACATCTCCCGGGAAGAGCTGAGCGCATGACGGATGCACCGAAAGCGCATGGATGTCACTGACTCGCTTAGCTGAAGCCAGAGCCAGCAACAACACAGCCTTGAAAGACACGTGCTTCAAGTCTGCCCCTTCCAGTGGCTCAAAAGGAGGGCCCTTAAGCCCCTCCAGAACCACAGCCAGGTCCCACGGTGGCACCAGTGGTCTGGACACGGGGAGAAGCCTGCGCGCTCCCTTCATAAAACGGCAAACCAGCGGGTGCTGACTCGCCGTTCGCTTTTCAAACCCCACGTGACAGGCGGCGATAGCCGCCAAGTACACCTTAATCGTGGAGAAGGCTTTGCCTTTGTCAATCAGGTCCTGCAAGAATGACAATATAGCACTCACCGGACACTGAAAAGAAACGTGGCCGTTCCTGTGACACCACCCCTCAAACACCCTCCACTTACAGTCATACAAAGACCTAGTGGATGGGGCCCTAGCGTTTCGTATAGTGGAAATCACACGCTGTGACAATCCCACAGCCGAGAGACTGAGCCACTCAGGGGCCACGCCCACAACGCCAAGCGTTCCGGGTGCGGGTGGAGGATCGCCCCCCCCCCCTGCGATAGCAGGTCCCTGCGCAGCGGGAGCTGCCAAGGCTGAGCGCACAGTAACCGATATATTTCCGCTAGCCAATGCATCGCCGGCCAATGCGGAGCAATCAATATCAGTGCGTGACCACGTTCCCTCACTCTGGACAGAGTGGGGAATATCAAGGCCAGGGGAGGGAACGCGTAAAGAAGCTCGCGCGGCCAGACGTGCGCTAGTGCGTCTATGCCAAGGGGAGCATCCATGCCGCGCAGAGAGTAAAACAGCGCGCACTGCGCGTTTTCTCTCGCCGCGAACAGATCTACCGCGGCCCGACCGAACCGGGCCCATATCTGTTCCACAATCTCCGGGTGCAGAGTCCACTCCCCATACACCGGCGCACCCCTGGACAACAGGTCCGCGCCTGTGTTCAAGACCCCCGGGACGTGCGTCGCTCTCAAGGAGAGGAGACGGCCGCAGCTCCACAGGATCAGTTTGCGTGCCAGCATGTGCAACTGACGGGAGCGCAGCCCCCCCTGACGGTTGATGTACGCCACCGTCGTCGTATTGTCCGATCTCACCAGGACATGATGACCCATGAGAGATGGAAGGAAATGTTTCAGGGAGAGGAACACCGCTGAAAGTTCCAGAAAATTTATGTGAGACTGCTGGAGGCCCACACTCCAGCGGCCCCTCACAGACTGGCCCCCGTGAATTCCGCCCCAGCCCGTCAGGCTGGCGTCTGTAGTGACCACCTTCCTGGACAGGACCGAGCCCATTGGGACCCCCTGGGTCAGAAAGGACGGAGTCCGCCAGTGACGCAGCGCCCTGGCGCATTCCAGTGTGACCAAGACTCTCCGCGTGCCGTGACGCACGGGATCTAGCCCGCATGAGGCCACCCAAAGCTGGAATTCTCTCATGTGGAGGCGACCGAGACGGATCACGAGGATGGCAGACGCCATCAGACCGAGTAACCGAAGACACAGTCTGAATGGAACAAACCTGCCTGGATAAAAAAGCGCGAGGCATGCCCTGAAAGCTCTCACCCGTTCCGCCGAGAGGCGAGCTGTGAAAGACACCGAATTCAGGGATAACCCCAGAAAGATAGCATCTTGCACTGGGGACAGCATGCTTTTCTCCGCGTTTATCACAAAACCCAGATCGACTAGGTGCTGTGTGAGAATACGCGTGTGCGCCCTGGCTTCCTGCTCCGATTGCGCTAAAAGCAGCCAATCGTCCAGGTAAGTGGCCAGACGGATGCCCCGCCGTCTCAGCGGGGCTATTGCTGCCTCCGTGCACCGCACGAACACCCTCGGGCTTAATGACAGACCGAAAGGGAGCACGCGATACTCGTAGCAGATCCCCTGGAAAGCGAACCTCAGAAACTTTCTGTGGGGAGGATAGATTGGAATGTGGAAGTACGCGTCTTTCAGATCGATTGAAGTGAACCAATCGTTCTGACGTACAAGACGCAACAGGGATGCGTGTGTGAGCATCCTGAACTTGTACTTCCTGAGATATTTGTTCAGAGCCCGTAAATCCAGGATAGGGCGAATACCGTTCCCCCCCCGTTTGGGGACTAGGAAATACCTGGAGTAGAAACCGCTCTGACATTGTGCGGGAGGGACGACACAGATTGCTCCTTTGTTTAACAGTGAGAAAATTTCCTCCTGTAAAACACGAGCTGACTCTCCCCGCGCCTGGGAGTGTATAACGCCGGCGAATCGCGGGGGGACAGCGGCGAATTGCAGCCTGTACCCCCTCGAAATCGTCCTCAACACCCAGGGTGGGGCTGCCAGTGCGACCCATCTCCGCCATCTGAGGGCGAGAGGTGATGTGCACCGCAGCCCTTCCACCACAAGAGGACCCAGCCGCAGTGCGGTGGCGCCCTCTTGTGGCGGAATGACACAGCCCCCGGGTGACGTGCCCTGCAGTCCTCCCACCACAAGAGGGCGCAGCCGCAGTGCGGTGGCGTTCTCCTGTGGCGGAATGACAAGGCCCCCGGGTGGCGTGCTTATTTTGACAGATTTGGCTTTCTTTATTTTCAGCTGCGCCCTCGGCACTCGGCCTGGCTGCGACAGCGGGACACAATTTATTCTCTTTGAGAAAACATTTGTGTATGTGCGTGCTTGTGGACATGAGAGGGGGGCAACCGCTAAACCCCGCGACGTCAAATGTCCATCTCTCCCGGCTTGCGCTGGCACGGTCCGAGGCAGCTGGGAGATAGGGGCGTGGGGAGCCCCTGGGTGCACGCCCGAAAGCCAAACAGGTGGAGCCGGAGAACGGGGAACTTCCAGCTGCGTCACCAGTGGAGAGAGGGGGAGTCAGGCCGCTCTCTTCTTTTTCCTGGCCTGGCTGCTGGCGGTATGCGCGGGTCGCGCAGGCGCAGCTGCAGCCGGGGCCGAGGGCTTTTTAGGCCAGCCGGGCCGACCTGGCGGAGCAGGCGGGGCGGGCTGAGGCCTCCGCAGTTTCGGCATTTTAAACTGCGAATCCTGTGAAGCAGCCTGTGCAAAGGTCTTACGCTGAGCAGGCGGAAGAGGAGCAGGGGGCTTTCGAGGGAGGCAGAGCTTGAGAGCTTCATCCTCCTTCTTTTTAGCTTCGCACCGCCGTTGCATAGAAGCCAACGCGGAACCGAAGATCCCCTCCGGGACAATGGGCATGTCCAGGATGTCATCCTTCTCCCTGTCCGACAGGTTGGCGAGGTTGAGCCACCGCGCCCGTTCCTGTAGGACCATTGTCCCCAGCGCTTTTCCCGTGGCCTGGACCGCGCAGCGTTGGACACGGAGACACAGGTCGGTGACGACCGGTATTTCCTCCCATGTAGCTGGGTCCTGAGTTAGCACAAAATCCTCGCACAACTCAGCCTGATAAGCCGTGAGCAGGGAGAGGACATTGAGCGCTCTGGCCGAAAGCGCAGCCGCCTTATACGCCTTCTCAGTCAAGGCTGACTGAAAACGGTCCGACTTGGACGGCAGACTGGGGCTCCGGGAGGACACCGCTGACAGGCGGGGGTGAAGGTGCGCTGCCACGAGTGGCTCCATCGGAGGCATGCGGAGCAGACCCAGGCTCTCCATCGCCTCACAATCGAGGGACGAGGCACCGGGAACTGGGCTCCTGCTGCTATAAGGGCGGTCTTTCCAAGAGCGCGCGACCTCATCTAGCAGCTCCGGGAAGACGGGGAGAAGTTGTTTCGTCGCACTCTTAGCCAAGGGCAATTTCTTCCCCTCGTAGCGGGATCTGGTGGTCTCAGCTACGACAACGGGCCAGGGGATGTTCAGCCGGACAGCAGCGCGTTTGCACACGTCGAGCATGTCGGAGCTGGGGAGAGGAGAAGCTGGTATGCTACTCTCATCTCCATCCCGAGAGGTGACGGAGGCCGCGGGCTGCGCGGCCCGAGCCGGAGTAATGAAGACGTCGTCATCTTCCTCATCCTCTGATATGAGGAGTTCAGAGACGCCATCTTCATCATCCCCATAGTCCAGTTCTAGGACGTCTTCCTCACACGGGGGATCCGCGGCTAGGTCGAGCTGGGAGCCCCAGCTGGCGCTAGCCTCCGGAATCGCCGCCGTAGCGACCGCCAAATCCTGCTTGCCCTCGGCGGCAGCACCGTCGGAGGGGAGGAGGGGGTCGATTCCAGACAAGCTAGCCTGGCGGGCTAGCCGTCTGCGGAGACTTTTCGCTGTAAACACCGCGCAGTGTTGGCACGAGCCGGGAAGTTCGATAGCCATACGGGCGTGTTCCAGCCCCAGGCAGCTCGAGCAGACCTGGTGTGGATCTTTACTCGAGATCTTGTTCCCACAGCGACAGGGACGGGTCCCGGAGTCTCCGTGCCCCCTGGTATGGGGGTTTTGGGCCTCCATTCCTAGCTAGCTGGTGTGCAGGCCGGGAGACGAGGCAGAAACCGAGAGGTAGCTGGTGTGCTAGCGCTCGGAGCTCGACGTGCCGTGGTGGGGCGTCGAGTGAAGAAAACCGAGAGGTAGCTGGTGTGCTAGCCTTCGGTACTCGACGTGCCGTGGTGAGGCGTCGAGTGAAGAAAACCGACAGGTAACTGGTGTGCTAGCCTTCGGTACTCGACGTGCCGTGGTGAGGCGTCGAGGACAGTGCTGACCAAGCCGTGTAGGGCGGGAGAGCACTGAGTCCGGTCTGGTGTGACCGACGAAGCAAAAAGGTATCCAAAACTAGTAGCGCCCGGCGACAGAAAATCCGTCTGTGGACAGTTCAGCTAACTAGCCCTGGACGCGAGATATGCTCCGAGTGAGAAGAGGTGTTTGAATGACGTGGTGCCGTCCGCATGAGCTATTTAAGGTGGGTGTACCACCTGGGCGGACGGACACGTTCACCAGCCAATCAGGATTGGCGTAATGAGATTAATGCTTCTGAGGCTGCAGCGAGGCGTGCATCCCATAGTGAGACATCGAGCGAAATATTATGAAAGAGAACTCGCACAGCTAACCTAAATGCCTCACAGGAAAGACCTGTGAGTCCAGCTCACGTGAAAAGGTCATTTCATATAAGCATTGGTTATAGGACTCATTTTGAGAAAGCTAATCAAGAGCTAAAAGCAAGGAACTCATCAGATCTTGGGGCCAGTTAAGGTCTTTGGTGGCAACTCTTCAGTTTTGAACAGCTATAAGATGAGACCTGCAGGTCACTTGATCCATACCACTAAATAAGGAAAGTCGGGACATACTGTACACATATTGGCATGTTTCCATTTTTATCTTTTTTTCTTGTTTTATCTCAATAAGGTGCCTTGGGAAGCACAGTCCATCAAACCAACAGCATATTTTCAGAGGCAAGGTCTGCCCTAAGATCAAAGCTCCATATCTAATCTCTCTTGATAAGCAAACAATGAAACATTTTTTTACACTCCTAAAAAACAACTGGATGCTAAAAAGCCGGTCAATCTATGACGTCAAATATCCCACCGGGCCAAAGTCATGCGGACCATGCTGTCCAAGCTTCTGCTGACACCCCTGAATGGGCAGCAGAGGCGGCCATGGTCACGAGCTCTCCGATAACTGCACCCAAGGCTCAGAGTCAATAAACAGCCAGTCCTCTTACCAATCTCATGCAATTCTTACAGCAGAATAGCGGAGGAATCGTGCCCCTTGACATGGCAATGGCTGGTCACATTTTCACTAGTGTTTGACATCAATAAGTTTAGTATGAATATTGTGAACCTTGGGCTATTAGTGTATGTTGAAAATAGCCTTGTTTACAATGCTATGAATATTTGGAAAAGCATTGCATTACATGTAATTAACATGAGATCTGCAACCTTTGCAGAAAGGAAGAACAATATACTATAAAAACCAATTAGGAAATCTAGGAAAAATTAACTAACAGCAACATGTGAGCATGTGCCAATTCAGGTGTGCAGTATACATGGCAGTGTACTAGACCCTGAATACAAGACGTGGAGGTGAGGGATATTATGTGGAAATACTGTATTCATCTTATTACTGTGATTTTGTTGAAAACTTGATTAAACTAATTTTGGGCCAATCCCCCCATGGCCAAACAGTTGCACTGACCTTACAGTGGCTACACGGGGGCTTGAACCAAAAACATTCCAAGTCCTAATCAGGTTTGCCAGCCTCAAAGTAAGAGGCCTTAACCTCTAATGATTCCAACAGTGACGTGCCATTAGAGGTTTAGAATGTCTCCAGTGACCTCAGCTTTCAACATATGATGCTCTCAATCTGTTCTCATTTAGGTTTGTCCAATTAACTATCAAACAATTTATTTACTGAATAATCAAGACATACACATGGCCAAAGATAAATAAGACCTGACCATGGCAAAGTGATTACTTGTCGACTACACTGACATGATGGATATGACATTGCTAGTTTGGCAATAAAATCCAGAACTTTCTCTGACTTCCATTTCCTGTTTTAGCTATTTTTTTTTAATCATCATATTCTGCTTGATTTCTTCAGAATGTTATGAGCATTCAAAAGAACAAATCTGATGAAGAAAGTGTATAAAACCTTACCAAACTTTTGGGCAAAAAGCTTTTGTTAAGCCTTGCAAACTAATTTAATCAATCCTATTCCAATTTATGAGCTACATGAGTTCAGAATCTTCGAAAGACATATCGACGTTTCTCGCCATCATTTACGTGCAGAGGAAAATGCCGCACGACTTTGGGATGAAATCTACAACAAGGCCATAAAAAGAGCAGACATTATACTAATTAGTTGATACAACAGCTGCTATTCATGTAAACTGCAACAGGTTTCGGTATTTCAGCATTTAAAGGTTAGGTTGCCGAAGGCCTTTGATTCAGCCGTCGTCATGCTAGATGATGACCAATAAAATAGATAGACAATGTGGACATACAGATTGATAATCAGGATTTGCTGAGAATCTATTTGCCCAAACACTCACTCATAATATTCAGATTAACCAACACTGTCACATTCACATGCACACATTCCCACACTCACCTCCAACCGCAGCCGGGCCAGGTGCAGGCGAAGGGCTTCTCTCCTGTGTGCCGCCTCAGGTGCGCCTTCAAGTGGCTGCTCTTGGTATACATCTTGGTGCAGCCAGGGAAAGAGCATTTGTGCATTTTGATAAGATCTGCCACCGGATTCTTCTGGAACTTCTGCCCTGCAACCAGCAGCCCTCCCCCCTGGCCTCCGGCCCCAAGCTCCCCAAGCCCCGCCGGTTTTGCGGCTATGGGCACCGGCGCGATGCGGACAAACTTCGAGGACAAGCTGACACTGGCGGACGGCAAGAGCTGCGGCACGAGTGCAAACGTCTGTCCCTGGATGTTGACCAGAAGTTGGGCGATTTTAATGTCCGAAGTGGGCTGGGATGACGGCGGTGGGGCGGCCGCACAGGAACTCTGCTCCTGCTTGATTTGGACGGGCTGGATCTGCAGGATGACCGGCATCCCGCTCTGCTCAGTGGAAGCTGGCTTGCAGGGGGCTTCCTTTCTAACCCCTTCTGCTGCGGTTCCAAGGCCCGGCTTGGACGGCATGTTTTTCATCTCGGAGCCAGACAGGGTGACGGGGGCCTGAGCCGCAGCTCCTAACGCCTCTGACATTCGGCACCCCGTCCCTTCATAAGACTCCTGCTTCATAGTGACCAGCTCCATGTTCTCCTCCAGGAACTCCTCAATCTCCTCCAGCGTGGGCTGGAAGGGCCCGCAGGGGTCCTCAAGGTCAGCCGAGAAGATGGGGAAGTCAAAGCTCTCCTCCTTCACCAGCGGGGCCTCAGGGTCCTGTCTGGACTCCCACAGGAAGCTGGGGAGAGGGGTGGGGCCCCCTGCCCCGCCCAGTGAGGTCTGGGAAAGCAGTAGGTCCAGGATGCTGTCCTGGCTCTCCACACTGGAGTTGCTGCCATAGCTGGAGCTCAGCACCTGGGAGTCCGGGCTGGAGCAGGAGCGCAGGCTGGACGCGTCGCTCACGTCATCCTCAGAGAAAGGCGAGGCCAGCACCTGGTAACTCTCTGTGTCAGTCACCATGTCTGACAGGTGATAGGACGGTGGGGAGCCACCATATGGCAGGAAGGTCTCGTCGTTGGCTAGCAACTGGTCCACCATTCCTGGCCCAGCCAATGAAAGGTGCCTGCTCTGCCCGGACTCTTTGCTCAAATTGAGATTTAGCTGCTCTGAGATGCTTGCACCTCCAGGCAAAAATGAAGAACAAAATTTATGTGCAACCTACAGAGGCACCCTTGAAAAATGAAAAAAAAAGCTTCTAGTTGCCACCAGTTTCAAAAGAAAAGAAAAAAAAAGAGTAGTGAGCCCAGCAAAGGTGGATAAATCTCAAAGTAAATTTTTGCTGTATTTAAAAATGATAATAATATATCCTAGGCAGTACCTACAAGGAGAAAGAGAGGTAAGAGTTAAATGCCATGGTTAATATTGTAAAAGACACAGTAAGATGATCGATTTCAGCTGACTCACTGCACAGAAATATATATTAAATATTTGCATAATATGCAACACAAATGTGGCTTGGTATTCATGGACAACACTAAAGAAAGTTTGCACAAGATGCGCAGACTGAACATGGCCCACATGTGTTATACTTATGATAAAATTCTACCACTATGATGACATTAAATCTTCATCCAAGGTCACAGAGAGTGTAATCAATGGTGTTGCAATTCAGGAAAAACCTTGATGCTGTCCAGTTAACTTTAGCAGAGTTTGGCAATATGCATTACTTATAACAATAAGTAGGCCAGAGTAATTCCATTATCATTTATTAAATTATAACTGCTGTTCTTGAAAAAAATGAATTTTCACTGTTACATTCATCTTACGTTTTCCTCAGCTTACGTTCCAAAAAAAATTATCCAACATGCAATTAAGTGATTTGATCAACGACATAGATCTATTGTTATACTATAAAGACAGGAATAATATTATCACAAGAGGTGCCAGTTTTATGAGCAAAAGCAAAGCCTTTAAAATTAAATTTCCACAAACTATTTCTCAGTTTTAAAAAAAAGTGTCAAAAACGTAAAATAATGTGAGAGGTAGACTTATGTCAAAAATATGCCACATAGACGAGCCTACAGTGCAATCTCCAGATGAAAAAAGTACAAAATTTCCAATAATTATTTGCAGAGATTTTAAGTTCTCCACATAATGAGGAGACAGGTATAACCTTGGACTAAAGGTTTCTCAGTGTAGTGAAATGTAGTGATAGTCTGACAATTCGCGGTGCAGCGCGCCCCCCTTGCTGGCCCCATCGCTATAAATGACCGATAGTAACCCGCCGCAGAAACTGTCATCATAATGAACATAACACACCGCGTGCGGCAGGCAAGAGCACCACATGCCTTTAATAACGCATAAATCACATTACGCCACTATTATTATTAGAAAATAATAGCCTATGTGTGATTAATGAATACTAAAGACATCCGAGAAGCACTCACATGACTGATTACAGACTGTATTAGTGCGATAAAAAATTATTATATTACCGATATACACATAATAACATGCTGCAGTGCTAAATAAATTACAGTGAGTTCTATGCAAAGGAACGAAGCATATAATATTGAAGTAACAACGTAAAAGTCACGATGCCCAACCTACCATTTATGCCACGAATGAAAGAGAAGCGGCGCAAACACGTTTTTCCATTTCTGCAGTACTGGGTCTCATTCCGACGGGTTACTTATTGGCTCCATTCTACTCATCTGTGTTATTTTCCACTGGCTAGACGGCAAACAGCCGCTCATAACTACGTGTTGGTTTATTGCGCGTATTGTTTGTAGTGTACAATAATCTACCATATTTTCATATTTGTGTACAATTAAATTTATTTTGCATATTTTAATTTCTACATTTCGTTTGTTCGTGGAGACGCGACGTTAATTAGGCTATTTCTTGCACTTCCCCAATTGAGCCCACACCCTTGAACAAATGCGTGGATAAGCGCAAATCCAATAGTCCACGGTTACAACGTAAACATGTTTTCGTCCAGCACACAGCATGCTGTGCCCTATGCTACCGAGGGAGAAGCACGCCCCTCTCCGTTTGCGGGGTCTTCTGGAAATGCAAGCACGTTTGAAAGTCAAGATCAAGCCTTACCTTCAGTATTTTTAATCTAAAATCTTCAGACCCCGAAATCTTAACCTATCCCCAGGCTGATAAGAATGTATACTGGCGGCACTATTTGTCCTTGAGCTGAGTTGCGATACCAAACAACGTTCAGACTGACTCGCTGCTCTGTACTGTAGTTGTACTATATTACTATCACATGACTGCAAGTGTGCGCGTTATAAGAGTAAAATTAGGGGTAGTCTCCTGAAGGCTCGTCCTCGCTGTGAAACCTGATTGGCCAATGCAGCCAAAGGGCCGGCCACAGTTTGTGTCGTCATTCAGAGGAACTGCGAATAGTTAATTGAGGACAGCAGCGATTGCTGGCTTTCTCACTTACTCCAATCTGCCTTTTCAATTTTCAAAATCTGCCTATGTTGGAAGGATTGATGCTGACATCAAATTTTTGTGGTTGGAGATGAATACAATGATGAGAATTATAATTGGCAGCTTACATGCAATACTTTAAAATACCCTTTCATTTCACTGTAACAAACACTCATAATAATTACAACTTGCCTGCGAGTCATAGAAACACAAAATATTTAATATTTTTCCCAAGAAATTAGCTAAACGTACACAAATATACGCAAAAGTCTGTGCAAAGGCAGTTTTACAGTGACTGCTTTGATATGTACCTTCAAGTAAAAAATGTGAGAGAAACCACAGGCGGTACAGTGCTGTAAAGATATTTTTTCACAGCATGTCTGCCTTATATTTATTTATTTATTTATTGCAGCATTTTGCTATATTAGCAATATTTGTCACAGGATATGAACCTTAAAATAAAATGGAACACCGGACAAAGACAGGTTGGGCAAACGCATTATGCAGCGTTTTGAATGGTCATTCACCTCCACACTGGCTCTGTATGGAAAAAGTTTTTGGCCCTCAATCAGCCAATTTCTAAATTTAATCAAATCAGACCATAAAAACAAAATGTTCAGCACTGCCTGTATTTTTTAGCCTGAGCAAGTCTTTCATATGAATTTTCCAGAGATATATGTGGCAGGCTAAAAGGTCTCACCAAGCAGTGCAAAATGAGATTTAAAAAAAAGAAATTACAAAAATTTTACAGAAATTTCCCTGAAAATATGGGAAATGGTTACAATGCCATTTCTAAGGCCCAGGGATTACAGATAACAGCAGTAAGAGGTATTATTTACAAATCCAGAAAATTTGGAACAGTTCTGGATCTTCCCAGTAGTAGCTGCCAAAATTCCTCTAAGAGTAGTTTGACAACTTTGACACAAAGACACAAATTACATTTGACACACACAAATTAAGGAATGTCAGTCTGCACTCACCTCAGATAAGGTCAGCATTCATGATTGCACTATTATGAAGAGACTGGGCAAAAATCATCACCATCATAACCGTTATTTAACTAAACAGTCACATTACAACTGATTACAACTGAGATTACAACTGCATTTGCAACTGGGACCTAAAAGTAATATTCATGGGACAGTTGCAACTTGAAACCCACTGCAGACCAAGAAAACCACAAAGGCGTTTCTCAAATATGCTTAAGGTGATGATCCCCGAGGCTATTGCAATAATGACAGTGGACTGGTGAGTCTAAAAAATAACTTTTTGGAAGATATGGGTCTCATAACATTTTGGGTAAAACTGACACAGCATTTCACAATAGGAGAGACATGCTAACACACATAAAGTTGGTGGTGTGATGATGTAGGGACACTTTGCTGGTTTACAGTCAGGGGTGCTAGCCATGGCCCATGACTGATGGAAACATGAATAAAGCTCACCAACCAAAAAGCTGAATGAGAACAACCTATCATCAGTCCGTAATGTGAAGCACAAGCAAAGTGGGGTTAAGCAGTAAGCAGGGCCTTAAACAGGGAGTTCATACTCTCATACTGAAATTCCCTTGAAGGTGGTTGAATTAAAGCAGTTATGTAAAAGAGGAGTGGGTAAAAATTCCTCCACTGTGATGTGAAATACAGATCTCCAGTCATTGTAATAGTTTGGCTACCGTAAAAGGGGCCAAGTTTGGGGGCGGTGATTACTTTATCACATGAGGTATATACACTACGGGCCAAAATATTATGAACACCCTGCATTTTCAGAATTTGGCTGGTTTATGTCATCTTAAAGTTAATTTTGAGGATCGAAGAGACTATTGTATTGATTAAAATGTTGCTTGCTGACAACTGTACATCGTAAAATTCAACGTGACTTGTTGTGGGAGGAACTCGACAAGGCAGTTAGAGATGTGCCCCCATCAAGTTCAAAACAGCTCATGAAGGAAGTCTTGAAAGCCCAGAATGAGTTGCCAGGAAGTCCTCTCCTTAAACTGCTGGAAAGAATGCTCAGGATATGTCAGGCTGTAATCATGGCTAAGGGCGGGTACTTTGTAGACAGGCGAGTTTGAATATGTATAACTCCTAGTAGACAATTTTGCACATTTCTAATTAAGATAATTAAGATACGTATGTGTTTCTGTGTTATTCTATTTTTTATGTTGCTGAAAATATACTTTCAAGTTCAACTAGTCAAATTCTGAAAAATGCAGGGTGTTCCTAATATTTTGGCCTGTAGTGTATTTAAATCCCACAGTTCATGCAGAGCTGAAAACCTATTTAAAATGATTATAAGAAGACTGCAGATTTATTCAATAAAATCAAATCTGAGAGCCTTTAATCTTCTTATTTGCCAGTCAACTGAAGCCATTTTGGGCACGTCAAATCACTTGGCCCTGAAATTGTGATGGCTTAAATTAATTTAGATTTTTAAATAAAAATGAGCTAAGTTTCCGGAAAATCCAGAAAGTGCAAAAGGAAACCTACTGTTGACAAATAAATTGCTTGCATCACAGGATTAAAAGATGACATCCTGCTACGAAGTGTTTAAAAGCAACAAATTAAGGAATTCAGTAATATTTATAAATACCTGGACAGTGACAACATTATTATTATTTTTGCTGCCAACTATACTGGAGTTGAAATTCCTCCTTTTAAGTGCCAAAAAAAATTTGGACAATTGGATGCTCAGCCGTTCCATAGCCAGGTATGTTATATTTCCTCCTAACTTCATTTAAAAGTGAACATATAAAAACCAATTGATTTCAAGAGTTACATTTCAATTTGGAATCCATAGCTGTCTCTCAATATGATATCCAAAGAGCTGTCAGTGCAAGTAAATCAAACCATTTTAAGGCTGAATAATCGAAACAAACCTATCGGGGAAAAAAACCATTAAGTGAAGCCAACTGAACTTTTTGGTATATTCTTAAAAAGAAAGAAAGCACAGGTGAGTTCTAGAATACAGAGACCACAGATAGCAATTCAGATCAAGAATATTCTTTAGGTTGATGTGTCAGGTGCCAAAGTCAAAAATCAAGAGAAGACTTTACCAGGGTAAATACAGAGGGGTTGATTTGAACCTGCAATCTATTAGCAAGGCTCAACAGCAGTAACTTGCCAAAAAAATATATAAATAAATGCCTGTATGGTTTTGGAAAAACATCCTATTGACAAAGTTCAACTTATTCCATAAAGATAGGGAAAAAGATATGGAGAGGGAAGGATCTGCTCATAATCAAAGGTACACCACCGTATATGTGATAAGTGGTGATAAGTGGTTATGTATGGGCATGTATGGATTCTAATTGAGCTGATTCCCTTGTATCTACTGGTGATTAAACTGTTGGCAAAAGCTGATGGTTGAATTCTGAATTGTATAGGGCCATATTTGTAAGGGTTGATCACTGAGCACCGGTGTTGTGCACGGAGATCAGAAAGTGTGGACTGGACTCAGGTGCGAAGATGGATTTGATTATTTATTATGCCTTTGCGGCTCAGCAGAGAGGCTTAGAAAACAAAATACAAAAGAACAAGGAGGAGAGGTTCCAAAAATAGTAATATAAGTGAAACGTACAACTGGGACTAAGACAACAGTACTGCATATTACTAATATAAAGAAAGAAGGAAACAAAATTCCTGGATTACAAAAGGAAGTGCTGACCGAATAACAAAGGAGCAGCACTTAATTAGAGATTTACAAAGATACTCGTGAATTGCAGAAGTAAAGTCTAAACAAGACTGGTATAACAACAAGCTTGTGAGGCTTACGCGGTTTACGAGACTTCACACCGAATGAGTGCGAGAGTCTCTCTTAAATAGAGATCACTACTGCATGCACACAACAGGGAACAGGTCTAGAAAATTAGACGTTGTGTGGAATGTGGTCCAAGTCTTAATAGGTCGGTGAAGTGGAGGGCTGGAGGCGTGATGTTACAATATTATATGCTTAGATTCAACAAAATACATGAGAACTAATTGTAAAATGCAGATGGACAGTAACTTCAGAGCATATTGCAAAAATATGAATACATTACCTGCTGTTTTAACACTATAGTATTATATATATATATATATGTGTGTGTATATATACAGCGCCCTCCACCCCTGGTTAACAAGATGTGTTCTTTAGCTTCTAATAAATTCAGTTTTTTTTTCTAGATAATATAGGACCACAATGAAAAAAGAGGAAAATCCAACCTTTAATTCAAGTGCATTTATTCAGAGGCAAAAAAAATCCCACATCAAGAAATAATTCTTTTACATCAAATCATGTGTGCCACAATTATGAGCACCCCTGATGTTAATACTTTGTACAACGCCCTTTTGCCAACAAAACAGCGCCTAATCTTCTCCTGTAATGTTTCACAAGATGGGAGAATACAGAAAGAGGGATCTTTGACCATTCCTCTTTGCACAATCTCTCTAGATCATCCAGCGACCTGGATCCTCTCCTCTGCACTCTCCTCTTCAGCTCACTCCACAGGTTTTCAATGGGGTTGAGGTCTGGGGACTGAGATGACCATGGGAGGAGCTTGGTTCTGTGTCTGGCGAACCATTTCTGCGTAGATTTGGCCACACGTTTAAGGTCATTATCTTGCTGAAAGACCCATCTTCAGCTTTCGGGCAGAGGCCACCAGATTTTGATTTAAAATGTCGTGGTATTTCAAAGTGTTCTGGATGCCATGCACCCTAACAAAGTTTCCAGGGCCTCCGGAAGAGAAACAGGCCCACAGCATCACCGATCCTCCCCCATACTTCACAGTGGGCATAAGGTGCTTTTCTGCATACTCATCTTTTGTGTTCCGCCAGACCCACTTAGAGTGTTTGTTGCCAAAAAGCTCTATCTTGGTCTCATCTGACCAAAGCACATGGTCCCAGTTGAAGTCCCAGTACCGCTTAGCGAACTCCAGACATTTGCGTTTATGATTGTGAGTGAGAAAAGGTTTTTTCCGTGCATGCCTACAAACAACTTGTTGCCATGTAGATAGTGCCTGATGGTTGTTTTGGAGACTTTGTGACCCCAAGATGCTACCATTTGTTGCAATTCTTTAACAGTGAGCTTTGGAGAACTTTTTACTTCTCTTACCATCCTCCTCACTGTGCACGGTGGCAAAATAACCTTGCATCCTCGTCCAGGCTTGTTTACCACTGTTCCAGTTGTTTTAAACTTCTCAATATTTCCTCTGACAGTAGATATGGGCAGGTGCAGGCGAGTGGCTATTTTATTGTAGCCATTGCCCGGCTTGTGAAGGTCGACACACATCTGCCTTACTTGAATGCTGTGTCCCTTTGTCTTTCCCATGTTGAAGAGTGGATAAGAGGAATGGCCTCTGTGTCACGTCATATTTATACCCCAGGGAAACAGGAAGTGATGAATTATTAATTAAATGTTCCTAGATACTCTGATCAACTTTGTAAACTAATGTAGAAATGACAGAAATACTTCAATTACATTCATTTCCTAAGAATTTTTTGGTTGTGTCAATAATTGTGGAACAGGTGATTTTATTTTTAAAAAAAAAATTATTTCTTAGTCAGGCATTTTTCAGGTTACATTTTTCTACAATTTTCAGTGTGAGTAAAAAAAATGGAATTTATTTTAAGGCTTTTCACACATCTTAAACAGGGGTGCCAATTATTATGGAGGGCACTGTATTAGATTTACTGATGTTGTGTTAACTGTTTTAAGAAACTTCCAATCAATTTCTGAGATCACAGGCTAATTAAATTAAATTAACTGGAACGTAGATAAGTGGAACTAGTAGTCATAACATTTTTCGGAAAATCAAACAATCACTTGTTTTGTGTGTACATGCATCAATTTCAGCACCATTAGGCCCATCAGTCCTCATTTCAGATAAGCATTGACATGAGTGTTAAGAATTATGTTGCAAAGCCCATTGTGGGCACTGGTTCAGATTGTCATCAGTGAACAATCTTAAAGAGATTAATGTTTTCAGCCAGAGGGCAGATTTAATTCAGGACAACAGATCTTCATATTGATGAAGCCGATTCTGCTTACTTCAGCTGCCATAATGGAGTTGCTCACTGACACCATCAATAACATTAAAATATTTATGTGTTAGTGTTACCTCAATAGAATTATTTATTGCTCCCATGGCCAATAAACCTTGTGCTCAAAAGCAAAAACTTGTCAAAAAAATTCAAACTGTCTCCGGCATATCTGCATGTCAAACCACGCTAAAAAAAAGAACTAAAAGCAAAATCTAATATGTGCATGAGATGAAATTTCCACACAGTGTGTCAAAAAGAAATACTTGCTGGGACAGGAGGATTTTCAGTGGCTCCAAATTAGATTTTCAGCATTTGGTCTGAAGGGGGATTATATGGGCTACTACAAGTCGATAAGATTGGCCATGTGGTCACTCAGGAAGGGTTATGAAAGCAAGCAGCTTGGTGGCAGGGGGACTCACAGGTCTGAAAAACTGGGACGAGGGCTGCACACAGAGGCAAGCTCAAACAGGAAGTCGCCAGCCTGTTAAGAAGCATTTGAACGGGCTGCTGGCTTCTTTGCCCTCCTGGGTGTTGAAGGCGTGATCACAGCTATTCCCGGTGCCAGCAAGTAATTAAGCTCCTCCGTGTAATTGATGGTGCGCTGGCGGATTTTGCTTATCATTGCACTCACGCCTTGTAGACTCAACAGAAATAGAACCTGTGAGTATGTAGCACAAGCAGTATGTGTATTTTTTCCATATTTTCAGGCACAAGTGGGGGAACATTTGTAAAATTGTAATAAACAACCTTAGTCACCAGTTTAGTAACATTGCCTCTCCCTCCCTCCTGTCCACAACTGAATGATTGTGTCACATCTCAAAACGTTCAGCTCTGGACCCTCTCAGACATCTAAATTATGATGCTAATGGTTCCTCTTAACAAAAGTACAAGAGCTTGCTGCATCGTGACATCAATGCAATCACAATCAAAACACTGTCGGGGGCAAGAGAAATATGGAACAGTTGCACTGATCTCATGACCCCTGCCGTAATGCGCAGATTTAAACGGTTATCAGCGAGTAGTTCCTGTGCGAGCTTACATCCTCTTTAAAGGATTAGACACTTTCCCTTTGGCCTCCTTCCTTGCTTGTGTGGGGCCTTGGCAGTAATCTACATTCCTTTCAATTAGCAAATCAACGCATCCAAAACAGAGCGGGTGCCTGCGTTTAATAAAGATATAGATGGGAATTCAATTTGCTGGTCCCAAGATACAAACACTATTTGCTGAAAGAACAATGACAACACAGAAAAGTTTCTCATTCATTCATTCATTCGTATCGATAATGTCATAAATACTTGAACATCACTCTGCTCTCCGATTCATAACTGGTGACAAATATAACACACATCATTGCATCCTTTATGAGAAGGTTGGTTGGCCACCTCTTGATCACAGAAGGAACAAACATTGGTTACTATATATAAGCCCTAACTAACAGACTACCTCCCTACCTCATAAACCTGTTAAATTTTTATGCTTGCCCTTACATGACTCGTTCTTCCGGTTTACTCACTCTGAAAGTTCCTCGAGTTACACTGGACTCGGTAAATTAGCATTCTTCTTTCATGCCCCTTACTCATGGAATACCCTTCAGCAAACCCTTAAGATGACAGCATTTCCCTCTCTTACAGAGTTTAAGATCTTGATTTCTGACCACTGTTCTTCTGTTTGTAACTGTTTTTATCGATTCCTTCCTGTTGTGTTTGATTGATGGACTGTGTTTGTCTCTTAATCATATAATGTCTGTGATCTTGACGACATTGAAAATGAGGGAAACCTCAATGTCCTTTCGAGAATAAATAAAGGTCTGAAATGACATGAGAAGAAATGAAACATACTGACTGTGCTTTTGGTCCAGATAGCTTGAGCTTCAATTTCAAGCATTTTCGTCTTTTATTGAACCCAAAACATGAGTTCATTAATTGACTAAAATATGTTTTGATTGATTAAAATAAATGAGACTAATCTGTCAAGAGGTGCCACAGAAAGAAAACTTGACCACAAGAAATGAACAGGAAAAAGCAAAAGAGATGTTAAGCACAGTAATTTGCCAAAAATGAAATTAAAATTAAATATTGATCCATTATCTAAACTGCTACTTTCTTTCTAGGGTCGCGAGGATCTGATGCCTATCCCAGCTGGCTATGAGCAAAAGGCTGGAACATAGCCTGGATAGCCAGCCAATCCATTGCTAGGCTCACACACTCATACCTACAGGCAATTTAGAGTCTCCAATTAGCTTAACATGCATTTCCTTGGACTGTGGGATCTCAAGCGTTTTAGAACCCAGAACAATAGCTGGGCACAGGTAAATGCTCTTCATAATGCAGCTGTTGAGTAAGGAACCAAATCTGGCTCTCTCTCTCTCTCTCTCCCTCTCTCCCTCTCTCTCCCTCTCTCTCTCTCTCTCTCTCTCTCATGGCATTGCTCTGGCTTTCCCCTAACAAAGTGAAATAATTACAAAGGTACACAGGGAGCATTCAGGACAATGCTGTAGCCTAAACTTAATACAATCAGCGAAACTCTATCTTGTACTCACAACCATCTAGTCCTCATAGAATGAACTTGAAGCAGTATCCGGCCAGTGAGTTTTTTGGTTAGCCATAATAATTTGGAGATGTCTGTATTTTTAAAGTGGTCATTAGATGTGGACACTGTGTTCCTTACATATTAGATAAATTCTCCCATTTATCAAAGCTGATTCACACGTAAATTCTCACATGTACTTGTACCACCTCTGATGGACAAAGCAAACCCCTCGAGTAGAACCAAGGCAAGTTGCTATACCAACTACCGAAATTTGTCAAGTCTTTAGGTTCTTAAGCCCAGCTCAGAGATAAATTTGGATCTCAAAACGGCATAAGTAACTCTTATCTGAAAAAAAAGCCAGCCATATTATCAATCAAACATTGCAGTGAGAGTTACTCACCAAGCTGTATAGGTACCACACAGTTTGACACTAATTATGCAAGTTACTCTAATGGAGGTGCTTAGTGTTATGTACTCTAATGCTATACAGGATAGCACTTTATACAGAGGCACAGCGGCCTAGCCTTCATATTATTTGACCCACCACTATTAAGAGAGTCATATCTAGCGTACCCATCTGAACTGATGTACAATCTCAACTGACAGATACATGCAGAGGAGACTGGACTCTGGCCTGTGATCTGCAAAATAAGCAGGGCAGTTTACAATGCACAGAACACAGAACACGCTTGCAAATTTGAAAGATAGTCTGGGTAAAGTGACAGCAGTTTGTACTCAATGCAGAAAACATACACTATATGCATACAACCGTTTTGATGGACAAGGCCTGCAAAACCCATTGGCATGAATTTTTTTTGCGAATTTCAAGAAGAACTAAAGGAACACTTAAAATTTGCCGAAGTATTATAAGAAAGGTAAACATTCCAAAAGTTGTGCTCACACGTGAATGCCAAAACTTACATCACACTTGCCAAGTATTACTGCAGCAACTGTATCTGGAATTAACTTTAGGCTGGAGAACACAGAGGGTTATTGCTCATATGTTTGATGAGCAAAAAGAATAATCTCCATTATTTATTTATTTATTTATTATTTTTATGTATTCATTTTTGTACATTAAATTGCCTTCAATTTATCAAATACATGACGTTCAGAAATCATTAGGGGAGCAAATTTGAAACCAGAAAAAAATGATGTAATATCCAGATCCCAGTTGGTTTAATGATCTCCAGTGCACACCTAATACACAAAGTCAGCCGTTTTACAGTAATTGACACTGACCGATAACTTTTCATATTTTAAACCAATTAAAGTCTCACACCGCAATGCATCAGCTTTCACAAAAGGTGCACGTGTAGGGCCGTGTCCAGGTGATGCAACGAGTCAAAAGCTCATGCAGATGTTTGTACACTTAAAATCATTGTTTTTATTAAAATGCATTAATTTTGATGAATAAATTTGTGTGATAATGTCTCAAGCAAAGAGGGAGATGATACAATGCCACATTTGTGGTAGCCACAGATAACAAAGAAAAATTGTGCAAATTCTCATCATACCCACTCTGATCCCCTAACTGATCAGCGGCAGCAAATTGCAAAGGTTTTTTTTTTCCTGTGCCCACTGCGCATTTAAAGATGGGAATTCAGTTAGGTCCAGCTGTTCAAATGGAACGGTTTGTATTCAATGTGAACAAGGGTACAAAGAAAGAGAAAAAAAACATGAATAATTTAAAAACCAAAGTAGCTACACTGATTGTACTGTATGAACAGCTAGTTTCCACTACAGGCATCTGTGATGAGATGGAAGGTGTCTACACTCACAACGGTCGCCTGCAGTATTGAGAAGGAATTTTTTACAAATGGCCTGAAAATCCCAGCAGGATAATGCCTACCAGGTTATTCCTCCAAAAATGTCGCCCCCTCAAACGAGAATGCTGCCTAAAACAGGTCCTGTGAGTAATTTTACACAGGAAACCTCTGTGCACCAACACAGGAATTTAATAACTGACTTTCAGACCCAAATAAATGGAAGGCAGGGGGTAGAGGACTGTCCTTATAAACAAATCTAGTTATAATGCTTCTACAGTAAATATCAACATACTGCATAAAGCAGTCTCAAATGTCATTCATAAGGCATGAGAGCAAAGACACACAGGCTTCCTTGAGATGTGTCTTTCTTTTTTGGGAAACATCATTACATTCTTTGTTGTCGTGGTGATTAGTTCCACCATAAAACACTGTAGACCAAAGTGAGTGCTTTTCTTTTTCCTATAGCCAGAAGTACTGCTTGTAATTTACTCAGCTCTCGCAATTAAGAATTCATGATTAAGTATGAGTGAATGAATGAATATGTAAATCCTTAAAATAATGTGCTGCCATTTCAACACAGCTGATGTGTCACTTCGATTTGTTTGATACATTAAGGCTAAACAACAATAAAGAGAATTCCAATTACCAGAGAGAACATGTTCATTCTGCCACAGGAATAAACTCAGACAACACCATCATTCAAAACACAGAACAAAGACATATGAGGAAGTCATCACATTTGGCCAGAAAAATGCCAAGCCTAGACACAGCAAACTCTCCTTAATGTCAGCAATTTTGCTTGCATGCCAAAGGAAACATTGTCTGACACCACAGTGATGGAACTGTAAGCACTTGAAGAGCTGCTGCAGATAGGACTGACATATACTTGGCTGTAGCTTCCCAGGGAGGGATGGTGAGGCAGGCTAAGGACTATTTCTGAATACACATCAGTAACCCCTCTGGTCATTAGGGCATTTTTATTTTCAAAAAATGTGAGCAGTTGATTGTTTGACTGAGGAGTTGACAAAAGCAGATGAAATTCTGTTTGTAGGCAAAGCAAAGTCTGCCAGAGACAGTCACAAACAAAAACACATGGATTAGAAATTCAATGACGCATTTTAAATAGAGAACATACATTGAATGTGTGAGCATGATTAATTCAATGAAATAGCAGACCTGTGCCACTCTCTTGAGCCAATCTGCAGAATGACGGTTGTCATGTCCAGTTCCCCTTTCTGTTTGTGTGACGGTTAATGTTTAGCAACATGCAATAGCAGTGAGACACTGATTATGACCCGTCTGATGTGCATTTTTACCCCTCAACCCAAAAGGGCAAGGGGTATGGTCGTCACACACGGTGTCCCTCTGTATGTCCGTCTGTCTGTCTGTCAACAATTTCGTATTCTGCGCAATAACTCCAAAACGACTTCATTGATCACTTTCCTTTTCGAGGTGCATGTTGGGGGTGTGGAACTACAGAAGCGTATCAATTTTGCTTATGCTCTGATATCCAATATGGCCGCTACAGTCACCATCTTTAAAGCACATTCCACACAAGAACTCCAAAACGACTTCACCGATCACTTTCGTTTTCGGAGTGCATGTTGGGGGTGTGGAACTACAGAAGCCTATTGATTTTGGTCGCGCTCCGATATCCAATATGGCCACCACAGCCGCCATCTTGAAATCACATTCCGTGCAATAACTCAAAATGACTTCACTGATCACACAGACATAAGTCCAGTCATGTCACACTGTGGATACTTACAGCTGCTCCCGCCATGTCTCTCAAATCATGGACATAAGTCGAGTCATGTCACAATGTGGATACTTGCAGCCGGTTTTGACACGTATCTCGAATCACGGACATTAGTCGAGTCATGTCACACTGTGGATACTTACAGCCGGTTTCATCACATCTCTCGGATCAAGAACATTAGCTAGTTGAGTCTTGTCACAATGTGGATACTTCTCTGGCACATCAGCTGGAAAATGTTCTTAACTTACATAGGAATGGTGCACGACAGGGAGAAAGTGCTTCGAACTTCAAAAGCACTGATAGCAGGTCAGCAGCAAATCCTGCTAGCAATAGTGCGCTTTTTTTTTTTTTTTTGCCCTCGTTTATGTTGTAAGAACCAAAGGAGGTTGGAAGATGGCCCAGCCATATGCTCTAATTTTATTTACAGATGCCAAGATTATGAAATTTATGGTCAGGGTTGCATGTAACACGCCGGCCAAAACAGTTGGCTAATGTTGCCTTTTCTATGGAGCAATGATCACCACAGTGAAGGGTCAGAGCACTAGAGTAAACTGTACACTCAACCCATTGGCTCTCGAGATAGTGGTACAGCAAGGGACCTGCTAATGAGCTGCAAACACTGTTTTCTGGCAGAGTAGTTGAATTTAGCCAGATGTAAGAAGCTACTTTCCTCTGAAACATGATCATCTTGACAAACAATCTCTTTTGAGTGTCTGTGTGCGGGGGGTCCTTGTTTACCTACCTTTGCGGGGGCAAAATGTTCCCATTAGTAATGGAATAACAGATTTCTTCAACCCTATGGGGACTTTTTCAGGTTCCCATGAGGAAATTGATCTATTTTAGAGTTAGAAGTTAAGGTTAGGGTTAGGTATGTAGTGTTGAGGGTTAAGTTCAGGGAAAGGGGTAAGGGAATGAATGCAAGTCTATGAAATGTCCCCACAAAACGTGTGTGTGCGCGCGTGTGATTGCATGCGTGCGTGTGCAAAATTTAATAAAGTTTCCCACGATCGCTAAGTTAATATTTTAAGAGATGAAGGGAAAGTAAGTAGCATGCTTATTTTAAAAATTGAATTGAACAGCTTGTGATTCAAATGACCTATGTCTTAATCACAGGCTTTCATTATCTGATGCAGTGTCCTAGGTTCATTCACCACAAGGAGACTTACACAAGTAATCAGACAACACGATGTTTTGAGCACAGTAAATGACCCGAAGCAATGTATTGTCAATCTAACCATATAGACTTAAAGGCGATTTAATGCCGCACTGAAGTGCCCGGATGCTTCATGGTATCTGAGTTATGTTCTACACTTATAGCTGGACATGCAGTGCATTGAGGTCAAGAACTGTCTGCTACGCTCCAATATACATCCCAGTCAAGCGCTGCAAGATAAAACTTCACTCTACTCATAGGACTAAAGAAATATGAAAGCACTGCGCGGCACGATCTCAGAAATTTGGCGCTGGAAGCCATAGCCTTCCGGCAGCCATCAGAAAACTTCGTAACCTAAGATGAGGGTGAACTCGAGAAGCACTACTTGTGTAATTTCATTTAGATAGTCGAACGACTAGATCATACCATCAGACCACTGCAGTTGAAAATTGGAAATCTGTCAAAATTTGGATGCGGATTGGCAAATGAAGTCATATACAGAGGTCATTGCTATTTTGAAAACTTAAAAAAAAAAAGAAAATACGGAGGTCAGGACGCCCGAATAAGTGCTAATAATCCATTAATTAACCAACCAAATGAGCATACAAGTGAAGCTCTGCGCTGCCATCTATCGACATTAGCAGAGTTACAATGAAACTCGTGGAAGACGTTTCCACGGTAACAGAACACAAACAGGGTTCTTGGTTCCTGTCGTCGGAATCATCCGCAGATTCATGCATGTTACACATCGCGAATTTAGGAAGCTTTGGTGTCTGGATCATTGATGCTCTGTATTTCATCTCACGAGACAGTTAAGGTAAGACGTAAGATTTTCTGTGGCGCAATTTTCCATTGCTGCAGCATCATCGACTTAGATAGACGTCCACGCGATAATAGGTATCAGGAATCCTACGTTACAGACATCAGTTTCCTCATTATTTTTTTATTTTTGTTTTATTTTTTTTTTCTACCGCTTGCATTGGATGAATGAAATGCCTTATTATCAGCCTAGTAACAGAAGTCCGTACTCATTGTGCTACTCACCGATTGCAGTTTATATCAGTTCATGCGAGGTTATTGCCAGCACCTTTAAAAATCCTTATCAATGACCCTGAATCTTTCCTAATTGAGTAATGCATCAAGTAGACTCTTATTTATCGGAGCAATTGCCTGGACAGGGAATAAAGCAAGTTTTCGTTTCCAATGACTTCGTTTCCAAAAGTTGATTTATGGCAGTGACACTGCGCATTGTGATTGTTCTTCAGAGCAAAGGAACATGCAAGCAGGTCCTCCAACAGCATCAAAGGTGATAAACAACGCCAAGTCGACAGTCTCTGGTAATTGAAATCTAATGCATTCATTATCCAATTATTTGATAATTGCGTACTTGTCAGCTCCTTTTTATATATTAGAGTCACTGTTATCTCACTCACTGATTCACATTGACAGCATGTTGCATCGACCTGGAGTGCATTCTTTTCTATCTGGCAATCGCGAGATGAAGCTTGTGAGGATTTGGTCAGACTCATAAATCAATGGTAATATTCAGTAGCTCCAGAATGATTGGCTCTCCTGACGGACAATGAAATAAAATAACTATAAAAAATAAAAACAATAATGAGTCAAAATTACAAAATGTGAGAAATACTGGTCTTCATTAATGCTTCAATGGAAGCTACCAAAGTCATGGATTCATTTAATTAAAAATCATTTTCCTCCAAATGAAGGTTTCTTAATTACTGGCACCCCTGGTTTAATACTTGATGCAACCACCTCTTGCGAGAATAACAGCATTGAGCCCCCAAAAAAACTGATTCACCACTGCATTTCATCGTGGGTATGAGGTGCTTGTCCCAGTTCATGGCTCCAATCTGTTTAAAACATGACAGCAAACATATCTTAATTATGGTCAACAATTATCCTCTAATGAGCCCAATATTGAACGTTTTGGTCAGATCCAACACTGACATGTATAGGGAATCTTTTAATTCCAGTAGTCGAGGGGAATAGTTTAAGATCGATGGCTTCAAGGATTGCACCATGCATCAGACAATTTGGCTCACAGTTTGGTTATCTCTGCCAGAAGGCACAGACTTGGCCGCAGATGGACTTTCCAGCGATAAAATGACTTACACCATACTCCAAAATCCACACAGAATTGGCTCTGGTATAACAAAATCAATCTTCTACTATGGCCATCTTCCTCACCATCCAATTGGGAACCTGCAAGCTGAATTGAAGAGGGCAGCTCATAAGTGGACACCCAGGAATGACAATCTTGAAAGGATCTGCATGCAGGAATGGTCTGAAATGTGTCTTAACTTTCTTAACAAATACTACAGTAAAAGACTCCCTGCTGTTATCCATGCCAGAGGTGATTGCACCAGATACTTATATGGATGCAATGCTTGCAAAACCTTGACTTGGGGGCAGCTGGTTCTCAATGAACAAAATATTTTTGTTGCTTCCATTGAAACGTTAATAAAGAACAAAATTTGTGATATATGCATTTTGAGATTATCCCTAAGATATCCTTATTTTTTGGTATTATTTTTAGTGTAATTCCAGTCAGTGATGCCAGTAATTACCCTCTGTACACTGATTGTATGATTTGCACAATGTCTTACCTACCATGAAAAACCAAAGTTATCGTCGCCTTTTCTGTAGGTTGAATTCTATGAAATGTACCAAGGGATTTACTGTACTGCTTAAAGTGATCCTTATGTCCTCTGGTGAAACTTGCATAACCAAATTTAGTACAGCTTCTACATTTCATAGGACATGGAGGAATGCAGCCATAAATTTAGCCTTTTTTAAATTTGACTTTGAGACTCGATTGCTTACAGTATATTCTCATAATTTTGAACGAAGTGTATTTAGATTTTATTCTCTTGACTCATTGGCCCTGTAGAACCTGAATATTTGATTTTGCTCAAAACATGGGTCAAAAATCCTAAGAGCGAGCAGTTAACTTTTACAATCTTACAGCCTGCCGGTGAGAGTGGCATCCTTTGTTCCCCACGGCGGGGGGTGAGAGCCATCAAGTCTAGCAGGCCCAGCATCTCTGGAACTCAAATTCACTGGTTTCATTGAAGTTAAAGCGCAGCTACTTCAATTGGCTTAAAACAACTTAAACCTCTATCAAATTCATATTTTGTTTATGTTCAATATCCTAAAAGGAATCTCTTATATATTGATAACACAATTGGGCTATAATATTCCATTTTAAGGCTTTTCCATGACAACTGCATCATTTTAGCACACATTCCTATCATGTTTGGTCTCTTTATTCTCGGGGGAGTCCAAGGAGTTGAATGGAATATGTTTCATTTCCCTTGGAAATATGGTTCGTTTGTAAGATTCATTCAAGCAACTACCTAGTCTCCCTGTGCAAATTATCTTATCACCTAGGCCAGTAAAACTCTGATTCGGCCAACCTTCCCTCTACCTTTTTCGGAGGCGTGGTTTGGAGTCTTTAAAGGTACGAGATCCTGAGGGGGGCGGGGCTCTTCTTCTTTCTTGTCTCTTCTCTTCTCTTCTTGCTTCTATCCTGTCCTGTCTCTTCTCTGTCAATGTCTGAATCGTGTTGGTAAGTGGGGAGGGGTGACATGTTGCCTTGTTCCGGAGCTCGGGAACATGTGAGTTCTCCCCGACCACGTGGAGCGACTTTAGCTCTACGTGGTCATTCATCTTTTCCAGGTATGAAAATACTCTAAATCCTTCTAAATTATATGTAACGGTAATTGGCTTATCATTGATTTGTTTGATTCAAGTTGTGCCTACCTGGTGAATTAAATTATTGTTATTCCTTTTCTAGCTTGCGTGGTCTCATGTCTTTTAATCTTTTTATTCTTCTTAGCCCCGTCTCGGCGAATACCTAGGGGAATAGTTTAGCCCCACTGAGGAACGACTGGCCAGCGGCCCGGTGTGGGAATCGGTTGGTTAAGTTGATTTAGGCAGCCAGGATCTACCAATATACGGATTCATAGCCCAAGTGTGGAGTGAATCTGGGTTCACTGTAATTCAAGCCAAAAGATGCTGTTGCAGTGCTGGTTGACTTCAACCTCTAATCAAACCAACGAACCTAGGATTCGAACATGGTGTTAATGCCCAGGAACATTAATGTAGCGGCGGTGGTTGTCTGTTTGGAATTCAAGGTATAGTCACGTCATGTTTGTCCTTAGAGTTTAAGTTACTGTTATCACTGTTTCGAGATTCACGCAGGTGTTCCCTAAATTATCAATTCTAATTCTAATTTGGAGTCAGATTTCTAACGAGATTATTGCCAAATTTTGTATTCTAACTGTTATATGGAGTCAGATAAATCGTAACCATTGCGCTTTCATGCCCCGTCCTCGGACGGTGAATAATATCCATTATATTGTGATTCACACCAGCCAGAAGAATGCTCTAATTCAAGTTAGACTAAGAGAACACGTAAGGCCTTCAACCCGGGCAATATCCGCCTTTTGGTTTTTGCTTCGTTTGGGGTTTTACAGCCCAAAGAAACTTGCTGGCATTAATAGAAAAGATTATTATGAGAAAATAACCAGCATAGGACTAAACTGAGATAATTTAGTCTATTTTTAATTTAGAATCAATGAAATATTGGTTACGTAAGACCACGACTGACAGCTGCTCCTTTAGACTGACATTTTATGTCATCTGCTGGAGTACTTGATCTGTAGGCTGTGGAAAGCTATGATCTCAGTCCGTACAAGAGGAGGACATTTTTCAATCTGTGTGTGAATGGTTGCAGAGAGCGATGGAGAGGAGTCAGGGAGGAGGAATCCCTTTACGGTGCCCGCTGATGGCAACATCTTTCTGCTCAGGAAGCAGGAACGAGAGCGCAAGATGCTGGTGGGTCAAAATCAGTCGTGAAAACATCACTGAAATGCTTAGACTAAAAGTAAACACAAATGCTTAATTGCTCCTTCATCATTGGTGATATTTCTTTTGGGAATTATGTACAGTTGCAATCAAAATTATTCAACCCCCATTGCAAATTAGGTTTACTGGCAAAATTTACAAACTTTCAGCTGTTTGAAATGAACAAATCAAACGAGAACAATTTCAATGGCTCAACACAACAAATATTACAAGTGGTTTTGCCAAATTCAACACAAAATGCAACTTATAATGACTGCTGCAGGCTCAAAATTATTCAACCCCTTCATGACAAGCATCTTTAATATTTAGTAGAAAACCCTTTTGCCGCTATGACCTGCTGGAAATGTAATGCATAGGCAGATGTCAGCTTTTGGCAGCATTCCCAAGGAATCTTAGCCCAGTCCTCATGGACAATGGCCTCCAGTTCACTAATATTCTAGGGTTTGCATGCTGCAACCGTGTTCTTCAAATTCTACCAGAGATTTTTTTATGGGTTTTAAGTGACGCGACTGTGATGGGCACTCTAGAATCTTCCCAGACTTCTTCTGAAACCAAGCCTTGGTGGATGTTGAGGTATGCTTAGGATCATTGTCCATTTGGAAGGTCCAATGATCCCCAAGTGTCAGCTTCCCTACAGATAGCATGACAATATCCCCTTGGATATCCTGCTACTTGACTGAATCCATCTTGCCCTCCACACTTTACAGATTTCCAGTGCCAGAGGAAGCAAGGCCGCCGCAGAGCATCAAAAACAATTCTTCACTGTAGGCAGGGTGTACTTTTCAGCATATGCTTCTTTATTCCTCCTGCAGACATACCACTGATTAATAAGCCCAAAATATTCCAGATTTGTTTCATCACTCCACAGAACAATATCTTCAAACTTCTGTGGCTTATTTATATGGTTTTGAGCATATTGGAGCTTGTGCTTTTGGATCAGTCAGGTTGTATGTCTTGGAGACCTTCAACGTTAAGTATGCGCCCCACTGTGCAAACTGAAACCTCAGTGCTGCCTCCTCTAAGTCTTGCTGCAGGTCTCCTGCAGTCACTTGAGCGATTTTGACCACCCGTCTCATCAGGAGTCTGGTGACAGCCATTGACAGCTTCCTTTTTCTGCCACATCCTGGTTCTGTAGCCACTCTTCCTTTAACTCTGAACTTGCAAACTATGCTTCCAACTGTATCTCTATGAACATTCAGTGCCTGTGCTACCTTTTTGTATCCTTTTCTTTGTTTGTGCCAGGCAATGATCTCTTCTATTAGCTTTTTGGACAATTCTTTTGACAGCCATTTGTCTAATATTCAATCAAATGTCACTGCCAACAAACCCCTGGTGAGTGCAAGTATCTGATGTGTTCTATCTCAAACAAACCTCATGCAAGTAATTAAGCTCTTGATTAGCTGCATTCGGTGTGCATGAGACAACACCTGATTTGCAAATATGCTCTTATGAGGGATTCTATTCGTGGGGTAGAATAATTTTGAGACTACAGCAGTCATTAAAAATGGCATTTTGTGTTAAATTTGGATAAACCACATATTACGCTGAACAAACATAAATGCCCCATGTCAAATTTTTGAGTTTTTATTAACATTAGGTTTATAAAATATATGAAGCGAATCAAAATTCATTTTTGTTAATGACTAATCTTCTGATCACCGTCCATTACATCTTAATATTGGCATCTGCAAAGGAGTGACAATCCTTTGAACACGTTGGGGGTCAGGTTGAAGAAATTGAATGTTCGATATCTTGTGTGTCCACCATTTGCGTCTCTCAGAGCAACACATCTCCTTCGCATGGAGTTGATCAGGTTGTCTATTGTGGCCTGTGGAATGTTATTCCTTTCTTCCCGGAGGGCCACACAGAGCTGGCGCACATTATCGGGAACTGGAACACGGTCGCAGACACGTCGATCCAGAACATCCCAAAGATGCTCTATGGGCGACATGTCCAGCGAATACGCAGGCCAGTCCAGAACTGGAATGTGCTCTGCTTCAATGAACTACATGCAGACCGCTATGGTGGACATCCCTGCATCCAGCATGCCAATGGGACGGTCCCGCATGACCTGAGACATCTGAGGCATGATGACTTTTGACAAAATTTACATTTTGGGGTGGCCTTTTATTGTCCCCAGTATAAGGAGTGTCTGGGTACTGCTCATTCTGTCTAATCACCGTCTGGAAATGCCACACCCATGTACTGAGTGAAATCTCTCCATAACTGAGAAAATGCTCACTGAGAGAGATGGATTAAAAAATGGTACACAAATCAAGAGAAGTATCCCTATTCTGTACAAATAAAAGTCAACGTATGCACAATTAGAGTTGTTAATTCCATGTGGCATCAATATATGACATGGGGCGTTTATATTTTTGTTCAGTGTAGTTGTGTTGAGCTATTTAAAATGTTCTTGTTTAATCTTTTTATCACAAACAGCTGAAAGTTTGTAAATTTTGCTATTAAAACCAATTTGCAAAGGGAGCTGAATAATTACCTCCGCCAACAAGTTGGGGCGGGGGTTATGTTTTCGCCCGTTTGTTTGTTTGTTTGTCTGTTTGTGAACAACATAACTCAAAAAGTAATGAACGGATTTGTCTGAAATTTTGTGGGTGGGTTGTCATTACATCAAGGATGGACCCTATTGATTTTGACCACGATCAGTGAAACAATATGGCTGCCACGGCAGCCATCTTGAAATGCTATCACACACAATAACTCAGCTTTGCTCCCACTCATGCACATTTGGATTGTGCTGCCTTGGGGGAGGTTTGCACTCTATGAGTGCCTCTAGTTTTGATTGCAAACTCATTAATGGGTTTTTTTTTGTATTCTCGAACTGGTAAACTTATGAATGATATTATTGAGAACTGAGTTGACACGGTTTTGATTGCTCAAGACATTTTAAATCCATTTATGAATGTGCATTAGGGGATTGCACAGCCTCTGAAGAGCGAAGGAACTGCTAATAATGAGGGCCTTTGTAATACATCACAGACTTAAACTCTAGTTTTTCTCATAAGTTTTCCCTTAAGTCCGTTTGAAGTCGCATTTTTCATTGTTTTAAACTTTTCCATTTCGGTTTTTCCTGAAGCAGGTTCAAAGTCAGAAAAACATTTTCCTATATTGTTGGACAATGTCACATTTGTATGGTGTATCTGCTGGTTGCAGCGCTTTACTGAAGCTGAATCCCACTTATATTGAGAAAAGTATCGAAACCCAGGATGGCATGTTTTTATGGCCACAGAATTATTTCCCATGGAAAATAATAAGATCTTGTACATTATTTTATTCACATCTCCCTGAAGTTCAGCAGGGCATATTTGGGATTGGGATCTTCACTACTAGATTTTAAAACAGGCCTGAAGTTCCACTGGTTTGAATACAGCTGCTGTATTTGACAGATTCACACATGGATACGTAGATTTTACGGGGTAATAATCGCTTGAGATCTCACAGGTGTGATGTCACGTTGAGGGCTGAGGCGGTGAAAGCCTCTGTATCCACAGGAGCAGCAGAAGAAGCTGCAGATGAAGGTCCATGAGAGGGGTCTGTACGTGTCACGGAAGAAAGCCCAGCTGGCTGATCTATGGCGTGAGCTGAGGGAGGGGCGGGCAGAGGACGCAGCCAATGAGAAGGCGATGGAGATTGGAGAAAACCCTGCCTGGAAGGTGGCAATGATCAAAAGTAGGAATAAAATGACGACTCTGGTTTCAAATAAGAGCACATAATACTCTTAATATAAATGCTGATGCACATCATACTATATGCACTATACACAATCACCTGCTGAAAGTAATGCACATCTTGCACACAGATAATGCCCCAGCTGTGTCACAGCACACCGTTTATTAACAGACCGTTAACAGACATTGATATTCTGGAAATTTGTCCGAGGGTAGGCATTGCAATCTTTGGAGAGCCAGGACCCAACAGGTTTTATAAGCAGAAATGATCATACTCTTCCTGAGAAATGGTAGTCATCTTTTTTGATAATAATCATCATTATTGTCCGCAGTGAGGAAATATTCACAATCAGTTAAAAGACACAATAAATCACAGTAAAACACGGTGATAAATAAATAAATTACACAACGAACAATACATACAATAGTATCGATCATGGTTCCCCTCTAAACAGCTGTCATGAATTCAGCAGAGTTATTGCATTTGGTATAAAAGATTTTTTGTAAATGTTATCGGTGGCTGCAGCAGCTCTATAGCGTTTGCCCGAGGGCAGTTTTATAAATTCGCCTGTAAGAGGATAACTTGGATCGGCCACGAAATACAGGGAATCTGCACCTGTGATACAAGCGTGAGGCACGAGGCTGTTAAGCCCGCGGGCAAAATCCCGTATCAGTGGCAGCAACCATTGCCACAGCTTTGCATCGTTAATTATGATCAAAATGAGCACATAATAAATAGAACATCATATGGGCATTTTCATATCACACCCTGTATCAACCCTTGACCAGTATCAGCCAAAGGGTAGCAGCTCAAGGGCTGATACTAGGGTCTCGGATTCATACAGGGTGTGATATGAAAATGGCCACATGATTCTCTCTATTTACAAAACCACATGAAGAAGAAGCAATGGAACTCCTACTTGACCAAAGACTGCATAATGGAAAGAATATCCACACATATTAATTCAGGTCGAACGCTTAATGGTCACTACCAATGGTCAAGAGATGAGATGTGATGCCACCTGTATTTGCTAATACAGAGATCTGGTTGATGCCTGCTGCATCTATTATGCTTTGTTTAATTGAGCACAGCAGTTGAGCTGAATTTCACTAATCCGAACTGGAGCCGTCAGGCCTGGTGGACCTGGCCGAAGGCCGAGAGGCCCTTCCCCACAGTAAACCTCATCCCTGCCTCTCCTGTGTCTCCTCAGGTCGCAACCTTGAGAAAGAGAGCATCAACGAGTTTATCAGCAAGAAACGGGAGATGTTTCTCATGGAGGTAAGGAAAACTACTCCAACTTTTAACACATACGCGCTTTTATTAACTGGAACCTTTTTTTGCCAGTTATTTTAATTGTAATTTTGCAATCAGTTTATAGCAGAGGTTCCACATATGTTAATTGTAGGTAAATGCATGCGTGACTCTGCTTACAGTTAGAATGACAAGGAGACAATGCGTTAATTTGGCTGTTGAATTCAGTCACTTTATTCAGTGCATTTGCATTGCAGCCCAAGAAAGGTTTCGCTGAAGATGCCAACTCACTGTATAACTGACACAGATAATGCACCACTGCAATTACGCAACCTAACTCTTGAGCAAAAAAAAACTTTTCATGCATTACTGATACAGCACAAATTATAGTCCATAATACATTCTAAAAAGCTTGAATTGTTTGTTCTATTAGCAGTTTATTAAACGAGGCAAAATAAAATCATTCGTTTCCTGAGTTTTGTTAGATTTAATGCGATGCTGTATTTATATTTAGCTAGCAGAAGAGTACAGACTGTACCATTTGAAACAGAGCGGGACTTGTCTTAAATGCCATATGCCTCCCATTCCATTCCAAGGCTTTCTGTATTTTTCCCGCAGAAATGTCCATAAAATCCGGCAGCGAGTCAATCATTGGTTTGCAGCGCCCTGCTGGCACACATCGGGTTTGCGAGCGCCTCAAAAGCATTTTCTCCAGATGCTGCATTTCCTCGCTGTAGCTGTAAATGTAGCTGGCTGAAACAAGACTCATAGCACAGGCTCACAGCTGGTGTAGAAGTTGCACCGTGCAGGCGGCATTCAAGAGGGGTGGTGTGGAACTGGCTCTCGCATCTGTCCAATGGTAAAGAGGCCCAGTGGGCCACGGCGATTGTGTCTCTCTGTTCGCCGGTGCCCCAACCTGGTCAGTCAGGTGCCTGTAGTTTTTCACATGTAAGATGTGCATGAAGAGGCTTCCGCTGCCTCAGGTCTGTTAAAGGCTGACTTACTGATTGCGGAAAAGAAGGAGACAGAGGCAGAGGTGTGAGATCGCGCTTTCAGTGCCTATGCTTGTATTCAACCCCGAGCGTCACAACATAAGGTCACAGCACAGAGTAATTCAGCAGCTTAGTGCTAAAAGTACTTAGGTCACATTTGCGCTCACAGTAAGGTAAGGTTGGGAAAACGTCTTTCATAGTTGCCTTGTTCCACTGCCTCGATTTTCTCGAAATGGACACTTTGTCACCTAAGCACTTTCAGCACTTGGGTCTTCAATTAGCAAACGAGTATGACAAAGTAGGAGAAAATTTTGTAGGGGAAAAAAATAACTGCACACAGTTGATGGTGGGGAAAAAAGCACGCTAGAAAATTTTTCCAGTTAAAGTTGGCCTGTGGGCAGATAACAAAAGCAGGTACTTAAATGCAACAAAAGGCACTGAATCCTGGGAGAGAGTCAAACCCACACACTGGTGGTTGATGCTTTTCTCTTGATCATTTCCATTAATTAAGGCCCCATTCTTCACTCTCACCCTTACCCCCTCTGTGATTTCTCCCCAGTATGCCCTGGCGGTGAAGCGAGAGGAGATGAACCAGCTGGAGATGATGGCCACAGCGGAAGAGAAGAAGTTGGTGAAGGCGGAGAAGCTCCTGGAGAAGGAATCCGTTCTGTTCGACGAGTTCCTCAAGGAGAGCGACAAGAGTGCGGCGGAAGCCATGAAAATGTAAGTGATATGGAAATAAATGCATAATGAGTGAACCAACCATCCAGTCGATTTAGCCAAGAGAAATTATTAGCCTAAGCGGGAGGTTTGGGAATCTAAGACAGCAAAATCCTGCTTTTTCAGTCTGGTATATAGAGAGAGATGTGAACCAGCTAGATTATCTGCTCCGTGGTCTTGTTTTTGACTTCTTTGCCCTTACAGTGCCGAACAGGAGTCCAAACTCAAACAGGAGAAGGTTTCAGAAATTAAGAAGATTACAGCCAAAATGGTGGCTATCAAAAGGTAAGCATCTGTTCAAAATGAGTTCACTTTTCCTGTAGCTTCGTAACATTAGCAGTTGCACTCCCCTCTGAATTTGTATGGGCAACCTGCAGTGACATATCCAAGCACGAGGACACCCTGAAGGAGTACGCCATGTACAAGGACTTCCTGTTCAAGCTGTCACCTCAAGAGTGGCAGGAGGAGCAGCTGGCTCGGAGAAAGAGCTCGCAGAGGGCCCAACCCGCCGTCACCGAGAAGGACAAGGGCAAGATTGTGGGCAAACAAGATAAGAGTAAGTAGCGAAGCTGTTTAAATTCTGCTGCTATTTGCGGCGTCCATTGTTGTTGTGCATCCATTAGGAACTGCTATACACCAGCTCAGCTTCACCGGCAGTGTTGTGTTCCAGGGTTCTGGCCTTGGCCAGAACAGTATTGCTTATGGTTTTAACAGTTTCATGTTCCAAGGTTCATAGTTCATAGTTCCATAGTTCATGTTTCATGTCATAGTTTTAACAGTTTCTTGCTTAGGATTACTCATTTCATAATTCATGTTCCTTGTCCATGTTTTTGTTTTTGCCAGGTCTGCCATGCCACTCCACCGCTTGTCTGCGTTCCGCCCCGTGCCTTCGTTGCTGCACATTTCTGAGCTCTGGTTGGCTTTGTGGTTTCTCCCTTCCTTCTGTGCTGTGCTGATTCGGGGCTCTCTAAGCTTAATTGGCAATTAACTGTTTTTAAGTTACTAACATTTACTAACACTCACTGGGTGGTGTAATTCTTAGATAGGCACATTACTAATATTACTAATTTAGACAGGGAGTTTATTGTCATGATTCCTGCTTTGCTATTTCAAGATCTTGCTGTGCTTTTCTGTTCTTAACATTCATGCTTGCTTCCAAACTGCATACTTAATTGGTACTTAAGCTGAGCACGCTCATTCTCTTAATGAGCAGGTCATGTCATCCAATCTCAGTCCATGTCTTGATCTTGCCATGCCTCTTGTTTCTCTCTCTCCAGGTGTTACCCCTCATGTCATGATTTCCAAGCCTTTATCTGGATGCGGTGGAAGTTGGCTGGCAGACAGTGTCTCAAGTTTTGTTTCTCGCATCTCGTTTAGCCAAGTTCTTGTCTAGTTCCCTAGTATTTGTCCTAGCCTCGTCTTGTGTATACATATTTAGTATTGTTATTTATTTTTCTTGAGCTTCTTGCCTGGAGTTTCCAGTGCCTTTTGTTTTTTGCCTTTTGCATTCTTTGTTTTGTAGCTCTGTGTAGCTTACCTTAGTTTGTTTTTTGCAACCCTTTGGGCCAAGTTTTTTGTTGGCCCTCGTGCCTGTTTTGTTTTGGTTTATAAATAAATCCTCATTCCCTTTCCCGCATCTGGTGTCAACTGATTCCATATCAGTAGACACTGTCTCCTTGACACCAGCGGGATGGAGTGCAGGATCGCCCAGCGAGAGGCTGAGCTGCTGCATCAACGGCAGCAGATCCAGGAGCTGACAGCTGCGCTGGCCACACTGCAAGCCAGCCTTCCCCGGGCAAGTCCCAGCCAGGGTCCCATCATGCCAGCTGTCCAGCCCCGGGCTCCTGCAGCACACCAGCCACCCGTCACCCCTGTGCGCCAGCCCGGCGCAGAAGCACCTCAGCTGCAGCCAGCTGTCCACCCTGGTCCTGAGCCCTGCCTTCCACCGCCCGAAAGGTACGGTGGAGAATCAGGGTTCTGCAGGGCTTTTCTCACCTCCTGTGAGATGTGTTTCGCTCTGCAGCCCTCCACCTTCGCCTCAGAGCCGGCCCGAGTCGCCTTCGTCCTCTCCCAGCTGACGGGGCGGGCTCGCTTGTGGGGAACTGCCGCATGGCAGGCTCGGCGGCCCTGCACTACCACCTACCAGGCCTTGGCGGAGGAGCTACTGCGCATCTTTGACCGCTCCAAGCAGGGGAGAGCCGCAGGACGGGAGCTGCTGAGGATGAGGCAGGGGAGGAGATCGGTGGCGGACTACGCCATCGATTTTCAGACGGTGGCAGCCACGTCGGGCTGGAACAGGGAGGCGCTGTGTGACGTGTTCCTCCAGGGGCTGTCCGAACCAGTCAAAGACCGACTGCTCTTCTGTGAGATCCCTGAGTCTCCAGAGGCCCTTATAGACCTGGCCCTGCGTATTGACAGCCGCCTGGAGGAGAGGGCGCTCACCCTTAGCCCTGGCCGACGTTCTGCCCCCGCTGGTCAGATCCAACCCCCGGGTCCCAGTCGTGCGTCGCCTCAGGACCAGCCGAGGAGAAGCACCACCACACCCCCTCCTGGGGAGGCATCTCCCATGGAGATCGGGAGGTCCCGGCTCACCCAGGAGGAGCGCCAACGAAGAAGGAGGTCGGGGGCGTGTTTTTACTGCGGCCAGCAGGGTCATGCGGTGCGAGGCTGTCAGTCAAAACAGCGCCCCCTAGCGTCTGGAGGAGTACTGGTGGGTGCTTCATCCAAGGAGACCTCCTCCTACCGCCGGACCTGCGTTCCGGTGACCCTGACCTGGGAGGGCCGCTCCCGCAAGACCACCGCCCTCATTGACTCGGGGGCTGAGGAAAACTTTATCGACGCCAGAGCTGCTGCTGAGTGGGGGGTTCCCCTATGCCATCTTCCCAGCCCATTGTCCATCTCAGGGCTGGGTGGGCAACCCCTAGCTAAGGTGTCCTTCCGGACCGTTTCCATCCAGCTGCTGGCGTCCGGTAACCACCGCGAGCAGATCCGGCTGTTCGTGACCGAGACACCTCGCTCCCCTATTGTCCTGGGTCATCCCTGGTTGGCGCTACACGGGCCGGTGATCGACTGGGCCCGCCATGAGGTGCGGGAGTGGAGTGCCTCCTGTTCAGCCAGCTGCCTCCTCGACTCCCGACCTTCTTGCTCTGTGGGTGGACCAGCTCCCGAGGGGAGGCCAGACGTCTCCAGAGTGCCCCCCGAATACCACGACCTAGCAACAGTCTTTAGCAAGTCCCGTGCGGTGTCCCTGCCCCCGCACCGTCCGTATGACTGTGCTATTGACCTCCAGCCTGGCACAGCGCCTCCTAGGGGTCGTGTCTTTGCCTTGTCTGAGCCAGAGAGGGGGGCCATGGACAAGTACATCCGGGAGTCCATTGCAGCTGGCATCATCCGTCCATCCTCCTCTCCCGCGGGGGCAGGCTTCTTCTTCGTCAAGAAGAAGGATGGCTCCCTGCGCCCCTGCATCGATTACCGAGGGCTCAATAAGATCACGGTCAGGAACCGCTACCCGCTTCCTCTGATGTCCTCGGCGTTTGATGTTATCCAGGGGGCGGCCATCTTCACCAAGCTGGACCTGCGGAATGCCTACCACCTCTTGCGCATCAGGGAGGGCGACGAATGGAAGACCGCTTTCAACACCCCTAGCGGCCACTGGGAGTACCTGGTGGTTCCATTCGGCCTGACCAACGCGCCCGCAGTGTTCCAGAACTTGGTGAATGATGTGCTTGGAGACATGATCGGGAGGTTCGTCTACGTCTACCTTGACGACATCCTGATCTTCTCCCGGGACAAGACGGAGCACACAAACCATGTTCGCCAGGTGCTCCGCCGCCTCCTCGAAAACCGCCTCTTCGTCAAGGCTGAAAAGTGCGAGTTCAGCACCACCACTACCTCCTTCCTGGGGCACGTCATCTCCCCTAACCACCTGGGCATGGACGAGGAGAAGGTCAAGGCTGTGGTGGACTGGCCCGCACCCAAGGACCGCAAGGCCCTACAGAGCTTCCTAGGATTCGCTAATTTCTATAGGCGATTCGTCAGGAACTATAGCACCGTGGCAGCTCCCCTGACGGCCCTTACCTCCATCAAGGTGCCATTCCGTTGGACTCCGCAAGCCGAGGTGACCTTCTGTGAGCTGAAGAGGCGCTTCACCACCGCGCCCATCCTCACCACCCCCGACCCCGCCAAGCAGTTCATTGTGGAGGTGGATGCCTCCAATGTCGGGGTTGGTGCGGTACTATCCCAAAGATCCAGCAATGATCAGAAGGTACACCCGTGCGCGTTCTACTCCCACCGACTGACGCCTGCGGAGTCCAACTACGACGTCGGGAACCGGGAGCTGTTGGCGGTGAAACTGGCCCTGGAGGAGTGGAGGCACTGGCTTGAGGGGGCAAGGGTTCCGTTCCTGGTCTGGACGGACCATAAAAACCTAGAGTACCTCCGTTCAGCCAAGAGGTTGACACCCAGACAAGCCAGATGGGCCCTCTTTTTCGACCGGTTTAACTTCTCCCTGGCCTACAGACCAGGGTCCAAGAATACTAAGGCTGACGCGCTCTCCAGGCGTTTCGACTCTTCCTCGGCCAAGGGAGAGCCCAGCTCCATTCTGCCCAGAACCTGCTTCGTTAACAACGTGTGCCTCCGGATTGAGGAGCTGGTCCGCAACGCCCAGAACGGCGCAGCTACGCCCAGTGCCTGCCCTGCCAACTGCCTGTACGTCCCTGCAGCTGCCCGATCTGACGTTCTCCAGTGGGGCCACTCCTCCAACCTGTCGTGCCATCCTGGGGTCGGCCGGACCCTGCGGTTTATCCAGCGCCGTTTCTGGTGGCCCAAGATGGCAGCAGAGGTCCGGGGGTTCGTTTCTGCCTGCTCAGTCTGTTCCCGCGCCAAGTCCTCCCACGCACCTCCCTCTGGTCTGCTCCAACCACTGCCCATTCCTCACCGTCCCTGGTCCCACATAGCTCTGGACTTCGTCACTGGCCTGCCCGTCTCCCATGGAAACACCACTGTCCTCACCATTGTTGACCGGTTCTCCAAGTCTGCCCACTTTGTGCCCCTTCCCAAGCTCCCCTCCGCTAAAACCACAGCTGACCTACTAATCCAGCATGTTGTCCGTCCCCATGGCATTCCTGTGGATATAGTATCCGATCGTGGTCCCCAATTCACCTCCCAGTTCTGGAAAGCATTCTGCACATCCCTTGGCACCTCCTTCAGCCTCAGCTCCGGATACCACCCACAGACCAATGGACAGACTGAGCGGGCTAACCAAACCCTGGAGACGGTCCTCCGATGCGTGTGCTCGACCAACCCAAGATCCTGGTCTACCATGCTACCCTGGGTTGAGTACGCCGTAAACTCCCACGCCGCCTCTGCCTCCGGCCTCTCCCCCTTCGAGTGCTGTATGGGCTACCAGCCTCCATTGTTCCCCAGCCAGGAGGAGGAAGTCGGGGTGCCTTCAGCCGGGGCATTCATCCGGCGGTGTCGCCGTGTGTGGCTGTCTGCTCGCCGCGCCTTGGTTCGGGCGGGTAAGACCATGAAGACCACGGCAGACAAGCGTCGGCGCCCAGCCCCTCACTATCGGGTCGGCCAGAAGGTCTGGTTGGCGGCTCAAGACATCCCACTCCGGGTGGAAAGCCGCAAGCTGGCTCCTCGCTTCCTGGGTCCTTTCCCCATCCAAAGAATCATCAGCCCCACTGCTGTCCGGCTCAAGCTCCCATCCACCATGCGACGGCTCCACCCTGTGTTCCACGTCTCACGCCTGAGGCCTGTTGCCACCTCCCCCCTCATGCCCCCACCTGAGCCTCCGCCTCCTCCTCGGCTCATCGACGGAGGGGAGGCTTACACAGTCAAAGCCTTGCTGGATTGCCGTCGGAGGGGCCGGGGCCTCCAGTACCTCGTGGATTGGGAGGGGTACGGCCCAGAGGAGCGTTCCTGGGTCCCGGCCAGGCATATCCTAGACAAAAATCTCATCCGTGATTATCATCAGTCACACCCCAAGCCATAGTCCCAAGTCCAAGCCATAGCCATAGCCATAGCCCCAAACCATAGCCTCAAGCCAAGCCATAGCCATCGTTCCAAGCCATAGCCATAGCTCCAAGCCATAGCCACAGCCCCAAGCCCAAGCCACAGTCCCAAGCCATAGCCACAGCCCCAACCCCATGGCCCATAGCCCATAGCCATAGCCTCTAACCTCAAGCCAAGCCATAGCCATAGTTCCAAGCCATTGCCATAGCCCAAGCCTTAGCCCCAGCTTGCTGGAGACCCCAAGTGATCTTGTTTATGTTTAGTGTTTCTTGTCCTGTTTCTTGGTTAGGTGTTTTTGTGTCTTAGGGTTTTTGTCCATAGTATTTACTTGGTTATTAGTCTTGTAGGGTTTGTATTTAGTTTTGTGCGGCTTCTTGTATTTTAGTTATTGGTGTTTTTTGTCAGCGTCAGGTGCCGCTTTTGTAAGGGGGGGGTACTGTTGTGTTCCAGGGTTCTGGCCTTGGCCAGAACAGTATTGCTTATGGTTTTAACAGTTTCATGTTCCAAGGTTCATAGTTCATAGTTCCATAGTTCATGTTTCATGTCATAGTTTTAACAGTTTCTTGCTTAGGATTACTCATTTCATAATTCATGTTCCTTGTCCATGTTTTTGTTTTTGCCAGGTCTGCCATGCCACTCCACCGCTTGTCTGCGTTCCGCCCCGTGCCTTCGTTGCTGCACATTTCTGAGCTCTGGTTGGCTTTGTGGTTTCTCCCTTCCTTCTGTGCTGTGCTGATTCGGGGCTCTCTAAGCTTAATTGGCAATTAACTGTTTTTAAGTTACTAACATTTACTAACACTCACTGGGTGGTGTAATTCTTAGATAGGCACATTACTAATATTACTAATTTAGACAGGGAGTTTATTGTCATGATTCCTGCTTTGCTATTTCAAGATCTTGCTGTGCTTTTCTGTTCTTAACATTCATGCTTGCTTCCAAACTGCATACTTAATTGGTACTTAAGCTGAGCACGCTCATTCTCTTAATGAGCAGGTCATGTCATCCAATCTCAGTCCATGTCTTGATCTTGCCATGCCTCTTGTTTCTCTCTCTCCAGGTGTTACCCCTCATGTCATGATTTCCAAGCCTTTATCTGGATGCGGTGGAAGTTGGCTGGCAGACAGTGTCTCAAGTTTTGTTTCTCGCATCTCGTTTAGCCAAGTTCTTGTCTAGTTCCCTAGTATTTGTCCTAGCCTCGTCTTGTGTATACATATTTAGTATTGTTATTTATTTTTCTTGAGCTTCTTGCCTGGAGTTTCCAGTGCCTTTTGTTTTTTGCCTTTTGCATTCTTTGTTTTGTAGCTCTGTGTAGCTTACCTTAGTTTGTTTTTTGCAACCCTTTGGGCCAAGTTTTTTGTTGGCCCTCGTGCCTGTTTTGTTTTGGTTTATAAATAAATCCTCATTCCCTTTCCCGCATCTGGTGTCAACTGATTCCATATCAGGCAGTGCTTATCTGTACATATTGTGTTGTGAATTCAGTATTGTCAAATTATTTTGTCACTGTGAAAGTGAGTTTCATCTCAAGAGAGTAGCCTAATGGCATAGACATGGCAACTCAATACCTGCTAAATTGCGTCTGATGAATTTTCACGTTTGCTTCCTACCTTTAATAAATAAGGCACAGCGGCAAGGCATGAAAGCAAGAAACGGAAGGTTTGCGTGAAAAAATGGTGGAAAGAAGAAATAGGAATGGATCTGGAATTGCTTTTTTTTCCCCCTCTGCTTTTCTTAACCTTGAAAGAAAACATCAAATGGGTGATGAAAGTGAAAGTTGTTGGGAGATTTTGATGTTACCATGTTTGAGAAAAATCGGTTGATATGTCGTGAGCGTGACTATGATTGATAATGACATGACTGTTCCAACGGAAAAAACTGTAACTTCGCAAATAATTGGGAAGAAAAGAGAGTTAAAGGCAAGATGGGTTGAGGCAAGGGAGAGAGGAGAGCATGAAGGAGAGGAAAAGTGCAGGAAGAAAGAGATGAGTGCAGTACCTTAACCTGAGGCATTAATGTGTGACATCACTTCCTAGAGGAGCTTTCAAGAAGTAGCCCAGCTCCTCTGCATTCCCTTTGCCTCACCGCTGAAGGTGGATTCTGTTGGATAAAACATTAAAGCAAATAGTGGTAACCGCAGACAGTCTTTCACAACGGTTGTGGCGTTGATATTATGCAGGTAGAATATGCAGTATAAAAAAATGCAGCCATGTCCTTTGCTTCCATTTTTTATGGACAGGGACCGAGTCTCGGGGCCCCACTACAAAAAAGGATCTGCCGCCTCTCAGGGACGGCAGACGGGCATCAAGGCCCAGCCTTAAAATCAACAAGCAATCAGGCGACCAAACCCCTAAACCGTGAGTGGAACACCCATGCCATTTCCCTACTCGGCAGCAGCAGGCATGGCTATTCTATCTAAGAGTCTTGGTTTACGCCAAAAAAAAAGCAAGTTAGCTCTTTTAATTCACAAAAAGTCAATAATGTTCGCTTTGTTATAGTATTTTGCCACAAAACAGTAATTGATTTAACTGAAAATTGAGTAATTTACATTTTGCTGCATTTTCTCCTAGTAGGATTGTGGAGTCTAAGACAGAAGATGTCAGCTTCTCTGAGTACGAGGCAAGTCTCTTATAACCTGCATTTGGCTCTCTGAAGTTGGAAATATGAATGAACAGTTCCATGTGTCTTTTTGCACAGTGTACAGTACATAGCTAAATGTGTGCTCTTCATTACTCATTTATCCACTTATTGATCCAATGCAGATGCTGTGCATTGCATTAGCTAGACTTGATAACAGCCTGCTGACTAACTGGAGTATTCTGTAAAGTAACTGTGAGTCTGGTCTTAAGTACTTGTAATTCCTAAACCTCTTCTGGAGTACTCACAGACTGTTTCTAGAATTTAATGTGTTCCATCCAGCATACCTGATACATCTGATCAATCTCTTCACTAACTGCATTGCATGAGCCTGTGGGTAGCTCATGTCAAATACCTGTATGGAGCTGGGGGTTCTCAAGGAGTGGTTTGGAATCTGCTTGTCTGGTGTGACCTTTGAGTACTGCTTTGTGCACCCTACAGGAGGAACCCGAAATGTATTTTAAGGACCCTCAACAGCTACTGGACCTGCTGACGGACCTAGAGGAGCAGAACCTGTCCCTGATCCAGAACTCCCGCGAGACCGAGGAGTCTCTGGAGGAGCTACGGCTGGTCATGGACCAAACGCGCAAGAAGATGTAAGCGTCTAGGTGGAACGAGCCGATTTGAATTATTAATTTTTTTTTCAAATCTAATTTTAGATTTAAAATACACAGGGCTGTGCTGCACCACCAGCTCTGTATGACCTATTTTATCACTTATATTACCATGGTATGTTCTTGAGCTTGATTTTTGCACCACCTTGCATTTTATTCCACGTGCTCGCAGGCAAATGCTGGTATTAGAAATATGGTGAGAGTGTGTTTTCTTTCTGTTTTAATGTTATTTTGCTGCATAGAAAGTTAATAGAGGAAAGCTACTATGACTGTAATTTGAATTTAAATTTGCAAGGCGAGAAACGACTCAGACATGGGAAACTGACCAAGGACTCACAAAATCAGACGTGACAGGAAACGTTCGACAGAGACTTGGAATATTCATCAAATTCATCGATATAAAAGCACCAAAATACTGACTAAAATGCTCTCAGCCAAAGGAAGAAGGACAATTCTTATCCTCCACAAGAACTTATCGTCCGAAAAAGGACATACTGTGTCTCCATCCTTTATATCAATCGAAAGTGTCATTCTGGTTTCGCCCGCTCCGATCCCCTCACCTCTCCCAGGGAGAAGGAGACAGAACAGCTGCTGCAGCAGATCGACAGCATGACCCTCAACATTAAACAGGAGGAGGAGAGGGCTGCCGAGCTGGAGGTCAAGGCGAGGCTCTTCTCTTACGGCAAAGACAAGGAGGATGACCAGGTACAACTCCAAAAACAGGGTACGGAGGTAGATCCAAATCGTAACAGTTGCAAGAAGTCTAGTGGCTAGCACTGCAGCTTCACAGCAAAAAGGTTGTGGGTTCGAATCCGGCCTGGGGCCTTTCTGTGTGGAGTTTGCATGCTCTCCCCGTGTTTGCATGGGTTTCCTCTGGGTACTCTGGTTTCCCCCACCCACAAAAACACGCATCATAGGAACACTCCTACCGGGACCCCTGACTAAGGTACTGGCTTTAGAACTGGAGTTGGTCCCCAAGCGCTGCTCTGTGTGGCTGCCCACTGCTCCTAACTATAGGGTGGGTCAAATACAGAGGAATTTTTACCCCACAGGGTTCAATAAAGTATCTTATCTTATCTTATCTAACCCACAGTGTTCACCAGTTAACTGAGAAGAAATAAAGGGCCAGTTTTGAATGATGAACAGTCATTTATAAATGGACAGTGACAAATTTTTTTATTTTAGTTCTGTAATCTAACCCTTTGAGTCTGAAAGAAGGCAATGAAACAATGAAAATGAAGTGAAGACTGTCAGCTTTAACTTGAGGGTATTTTCATCCGTAAAGGATAAACCATTAAAGAATGACTGCTCCTTTTTTAAATAGTTCCCTCTCATGTTTGGGCTGATGAAGTCATAATTTTTAATATTTGGCAGCATATCCCCGGGCACGTAGAGTGCTTTGAGTCTCTGACACATAGACATCACCAGACGCTACAGCAGGCCTCAGTTCCTGCTTCTTCTGGGGACTATTTGCCTTCGGTCTCCTTTTCAGCATGTGAAAATGCATGTTCATTTGGATTCAGAACGAGTAATTGACCCTGTCGAGTGCTGGCAGAACCAAAATCATTTTTAAAAAAAGTGTCACTGTCCAATGAATTATGGTGTTCACTGTTTGGTTGTTTTTCTCCTGCTGCAGGTGTAAGACATGGTGAATTTTCTGGCTCATATTAGCAGGCTGCTTCTAAAATTTTGGATTAGGGTTGGTGTGCAGGACTGAAACTCTCTCACGCTGTCATCTGCTCTCCAGGACAGCATGCTGGAGCTGCTGGGGCAGAAAGTGCACGAGGTGTACCGCAGCTGCATTGGGGATAGCGAGGGGAATCTGAGCACGCTGCAGATGCTCACCGCCATCGAGGGCCGGCTAGGGGAGCTGCTGGAGCACATGGACACCATCCCGCGCGACCATGTGCTTACGGCCGAGAGGGCCAAGGAGAGGGAGCGCCGCATCAGGTTTGGCTCACGAACACGCAGCAGAAAACCTGCATGCTTCTCTCTCAAAGAGGAACCTTTAACACCCAAAATATCACAATATACTTATGTATGTTTTAACATACATAACAAACTTAACTTGTATTTAACATACAAACTTTCCAGGCCGTGTTGACTTGAATATGCCAAAATAAATCGCAAATCATGAAACCATGAGTCTGACACCAAAAGTCTGAAAGTTGACATTATTAGCAATAATGTTTTGTTGTCAACACTGTGTAATCATTGTGGCAGAGATCAATTACACTGTGACAAATCAATTGGAAACACTGTACTTATTATGAGCAGGAACTTTAAAGGATCAGTGTGTAAGATTTAGAGCCATCTAGTGGGAAGATTATAGATTGCAACCAACTGACCATTCCTTCTCTCAGAAAACCTACGGTGGCCGCAAAACTTGCAAAAAATGTGAAAGGCGCTCTCTTGCGTCAGTGCTTATTCATTTACTTTTTTCCCAGTTCTGGGCTACTGTAGAAAAAATGGCGGCACAACATAGCGGCTTCCACGAAGGTGGACCTGCTCCCATGTAGGTTTAAAGGGATTATTCTAAGCAAAATGAAACTCAAAGATTTTTGTTTTCCCGTGATTATACACTACTAAAAAAAAGTGGTTATCAATGTTATATTCCATTTCTGCCAAAATATCAATCTAAATTCTACACACTGTTCCTTAAAAATATGCAAAAATACCTAAATAAAGAAAACTACCAATGTCTGACCGATGAGAGGCCCTACAATGGTCAGCATGCAGCACACACTCCAAATGAAACACTTTATAAGATTAAAAAAATTATGCTGTGTGAGATTTTGTTTCATAGCTATTTATCAAAGGCAAGTGTGATGTGAAATGGGTAAGTGCTTCATAATAATTGAGGAATAATAATTGTACGTGTACATTTGCTCATTGTGTAATTGCAAGAACACCATACGAGGAGATGTTAGCAGTAGGGAAGCCTTGGGTAACCAGTAATTGAAGGGCACTGAATGGAGACAGTGAAGGCGCGGGTGTTGTGCATCCGCAGGCTGAGGGAGATGAAGATTGTCCAGCAGAAAAGGCATCAGGAGGAGAGGCTTCGGAAGGCCCAAGAGCGAGCGCAGGCAGAAATCAACAAAACCGTGAGCAACCATTCATACACAGACATAACATGACACTGAAGCGGCAAAAACAGGCCATTCAGCCCCGCAAAGGTCACATACAGTTTATTCCATAAATATCTGGACTGAGACACAATTTTCTCTGTTTCAGTTTTGTACACCACTATGATTGATTTGAAAAGAAAGGCTCAAGATGTGCATGAAGTGCAGTCTTTCAACTTATATTCAAGAGTTTTTTTTTTTTTAAATATATATATATATATATTGTCTGAACGGTGTATGAATCGCTCCATTTGTATGCACAGCCCCCTCAGTTTAGGGGGCTCAAAAGTAATTGGACAAACTGACATATCAATAATTAAATTTTCTTTTTTAATACACTGTGGCAAATCCTGTGCAACCAATGACTCTCTTATGTTTGGAATCCAAAAACATCACCAGACACTGGGTTTCGTACTTTCGTCTTTGGTGATGCTCTACCTGGCCTTCACAGCAGCTGTCTTCATTTTTGCCTTATTTTTGGGGTGTTTTGAACATTCTTTGCTTTGTAAAAATTCTGGGTTGTTTTTGCAGTATGCACCCAAGTCACTGTCCATCTGCACAGTAAAGTGTTTATAATTAGTTCGGATGTATTTGGCTGAATCTTAGCATATAATACAAGCCTATACTGTTCAGAATTCATCCTCTGGCTTTTGCCAGAAGTCTTATTACCAGTAGACACAAAGCAAGCAGCTCACTTAAATGCCATAAATGCATACATCGTCACTCTAGTATGTCCCAGATCTGTGTAGGTTTCGTAGTTGCGATTGCTGACTTTGGCGCTGATACACCTACCTCTGAGAGAATGTCCTTGATCTGGCCAGCTATTGTTAAGGTTTTTTCTAAACCATGGAAAAAAATGTTTCTGTCATCTGCCGCAGGTGTTGTCTGTGGTCTTCCTAGTCTTTTAGTGTTCCTGAGCTCATCTTTTCTGTCTTACTTTTTAAGAATATAACTTAAAAGTTCAGTTGGCCGCACCAGTTTTTCTGCGGTGGGTTTGTTTTGACTTTTCAACCCAATAATTGCTAGCTTTACGGGCACTGATAGCTCTTTAGATTTTATATTGAGAGTTAACAGCAACAGATTCCAAATGAAAATTTCACTTTTGAAATCAACTGTTGAATTTTTATGTTCCTTTTTTGTTATTAGGAAGTACCTGGCCATGGAACATCTGAGCTTCCAATTGTCCAAATACTTTTGGTCTCTAAAAAAAAGGAGGACCTCACAAAAAATGCTGTAATTCCCATACCGTCCCCCCAATTTCTGATGTCACCCCTCATGTTGAAGTATAAAATCCTCACTCTGACTCATTTATTTCATTTCCATCATTCCATGGCCAACAGCAAAATAATAATAAAGTTGTCAATGTCCTAATATTTATGGGCCTATCTGTGCCTCCTACCACTGAAGTGTACCTGATACTCAAGTCTGCCCCAGACGGTGCAACTTTGCCTGAGGCAAGAGACAGGTATATACTGAATCAGGCAATGTTGCATCGTGTGGGGATGGTTTTTCTGCGTTACTTCCTCGGGTAACAGTGCAGCAGTTTATTTAGCATGCTAGATATTTTCGCATCACGCGAGGACGTTACTGTGTGGGGGCGACCTGCTGCAATGTTACACGTGCTCGACCAATCACAACGTGCAGACCCGTCATACTGTATGATGTGCAGACGAGTCAAAAAGTGGCCACAATTCAACTAATTTATCCTCAGCCAGGATTTCTGTTACAGTTACAGAGAGTGCCGGCATTTTTCTGTATCATGTGACTCGTCAGCACATCATATGACAAGTCTGCACGTTGTAAATGGTCCAGCACGTGTAACATGGCAGCAGGTAGCCCCCATACAGTGAGTGACTTCCTTGCGTGACGTGAAAATATCTAGCATGCTAGGTACACTGCTACACTGTCACGCAAGGAAGTTGCGCAGCAAAAACTGTCCCCACATGGTGTAACATTGCCTGATGCAGTATACACGTCACTTGCCTCAGGCAAAGTTGAGGCAGGCTTTAAGTGTTTTAAGTGTTTTAAGAACCAGATGGTATCTAACACTACAGTATATCAAGCCTGATCTTTAAAAAACCCAGTTTCTGCCTCAGATGCATGACCTCAAAGCTGTTTCGTATTTTAACTACTCTCAGTGAGCAAAAAATGCATGTGAATACCAGTATGAGGAAAACAGACATGAAGTGAACAGGTGCTGCAAGCAGTGATCAGAGTGCACTTTATGGGCTGCTAGAGGGAACATTTATTTCAGGCACTGTTCTAGTGTGGATAGGTCCTATGGTCTGAAATCAAACCCAGACATCTACTAGAACACACTGACAGTCTGATGTGGAGACCTTTTGGGAGCCCTGATCATCACAGCGAGCACTAGTGCCCTCCTGTGGGCAATCTGTTGCCCTAAATGTATCCAGAAATGCTGAAGAACACCATAAATAGATTGGAACAACTAGTTAAATGTTACAAAAGTGAAGATAAATTTAAAATACCGAGTAGTGGGTTTTCAGATGAGAACTGCGCTGAATGTTAGATGACTATTGTGCAATTTAAACTCAGTTTGAAAGTAGGCATCAAATATATGTGAAATGCAAGGAGCATGATTTGTCTGCCGCAGAAGCTGAACGTATTGGGGCATTTTCCTTTTCAGAAAGGAAAGAAGTTGATGGTTCGTTCCCAGCCTCCGGAGGGGAAGAAGAAGGAGGTGCCGAACACTGACCTGGCCGACAGAGAGAGAGAGGAACACATCTACTTCTTCACATAGACCCAACCCAAAGGCCTACCCTCTGGACTCACAGACTGAGCCCTCGCAGATTTCAGTAGAACATACTGTGACATTGACTCAACTACTCTGCCTCACTTTGTGAGACCACAGGGCTGTGAGTTTAAATGCTTGAATGGGACTAGGCTTCAGGCCTCACTCACTGCTGTAGGTACAACCCCCAATTTAAAAATTAATACATAAGTGTCTGAAAATAAGTATACATTTAAAATTAATGAGTTGTGCATTACATATTTTAGGATACCTCATTTGGTTATTTTTCCATCACTCCTGAATTGATATTTTCCATCCTTTTCAATTGCTTCTGTGGCATAGTTTATGTTGCCAAATCCTAATTGTTACAAATTTTGGGTAATAAAGTCCATCTCTGCAAGTGCTGTGAAGTCCAGAAATTTGGATTCAGCTATAGTGCAAAGTCATAATCCCTTTGGCGCCACTTAACAGCCCCACTGCTCCACATGCATATTTTTCCCTGACTGACTGGGACAATGCATCTGCAGCTTTGCTCTACTGAAGTACTTTATTTCTTACAAATCACTTGTATAGTCTGTTTTATGATACAGGCTGGTCTGTACCAAAAATGACTGGCCTGAGTAACTTGTTGAAACTGCACTCCATTTCTTCCATCTCTAGAGTCCTGATTTGGGTCCTCAATGACTAAAGCCAGCACCAGCTAAATTATAATTCAGACAACCCTAGGCAGGACTCAAACATCTGTGGTAACCAATGTATTAGAACGCAACAAATGCAGTCTTATAGAAGACTAGGTTTAATATGCAGTACATTGCTTTAACTCACATGATAAAGTACTAAGCAAAAAGAAATTGACTGCATTCTTTTACTCAGGAATAAATCTCAAAAATAGGAAGTACGTGATTAAGTGCTGAACAGAGTTCAGAAAAATTTAAGTGGTTCAGTCTGATATATGTGAAACACACATTATGCATGAATAAAAGATAAGATTATCAACCACAGGGGACTTATGCACTCATTTCTGCGCCAAGTTCAAATAATCACCGTACCACCAAACACAAATATCTACGGAGTTAAAAAAAAAAAAAAAAGCATGGAATGAATGCACTTAAAATGCATCCATCATGACACAGGTTGTATGAAATGTGCAATGGTTTCCTTCAATAGAGGAAAAACCTTAGCATGTTATTCCAATTCGCCTCAGCTTGGAGAAACAAGGCTATAATGGCATATGCAAATACAAAATAAAACTAGAAATGGTTTTTACACGTGTCTCCCCAATTTCACATTTTAGAGTTATGGTCCAGAAACGAGTCCCACCCTTCAATATGCGTAAGTCCAAATTGTTGCCATGGACACAGAAAAAATTAAATTCAAAAGCAGTTCAAACCTGCAAACATCGACATGCTATGGAGAGACACTATATCAAATTTGGTGAGAATCGGTCGAACAGTTTCAGAGTTATGCTGCGGAAACAAATGGGAACGCCGACGGGAATTCAGGCAAAAACAATATGTCTCCCCCCCCCCTCCAGGAAGGGGGAGACATAAAATCAGAAGTACTGGGAACATGAGGCAGTTTTGATACAGTGCTTTAGTGCCGCACTTGCTCAATGGATTTAAAATCAGTGCTGTGAACAATTCCCCTCCCCCCACTTCATTTATTTTGGCTTCCATGCCATATTGAAATGTTTCAGATCATCCAAGTAATTACCTGGGTTTCTGATCCAGCTATTCACTCAGTTTGTCCATCTATTTCAAGAATGGGGAATTACCCAGAAGTGTTTGGGAATGGCATCGTGAAAACGAGACAAAATGAAATCATACTACTGAGTTTTGTTCTGGAGTTCTCCATCTAGGTCAAGGGTAGCCCAAGGGTACACCGACTTGGTGTCTTGTTTTAACAGGACAGAAAGACAACACAAGTCAATTCAAAATGCATCATTTGAATGATCATTTTATCCACAGAAGATGGTTATTCAAAACCTTTGCAGTCCATGTTGATGATTTTTATGCACCCATTTCATTTACCAAAAAAAAAAAAAGTCTGCGCAATTACAAATATGCTATTTAGCATGCAGCATTTAACAGAAGCCTTGGATTCCTGTCCCCAGCTTCCAGATGATTTAAAAAAAAAAAAAAAAAACCTTGAATCATCATCACAGTGGCCATTTTGTGCTTCATTAATGGGACTTTATTAGACTTTCCATTCGGTAGACCAAACCTAATAAATACGAACATGTCAATACACATTGGTAATCAGTAGAAAAAGAAAAAACTGCATTCTTGGTCTTCCCATCTGCATGACTTTTACATGGAGAACACCTAAATTAACCCCCAAAATGAGGAGAAAAAAAAAATGCACCAATAAAAAAAAAATAAATAAAAAAAACTCCATAATTAAAATATACCATATATCTTTCCTTAAGCTGATTGCAATAAATGATATTTCTAAGGCAGAGACTGTTGATAATTGCATGTGTGAGTACAAGTGCTGATTTACAAGCCAGGGAGATGCGCCATCCTCACCGGAGCACAAAATCAGATGAAGACACACACTGAACCGACTCCAGTTCATGTCTCCAGAGCATCTGCACCGGCAACAAGATTTACGCAACATGATTTCTGAAAACCAAATATTGTATCGTTCTGGAAACAAGAGTGACAGAAAAATGCTTGAAAATTCTCGCTAAACAAGTAAGAATCGCCCGCCCCGCCCCCCCCCCCCCCCCAAAAAAAAAAATCCATAAAACTTTTCAAGTTTCCAATATTCTATTCCTTCGTACTTGACCCCCTGTTAAACTCGCTGTCAATAGTAGAAATGATTAGAAAGGCATGTCTTATCAAAAGGGCAAGGTTTAGAAAGACCTTCCATTGGAATATACCTTCTTCGGCAATATAAAAAAAAAAAAAAGTTATACAATCAACAAGATCCAATCCAGCGTTCAGCATGCGGCATCCATGCTACAATGCAAAGCCGAAGTAAGGCCATGACTTCCCGCTTGCTGTTCATTGTACATCTACGTCTAGGCTCATTCTAGGTCTTGCAGATTGATGGTACTTCCAGTGAACTGGGAGTTGTCCGATCCAGCGTCATCCTCTGTCGTAGCAGTGGGTTCCTGCAATGAACGCAAATAACACTCCAGCACTGCAGTGAACAGAGCACAAAAACTACACCAACACGGCAGAAGAGCTGTACCTCCCTTCTATTTTTATCATCAAAAATCCATTGTCTCAAATGACAATTTTTCACATTTGGGATTAAACCAGGCTAGCTAGTTGCACTTCTTAGCTTGCTAGCATATTCCTAGCTCAAAATGAAAAAGCAAAGGGATACAAGCATGGAGGGGATATGCACAGTGATAAAATAGCAGTCAGAGGAAGGGTACCTGCAGGATGTTGACAGGAAGGTCAGCTGTGAGCTGCGAGTGTGAGCTGGAGGCCTGCGAGCTCAGCTGGAAGGCTAGGTCCCCGTCACCCGGTGGGTCGTCCTGGCAACGGAGAAGGAGGGAGGGGGTCAGAAGGGGACACGGTCGCCAGAGCTCACACCAGACTTAAAGGAAGCATCAGCAGTTCTGGAACTCAATTTTCCTGAATGAAACATCTGTAGCTGGGTTTCCATTACCTGCATCGATGCGCATCTAGAACGTATCGCATCGGGAAATGATGAAAACGGTAAAATTCATATTAAAAAACCCCCCGATTCGCACAATAACAAATTCGCATTGATGGCCACGTTTAGGATGATTAGAAAAGGTGTTGATTCGCAAAACGGGGGATGGAAACAGTTTTATTCGAATTAAGTCTGACATGGTGCACTTGCACACGCGTGCATAAACAAAAGCCATTGTATGGTTTCTGGTTCTGCGGTCAGATAATCTCGCAACTCGCATAAGTTAATAGTGTAGTTTTCTTGTTTTTTTTTCCCCTCGCACATTTAATGGAAATACACATGATCCTCATTTCTTATATGCTCATTTCCCAAAGATTCAAATCACTTTTTGATGGAAACGTAGCTATTGGTCTGGGGACCCCAAAGCCTGAGAGCAGCACATTTCTCACACCGTAACACCGGGCCCATCTCACCTGCAGCAGCTGGATCTGCACATACTGCGCCCCTGTGACAGGGTCTCGGATGGTCAGCCCAGCGCTGGCCGAAGCCACGGCCTCACCAAAACGGCCACTTACAGGGCTGGTCGTTGCCGCTGCACTGCCGTTCTTCACGCCCTTGCTCTTCCTCGAGCCGAGACTTGGACCTCCTGCAGAAATCAAGGGCAATCCTTAAGTGTGCCACCACTATTGCCCCATTGCTTAGTCCAATCAGACCAAGGCCTGTATCATTATTGAAATGGTATCAACCATTTCACTTTCTGACCAAAATAGAACTAAAAATCCCAAGAGCCTCCCACAAACAATCACCTGGACTACATGCTGGGCCTTTCTGCTTCCTTCTCTTGGCCAGCTGGATTGCTCGGTAGTCGGTCCTCGCAGACCCACCACTGTCCTGAAAATGGAAAAATGTTGTGTGACAGACATTCACCTGAGGCATACTGTGGCAGCTACACCAATTACAAATTATGTACTTAATCACTTTTGAGGTTATCGTGCTGGTCTTTGTACATTCATCAAAGCAATGCAGGGCTCACAGAGTCAGACCAACCACTCACATACTCATACCAACTGTTAATTTAGTCTCTCCTATCAGTTAATATCTTTGGACTGTGGGAGGAAACCAGAGTGCTGGGATTAAGCCCACGCCAACACTGGAAGAACATGCATACTCCGCACATAAAGGCCCCACGCAGGATTTGAATCCATAACCTTCTGACTGAATAGTCACACATGGTAAATACCACACACATTTGTTGTGGATGCATTACAGGTCCTCTTTTATGCCACAAGGTTCAGAGCTAATTAGCCATCATGAGCCAGTTCAAAAATGTCCCCTTCCTGACATCACAAGGGGGAGTGACCACCCAGAATAATGAAATCTGATTGACTGCTAGGCTAAAGTTGATCAGCTCTTCTTGCCTCTGGTTGGTTACTTCCAAGTGATGTCAAAAGGGGAAAGATGCTGAAATGGCTTGTAATAACTAATTGGCTGTGAAGCTGGTGACATAAAAGGGGACCTTTAATGGCAGTAATGCAATGCAGACAACATGCTGACAGCCAAATCGCCCCTCTTTCGTTGAGCTCTTCTCCACTGCACCCCAGTACACACCAGGAAGGAGCATGTCGAGACGGTGCTCAGCTCTGGCTCACTCTGAGCACTGAAGCCCCCTGCGTGGCCGGAGAAGACGAACTGTGTCACCACCTTCCCCCCCTCTTGCTGGCCCAGCACGTCCACCGGCCCCAGCAGAGACTCGCTGCCCCGGTCCGGCTTGGGCGGGGCCGAGAGGAGCTCAGGGGCCGGGGCCCCTGCCAGGCTGCTGGAGGGGGTGAGGGAGGCGGGGCCGTCCGATATGAGAGCGGAGCAAGAGCCGAGGGGGTGGAGCTGCTCTGTTGCCGTGGGGCCCCTCATGGTGAGGGCAGCCAGAGAGCCCAGGGCCTCAGGGTTCACCGTCTGCACGTCATCCAGGTTCAGCGTTGCCTGAGGGAGCACCACTCCGGCCCCGCCTGGCCCCAAGGTCCCGTCTAGACCATGGGGGTTAATATCGGGCCCTGCTGCCAGGATCAGCGGGTCCACAGACTGCGCCAGGGCCCCTGCCGCTCCACCCAGTGTGGCCCCCACTGAGGCTGCGTCAATGGTCAGGATGCCGGAGTTCACCAGCGAAATGTCCATGGCGAGGCCCGCAGGTCCAGAGCCTGCGGGCACCCCAGCCACACCAGCGCCCCCTCCTGGCACATTAGAGAACAGTGAGGTCAGGTCGATGTTGCCCAGCTCGCCCGCAGCGCCCCCTGCTGCCCCTGCCCCCTGTCCGACACTCGTCAGCTCGCTGCTGGGGGTCAGGGACGTGCTCATCTCCAGCTGGCTGAGGACATCTGGGAACAAACAAAACATATCAGCTCCAGTACCACAGAGGTCTGCCAATGACTCGATTACAACAATTTGCTTTACATTAGCAGCTGAAAGGGGCATGCATGTTGTACAGAGGGCAGGGTGGAGTGCGTTGTATGCAGGCGGAGTGTGCATCATACAGAGGGCAGAGTGTGTCGTACAGAGGGCAGGGTGGAGTGTGTGTTGTACAGAGGATAAGAGCAGCAGACTGACCAGGGTTGAGATTGTGGTGTTTGAGCATGTGACTCTTCAGACTGCTGCGGGAGGAGAAGTGTTTACTGCAGGAGGCTACAGGGCAGCGCGTCCTCTGTCCGCTGGCGTTCTGCAGGTGCTTCTTGGAGTGGATGTACAGGCTGCTCCGCGCAGAGAACTTCGCACTGCAGCCTGCCCACACAAGGATTATAAAACACTTCAACATGCAATCATATATTCCCAAGCATGTACACATGAACACCTGCACATGTGCAGACAAACCAACAGGTCACGCATACCTGCAAATGTAACACACACAAAAGCACACACAAATACAGTACCTGAGCGCAGCTCAAATCAGTGCACCCATGAAGGCCCCAAACACAGGTGCGCACGATCGCAAACTTTCATGCACGCACATAAACCGGTCAAAACAAGCATACCTCCACAAATACAAGTTGGACCACAGACACCCTTAACAGAATACATTTTAATACCCCAGGTGAACACTTCCACCGATTGAGCTCCTGACTTGATTTACCCCCTCCCCCCCGTCGTAATCAGGAAGGCTCACTGTAAGGCTCAGCTTCGCTCGGCCTCGCTCACCTTCCACCTGACACTCAAAGGGCTTGGTGCCCAGGTGTGTGATGCTGTGGCCCTTCAGGTGCTCCGCTCTCGTGAACGACTTGCCGCAGCCCTCCTCCGAGCAGGTGAAACGGCGGTCATCGTCGTGCTTCCTGGCACACGGGGAGAAGAGAGTTGTGGGAGAACTCCAGACCAGTCAATCCAGTGCATCCAGGTTACAGTTTCATGGAAAAACTAAAACTCACCCTTAAAGTGCCAAATTTTTGCTCACCCTATCCCTCCAAAAGTTAATCATTCCTTATTTTGTTGACAAATGACCTTCAGAAGGAATCACAGGTACCCGTGATCTGAAGGTCATTGCCAACTAAGAATTGACAAAATTGTAGACCTCTTGAAGGCTGAAATCAAAACTCATATTTCAGGCCTTGTGTGACTAACCCTTAGCACTTTAAGGGTTAAGATTCTTAAGGTGTCCAATCCAAAGTACCCTAATGTTCTTTTCACAGATGTATATCTATATACATTGAAAAGCAATAACCATATGGAAAATCTGAGGTTTTTCCATGATTTCAACTCCAGTAGTCTCTGGCTGTGAGCCCCATAACCTCGTAATCAACATCTGTTTTACTGAAATGCCCATAACCAAATTCAGCAATGCCCATTTAATGCATAAGTGCGTGGCAGGTTGCTTGTCATGGGAATTTGTATGTTATTGCCCCAAATCAAACCAGCATTTCATAATAAAATCTTCAAAAAATAAATAAAATAAACTGCCAAGACTCCTTTGTAATCTGCAGGGGTACTGGTACCCCAACTGGCGTACCCCAAAATATCCCACATAAATCAGAACAGCAGAGTTTGCATTACAGTGAATAAGCCGCAGTGTTCATGGAAAACTTGAGCTATTACAGTGGACCATTTACCTCTTGTGCCGGAGCAGTTTGGACATACTGGTGAAGGACCACCCACATCCCTCTGAGTCACATATGAAGGGCCTCTCTCCTGCCAGGGGGCAAAGCAAGGCATCAGTAAAGCCAAATATATAACACCTAACCCTCAGCAACCCTCCTGAAGAGCTACAAAGACACCTTCTCAGATATCACTGAAAGTCAAATGGTGAACATTCATGAAAGATATGTTAAAGATTGAAAAAATAATGTTCATTTGTTTCATAAATATTAATTTATATAGGCCAAGTCCACCATTTTGACTGTTGATGTTTTTTAAATCTCAATACATTTAAAATTATGAGTCAGATTTGGATCAGTTGCGGCAATATTGATGATTATTCAAAAAATAAAAACAAAAACATCAGCAGTCAAAATGCCCAGCTTGGCCAATACAAATGAACAGTTATGAGAGCAATAAACATTTTTACAAAAAAAAAAGTTTAAACACCACAACTTCCACACCATTTGACAGAGTTTAAGTTGCATCTGAGATGGTGGGTTTAAAACCCTGTTTCTTCAGGTTACTTGACACAGAATACCCCAGTTCAAATGATTGTACAGGGTTTCCTCCAGGATTTTTTGAGACTGTGGCAGAGTCCTTCAAGCGAGGGGTCAAAACTCAGTGTTGTCAAGTGTGGCCAATTTTCATTAATCAGCACGTAAGCGATGTAATAACTGAAGTCTATGTGCATGGAGGTTTATCAGTTTCACGTGAGCGATAGTGGATTTCACATTTAACATGAAAAAACTGATTATGACTCCGAACTCTGGAAGTGGAACTAAATAATCGTGAAGATAAAATTAGGTAGAACAGGATGTGCTCACAGCAAACACAGAAGATAACATCATAGTTTATAGTTTTGCAAAGTGAACAAAATCTTTCTCTAATCGTTGCACACATTGCATTGAGAAAAAAGCAGCACGTTTTACGGCAAATGGATAATTTTTATTCATTGGAAACCCTGTTGTACCTTCAAGGGCTCTATAAATGAGACAGATGCTTAAATAAGCATCACGAGAATCAGGTGAATAAGTGAGACATCCAAAACATTCAAAACTACGGCTCTTTGTAAGATGGGTTCCCTACTGCCGCATAAAAACAGCTCATGCATACATGTGACAAGCTGAACCAACATTCCAATAGCAGGCAACTGCCACTGAGCATAGCAAATCACTGTAACAAGAGCCATCTGGCAATGGCGGATCCCCCCGGCTGTAGGTTGTGTAACCTACAGGTTGTGTAGACAGACGGACAGACCGAAACCCCCAAAAGGCACAACTAGACCATATGGAGAAGCTCCATACCAAATTTGGCGTTTGTAAGTGGTATAGTTTCGAGTTCTGGTCCGGAAACGATTTTATTACAGACGGACGGACGGACACACTGATCGCTATATTCCCCCGCATTATATGCCGGGGGGGATAAAAATCTTGGGGAGTACATCAAGAGCTTTAGAAGGCCGTCTATGAAGCTTTGCTCTCAATCATGAAACACAAATATAATAGCTTCAACTTCTTTGAAATAAACTGTGCCAGACTGAGAAGAAATTCATACAGTGTAAAATGCATCTGCACAGCAATGTACAGTGCACTCCAGACTGTGCAATGCAATGCAAAGGTAAGCAGAGTACTGCCCACTGTGGGTGCAGCATTAATGCAGCATTTGTGGTCTCATCTCACGTACCTGTGTGGCTGCGAAGGTGTATTTTGAGGCGGCAGGCTTTGTCATAACGTTTATCACAGCCGGGGAAGGTGCAGGTAAACTGGCCTGTCTCCCGGAAGTGTGTGCGGTTGTGGGAGAACAGGGCACTGAAGGTGATGAAGGTCTTCTCACAGCCTGGGGAACACAGAAGGGTCAGAGCAGTTGGGTATGCAACTGTCAAATGGACATATGCAATGAAACACTGTGTACACTGGACAAAATTTCAAAATTGATAGGGCAGATTTAATTAATAGATGCAACTAACCATGGGCAATAATTGCAAGCAACTTCATTTGATTATGCAGTAGTGAAATAAACTTAGTCAATTATTTATTTATTTATTTATTTATTTATTTATTTTATTAACATTGAATGCAACCAATCTTAATTTTATTTGGTACATACAACCAACTATTTCTCAGCAGAAACAGCATTATTCAAACCCTGCTACATATAAGATGCCATAACTCTGGCCAAAGCAACACCAGCAGATTTTGAACAAAGGAAAAATGGATTGTCTGATGTGAATGGTTTCTTACCTGGAAACTCGCATTTATGAGGCCTTTCCGGTTCAAAATGAGCCCGCTGGTGATTGGAAAGCTTGGTTGCGCTGCGGAAACGCTCACTGCAGATGTCGCAGGCGAAAGCGTTCTCCTGGTCGTGCACCTTGATGTGCGCCTTCAGGTTGTACACTGTGGTGAACTTCCGTCCACAGTTCTCCCAATCGCAGGAGAAGGGGCGCAGCTTGTCATGGGACTGAAGATGGCGCTTGAGCTTGTAAGAGGTGGTGAAGGACCAGCCGCAGTCTTCAATCGAGCACTTAAATGGTCTTTGATCATCAGTGTGAGAGATCAGGTGTATTTTTAGCTTGTGTTTGGCGTCAAAGGTCTCTGTGCATTCCGGCTGCTGGCACCTGTACTTAGTCCGGGAACCTTTTTTTGAGGTCATCGTTCCTCCCAGCTTCAGGGGAGGCAGATCGCCATCGCACACGATGAACCCGGTTTGCATTACGCCTTTTGCACTCATCATTTGCCGATCACCTAAGGAACACAGCGTCCCGTCTTCCTGCTCCTTAGTGGATATACAGGAGTCCAAAGTAGTTGCTTCAGAAAAGGCACAGTTCTCCTCCAGACTTAAACCAGAGTCACTCACCACAATTCTTGAGTCTTCGTGGATGGAACCCACTCCGACATTGCTGTTTTTACCAATTGTTTTGGAACTGCCGTCATAATTAATCAAAACTATGTCTTGGTGGTCTTTCACCCCGAGGTGGTGTTTCAGGTTTACCACATCTTCCTTTGGCGCATGGCCGTCAGGGGGCGCTGTTAAGGTCAACACTCCGTTTTCAATGGTTACAATAAGGCTTTGATTGTTTATCATAATGGTCCCAGAAAACGATTCTTCGGATGAGGCGACATTGCAGCCCCCGCCAACCGCGGTGCCGGGGTAGCCAGAGAGGCAGTTTAAGTCATTGATGTGAGCAGCCTCCGTAAACGCGCCGTTTTCAGAGACTACAGACCGCGCAAACTTTAGCGCGGTCTGGTGATGCAGTTCCTCGCAGGTTTGATTTGAGGAGCCGCCATCGTTAACCGATAAACTTTCTAATGCTTGATTGTCGCACTGTTCGTCAGCTACAATAACACTACAATCCGACTCCAAACTAAAACCGAACCGCTGGCTGGAATTTGTCACAGAAGCCTCACAGCTTTCCTGCGCTATAGAACGGGGATTCCGCGCACCGATAGGTTTTCTACCATTTAGGATACTGGGTGTTACGTTTAATAACCTTTCATCAGAGTGCGCAGGAACAGAAGTGGTTTGCATCTCCATGGATATATCGGACTTAGTTCTGGAGTTAAATTCTGCATCCTTACCCATCGCACTCCTCCCATCTTTGGAGAGGAAGACCGATCGGCCCATACCCTTGCTTGCGTCGTTGCCATCAGCCTCCTGAACGATGTTAAAAACCACATAAAATTCCTCGTTGTCCTTCCGGTCGATATTGGCGGCCGAGAAAATGGTACCCTTCCCGGCCGCGACACTCTCACACGCCGGAGAACCGTGCAGGGCAGCGCCGCCCTGATGCTGCTGCTGCTGCTGCCGTAAGAGCGAAGGCTGCCGCTGTGCAGGACTTCCTTCAACAACGCACACAGGAAGCGCCATTTGCATTCCGATCTCGGCGCTCTCAAATTTGGATTTCGACCCAGTTTCCAAACAGTTTTGAGGCAGTTTCTGTTCCTTGACGTCTTTCCCCAGCAAACCGATCACGTTACGAAGTCCATTCTGTTCGTGGTGTCTCTGCGCTTGCTGTTGGTCACCCTGATTATTCTGTCCAAGAAGAGACAAACAACCACCGCTGCCATTTTCTGCCAGCAGGCGAAATGGTGATGTCCTGGACCAATTGCCGTTGCTGTCACTTTCCCGTTCGCTTGATTCCGACTCGTTTTTGATCCCGATTTTATGGGACAAATTGAGACAACGCGAGCCGGTCGCAGATCCCGGTGAGGACAACCCTGTCCGATGCGAGGCGCCATGTTTATGGTGTGTGTTTTGGGCAAGAGTAAGCCCCTGAATTTCCATCTTGGTATCCCTGTAGCAGCGACGAACGAGAGGCCCGCCCTCCGCTAATGTGTAATAGGATCTTGCGAGTCACGACCAGTCTTCAGTAACCAATAAACTGCGGACTGGCTGCGCATAGCGGAATGGATTAATCTTTGGTGTCGGCTTTACTTTCCGGTAATTCGATCGAACAAGGCACGATGAAGGCAATTGCGGGTATAAAATTCCCATAATATTCTAGCTTGTAAGAGTTAATTCATTAACAGCGGGGAAATCACACTCCCAACATCATTACTTACTTTCAGCGCCGTCACATCATTCAGCACGCACCCTGCACCATTGCCACTGGATGGCGCTCAAAGCCCTTGGCTATTTTGAATCTTCACGAATAGACAGCTCAGTAGTGAATTTTAAATTGAACTTATTTATGGAGATACGTGAGGCTCGGTGGTTAATTGAGCTCCTTCGCAGCTAACGTGATTCATAATAAGAATCGGATATGAGGAAACTTCAATCTCAAAGAGGCAGTTAGTTCAAGTATTCTTTAAAAAAAAAAAACCTTATTTGAGGTCTTAATTGTGGTTTAATTTACTGTGGAGCAGGAGTCTCTGAGATTTTGGGGTCTAGCGTCACAATATTAAAACATTTATTACGTCTACTGTTACTTACTGATAATACACAACAAAAACAACAACAACTAGGACTACTACTACTTATCATAATAATAATAATAATATTAATAATAATAATGTAATAATAAAGCTGCATGAGGTTTTCGAATTCTTCCTTCTTTTGTGTGAGTTTCCCCATCCATATACTACCCAAGACCATGACTTGGAATACGCGGTTTAGCTGGCTAATGAATGTATGCAGGGCACAAATCTTTTTGTGGGGTTTGCATGTTTGACCGAAATCTTAACAACAAGTGACCTTGAATGATTCAATATTTTATATTACAACTCAACCTCTAAGAAAAAAAAGAAAATCTCTGAGGGGAAAAAAAGGAAATTTATCATCGGTATTAAATTGAAACAGTACAAAGACAAGATATTTAATGTTTTCTCTTCACAATATATGTATTATAATTATTTTTATTCTTTTAATAAATGTTCATTCCATATAATATGCCTGCATCACATTTCAGAAAAAGTGGGACACTGGTGTGTTTTTACCACTGTCTTACATCACCTTTCCTTTTATCAGACTTTCAAGTAATCACCCTGGGAACTGAGGACACCTAATGTTTCTGAAGGTTTTTTCCACATTCTTTCTTGCTGGGATGTCTGGGGTCTTCATTGCCATATTTTGTGCTTCTTAAAAGTACTGCATATTCTCAACTGGAGGCAGGAGTGAGAATGCAGGTATTCCAGCCCAGGCGCGGCAGTCTTTGATTAGAAAGCCACAATTGTGTAATGAAGATTATCACTAGCGGAAAAACGTCATCTAGAACACATTATGTGTCACAAAATGTAAATACAGTGTGTCCTTCAGAATCAATGCTGCCTGCACAGATGTTCAAGTTACCCCTGCCATGGGCATTAAAACATCCTCACACCATGACCAACACTGGCTTTTGAACCTTGTGTTCGGAACAAACGGGATAGTCTCTTCTCTTCTTTGGGTCAGCGAACACAACATCCATTATTGCCCTACTCAGTTTGAAAGGTCGAGTGGTCCGGCTGCAGTGCGCTTTTACTGTGCATTAGTCCATGGTCGATGAATTCAAGCCCAAGAAAGACAGCAGCATTTCTGGACGTTTTGGACTAATGGTTTTGGTGCATGGCATAGTCTTCACTTGCTCTTACGTGTAACAATGAACAGTGATTGCAGACAGTGGTTCTACAAAGTAGTTTCAGCCAATGTGGTTGAAAGATACAAAGATCAGGGGCACTCAGCACCAATTTCATCCTCATCTTTTACCCTTTGAATTGTTTCGTTTCTTGTTTCCCATTTTAACATTTCCAGGCAAAATTGACTGGCTTTTATAAACTGTTCATAAAACAAAGATAAAGCATACTTTTTCACCAGATGATTTGTGACATATTTTAACCAACTTCATTCCTAGCCCTCATTACAAGCCCTCCACATATTTTTGGAATTTTCAGTGCACTGACTTTACTAATTTGAAATAATACCACAAATTTTTCAGTACAAAAAGCACTGTTTATGTATTATTTTGACTATAGCTCAGACCAGAGGAAAAATTATTGAGGGATTCTCACAGTCTGTTTAGCCAGGATATTGTTTTGAAACCAACTAAAATATGTATTGATACCATATTCCCGTTTGTTGGCTGCCATGAGTGATATATGTTCAAATCTGACTGATATGAATGTACTCAGAAAGAATAGTTATGACGACTTCATTTCTAAACAAATGTTTATTTTAAAAACATAGATTCAACATAAACTTTATGTACATGCTGTTTATGTTTGTGAGGGTGTGTTTGTGTGAGCATGTGTGTTCATTAGCGGCAATTTGTGAAAATGTCTGGCTGCCTAAACAAAAATGACATGATAATAAATTTGTGTGCTCATGCATTTTGGGTGGTCTAGTTCTTGCTGGTGGGATGTGTAGGTGTGGCGATGTATGCATAAGTTTTCCATCTGTTGGTTGAACATGGTCTCTCACATTCATTTCTTATGGCTGTTAATTTTTGACAGGAAACAGTCAGGTGTGTGGCGTTTGAATGAATCACCAAAAATGATTGAAAATGTTTGTCACTAAATTTACGTATATGTTCAATGCCGAGTTTGCTGGAAGTCATGAAGCCTTCGGTCAGTGATAAAATAGACTATTTTTGGAAAAAGAAGATTGTAATCTGCCAGTTCTTGCCTGGAACTCAATAGGTGGGTTACACAAGATTATGCTTTGTTGAGAGTGTACTTGTAGTTTTTGTCATATCTTTGTCATTTTTAGACTGTTGGGTTTCACAAAGCTGCAAGTCGCTATCACCATCGCTTGTAAAAAGCAGGACCTTTTATGAAAGCATGACAGCGTGACCAGGTTAACATCTACACACCTATTTTTTTGCCCTCCAACACTTTCTGAATCTCATATTGCCCCTGTCCCAACTTTTTGGTTACGTGTTGCAATCAGCAAATTCAGCATGAGTTTGTGTTTCAAAAGAAAAAAAAAAGTTGATAAGGTTACACATGACATATTTTGTATTCCGCAGTTTCCAATTTAATAGAGATCAAAGATGATTTACAAATCATCATCTTTTTTGAAGTCACACTTTCCAGACTGTCCAAACACTCCCAGTAATGGGGCTGTATAATTTTGCAAGATACTGCCATTAAACACCATGAAATAATTAATCCCAAAAGGGGTATCCATGCTGAAATCCAAACATGAATATCCAATTATCCTTTTTATTGCACAAATTAGTTATTCAAAATACAACCCCAATTCCAAAAAAGCTGGGATACTTTGTAAAATGTCAATAAAAATAGAATGCAATGGTTCGCAAATCTCATAAACTGACATTTTAACCTCAATAGAAAATAGGGCAACATATCAGATGTTGAATGTGAGACATTTAGCCATTTCATGAAAAACATTAGATCATATTGAATTTGATGGCAGCAAGACATCCTTAAAAAGTTGGGATAGAGCTATGTTTACTATTGTTTAGTATCTCCTCTTCTGTTAACAACAGACTGTCAATGTCTGGGAAGTGAGGAGACCAGTTGCTGAATTTTGGGGAGAGGATGTTATGATTCTGCCTTATGTGTGCTATCTTTGTGCTTATTTGTGCTTGTCCCTTACTTTCGTTTTATTTTGCCGGTGATCCACTTGCGCTTTTAATGCTTACGCACACAAGCAATCGTGGCCAGTCGGAAGCTTTTCAGAAGCTTTTGGAAGCGCAGAGAACCATCCGAAACTCGCGCAAACAATCGTAGGAAGTCAGAGTGATTGGGGAAAAAATTTGATCCCATGATCCACTAACGCGAGCATTTCCGATTGATTTTTGCCAACGTCACCAATAAATATGGCGGTTGTTTTTGTAAACGGTTTCTAATTGGCTAATTGCAGAGGAAATATTCGCCACCTAGTTTGCACTTGACCAACCGATACTCCTTCCGAAAACTCACACCATCCGACCAAAAGAGGGAAGAGGGATCCGAGTGGTTCTGATCCAATCGGAACCTCTCTTATTCAAGCGGAAGGGTCGGTACAGGTTGGGAGTCATGATCCACCTTTTTGTCTTGTGCGTAACAGAAATTTCCACTCGTAAATCGCTCATAACTGGTCGGAAGGGGAGAATCGGGACAATCGGAGACCTTAAAAGCGTAAGTGGATCCAGGGCATTTTTCAGCTTTCTTTTCTGCCTTCTGTTGATCGATTCCCTCTCTGCCAAATCTCCAGTGATGTCATGTGACAGCCTTCAGCTGCCTACGCCTCGTTGTCCAATCACGTTTCCTCTTTCGGTTTCGGGTACGGTGTTTCATTCATTAGTTCCACCTGTGTTCAATTCTGGGTCTCGCTAAGCTCTGAGTGAATGTGTTCTCTGATAGGATAATTACTAACCCGTACTAACCAGCACTCATTTGAGGGTGATTGTAAATATTTTGTCACGTAGTATTAACCTTAATTAACTCATTAGAGAGTGCGTGCGTCTCCAGCTTTTGTAATTCCTGCCTAAGCTTTCCGTGATTAACTGCGTTTAAAGCTGTGCTTTCCTTTGCTTCTCTCGTGGTGCTTTTTACTCGTCACATTTAGATTACCTCAATCTAAACTGTCTAGTTTGATTGATGGTCTCAGCGTCTTGTCTCGACTCATTAATGGTTTACCTGTTCCTCGTTTATTAATCCCATGTGTTTCTGTTCCCGTCAAGATTTTGAGTCCCCGCCGCCTCTCGTGAGCAGAGATGGGCCGGGTCATCAGACGGAACTTTGTTAGACTCTGCTCTGCATGGTGAAATCTCAGCTCCTTGCGCCTTCTGGGTATTTCCTTTGTATGATTCCCGAGTCTTGAATTTTGCTGCGCTCTAGTCTTGTCTGCCCCGTGTTTAAGTCACCCAGTGTGTCCGTCAGTTTAGTTAGGTCCAGTTTTTGTTTTTCTCGTTTATCCACTCTTGGAGAGCGTGTTTCTGTTTCCCCCTGCCCTGGGCAGTGTACCTTAGTTTTCCCATTCGTTCGGTGCATGTGCATGGTGTTTTTTCTGGCTTGTCTGCCAATTTTCTCCTTGTGTTTTGTGTTTCAATAAACACTTCAGTTCCTGCATCTGTTGTTCCCCTGACCTCTTCTTAACAGAGGAATTGTCCCACTGTTGTCAGATGTAGGATTCTAGCTGCTCAGAAGTCCTGGGCCTGATTTTGTTTTATGATGCACCAAATGTTTTCTATTAGTGAATAGTCTGGAATGCAGGTAGGCCAGTTCAGCACCTATACTCTTCTACTGCAAAGCCATGCCGTTGTGATGGATGCAGTATGTGGTTTGGCATTGTTTCGTTGAAATGTGCAAGGACTTCCCTGAAAGAGACATTGTCTGGATGGGAGCGTATGTTGTTGTAAAACCTCAATATATTTCTCAGCACTGATAATGCCTTTCCAGATGTGTAAGCTCCCCACACCATAGGCACTAATGCAAACCGATACCATCAGAGATGTGGGCTTTTGAACTGTGCGCTGATAACAAGCTGGAAGGTCCCTCTCTGCTTTAGACCGCATGACATGGCGTCCATGGTTTCCAAAAATAATTTCAAATTTTGATTGCTGTGACCACAGAACAGTTTTCCATTCTGCCAAGGTCCATTTTAAATGAACATTGGCCCAGAGAAGACAACGGCATTTTTAGATCGTGTTCACATATGGCTTCTTCTTTTCCTGATACAGCTTTAGCTTGCGTTTGTAGATTGCACGGCAAACAGTGTTCACAGACAACGATTTCTTGAAGTGCTCCAGAGCCAATGCAGTGTATTCCAGTGCAGAATTAAGCCTGCTTTTAATGCAGTGATGCTCGAAGATCACGAGCATCCATTATTAACCTTCGGACTTTTCCCTTGCTCACAGAGAATCCTCCAGATTCACTGAATCTTTTGATGATATTATGTACTGTAGATTCAAAGTCTTTGCAATTTTACATTGAGAAACATTTTTTTCTGAAATTGTTCCACAATTTTTAAATGTAATTTTTTTGCATATTGCTGAATTTCTGTCCACCTTTACTTCTTTACCAACCTCTCTAAAATGCTCTTTTCATACCCAGTCATGTTACTGACCGGCATTCAATTAACCTAATTGGTTGCAAAATTCTCCTCCAGCTGCTTGTGAGTACCATTTAATTTTCCACCCTTTTGTTGCCCTCTCCCAACTTTTTTGAGATGTGCAGCTGCCATCAGATTCAATATGAGCTAATATTTTTCTTGAAATGGTAAAATATCTCACTTTCAGCATCTGATATGTTGTCTATGGTCTATTGCGAATAAAATGTGAATTTATGAGATTTGCGAATCATTGCATTCTTTTTTTATTTACAATTTACATAGCATCCCAACTTTTTTGGAATTGGGGTTGTAAATGATAAGCCAAGTCTATAAATCAATTAAATCAGTCTTTAACATTAAGCCAGTAATAGATTAAAAGTAATATTATAACTGAAACTAGAGGGCACTCAGAGAGCACACTGTCCGCCAGCAGGGTTTTATCCACTAGCGGTTATAATAAGCTGCAGAATCTGGACCTGCATCCGCATTGGTCAGGAAATTTCATCACCTCTTCCCATTCATACAGCCCAACCTTCCATAAAATTTGTGGTAATCCATTGAACGGTTTTTGAGCAATCCTGCTCTCTCCCCCTTCTATCTCTCTCTCTCTCTCTCTCTCACACACACACACACACACACACACACGCACGCACGCGCGCACACACACACACACACACACACACACACACGAGATCAGAATACCCTCTGGAGGAGGTAATAAGACCTGAACTGAATCTGAAGCTGCAAGTTATCCTTTTTTATTTAAGGAGGCAGTGTTCCAAGGTGTAAATAGTTGTTTAAATCCCTAAGGAAAGAATGTATCCTAAAGTGGATATAGAAAAGCTACTGCATATTGGAACTGAATGTGCAAGGGCTGATATCCGGCAAAAAATGAAAAACTTATAAGAGTAGGAGAAGCATGAAAGGTGATCAGTCTTGCTGCAGCTTAGCCTTTTCATTTCGGAAAAAAAAAAAAAAAAAATTCTTGGCTCAAACTCCTATGAAGAAAATCAAACATTCAAATTCACATGCGCAACCATACCTGCACGCCCATCTTGGAGACATGAGCCACAAATGTAAAAATATCTTTAAAAAAGATGTTGATTATGGTGTGAAATTGCCAAGCAGCAAAAATATCAAATTTAGGAAAACTAAGGCAACTCAAATGAAGTTATCGCGTTAACACGTAGGGCTGCGTGGCGGCGGTCGGACCAAAAACATAATATCCCCGAAACGCCATTCGGCGTTCGGGGATATAAATAGGGACGAGTTTAACTCGTTAACCTTATTTGTTTCTTGTGGTCATTGAACAATGTTCATCAAAATGTGCGAAAAGAGATCTGAAATTCCAAATTATGTGGCCATCACGTTGAAAAACTAGGAGCATCAACAACCAGCTCAATAGGAAATAGACAAATCTACCATACAGGTGGTACAAGATCAATAGTAGGCTCTGAAACTACATCTACATGGTGGAGCATGTTGGAGCCATTTCTTCATAATATTTTTTGGAGAAAAGAATAAAGGAAGGAAAAACTCCTGCATACAGTCTTCTCACTTGCAATTAATTTGTTGGTTGACGTTTCGCTCGACTGACCTTCCTTTTTTTTCTTGCTACTCTGGAGAAAGGAATATAAAAACGGAAAATGTATATCTTTATGTTCATATGTAGTTTGTGGTTCATATGCGCACAAAATTGTCAAGGCTTCCTGTGATTAACAGTCTCGGATCGGCATAGGGAAAGGTTAAGACAGCAGAGGGGGCTGTTCTGGGAGGAAGAAGAGAAGTGTCACAGTTTTTTCACCACATTGAGTGCATAGCTCGGCGTAGCACAAGAATGTAACATTTCGACAAAGAAATAGCTTTTTAGCTTAGTTTTCCCAACCTGTGAATAAAGTCTATTTTTATTTCATTACGAAGTGGATGCCCATGGTAACTCATATTCCCCATGAAGTGACTAATTAGTTTGAGGTCACCACCGAGAACTTGCACCACACGGAGTGCTTTATTAAAATGGTATGCAAAGGTAGATCATTGGGCATTCCTCTTTTTTGAACTCCTCTTATACTGTTTATTCTATTTGAAACAAACTTCCTGTTTCTTATTTCTATGACACTGCTGCTTGCAAATTTTTGCGGTCAACAAATAAAGGCAAGGTAATTTTATTTATAAAGCATGCTTCATACAGAGAGATACATTCAAGGTGCAGTACAAAGAGAATTAAAACAACAAAAATAATAAGATCTTTCTATTGAATAGCAATTAAAATGAGTATGAAAGAAAAAAAAACATAGATAATAAAATATGATGGGTGCCAAGGCTGAAAGCTAAATTTAATTCTTTGAGCTCCCAAACCTTTCAGCTAAAAGCACATGAAAATAATCGGGTTTTAAGTCTAGCTATGAAAAAAAAATGTCAGGGTTGAGTTTTTTTTTTTTGTACATTATCAGGAAGTTGTTTCCAGGGTGATGCAGCATAACTAAAAGCAGCTTTCCCTTGTTTGGATTTTCACCTATGCAATTATACAGTCTTCTCCCCAGGAGCCTGAGAGGTCTGGCAGGGTTTTATACTTGGAGCATCTCAGTGATGCATTTGCGGCCAGCTCCATATATAAAATACTGTAAGTAATAAAACTTTAAAATAATTTCTCTGACTGATTGGGAGGCTGTGAGGGAATTTAAGACCTGGAGTGATGTGGTCTGCCTTTTTGATTCTTGTAAGCATTCTTGTGGCTAAATTTTGATTAAGTTAAAAGTGTTTGATGATGGTCTTATAATCATTTCTTTTCACCTCTATCATCATGACTACTCTCCCATTAGTTGTATTTGACAGATTTATAGTTTTAAAATTATAGGTCAGCAGAGATCAGCCATGCTCTTGGAGCAGGCCATCTCTCTCTCTCTATTTTTTTTCAAAAACTGAACAACATGTACAAACATTTGTACATTAACTGACACAGGAGGGGTTGAATGGCTGGGGGAATAACACAAACTTACAGACATCATAATCAAGCAAAAATACATTCACAACATGACTGAAAAACACAGACAAAACAAAAATATGCAATTCTTGGTGGCAATGATAGAAAAATAAAACTGTAATGAAAGAGAGTGGGGGAATATTGAATCTTACTAGTTGCGTGGGGTGTGGTGACGGAACTTTTGTTTTTTTCTTTTTTTAAAATAACAGCTATTTTGCAATGTGAATTCTGCAGCACGTTTCAATGAAGCTGGGACAAATGAATGTTCACCACGGTGTAACATCTCTCCTTTCAATAACACTCAGCAGTCATTTTGAAAATGAGGACACTAATTTCTGGTGTTTCCAAATTGAAATTTGCTCCCATGGTTACCTGATGTAGGACTTCAGTTGGTCAACAATCCAGTGTCTCAGTTTTTGCATCCTGCGTTGTATGATCCATCATGTTTTCATGGGAGACAGGTCTGGACTGCAGGGAGCCCAGTCCAGTGCCTGCACTCTGTGACTACAAAGCCATGTTCTTGCTGTACGCACAGACTGCTGCTTAGCGCTTTCCTGATGAAACAAGCAGGGGCTTCCTGAAAAAGACTGGAAGGCACATATATTGTTCCAAAATGCATGTGTACCCTTTAGTGTCAATGGTACCCTCACCTATGTGCATGTTGCTCATACCGAGAGCACTAATGTAGCCCCTGACCATGACAAACACAAGCTTATTGTGAGAACAAATTGTCTACTATTTTTCAAAAACAATTTAAAGATAGACTCATCTGACCTCAGAACTCCTTCCCACTTTGCACAGTCGTTCTCAGATGAGGTTGAGCCTGAAAAAGTTGGTAACGCTTCCAGCTAGAATTAATATACGGCTTGCTTTTAACACAGTGAAGTCTAATATTGCATTTGATGATGCCACAAGGAATTATGTTCACTGACCCTAATAGATATGTCCATAACAGACGCAGCTTGATGCTTAGTGCACTGACATCAGAGGGCTCAAGGGTTCTGAGCATCTAATATTGGTATTCTGTCTTGTCTTTTAGTCATGGAGATTGCTTTGGTTTCTCTAGATTTTCAGAATCTTTTTACTATTCTCTGGACTGTCGATAGTGAAATACCAAAATTCCATGCAACTACACATTGAGTATCAAGCTGCTTGACTATTTGTTTGCATAGCTTTTTGGCAAAGTGCCGAACCTCAATCCTTCTTGCTGGTAAATGACCATGCTTTTTGTGTCCGCTCATTTAATACCCAATCATAATTGAATCACCTGTTGGCGATTCACCAGTGTACCAATAAAATCTCCCGAACGAGTGTTTTTCTGAAGAGTACATAACTTTTCCATACTTAAGCTGCCCCTATACCAAGAGTTTTGGAGCATGTTGCAGGCATCGGCTTTAGAATTTGCAAATATTTACAAAAATCATACAGATGATGGAGTGAGAATTTTTGTTTATGAACAAAGTGTTGGTAAAGAATTTATAAACTATTTTTTTTTTTTTGCATTTAAAAAAAACTGTGCAAAATCTTGCGCAATGGAGGTTGTAAAACACAGAGAATTGCTTCAATCATCCCTCATTTCACTGTGTCTCTCTTATATTCTTTCATTGTCTCACACTGCATCTGTTCTATCATTCTGCAGACAGGCTCAGGGGTGATGGGAAAGGACTGAAAAAATTTTGAGCAGTGAGGCCAGAGGCGTTCAGAATCACAGTATGGAGAGGGTTACTATAGATTTTATTCTGTATTCATCCAGAGACTCCTGTGAAATCTAGTTTACATCACTCGTTTATCCAGCCAGACATTGCACTGGAGCAGCCTTTTATTTCACTGAAGGAACTATATCACAAATAGAGAAGAGCTCAGTGCAGCCTGATGCTTCACTGAAAGAGCAACATCATGAATGCAGAAAAGAGCTGAGTACAGCCAAGCATTTGACTGAAAGACCTGCATCACATTCCAGAACTCAAGGTGAAGTTGAAAAAATAGCACTCTAAATAAGATACAGACATCTTAAAGTGTTTTTTTTTTTTTAATCTGTCCTCAACACCAATATTTTGGTTATTTGTTAAATGTCAATCAGGGACACCCTGACAATCATCTCTGCAATGTGAGCTTTACACATGGGTGCTCAATTATAATTTAAATGAGCACCCGTCTTTGTCCACAAGACCAAGGAACAAGCCAAACCCCACCAGTGAAATCTTAAAAAAAAAAGAAGACAGGAAGTAGTGACCAACATAATGGAGTTTAAAGTGCTTTAATATTGCAAGATATATTCACATTCATACATCAAATTGTGAAAATCAGTAACTGTGAGCAACTTGAATGTATTTACATAAATGATCATGTTTTCCACATAAGTACGTAGAAATATGTGGGAAACTCGAACATGTTGTGTGACAAAGTCAATACCATGAACAGAGGTTGGTGTAATACTTAGTTTTAATCAAATGCAACTTGAATTTAAAGACTTCGTTTTGCCTTGGGATTGTTGTAGCTTGTAGAGCTAGAGGCCAAGTGGTGTCAACAGGGTACTCCACCAAAACTCAAGTGGAGCTCAATTTTTTTTAATGTAAATAAACTTTTCCAGACAATTTTGCAAACCGTGCTTTCCTTAATCTAGAGTTATCATAGGGTGCCACGTGGAGGCCTGTTAGCAGCTTTTATGAAACCAAATAAACTCCAGTAGCTGCCGTCACTTTTGTCCTTAAAAACATGATTTTGGCATGATAAATCACACAACCAATCATATTTACACACATTAAGTGAAGTATTTATCCAGTCTATGTTTATTATGTAAAAAATCATTCCTGATGGGGGGTCAATTGTCAGAAAATAGTGAATGAGGAGGCTACAGAATCGTCTGACTTGCAGAGAATGGCAGCCTTCATGAAGTCCATAATTTTTTGATAACGGACACCTTAAAGGGTGCTATCCCGCTTATACCATGGTAACTTTTCAAAGAAAAAAATCTGAACATTTATTTATATTTACAAGCGTTTCATAACCAAAAAAAGTTTTTGTTTTCGAAAGTTTCTCTGAAGCTATCACTGCTTTTTGGAGGATAAATGAGTCGGCTCAGCTCATTGAACCCCTTCGCTCAGCTATGAGACAGCGAGCATTATGCAGGCAAGATTAGAAATTAATCATATCACATATGGTTGACAAACAATAAATATAATTTGCATGAACAGATAATTTGTGCTTTTATAGCAAAGAAACTTGTCAATATTTAATTCCACTTCACAGAATGGTGTAAATGGAAATCACATAGCTATAGTGAATAGGAAAAAAAAACTGAATTAACATTCATTTTGCACCAGACGTTGCAAATACCCTCAGCGGGAAAACTAGTTTGATATATCATAGCAAGCTAGTTGTCTCAATTCAAATTACATTTGTCATTTTAAAATTCTTTATTTCAATTTGATAGCTAGAGATATTGGCAAGTCCAGCATAGTGGCCATTATAGGAGGTTTGACTGCTGGGGACAGGCCAAGATGGGCAATTTTGTCTTTGGGAGACGGGACAGCTTGATATCTTGCTGCAATAAATTTTAAAGGTTTTTGACAGTGTCCCATAAGGTTACAGTGTACTAGCTGAAGTCAGTGCATTAATTTATCAAGGTGAAGAGACATTTTCATTGGAACTACTAAGTCGGTGAACTTCTATCAAAAAATATTGTATATTCTGCAGTCAATCGGAACAGGGTATTCACCCAGACCATGGTATAAGTCCTTTTAAACAAGTGTCAAAAATTCCAGAAGCCATTTTGATTTTATTTGCAAAAGCGTATTTTTGTTTACGTGAGTTGTCTGCTCAGCCTGCAGCTTTGACAAGGATAATTGAGACAGCTTCCGGTATTGTTTATTCCGGTATTATTTAAAGGCCATAAAAATATAACCAACTTTGCATGTGCAAATATGGTTTGTTATGAGATTCCTTTGCTTAGAATGCCAGGAGTTCATTTACGCAAAAAAAACAAAAGGCTCCTCAGAGCCTGTACTCGGGCCAGGTCTAGGCCTGGGCAAATCGTGAAACCGCGCGCACATGAGCAGGACAATTGCTACCCCAAAATAAAACAAGAGGCTCCTTAGAGCCAGGGGGTATATAGCGAAGCAAGATAAATGGGTTAGCAAGGTATGTTGAGCCTAAACATAGGCTTTTCAATGTCACAAAGATGCCTCTCTTTTAACGTGGCTAGATTAGCATGGTAACTTATGCTGCAAAATGAACCAGGTCAGGAGCAGGTTATGTGCTGAGTTTCGGCTGTAATCGGCTATATATGTGCTGCCTTATCACTAAGTTCCTCCTTCGAAGTTGGCATCAACTTTCTTGAATAATCCTGTGGAGTTTGGTGCCTGAAACGTAGTCGGTTCTCTTCGGAGGGAGGCTTGCATGACCTGTTCGCATTTTCTGATAATATTCTCTATGGACGCTACAGATTGTCAGCTGAGGGAATTCATTACTTATGCGATCTACTGGAGCCATATATTAGCAATTTAGCAAAGAGAGGCACTTTAGTTGCACGAACAGTATGCATAACGTTGCAGTTCTTTTTTTTTTTTTTTTGCCACAGGAGCCGATAACATTCAAGGCGTGATACAGCAAATAGGAGCAAAAATATTGTATGCCGTGCCAGACATTTTACACTGCATACCATGAAAATAATTTAAATAATTATGAAAGCAAAGCAGCAGAGGGCGCACTACTTTGAAGAATTTTCTCATGCTTCGTTTTAACTGGCTGCCATGTCCTCTTGACAGTGCTGGTACTGCCGCTATTAAAGTATATTCAACTATTAAATAGTATTTTATGCCACAGGACTTCTGTGAATTTGCAATGGTGCAACTGGTTAGGTTAGTGGTGGAATACGGTTTTATTAAAATCATGCTGTATAAAAGAAAAGCAATGGAAAAAAATACTTTAAAGCAAAAACAAAGAAATTAGTGCAACAGAGTTTATTATTGGTATTTATCATTCAGATAATATTCAATCTACAATGTAATTTCACTTTGTTTCATTTGGCCGAGAAACTAAAGTGATTTCCTCATCAGAGGACTTACGCATTTGGACGGTCAGCAATTTTCCACCGGAATTCCTCTCTGGCCTTATTACAACCAACAAGAATACATATACATGACATGAACCTCAATTACAATTTCCCAAGAGTGTATGCGCATGCATAATCGCGCAGTCTTTCAAAGTGTTCAACCAATAAGTGTAAAAATTCATTTGTCTCCCATTACGCCGCTGGGGCGCCCCCTGGTGCAGCGGAGGGAGACATCCCGCGGTCTTTCTGAGCCTGGATCAGGGGCAGCTTCTTCGGAGGAACATTCAGCTCGCGATTGGTCATTTTATGAAGGGAAATACGGAAAATTGACCCACAGAACTTTGTGCAAAAAAAGCACAAGCCAAGGTTAACAAAGAAAGATTATAACCACCATTACGATACTAATTATCTGCGATTGCGAGGTCAGGGTTTGTTGAACCGGCTTACTGAAATAAAGGCTGTCTATGTTTAACTTGCTTCGTACTGTAACCCCCCCATACTCAGGCTGGGTCTGGGTCAGGGTCTGGGCCAATCGCGAAACCACGCGCATGCATGACCAGGGCAATCGCGACTTCAAAAAAAAAAACAGAAGAATAAGAACGGAGCCGAAACTTAGCCCAAATCCTGATTTGGGTGGAGTACCCCTTTAAAAATCATTATTGATCCAGTTGCTTTCAACAGAACAGGGCTGCATGGTATTGAGAAGGGTGAAGACTCATACCTCGGTTTCATCGAAAGTACATGTCTCTACTGGCCAGAGCGCAAAAAGCGTAAGTCTGGTGCTCAACAAAGGAGGTTTAAAAAACAGGGGGTCCCTGAATTGTGTTCTGAGCAGGCATCACTGGGGGCTACTCAGCCAAATAGGCGAACATACAATTTATGAATAGCTTGTTTCTCCTGAATTTAAACCATTCATACAATACAGTATACAATTTCCTATTGTTAGTAGCTAAGCAAAACTGGATTAAGACCTGAGAATTACAAGGGTCTCTGGGCCTTTTCAGCAGTTCTGAAAAAGTGAGGTTTAAATTTCATGTCAGTCCATTGGTTTTTATGAATTATAATTTAAAAGAAAAAACTACAATTACACTAGAAAACATTTTTATCTTTATTTACTCTACATAAGAATAAACATAAATGCAGGATTGACAACTAACATTCAAAAGAAAAAAGGCACTCAGAGTTCTGTAATTCTCAGGTCCTGACATTAAACGTATCTTGACATAACAATATCACTGCTCAGGCATGCTTCTGCATAGTAGTGCGCTATGAAACCACTGCCTTGCAGCCTGTTGTTAGTGGATATTGAGTAATGAGGTCAACAGTTTTCCAAAGTTAGGGGCACTACTCACCCATAAGGTGGCCTGAAAAATGTAGGAATCTCTGAAATAAGGAGCTTATTATTTGTAAATAAAAATGCAAATTGACTGACTGGTCACAAGGGCCAAAAGGGAACAAGCCAAGCTGGAATGTTAAATCCTATGAACCTCGCAGTGAAACAGAGAAAGTTTGAAGTCAGATTTGATTTCCCTACATCTAACTTAAAGGACTAAATAATTCAGCAGTTTGGCTGCTCTGCTGACAGTACAGATATCCATAAATACTTTTTGCTTGATTTTCAAACAACAATTGATTTGTAAAGAAATTAAGCAAGTGATATTACCTATGTATGGACTTCATGGGCTTTACATTTGGTCAGATCCAATGTTCTAGAGAAATTAGAGAATAATTTGTTAAATTTGCATCTCAATGTACTGTATACGATTGATGAAGTGTAAAAAAATCTTAATTAAGGGCCTCTTTGCTCAGCACCAGTGTCTCTAAAATTTAATCAAAAGTCAGCAGCACAAATTAATGTTTTACTGGCGAAAAACTGTCCTTCTACAGAATTCCAGCTGCCCATATGTTGCTGACCATATATCTCCTCCTTCCCATTCAGTTTTTTTTTCCAGTTTATCTGATTGGGTCAATAAATTTTATCCAATTGGTAAGGTCAGTATGATTATTCTATGCTTGGTCATGCAGTAGAACTACTCCTATTATGATGGAATATACCATATTTGACTCTAAACATCAATAAAGCACACTTGAAAATCTGTTGGCATTTTCATTGCATACAAGAAGAGCCTTATGTCATCTGCAAGTGAGGCATAAAAATGTGCAAATCTTTGTTCACACAAACAAGCAATAAATAAGCTAATATGCCGTACATGTTACCTGTAGGGAAAAAAAATGAAAACAAATAAATGGAAAAGCGATACCAGTAAGAATGACAACATGCAGGGTACTGCACAGGGGACTGCCAGAGAGTGAAAACAGAAACAACACAATCTCTAAACAATTTGGACAGCCATGCTTTCGCAAAAGTATTATACAGATAATGTCAAAAAGTCCATGGAAATAAATGAGGAGGAATGGTAAAATGTGATAACCCACAAGTATTTTTTGTAGAGGTTTGTGCCACTAAGTGAGCAGGTGAATACTATATCTTGCATTTCTATCTTTCGCATTTTATGTAAGGCAGATGTGAAACACACATTTTTATAGGATAAATATATCTAAGAAAAATGCATTGCAAATTATAACAGACACTATTTGGGTTATCATATTTTTCCAGCCTGTTTTTCAGTTGATAAGTGAGTCAATGATACGTCATACTGGTGGTGCCCAATCATGTACCGTGGAAGGCTGAGAGTATTGAGGTTTTCATTCCCACCAATCACAGCACCAGCTGATATCTCTGATTAGTTCCTTCATCTCCATTTGAAAGAGTGCTAATCAGTGAAATTACCTGGTCAGCTGATTGGTTGGAATGAAGACTTACTCTCAGCCCTCCACAGCATACAATTAGGCACCACTGCTTTATACTCTAGTTAAAAATGAGTCATCTACATTTATACCCTCTAAGAATCCAAGTACCACAAATTCTGTACAGCTAGAATGTTAATGATGCCTATTTACATCAGAGTTATATATAATTGAATTGTTATCTCCATGTTTTGAAAGAATATCAATAATACTACATTGGTAAATCCTATAAACAGCACAGTACAGTGACAAACTACATAGATTGATCCACTGTTATAAAAACCTTGCACATATGGATGCATACGTCTATACATTAAGTATATGATGCTAAAGATCACAATAATATCAACACTTTTCCATCAGTGCTAGATGAAATGGCAGAATCATAACAAAAATAGCAATATTCATTTGTTGAATCATTAATTTTAAACATGCAAAACCCATAAATAACCAAACAATTCTTAGTTTGAAGACTGAGGAACACTGTAATACAAATCAGAAACAAACAACATTCTCTCCCTCACAAACAATCATGTTCACAATTGTGCATGTAGACCCACACACAGAAACATGAGGAAAAAATGAACAATAAGGCCACATATCTGTATTCTGTTCATTTTCATCTGACCTCCATTGACCATATAGAAATAGCTGCCATGTGATATGTTTGCCCAGGTAGGCCACACTACAGAACTCTTCCTCAAGCGCCACTGACCGGCAGCAAACTGTGCAGCTGGCTCAGTGTTCAGCAGTCCTCAGGCCTGGGGGTGTGCAGCTGAGTGCGGTTCTCCAGATTTAACACAGTAAAATGACTTGCATGCATTCAATTACCAGGAGGACAATTTGGCTGAGCTCAAATGTCTGCTCTCCCTGCACTCGCAAACTTTCAGACCCACAGTAATGGGCTTTCACCTGTGATGTCCAGAGTGGTTAGGGCTGCCCAATTCTGCAATTAGTGTAGTACACAAGGGGGCTTATGTAGACTTTTAAACAATCTTTCACAGAACCTGCTTAGTCACAGACATCAAGTGACTCAGACGGTGGGACTACACGGTATTCACAGCAATTAGATCGTGACTATAAGAGATGCCAAGCAATTCCATAAAAGGAGGAAATATTAATCGAAGTGTTGTGGGAAAGTAACAAATCCGATATCCTAATTAATGTGACGCACAAGTCATTCAGCCGTAACCTTTATTTATTTGCCGACACTGATTTATTATTTTTTTGTAATTGGGAGCTGTACCCAGTGGCGGCTGCTGAGCAAGAAACAGAGGGGGTGGAAAACATCCTTTGAAATGGATAATTATTGACCTTTTTCAATTATTGTTCTTCATTAATGCGTTTTTCCTAAACGGAGATTGAAGTGTCCAAATTCTTGCATTCAAATGACACATTTTATTTCTCATCTTAATGAAGAGAATCGGCTACACCTGAGAGGCCAATGTTTACTGGGTTAAAGTATCTTTAATCAAGGAAAATGATTGAAAACAGATCAAGACTGATTATTAGTTCAAAGGCATATTTTCAATCCTCCCTGCTTTCTGCCCGACTGGCTGTACCCACAGCAGTGAGTAAGACCTACAAACATTTTGGCATGTAAGCTCACAGCCCTGAACTCCCGCAGACTTCATGGAATGATGTGGGTTGATGATTAAACATCACACAGCATAAGGCCCAAGTCTGTGAGAGGTGAGTCCAGCTTGCAGACTGTGGGATTCAGCCTCTGCGGGGTTAAAGACAGCAGAAGTGCAGCCACTTACTTGAGAGAGGATTTGTTTTAAAGCCCGGCAGAGTGGAGAAGACAGTGGGAGAGCCACACTGTCGTCTCCACAGCCCAGACACTGTGTTGGTGACTGACACGGGTGACTGATGGCGCTTTCCTGCAGATATCACCAGAGACACCAACAGGGAATTATTCTGAGGATACAGCCATCACTTGAGCTGAAGAAAACTAAACTCCAGTCTGTGCTAAACCCTCCCGTGAAATAAGAAAAGTACAGCGGCGTAAAAGAAAAAAAAATGCAATGCAAGAGCAAATCAACAACCGCTTGCGTAATTCTAGCCTCGTGCTGCGCTGCAAGGCTTCTTACAAAGCAAACAACATTGTGAAACACAAACCTTGTGAATATTTAACCGGCAAATCTGCAAACTAAGTGCCCTATCCCAGCAAAGTGAGAAAACTTCCAGAAAAGACTGAGCTTGTTGTGCAGTCTCCATGTATTTGGACAGTAATAGAAATTTAATGGGCTGTAATGCAGAATTGGGTCACCTCATATGGAATATTCTCAAACTTAATTTGAAGGCATTTACCTCTGAAGTGAACTGGGTAGGAACTGTAGCCCTTGAAAGTGTCACTGCCCAACTAGCCTACTTGTATAGACTGTTTTCAGGCAATTAAGGTCGCTTGTGCGACTCAGTCCAGTATGTGTCTGTTTCAGAAATAAGGCTGCTCAGTATTGCAGTTTTTGAACAGGGTAATTTAAGGATGGCCACAATGGCTTTGCTCAGATTGTGGGAAAGCAGTGCGCTTTGGGGTGTTGGTCCATGCTGGCGTTTTGCGATTCTAAATGTGCGGGCTATAGAGAGTGCACAAGCTGGGACAGATTCCCCCAAATTATTTGCTACATGACTTATTCATGCAGCAGAGCAGAAAATGGCTGGAGGAGAAAAGGACATGGGACAAAAGATTTCAGAACTGTGTAACATTAAAAGTTAAAAGGATTGTCCAACTGACAATATGTCCAAAATTAATCAAAATTTCCCATAACAACAGTAAATCTCAAAACAAATTTTACCACGCATAGGTTTTAGACAGTGTGCATCACGTTCACAGAATTTGGCCAAACTGCTAACCTCAGTCAGCACTTCCATGACTGAATATTTTCAATCATGTTCACACTAATGGTGGTTCTAACCTTAAAATAAAGAGTAATGAATAAAACTAGCAGGCTGCATATAATAATATATCGGGATTGGTAACATTCAAGCAGCAAAAACAATGTTTTAACCTTGATAAACCATGATAAAATGTCAGATAAAATTCCAAACGGAAAAAAAATAATATGCAATGCATTGCAAGCGTCACAATGAGTAACACGCTTTCACGCTTTCATTCACCATTTCTACAGCTGAGTTCATGGTCAATGCCATCAACCTCATATGAGCTCGAAACATAAGTAAAGTGAAATCTCTTTCAAAAACAGCGTGGGCGAATCCCATCGATTATGACCGCTGGCAGCTGTTTGGATTTCGAACAGAGAACTGACAGTCACTAGTGTTCGCAGGCAGGAAGTGGAGCTGTGTCTGCTGGAAGTGCATTTCCTCAAAGCGCTGACCACTCTGGCTAGTAGACGGTGACAGTTCTGTACTGGGTCTTCTACGCTGGATAGGTTTCTATCCCCCTCCTTCCATTGTCAGTCCACGGCACCGAGACAAGTCCGTCCATTCTGTTCATTCAAACAGTAACAATGCTTATCGATGTCTGCAATAAACAGGGCAGCACAAGCGAGCAACTGGCACCTGGCTCGATATCACCTACATTTGTCCCACTCCCTAATTTTTATACTCCTTAAATCAAAATCAACATTGATGGGGAAAAAAAAAACAATAATTATGTTCAAAGTGCTACACATAGGTTCAATGCAACGTCCTGGGAGACAGCTGTGGAATGACAGTCTTTTTCTCTCATTATCCCAGGGAAAAATGGTCATTGCAGAATATATGGGAGTGACGCAACTGACAGCCAAATAGTGTTCGGATGAGACCAGCAAGAGTCTGCTCTCATTACAGTCAGAGAAGGAAGGATGAGGCCCTGAACACTATGACAGCTCTCTTTGCATGCAGAGATGTGAATGGGAGGGAAAAGTTCAATCCTGCGGAGCCTTGATAGTTATGTACATTTGCGGAGTACTTCTACAACAGTACAGTGGTAGAAAGTACTGGGTCTTCTTTCTGTACTGGAATGTCATTCTGCAATGGTGTGTGTTGAGTGATTTTTGATTAACGGGAGAGGGGGGTAAAGGGTGAAAGTGTTTTGCTAAATGAAGAGGAGCCCTCGCTGAAACATTATGGTTCGGTTTAGTCTTTTTTGTGGCAGTTGTGATGCAAGTTACAGTGCTTACTATTGAACAAAGGGGATTTTGTGAGCTAGCGTGCTAGTGTATGTGTGTGTGTACTTGCAACAAAGTGAAAATCAGAAAAAAAAAAATTCCTACAGTCGGGACATTTTCGCCTGTCCTCACAAATATAAAGGCAAATTGTGACGTATTAGTTAAGGTTAGGGGTTAAGGTTAAAATTTGGGATAGATTAAGATTAGGGTAAGGGTTTGGGTTAGGCATACATTGCTTATTGTTAAGATTATGGAGAGGCAGTAGGGATGCACAAATAATGAATGGATGTCAATGAAATGTCCTCAAAGGTTAGAGCAGTGGTTCCCAACCCAGTCTTCAAGGACCCTTGTCCCGCAGTTTTTGTTGCAGCTTTACTTTTGCAAACCTGATCCATTTAAGGCCCAATGCACCTTCATGCACAATCCGTTCAGGTAGATCTTTTTCAAACAATCAGCATGAAGCCCTTAAATGGATCATGTGCGAAAAAGTAGGGGTGGAGCAAAATCCTGCAGGAACTGGGTTGGGAACCACTGGGTTAGAGGAATAAAGATGTGCACGCATGCATGCGTGTGTATGTGTATGTGTGTGTGTGCGCGTGTAAATCTGGCAGTGTTGTAGCAGTCCCTTGACTTCACTTTCACATGTGACCCTCGCCCCGCCCCCGCTCAGATGCGCATGTGTGCCGGGGGGGTGCTGGTGGCTGGGAGGGCGGGGCGGGGTTCGATCCCACGTGACTTCATGAAGGACAGCAGCTGCTCTGGGATCTCAGCCAACACATCCTTCGCCAACCGAGCCATGCTGAGGACTTGGTTTCCTGAACGGTCGATGTAGTCTCGGAACGGCACAAACTACGAGAGAGGGAAACGTGATAGGTGAGGAGGACGTCATTGGCCAGAAACTGTCTGTAATATTCAAAAACTTTCAAACTCCTGTCAGTAATTTCTATTTCACTGTATCGTGTGTCAGAATGCCTGGCTGTATTTGTGGAGGTGCATCTCTGCGATGCAACACGCTCTCAACTTCAGCGGGAGCAGGCAGGCATGAACACCGCTCTGAAGCGCTTCTGTGACTTTTCTCCCCGCAGACTATTGGCCGAGCTCTGTGGTCATTACAGCGGAAGAGTGCAATCGGCGCACGGCTGACACGGGCAGGTCTCAGGAGTCCGGCTAGCTGTTCAAGCGCAATGAGACAGGGGCACTCTGCCAACTGAAACCTTCACTCTCTGTAAAGCCAGATATGTAATCTCCAGGGCCTGCCAGCCACAGGACTGACAGCTGAGATATGACTCTCCTAATAATCCTGTTTCATGGAACATCCCTGATGTTTCGGCCATTCTGAATCGAGGCCAGCGGCCTTGAGGACGGAGGGGAATAATTGAGGGGCAGCGTGATATTTACAGTTATGATCATGCAAAGTGAAGGTAGGTCTACATTTGACTGTCAAGTAGGACACTACCAGTGTGCCTCGGAACAAAGTACTTAACCGTTTCTCTGTCTCAGTTGCAGACCACTCTCAGTCTCCATTCTAAGCCCTATCCAGCATCAAAAAGCATTTAAAATGGGCTTTTGCGAGCATTGCAATATACCACAGAGCAGTGGAAAATGGTTGCCGTGTCCAATGAGTCCTGCTTTCTTTCACATTTTAAAGAGCTGTTCTGCAGGCATGCGGGCATGTGGAAGACAAACAGCAAATGCAGCAGGTGGTAATAAACTATTGGCTCATCAATGTATATGTGCAACGTATATACACACACACATGCAAACACACACACACACGCAAACACACACACAAACACACACACACAAACATTGCACAAATTCAGCTGTACCCAAAAAATGTAATTATGAGCAAGATGCTTCGTAAGTCTAATGTAATGGTTTATAACGGGCCTCAAATTACAGCGGAAATAACCTTTACAAATGTGCAGCCAGCTTGTTCAGATCCCTGCGGCACAGAAAATAATACAGTACCTGCACAATGTCTCTTTCAGCAAAGCGCCCCCTGGAGGATACTCTGACCTCATCTCCATCCAGCTCCTCCATGGCTGCAGGGAAAGAAGGCAGGGATTATTTTACATGCATAATACTGTGCGCGTTATACATAATGGAATTCATGACATTAGAGTAAACTAGAATATTTATTAACACCAGGGGGAACTAGTCTGATAGCGTAGAAAATATCAAGATAAATACTGTGAAACCAGCCTTACCGATCACATATGCCTGGTGGCTACTAGTCTGATGCCCAGTTTTGTGCAACCTGTCTATTTTCACAGTATTTTACCAGCACCGGCATCGCTTGTTCCAACGGGGTCTTCTCTATGCCAACCTTTTGTTGTCTCAAATAATTAACGCTCCCTGTGTTCTCAGCTGTATTCCCCAGCAACAACTGTGTGACACACTGCGATTATTCACATATTAGTGCCTGGTAACATTCTAGCAACCACCAGAAATTACCTATCAACACTCCAGAAATTACTTGTGACATTAGAGTTGTCACGGTATGTCTTGGTAAGAAAAATAAAAAAACATAGGTATTTTCTTCTGCCTGTCCTTTGTCTGCAGTCAGTTGCTACAGTATTAAAAGACATGCAGCAACCATCATCATGTTGCATATCCTACTCAGAAAGCAGCAAAGATCACTATTTCAGGAGACAGTTGGAAGTTGCACTGATACTTAAAAATGAACACGATCCAAAAATAGTGTTGGGAAAACTGATATGGAAATGCATGCCAGTTACCAACAAAAGCTGCCTGGGAGGCTGTAACCTCAGCGTGATGCCCTGCAAATGATGGCAATTTATCATTACTCCTCTGAGTGGTCCTCACAGATCATCCTCACAGGGAAATAGTCAGATAACTTACTAATCTAAATGGACACCTTACTGAAATTATACCGCACAACCGAATTAATTACTTAAAAAATTATTATTATTATTATTATTATTATCGATAGTAATGTTTCTTCTCTTTCATACCCAGGCTTTGTAAAAAGTTCAGGAGATGAAAAGATGAGAGTGATGTTTGATTAGCCAATAGGAGCAAGGTTTGAAAAGATGTTTTTGTGAGTCATTTTGATGGAGGATAAGTGGAACACCTTGGGAAATGTTCAGAAACAGATTATGTAGCTGCAGACAGATGGCTGAACCGGCTCTGCGGGAGTGAGCAGAAGTGGTCAGAAATCAAAGGCTGAACTTGGCCTGATGTGAAAGCATCTCCTGGGTTTTCTGTGTGTCTGAAACATGCACAAACACACATACCCATATGCGCGCACACACACACACACACACACACACACACACACACACACACAAACTCAGGTCACAATAGTCCTAGCTATGTCGATTACAAATGCAGTGGTGTGAAGAAGTATTTGCCCCCTCCCCAGCTTCTTCTCCTTTTTTTCAATTGTCATATTCAGTGACATAGCCAGCGGGGGGGCTAAGACACGTCCCTTTTTCACTGCAATTAGTAGATCTCAATCATTATCCTTTATTGACACGTTTTCCAATTATTGTAATTGGCAACCTAAGACACGGTTTCTCTCCATATGCGATCTAACAGCGATTAAATCATGGGCTAAATTCAGTGCAGTTGCAGATTAAGAACAGAGAATTGGGCAGCACAAAACTTCCGTTTTAAACAATTATTATTCCTGACCTGTTCTCAGTCATTTTCATAATTAACAGAAGGTTCACCTCGAGAGCACTCCACACTTAACAGGTGCTGCTTGTTCTCCCGGTTTAGGTTTGACGACAATCATTCATCTGGACGCGCGTCTGTGGAGTGCTCTCGGAGGGAACCTTCTGTTAATTGTGAAAATTAATTGTTTAAAATGGAAGTTTTGTGCAACCCAATTCTCTGTTCGTGTTCCGCAACTGTACTGAATTTAGCCCATGATTTCATTGCTGTGAGATCGCATATGGAGAGAAACGGTTATTATGATAACTGCAAAACGCGTTAATAAAGGAAAATGATTGAGAATTGCTAATTGCAGTCAAAAAGTGTCTCAGCACCCCCGCTGGCTATGCCACTGGTCATATCTAATATTTCAGATCATCCAGCCAGTCTCAATATATGACGAAACAATGTCAGTAAAAACAAAATTCAGTTTTTTGCACCAAACCTTCATGTCATGAACAGATGGCTAAAAATTCTCAAAATTTTCAGGTAGAGAGCAGAATTCATGGTTCCAACAATTATGGCAAGTCACCCCTGAAGCAGCAAAGCTGACACAAACCATCACATTATCACCACTCAAATACAAAAGTAGACTGTCGGTATAGTGTTCTTACTGTGGAATGTTGAGTCAGCTTTATGCCTGATGTAACGGGACTCGTCTTCAAAGACGTTCAATTTTTGACTCATCAGTCCGCAGAATATTATCCCAAATGTCTTGAGGGGTCAGTAAGATGTTTTTTGGAAAATGAGAGATGACCTTTTGTCTTTGTTTTTGGTCAGTGGTGGTTTTTGCCTTTTTGCTTTTTTTTTATTGTGGAATTGTAAACACTGACCTTAACTGAGGAAACTGAGGTCTCTAGTTCTTTAGACGTTAGTCAGGGTTCTTTGGGAACCTTGTGGATGAGCCGTCAATGTGCTCTTGGAGGAATTTTGGTGGGCCAGAAACTCCTCAGCAGATTACCCATTTGCCCAAGTTTTCTCCTTTTGTAGACCATGGCTCTCATCATGGTTCAGTGAGGTCGAGGGGCCGTAGAAATGGCCTTGTGACCCTTTCCAAACTACTGATACTACTTCTTTGTTTCTCAACCGTTTCCTGAAGAATCTTCCTGATTCGGGGTCAGTTTTTGCACTTACGACTTAGTAAAATTAATCAAGATGTCGTCACGACATCAACACTACATCATTACAATGCCTCATGATGTCTAAGACACAAGACCAGCCAAAATTTTTTGAACAGTTTGAAATTTGTCAGCGTGTTTTATGGCACCGCTGAATTTATACTGAACTCTCCAGATGTAGCCCAATATGTCACAAGACAATAATAAGACATCAAGAAGAATTACGAAGACTTAGATTGTGGTTTAGATCGGCCCAGGTCGGCTTATAGATCAACAAAGTGGGAATCCCGCTTAAGCGATGTTTAAATTCAACAGAGCAGGCAGCAATCAGGCCTGCGTGTGTCTAGTGAAATTGAACACATTTATAAATGGTTTCAATTGATTGAATCGGTAACATACTTTTTAACATAGAGCCAAGGAGGGCTGGATAGCTTTTATTCCCCTCAATAAATGAAATCATTTGAATACTACATATGTGCGTACTTGGGTTATCTTGGTTTAACCTCTCTATGCATATACCAGGTAATGCCAATCCTATCCTGTTGTCCTTGACTGTATTTAAGGCTTTATGACACAGGATTTGTTTTAGAGATTTGAAAAATTATTTCAAAGAAGCAAAACACTTGTCCCATTTGGAAATTCCATCATGGAATTATTCAGCAATTAAACTTCATAATTTTGTGGAGGCCGGCATCTATTGTGCTCAGGCGGGTTAATATTAAATTTAGTTTGATGATCTGAAACAATTAATTATGATGAGTATGCAAAAAATACTGTATGAAATCAGGAAGGGAGGAAAATACTTATTTTCAGCACTGTATAATGACTGGAGGCTATAAGGCATGGCAGCCCCCACTGAATGTCACATAAATAACACTTTAAAGGGGTTTTATCTACGCAAGCCCTGCGCATGTCCTGAATATGCACCCTCAGAATCAGGCAAGATAATATGCAGCAGCTATTGAAACTAAACTGGGACACCAAGATGTACTGATCAGATTGTCAATTCAGGCAAGAGTGAGTGTGCATGCACACATGCACGCAATGGCTCTCATGCCCACAATTCTAGCCGAAAACAAAACCACTCACTCACACGAACGCATATATGAACACCTACATGAATTTACTTATGTAATATGTGCTGCACATTACATACTCCTGCAAAAACATATCTCAACAGGCTCACAGTGCACACACCCACCACTCATTTTTTTCAAAGAGGAGCGAACAATTGGATAACTGATACCTGAGCCAAAATAGGATTCCCATAGCACTTGAGGACACTTGTATGGGCACAAATCTCATGGTAGGCAGAGTGAGGAAGCAAATGTTTGCCGAGGCTGCCATGGAACCGACGTTCTCTGACAGAGGTGGGTCTGAGCAAAATCAGAGTACTGGGACAGCCCCCCCACTGACTGAAGCACCTGCGCTTGTAGCACGTCCCAGTAAAGTAGCCCCCCACCTCCCACTGCCCTGCAGCGTGTAATAGGCCCCTACGAGATTTCACAGAGTGTCAGTCAGGAATAATCACTCTCCCTCACTCTGTCCCGTACCATAGAATTTCACCAGCCATTAATATCACAACGTGAAGTATAAATAAATTTTCCAGCTCTCCAATGTATGACCTTATTTTCTTGTCCAATATTTACAGTAGTTCTTCATTTTTACTGGCGCCTTTTCTCATGTGTCCAATTTTCACATTGTTTAAATTATTCATGTCCAGATCCCTACTGGGATTAGATTAAGCTGCTAGGGCTTCCTGCTAAAAATAACTTTTTCGTCATTTTCTGTTACAAATGAACCGGGCCCCAGCAGCCCTAATTACCTTGGAAATGTGTGCTCATTTTCATATGGTCATGCGAATGCGGAGAGCAGTAAGACGCTGGAGCACCAGAACAAACCAGACTGGGCCTCCTCCAGCCCCTTACTCTAAAATCTCTGACCCAATGTTCACAGTAATGATTGCATTCTTTGGCCAGCAGCCATACCACAATTCGATCTGCTCCAGCCGCGTGGATGAAGCTAAGCAGGTGTGGAATCCTCTCCTCTGGAGGAGAAATCCCCAATGCCCCAGTGCACTGAGCTGAAGGAGATGTCGTCTTTCAGAGGAGACATTAAACCAAGATCCTTATCGATAAGAGTCAGGGGTTCCCCAGTGTCGTGGCTAAAGGCCAAACCTGGCTCTTGCAACCTGCCACCTAATCATCCCCTGATCTAATTGTCTGTCTCTCAAGGGGGGGCAATTTCCCCTTGAAAAAGGGATTTCAATCTCAATGGGACTTCCCTGGTTAAATAAGGGTTAATAAATATTGTCGCCAGTAGTCCATTAACTCTCTATAATGACCAGCAAGCCATGACAGTAGCCTGATAAATTTTACTCACAGCCCAACTTTTACCAAGCATCAGTCAGAAACAACCGATGTTTCAAGATTCCTGTTTTGCCTACCTACCTGATACCATTCAGTAAATAATTATTCCTTCCAGTTTTCGAAAACCACGTGCGTACACACAGACGCAAACACACACACACACACACACACACACACACACATAAAAAAAAAGAACTTCAGAGACAAGTGCCGAACATCATTATTGGCCTGTAGTTGCTGGTCATTGACCACAATATAGCCAAATAAACAGAATGTATCATTTTTACAGCACCTGTTGGTAAAACCTGTTGAGTGATTACTCAAAAATACTCATTATTATTCTAATTATCAGCTTTCAGGGAGACAGAAAATAGTTTCTACTGTCATTACATTGGAAATATCTAAAATATAGCTATATGACATGTATATGTCTTTCCTATTGAGCAGCACAAGACCACCAAAGAGTCGCTCTTGTCCCTTTCTCTCCCCTCTAACCTGAGCAACCCATCAACAAAACAGCCTCTGGTGTGATTGCTGGGTAAGACTTCATGTAGACAAAAAAGACTTAAAGAAAACCTGGGTGAGACACTGCTGTGTGAAAAAAAACGGAGATACGATAGGAACTGTTCTGAGACCACAGTGAGAAACCATGTGCATTGACTATGTCTAGCCCTGTTTTAGGGCTGGGCGATATGGACAAAATCTAATATCTCGATATTTGTGACCGAATATGTCGATATCGATATTTTGCCGATATTATCGGGACAAATGCTGGCGCTTTCACAAAATATTTAAACAATGATATTTTTGATAACGTTTATTAGGAATGTTGATATAACGACCAAGCCGGTACCCGCAACAGCTACAACAGTCTTGTAAATGCAGAAAAATGCAACCCATTACTGAAATGCAGCTTTTAAAACCAGAAAAGCCAACACTTATTTCATATCACGATTTTACGATATCCAAAATCCGTGACGATATTTTGCATTGCATCACAATATCGATAGAACATTGATATATTGCCCCAGCCCTACCCTGTTTATGAATAATACCGAGACTTCAGACAAGCTGCATTAAGACGATTCTGATGACTGCAAAAAGAATGGGCTGGGAAAGAACAAACAAACAAACAAACAACAACAACAAAAAAAAAGATCCAATTCAGGTTCAAGCCAAGAATGCGCATTATTTAAGCAAGTGCCAGCAGTCATACCACAATTAGATCTGCTCCAGCCGCGTGGCTGAAGCTAAGCAGATGTGGGCTTGGTCAGTACTTGCATGGGAGACCACTGAGGAAAACCAAGTTGCTGCTGGAAGAGGTGCTGGTGGGCCAGTAGGTGGCGATCTTCCGCCTGGAGGAATAATCCCCAATGCCCCAGTGCAGTGGCGGGGACACTGTACTGAAGGAGACGCCGTCTTTCAGATGAGACGTTAAACCGAGGTCCTGACTCACAGTGGTCATTAAAGATCCTATGACACTCTTCGATAAGAGTAGGGGGTTCCCTGGTGTCTTGGCTAAAGTCCCAACCTGGCTCATTCGATCTGCCACCTAATCATCCCCTGATCTAATTGGCTGTGCAATTCCTCCTCTCCCTCCCCACCTCTACCCCCAGGGCTCCCTTGAAAAAGAGATTTCAATCTCAATGGGACTTCCCTGGTTAAATAAGAGTTATAAGTGAGAGAGAAACAGAGTGGGTTTTTGCTGTAATATTGGTAAGCTTTTAGATGGCACTCATGCGAGGCCCTGTCAATGCAGTGAACCCAAGGATTTTAAGTGTCAGCTGAAAAGGGTTCAGAATTGGGGGAGGAAAAAAGTACAGTAAAGCCTTTCATTCTGGACTGTCATTTCTGAGACCTCGTCCCTAACAAGACATGCTTTCAGGGGTGACAACAGCAGCTCAGTCCCATAAAAGCAAAGGCTTTTTACTGCAAAGACTTACTGTATTCTTTAAGTTGACCCAAACACGCTCAGCCTACTTACTTGAGAATATACACTGTGGCTTTAATCAAAGAGGAAGCCACAACTAAGAGTACCAACACTGGCATTATCCAGTACATTCCATGATGGTGAAGATACTTTCAACCCCTGTCAACCTTCTCCACAGCCTCCTCTTGGTCTGTGCCTGTTGCACTGCAATCAGGAAAATGATAAAGGTCCAGTACGCAATAAACAAGAACTAGTGCTTTCCGCAATGCAGAGCGCATCCCCTACAATTCAAGTTTTGTCAATTAAATGGCTTTGCCATCCAGTGAAAGGTCTTCAAAGTTAGCGTAAAGCAGGTAGAAATGCAGGGAGCGTAGCCTCCTGGTGATAAATGATCTCTTTAAACGTGTTCTTGCTCGGAGGGGCCCAGAGGGCTGCACTCTCATTGCAGGTTGTGTTGCCGGGCCTTGGAAAGGCCTGTAATAAGACTCTGACGGCCCGAGTAATGAGCAAAGGAACATAGCAGTCTCTGCACGTCTCACCGGCCTGAAACGCTAACGCACTGCAAAGAATCACAATAAGAGCTTCGTCAAACCGCCGAGCGCCTTGCACCTCCGAGGGAAAATCGCATGCCGTCGGGCACTGAAAATTTGAATGTGATGGACAACGCCGAGGAAACACATATAATTGAGTCGTACTCACCATCAAACTCAGCAGGTCCCACCCCAACAATGATGATCGACATAGGGAGGGCAGAGGCCTGTGGAGAAAAGCAGCCTTTATTTCACCCAACAGAGTTTTTACCAAAGTGCATTTTATCACCCTATCAATAATGAAAGTGCAAATAAAAATTGAGGAAGCTAGTGCTAAAAGGGGGTCAAGTGCCATCAGTGACATTTTGAGAAAATGAGCAAAAACAATTTTTCACCTATGTGGGGAAACTACTCAATGCATGAACATTTTCATGGTCATGCTACTAGCTTAATGAGACTTACAGGGAAGATGCAGAGAGACATCTAGGGTTAAAAAATGGCACTAATTCAAATTTTATCAAAATGGCACTTGACTACCTTTTAGCACTAGCATCCTCAATTGCATTCACCCCATCCAATTCTTTTTGAATTCAAATTAAAATTAAATTCAAATCAACTACTATGACTACAAAATACAAAAGCAATCATTCTTGTTGGCATGATTAATACAATACTATAGCGACACATCGTGTATATATTACAGTCAGATTGTAAATCAAGTCATTTCATAAAATAAATAAAAATTTCAGTCATTTCATGAAATTGTTAGTGCAAAACTTCAGGGTTTCACAATCTGACTGTAACATATATAGTATATGTGCTGATTTTTATATTGAGCAGACATTACACAGTGATCATACTATTCATGGCTGAATGATAATGAAAATGAATGTTATGTTATTTATGGTGACCATTTCTAAACCAGGGACATCTGTTCTGAGGTGCAGTGGTGCGTTAAAACACTCACATTGACGACGGCCTCTTTGGTCTGCACCATGTCAGATATCACCCCATCAGTAATCATGAGCAGCACAAAGTACTGCGATCCATCCGTCACTTCTGCCGCAGACCTGCAGCACAACACAGTGAGCCAGTGTATCCACGAGCACTGCATACAAATGTAGGTATATAGACCCTTTCAGGTGTAACACTGTAAATACAACGTGATTTGAAAGCTTTTTCCTGAACATTCTAATGAAGATGGAATAATCATTACTGGTAACTGAAAGCAATAGTGTTGTAAAGAGTCGACTTTGGTATTTGAATACACATTCCAAACACGTTCTCCTCAACGAGTTAAAACAAATGTTTCATGGACAAGTGTATTATAGTGACTGGGTATGCCTCATCATGGAATAACTTCTCTGTCAAATGCATAAGTTATAATGATGAAACCTCCAGGCATTTTTTTTAGATCTACACAGTGCTTGAGGGTAGCTGGGAGCGCTTTGTTGAGCTGTAGTCCATCTTATTTTAAAATTCGAGCTCATAAAGTATTTAGAGTATTCTTGTACAGAATATCTGTCTTTCAGCAACCATGACAGATAACATTACAGGCATGGTGCACTGATAAATTAAAAAAAAAAAAACATTCAATAATGACACCACCCCAGTAATCGAATACACAACCGGAAACATTTAATTCTTAAATAATTAATCTCCAGTTATGTCAGTGGGCCATTCCACAGCTGCAATGACCCCTTTGCTCACGGTGGGACCAGAAATCTCATCAGATAGACAGCCAGCCACCACTTCCTGCACAAATTACCACAGAGGGTTATACAGAATGTCACTGAATGCAATTTCTTTATGACTTTCTTTCAGTGGCACTAAGAGCCCAAGCTCAATCCATTAAAAACAGCCTCCGGCCAAGTTTGCCAAAGCCATGACTAAGGGCATGGGGAATAGAATCAAAAAGACACCGGTCTGCCTTCCTAATGGCTACAGTTGCCACTTGCATGGTAAGGTTCCAATATTCTTCTAGAGAAACACACTACACTGGAGAAAGTGGAATTGCAAGGGGTGCACTGAAGAGTCCATTGGCCCTCTGACAAGAGGTATTGGAATAACTAGCCGATAAATCTTGACTTCTCTTCATGAGCTACAAGTGAGAATTGATGACAACACAAAGGGTTTATCAAATGTCATTCTGTCCTCTTCGAAAAAAGATGTCCACTTTTCTTTCTCACCAAGAGTGCAGAATTAGGTAAATGGCTCTTTCAATTTACCGTCACTTTTTTCCGTAAGACAGGCTATAAATACCAGCCTACACTTGACAGCAAGTGGAGATAACATGCCTGCTCAGTCCATTCTTCAGCGAAAATGGTTTATATGGAGGGTAAAAAATAGCAAGGCACTGGCAAGCAGCAGTTGGATCGATGGCCCATTTAACGGCATGACAGTAGGCCAGGTCATCTGTAGAAATGTTCAGCCAGCTCTGATTAAAGACGTTGTCAGGTTGTGCCACTTATCTACATAATAAAGTAGATACATTCAAACATTTAAAATAATGCCCTCCTCTGTCTGTTTCAATCGAAGGAAAAAGCATTTCTTATGAGAAGATACACAAATAACATTCCTTCAATAAGCAGACAATGGTTTTATCACGGTCAGATTGCATCATTGCTGCATTGCATTACATTCACTAAGCAGATGCTATTTTCCTGAAGAAAGAAACTCAGATCTCACCAAGGTGAAAAAGAAGAGCTTTTCTATGCAGCAGATGAAAGAAATGCTCCTGGGTAAATTAAAAGTTTATGGCATATATTTAAAGGATAAAGGTCATTCCATGCTAACTACAGGAGGTTGCATGGCAGTACCACTTTGATTTATTTCTTTGTCTGAAAGTTAGTACATAATTGTGAGAAAAAATTAATGAACAATTGAGCTTCAAACTTTAATCTTCTTTGCCAACTGAGCTATTTTAAGTGCACTGGGTGATTCAAAAAGAAATAAGATTAAAAAAAATTTTTTTTTTGAAGTTCCAGAACTACCTTAGGGAAAACATCCTTTGAAATATGTACCTATGGGTAACCTTCCTTGCCAGTTTCAAGTCTAGCCTCAGATATCATAATATTTTTTCATACTTATGGTGTAATAATATTATGGTGTAATGCAATTACTAAATGAGAGTCACTTGGCATGGAATGGCCAATTACACATACAAATTAAATTCTCAGTCAAGTTTGCAGGTAAGTCATAAACAAAGCACGATATATAACTAATACAGTTATAGCATCAATGCTGCATGTATCATAATTTACATGTGTTTCATCACCAGATAAAAACTATTTAGTGTGTATTTAATAAATTTGCCATATAATGCACTCAATTTCGATCTACAGTAAAAATTTCAGCCACCAGATCACATCTTATAATGTACAGACTGATTAACTGGCCCACTTCACTGAAGCTTAATGATTCATAAATGAACATAAAGAATTGATTTGGCAAGCCCTTGCCCTGCACTAGCAATTTGTTTTTCTCTATTTTACAATCACAATCCCTTTTCCATGTCTCCAGCCACACAGTCACAGACATCTGCGGCCCTTTGGTCGTAATGTCTGGCCTGCATCCTTGCATCGTCCAGCTGGAATGCGCCGAGATGGAATGAGAATTCCTACATTTAGGCTGACAGGAGTAGCTACCAATTTTGTTTTGGGAAATCTTTTTGGTTCGCTCCCAGGGAGAACCGTCAACATTTTTTCTATTAAAGGAGCTTTTCTAATGCTCTTCAGGCTAACATGTAAGACTGGTGAGGTCGCAAGGATGGCAATTTGTATTGAACAAGGTTGTTTTCTGCAATTGTTTCAGGGCAATAACCGCATCGATTTTCTTCCCAACAGTCATTAAATGAATACAGAGGGGCAGACAGAGGGCTCTGCTAGCTACGGGAGGAGAGGGAAAGAAATAAGTGTTTCTCTTAGATACGCACAGTCATGATGACTACGCGCATACGCAGATATATTGGAATGCTTTCAAAACAGCTAAGCACAAACACCTATTGAGTTCTAGCAGCAGTAGAATGCTGACCGCACTGTGTTGTGAAGTGTTAAAAAAGATTCATGTTGCTGATGCAAGACCATATTCTTTTGGAAACACCCCCAATGTGGTTGTCACACTGAGTCAGAGCACTAAAAGCTGAGAAGGACTGACCCTAGAGAACCTGCCCACAACAGCTCAGGTGGGAGGTCTCCATAATACCTGAAAAACCCTCAAAAACTTTCACTGAATGTATCTACTAAAGTTTGGACCAACTTAAAAGTTAGAATACTTTGAAACTGTGGTTAGAGTTACCTGAATCGGTCTCTTGTCACTGTACTTCTTATAAACATTCTATACTGAAAACTACGATAAAGGAGAAATTAAATTCTCTCTAAGATTCTCAGGTGCTCCACTGAGTTTTGAATCTGCGGAAAGATACACTTGTAAGCAATCGTCTCTGCAACGAGGTACAATATTTTCAAAGCAACTGAGAACGTATGGAGGCTAATTAAAGCTAAGTATCTGCTCTGTCATGGAACAAAGGCAGCCACTTTGAGCAGAAAGAGCTACAAGGTGCAGCAGACCCTGGGGTGTGTGTGTGTGTGTGCGTGCGTGCGTGCGTGCGTGTGTGTGTGTGTGTGTGTGTGAGCGCGTGTCAGAAAAACAAATGCACCCTCTCAGCCCAGAGGCAAAGGGAGCTGCAGGAGATGTGAGAGGGTGTCTGAGTTTATGAGCCGGCATGTGCGTTTCGGAGGGTGGCTAAGACCCTGCACATAGTGAGGTATCTGGTGTATGCGTGTGGGTGTCGGTATAGATGAGGACAGAAGTTGGTCAACATTTCCAGATAAAGGCTTGTGCATTTGCATGTAGAGGAATGTGTCTGCATCCCAGTGTCTGTGTTTATGTGAAATGCCGGCTGCACACCGTGCGATTTCAGCAATTTAAGCAATCTTCTACGTTTAATGCAAACCACACTGTGCGACTTTGGTCTAGTAAACTTGGGTACGACATTCAAAATTGATGTATGTAGACTGTACAATAATCATGTCTACTGAATCGCAGGCAAAGACGCATGTTAATATACCAGGAAAATGTCAACACCTTGCGGTAGGCGCTGTCACGCTGCAAGATGGTTTTCCCAAATTTCTCAAACTGTCAGTTTTTCGTCCCAGGCTATCTTTGGTCGCAAGACCGTGACAATGGCCGTCTCTGAACCTCTCTCATAGTGCGACGTGGGACCACCGTTTTGGAGCCAAGACCAAAGGCAAAGCCACAATCCTTTCACGAGGGTCATCTTTGGTTTGGGACAGCCTAAAATCACACAGTGTATACCGGGAATAAAAGTGTGTGCATGCCTGTAAGTGTATTCCACCCAAAGCCGATGCCCCCACCCCAGCGGGTTCTGCAGCCTCTTACCGAGCCACCTGGTTGATGACGGGAGCGAAATTGGTGGGCCCGTACAGCTGCACGTTCCTCAGGCTCTGGAAGTAGGCCTCCAAAACCCCTTCAATCCCCACACAGTTGGGATTTTCATTGTCCGAGTTCTGTGGAAGAAAACACAACAAGCCTTTATACTAAATCCCCACTTCAGCTGTGACTCGGTTTATCTGCAGTGTATTTTCTCGCTGTCGGTCCACTCAGCATAGCCGCTTTTTCACAGGTTTGAAATGATCATCATGACTCACTAACATGTTTTCCCTGACAGGAGACTAAGCATATTCAAACATCTAATTAATGTGATATTTTCATATTCCAATACATCACTCATATATTTCTACAAGGCATTATCATCCTGAAAAAGATTCAGCAGGGATTTCTGCCCTTACGCATCTTCATTGCCCGAGGTTGGAGCATCTTTCGATGTTCTGGATATTACGTCAGCCTTGCAAAAGACTAACAACTCCATCTTCTCTTTGTGTTGGAGCCAAAGGCCATGCTTTGAACTATCATGCCCATGAATAAAAATGAATAGACACCAGAAAATGAGAAAAACTTTTTGACCCCCAAGGCACAAAAATGAAAATTTGAAAGAAAAAAATTCATGACATTCCTAATTTGAACTGTGCTTTAGGGTGTTTTATTTTCAGCTGATGATAAAAGGCTGTCAAATAGTCATCAATAAGTATGGTGTTTTAATGGGTGTGCATGTTTATGACACACTGATGGCATGTCTGCAATTTTACGGCATTATTGAACAATCAGACATAATTTTGGAAAGATTGATCAACACGGTCTGAACAGACCCGGACCCCATTAAAGGCATACGTTTTTTGGATTCCTGTCTCTCGTGAGTGGCTCCTGAACTGTACCTCACAATTTTAGACTTCTGACATACATATGTACTCTGATATTTCCCTTGCGATGAAAATCACTTAATTTGGAAGAAAAATTGCAAAAAGCCTGGACATACTGAAACTGAAGTGAAACCGAGCATGAAGTTTTGAAGCTCTTAGCACAGCACCCTAGATAGCAGGAAAAGCTGTACTGCCTGGCCACATTAACAATGACAGCTTGACAAGGGAGCCAAATTACACAGTGACATATTGAAAAAACGCGAATGAATTTAAGTGTGAAACTGTTGATAAAACAGATGTTGACCAACTTTCTCTCAGTGATCTGGATTCTATTCAGAAACCCATCGCTCAATCTAGAATTAGACCTGGATTACTAAATGGCAAATTCCCTTGAAGATGAACAAAGGCTAAAGTTAAAAGCTTCCCATTTTTGGAAACAATTACATTGTGTCTTTCTCACTAGTAGTCAGGAAATTAATTTATTCGGCTCCAAAGGGAACACTAGAGCACTCAATCGAGGCATTTAACAAAACTATATGACCTGGAGTTATGAGCTTAAAATTACGTTGAAATCCTTAAGACAAAACAATAACATGCAGGATCTATTAGCCATCCCGGTTTAATAATTCCAGGCTACATGGGCCTACTGGCAGTTCATGAAGAAGGAACGAGGATCTATGCTCTCAAATAGGACACATTAGAATGTTAGAAATACATGCTAAATGAAAGCTCCAAATCTAAACGTATACTGCCACTAGGTTTAATACCCTAAATTGCCTATATGGCAACTGGACAGAGCTCTACTAATTTAGCGATTTGATGGCTGGTCTGAAATTTAATCTGCTCGGTGATGATTCATGTTGTCTGAAGTAGCTTACAGCAGTCAGAGAGTGCAGTGACAGTGGTCAAAGAGCTGTAGTATATACAGAGCAGTACAGTATTCGCTAAGCTCTGAATTTCTTCTTTTTCTCCATATTTGTTATATTAAATGGTTCAAGGTTTTCCATAAAAATGCAACATAAGACAAGGAGAGAAGGATGACGCATAAAATTCATGTTTTTAATAATCATTCCATTTATTTAAGGAAAAAGGTTATCTAACACACTGCCAATGTGAAAAGGTTGTGAAAATACGTGAATTACCCACAGAAAAATAATAAATGATTTTGCAACCAACTGCAACCAAATTCTTTTAATAACTGGAGAATAACTTTTCCCGTAGAAGGAACTTTTCTCCTCTCTTTAGCAGAATTGTTTTAATTATGCCACAAAGGGGGGGTTGTGTGTATGACACTAATTTTTATTTTCCTGTTTTTGGTTGTTCGAAATACAAAATATACATAAACTTGTTTGGAAAAGACAATTTTTTTTAAACAACAGAACTCCAGACTTTTCATGGTGTTTTGCTTGCCTTGTTTGGAAAAAATTTCCGCCGCTTACATCATATCCGCCTTCTTCCTCGCTGGCAACAAGGCGTTTAGTTCAATTTGTATTTTCAAGAGTAGGAAGTCATAAAATCTTTTTTCGCAAACAATTGCTTCATTTTACTCGGAATGGCTTTTTTTGTGAAATTTTGGGGATATTTTCTACATTTTCAGAAATGGATGTGATAAGCCGTCGAGAGCACTCTTGAAGTTTTTTGGTGCGAACAGAAAATGAACATCTCCCAAAAAAAAAAAATTATTATTATAATTTACTTCATTTTTATACTAGGACACTCAATTAAATGTTTAGTTTTATGATGCACATCCTCTTCAAAACAACTAACATCAATTTAACACTTACATGAGTTCATCTAACATCGACAAGCTGATATCAAAGATTTAACATAATTAACAAGCGAGCATGTGAATACCATGCATTTAGCAAGTTAGATTTGCTGCTGTCATCTCAGTTCCCTTTGAAAAAACACACAAGACAATGTTGTCCTTAAAGGCCTCAACCTTCAGAATATTTCATTTGGAAACCCCAACACTAGCTGCCAAAAAAAGTCAGTTCATTTCTCCTATTGACATGGAAGGCAGTATGCGCCACATGTCACTTGTCACTTTCCATATGTGCACATGATGTCTTGTTACATCAATCAGACCTTAATCAGTCTCTCCCAAAGAAATTGCAGCTTTTTAAAATTATTTGGATCAATATCAGGTTTTAATTATAGTTCATCAGCAAGAATTTATTCTGATAAAACTAAAAGTGGATTCTCCACATCACAATATCGCAGCTGATACCAATGATGCCCTACAAGGCAGAAGGGACATATCTAGGAATCATAATATTATAATGCTGTAGTGAAACTATGATTCTTTATGATTCAAAATAAAGACAAACTATTAGAACACTTGATTTGAATAATAGAATAACATGCCTAGCGGAGTGTGTTCAATAAAATCAATACATTAACATGATGGTTAGAAAACATGACAATAAACTAAATCTGTCAGCCCACAACAGGCTCACACCCCTTTGTGTACAGTATCTGGTCACCTTGCAATGTAAATACTTAAAAGAACATTATTAATGAAGCTGGCATGCTCTGCTTTCAGGATAAAAGAGAGAAAAATCTGATACCTCTTCCTATATGTGCCTGAGGCTTTGATCAGCCCTTTATGCCAAAAGAAAATTAATTTGCAATACACTCTACATGAACAGCCACACTACATTTCTTCAGAACACTTCTAAAAACAATGTTTCATCGCATTGGCATATAGCGCATGAAAAGAAAATGGCTTAAAAGTTCCCCTAGTCATTTCAGCATCAGGAAGAAAATAGGGGAAGATATAGGTGTATTTCATCAGTGAGCTGCTGTAAAGCAAAATATCTTTTGATTCTCAAAAAATGTTGTTCAACAGTTAGTTCATAATAAATTTCCCCACCAACTTTATAGAATCCCAGAGATCCAAAATGAAGCTTGCAGTAGACCCTGCCATCTAGAACTGCATTAATGAGGAAATTGGGACCTTCTTGTCAGTGTTTTGGAAATATTTTGGAATATTTTGGAAATGTGCTGTGTCTAACTAAAACGCTGGGGGAGTTATCCCAGTTATCTCAAGAAGTGCTGCTTCAGGCAGACCACTCTAAATCAAACTGAACTCAAAAATTCTGGAAGCTTTAGCTCGCTGGTCTTACTGCAGTAAGATAACAAAATTAAAGCGTTAACTAGAGGCTTTGAACTCTTATGGCACAGTATGGCCAAGCTTGGGTGCAGTCAGACTAAATCCGAAAACATACATGAATTCGGCAGATCCCATTCACTTTCTGTGGAGCGGGAGATCGAGCCAAGCAGCTCAGCGTATGGTGGATACATCAAGGCGAGTTGACTGACTGTTCGCGTATCTGAAACTGCATAATCTTGAGTCAACTTATACTTCATGCAAATGAGGTCTGTCAGCAAAAGGCAGCAGGATAGTGAAATTCAGTTCAAACTATCAAACTAGGCAGTGTTGATCTAATACGAATCAAGATTCTGTTACAGCACCATCCATTTCTCACCTCTCATATTTTCAGAAACATATTTTAGCATACTGTTTTGTTGTAATACGAAAAAATTTGCGATCCGGCTGCCATGCTGGATACAGCTGAGTCAGAACCACTCAATGCCCAACTAGCCATTATGTCACCCATCAGCCAGAGTGTTTGGTGGACGGTTACCTCCAGATGCTTTTCGGGCTGGACCGAGCAGCGGCTTGGCCCCTATAAATGCGAATGTTGCTGAGTGAATGAGTGTGTGAGTGCCTGAGTGATCAAGTTCAACTATTGGCTGGCCGGCGGGGAAGAAGTTCAGTGATTGGTCGGCCAGCAGGGAAGGACTTCAACGATTGGTTGGCCGTCGATTGGTTGGCTGGCTGGCTGGCTGTCCAGCGATTGGTCGGACGGCAGGGAAAAACTTCAACAATTGCCTGGCTGGCTGGTCATGGAGTTGAACGTGCCACACACATTTATGCTTGTGACTATCCCGTCCTACGTTTAACATCCTTCAATCCAACAGGGGAATTAACTTACATGATATTAGACAAAATTGATATGTACTGTAACTGTGACTATAGCTAGACTATTTACGTAAACTAAAGTGGCGCCGGCACTATTACGTCTCAGTATTTCCAAGAATACCGGTATGATGCCCCGACTGGTTTCCAAATTACTTTATGCCCTTCCGCATTCATGAGTTGGTTCGCTTGAACGGAAGCGGTTGCGGTGGCCACTTTGATTGCAACATAACAGCGACTGTATCCAACACCAATGAAAACAATACATTTAAGAAAATATTAAGTGTAAAAGATGGCGCAAAGCTGCATTCAACAACCCGTCATTGAGATCGCTACTTCTTCACTACATTGCTGTACTGCACCAATGTAATATGACCAGTAGCCCGCTTGAATCCAGTCCAGCAACAGGCTGCAATAATCAGACAAATGCATTGTTAAATTAAAACACTTTTATGTACATATAGAATGTTCACAACGTGCAATTTTTGGCGCCAGTGAATGTTTCTTGGTGGTATTGGTCACCATTTTACAAAAATGTATGCATATTTCCTTCTAATGGACAGCAAAAGTTGGATTAAATATTAATATAGCGGATGCATATGTTGTGCTTACCCTAGCTAGCATCCAGGTCGTTTAAAAAGTTCCATTCGATTTTGTTGCATTACGAGCACAATCCCACCATTATTAGGCTAATCTTTTTTCGCACTAGATTGGTTCAGTTTGTTTCAGTCCTCCATGATTGTTTTGTTTGGTTGTGAGATTCCATAGAAAAGGGGGAATGTAACACATCGTACCAATCTAACGTTAAAGAATCATAACAATGGTTGGAATGTGCTTTTCAATTTCCCTCTTCAATCTCGCAACCGATTCGACAGTTAACAAGCTTGGAAGACAGTATCGGTTGCGAGATTGAATAGGGGAAATTCAAGAGGTGTACACGTACTTCGTTACATCATTTAAGTAATTTTTTTTTGAGGATGTGTACTTTAATTGAGTCTTCTTTTACCGCAACTTTTACTGTACATTTAAAAGATAAAAAGCCTACTTTCACACAATTACGTTCACACTGGCCATTTCGTAACAAATTAAAATATGAATGTAATTCATCATTTAAGGGTAATCTGGATTTGGCGTGTTTGAGAAGAACAACGGTGCTTGGCACGGTATCTTTGTGCAGATGTGTCTGCCAGCGGACATGGAGCTGAAAATTTATGCACGCAGTTAAAATATTCTTTCACTAGATGGCACACCAGGATCAGTTACTGAATATTCACAAGCAAGCCGAGCTCGCGGTTTAGAATATAGAATATAGAGTTCACTCCAATCTCTGTTTTCAGGAGTTACCTGAATAAAACTCCTCAGCAGAGCCTGATGTGCAAACTGCTCTATATAGTTGACCGTAGTGTCTATCCAGCAGTTAAAACAAAATGATCTCTTCTACAGAATTGATCGTTTTCCTCTGCAGCAACCACTTCAGATACAGTGAGCCAATTGTATCCCAGTTAGTAGTTAAAAATCAGTTTTCTGAAGCAAAAATTTGACATGGTATTGATACTATGTAATTCTGCTATTAATTATAGTCAATTATAGTGATTTTTAAACTGCCAGTAAACTATTCAAATGTATAGCATGCTTTTCATATGTTTTCCTAACTCAAGACCCCCCCACCTCTCACTCCCTCACACACTCACTCCCTCACTAACATACTCCCACTCACACTCCCGCTCTCACACTCTCCCCACCCACTTTGTAAATAATTTATCAGCTCCTGCTCATTACTAAACTTGCACTTCATTTAATTGCTTGGGCTTTGCCTCACCACCCTTTTCTTAGGCCCAAATTCTCATACAGCACGTGGCGGCCCAGCCATATACTATGTTGCACATAGTCTTGTTTACGACAGATTTGATATGTCCCTACCTTTATTTATATGATATTGTTCTCCCAAGAAATCAACAGCTACAATCAACAGAGCTTAATGAAGTACAAATACTGCTCTGAATACTGACGCAAATGAATTTGTCAGATTGCAAGCGATGGGTTGGTGACAACAGCGAACCTCCTCAACAAGTTCAATGGTGGATCGGGTATCGGGCAATGAATGAACAGAATAAAACACTGCTCTCATATAAAAGAACTCTGACTCAAACTCAGGGAAGCGGGCCTGATTTATTTTTTCGTATTTCACCTCCTCATATTAAGCCTGAGAAATTCATTGTCAAAATTTTGAATTTGTAAGTCTTAGTTAAATGTGATTAAGTGCGCAGCCATGGTTATACAAAAAGAATAAAGGTTTTTCATTACTTTGTTATCCCCCACCAGGCCAAAGCCCAAAATGGGGATTTTGTCGTGGCGCAGCCCGTCTGTCCGTCCATCCGTATCGGAAGGTAATTGGCTGGTGACATCAACTCCTCTGACAGTTTTCATAAGACATCCAAGAAACTTTGCACATATGCTGCAAATAGTCTGATATGCATATCGCAGTCACAACTCTGGCAGGGGATGTTTTGCTCTCTTGTTCAAATGGCATTCCTGATAGGGCATATGCAACTACGATGGAAAGACGCGCATCAGCTGGCAGAATTATAGCCAAAAACTGGTGCCTCTCAGAAAGAGGGGGATAAAAATGCAGATATCAAAGGAAGAAGTCCTGGAGCACACAGTTATATAAGGGCATATGCAACCTCTGACAAGGAATGGACAAAAAAAAGAATAATTTTCAGATCTTGAGCCTGACCTCAGATTAGAGGGGAACATGACTCTTTAGTTTTTACAATCAGCAAAAGATAACATTTTCATACCATTCACCAAATTGACATCAATCTGATCAATCTGCCAGGCTTTAATGTGGGAACATGGTACTAGTATTCAATCGTAGAAAATTGATAGAAAGAAACAAAAGGTTGACCTGCTTAAAATTGTTTTGAAGCTGTGCGATTATCGAGGATTAGTTTTCGATCATAGGTGGTCATCGAGAGACTATATAACCATAATTTACTGCACAGTGACACCCTTTTTTTGTTATTTTGGTGCTGTTGGCTGGGTCAGTCGCTGCTTCTCAATCCAGTTGAAGATGTTAAAGAAAAGACTGATGGCAAAAAGTCCTTAAAATAGGGAAGAAGTAAAGATGTCAGCAATATAGGCCAAGCAGAGCATCTCCAAGGAAGATGTACACATCACAGACCAGTCACTCCATGCTAAGGATATGCGACCAAATATAATAAATGATCACTTAATACTACATTATGTTAGACTGTCTAATATTCTTTGACAAGCTCAAAAATGGGGGAAACTATGCAGAAAATGATCTGTCATTTCTTAATGATTCATATATAGAAACACCCTCATATTAAACCAAACTGTATACACTTCAATATTGTGTCCTTCAAACTCAAAGTGCAAGAGAACAGATCCAAAAAAGATACTGTACGTGTCATTGCACAATAAATTATAGAGCTCATTGTAATATTATCTGAGATAAGACGTCATTTTACTGCTACCCCCTGCAGCAGTCCCTTGCAAATATTATTATTATTATTTCTTTATTTGGGGGTTTTCTTTTCCTACAGAGATGTTGTGCACTGGTCATTTGTGGAAGTAACACATCTGCAAAGTTACACAACCCATCCATTCCAAAGGGAGTAATTCTTTTCAACAGAAAACATCTCCTGAATGGCCTGATACGCCTTGCTTGTAGTCCAGCCTTTTCTTCTATAATATTTCTGCAGCATGATGTAACACATTACACAATTCTCACTTCCTGGCTAGTTTGGCATGCACTCCAACAAGGCTGGGCTGAGTAGAGGCCAAGAATTGTTTGATTTTTGCGCGAAGGCTAATTCCCTTTGTATGGACTTCCAAAGGAAGACAAAGTGAAGAATCAGAGGTAAAAATTAATTTTTCTGCCATACTTAAGCATTACAGCCCAAACATTTTATTGTGTTCACTTCTTTTAACCAAGCACTGCTTCTTCATTCACTGTTGGCCAATTGCAACTAAGTGAACTTAAGGGGTGGGGGCCTCAGAGAGGCAGGAGTCAAAGCAGCCCGAAACAGCCAGAGTAACAGGAGTCAAAGCAGCCCGAAACAGCCAGGGTGACAGGAGTCAAAGCAGCCCGAAACAGCCAGAGTAACAGGAGTCAAAGCAGCCCGAAACAGCCAGGGTGACAGGAGTCAAAGCAGCCCGAAACAGCCAGAGTAACAGGAGTCAAAGCAGCCCGAAACAGCCAGAGTAACACAAACAGCCAGAGAGAGGCGGAGGCGCTGCACACACAGCCTGTACAGCGGTTTCTCTGCGCTTTTTCACCATGAAACATGCACATCTTTGTCAGAGAGACCACAAAAATGACAATATTAATCCGAGAAATGGACATTATATGACTGCTTTAATAAGCCATGATGTTTTTCTGGGCCCTCCAAGGAAATACTTGTTAATTCAAGCGTGAGAGTGGCAGAGGGTGGTACTCTTTACTCATCACGAGAAAAAGGAAAAGTATCGGGCAAGTATTAACGATCAGCCCCTCCCACCCTTTAGTAGTGCCACTGGGAATTCTGTTGTAAATTATGCATTGGGAGATGTTGAACTAGATCTTGAAGTGGTTTCGTAAAAAGTAGCCAGAGGGCATGAACAGCATTCCAGTTTACTGTAAGCTCTCTTACCTTCCTGATAGAAGGCTTGTCAGATTAAAGCAGACGTTAACATTTACTCCCTCCTAATGTGACATGTTGAAGAAAGCGTGCTGAGTGAGTTGCACTCATTTTAGAAGGTCAGCGCCGGAAAGAGCTTCAGATATTTTAATTGAGTCCCATGCGACATGGCAAGTATATCAAAGGAGATGCCTCGAAAACAAGTCAATTTTCTGCAGTGAAGCAACATCTTTCGAATCGTAGTCTCAGTCAATGCTGCGTCTGGCCTTGTCTTGTTTCGTTTTTTTACTGTGATCATGAAAGTTTCATCTCCAAAGTGCCCGTGCCAATTCACAGCCTTACAAAAACGGGATTTTATGTTTATATGTAGAATACTTGCGTTTATTTCAATATTTTATTAAACGAGGCTCATGGCTATTCTTTACCTTCGTATATCATCCCTTGCTTCGCAAACTTTACATTATTTTTACATCAGGGCCGGGTGCAGCCTGCTTTGACTGGGGCTGCAGTGAAAATTTCTGAGGGGGTGTAATGGTACACAGTGGTGGTCTGTTTTCTAGAAGTAGGTATACTGAGGGCTAAACCCACCCCCCCAAACCCACCTCTCCACACACTCATACACTCAAGCAAAAAAAAAAAAAAACTATGCCATTTCTTATTCAAAATGTTACATCTTCTTCGAGCAGACGCCATTATCCAAAGCAACTTACAAAATGATGAAAGCATTGCGAGCTACAATGAAGAACCTCAAGTAATCAGAAGAGTAGCTACACACCACCAGAACAGGAGAGTGCTGAGTGTAAGTGCTAGCGAAGTCAAAGTGGAAGGAGAAAATTACAGGAAAAAAACTTGTTATTGATAGATTTTCTATGTTGCAACTATCACTTTTAATGCAAAACCCTGTTGTGTCAGCATGGTCATATTTGTTTTTAATCTGAAGCAACACCAAATTTGCCAGGGTTTCAATAATCTTATTTTGCAAATTATGAGAAGTATACTTTGCATTTTGAGGTATACTACTGGCGATCTCTCTAAGCTTAGCATCCTTTGTGAGTATGTATTCAAACAGGTTCAGGAAAAGCCCAGCAGAGAAATTATCATTCATAGACAGAGGGCTCTCAGGGGCTCCATGGAGGGGCAACTCATTAACAGCAAGAAACCTTACAGTCTCTTCTACGCTTTTAATGTAGTACTGTATCTTTTCCTCTCACTATGGTTTCGGCCTAACAGGAGAGCAATAGTTCCTCCAGTTGCCGGCCTCTTTCTCATTTCTGCCGGAGTATGAGACTTGGACTTGGCAATGGCTAGAACAGTGCCTCTCAAACTCAGTCCCGGGAACCGCTGTATATACAGTTTTTCATTCTAACTACAAATGCAACCACAGAATTTTAATGAGTTGTTACTTCTTCTTCAGTCCCTTTTTAGGCAATATTGTCAAAAATAGTTATTCATGTTATGAACAATTAAAGCTTCATATTCACATCATGCTTAATGGGAAACTGCAGAATAATAATAATAATAATAATAATAATAATAAGAGAGAAATTTGAACAGATGTACCAATAACCTTCAAAATATCAGTTGGCTCTTGATTAGTATAATTATTGGTCACTAAATCAAACCATTTATTTGATAATGAGGAGTAAGAAGGCAGAGCAATTGACAGTGACCAGCGCCTGTTTCGTGCTTATATTGTAAAAAAAAAAATCAGAACTTTACGCTTGTGTGCAACAACCTATAGGGGCTCAATAATTAACTTTTGTATGACTTGGATCAGTAAATATATTAGACCTTGTGCAATTACTTGTATAGCAGGATTATAAACACAGTATGGACATGGGGCTTTCATTTCCCATGGCAGGCCTAGCATTTCTTTGAGGTTAAAAAAAATCCAACTAATTTCAACAAATCAACAGCTTAATAGTAGCCTGGAATCCATACATATCAAGTGCTGGTCGCTCCCAACGGTCACTGATTGATCAGACTGGCCTCAGTCGTATAGCCAGCGTTTAGCATGAATATTAAAGTTTTCTGCTCTTGGCTGATTGGGTGACCTTTTGGCGAGAACCACTGTAGAACATGAATATTTGATTTAGCTCAAAACATGGGTCAAAAATCCTATTGTTGGAACACATGCTCATTACGCTGGTAAAATCTGAATGTTTGGGTGATCTGACACAATCCAGAGCGAGCAGTTAACTTTTACAATCTTACAGCCTGCCGGTGAGAGTGGCATCCTTTGTTCCCCACGGCGGGGGGTGAGAGCCATCAAGTCTAGCAGGCCCAGCATCTCTGGAACTCAAATTCACTGGTTTCATTGAAGTTAAAGCGCAGCTACTTCAATTGGCTTAAAACAACTTAAACCTCTATCAAATTCATATTTTGTTTATGTTCAATATCCTAAAAGGAACCTCTCATATATTTCACACTATTGGGCTATAATATTCCATTTTAAGGCTTTTCCATGACAACTGCATCATTTTAGCCCACATTCCTATCATGTTTGGTCTCTTTATTCTCGGGGGAGTCCAAGGAGTTGAATGGAACATGTTTCATTTCCCTTGGAATTATGGTTCGTTTGTAAGATTCATTCAAGCAACTACCTAGTCTCCCTGTGCAAATTATCTTATCACCTAGGCCAGTAAAACTCTGATTCGGCCAACCTTCCCTCTACCTTTTTCGGAGGCGTGGTTTGGAGTCTTTTACGGTACGAGATCCTGAGGGGGCGTGCGCCTCTCTTCTCTTCTCTCTTCACTCTTCTTCCTGTCCTGTCCTTTTCTTGGTCAACTTCTGGCGTGCAAATAGGTAAGTGGGGAAAAGTCACATGTCACCTTGTTCCGGAGCGGGGAAGCATGTGAATTCTCCCCGACCACGTGGAGCGACTTTAGCTCCACGTGGTCGTTCATCTTTTCCAGGTATGAAAATACTCTAAATCCTTCTAAATTATATGTAACGGTAATTGGCTTATCATTGATTTGTTTGATTCAAGTTGTGCCTACCTGGTGAATTAAATTATTGTTATTCCTTTTCCAGCTTGCGTGTTCTCATTGTATATTCTTTCTTGCCTTGTTGCGATTGGGACTTAAGGGGAGACTCCTACCAAGACATGTGTAGGTAGCGATACTTCTAAGTTAGATTGAGATTGGGTTCTACCTATTAAGGGGTTATGAAATTATCGGCTCTTAAGATTTAGCTATTGGTTAATCTTTCTAAGGGGCCCTTTGATATACATAAACCTTGGTTCGTGGTACGTTCATACTCAGAGCTATTTGCCTGATGTTGCTACCGTGCCAGTCTCCTCTATCCAATGGAAGTATTGTCGAATTAGACCAGGCAGTGACGCCTATTTTAACCCTAGGAGGTGTTTTGCTTAGTGACAATGGTTTTCGCAGATAGAGTTCGGGTGCGTAACTGCCCTGAGATTCACGCATGCTGTTTCAATTCTAATTCTAATTTGGAGTCAGATTTTTAACGAGGATATAGCTAAATTTTGTATTCTAACTGTTATATGGAGTCAGATAAATCGTAACCATTGCGCTTTCATGCCCCGTCCTCGGACGGTGAAAAATATCCATTATATTGTGATTCACCCCAGCCAGAAGAATGCTCTAATTAAAGTTAGACTAAGAGAACACGTAAGGCCTTCAACCCGGGCAATATTCGCCGTTTGGTTTTTGCTTTTAAAGGGTTTTACACCACCAATCGAATATGAGTTAGCTGGCCAGCAACGGCATTCATGAATGTTATTTGACATGAGCTTAAAAATTAGACTGTGACTTGCTTGTGTTTACTCTTGGAGCGGTGGTTAGGTTTTGAACAGGATAATGTTTAGCCATATCTTCATTTTGTTTATTTCAGTGGGACTCCCTGGTATAATAAAGGCTAAATTAAATAATACTGAAATTACATAACGTATTTCACCGTAATTGGAATTAGCTATTGCTCGAAGGGCATGATTGCATCAGCTAGATTAAGGTGATACTCTAACCAAAAACTATAATTTGTATATCAATTACTCACCATTAGATGTCTTGAACGGACGAAATTGTTTTTCACCTGGCGCAACTTTATGGCCACTGGAGAGTTTCGAAAAATTATCCAAATTCCTTTTTTTTTTTGCTGGAAGCAAATGGGGTCACCCAGTAGCAATGGGAAAACTCCACAAAACGTTGACAAACTTTCAAACCATTGTCCAACGCATCTTCCAGTATAATCCAAGTCTGCTTTTTCCACTCATATCCTCAGAACTCTAGAAAGGCGGTTATTTTTCGCAAAAAATAATAAAATACCACAGTTATGCTTCAAATAAGCTTGCGCATTCAACAGAAGTCCCGCCTTCTGGCTCGTTCATTGCCCGGAGACTCTGCTGCCACTCAGATGAATACTCGTATAAACACGAGCCGGGAGGTGGAACTTCCGTTGAATGCAGAACTGTGGTATTTTATTCATTTTTAAGTCTGTCAAAAGGGGTGGGGCTCCCTGGCGACTGTGAGCTAATCACAGATCTCGCATGGATTTTGCGCAAATATTTGAAAGTCAAACGCTGGCCTATCGATTGAGGCCAGACATATAAGTAAGTGACTGTTGGGAGCAACCAAAGCTTGATATGGATGGATTCCAGGCTAGCTTAATAAAATTCTAGGGTTGCATTTGTGGTTGCAATGAAAACCAGCATACACAGGGACAATGGTCCCCCTGAGTTTGAGAACCACTGGGCTAGAGGTATTTAACTGAATCCCCAGCCAGACTCTAATGCTGTTTTCCAATTAGTGAAACCTCGTCTAGTGAACATGACTTTATCATTTTTAGCCGCAAACTTTCGACTGGGGAAACAGAAATATGCATCTAGCTTCACTGAGTACTTGAACCATGGTCGAGAGCAGTACCAACTTGAATTGAATGCCCGAGGATCTTGGCGAAATATCCGCATGAGGCACGTTTTTAACATTGGCTGCGTTGGAGCCCTGTCATTCGGACCGTGCTCGCTGACTATCACCTGTAGTAGCATCATTCTCCGCACCATGAGAGGAAGAAAAACTAACTCTAGCGCACTCTGTCTGCTCTTGAGTAGGTCTTGCACTAGACGTGTCTGAGCTAGTAGATGCTTTGATGATGATAAATTGATGCATCATTTTTTTTATTTTTTCCTTGAAAGGAACTCATAAGCAAATAGGAAAAATTGTAAGTAATCTTATAGTGATGACACCAGTTATGACAATTTTATGTGAGATTTCACATTTGAATATTTAAAAGTCAATGCCAAGGTCACCAAATAAAAGTTAATAACATTTATAAGACCTAAATATAATCCTCTGAATCAATTTTGGTGATACAAGTCATTGAAAATTCAATATGTCAATTGTGAACTTTAAAGGTCACAGAGGGTAAAGCATAGGTCAGTAAATTGACTTCATATATGACTTTCTAAATGTCTCTAAACAAACCCTGGCTCAATCTGTGACCATTTTGGTGATATAAGTCATTGTAATTTCACTATTGAGTGTGAACCTCGACTGTCAATGGTCACTGACTGTCAAGTTAAATGTCAACAAATGAAAGTTCATGTGACTTCCTAGATGTCAGTAACACAAACCTAGGCTCCATCTGTGACCATTTTAGTGATACAAGTCACTGAATCTTCCCTAGGTCACATTTGACCTTCGGAGGTCAATATGAAGGTCACCAAATGAAAGCTCATATATGACTTCCTATATGTCTCTAATACAAACCTAGGCTCCACCTGTGACCGTTTTGGAAATACAAGTCATTGTAATTGTATTATGTCAACTGTGACCTTCAAAGGTCACCAAGTCAAGTTGAATGTCACCAAATGAAAGTTCATGTGTGACTTCCTTTAAGTCTGTGATTCAAGCTTAGGCTCTTTTGGTGACCTGTGCAGTCATAGAATTTTCACTCACTTTTAACATTGATAGTATTTTCCTTGACCTCAAGTCTGACCTTTCAAAGTCATCTGAAGTTAACTTTAACATAGTCAATGTATGGGTCATTTATGACTTCCTGTATGTCAATAATATAAACTTCATCTCTGTCTCCAACCATTTGGCCTCCACCGGCCATCTTGCTTATTCATAAAGTACAGCGCCCCCAGCAGACCCAACTCCGTCAATTCAGTCAAAATGACGCCCGCACTGTAAATTGATGGTACCAAGGGAAGTTGATTGCCTGATTTAGAAAAAAAAATTATCACGCGGTTTTTGAGAAATAATTTTTTTCAATTTCTCAGTCCTGTCTTTAACATCAGGGCCAAAATTTCAAGGCCCCATAAAGCACATAAAAATGATTTAATCAAAAATCTGAGAGGAAAAAAAAAACATCTGGAGATATGACCTAGTAGTATGGTATGGCAAATTTACACAAAAATTCATCAGGCCAAAAAAAGATAAAAAATGTTCCGGACGCCGAACGCCACACCATAACAACAGCTTATTGGCCCATATGGCCGGTAAGCAAAAAAAGTGGCTGTGGATAACCAAGCTAGCTCACCCATTTATGTTAACTGAAAGACTACGTCGACAATGAAATATGATGAGTAAAAATAAAGGTATAAACTAAAACTAAGGTGTGGAATATTAGCATTTAATAGCAGAAACAATCAAAAGTTAATGAAATGGCTATCCAACATACCTGACAATTACGTACTCAAAGCGAGACGAGAGTGGTAAGAAACTTGTGGTTGATATCAGCTTTATCAATGACTGTGGAGTTGGAGCTACTGCCTTCGTTGCCAATATTCAACCAGCCAATCAGAAACATCAAGAAAATCCATTTAAAAAATGCTATTAAATGATTAAATGATCTGTAGATTTTGTCTGAAGCACACAGTCAATGGGCTGAGGGATACAACAGTAAGGGGGGGTGGCGTAGCCCAAACCTGCACCCCCCTGGATCCGGCCATGTTTTACATTCAAGAATTGAAATTCAAAGTCATTTCAGGTAAAAAAAAATAAATAAATAAAACCAGTGCTGTACCAAAGGGAATGCGTGAGAGATCTTGCCGTCTGGGGGCAGTTTTGCGCCGAAGCCGTAGGCAGGGAAGAGCTTGTCGCTGTCGTAGTCCTGGATAATCTCTCCTACGGCCTTGAGGGCCATGGCGTAGGCATTCATCTGGTACGGGTTCATGTAGTGCAGAGAAGTGGGTTGAGATGGGTTCCCTGTCAGAGACCCAGGAATCAAATTAAACCCAATTTCCTCAGTTACCAGTCATTTTTCTTGTCAGCAGTAAGGTCCTTGAGGTATATTTCTATTGCCGTCGTTCAGATTATGGAATTCTAAAAATAAAACCTTCAATCCATGAAAGCAGATGAACTGCAACCCACTGCCAAATGATCTGGTGTATAACATTGTAACAATGGACTAATGTTCATTTAGGTACAACAAGAAAGACAACTATCAGACACATCATGCAATTACTGTGTGTGTACTAGTATTCACAGTGTCTGTATAGCACAGATTACTACCCATAGCATAATGCTCACCATTAGATGCTGTGAAGTCTATGGCAACAGTGAAGTTTAGTTGGGTCCTGGAGAAAAAAAAAAAGAGAAAAAAGCAAACAAAACAAAATTAAACAAATAACACGAAATGCCTGTCCCAAGAAGAGTGGAGCCTCAGCAGTGTATCACTGTTGACGTTATCTTCAATTACAGTTCATTCCTACACCAAACATTTTTCCCTTTCGTGTACAGGAAGCGCAAGGCCTATGGCATGACGACTAGAATGCAATTGAATCCAATTTTAAGCTTGAACAAGTTGAAATGTAAAAATGTGCAAAAATGACAGAATCAAAATCAAGTGTTCAAGAGACCAAATGGAGATATGAAGCAGACTCTTTGTCAGTACACTGATAAATGACCATTGTACTCTTTAATCATTTCACCACGAACATTATTCACGTCAAAAGTGTCCCCCAAATCCTGAGAGGCTATAAATCTGCATCAGCCCTCGAGCCCCACACTAATGTGGTTAACTGCTATCTCTGCGCCCGCTATTATAATACGCTGTTATCTGACAGAGAGACTCTGGTGCGCCACACAGCCCACTGTCTATGCGTTTGATCGTTTAGCTGATAGTCGCGAGCACGCTCATGTGTCACAGGGCTCTTAAAGAAAACCGGAGCGATCAGCATTCGCCTTACCCTCCCCGGATGAAGTCCACAAATGTATATTCAGACTCCACTTTGAAGGACAGGAGTGTCACCTGGAAACAGCAGCGGTAGGAAGATTACCTTCAGTCTCGTTAGAATGCCATGATGAACAAATCACTGCAATTTGCAGCTCTCGACAGGCAGATGGAAAAGATGCCACTCACCGTGCCGGAATTTACATATTTTTTCTTTTTGCCTTTCTTTTTAGGGTTCAAGACCTAATTTCAGGGGGGAAAAAAAGAGAAAATAAAATCAGAGGCAAACCTGTGACAATACATGTCATGCTGTTATGAAAGACAAGTCATAGCTGCAAAGATGAACCTCATAAGTTCAATGTAAACATTAATAACAGGAGAGGAGTACTGAGGCGTCTCCTGACAGTTGCTCACCTACCTCATACACATTGAACTGGCTTTGTCCTCGAGACAGCTCTCTGTAGCTGGTGGTGAACTCTCCAATGAAATCGTGGCTGGCGGGGGGGGGGGGGGGATATGATAAGGAATTTGTGGGGGAGTGAAAAAAGGTTGCGTCATCTGAATGTGCATATGCGTCTTTTGTACACAAACCAAGTTCCTCATGTGGATATCTTCACGCCGGCATCCCTTATACACACTCCCAGCCCACAAATCCCGCTTTTAGGTACAACAATATAAATGTTCCATGGAATATAGAGACAAAGTCAGAGATGGAAAAAGAAATGTGAACACCTTTTGTTTTGCGAAACAATCATCTTAATCTTCAGTAAATCAAAATAGCCACACTTCTCAAACTGCAGAGCATATGCATGATTTTTCTTTCAGGCCCATGTTTAAGATGCTTCACACCCAGTACTACTGTAGGGGTCCCCATAAACGTGGTAGACTAGTGAATAAATTCTAGATTTTTCCGTCTAATCAGTCCCATACTAGATTGATGTGAATTCTATTGTCAGAAAATGGAAACTGGCAGACTTCTTCATTTTGCTCTATCTAGCTAATAGGCTATTTTATTAAAATTTTTCAACTGCTCACTCTTGTCATTGCACCTTGTGCCATCTGAGGTTATATGCAAAAGTAAAACTGCTCGCGTTTCACTATAACCACAAACAAAGAACGAAGTGTTTAAAAACTTTTGACTTGTGTATCCTCCTTCAGAACTCCTCCCTAACAGTCCCAAAGCACAGCAGAACTTTGTCAGGAATGATTGGTACTGGAAGTTCACAGCAGGAATATTAATAGGTGGAATAATATGGAGAGTGACATCATCAAAGAGCAAATCAGCTTTCTCCCCATGAAATGAACTCACAGGGGACTGAGAAGTAATGTGTAGGAGGCGAGTGGAGGGAGGAGTGGCTCAGATGAGTCTCATTCTCCATATAATCCCCAGTAATGTCACTCCAGAGCTGGAGGGCCTCTCAGTGACTCCCTTTCATTTGTTGGATGCTCTTTAATCCAGAGATCCAGAGAGTATGACTGATTATCCACTGCCAAAACAGTCTTTAAACTATTACTGTGTTTGGTTCTGTGTTTTCCATAAAAACATATTGTGTTTCACAAATTTATTAGACCACCACCCAATATAAAACCCTAGTCACACTAGAGGCGGAATGAGCCAGAATGCCGTCGGAATGAAAATTCTTTGTATATTCCTGGAAATATCCAAAGTGCGTTCTAAACATTCCACCTACATTCTGAGTGCATTCCAAATATTTGTCCCATTCTTGTGGCCGGCCCGAATGTTTTGCTCATGCTCAAAACTTTCCAGGTGCATTCGAAGTGGAGAAATATCGAACGGCATTCGAAGTGTATTCTAAATGCACTCTGACTGCATTTTAATGATTCTTTAGGCATTCCAACAGTATTCAATATATTCTGATTGCATTCGAGGGAGAATCGAAACAGCAAGTCATATTAAATGCTGCCAGAATGTCCTCAATGCGCCTCGAATGAGCCAGATTGCCCCTTGAATGCATCTCGACTGCTGCAAGAATCAATTTCGATATTAAAACAATTCAGCTGGAATGCGCTTCGAATGCAGATGGAATCATTCGATTACCGCTGGAATCAGTGGTGAACTGGCGATAGGGGAGGCTGAAACCCATCCCTTAAAAATAATGATTGGTCATGACCTGTTTTCAATCATTCATTTACAACGTAAATTACCATTACAGAAACTCCAGAAACTCTCAACATTACCAGGTGTGGCCCGTTTTCATTACCTGATAAGTCTCACGCATTCGGCGTCAGTTTCAGTGGCATATTTCCGTTCCCCTGCTGTAGTCAGCAATTACTCAATCAACGCATATGGGACACTCGTGTTACATTCTAAGTACATTCTGAGTATTCGAACTGCAGTCTGTTTGAATTCTTGAACGTTCCAACCATTTTCGGCGGGCATTCCAAAAGCGTTTTGACTGCATTCAAGGAGCATTCGTACAGCATTCGAGGCACCTTCCACCCAGACTTCGGGTGGAGTTAGGCAGCAATTGAACTGCCTTTGTATGGCATTCGAAGTGTATTCTAAATATTCCGACTGCATTCTAACAGCATTCTAAATATTCCTATGGTTTTCCAACTACATTCAAGCTGCATTCTGCAGCATCCATACCAGTCTAGCTACATATTTAATCATGAAAAAATATTTCCATCATTGTGTTTTGATTTTGTTAAAGTTTCTTTTTGTATAAAACTAGATTACAATAAGGATAATAATTAAATTATTATGGAAATGGGGTATGTTTTTTTCTTTCTTATTCTTATGGAGATGACGCAAACCTATAAGTAGATGGCAGGTCGGGGAAGGAGGTCAGCTCTGTGTTAAGTGCGTAGTGCAAAGTATGAGTGAGGAGAGCGAATGAGTTGCGTGCCACGAGATTCAAAAAACAGCGTACAAGACAGAAAACTGGGAGTTAAAAAACAAGTAGACATGGTCAACAACATCCCCCGTCAAAATGCCTTCTTTAACCCCTTTGAGCGGAATACAAAATTTTGCCAATTTTTCCTGTTGTGCATGAGCCTATTTAAGCTTTAAAACTCAGGATTTGTGACACAGAGATTTTTGAAAATTTTTCAAGTGAAGCTAGACATTTGGAAATTCAATTACAGAATTGTTTAGGAATTAAATTTTGGAATTTACGGACGCCGGCGTCTACATCTGCAGAAAGGGGTTTTTAAAGATACTATGAACAGAGGCTCCCAAAAATGCCACAAGGGCAATAACTATGGGGAAAATAACCGTGTGTTCCTTATTTTCGAACTCTATCATGGTCTTTATGGTCTTAAGCTACATACCAAATTTGGTTATCCTATCTCAAATAGTTTCTGAGAAAAGCTGTCCCCTTTAGAGATACCGTGGACAGAGTCCAAAAATACGGATCAAGGGCAATAACTGCGGGAAAAATAATTGCGTTTATCTGATTTTCAAACTCCATCAAGGCCTTTATGGTGTGAAGCTACACACCAAATTTGGTTGTCCTATCTTAGATAGTTCCTGAGAAAAGCTTTATCTCGGACGGATGGACGCACAGAGGGACGGACGGAGCTCAAACCATTACCCCCCTCACACTTCGTGGTGGGGGATAATAATACCACTAGGAATAACAGGAGAAGAAAATAAAAAAATCTCTGAAGATCCACTGGAATCAGCCTGGGAAGGATTTTTTTCAGCACCTAAAAGGCTCCATTATTTGGTACCTAAAGAGGGAATACTTCTGCTAATACACCCAGAATGAGCAAGAATCATTTGAGGCGAGTTTGAAGTGCATTCTAAGTATTCGAACAGCATTCTTTCAAAGCTGTAAGAATTTTGGTCAATTTGAAACGCCCGCCCAAATGATGCGAAAATTTTTCACTCCGGTTGGTTCTGCTTGATTCCTGCTGATTTAGAATAAGTGTGACGGGGGCATTAGGTTTATGCCACAGCTGCCCTAAATTAATAGTGTTGGTAATTAACAAAATAATTTCTATGTTTCTGTAATGAATTATCCATTAGAATGTGCAAGCTCTTTATCTGAAATGATATTTTCAATTCTGAATTATAATTATTGTTATTATTATCCATGAAATTTTGAATTTACCATTTTACCAAAAAAGCAGAAAAAAATAGTTAAGCAGGTGATTACTTTTTATGGAGATGCCAGATAATGGCTGTTTTCTTGTATTCCAGAGCATAAAGATTAGTTTTAGTGGTCGAATGCAAGCTGTTATCAAGGCCAAAGGAGGCCATACAAAATATAGTTTTTTTTTTGGTTTAGTTTTTATGTGTCAATAAGGACTATTTAGTGGTTTCAGTTCATTATTTGCCAGGGAAATAAGAAAAATTATTTTCAGTTTTAAACAAGTTTTTGACACATTTCTTAAATATTTGTGTTTTCTCCTTTTTTAATGACGGGTGGTCTAATAAATTTGTTAAGCTCTGTTTACACTTTCAAGTCAGCAGGTTGCTGCATGGTAAGTGAAAGGTGCGACACACACTTTTAGGACTTCTACCCATGAGCCATGGAAAATAATCAAATCGTGATATCTCTAGTACTGATACCACCTCACCGACTAAAAATATCTCAACCCACGGAAACGGCATAATTTCTATGTTCGAAGGCAGAATAGTAGAGGTTATGTTCGTTTGATTACTGGTTGTCATGTTAGTCCACTCAGTAATGAAGGCAAGGCACAGAAATGACATGGCCTCCCTATACTGAGAAGGCGGATGGAGGGAAATGTATCACATGAAACATGCATGACTGGAAGGTATTTTGTTGCATTTCCAGTGGAAATTGCACTGCTAACATGGACCCAGAGTACATAATGGACCAGAGGGACTAAATCCACCCAATAGGGAATTGATGAACATTGACCTGGAACAAATAATAGGGCATATACAGTATGCCTGAGGAAACTGAACTCTTCTGAAAGTAAAAGGGGAATCACTTTCTGTTTTAGTCATTTTGCTGATAAAAAAAACAGTGAAACCAATGGAGTAATATCCAGTATTAGATAAAGTAATGCTCACAGACCCACTGGCTGCAAACTCACAAAGACACTGCTCAATGAAGGAGCCGAAGCAAAAGGCCAGGAACTGGGGAGGAGTTGGGCAGTTTAATCAAAATTACCTTCCGTCCCTGTCCCAGTCATACACGTCCACCTTCACAGTTCTGACAGGCGGAAAAAAGGGAGAGAGAGATTTGAGGTAATTAATGAGAACAGAGTAGAAAAGGCACAAAATGGTCAGGAGGAGAAAAGAGCAAAAAGAATGAAAAGGGGAAACGTATCACAGTTATCTCCTCTGGGATTGACAAGGGGAAGTATTCCCAGTTCTAGCAGCTCTTGAATAATCTACAAGCAGCTTTAAATGAAGTCTTCCAAAGAATACATTCCTGAATTTAAGCAGCTACTATCTGAAGACCAGGTTCCTCTGCAGCGTGGCTTGGCCGCAGGTGAGACTCTTTGAAACCATACTTGGGGGAAAGAGGCAAATGATGGACAGTATGCTGATAGAGGAATATGGGAGATCTGAGTACTTTCTGCAGATGAACGGAGTCCAGTTCACTAAGGCATTAGTGAAATCTATTTCAAGAGAAACTAGAACACTAGTGGGAACATGGAAAATGCTAAATTGAACTGAAGTAAAAATGAATAAAAACCTGACATAGCAAGGTGCAGAGCATATGGTAGGTGAGAAGAAAATTCTATTTGTTCAGGTTTGTTGACTCCAGGAACTTTGCATGTGAACAAATGACTAAATGACAGCACTTTAACAGCATGACTTTCAGCATCAGGATTTGGAGGTTTTTGGAAATGGTTATTCATGACTATATTTATACAGTTTCCCGGAGACAAGAATGAATTTTCCCAATTACAGAGATTGAGGGATTAAAGGCAAAAGGATCAGTAATTCCCTTGGAGCTTCCCTCTTGCACATGTACCCATTTTGGCTCGCAGGGCTGCCAAGTTTAACTCTAATCGCAGGAAGTGAAATTCGCAGATAAGCAGCAAAGTCACTCTCTCTGTGTCAAGCGTTACTGCATTCATATGCTCACAAAACAAAAGCAAATAGAGATACACACACACACACACACACACACACACACACACACCTTCAGCTTACATGTACCCATAATATTACAGAGGAAAAACATACAGTGCTTTTGAAGTGTACCTATGCTGCTTACATTCGTATCTCATTTCTCCCTCCTGCACTTGAAATGCGAGAATTACTCTCTCGGTGAGCTACGGTCGGCTCATTATGAACGCCTGTGATAGCAGAGCCCTGAACCACTCAGTTAATACCAATAACCCCAGCGCTGGCCTGTGGGGGGGCGGCAGAGGACCGCTGGGGTTATTCCGATTGGAGCAGAGAACGGTGCCACCCTCAGGACATTCTGCATGATTAAAGGCCCAAGAGACGGAAGAGTCTTGTTTGTGTGTCTAATGACAGTCTCCCAGCTGGCTGGGTAATGCATATCACCCAGCAGTCAGTCAGTAAAGGCCGAGAAGAGCGAGGCCGCACACTGCTCCTGATCACTCACCTGCGCCGTGCTGTTTACGCACCTGTCATAGTCTCCGTTACACAGAGCTCGTACGGGGATGGTGAAGGACTGCCACACGGGGTTCAGCGTGTTTTTGATCACCTCTGTCTTATGGCATATAGTAAACCTGAAAAACACAAGAAGCTCAGATGGCGCTGAGAACTCAGTGAACACAGCTGAACTGGTGCTCAGAGTTAAACTGAAGCACAAAGCAAAAGCATGAACTAAAAAAAAAGCAAAAGGTTAAACGGGAGTGCAAAGCTCGTCGAGATGGAGCTGAACTAAGCCAAAGAGTAAAGGGTCATGCCACGCCAAATCACGGGATTTTGCAGCAAAAAGCAAAAATGGAAAACATTTCTTTGAAGTTCTTCATAGGGAAACCCAAATTCAAAGGCCCCAGAACCCAATAGTTTTTGGAGTTATGACACTTTAAAAAAATGTTGTTGCCACAATTTTTGGTATTCGTGACATCCACACAAAATTTCCCAGTGTCCTTGGAAGGGAATATCCTCCTTATAGAGAAAGGTACAGACTAGAGACTTGGAACTTAGAGATTTTTGCCCAGGCTTTCAGAATTTGAGATCAAAATGAATGTAGAATGCACCATTTAGATGTTATGACAACATCAAAAGTAAATTTTGAAGGGACACCTTGGTTTTTTTCCCCTTATTTCACTGTCCCCTCACCCACAACAGTTGTAATGTCCAACTAGTAATTTTTCCATGATACATGGGAGAGGGACTACATGTAGGAGCAATGATGGCTTAATCGAAGAGTAGATGAATATTTGACCAGTTTCTAAAGTTGTTCCTGGGTGAAAAATTACCATTTTAATCCCCCTTATCAGATGATTGGGAAACTATGTGGCCAGATATTGAATGGAGGAAACACATGTGATCTAATTCTGATTAAAGTTTTGATCAATACTTCATGATTCCCTCTATTTTAACTGAATTTTTAAATTTTACACAATTATTAGATAAAATAATTATTATGTAATTATTTTAGAAAATAATTTTTAATTATTATATTGACGAAACGTACTTTTGCCGATATAAATGGTGCACAGAATTAAACTGAAGTGAAGAGCTATACTAGAATAATACACAGAGCCAGAGGCAGAAATACTGGGGGTGGAGTTGCACTCGGACCCACGGCTGATGGGTACTCATAGTAACAGCAGTGGAATTGTTGCCGTTACAGCTCAAAGCCAATTTGGTTTTCATTTTAGCTCTATCCTTGCTATTTATAAAACAAAAAAAAGTGACTCACAGTTTTACTAGAATAGTGCACAGAGCTAAACTGAAGAGAGAAGCTATACTGGAGTAATATGCAGGGTTAAACCGAAGTAAGGAGCTAGACTAGAGTAATGCACAGGGCTAAAGTGAAGTAAGGAGCTGTACTTGAGAAATGCAGGACTAAACTGAGGTGAAGAGCTATACTAGGGTAATGCAGGGTTAAACTGAAGTGAAGAGCAATACTAGAGTAATGCACAGGGCTAAACTGAAGAGGAGCAATACTAGAGTACTACAAAGGGCTAAGCTGAAGCGAAGAGCTATACAAGAGTAATGCACAGTGTTAAACTGAAGAGCTATACTAGAGTAATACACAGGGCTGAACTGAAGTGAACAGCTATACTAGAGTAATGTACAGGGCTAAACTGAAGAGGAGCTATACTAGAGTAATACAAAGGGCTAAGCTGAAGCGAAGAGCTATACGAGAGTAATGCACAGTGTTAAACTGAAGAGCTAAGCAAGAGTAATATGCAGGGCTTAACTGAAGTGAACAGCTATACTAGAGGAATACACAGGGCTAAACTGAGGAGGAGATAAACTAGAATAATACACAGGGCTAAACTGAAGTGAAGAGCTATACTAAAGTAATACACAGAGCTACACTGAAGTGAACAGCTATACTAGAGTAATACACAGGGCAAAACTGAAGTGAGGAGCTATATTTGAGTAATACACAGGGCTAAACTGAAGTGAGGATCTATACTAGAGCAATATATAGGGCTACACTGAAGTGAAGTGCTATGCTAAAGCAATACAAGGGCTAAACCGAAGTGAAGAGTGTAACAACCCTGGTTGTCTCCCATGGCCTGTGTAGTAAATAAATTGTTGCTTTTTTTTGGCCGATCCGATCTGGTGTTTCCTTCCTGTTGCGACCAATTGAGCCACGGTCATAACAAGAGCTATACTCGAATAATGCAGGGCTACACTGAAGAGGAGCTATACTACAGTAATGCACAGGTCTAAACTGAAGTGAAGAGCTATTCTAGAGTAACACACAGGTCTAAACTGAAGTGAAGAGCTATTCTAGAGTAACACACAGGTCTAAACTGAAGTGAAGAGCTTAACTAGAGTAATGCAGGACTAAACTGAAGAGGAGCTGTACTAGAGTGATGCAGGGCTAAACTGAAGAGGAGCTGTACTAGAGTAATGCAGGGCTAAACTGAAGAGGAGCTAATATCAATGGCTCTGGAGGAGCTATACAAAAGTAATGCACAGGGCTTGTTATGTTCTCGTTCTGGTCAGGTTCCGTACCGCCATTGGAATCCTCCTCATGCCTGCGTTCTGGTCCATGTCTTGTTTTCCCTTGCGCACGTTTTCCCTGGCTTCGGGTCTGTCTGAGCTTAATGTCAATTAACTGTTTTTAGTTACTAACAGTTACTAACATTCATGGGGGTGTTTTTCTTGGATAGGCACTTTTACTAACATTACTAATTTAGATAGGGTGTTAATTGTCATGATTTCCCACTTCGTTACCATTTCAGATCTTGCTTTACTTTGCTGCGTAACTTTTTCTCGCTTCCTTCAATCTGCGTACGTCATGGGTACTTAGCTGAGCACGTCCATTTTCGTAATGGGCTTATTATGTCATTACGCCCTCGTCCAATGTCTTGCCCTCGTGCTTTGTTCCCGTCCCTGGTCTGCCCAGCGGCGGCTCGTCGGCCGTTACAAAGGGAAGCCAGAACCTCGCCCTTCAAAGCTTCATGACTTCAACATTTCGTAGTTCACTTTTCTTTATCAGCAGTTGCTCAAACAAATTGGATGAAAGACAATCAAATTTTTTTTTCGATAGCAAATGACGACGCAAATTATCAACGCAACGCAAATTATTATTTATAAATTAGTTTGCGAGGCTTCTTTCGCAAGAAGCCACGACAGTCCATTTTCTACAATTTTAATATAGAAGAAAAGAATGCGATGTTGCACAGCTTATTGCTTAATGAGCCTCACTAATCAATTTGCGCATCTATGCCATTTCGTGAGCCTCTTGAGCGCGGAATTTATAGCGTAGGCCTATGGTAATTTATGTCGTAATTTATGTGCGAAAGAAAACCCCTCAATTTCGTGGTGCAATGTATAACAATGCTATCGAAAATAAATTTGACTCAACTGACTGTTCTTCTAACAATTCGTATGAGCAACTTCTGATCAAGAAAAGTGAACTGCGAAAGGTTTAAGTCATTAAGCTTTGAAGGGCGAGGTTTGAGCTTAACTTTGTTACGGCCGACGACCCTCCACTGTTTAAATGAATGATTGAAAACAGGTGATGAACAATCATTAACATTAAGGGATTGTTTGGGCTTCCCCTGTTGCCAATTCACGAGCCGCCACTGGGTCTGCCCAAGTGTTTCCTGTCCCCTCATCAAGCCGTGTTCCTCTATATTCTGCGGAGGCATTCCAGTTGGCAGTTGTTGTGTTGCCCTCAGGCTATGTCTGTGCTTTGCTTTGTGTTCTTGTGTCAGGTCTGTCCGTTGTGTTTCCAAGTCATGTTCTAGTTTGTTCCCATGCCAAGTCTCCATGCCTGCTCCCTTCGGTGCTTCCATGTCATGTTCTAGTTTGTGTTTGTCTCTATGCCATATTTCCATGCCATGTCTCCAGGTGTGTGGTCCTCAGTCCATGTCTGTGTGCTGTCATGTTATGTCCTCATGCCACGTCAGTTTGTTGAGATTGTCTCCGTGCCATGCCCTCTGTTCTTGTGCTATGTCTGTCTGTTGTTTCCAAGTCATGTTCTGTTTGTCCCTGTGCCATCTCCCCTCGCCCGCCCCCTTCGGTCATTCCACGTCATGTTCCAGTCTGTGTTCTCTCCATGCCACGTCTTCATGCCACGCCTTGTGTTCATGTTCCATGCTTAGTCAAGGCCTGTATTCCCACGCCTTGTTCCATGTTCCCATGCCATGTCTCCTAGCCTGTTCCATGCCAAGTGCTTCATGTTCATGTATATTCTGTGTTCAATAAACGTCCTTGTTGGAGTTAAGACTCGCTTTTGGTGTCCTTGTGCGAAACGTAACAGGGCTAAACTGAAGTGAAGAACGATACTAGAGTAATATACAGGGCTAAACTGAAGTGATGAGCTATACTAGAGTAATACACTGGGCTAAACTGAAGTGATGAGCTATACGAGAGTAATACACTGGGCTAAACTGAAGAGCTATACCGCCCTACAAAGCCTAAGTGCAGTAACTACACATTGGATAAAATGCGATTTGTGCAGTTCTGGGCCTGAAAGTAAATAGGGGTCAGGATTTTTTGGATAGTAATTATACCACAGCAAGTCCATTAACCATAATTTATGATAGATGTGCCAACTATTTGTTTGTTGGGACAGCAAACAAATTCTGAAGCCATTTTTTACTGCTTAAATAATTTTGTAGTTACTGCACTTAGCCTTTGTAAGGCAGTATACTAGAGTAATACACAGGGCTAAACTGAGGTAAAGAGCTGTACTAGAGTAATGCAGGGCTAAACTGAAGTGAAGAGCGATACTAGGGTAATGCAGGGTTAAACTGAAGTGAAGAGCTATACTAGAGTAATACAGGGCTAAACTGAAGTGAGGAGCTATACTAGAGCAATACACAGGGCTAAACTGAAGAGGAGCTATACTAGAGTCGTGCACAGAGCAAAGTTGAAGTGAAGTAATAAACTAGCATAGTGGACAGCTAAACGGAAGCACAGAAATAAACTAGAAAAGTGAGAAATGAACTGGAGAACTAGAAAAGTGCTCAGAGCTAAACTGGAAGACAGAGCAGAACTTGGTAAGTGAATGGAGCTACACTAGAGCCCAGGGGTTAGCACTAAACTGGAGCCCTCCTTAAAGACGCTTAATGTATCTAATGTTGAACTCGCACTCACGTTCCATCCTCATTGCTGCGGTAGAACACCAGGAAGGGGTCAGACTTTCCAAAAAAGTCCTTCTTGTCCAATTTGTTGGCACAAAGCTGCATGGTGGCAATGTCCTGAAAGAATCAAAAAAGAAAAAACAATGAGCAAATAAAAAAGGATTCATATAAGGTACTTGGCAGGTCGATAATGGTGTAAAAACAAACCAAGAGAAATTGTGGTTAAACAAATTGAAATGCTGACAAAAAGATTGTTTTCCTTCTTCAGAAATTTCCCAGTTGAAATTACATTTACAGCATTGTACACTATCAAATAATTGAATTCCCACCTTTTGTTTTTGGGAGCACATGCAATAATGAATGGATTATGGAACTGCATATTTACTGCTAGGTACAGAATACAAATAAAACCCCAAAGATGACAGATAAATTTGTGTCATGAAAACTCCATTAATCTAACTATTTGCACATGCCACATCAAGGCCACCGGAGGCCAACCCAATGAATGTAACAGGTACATCTGGAAAATAAAATTGTGAAAATATGACTTTGTGCTCAACAGATTTGTATTTAGTCAGTCTGTGGTTAGGTGCTTAGTATGGCAGGAGTTGGACTGTCCACCCATTGATTCAGGAAGCATTCACTGTATATTTTATTACTGTGGTTTCCCAAACCACAAGCGTTAACACCACAACACCAAGTAAATGTCACAGATGACAAAGATTTCTCTTCTACAGCAATCTAATTTCACCATGTACAGTGATGAATGTGTCGTATGTGATGTGAATAAAGATGTATTGTACATGCTTGAACTCCTTGCATGTCCGCCATTCCGCAGTCTGATCACACAAAACTCACCATACTTGACACAGCAGTGTGTCAGTGTGCTGGTTCACATGGCAGAACAGAACAAGCTTTGTAATATGAGCATGTGCTTCTTAAACACTAAATAAAATGAAAATGTGTTTCTTTTTATTCCGGAGAAATCACCATCTGTGCACATCGTATGATTGAAAGTGGTAAAAACGACATAGCTCAACCAGTCATGTATAATGCATTATATTGCAGGCACTATGCTTATTTTGTACTGACATATGCAGTAATATAAATGACACAACATATAGTTGGGCTCTGCAGTACAGTTGAGTGGTGCTGAAATCTGCATGCATTCGTTGGTTTCTTGCCATACAGAGGACCAATCAGACCATTAAAAATGACCAGGACCGCGGTACTTCACAAATCTTCCACAGCAAGCACTGACTTTATGCAAAGTAAATTGAAAGTCACTTGGAAATACCCTGAATGAAGTCGTCTGCACCTCCGCCCTCATATAACTGTTGGCAGAGGAATGATGCTGCCCAGTTGTTCAGCTGAGAGAGGACTCAAGATGTCATAAACTAACACCTCTGGAGGCCTCGAGTTCCTCTAAAGAAGGCTCAGCTGAGACTGCTGGTAGGGGTAGAATTTCCTTACAGGGAAGCTATCTATTAAGAGATTACACATTGTCGACTGTAGACAAGCAGTCGTGCATCAAAAGAAACAAATTCACAAAATTACCTTGAATCACGCCTTTTTGGCAGCTAAAACGGCACCTTTAAACACGGCTCAGGAGGATGAATCGGCCTGTATTCATCAAAACAACTACAAGAAGTAAATTAACGAGCTGCGCAAGTTTCTTCACAATTTCACAAACTCTCTTCAGTGAGTCCTTAATCAAGCCGCATTTTCAAAATAAAACCATAACTGTGAAATTTACAGCAATGGGAAATCGAGCTCAGAGGCAGAACATTCCAGATTAATCAGTTCCTCGCACTTTCCTCTCCCTCTCCCTGTACTTTGTAGAGTTTAATCATACCCCTGGTAAACACGTCTCACCCTGATAGAATCTCCCAATAATTCACCCGCTGAGAAACACGGGGCCGATTCATAATTCAGAGGGTTTTGCTAAAGCAGAAGAATAGGACATAATTCATTAGTATGCATGGTGACTGCGGCTTCATTACTCAGGGACACATTTGAGACCATTAAGACGGGGGAATGTGTGGATTTCAGGATAGAATTCAAGAGCTGAAAACCGACAAATTTTATGAAATCCTTCTATGCAAGCGTAGCATCACCGAGAGCAGCGCGGAAGTAGCCTGGCAGCCTTGGAGGGCAGCGCCTACGCCAGGAGACTTCCTTCACTCTGATTTACAGGACAAGGCCATGGCTTTATTCTGCGCACTTCAAAGCTAGAGCAGAATTTATATATCACAGGCTTGCAGCCAAAGAAATATTTTGATTCGAGCCAAAAAAAAGAAAAGAAAAAGAGGCCATATAAAATGCATTTTCTGAATGAGGTTTTGAGATGCAGTATATAGCCAAGTCAATTATAAATCCAAAATGATTTCCCCTCTTGAAGGCAGGAAAAAAAAATAAATACGGACACACCACCAACCACCTTGTTCTCAAAATGCAAGCATATGTAGATAAAGAAAAAACACACAAAGGTGGCACTACTTCTTATTGCAATGTGATTTCTGGCAGAAAACAGAGTGGTCAACCAGATGCCGAGAGGAGAAGGGGTGGAAAAGGCAGTTTTAAAGGGAAGTCTTATAGAGCACCTGCACTGAATCATTGCTCCCAGACCAGTCATTCTTAAAACAGCACACCAGTTTGAATCTACAGCAGTGCTTCAACCTTAATATCAAAGTAAGGGATATTCTTGCGGGAAAATGCAGCGCTTTATTGTTTGCAGAAATAATGTTCACGTCAATATGTGCATACCTGTAAAATGTGTGACTTAGCATGTATGTTACCAAGAGTAAATGGAAACACGGATTTATTTACATTTACAGCAATCATACAGTTTGTATGAGCATTAGTATAGTGCTCTGCTTAATGGGTGCGACTCTGTGCATGGAGTGCATATTCCTAGCTACGCGCACGTATACACAGCGGTGCAAAGAGGGGAAATAGGTTGGCCATGCAGTACAGACCCGGCAGTTGCTGAGCTCCTCAGCTGTAAATATAATGGCCCCACATTTCTTCCCTGGAATCCCACTGGAAAAGGAGAAAAAAGCAATAGGTTATGGATCAGGGCAGAAAGATGCAGCTCACGTGGGACATAATTGGCAGTGTGTGTGTGTGTGTGTGTGCGCGTGGGCACGTGTTTTTGCGTGCGCACGTACACGATCATTTCCCCAAATTTTAAGCGTAGATGTGCTAACATATGCTGTGTGAGTGCTTTGTGTGTGTGCGCATGAGTGTGTGTGCATGTTACCACGCAAGAGAGAGAGTTTGTGTATGTATCAGAGAGCGGGAGGGAGACAGAGAGCGAAAGAGACACAGAGTCTGTTTTTAGAATCCCAGAGACAGATTGGGACCCGTGGGTCAAGACTACTGGCAGAAAACAATTACTTTATATCCAAGACAGTATAACACACGCAGCAGATCAAGACTCCTAATTAGTGGAACGGGAGACGAAACGCAGCACTCCTCAGATTCCTCATCAGTCAGCTCTCTTCGTACAGACATTCCACAAATAAATCTGTGATGTGTAGCTCTTTCTGTCACTTCAAAAGGACATTTTGTTTCCCCATCGAACACTCGTGTTGCACAGTAAGGCCATTATCACCAAGGCCAATTCATTTGTGTATTAAAATGGCATCAAATCCCAAGACGTATAAGGCCAATAAGATCAGCATGGTTATAATACTATGGAAAGACGAGCTTTAGCAGGGATGGAGAGGGGGATCCATAATGCATCCAATTTCATGTCTCCATATCTATTCACAGCATAGATATGCAAACGAGTAACAGGCATTTCTAGAGTTATGATTTAGCTCACGTATGGCACCCTTTCATGCAGCTTTAAGACTCTTGATTTAAAATTTAATTAATACTAATATACTTGCTCCTGGTGTTATTGGGCTAAAAATTGAGTTTGTGACAAAAAATAACAAATATTAATCATAAAAAACCCACACATATGCATACATAAATAAATAAACACAGCAGGGCACCATCTATCATTTGCCAGTGAATGCGATCACAGCTTGACGCTGGCCCACTTTCGATCAACTGAGATCCAGCTCCATTCTGGTTTAGGGGATCTTGGCCCCCTAAACAATAATGGTATAAATTAGATCCCAGAAGAACACAGGGGATCATCTTTGATCTCAACCTGTTCTCGTTAATTTGCCATAATAAGCTTCACAATCATCAGTCAAATCATTGAGTAAATATCACGCAGCTTCTTAATTTTGTGTAAGGGAGACCTAATAAAAATTCTGTTCTGATCGTAAACTACACCAAATTGAATAATAAAATCACTGCAGACTGTTAACTACTGTTCGCTTTCAGCATAACCAGGAATGACAAAACAAACACTAAGCTGGGTTAAAAATCTGCGCTTTGCATAAATTATCATGAATTGTTTTCCAAGCCAGAGGACATGGACAGAAGAATTCAACATATTCACAGATGAAGTTGTTTAAATAGGCACAATTTTGCAAGGCAAATAAAAGATAATTGTCAGTTCTCAGCTACAACTCACTAAATGGCCTAATCAAGAATCGGTGGTTATCTGAGGGAATGGAGTATTTCTTTAATCACTGCGCTGCTAATCACAACATGATGGACCAATCTGTCTAGAGGACATTCCATCACCAAATTTCAGCTCACCACCCACTGAAGGAGGGATGTCCTTGGGAACTTACATTTTTGTGAGGAGGTAAATATACCTGCGACAATGTATTCTGATCACGCCACATAGGTGACAGACCTTTTAAAATGCCCTTGAAACTCAATGCTGGGGAAAATCTCACTGCTCCAGCCCTCTGGCTGACTGTGTGATTGTATTAGAAGAAGAAAGTGATTTTCTCAGTGTAGGCACAACCCCCTCTGACTGCTGCAATTGCATATCACATGTACGCGACATGAGACCGATCAGCTGCCCACATGCTAGCAATTTAAAACACAATTAATCCACCCTGTGATTTTCCTACTCAGACTTTCCAATCAATGAATTATGTAAAGACAGAAAACCCAACCAGGGTAGGATTCTGATTAATCCAGTGATAAATGAAGGCTGTATAATGTGCCTACATGGGCTGCATCTCAGGCATGACCTTCACTGGATTTAGAGGTCTTAAAATGCAGCCTCAGAAATTCTTTCAGAGATTCAGCACTCGCGATAATTCATTGTTTTTTACTCTACATGTGCCAATATTAGACCAATATTAGACACCATATTTCCATTTCCATCTCCATCACAATAATACTTTGGTTTTTACATCAGCATCTAATCTGCTAATCTAAAGACCAGTAACCATACAGCACACAATAACTCTCAGCAAAACTAGATACGCAACATATCAATTGGACAGCAACAAAAAATACAATAACTGGGGGACTGTGGAAGGAAACCCATTACCTTTATACCTCCATTAAAAAAAAAGGGACAGTGTTTAAAATGTAAATAAAATTAGTAAGCAGAAATTTACAAATCCCTTTAAACCTGTATTCTATTTAAAAAAAGAGATGTTTTAACTCATCAGCTTTTCTTTTTTTTTTAAATAATAGCTATTTAGAAATATGATGTCCACAACACATTGCAGGGAAGTTTATACATGCGGATGTTCACCATCTCGTAACATGAACTCTCCTTTTACACACTCAGCAGTCATTTTGGAACTGAGATGTAATGGCCGGTAGTGTATGGAGGCCAAGCGCAACGACAGAGGAAAAGAGAGTAGCACGAACACAGCAGAAACACAGAGAATAATATAGACCAAACGCAAGTACTCGCGCTTCCCAAGGACGTATAATAGTCCGAACCTCGGAAGCAAGGCGAGATAGAAAAAGGGAGAAGAAACTAACAATAAGAAGACTGAAAGTCATACAAAACCTGACTACAGATACCTTCAGCTACAGTGTGAAGCTAAACACAGACACTCTAGCGAAGGAGGCGTGCCAGACATCCTGCTTATATAGATTCTGGGAATGCGCCACCCCAGCTCAATCGACCAGCTGGGTAAAGAATTCGATGGAAAAGGAATTCGATATGGTCCCGAGATGAGAGCCGCAAAGAAAGGTCCAAACAACACGCACACCTCACAAACCATGACATGAGAGCTCTAATTGTCGAAAGCAATAAACAGTGCTGAGTCTCTATTGTTGTATTTTGCACGTTAATCTGCTGCATTTTCAATGTGAGACAGGTACGGGCTGCCGACAGCCCAGTCTAGTACCTGCACTCTGTGACTACTTAGCACGCCCTCATAATACATGCAATGTGGCCAGGCATTATCTTGCAGGAACAAGCTTTTATTTAGTTTTAGTTTAGTTTAGTTAATTTCAGTCTTTGATTTGACACAACACCTCATTGGGCAGTAGAATCCACAACTCAACACAAACAAATCAGCCAGACAAGGACCAAGAAACAAACAAACAACAGCAAAAAGCAATCAGAATGAACAAATAAACAGATAACTAAAGACAGCGCTCGACAAACATCCAAGACCGAAAAGGTGTAGGCTGCAGCATAGCTTATTACGCCTACACTTTTAGAAACAGGTTGTATTACGCTCTGCAATCTACTATTTCATTTTTATGAACAGCCAAAGGAAAACAACAAGAAAAAAATAAAACTCTACAGCAAAATAGGCACCAAAGCTCATAATTCAAGTTAATATAAATTAATCATCCTGCTTTTAAGTATATTTTTAAATATATTTATTGCACTACATGTTTTTAGATCATTTTCAAGATTATTCCATAAGTTGACTGCTGTTACAGTTGTACATCTTTGTGTTATGCTGGTTCTAATTTTTGTATTGGTAAACATACATACCCCTCTAAAGTTATATTAACTTTGTCTTTTTTTGAACATTTTATGAAAACAGTCAGGCAGCATGTTGTTACTGGTTTTGAACATAAGCTGTGCAGTTTTAAAATCCACCAGTTCTTTAAATTTAAGTTCATAAGAATTTATAAATAATTGGTAGATAGATAATGCTTTATTATCCTGAAGGAAATTTGTTTTACATGGTTGAATATCAGATAAAACACATACAAAAACACCAAAGATAAATATACATTAGGGCACCCAAATACGTGTAAAGGGTTACTAAAAATAGCTGGTGAAATACACAATAAATTGCTGTAGTAAATAGAAAACAAATACTTTAAATCAAAATTATGATGGCAAAAATAACATTAAGAAATTAACGTTGCTTATAGTCTGCTTTGTTTGTGATCCATACTGCTTTTTTGGAGTAAGAGGATTGGTTTTGTAATTGTTTTATATGTATGTCCCCACACTTCAGTACAATAAGTTATATATGGTTTAATTAGAGATTGGTACAGGAGTTTTTTGTTGTTAGGATGTTTTTACATTTGTACAGAATTGCAATGGTTTTTGATATTTTTTTCTTTCGAAAGTTTATATGTGGCTTCCAGCACAGCTTGTGATCAATAACAACTCTGAGAAACTTGTTTTCAAAAAATCTTTCCACTTCCACATTGTCTATAATGATATGCACTCTTTGATTTATTGAACGATTTCCAAAAATAATAAATTTAGTTTTGCTTACATTTAAAGATAGCTTATTCACATTAAACCATTGTTTTATTTTTTAAAGATCTGTTTCTACTGTATTCAGAAGGTGCTTGAGATCTTTGCCAGAGCAGAAAAGGTTTGTATCATCTGCAAATAGTACACAATTAAATTTACAGGAAACAGCAAATATCGTTTATGTACAGTATGAAGAGCTTCGGGCCCAGTACTGATCCTTGTGGAACCCCACATGTGGCCCTCCTCAATTCAGACCACTCATTATTTATTTGGACGTATTGATATCTGTCATCCAAATAGTTTTTAATCCACGAGTTGGCCACCCCTCTGATACCAGATCTATCAAGATTCTTTTTATTTTCTGCATTGGTGGATATGTGATAAACGAGTTCCATAACAGCCATTGTAGTTGAACGATTTGATCTGAAGCCATATTGTTAGTCACTCAAAAGGTGTTGCTTTTTCTAAGTCCTCCAATCTGTGTACAAAGCCTCTTTCCAGAATTTTTGAGAACTGAGGGAGCAGAGAAATTGGTCGGTTGTTACAGAAGTTGTGCTTATTTCCATTTTTGAAAATGGGAATGACCTTTGCCATTTTCATTTTATTAGAAAATATTCCAGTTTGAAATGATTGATTGCAAATATGAGTTAGTGGTTTGGCTATAGATGATATAAGGTTTTTAATTAGGCTCATATCAATATTGTTATAGTCGGTTGACTTTTTATTCTTAAATTTATTAACTTTATCAATTAATTCTCTCTCTTCCTACGTAGTTAGAAATATAGTATTTTGGTTAATATCAATATTTCTTTCACTAGCATCTTTATTTATCGGGTTAGCAATTTCTTTTGCCAAATTGTAGCCAACATTTATTAAATAATCATTGAATCCATTTACAATCTCCTTAAGTGTGCTTGCATTTTGTTGATTGTTAACAAGAAAATAATTTGGACAATTCAAACTTTTTATAACTTTTATTAATCAAATTATTTAGCACTTTCCATGTCCCTTCTGTATTACTTTTATATAATTCCAATAGTTTATTATAATAGTTATTTTTATTATATCTCATAATACTAGTTAATTTATTTTAAGATTTTTTTATATTCATTTTCCGCTTCCTTAGCTGTGCATTTTAAGTGCTGCTTATACAATACATTTTTCTTTTTACAGGCATTGGCAAGGCCTTTAGTAATCCATGGCTTCTCTTCATATTTATGGTTTCTTTGTCTTTGCCAAGGACAGTGTTTGTCATATAATGGCATGAGAATGGACATAAATTCATCATATGCCTTGTTCGGATCATGATGTGAATAAACCAGATTCCAATTTTGTGTGTATAAGTCCCTTTTTAGAGCCCCCAAAGCTTCGGATGTCCTTTTGCGAATCCATTTAGTACTTTCAGTTTGAGTTTTCGTCCAAGTTACGTTCTGTACAACTATGAAGATTAGGAAGATGGTCAGTGATGTCGCTCAAAAGCATCCCACTTACAACTTTACTCCTGATGTCATTGATAAAAATATTGTCTATCAGAGTAGCACAGTTAGTGGTTATTCTTTTTGGTTTGAGGATAGTGGGAAATAGGCTTAAACAGTACATTGTATCCAAAAAGTCTCTGGTCTTTCTGTGTTCATTTGTATTCAATAGATCTATGTTAAAGTCACCACAGACAAAGACACTCTTTCTTTTTTTTTTCAAGCAGAGGTGTCCCTGAAAAAGATGATGTCTGGAAGGCAAACATGTTCTTACAGAATGTGTGTGTGTTCTTCAGCTTCAATTTTCTGCACAGATGTGTTAGTTTCTCACGATAAGTGCTCTCATACAGCCATGACAGATGCTGGCTACTGAACATGTCACTGATAGCAGTCGGGATGGTCCTTCTCTTGTTTGGCTTGGAGAATATGCAATCCATTACTTCCAAGAACTAATTCTACTTTGCCTCAGTCCATTTCAGATGAGAGCGAGCCCAGAGAAGCTAGTAGGACTGCAGGATGTGTAGTTTTGCATAGTAGAATCTTAACTTGGTTTGATGATCCCACAACAAAAGGGATAGTTTGAGTTTTTTGAAGTACTGTTTTATGAGGTACTTATCCCTTGTCAGTGTATAACCTACAGTAGATAGCTGTCAATAAGCTACTAGAGTGAGGAAGCAGAGTAAACAAGCTCACAGAAGCTGAGCAGTACACTGCTTTGGACGGGCACAGCAGCAAAACATACATTAGCCACCTAAAGAAGGTCCACCTCAAATAAATCAATATCGGTTAAAGTGTACACTATATCCTGAGTATATCATGTGCTTTACCCCACTGTCAGACTGTACTTTCTTTTTGCAGTACATTCTCTCAAACAAATAGGAATTTGGAAGTCGTGCGTATGGCTGAGAAGACGTAGTTACAGCCAAAGACAACACCTGTCTTCTTCAAACTGAGAGCTTATTGACAGCTATCAACTATAGGCAATATACTGTCAAGGGATAAGTAATTCATTCAACCCCACTTCAGAAAACCCTAACCATCTGTTTAATCCACTCAATGAACCTCTTGCAGCTTTCAACAAAGTGGCAAACCTCAAACCATCATGCTGGTATGCAACCTTGCCTTCTGTGATTGCCCATTTTATACCAAATCATAACTGAATCACCTGCAACCTATTCACCAGAACGTGCCAAAAGCGTGGTTTCTAAAAATGCCAAAACTTTCTTCTTATCCCAATTTCTTTTGCGATGCCTTGCAGACACCCAATCCAGGATAAGCAAATATTTATAAGAATAAATAATATTTAGAAGGGAAACTTAAAATAATTTTGTTTGTGTCATTAACAACCAAAATGATGGTAAAAGAGAATTCACAAATCACTTAATTCTCTTTTTATTTGCATTTTTGCATTTTAGAATTGAGTATGTACAATTGCATCTTTCTTGTAGACCAATATCCATTCCAACACAGACATTTTTTCAGAAAATGGTTAAGAGATATCACACGTATTATAAAATTAGCGAGTTTGATTGGGAGTTTGTTTAAATTATGCAATAATTTGGAAATTTTTTAAGAAGTTTTTCTAGTCATCATGCGATGATATTTCATGAGAAGTGAGTCAATTGAAAAGGACTGTATTGTGATGTTTTATTTTCCTGTCTGCTCCACACAATGCTTTACGAGACAGCTTACAGACAGACACTGAGGGAATTTCGAAGAGAATTTTTGAGAAAGACTGACACAGATTTGCCAGACAAAAAGGATCAAGTGGAAATGTTTCAGGCGGAGGCAGAGAAAGAATTGCGTCTGCACTAGAATCCACGTCAATATTTTGAGCGGTACCCTGCCAGTAAAATATTCCGAGGACTTGTCAACTCTCAATAATACGTGCAAGTTCCAAGAATAAGGATTATCCCGGGACAAAACCCCGAGGGAGCCCATAACTTTCCTTAGATGTTTTTACATAGCCTTCGGTAACCATGAATGCCAATGTACAGGCTACCTAAGACATACTGCAGTAAAAACAGACTTCAAGAAGTAGTCAATATTTAAAACAAAAATAAATGTAATCAAAATCATCAATTATTTTGATGGGTCAGAAAATAAGGACAGCCTATGTGCACAAAGCAATTCGTTGGTGAAGAGATTGCCCATTTACCCAGTAATTCTATCAATCTACAGCAGGAAAACACATTTCAATTGGACTGAAGGTGATTTTCTTTGCCATCAAAAATGCCATGGTGTTCATTTATATGCTTAATTTATTGCACCATTGACTTAGGTCTGCAGGGAGAGAACACCTTCATTTGTGTAGAGGGAGAAGATTTACACACACGATGAAAAGTTCTTTACTTCAGTAAAGCTTGTAGGTGGAGCACCTGCCAGACACTGAAAAAAAAATCAAGAATGATAAACAGCAGCAGAATAAGAGAGTTAGGGTGGTAAATTACAGACCTTTTTACTTTATCACATACTGAACAGTACAATTAGCACAGAACTAAAATAATCAAATCAAGAAATAAAGTAGTCTGTGCCTTATTTTTGCACTCTCAATTTCCATAACAACACCGCTATCCCTGTCATGATTACTTTCCATGCTGACCATATTGCTGGTCGTTGCCCAGGCAGAAGGCTCTCAGATCTGAAATACAGGCGCAGTCTGAGGGGTCTCCAGGGTCCATTTTGTGCCTCAAATATGTCTGTCACAATAAAGCTTTCCAATTTTACACCGGCCCAGGCTGCCCGATTTCCACCACACTGTGATTCGTCATAAGCTGAAAGAAGAAGACGAAAAAAAAACCCCCCAAAAAAACGATAAAACTGTAAATACAATATAAAAAAATCTTGGGCCCAGCACTAGTTGGATTACAGGGTGCCGCCTCAATCATTTCCAGACAGGCTTGGCGCTGACACCTTATGCACAGAAACAGAAGGCGGGCAGACTCGCTTAATTCTCTGGCCTTGTGATGAAAAGCCCTCATCCACCGAGCTCTCAGATAGGGAAAGAGGTGCAGAGGCAGAATATGTCCAGCTGGGCCTCAGCTGCCTCACATCTCCACCACCCGCCAAGCCCACCTCGCCCAGACACACTCCAATTAAGCGCACTTCCTGACAGCCAGCCAGTTTGGCAAGAATCACCAAAAAGCAAGGAACCAATAAATGACTTTAGAGGCATGAAAAGAGACATAACCCCAACCATAAAAACCCCTGATGCGTAGTACTAGAAATATGAGTGTGCACAGGGGAACAGAATAGAGCTCATTCTTAGTTTTCCTCAGGCATTTATTTTGTACACTGACACCTGTGAACTTGCCAGAATATAACGTTTAAATCTGAGTCCCACTCTTCATTGGTCAAAATCACAACATCCCCATATGTGAAACTCAGGATAACAGGATAATTACCTTTTGATTGTCTGTATAATACAACACTGAACTGAGCATGTTGCACCAAAAAAAGAAAAAAGAAAAAATATCAACAGGAAACAGGGGGGGGGGGGTATTTGGGGGTATGAGGTGTTTGTATAACTTTCTACTTTCTGAATTGCGAGAGTTCAGAGGTCCAGTCCAAACTTTGACAAAGAAAACAGCTACATGTACTGCAGGAAGCAGGCAGACAGGCACAAAAATATACTTGTCTCTCAAAATGTAAAAGAACATTTATAAAAAACACAACAGTGGGTTTGTGCACATCCCCTGAGATGTTTTCAGTCCCACAGCTGGGGGGGGGGACACCAACATCACCTTTTACAGAATAAGGACAATTCATTATGCATGCTTGTTTGTTTGCTCGCTTCAAACCCCCCAACCCCCACCCCTGCGTCGAAGGGCTCAAAACACCAGACATCAAACCTGCCTCAAAAGGAAGAGGGGGGGGGGGGGTCACATGCTTGGTTTTTTGTTTCTAAATATTTTATTGGCATAGTTCCAGTTTTACATGCTTTCAATTCTGAGGAGGATTAGGATGAATGCCAAAACAGCTTCATCAAGCCTTTTTTTTTTCCCTCTAAAGCCTATTGGAGCCTGAAAGAGTAAAGCCTAGTCTCAACACCAAGACTGAGCTTTTCCAGCGTAAAGCAACTGCAGCAACTTTGGGGGAAAAAAAAAAAAAAAACTGAATTTGAAGAGGTTTGACTGACATTAACCCCTCATGGCGCTCAGAATGACCACAGAGTCTTTGTGAATGTTTTTGACTGTTCTTATAGGCGTCATTAATATTAATTAAGTTTATTGTGCCATTTATAAACAAAGTTAGGGTTTATTAACCAAATGACACTCAATGACCATGTCAGCCTTATGCACACCCCTTCAAATAAAGTGTGAGCAAACAGACTATTTATCCTCCTAACAGAGACTTTTCACCCTGTTTTTATCAAATGAACAGCACATTTGTCAGTGCTAAAACCTTCACACCAAGGAAGAATCATTAAAAAGTAAAAAAAAAAAAAAATTTTGGAAACATTTTCAGCTCAAATTTGTTTATTTTCTCACGTGATGTATAAATAATAATTTAAAAAAAAAACTCCAATCATTAAGCCTTTTTTCTCTGCCAGGTCTCGGGAGGTTCTGGTGGAAAAGCAGATTTTCTCCAGCCACAGTGCCGGTGCTTGCTTGGGTTCAGAGTTTTATTAATCACATCCAAAACCCCAAGACCCTCATATGCAAAGAAACTCTAAAGCAGTAATGACCAAAACACCACATTTCACCGTAAGGATGACATCTATTTCAACACAATCTGCATTTTTCTGATTTCCGATCCTCCACAGATAGATATGGCCAAAAAGCCACAGTTTTAGCTCAACCAAGGAACGTGCATTGAATCCAGTTGTTATTAAGTCACCCGTATCAATCGAGACTGTCATCTTAGAAGTGGCCACAGCTGGTCAGGATCATTTTAAAAAGAATTATTGTAGGAAAAATACAATGTAAGGCCATGACAAACAAAATTATACTTATTACAAATATTAACCTCAGTTTAAATGATATACATTACAGCTGTTAAATAACATTACAGAGTTCTAGTCGGAGAACAGAATAACCTAAAAAGCATTACACCGTACGCCAAAAACAGGTCAATCACACCAAAAACAGAAAATATGTAAAACATTCCCTGAAAAATGCAAAGATCGCCCAGAGTAACAGCAATAAAAACTGCGACCCCAAAAATCCCCAACACTGCCAACTTGACCTAAAATCTCAAACCTAAAAACTTGAGCAAAATCTCATACCTGGCTTACATGAGCTAAAATCTCAAACCCTGTAAACGTGGGCTAAAATCTCAAACACTGCTAACCTGGGCTAAAATATCAAACCCCACTTACAAGAGCTAAAATCTCGAACCCCGCTAACTTGAGTTAAAATATTAAACCCAGCAAAGTTCAGCTGAAATCTGCAACTCTGCTTGCATGAGCTAAAATCTCAAAACCCCACTAACTTTAACTAAAATCTCTCACCACTCTAATTTGGGCTAAAATCTCAAAACCCTTCTAACACGAGTTAAAATCTCAAACCCTGCAAACTTTAACTAAAATCTCTCACCTCTCTAACTTGAGCTAAAATCTCAAGCCCTCCTAACCCAACCTAAAATCTCAAACCCAACTAACTTGAGCTGGGACATATCACCCCACTTACTTGAATCAAAATCCCAAACACAAATTCTGTATCTTGAGCTAAAATCTCAAACCCAAGTAACTTGAGCTAAAATCTCAAAACCAGAATCAAAAACATTTGAACGACACCTAGGCCATGGGGGCACCTGCTTTTCACAAGATTCTCTCATGGCAGTCATGAGGTTATAGCTGGCAGGATTAAACAGCATTCTGCCAACTGCCTGCTTTTCCTGGCCGCTCCAATGGAGCAGAGAGTGATGGACAGAGAGTAGGCCGAGACACCAGATGACCTCCTTTACCTGAGTCCTTCAGACAGGGAGCCCCCTGAGGCTTGGCTGCATAAAGAGCCTTCACTGTGTTGCCGGATAACCTCCCTCCCTACCCAAAACTCCCTCCCACCAGCTCAGCCAGACACCTCCCCTGGCCATCTCCTCCAAGAAAGACAAGAAAAACCCTTCTGTTACAAAGTAGAGTGGCCAGAATAACCAGGATAATCTGAAACGTTTGATTGACATCCTCAAAGAGGAACAATAGGAACTCTGAGGCAGAGGTTTCCTTCGCATGTAATCAGGAGGATGACAGATCAAGGGGTCTTTTCAATAGCAGAGAGGTCAAACCAGTCTTTGCAATTTTTCAGGGAACACATTTTCACAGCTTATATTTCACATTTAATGTCTTCAAAGCGGCACGAAAATCAAAATCATCACCATTTTTCCAGAAAATAACATTTGTTTGCTTGAAGGCAATTTTCAAAATGAATCTTTTTAACCTTCCTTGAAATCATATTTGCTGAAGGGAAATGCTTTATTGTCCATGCAACTTGGAAGGTGAGATGCTCTTCCTTAAAACAGCTTGAACAACTATTATGAGGTATTTGCACAGCAAAACCACTCACTGCATGTTCTCATATACACGGTTATGAGGCATGAAATTGAATAAAGTATTTACTCTTAAACAATACGTGCCAATTATCTCAGTTTCAAACTTAGAAATTCCACGGCCCCATAATTCCAATGGAATCAACAAGGCACAAATTCTCATTTTGACAAAAATTTACAACCTCATTTCCAAAAAAGATGGGACGCTGTGTAAAATATAAATAAAAAACAGAATGCAATGACTTTCAAATCATTTGAACTTTACATTTATTTGAAAATAGTTTGTACAAAGACAATATATCAGATCTTGAAACTGAGATATTTCATTCTTTTTTGGAAAATATGTGCTCATTTTGAATTTGATGCCAGCAAAACGTTTCAGAGAAGTTGGCACAGGGGCATGTTTACCACTGAGTGGCATCACATCATCTTCAAACAACAATCTGTGAGCATTTGGGAACAAAGGAGAACAACTGCTGTACTTGTGAAAGCAAAATGTTTTTTCCATTCTTGCTTATGTAGCATTTCAACCGCACAATACTTTGCAGCCTCCCTTGTCATGTTTTTCACTAATAATGTGTGAAATATTGTCAGTGGGTGTCAAGGTCTGGACTGCAGGCAGACCACTTTAGTACACAGACTCTTTTACTACAAAGCCACGTTGTTGTAATGCATGCAGAGTATGGTGTTTGGCATGATGTTGCAATGAGCAAGGCCTTCCCTTAAAAAAGGCAATTGGATGGCAGTAAATGTTGCACCAATGTTCCTGAGTCCATGCAGTAATTTCCACTGCAGAATCTTGTCTGTTTTTAATGGAGTGCCACCCAAGGACCTGAAAATCGCAGCCTTTCAAAACTGGATGTTGGCCTTGTTCCATGTGTACATAGATTTTTCTGGATTCTTAGAATCTTTTAACAAAATTATGTACCATAGAGGATAAAATCTCCAAATTCTTTGCAATTTTAATTTGAAAACATTATTCTTAAATTGTTGAACTATTTCCCCTTTTTTCATAGAGTGGTTAAGTCCTCATCATATTTACTTGAAAAAGACTTTATACCCAATCATGTTACAGATCTGTTGCTAATAAATCTAATTACCTGCAAGATGTTCTGCCAGTTGTCTTTTCTTAGTATCTTGCATGTTGGAATGCAATGATTTGCAAATCATTTTATTTAGACTATTATCAGCATCCCATTTTTTTTTGGAAATGGGGCTGTAACACAAAAACCCATTCCAAGGACCAAAATTATTTATACAATAGAACAGAAAAGATATTGTGCAAGACATACTGATACAAAAGCAGTCACTCAGATTAAGTTTAGCCAATGATTTAGCCTTCAGAAAACATCTATGCAATTATCTAACAACAACAAGACAGCTCTGCGAGGCATTCGGTGAAGTAGCACATCGAGGCTCGTGTTGCCCTTTTCAGAGCATAAAAAATAAAAATTTAATTCCAAAACAGACAAGGCTTTTTACAACAACGGATGGATGAATCGTGTAAAAGATATTCATTAGCAAAATAACGTTGTTCAAAGTGGGCATCATTCTAGAAAACACTTTAAAAGGCCCATTTGCCAGCTTTAATAGGACAAATTAAAATTGCTAAATGATGATGACAAAGACAGGGGTTGGCTACAATTTGAATTACACTTCATGTCACTTATACAACTTTTTTTGACATTTACCTGCAGAGATGGCAAAAGAATTTAGTCTCTCAGAATACTGGACAGAATACTTGATATATGTACTGTTTACACCATTTAAATAAAATGAACTATTGATAATTAATCACTTACTTAATCACTTAATTGACTTTATGTAAAACATCAAACAATTAGTTTTTCACCGAATAAAATTAATATTAATGTCTTCAGTTTTGTTTTTCAGAATTGCCTCCTATACTTCTTGGCAGCATTACATGTAGGAAAAAGTTTGTAAACATATCATTATTTTTGCTTTCATTTTCTTTGATTGCCACTTCATGTCTGAAATAATGTAATAGTGCCGTATATTCTGATTTCATAAATTTTGCATTTAAATAACCAATTGAGTCCAGATATCAATTTTTTGTACTTATCTGAAATTCCCATTGTGATTTTATTGCAGGTAGAATATTCAACAACCATATCAGTAGTACCTGCTTTCATCTTTCATTTAGTCCTGACAAGCTATTAGGTGCATGCTCCTGGAAATTACTGTGCGAGATCATAGACCAAAAATGATGGTAGATGGAAGGGATATAGGATTTTGCCATTCCAGTGCTGCACAAGGACACATTTATGTATTAATGTGTGTAAGTCTTGGGCTTACCCCAAAGGAAAGATAAACCACTAAACCCCTGCAATCTCTTTGTTTTCACAAACACATTTTTATATCTTTCATCTCAACAAACTATACGCACACACACACACACACACACACACACACACACACACTCACTGTGCATAACACCATTGCTATCATCAGCGCCACAAGCTTCTCTGAACAGTTGGATAACTCTTCCTGATTTACATTTGCATGGAATTAAAATCAAAGAGGTAAATAAATAATGTAAGAGAAATTGGCCAATGGAAGGGGCTTTGATTTTGTGTAAGCAGTCTATTATCCATGCCTGCTGAATTACACTTGAAGTGATTAAGAGAGATTTTGTTTCCCTGAGCTGCTAAGAAGCCTCTGCTCTTATTGTTGAAGGCTGAAATAAGAGGGATGAAAAGCCTTATTACTGGATCAATCAACTAACGCGTAGCTTCACCCAGCCTACACAGATGTCATCACAGAGTTTGTACTCTAAAATATGTAAAATCAGTAAAAGAATTCTGTTTGACAAGAAAATGTAACATCGTATACAAGAGATCAATCATCAATTAAAAAAAGAAAAAAAAACAACATCTATAAGTCTGCAGGGCCAGATTGAAGTAAAGGTCAAAGATAAGATATATTAATTTAATCAACCTTCAGTACTTTAATCAATGCTGGAAAGAGAGCCAAATTATGGGGTAATGAATTGTGTTATAACAGATTAAGCCTAGTTTCAAATTTAGCTTAAGAAAGGTGATGAAAAACATTTGAACCATAGCAAAATAACGACTCCTGCTTCTGTGAGCTCATCATCTTTAAGTGTCTGACGTGACTTATTTGATTGCAGTTGAGCTGTTTGGTAAGTTAAAACCCAAAGAAAAGTGTCTTTAATTATAATTTAAAGAAATGTTCTATATTACTCTAATCTCCATTTCACACCCACGCAATTAGGTCATGGATATGCGCCAAAATTGCCCTGCACAGTGACTACAATTTTTACCTCTGCTGTACTCCTTAATAATGTCTCAAATTTAGACTGAACCTTGAGCACAGAAGGCTTTCTCTCAGACCCAGTACATACAATGGCACTCCCCAGACAAATCTGACAAGCAGGAACTGTTTATTCCAGAAGAAACAAAAATAGCTCCCAGCAATCTCCAGCAATCTTTTCCCCAGGTACACTGAGAAGGGCCAGATGGGGAGTCTCCGAGCACCCCATGTCCTGGAGAGCGTCCCCCACTGCGGGGGAAATAAGCAATCAGCCCCAACATCGCACTCCCCTAAACAGACAGCAACAGCAAACTCGGCTGTCCCTCTCTAGCTACCCACACACACACGCACACACACACACACACATGCTCAACAGCTTTCAAACACAGATCATATAAGCAATGGGCTGAGAGTTGGACAAGGAGATAGGATTTTGAATTCATGTAGACATTTAGATAGGGAAATCAGATTAGCATTTGACACCATGCGTGAAACCACAATTATATCAGGTTTCCAATAATTCTGCGAAATTGGTCAAAGTAACCATCCAAAGTGTTGTTCTGGAACAGGACATGACAAAGTTTACAGAGTACAGACTTGCCCTGCTGAATGTAAAATATGAAAAAGGCTTCGTTTGTGCACTCATTAGGCGAGAGCAAGCCAACCTCCAACAACGAGGGGTGTTCGAAAAGAATGAAGATTCAGATTTACACAATCATTTTGGTGGCAATTCATATTATCAGGCGCAAATACACTTATATAGCTTGCGGTAGTTTTTGAATCATCAATGAAAGAGTCAGGAAAATCAAATGTTTACAATGAAAGCCCACTAGGCTGGAGATTTCTTTCCTTGAAGAAATCTCAAGCTCAGTGAGAGGCTGGCAGGACATCTGTAGGAATCTTGCAGAGGTGCCATCATTTTTAATTATCTATTTGAGCCAAGACAGACTACCCCAAATACAGGAACTGCACTCAGCACTTTTGACAAACTCAAGATTCAGACCCCCTTTGCATTCTTGCAAGAAGCGGAATGTGTCTCCTGGATATCAAAAAACTAAAAGAAAACATCCATTATGACATATTCCTATTTCAAATTGCTAACTGGGGCAAAGTTGTGACAGAGCATGTGATTTGCATGAAAACATTGGGAGCATAACTTAAAATGCTATGTTTATCAATGTTTGATACACAATACATCCTCATTCTGTGCACTTTATGTGCAATAATTTGAACCAAAAATTGATTGCAGCGCCCAAAGGGGAGGGCACACTGGGAGGGGCAAAGCATGAGATAATAATTAAATAATCAGAATTAATGAAGGAAAATGAAGGAGAAACTGACAAGGGTGGCTGTATTGCAGGGGGAAATAATTATGAAAAGACTCAGGATGTGGCAGTGCTCTTCCGTCACCTTCTAAACAGGTGGGGCCTGGTGGCTTTGTGGCCAATGGCGGATGCCAATGCAAGAGAGTGCAGACTAAGGAGGGGTTCAAGTTTTTGTAATATGGTACCCAGGAGTCCTCCTCGGGGTCATACCCCTTCCAGTGAAGTGGTGTTCACATCCCCTAAACCTGCCATCCAGGATGCAAAGGGACCGCCATTGATGAGTCTGGAGACAGGCGGGGATGGGACAAAAGAGCTGTAAGGAGAGGGACAGACCAGTTTAATATATGAGACATGGAAAGTAGGGTGCATGTGGCAAAGTGGAGGCTGGGGAACCAGTATCATTGCCGAGGGCAATAAGACCCACACAATGGGGAAGGGACCCATGAACCAGGGAGCAAGCTTCTAAGACTGCACAGTCAGGTGGATGTCTCTGGTCACCATCTGTCCTATCCCTTAGCTGGGAGGCAGGTGGCATCAATAGTTGCTCTGATTTTTGAAGACAGAGACATGTTTCAGGAAGAGAGCGTGGGCTCCTCTCCATCTCTGGTAGGGGTGGTGGAGAAGGAACTGAGTCAAAAGAACCTCCACTTCCCTTTCTTTAGCTTGTAAAAGAAGGGGGGTTATAACTCAGACAACACTCAAAGGGAGACATACCAAGACCCGCCCAAGGAAGAGAATTATTAGCAAGTTCCATCCAAGGCAGGAGATGTGACTGCTTGCCGGAAGTTCCTTCCGAAAAGTAGTGGAGAGTCCCTCCTCCTGGATTAACCTCTCCACTTAACTATTGATCTAGGAATGGGAACCAGAGGAGAGATGAGGGGTGGTGCCCACCAGGGCCCCGAAGGCCTTCCAAAACCAGCTTGAAAATGGAGGCCAGAATCAGAGACAACCTTTGGGGAGATGTTGTGGAAGCACAGCAGGAGGAGTTCCACCATCTCTCTCCTTAACCGTGGGCAGCTTCATCAGTGTGACAAAGTGGGCTGCCTTCGAAAAATAGTCCATGGTAGGTCATGACCACTGTGAGCCCATCAGACTCCGGCAGCCTGGGGACAAAGCCTATTGCGATGCATGCCCACACCTGATGGGAAACTTTGAGGGGCTGGGGGGCCACTGGGGGGTTGATCACTTAATTTTGCCAAGGCACAGGTATCACAGGCAGTGACATACTCTCAGGTTTCCCACCAGATAGTAGGCTACCAGAACCATAAAGAGATGAGTGACAGGGTGCAGGATACCTAAGGGTGGCATGCTAAGGAGGAGGCGCAGATCCAGGTGAGGACTCTAACTCTCATCCGATCCAAGACAAAGTGGTGGTTCAACAGAGAACTTACGATAATAAACTAGCCTGGAAGACTCCTTTTATGATGTGCTCCAATTCCAACTTTGAGGCAACTAATAAACATCTGCTATGAAGTCCTCAGTTCCGCCTCAGAGATGAGTGTGCATAAGCAAGACAGGGCATCGGGCTAAAAGAATGGGACTAACAGGCCTGATTGGGATTGAGCCTCTTGGTTGACTTGAGGTACTCAAGGTTCCAGTGGTCTGTCCAAAGGAGGAGAGGGAAGCTGGCCCCTTGAAGCCAATGCCTCCACTCTTCAAAAAACAGCTTGATTGCCAGGAGCTCACAATCCAGTAGAAGGGGGATTTGGAAGGGACGAGGGCAGTAAAAGGAGCAGAAATTGTAAGGTAGCCTCTGATGAAGTGCCTGTAAAAGTTGGCAAAACTCAGGAATCTCCGTAGCTGCTTGCAATCTGTGGGTACCGGCTAATCTAAGACAATTGTTATGTTCTGCTGATACTTGCTAATCTCCACCCCCGCCCCGCATCCCCACCCCCAGGACCCCGTAAAGCCTAGAATCTGCAGTGGTGTTTGATAGAATTCACACAGGATTCACAAAGAGCTGGTTCTCCAGTATTCGCTGGATCTGGCACACATGCAGCACATGTTCCTCCAAGGAGCAGGAAAACACTAAAATGGAATCAAATACACATACATGAAACGGGAGATCATGTTGTGAAGGATATTATTGATAAGGTTCTAGGACACAGTGGGAGCATAAGTGAGCTCAAATGGCATCATGAAGTACTCATAAAACCAGAAGGGATGTTGAACACTGTCTTCCATTCACCACTGTCCGATTCAGATCATGTGATATGCACTGCACAGGTCCAGCTTAGTAAAGAAGTGGCACCCTTGAAGACAGAATCTATAAGTGGCAGCAGATAGCTGTTTTTGACTGTGATGGCCTTAAGACCTCTGTATTTGATGTATAGACAGAGAGAACCAACTTTGTTGACACAAAAAAGATGCCAGCACCAGCAGGTAGAGACAAAGATCAAATAATGTAATCAAGTAATGGTGCTTGGAGAGATATTCATCTATCACTCTGGATTCTGGTGTTGACAGGGAGTGCAGCCTACCCCAAGGTGATGATGTTGCTGGGAAATCAATGGCACATTCATTTGGGTGGTGTGGAGGAAGTAATGAGGCTGGAGAATTGCAGAAAGCCTGGCAGAGGTTGTGATTGAAGGGAGGGACCCCCTTAAGGTCCACCAACTTCTTGCGGCCAGTAGGAAGGGGTGTGACAGGGCAGGAAGCACACTGTAAACAGGACTGTGAGTAGGAAGAATTTATTCAATAATGGTGCCACCAGCTCAATTTGTATGAGGATTATGCTTTTTTAGCCATAGCCCCCCAACACAACAGGGGCATGTAGTGGTTCTCTCAGATAGAAGACAATGGTCTCAAGATGATAATCAAAGATTTCTCTCTAAACCTGAATGGTTGCTTCAACGATGTCAGGAAATGTCATTCCTGTAAGAGCCTGGGACCAGAGGGGCATAGCCGGGGGGGGTTTAGTTGTGGAGACCCCAACTAAATAGCTATTTTTTTCATCATTAACAAGGCTCAAAGAAGCTCCACACTTCATCGGTAGAGTTCTGACATTTAAAACGAGGCACTGAGAACTTTGAGAATGCACAGGTAGTTTATTAAAAAAAGACTATTTATGCAAACAGTACCTTGAGGTATTTTCTAGTCGCCTCCATCTTGAAAGTAACAATAAGTCGATTGATGAGCACGAACGAATAGATTGCAATCTGTTGCACTGTACCTATTACAGCCCTAATTTAAAAAAAGTTAGCACATTACAGAAAATACAAATGAAATCAAAAACCAGTGATTTGCAAAGCTAATTCACTCCCTATTGCTAAGTAAACACAACAAAAACATATTATTTGATGCTATAACTTGTGAATTCCATCCCATTCAAATATGTGCTTATTTCTAACCTGTTGACTGCAACAGACTCCCATAAAGTTGGTGCAAGGGCCATTTAAGACTAATGATGATGTGAACAGTAGCGATGAGGAGATGTTAAATAGGTTCTGTTGAATTGGTGAGCTAAAAATGGTAAAATTGAAGGTCTGGTCCTTCAAACAAAGAGGGGTGAACTCACTAATTCGCAAACAGATGCATAAGGTTAGAATCCATCACGCTGAGAGTCTTGGGCATTTCACCCTGTAATCTATAGTGTGTAACGTAATAAAAAGATGACGGGAATCTGGCTGAATCTCAGTGGGTTAAGGGCTAGGCTGAAAACTTCTAACTGCATGTGATCTCCAATCCCTCAGACAACACCAGGTTAAGAACAGTCAAGTGACTGCAATCGATATCACAACATTGGCTTTAAAATTTGGTGAACCTTTGTCACTTGACACCGCTGCATCCACAGATGCTATAGCTTTACTCAGCAAAGCCCAAGCCAAAGATCAACGCTGTCCCAAAGTCTCACTGTCTTCTCTGGTCTCAACGTCATCTGAGATGGACCGTAACACAGTGTAAGCCACCAAAGACAACATCAATGTCAGATCCAAAATCCAGCATCAGTGCTGGTATGAGGGTTTGTCAGAGCACATGAAATGGATGACAAGCACATCTGCAGGGGCAAAATTGATGCAGAATGATTTCAAAGAATTTTGGGGCAACATATACTGCCATCTAGATGTCTGCACCAGAGTCATACCTGCATTCTCCAGCAAGGCAATACCAAACATCATTCAGAGCAGATTACAAGTTCATGACTGTGTAAGCAGGGGGTTACGGATGCTGGATTGGCCTTCCTGCAGTCCTGATCTAGCCTCTAATGGAAAATGTTTGGCACATTATGAAGAGAAATATACAGCAATGAAGGCTCCATGCAATGCGAAGCTGTCAAGACCTGGATAATGGAGAGAATTCAAGAAAAATTCTGCTTGCAAGACTTTACCAGCAGATGCCTTTAGAGCCCAAATGCTTAATTAGCGTGATTAAAATACTTCATGGTGATGGTACAAATTGTTAGCAGCAGACTGTGCCAACTTTTCTGGATGGATTTAGATTCAAAACATTTTAAATTTCAATATGAATTGATAGGACGAATATTAGCGCATCAAATAATGTCTTATGCCATTTTAAGAGGCTGAACTGAAATTTCAACTCTGTCCTTTATGATTTTATTAGCATTTTCCATGATGTACCAACCTTTTTGGAACTTGGGTTGAAAAAAGTACCACCAATCCTATTAAGACAGTCTACACAAAATGTTTACACACAAATCTAGAATCCAAGCATGGCATGTTTTCCATAATGCTATTGAAAGTCATATTGAAAGATAATAGAAAGGCACTCCTTGAGTGCAAACCTCCGCCAAGGCAGCGCAATCCAAATGTGCATGAGTGGGAGCAAAGTTGAGTTATTGCATGTGATAGGATTTCAAGATGGCTGCCTTTCAGTGATCGCGGTCAAAATTAATAGGGTCCATCCATGATGTAATAGCAATCCACCCACAAAATTTCAGACAAATCCGTGCATTACTTTTTGAGTTATCGCATGTGATAGGATTTCAACATGGCTGCCGTGGCTGCCATATTGTTTCAGTGATCGTGGTGAAAATTTATAGGGTTCATCCTTGATGCAATAGCAATCCACATACAAAATTTCAGACAAATCCATGCATCAATTTTTGAGTTATGTTGTTCACAAACAGACACACAAACAAACAGGGGCGAAAGCATAACCTCCGACCCCAACTTTGTTGGCGGAGGTAATAAAGCTTCAGACTTAACAAGTGATGCTGGGTCATTTTGCAAGGCTCAAAGCTGGCTTCCCACTTGATCACTACAGTATGATCTTTCAGGGTGTTTCTTTGTTGAGGTAGATGGCAGGTCTTGTAGCAGACAAGCGAATGCTTCAACAATGACATCCACAAGCACGTATGCTGAAATAATAAGAGCCTATCCCAGAAGTGAAGCATAAAGTCCTATGGAATGGCTTTTCTGTAGTATGAATGTTTCTCTCCAGACCACGTCAAAATGTATCAGACCAAAGAGAATCCCTATATGCACTTTGTCCCATAGATTACATAATTATGCAGTCTCTCCAAATGTGCTACTGGACTTTGACGGCGGGGCCTCTGTTTTTTAATAAGTAAGTCCCATATTCTAATTAAGGTTTAGGAAATGGGTTGAGGGAATAATTTCTGGCTAGAAATGCAAAGTACTTCTGTCTCTATCTCAATTCATTTTGAATAAACTAGATATTCCACCCACAATTACAAAGACACAAACAAAAGCTTCCCAATGTTTGTTTGCCACTGCTGATTGCACATTCATGGAGATTAATTGATCAAGGTTACATTAGACAGAAAAAGGAATTCACCGCAGCAGTAATTGCCTACTTTATATAAAGATGAAAACAAATTCAGAGCTGATGACCGCATACAATGACTACATCAGCTAATCTTACTTCTTGTCTCTATTTTTCAGTGGGCAAATTCCTATGCTGTGAGTGCACAAATATATATTAAATTAGAGGGAACATATTGAGAATGGCTTTACTTCAACTTGAAGGAAGCCAGAAAGATTAAGTGCAATTGTGTAATTGAAGCAGATTTAAGACTTGCAGATACTCCTTTCCAAAATGACAGATGGTCTTTTTTGGCGAGCTTTGTCTGCCCACTCTCCAAGTAACAGTAAAACTTAAAAGAAATATGCCGCATAGATGAAAGGATTAAATAGCAGTTGAAAGGACACACTTTTAGGGTTACAGATAAACAGGACCGCGTAAAGCATGATTGATAAAGATTCTTTGGAGCACAAAAAAACCTCTGTATCGAAATCTCAATTTTTTTGTGATAGTGCTGTCCATAACATAGTGTTGATAAATCAAATCCAGTAACACTGTTGGGCCTCTGTTAGCTAATTTACACTCATACAAATACAGTTGATTTCAAGTGTGGCCCCTGTATATGCAAATTGTTGCGATTAAATCTTAATGTGAAATCCTGCCAAGTAAGAAAGCCATTATCATGCTGAAAAATTTTAAACCATGATGGAGCCAGCTATTAACATTATGAGAGGCCAAATCAACTAAGTGCTACACTTTTAGGAAGACACAATGCACATATGAGCTCAGAGACATCAAAAAAGACCAAGAAAACATTCCAGGTGGTGGATGTATTGGTTTCAATTTCGATAGGAATTCACCAGAGAAAATATGGAAGTTTTACCACAAGGTGTAAACTACTGTGAAAGTCTCACAGTCAAAAAAAGGACAGAAAACATCTAAAAGAAGACTTTGAAGGTATAAATATTAAGTAGGATTGTCAGTAGGAGTTTGTAAACAAAACTTTCAAATTTGGCCCCACCTCCCTGGCTTCCAGACTCCAGAAGAGCTAAGCTGCAGTGCAATGCAATGTCTCGCCCTAACATCCTGCACACTGGCTGGGGAATACACTCCCACTCATGCCTGGAAACATCCCATACAAAGAAAAATAAGAAAATAAAAGGCAGAAGGCAGGGTCTCTGTAGATACAGCCAAAAGCCTTCCAATTTGCCACGAGTGATGATTGACGGGAATTAACCTACATATTGTTTTTAGAAAAATCCTACTCAGTCTAGCTTTTAGTCAAAAAAGTGAAACTTTTTACAATAACCATGCTAGTCATCTGATTGGAATCAAATAGAGCATGCAATTCTATTGCCAAAAGTAAAATTTGAAACACCCTGAAAACAAGCAGGAACTGAAGACCGTGTAACTACAGGAAAATATGAGCTTCTGATGGAGTCTATGGGTTCCAGACATCACCCAGTCATTGGCAGCAAATAATTTCTCATCAAAGAGTAAAAATTTTGATTTACAGTTGTTTTGGTTTGTCAAAATACTTTCAAGTCCTTAACCTTGGGTTGTGGGTGTTTAACAGTTGTTGCAATTCCAATAAAAGCTGAAATTACAAGCGATAGTCCTCTTTTACAGGGACATCTTGCTCAGTTCTTCTCAAATCCCTTTGGTGGCATATTGGGCTATAATGATGGCAAATGTGTCACTGTCAAAATACTACTGAGTCTGACTCTATGGGTACAAATTACAGCAAGGCTTCCACAGCTCTCCTTGTCTGAGAATGCCACAACATCTAAAAGGAAGCAGCTTTAGAATTCTCTAGGGCCTCAATACATACCATCGCACTAAGACTACATTCTTAAACAGTCCTCAGGAGAGCCCGACAGAATGGTCCAAATTTCCAAACGCAATCTTTGACTATCTTTTTTCTACTTGACAGAAACACTGTCACCCACTGAAAAGCATGGAGGAGTGAACAATACTAAAAGCTTTTTGGAAGCATTTCCATTTTGACATGTTTGTTGCTTCATTTCTGCAGAGCCCCTCCACTGCTTTTTCATAAATGTGCCTGTCTCAAATCCAGAGTTTTAAAGCAATTAAAATTGATCTCAAACAATCAAATGGATAAATTAAAATGGCACAGATAGCTTTTTTATTTTCCCCATCTTTTATATTACATGGATTGCCCCAGTCACCCAGCATGAATACTGCCAGCATGTTACCCAACACAGTGTCAGGGCATATTCCTAGCTCAACTATAAACTACGATAGCAGAATAACATAACTTACTTAGATATAGACAGTCAGATATCAGCTTGGAAGTCAAATCTGAAACCTCTAGGTTAACTGTTCAATCGCCCGAATTCTCGCTCTAGATACAAATAAATTTGGGAACCCTATTTACTACAGCTTGGATAAACAGATTGAATAGATCAAGATTTTACACAGACAGCTTGACTGAGTTGACATAACAGCTACAGGGCCTTCATTGCCTTCTCCAGATGAGTGGCATTAGAGGCATCCCGTACCTGAGAAACAGAAAGCCAGCATTCTTGTTCAAAGCCCGCAAACTGTTCCATTACAATTTTGATGGATTTTCTTCGGGGATAAGCACTCGGTTGATTGAGCACAGATCGTAGACTTAAAACAAACATACTCGTCACCTACCTCCACAGCCAATTCAAGAATGCATTTCTATTTCATATTTCAATACGCGTCTCAGGCAGGTCATTCGGTTTTTAAATGAATACACGCTCTTTTCTGTTGCTCCCACTCAAGTTGTGATGATAAAACAATTTTTTTCAGCCTCAAAATTAATTACTGTGCATTAACAGGGCCGACTACAGTAATTTGGTCACTTGAACTTAGCCTCAAAAAATCATCGCAGAATGTCACGAGTTCTTTGTGAAAATGGAAAGCCTAGCTCAGGATATAAATGATTACAAAAAAAGGTACATCATTGGTTTTAAAAGACTGGGCAGTGTAGCATAGTGGTAAGGTGCTTGATGGGTAATTGAAGAGTTGTTGATTCAAGAACCCAGTGAAGCTTGTCTTGCAGATATGAGGTTTGGAAAAGCTCAGTCACTGGACCCTTCAGCAAGGCTGTTATCCCCAAAATTGCTCCTGGGGCTTTACCTCCGTTTCTTGCTTGCTATCCTGCCTCACTTGCAACTGATCTATTTGGCATATCTCCCAGGGCATCCTTGAAAAAGAGAGATCAGTTGTCAATGGAACTTTCCTGGGCGAATAAAGGTTTAAAAAAATGCCTTGCCTATGATTTACAAACCATTGACATTTCAAGTGGCCACAGTGCAACGCTTCAAGATTCTATTATTAACAGCGCAGCATCTGGTTCCCTTGGGTTTTAGGTGTTAGCATTTCTGAACACAATGCACAAACTACTCATATTGATGTAGTATTCCTTCATTCACCAAGTAGAAAATTCACATCAAGACTGACCATTTTAATTGGTTTAGCGTGCAGTTACGAATGTTGTCATGAATGCACACAGGCTGGCACCAGGGGTTAAAAGCATTACATGGTTTTCAAAGTGCTCATGGATGATAGCGTAACCACAGGAAAGCTTAAAAATACATTAAAAAACACTCAACTTAAAGTGCCGAAAGCAAAGTGCTTAAAAGTCAGAATCCACAGCCCAGCATTAATTAAACCAAAAGGCACACTGTCCTCCAAAGAGCATCACATTTTATTATGAGCACAGCTGTGAGAGGCAACTATTATTTCAGGCAAGTATTTTCATACTTTTTTTTTTTTTTTTGTTCAAGTGCAGAAAATAACTCTCTGGTCTCCATACATACAGAGAAACTAGATTTTTCGTGTCCTTACCAATACAATCTCTCTCTACTAATGTCCAACTACTCAACTGTATTCTCAATTCACCACAGGGGGTCTATACATATGAACTGACTGGAGAAGGAGAAGCAAAGCAATTACACCCCCCCCCCCCATGACCACGCAAGTCTAATAATTTCCTATTTCCTAGAACAGCTACTTATGGATTCCAGTCAAAAGGTCCACGCTCCACAGGTTCGGTGGTTTATGAAGGCAAGAATTACTGTACAAGGACTGACAAACACGTTTGAACCTCATTGAGCCTTTGAAGGAATCTCCATACGCTTAGAAGAGATGAGAATTCAAGCACTTGTTCCTTTTTGAACCTGAAAGTGTTTACTCAGTAATGACTTGAACAGTGTTGTGAAAATATCAAATTAATGCTGTGATAATCTGTATGAATAGCATGCATTTAATACAGTATTGTGGTAGGCAAAAAAAAAGAGAATACACATCCAACCAGAGGGCACTCAGAGAGTGCATATCTCCGCCAGCAGGTTTTGGTCAGACTGTTTATGAAGATGGACGACGCATCTCCTCTCCCTAATGCTATGCAAAAATGGAGCCAAAACATCCATCATACGGACACTCCCATCTTGCACATCTGGAGCCACAGTCCGCGCAATAGTGATCGTGGGGTTGAGCTGCCGTATTTTAGTCCCGCCGACACACCCGCCCTACTCTGTTACAATTACATTCCCTGAATGTTTCACGTAGCCTACCCACTACCTCAGCATTAGCGGTAAATGCTGCTTCTTGTGTACAGACAAGAGATCGATTTAACGGTAACTGAAAGCTTGCTAAAGGTTCACTAGTTCAGATCTTTTCCAAGTAGAGCTGTATGAGGCTAAAACATGTTTGCTGCTTTCCTCGTCTTTATATTGCTTTCCTCGTCAGTATATTGCTTGCTCCTGCATTAATGTCCAGAGTTCCTGCCTGTCTGAACAAATTCCTGCCGACTGCCATCTGCTAGCTTGTTAGTTAACATATTGACTAATGCTGCGTTACATTTGTACTGAGAAGTAGGGATTTCCAAGCTCCCAGTCAAAAATTTCAACTGGAATGCCCCCTGAAGTCGGATTTCCAATTCGAAAAGTCGGAGAAACTTCGCCTACCCCGAGTGCCGAGTTTAAGATGGTAGCTCCCTGTATCAACATAGTCAAAGATGCAGTAATATACTGTGTCTTAAGCCTTCTGTCTTATGTCTCATTTAATCAGTCGTACACACGGTACTGTACGACTTTTATCAGTGGACTTGTTGTTACAGTGTTTGAATGCACAAAATATCGAGGAATGCATTGTTATCAACTACAATTGTAAATAATAGCTAACAAAGGATATCCTGGTCAGAGAAAATCTTACTGGTCTCCAACCAGTTTTCTGACCAACTTAATGGAATGCAGTCAGCTTGGGTATGACGTCATTTCCAGCTTGCACTTCTACCTTCCGAATCGAACGCAGCATAAGTGCCTCATACACCGCTACTTCAGAAAATCTGACCCAGCCCATGACAATAAGGTAGCTAAATGAAGTCTATGGGTAAAAATGCTGCATTCCATTTGTACTTGCAAGTCGGGATTTCAGAGCTCCCAGTCAGAAATTTCGATTGGAACACCCCCTAAAGTCAGATTTCAAACTCGGAAAGTCGGAGAAACTTCTCCTACCCCGAGTGCCGAGTTTACAATGGTTACTCCCTGTATCAATCAACTAAGTCAAAGATGCAGTAATATACTGTTTATTAAGCCTGTCTTATTTGTGTCTCATTTAATCAATTGTACAAACAGTACTGCACAACTTTTATCTTTTATCAATGGACTAGTTGTTAAGGTGTTTGTACACACAAAATACTATGTAATGCGTTGTTATCAACTTTTTCTCGCTAACAAATACAAAATGCTGGTCAGAAGAAACCTAACTGACCCCATGTCTGTTTTCTGACTAACCTATTTGAACGCAGTCTGCTTGGGGATGACATCATTCCCAGCTTCGACTTTCAACTTCCAAGCAAAATTGAACGCAGCAATAGACTACCCACTATGATGCGTTTAACGTTAGTTACAACTTAAGAGCCTAGCTAGCTAACTTGCTCCATAGGTGACCTGTAACTGAAACTCAATTTACTAATGTTAGTTAGCTAGCTAGATGACTATTTTTAACTAGCTAGCAAGACTCGGTAAGCTGAATTAAAAAAAAAAGATGGTAAAAGCTCTGCTTTGAATAAAGCATTGCTTCTAACAGTACTGTAATATACTGGATCGACTCAGGAAATAAGCAGAGACTGCGTAATTCAATATCACGTCTTTACTTGGGGCCTCAGAAAACAGACTAAACCCTACAAGCTTCTTTTAGGGAGCTAGGTAAAAACATACAAGAATTGTTAGCCAACCATAAAGTAACATAGCAATAGCCATTACAATTTTTAGCCAGAGGGTGGTACCAAACCCAAATCTATTACACTCCTCCCCCTTTAGCTTTGACATCATTCTTATACGACCCAAAACATTGCTCAGCCTTAAAAGCATAAATGTCGACTGCAAAATTTTCTGAGCATGAACAATCTTTCGTTTCCTAATGCAACACCAGTATGCATCTTAACAGTATACTCTTCACAACACAACTTTCAATATACTGTACTTTACAGATTTAGTCTGCTTGGTTTTGCTCAAACCCTTTGTGGGTGCCAGTGTTTCACAGGGGAGCTTATAGTTTCTGTGGGTGTAGCAGGCACTGGTGTTAACTCAACAGTCCATTCGATGGGGAAGGTGTGAGAACTCTGGCACACTGGTGTACTGTTTGGGAGAACAGGAACAGCACAGTCCTTTTCCTCTACTGGCATACTCTCTGTAACTGATTGAAACAACCTGACTAGTGGTCTCTCAACCATTTCTTACCATGGGAGCATGTGGTCGACATGCACTGTTCTCCGTCTCAGTCCCACTTGTATGAAATAAGTGACAGTTCCCAGACTCTGCAGCACAGTGGCCTGAATCCACTTCTCTGCTCCTCCCCTGAAATTTCTGATACGGTCTCTCCTTCCAAAAAAATGAACAGGTGAGACTCCATGGTAATGATGCTTCTGTGCGGCTTGCTTTTCTTCAACTCGTCTAACAAGCTCGGGCTTCAGCAAACTGAAACGGGCTCTAATCTGCCGTCTCAGAAACCACTCAGCCGGTGCCCAACCAGTTACAGTGTGCAGTGAACTGCGATACATGAGAAGGAAATTAGCCAATTTATGGCTGAGTGGCAAGGAAGCCTTACCATCTGTTTCAAGCACATCTTTCATCAGGGCTCGTTTTAGGATTTGTACAGATCTCTCTGCTGCCCCATTAGATACAGGGTGGTAAGCAGGTACAGCGGTATGTTTAATTCCGTTACTCTCCAGAAACTGAGTCAACTCCTTAGATACCAGCTGCGGATCATAATCTGACACTAGCCCTTCTAGCAGTCCGTATGAAGCAAACAAACCTTGCAGCACTTAAATAGTGTTGTGAGAAGTGATGGAAGACATGGGGAAAACTTCCAACCATTTTGAATGGCTATCAATGACCACCAGGAAGAACCGCTGGTCTTTCTAAGCGAAATCCACGTGAATCCTTTGCCATACTCTTTCTGGCCATCTCCAAGGATGAAGTGGAGCAACCGCTGGAGTTTTCTAAACACTTTGGCAGACAGGGCAACTTTTCACAAGTTCCCCAATTTCCCCATCACAGCCTGGCCACCAGACTTAACTACGGGTGAGAGCCTTCATGTGGCAGATACCCGGATGCTTATGATGGAGGTCTCCTATAGGTTTAGTCGATAGGCAAGTGGGATAATGACTCGTTGGCCCCAGAGAATACGGCCTTGCTCTGCTGACAACTCCAGTTTGCGTACAAAATAAGGCCTCAGTGTTTCATCCTGCACATAAGCTGGCCATTCGTTCATAGTGGAACTCCACACCTTGCTAAGTAAGGGGTCTTTCAAAGTGGCCCTCTCAATGTCCTGCGCACTAACTGGTAACTCCTCCACATGTGAAAAATAGAAGACTCTCCCTCTTCTGCTGTGTGTCCACCGAGGCTCGGGGTAGACGGGACGAAGCATCAGCATTGGCATGATCAGCTGATTGCCTGTGCGCCATCTCATTGTTGTATACCGTGAGGATGTGAGCCTGGCACGACATCCATAATGCTGCCAGGGTTGGAATGGCTGATTTTGTTCCCAGTATGGCCAACAGTGGCTGGTGATCCGTGATGAGTGTGACTTTTCTTCCGTATAGGTATTTATGGAATTTCTCGACTCCAAAAATGATTGTGAAAGCCTCTTTTTCAATGCGGAATTTCCAATGCGGAAATCTCAAAAAAAAAAAAAGTATTATATTTAATGGCCAGCAGATGACAACGTCGGTGATTACAGAAAGAAGTTCAATGTTACTGAAGTCTGAGAAAATGACCCTTCTTTGCCACCTGATTTATTATTTCATTCTTAGTCTTTAAAATGCCTTCTTGTGAATAAAATAATACATTCCTTTGGTGATTTAGGGCAACAGGTAACCAGTTACAAAATGTTAACAATGCTTTGCACTGAAAACAGGTGAACAGAATACAAACATTGACGACAAAAGACATGAAAAACATTGACTGGCTGTAATTGTCCATAAATGTTACTGATAGACTGAGGCCATTTATCATACAACAGAATTGACTTTGAAATGTATCTGATTTTCAGGAATTCAATATCTGTTTTGTGTCCTCGTTACACCCCCAACGCCTGCTACCTTAGCACATTATGGGGTCACTGAAATGGAGTGATCACTCAGTTTATCTTCTTGCTTGCTTATTTGTGATGCCCATGTATGGGGTTTGTAGAACCTGAATATTTGATTTGGCTCACAATATATGTCAAAAATCATATTGTTGGTACACGTGCCCATTACGCGGGTAAAATCTGAATGTTTGGGTGATCTGACACAATCCAGAGCGAGCAGTTAACTTTTATAATCCTACAGCCTGCCGGTGAGAGTGGCATCCTTTGTTCCTCCACGGCTAGGGGTGGGAGCCATCAAGTCTAGCAGGCCCAGCATCTCTGGAACTCAAACTGACTGGTTTCATTGAAGTTAAAGCACAGCTACTTCAATCAGCTAAAAACAACCTAAACCTCTATCAAATTCATATTATGTTTATGTTCAATATCCTAAAAGGAACCTCTTATATATTGATAATACAATTGGGCCAGAATACTCCATTTTAAGGCTTTTCCATGACAACTGCATCATTTTGGCATATATTCATATCATGTTTGGTCTCTTTATTCTCGAGGGAGTCCAAGGAGTTGAATGGAACATGTTTCATTTCCCTTGGAATTATGGTTCATCTTATTTGTAAGATTCATTCGGGCAACTACCTAGTCTCCTCTCTATGCAAATTAATCTTATCACCCAGGCCAGTAAAACTCTGATTCGGCCACTCCTTCCTCTACCTTGTTCGGAGGCGTGGTTTGGAATCTTTAAAGGTACGAGATCCTAAGGGGGCGCTCTCTTCTTTTCCTGTCCCTTCTTTGTCAACATCTGACGCGCGTAGGTACGTGAGAGAAGTCACATGTTGCCTTGTTCCGGAGCAAGGGGGCATTTGAGTTCTCCCCGACCACGTGGGGAGACTTTAGCTCCGCGTGGCCATTCATCTTTTCCAGGTATGAAAATATTCTAAATCCCTCTAAATTGTATCTAACTGGTAATTGGCTTAGCATTGATTTGTTTGATCCAAGTTGTGTCTACCTGGTGAATAAATTATTGTTATTCCTTTTTCAGCTTGCGTGATTTTCCTTGATTTGTAAAGCTTGTGTATTCTAGCCTTGTTGCGATCCGGGATCTAAAGGGAAATTCCTACCTGTTCTATGGAGTCAGATAAATTGTAACCATTGCGTTTTCATGCCCCGTCCAAAGACGGTGAAGATTATTCATTTTATTGTGATTCACTCCAGCCAGAAGAATGTTCTAATTAAAGTTAGATAAAGAGAACACGTGATGCCTTCACTCACTGCAATGTCCGTCGTTGGAATTGCTTTGTGGGGTTTTACAGGTTTCACCACTGCAATGAAAAACTTTGAAAAAGGTGTATTTGAATTTTCATCACCATTGTAACACATTTGTACAATTTAGTACGGAATGACCCATATACCAGTGTTGACATAACTATTAGGTTTATACTAAATTATACGCCATGATGTGTTTGATATTTTGGTCTGCAGGTAATTGGTTTTAGGTGTGACCAATTAAGCTCTAGATTACAAATCAGCTGTAGAGCAACCTTTAAAATGAAGTGGCTCTGTATACATGCTTTATTTTGCACTGAGGAAAGTCCAATTTGGACTGAAACTCTTGCACTTCTGCACTTTTGCACAGTTTTGTTTGATTGTCTTGCTGCATGACCACATTATTCATGAATTTAGCCCAATTATTGATAATATTTGTAAATAACAAAGGAGGTAATGCATTCCTAACCTGAGGCTAGTTGGAGTTGGATAACTTTTTCCATCAATCAATGGAGTGATCATTTGGAAACCATTTTGTATTAGGTTGTTTTGTCCTAAATTTAGTTTGAAAATCTGAACAAATTAAGAGCAACAAAAATGCAAACATAGAAAAAATCGGGAAGGGGGAAAATATTTCTTATGCAAGGAACTGTCAGACGGTTTCCTCTTATTGGAGCAATACATCTCTCTACCATATACAAGGCTCCCCCCACTGTATGGGTGTGTCTTCCAAGTATGATTCTTGGCTTTTAATAAACAGTGCAGAACTATACCACCTGTGGGCATTCCACCAGCGGATCCCGCCTACGCTTCAATAATTGCCGGCCCTAGCTCAACGCAAAACTGCTCTCCATAGCAACGCACTGCAGTTTACTGATCAGATCAAAAATAAACCCCTTGCTGCTGCGCTTCCATCAGGTACTTCAAACATGGGATTCTGTGCTTTAAGATGAAGAAAGTCTAATCTAACAATAAACATCATAAAGCCAATGCTACACCTTGATGGTGTCGATTTAAGAGCCCTCAGTAAACAAGAAAAAAAGATGTCCAGGGCAGAGGTCAGTATGTATAGTTAATATTACGGCATGAGCTAAGCCTTAAATCATTCTGAGCAGAGGTAATGCACTACGCAGGTGCTGGCACCCATCGATGCAACATATCCTCTCAACAAAACAAACACATAGGTTGATTCTTCCCAACTGTCTGATATAACCTAAATGATAATTTCTAATACCATCCATAAGACCATTTCCATGTCTTCTCAGTTACTGTAAGTAACAACAGCACTGCGCCTTACGATAAGTAACAACAACCAACTTACAATATAAAACAGTTCATATGACATGTGACAAATACTCATGCAGTATCTTAGCAGATTTTTCATGCTAAAATGGGATCTCCCGTGTAAATGTCTGCAGACTTGTCCAAACCATCTACCTCGCCTACCTCTCTACACTGCTTTTAACACTAAATAAGCACATCATCCTGCCGCTTTACAAATTTTGTGGGTTTCTCATGAATTCAACTGCACAACCTTTTTCTAGCAATCATTACAAACACTGTATGGGAACAGCCTGCAGCAGCACTCCACCTTAAAAACCAACAGTTCGGTACATAGAGCCTTTGGTAAAACTAACAACCTGAGGTTTATGGTTCCATCAAGGGTCAGATTAAGGGTAGTGTTCAGGGTAAGGGTCAGGCGATCTTAGTTTTTAATAGACAGTGCTGTCTTACAAAAAACAGTCCTGGCTTGTTGTCTGCTTGTACTGTTTACTATGTGTCAAAATGTGTTTTTCTAAAATTGGAATGTCCAAAAACTTTTATAATTTGTTCATTGTGACATCAATACATGTACATATGCTCCAGAACTAAAACTGAAAATAGGCAAGTAAACATCATGAGAAGTGGGTGATAAAAAATCTACCACAGTGATCCAAATTATAAGAAGCAAACAATAGTTTCTATGCCACGTGCAAACCGAGGATAAAAGCACCGGCACAATATTCAAACTTTTATCAGTGATAATAAAAATGTCTTTCAGTTAGTCCGTTCGGCACAGCCACTGAAAACAATGTCTACGCACAAAATTATTTTCTGTAAGCAACAGTTTGCAAACACATCTAAAAATGTCAAATGTGTTTAATGCCAAACAGAGAGAGTTTTAAAGATTCTCAGTAAAAGATACTGAGCATAATGCATTTCTGTAATTAAACTGCCTTTCGTGTTCTGAGCTGCACCTCAAGGTCTGTATGTCAGTACGGTGCAGTTTCAGGCTGCAAGCTTTTAGTGTTTGCATTTCGTGTGTGTTTTTACACCCAAGAGCCTCCGTAGTCCGATCCTTGGGGAAAATATGGATACTGCAGAATAAAAACAACAAATACATCAAGGTTATTTATTCCTCTCAATAAGAACATTTTATACCAGATTGACAGACTTAAAAGACAGCGGGAGTGTTTGGACACAGATGTGCACCAGTCCACACATGATCTATATCCAGCCACCCCGGTATTCAACTTAAAATCTGGTTAAATACTAAACACTCCTCGCCCTCTCCTCCCAGCAAAAAAAAAATATCCCCCCCCCCCTTTTATGCAAATTGGCATTTATAATCGGTAACCAGTGGGACTGGGACACTTCCTTTTCGAATTTTCCATCCTCATTAAAGGGAATTGGAGGGGGATGAGCCCAACGGTGGTGGGGAGTGGAAATGAAAATAAATTGGAAAAAAAATTGCTTCTATTTCAGACTCCTTTTTTATTTAGGTCAGAGGCAGCTACCTGTTAAATAATGGAAAACTCTTCATTTTTCAATCTCGGGCACAGTGAAGTGCTGTGTGGCATAAATCTCCAGCATGCTGCATTAATCACGTTGATCGGCTGCCCTGACCGCATGGGGGCTAGGACCGCCTCTACTGCCCCACGGGGTGCCCAGCCCCAAATTAGCGATGAAAATATATGCTGCACTGATAGCTGAGCTGTCATTGACATAATCAATCAAGCCAGCAGGAAGCCCTGTAGCTGTGTTGCTAGGAGATGCTAGCTCTCGTTACACAGTTACTCGGACGCACCGGGAAGCCTGTGTCAGAGGAAACCCCTTCCTCTTCCCGCCCACACGCTGCCATGTCAGATTCTCAAAGGAACACCAGGCTTGGTACATAATCTGGCTGAGCTCTCAACTCTTGTTGATTTTGGATCGGACAGAATTTCACCATAATGTCAGGGAAGTAAGCAGCATGCAAGCTGCTGTCAAGGCAATTTCAGAACTACTGGAAATTTTTCACTTGAAATGTGAAACAGTGCACAGCGAAGCCCTTCTGTGACCCTCTGGTGCTCTATGGTGCAAATGAATAACCTAAATAATGCTGTTTGGATTTCAGAGGGATCTGAAGTCAAAGCCACCATTAGAAACAAAGTTTGGACTCCTTTGTTTTAATACAAACGTAATTACATGCAAAATCACATTGCATATCTCTGCCTGACTTGACACTTGCACTCCATCTTCATATTATTATTATTTATTTATTTTTTTTGATACACAGAAATACACTTTAGGACAAAGCTTGAGGCGTGGCCATTCCCCCATTAAGTGCATCACTTACGTGGTAATGTTATATCGTAGGAGTGGAATTCATTTTTGTTTGTACACTACCTGACAAAAGTATTAGGACGATCCTCATTCTCACTCAACCTTTGATGTACGTGCTATATTACACATGTGAGCGTTGTAGGAATTTAATGGTGTCCTAAAATGTACATGTAAACATCACAGAACATTATTTGAACATTTGGGGATGCTACAGATTTACAAATTGGCATATTTTTTCTCTGCATAAAAAACTCTCACTTTGGGTCTGTAATAAAAAAGAGATATTATAATAAATAGTGCTTGCAAGATGGTAATCTTCAAATTAACAAGTTTGGAATTGTGTCTTTGTTATAATGGAAGACCACGGCTACTATTAGTTCAATCAATATGATCAGGTGTGGCACATGGGGTGATTTTGATTCTCTATAAAAGGAGGGTCAAGACTTAGAATAATTCAGTTTGGTGTATCCAAAATGGGGTCTGTATTTTTATTTGAATAAACAACTATTTCCAAATATGATACATTCACTATTTTCAACTGCACTGTAAGAAAATCACACACATAAATAGTGACGTCCTAATACTTTTGTCAGGTAGTGTACATACTTCACTTGGACTTGCATCACTACATTTGTATGAAAGTACCAGTCCTTTTAAGTTCTTCTGATCTGTCCGTAAAGCTACATTTAAACTCAAGCAAGAGATTCCCACCATAGTCTCATGTATAGGATTCATTGTTTCTACAATGAAATCATGACGAGGAAAATTGAAAGAGCAGGACAGAGACCGTATTGAAAATGTATAACTGATATCTTGGTTCTTCCTCTATAGTTGTCAGTAGTATGTTTCACTCTAGTTCTTCATATTGATTCTATAGTGCATTTGGAGAAATGGGAGGCGGTTTGTAAATATCACCTTGGCGCTATAATCACGAGATATTATGACTTGAAATATCACTCACAACAAATGCACTCACCTAAACATTTTTTAAAACATCTTCGTAACCATAGAAACCAATAAGCTTTCTGTGGAAAATTCTTGATAGATTCTCATATTTTTCCTTTTCATCTTTTGTATAAAGGGTGCCTGCTTTGGAGGGGCCATTAGAAACACCCCCCCTACTCAAAACCCAATGACCTAACTGCCACCACCAGCTCCACTCACCGATGCTGGCTCGTCTGGCCAGATAAAAAAATAAAAATAAAAAACAAAGCACAGATGGTTTTGAGCATCTGCTGGAATACCTTCTCCCAACTTTCAGAGAGTCAACACAACAGTGAATTTTATAATGAAATTTGCTGTATTTTATTGCTCTTCAGCAGAGCAGCTGTTCTGCTTTAGAGTGTGAGCTCTGCTTACAAGTGCGGAGTGTGACAGCAAATCCAGGCTTGTCAAATTACCAATATCTCAGAGGTCTTCGTACCACCCTAACATGCGACAAGCAATAAGAGCGAAGCTGCATTGAAACTAATGTTGCCTACGATGAAAAAAAATTATTTGGATTAAATCCAGTAATCTTGAATAAAATCACAACTAAAGCATTTGAAGGAACTTGCAGGACATTATTGTTGCAATATAGATCTAGATTATGTGAAGAAATTAAATGCCTATTTAGTACAATTAATCATATGCTGTATTGATGACTAAACACACATTCATTGTAGTTTAACAATTACCATGTCATTGAAAACGATGCGTGTGGTGCGTAATATTCACATTTAATTGCAATTATTAAAAACCCTTCAGCTTAATCCAGCGCAAACAAGCTGGCCTTGTTAATGTGCAGCATTCAGTGTTAAATTACTCCGCACCATCAACGCATTTTCCATCCCCGAATACCAGACCCACAAACCTGACAGAGGTGAACACTCCTTGCTATGATGGACAAGCATAATTGTAACCACTGAAAGCCCGTTGCCAAGCTTAATGCAGGCACCCCACTGTGCAGACAGCCTTTCCATTAATGGGGAAAGTAAGCCAGATTCAGAATTCACTGGAGCACCTCATCCTTCCATTAGAATCAGCCAGAGCCACACTGGTTTTGCACTGACATTGGAAACTGCATTTTGTTTAATCCCACTAATATTTAAAATCATACTTCGAAGTAGTGGGATAAATAATCGGAATCATAAACTAATGTTAAAAAAAAAAAAAGAAGCGTGGGTGTTATGACATGAGATTCTGCACTTTCATTATTTTAATACAACAAATCGTGAGCAACATACACCATTAAAACCCATGTCAGCTTTGGAATTCCTCATTGAAATATTAATGGTTTTACTCATACAAATTAAAGATGCCATTTTCCTTCAATCAAGCACATTTGTCCCCGTTCGTATCGATCAGAACAGGCAAGTCAACAGTTACCTTTTGGGCCGTTTCTCCTCCTTTCATTTGCAAGGTGAGCGAAACATGCTCCAAAAATGGGAAGCTTTACAGCTTCATTGGAAATCGCTGTTATATGCCACCAAATGTGCTGCAAAGCAAGTTACTAATGGTCTGACACAAATCAGATGGCATAATAGCCAGCATTATCACAGCAAGCCTTGGTGTCCCTCTTGATATGGGTCAGTATTCAGACCGTTACCAATAGTGAAGTCATGATGACAACAGTGAATTATAAGGCAGCATTTGCAACTTACAAAAAAGTAATAAATAACAACAACAACAAAAAAAGCTGAAGAGAATGTAGGCACAGAGCTGATGACTTCAGATAAAATTCCCAACAATCGCTGAACCTGAATGCAGTAACACATTCTGTCTCCAAACATGGAGGTGGATGGTGCAGATTGGCTTCTCACCACCATTGAATATTCTGCGCAAGTAATATCCTGTTACTTGTTAATTAGCCAGTTAATCAACTCAAGGGCTCTGGAAAAAAATAAGCAATGATATGAAATTTTCATCAGTGTAATTAGTCTACTTGTGAATATTTCCAAGACCATTGTTTCTTGTCAGGAGTGCTAATTTTCACATTTTCCTACAAAAAAAAACTGATCTGCATCTTCAGAGACACAGATTCCAGTTGTCACACTGAAATTAGATTGCATTTAAGGTAAACAGAAAAAATTTGAAAGAATAGAGAGTTGATGCCAAGTCATTAGATACATTTTCAAGCACATATGTATGAACATATGAATTCAGGCATCTCTCACACCTGAGAAGGGTCCCACAATGGCTAATTTTAACCCTCGTCCAAAACGTTAACAGATATTATCTAATGCTTCGAGGTAAGTGTTTATTCATCTTTTGCGCTTATTCTCATGAAAAACGATGAGGGTAGCTGACTCCCCGAGGGTAGGGTAGGCTGTCATAGGGTGGGCGGTGGGGGTTGCCACCAGCGTCAATTTTTACCTGTTTTTGATACAAAATATGCTTACAAATTAATTGCAAATAGTATGCTGTCATCATGAGTCATGCTCAATGAACTTTGTAGACCACACTGATTGTCATCCTTATTGATGTAGCTTGTCCTTGTATTAGTAAATCTTGGAATTACAATGACCAGCAGTGACCAGTAACCTTGAAGTGATCTTTACCTAATAATATTAGAAGTGCATGACCGACATACTTTTACTTGTGTGCTTGACTGGTTACGGTACTGTATACTATTTTTATACTGTGCTATAGGCCTACTATTGTCGAAGTTCATAGAATTGTTCATAAAATTGTTCTCATAATTCATAGATAAATCTTTTATGCAAGTGTGTAACATTTTGAAGGTATTTGTACATCTGTCCGGTGAACTTGAAACATCATTTTGCAAGGTAAGTTGATTTTTATTGTTCATATTCTTATACATGAAAGTGAAATTACGTGTGTTATGGATGTAGTGTTTTGGGTCGGTTGGATGGATAAATGTGGGGTTATGTGGGCGTTTATGGGAAGTTTGTTGTGTTAGTGGTATGTGGGTGTGACTGTGGGTGTGGGTGGGGTGTGTAATTTTTGGGTGGGAGTAGGCCTAACCGTGTGGTTTTGTATACCTGCATGTAAAAGTGGCAATATTTAGTTAGTGACTCCATGTGTATATTAAAAATATGGAGAATAGTCTAGGCATGTATATTGTAGGCCTATCATCATATGGGGATATGCATGTATGTACGTATACGGCGTGAGTTATGACGTCATAATTATTGATGCATGATATGAAAAATTTCAACTGATGCCAACAATTTCCTGCTTCTCATGGGCAATACCGATAACCAATAATTTCCTGCTTCTCATGGCCAATACCGATACCGATAACCGATAATTTCCTGCTTCTCATGGCTAATACCAATACGGATAACCGATAAGTTCATTTTTTTATATTTAAGATAATTTTGATATAATCTGCAGTTTGTGCATCCAGGAGAAAAACAAATTTAGGATGCAGTGATGAAAAACCGATATTTTAGTAGCTCTGGCCTATCTAGAACAGTAAACAAAAGTTTTGGCTCTTCAAACGTTCATTTATGACATGAAAAATATAAGTGAAAGTTTGAAGAGCCAAAACTTTTGTTTGCTGTTCTAGATAGGCCAGAGCAACTAAAATATCAAATATTTGCATGATCATTTGCTGTAAATAACAATAACAGCAACAAAACACACTCATAGGCCAAACATTTACCATATGAAATAAATAACGACCACACCAGTGAAGCCATGTTGATTAATAGCCTGGCAGAGACGGGGCCAGGCTTGGGTCCTGCTAAAGCCACAGATATTTTCTGTTGCGACCACAGAGATATAAAGAAACACAAGAGAGGACAAAGTCTTCGGCTGTGTCCGAGATCACTCCCTACTCACTATATAGTGCACTATATAGTGGGTTCGCCATTTTATAGGGCTGTCCGAATTGTTTGTAAGAATTTTTATCCCCTATATAGTGAACTCATTACAACCCAAAATCCACCGCAAAACGTAGAGAACATCCGATGGTCAGTAACCCAGCTATATATATCCCATCATGCACTGCACACAAACCAAAGACCTCTGAAAGAGCTGCGTTTAGTCAACGGAGTTTGAAAACAGGCCCAAGACATTTATTAGCTTCAGGCGCGAAAATGTTTCCTTTTTTTTTTTCGGAAACCAAGCAGCGCAGGTTACCTGTTTTTTTTACACAATATATAAACGGACATTTAGGTATTATTAAAATGAAAAATGATGATATAGAGGACAAAGAACAGATGACGATATTAAAAATTTATGGCCGATTTAATTATTTAAACAATAACGGTAAACAAAAACACAATGGGAAATACACTCTGTTCGGTTATGACAGAAATATGCCCAAATATAAACTGAAGTTGAATAGGTAGGATTTAATTTTGCGGCAACAATGACGCTATTAACAGCTGCGACAAAACTGAGCCAACCAGCTAGTGTCCAAAAGCTTCTCTTTCCTCTGGCAGTGAGCTCACTATATAGTCACCTACATAGTGAGTCCCAATATAGTGAGTTGGGAATAGTGAACGAGTGATTTCGGACACAGCCTTCATTTCTGTGGCAGCACTCGGCCACCGTCTCGTGTATGTATATCAGGGCAGACCTTCATAGGAAAATACAATAGAACGCGCCAGAATCGTCCTCGAATAAAACTGAAACTCGCTCATACCGGACAACAGCTGATGTCCCGATTTTTTTTCTGTAATGTTTCTCCATGAAATAACATTGAATATACCAGATTTAATATAACGGATTTTCGCTTACATCGGACAAAATGTCCAGTCCCGTCACAACACTTCAGAATGAAGTCATTCCGATTGTAATACACAAAGCATTCATCGGAGTAGTTACATTTATTTAAGTTGTCACCACATCACTATCAAAGCATGGCCGCTATAAAACATATGTAAATAATGTAATTCATTAAGAGAAATACGTCTGCGGTAATTGAGAGCAGTTTAATTTCATATTTACCGTTCAGTAGCGCAATCGCTGCTGTCTGTTCCCTAGGAGATCATGACAGCGCAGCGTTTGTTTGGAACGATAGCGCTTCCCCATGAACCACATGACCATTCAAGCAATGAGGTCAATTAGTGGCGCCACTCTGAGATATCTATTGCTCTGGGTCCTGCCAGTAAGGCGTGATAGATGACGTAACCAGCGGGTCAATGGCCTGTTTTGGGGCTACTCGGCCAGCAAACAGTTTCCCCAATTTCAATAATTTATCAGACCTTTTTATTGGATAAAATGTACCTATCGGATCGATAAATGAGCCGGTATTTTATCGATCGGGTAAATATCGTGCATCCCTTGTCATAATGTTGAAATGTGTTTTATTTGTATTTGATTTGAAGAGAGGACATCTGTATTTGTACATTGATTCCAAACAAGATGATGATTAATTTCGCTTAATATTGAAATAACTGGCAGGGGGGGGGGGGTGTAGTAGAAAAACCCTTAGTTGGACGAGAGTTAAGAGAAGTGCAACTGCTATTGAACTGCGTCTTTCCAGGACATTCGACCACACATCTTCTTTCATGGGCATTATAAGCTCTAGGTGTAATTTAAGAAACTTTAGAACAAAGTCAGGAGACTTGTGAGACTTGTGAGACTAGTTATCAGAGATACAGAAACCTACAAGATCCAGTGTCAGAGTAGGTGCGAGAGAGATTCTGAGAACGTCATGCTTCAAGTACCAAATGGATTTCAGGATATGTTTTGGATGTAACACAAGAGGGTTTAGATGGCATCCAGTTGTATCCGACTGACACATGATGAGAGCCCCAGTAGCAAAGGGACAATGAGATATATTCTGAGTTCTGTGTACTCTTTGCGCAAAAACGGTCTCTATTGAAGCTGCACAAGTCTATTACATGGAACAATTTCACTGGCAAGATCATGGTGATTAGACACTGTAATGGCTGGTGTGTTGAGACGCCAAACGCAGCAGCCGGAATAAATGGAAGTCTCGCAGATTGAGAGAGAGAGACAAATAAAGTAAGGGAGAGAGACTCGTGCTTCCAACGGACCTAGATCTCATCCGAGTGTAAGGAAACAAAGCGAGCTCGACAGAACGAATTGAAAGGGTAAAAATCTCGGAAACCGAGATAAAAAGAATTAGCACCAGACGGTGCTCAAAAAGAGGAAAAACAGAAAGATTCCCTTGCTATCAAGAACTTTTCCTCTTTTGCAGCTAATACCTCAACAACTTTCTTACTAGAGACCTAACCGACCTTAAAGTGCAAACAAAACACTGACACTCCAGCAAGAGCAGTGAGGTGGAACTAGGCTTAAATAGAATCCGGGGGACACCCCCAATTAATGCCAGCTGGCCCAAGGATCCGATACTGGGCAAACCGATATCGTCCTGAACGAGAGCAACCAAGAAAGCTCTCAAAAGCCTCCAAAAACACAGCTTGCAGGCACCCAACTGAAGACTGGCTGAGGGGATCCCTGGCCCAGTTTCCTCGCTTTTTTGAAAACACACAGCCCGGTTTCAGGAGCAAAGTCACATTATAAGAAAGCCTGCATCCATGGTTATAAAAAAGCTGCATCCATGGCAACACTGAGCTGTTGGTTTTGTACACCTGCTTGCTGTTTAATAGTCTTGAGCTGCGTATTTGCATAGCTAAGAAAAGTGAGTGCGGACGGATAGCCTCTCCACATCACTTTTCATCACTTACGCAGCTGCATGAAAGGACTATAAAATCCTCTGCAAAGAGAGGTAAAAAGCTCAATTTTCTTCACCCCGATTTAGAATATCAAATGGTACATATAGTCCCATCCTCCTTTAACGGTCTGAGGGAAATGAATAAAAATGAGGAATTCCTAAAGGGAGTGAAATGTACTAAAATAACCAAAAGTGAAAACAGTTTTGAAAGACTGTTTATCAGGGGGCTGGCAATTCAAAATGCTCCAGCTCTCTTCAGTCTCAACTTATATATACAGTAAATGAAAAAAAGTTCCATTAGTATAACATAAAAGTGAAGACTTTAACCATAAAAATCATGAAATAAATAAAGTTTTCAATGAATATTCATAAACAACTAAATTTAAAAATGGAGACAATAGCACACAACAATTCACTTAATGGAGACTGTTTATGTTATACAGTGTTAGTCGTTCCTAACAGTGACAAGGCACTTTTGAGACAGACGTATCTGGATATTGCACGCGAGTCCCTTATTAGTCAACTCAATGCGCCTTGTATGTTTGTCATCAACCGACCGACTGCTCCGCTCGAAATTGCCAACAGAGGGTGCTTTGAGCTGACCTATGACCTGACTAATAAGGGACACACATGCTCAGCATGTTACTAGTTTAGATATTATTCACTTCATATCACAGTCAGCTTACCCCTGTGGACCCCAGGTTCGAGAATATTTGGCAAACTGGGCATGATTGGGCTGGCTTCTAAGTGGGCTAGTCACTGGGTTGTATCTAATGGCGCTTTTCCACTACATGGCCCCGGCTCTACTCTGCTCCACCTTTTCTGGTACCAACTCTCCAAGAGGACCAAAAAAAAGCCAACCGAGTACAAGTAGGTACTAAAATGTGAGGTGACACCATCGCAGCCCACTGATTCGTCACTGCGAAAGACAACTCCATAGTTGACCTCAGGACATCACATTCGAGTTAGAATGACAAGTTTCAAGATTAGCGTAGTTATTATGATCATTGACTTATATTGTTTAAGGCAACTTGTTCGATACACTGTTCGTTGCCTTACCTTTCACACACTGTTTTGCATGTTCACCAAAGCTGCTACATTCATTAAATGTGTTCATCTTTGCCTAGGACCCCGTTCATGGCAAAATTAAGTAACGGTATTGGATCCAGTTACATTCCCCTTGAGAAAGTTATGTGATGCTATCCCCGTTTTAAGAAAATAGTGCAGAAAAATAACTTTACGGGTGTTTATGAATCATTTTCCTCTTAATATCACAAATGAGATGACGCACCATAAAGCAATAAATTGTGATTCTCTGCCATCTCCAGCAAGTTTCGGATTTGCAACGAGGAACTGATCACTTACTTATCCCATGCTTTAGTAATTTGTTTGTTTGCCGTCATATTCAGAGTGAAATATACATTCGCTCTCCATGCCTTTAATGGATATCATTGCTTTGCGTTGTTAGGTGGTAATTTTCTGTGCAATTGAATTGGACACAACAATGTCAAACACAAAATATATATATAATATATATCAGCAACTGCTGACCCCCCCTGTCAGAAAACGGTGTCACACTTGCGCATCATCACTGAAACGTCTGTTGAGCAATTCACCGCTCAGTTTGTTAGTAACATTAACATAGTGATGATGTAAACTGTTTAATGCAGGCGTTCAATGACCACTAGATGAAGTAGCACCTTTGAAAACTAAAACCAAACTCATTCGCAGCTCTTCGCCAACAATTTAGTTACAGAATCAAGATCATCTTATTTCTCCAGTTTAATCTCTTCCTCAAAGGGAAACCCAAAGCTTTTATTTGATACCATAAACAAAACTGTGTCCCCTCCCGCAACTGTGGTAACAACGCACTCTCAAAATGACTGTGATAAGCTACTTGCATGTTTTGTGAAAAAGGCAATGTCAATCAGAGCAAATATACAGCCAGGGCCCTATCCTCATGACTAAAGCCTTCCTCCACCTCGGCTTGCTACTCTTGAGTCTTTCGAACTAATCAGTTTCCATGGTTTGCTGGGTATGACTAAGAAAATGAAATTATCTTCCAGTCCACAGGACGTACTTCCATCGTCATTATTCTTGAAACTGTTACCTGTTATCAGGCCTGCTATTGTATCTATTGTTAACTCTTCTTTAGCCACAGGCAGTGTCCCCTCTTACTTCAAGCATGCAATTATTCAACCTGTAGTTTAAAAACCAAATCTGGACCCAAAAGTGTTAAAAAAAAATTTCGACCCATATCTTAATTACCACTTTTATCCATCTAAAATTCTAGAAAAAAAACTGAGGTTAACCAGCTCACAAGTGTTTTAGAAAACTTAGAGCTATTTAATAAATTTCAGTATGGATTTAGGAAACGGCATTCCACAGAATCTGCCCTGTTGAGAGTACATAATGATATTCAGTTGGCTTCTGACTCTGGATGTTGTCATGTACTCATACTTCTCGATCTCAGCACTGCCTTCGATACTGTTGATCATCGCATCATGATTAAGAGGTTACGTGACTGGGTGGGCATTTCAGGTGTGGCTTTAGAATGGTTTTCTTCACATCTTTCTGATAGAAGCTTTGCAGTGTCTTATGGGAATTTTCTCTCTGCCTCGTCATTCATTACCTCTCAACGCTTCTTGATTGCATTTCGGCCATTAAAGGTTGGCTGGCTGAGAATTTTTTACAATTAAATATGGATAAGACAGAGGTCTCAGTCATAGCACCAGATAAAATTGTTCCCGAGATAGAACATTGAGCCTCTAGCATCACTAGTCCGCCCTAGTTTGAGAAACCTAGGGGTGATGTTTGATAAGTCCTTGTCTTTTCACACTCATGTCAAGTCTCTGACTAAATCCAGTTTTTTTCCCCTGCGGAATATAAGCAAACTGAGGTCTGTGGTGTCTCAGGCAGAGTTAGAAATGCTCATTCATGTCTTCATTTCATCCCGTATTGATTACTGTAATGCACTGTTCTCTTCACTCAACAAATATGTTCCCCACCGTTTACAATCCATTCAAAATGCTGCTGCTAGGCTTCTAACTAGGTCAAGTAAACACACCCATGTCACCCCTCTCCTCTGTTCCCTACACTGGCTTCTGATCTACACGATTCAATTAAAAATACTCATTATAACATACAGAGCCCTACATGGTCAGTCACCTGCATATCTCTCTGAACTCATTCACTTTCACTCTGTTCCACGCCGTCTTAGATCCAATGATCAAAACTTGTAAGCCGTTCCCCGTACCCGCCTAAAGACTTGTGGTGATAGAGCTTTCTCTGTGGCTGTGCCTAAGTTTTGGAATGCTCTCCTCACTGAAATTAGATTTGCAGACAGTATACAAAGTTTCAAAGGGAGATTGAAGACTTATCTTTTTAGAATTGCCTTTTGAGTAGCTTGTGGGTTTTTTTAGGTTATATCAATTTATTTATTTATTTATTGAATTTTGATGCTACCTTTTCCCATTGTGTTTAATTATCTGCTTCTGCTTTTATTCCTGGTATGCACTGTAAAGCACTTTGTGATTTTATCTGTGAAAAATGCAATATAAATAAATTACTTACTTACACCTGATAATGTTGAGAGTTTTCAGAGACTGGTAATTCCAACGAATGATTGAAAATAGATTGTAACCAATCATTCTTTTTAAGGGATGGGTTTCATCCTCCCCTGCACTCATTTCACGAGCCGCCACTGGTTCCCTGGCAATCATGTGACGCGAGCGGTTTGAGGCGGTCTAGGGAACGGAGGTTTCAGGCGGTATCGGTCAGTCCAAGTGCTATTGGGTTAACTTGCTTACAGGTTTTGCTGCTGCTTGATAGCCCTACTTGATTCATGTTCATGTTCCAATTGTTATTAACTTACTGATAGGGTTTTATGATGATGTAAATATTTATTTCTCCGCACAGTTTTCTGCACTTAATTACCTCCACCCAACAAAGTTGGGGTAGGTTATGTGATCGTTACTGTTTGTCTGTTGGTTGGTTTGTTTGTGAGCAGGATTACGCAAAAAAGACACGGATGGATTTTTCCTCAAATTTGGTGGAATGATTACAGGAGGACTAACATCAATAAATTTCTGCCCTCCTGTCATTTCAATTTATTAATCTCGTGCTAGATAAACTGCATTCATATAGCTCAGTTGGCTAATTGACGAAAAAAATGGAGCTCATGGGGCAGTGCCATTATTTGAGTGGTCACTCAACAGCAATTCTGGACGGACTCTTGCGTTGCTTAGGCATTCTTTAGTGTTCAAAATACCAGGACAAAGTGTTCGTTAGGCATTATTCACATGTCCAGGAGCGGTAGCTCAAAAAACCATCACTTCTCACTTCTTCAGTGCTAGAGCCATTCTAGTTTTCACAGTAAACTACCTTGTTATTATTTTACTCTACAAGAATGCACGAATTATCTGTTACGAAAATCCTCTAAAATTGGAAATCTGTCATAGATTAATTGTTTGATGTCTGTTTTGTGCAAATTAGGTGTTTTTAAATGAGGAAAAAGTGTTATTAGGCTTCCAAAAGCAAGTTTTTCGGGCCAGTGCATTTGACCCAAATTTGTAGTGACGGACCGGAGAAATTCTAACATCCCGTTTTTCTCACTCAATTCAACAAGAATTTAAACATAAACCCCAAAACCCTTTAAAACTCACCAATCACTGCTTAAAAACTCAAAATTAGGGTAGGTTGATTTTTCAACTGTGGCCACCTCTTTTTGCTTTTTTTGTGCATTCACTCTTGAACAGTTGAGCTGAGCCAATTAATTGTATTTTTGCAGCTAATAAAGTCTTTTTAGAATTGGATAAAGAACAGTAGAGAATTATGTCTTTGGAAAAAAAAAACTCATCAGAAGTTTAATGCACAGTTAATAGAGAGAATAATCTGTCTCACAAGTATTTGGACAGTGACCTGACATTTTAGCTCTGAACACAATTGATTGAAATCAATTGAGCTTCAAGGGCAGACTTAGAACTTTAATTCATAGGACTGTGTCACAAATATTAGAAGTACAACGAATTTTATATTTAGCCCACCAATTTTAGGGAGTAGAAAGTAACTGTACAAATCACTTTTTTTATGCTATGCTTCAAATCCTTTGCAGTCAATTAAAGCCTGAGGTCTGGAACCCTTAAGCATCAACAGATGCTGGGTTTCTTCCCTGGTGATGCTTTGCCAGGCCTTCACTGCTGCAGTGAGCAGCTCCTGCTTGTTCATTGGGAGTTTGCCTTAAGCAAGTGAAATGTATGCTAAGTCAGATTCAGCTCAGGTGATTGACTAGGCCATTGTAGAGTATTCCACTTCATTGATTTCAAGCTGCTTTTGCTTAGGTCGTTGTGATGGGCTGATTTCCAGAATGTTTTGGGCCATTTTCCATCTACATTAAGAAGTTTCATCCTTCTTGTGCTGATGCATTTGGCTGAATAGAAGCAAATAATACAGACCAACGCAATGAAGAATTCATCTTCCCGTTTTTTTCAGCAGTTGTAGTAGTAAAAGGTAAGTGGTTTCTTTGGCAGCCATGCACGCACACACATGACCACCCAAAAAAGGTCAAGTGGCATGCTTCAGATCATGAGTGCTTCCTTGCGTTCTCCATACTCTTCGCATCATTTTGGTATCAGTCACTGGTACATTGTCTCAATTGTCCTTATATATTGCTCCAGAACTGTATAGGTTCCGTTTTTTTTTTTTTGGGAGAATGTTAAAATTTTATGTCTTACCATCTTATATGTGATAAACATTTTACCTCTGAAAAATTTATTTTTGACATTGTTTCCTCCTGGGGAAATTTTCTGATCTGGCCAACTATAGGGGAACTTAGGTCCTTCCCCAGGAAAATAATTATTCTGTTATTCACCACAGTTGTTATCTGTGGTCTTCTGGACATTTTGGTGTTTCTGAGCTCACTAATGTGTTCTCTCTTCATAGAAATGTACCAATTCTTTGATTGGCAACATACAAGTCATTACTATTTATCTGATCGATTAGTTTTGATTTCTCAGCCTACTGATGGTTTGCTTCAAAGGCATTGATAGCATAAACTATAGTAGACAAACAAAAAACAATAAATTTGTCACTGTTCAAACATCTATGGACCTGCCTCTATTCCTTATTATGCCGATAAAGGGTCATTCCATGCCAACTCACCTAGGGGTCCCCAGGTCACCACCTCAGATTTTGCTGGAAAAAATTCTTAAATGTAGATCTATATGGCTCTACCCACCATGCAAAAGATTAGCTTTCAATTCCTCATAGTTTAAAAAATATAGGTCTTTGAAATTTGGCCCCAAAAATGCCACGTAATATAGATATACATTTAAGAATTTTTCCAGCAAAATCTGAGGAGGTGACCTGGGGAGGTTTTTGAAATTTAGGTGAGTTGGCACGGAATGACCCAAAAGTAAAAACAGATATAAATACAAGAAATAGAAAGGAGAAGAATTAGGAAAAAAGTTAAACTATAAAGGTGGACTCTTGTGCTAGAAAGCTCAGAAGGAGCCATTTTGGATATAAAGCCAACGTACACTTAGATGCTGGCTGCAATATCTCCATTTGAACAAATATTTAAATGCACAAGCATTATTTAATACATGCCAGAGATTAAAAAAACCCAATACAAAACAAGATTATTCAACCCTAATTCCGAAATAGTTGGGACAAGGTGTAAATTATGAATAAAATCAAAATGCAATGACTTTCAGATGGCATGAGGTAATATGTAATTTACAACAGAACACAGATAGCATTTCAAGTGTTGAAACTGAAACATTGTGCATTTTTTCCCCACAAAATGAGTTTATTTCAAATTTTCTGGCTGCAACAGGTCTCAAAAGAGTTGGGACGCGGACAAAAAAAGGGCTGTGATCTTCGGACCCTCGGACGCCACTGCATCACTCATTGGCATGATTCTGTCATTGACATTACTAAGTGGGCCCAGGAATACTTCAAAAAACCACTGTCTGTAAACACAGTCCACCGTGCCATCCACAGATGCTACCTAAAACTCTATCATGCAAAAAGGAAGCCATTGATGAGCATGATCCAGAAGCGCCGCCGTGTTCTGTAGCCCAAGGCTTATTTAAACTGGACTGTAGCAAAGTGGCAAAGTGTCCTGTGGTCTGACGAGTGCAAATTTGACATTCTTGTCGGAAATCATGGGCGTCTTGTCCTCCGGGCAAAAGAGGAGAAAGACAGTCACTGGTGCATTGTGCCCACGCTAATTTATTGTAAAAAAATATACTGGCCAAAGACATTGCTAGCTGTATCTGAAAACTCAAACATTTGTTCAATGTCCATTGCAGCTGCATGTTCGAAGTTTGCAACTTTGTAACACAAAGTGTCAGTTAAATTTGGTCACTAATTCAAATGGGGGAGAATTTGTACAAATTGTCGATAGGCTGACATTTTTGGAGCTACTTTATAGGTTTGCAATTGCAAGAAAATAATGCATACCCTTAACCGTCCCTCAAGCATTCACAAATGAGAATTCAACAGACCCGCGGCATAAAATACAATAATGAGTGAGAAATTATTGTCCGTCAAAAAGTAAACAAGATGCAAATCCATTATGCTTGTCCCAGTCTCAATAGTAATGGTGATAAAATTCAATTCAATTTTATTGCTATGGTGCTTTTCAGAGTCTGCTGTTGCAAAGGCCCTTGAAAACAGAAAACAGAAAAATGAACAGCAAGACAGCACAGCTCACAAATCACAATGACTGCGCAAAGTTTGCGTCAAAACTTCACAACTTTATATAAGGAAATAAATCACACAAAATGAAGACACTTGCCAAAGCAATGATTAATTAAAATAAATGACAGGCATACACAAAAAAAATCACAAACATTATGTCTCCTTTTTCCTTACAATTTAGAACAGAAATATTGCCATGCTATCAACACTGAAACACTAAATCTCCTGCGCTGTAAACCAAAGAACTTCCACTTTCACTGAGGAGGGAAGCAGAATTTCTTCTCCACACTTCCAGATTGTTCTCAAATGCCATCAGGATGGAAGAGTCACACCCACAGGCAAACTGTTTACACAGTACTCCAAAAACAAATCAAGTGTCCACATTCTAAAATGCATCTGACCATTGCATCCCAAGACAGTAGATCTCGAATTTCAATTCCTTTACACTTTTGGTTTCAGGGGACTATAAAATTTTGAGAATATTTGGTTCCTAAGTCCTCAATGCCTTCAGTAACTCCCTAGTTCGCAGCCTGTTCTGCTGCAGTTTGCATATTCTTCTAATTGGTCCGTAGCCAATTCTGTAAACATGGCATTCCTTTTATCCTGTAGCTTTTAGTGTCTCCCAGCACACTTGCAGAGTGCGAAAGCTCAGTCATCTCAATAAATCCATGCCTCTCCAGTGGGTGACTGCTTTATTTCAATGACATCCATCTAACCATAAAAACTGAGAATATCCTTCACCCACTGTGAACTTGAGTTTGCCCCGGATAAGTATTGCTTTGCAATTACTTTTTATAAAGATGGCTCTTCCCACCGAGAATCAGTTTAATTTCTTAGATTTTTTCTCCATGACCCTGTGCGTCTGGGGCCTTTAGTAAATAGGGTCAAATTAAGGTGAAGCTGATAGGGACTGAACATCAATATTCAAGAGAAGGTTTTGGTTGGTACAGAAAACTGTTCAAATAAGCTCACAGTTTCTTGAAATCACTTGCCAAAAAAACCTAAGGAGGACACACAAATTAAAGATTCAGAATGCACATTCAGTGATGCCTATTTTTAATTCAGACTACATCTTTTTTTCTGTGCAGCCTTTCTCGAGGAATGATTGACAGTGCTAAAATTGTGACTATAGCGGGGGCTGCTCCCATACCAATTTACAGTAGCACCTCGGTAAAGAGACATCAATGTTTTTCCTTTCAGGGCCAGTGTGGTAAAAGTGTGATTTTTATCCTGCCTTGAAACACTAACATGATTAAAATAAATCGTAATGTTCCCTAGTGGCTCAATCACAACGAGAATATTTGATGAGAGCAAGCAGCAAGCAGCACAAAGGGGCCTACTGCGGTAGCATTTCAATCCCCATACAGTATTCAAATCTCTATTAAATCATCCTTCTCTATAAAACAGTTATGGCACTTTACTTTGCGAGTTATCTCACCTGCTTTCATGTATTTCCAGTCAAAACAATAGGAGCTGGAGTGAGTCCACTGGGCTAAAGGCAGGACTGAAAACTAGAGTTGGTTGGTCCATGGCAGTTTACACACACACACGTACATTCACAAACTCAAGCAACGCGCGCGCACACACACACACAGCCACACACACAGTGCGTTATTTAGGGTCACTAGGGTCTTTTGATGAAGGGGTGCTGCCCCTGCTTCATGAGTTACTTGGAGGAGACCCACGTAAACACAGGCAGAACATGTATATAATACACCACTCAGGCTGCAACACAAATCCAAGATGTTGTTGCTTTGAGACAATAATTCTGCCCACCAAAACAATGCGCAGTGAACAAAAATCCTTTTTTTCATAACTTCAATGAAGCATCTATTGTATGACAGAACAGGGTTACGGACGAACCTGACTGAATTATGTATTCCCATTGGTCTTTCAGGGTTTTCTTCCGCTGCGGTGTTTGCAGAAATGTGCCACTTTCAATTACTCCTCTATTCCAGTTGAGATCTCCCTCTGTGATAAAGATCACTCCAAGTACAAAAGAGCCATTCATAGCTCATTAATTTTTCACAGGATTAAAAAATCCTTCCATTCACATTTGTGCAAGTTCTCCTGAGGTCATATTTTTGTCCCTAATCCTAATACTCTCCTGACCTACATCACATGCAGAAAATAGCAGAGACCTTACTTTCAAAATATTGCTTTCTTTATAATGCATGGGAATAGCTTAATATGCACCTCAGGCTTTTTACCATACCGCCGGCTCAAATTATTTGCCAGGTAGAGATTGTAAAAAAAAAAATAATAATAATAAAATGCATATGTAAATGAGGAGTTACAAGTTTATGCAAAGCACAGGTGGCCACACAGATTTGGTTCATAAATTAAAAAAGAAGCATCACAAAAACAGCATGCATATGGTCATGCTTACTTTAAAAATACAGGCATGGTCCAGTTACCTAGATCAATGGCAGGCATACTCGCAATGACTTAAGAGAGAGGTGACTTCCGGGTCAGGTTCAATGAGAGCTTCAGTCAAGGTGCAGCAAGCCTTTCAACTACAAACAGTGCTGTCTAAAGTGATTTCGGGAGCACTGATGGAATGGTAAGGGAAGGGAAACCGCACATTTGTGCTTCATTTCAAGGGTGAAACAACTGTAAACCAGCTGACCGCAAATTGCAATCAGGTGGAAAGAACAGCATTCCTGCACCTTTTCCAAAGTCAAATGCAAGTATTCCTTTCAAACATTTTCAAGGTACATTTTCAAGGTTTTCCTGACAGCTGTGAACAATTACATGTCAAATTATGCAGTCAGATAGCAATTCATTTTGAAACTAAGCAATTCAATTAACATTACAATTTCAAGCAGTTTCAAGCGCTTCACTCAAAATTCAAGCCCTGTTTTGACCTTGACAACACCACAATAAAATTTAAGCGTATTCAACGATTTTCCATAGCCGAAGGAAACCAGAATAAAAGCTTCTGAAACCAAGAAGCTAGGCTCAAAGAAGAAGCGAACAAAGTTTATCAAAAAGAAATACAATAAAAAGTATTAAACTCTAGATTGTTCACACATTTTGAAGCACTTGTTGTTGTAATGTAGAAAAAAGTCTACAATGCCATGACAACAGGGCCTGATTTGAGGGGATCACTGTAAAAAGCAGAACTCAAACCAACAAAATTCTGCCAACAGTGCTGAATCTAACCATGCATGGAAAAATGCTCCTCTAATAAGGGCAGACCAAAGAGAATTCAGAGACAGAAAGTAGAAATGCAAGTGCAAGAATGAAGCCAATTATAATTTGTGTTCTCGGCGATTCAATCATTTACTTTGTGGTCATTTCATCATCACATTATTGCATACAACCTTGAAAACCTCTCATCTCAAACAGATATGTGTCACAAATTTAGATGCACTAGACCATGATGCATTTCCCATCTTTCTCTGTCCAATTGCACAATGTCTCCACCTCCCCATGACAAAATCACAGATAAATGTTAAATTTTAAAATGCTATTTCAAGCATGACATCACTCAAAGTCAAGTACAGGGCTTTTCAACTACCAATGCCATTTTATATCCCAGTAAGCTGTTTGTTTTGTCTGAAATTTGATAATTTCTCCAGATTCAATATATTAGTTGGTGTCACTGGTGCGGTATCAAGTATAGAAGAGTGCTCAGAGACATACGCCCTCCTCAGAGCAGTTTGCAGTATGTCCATAGACCTTCTCCGGCTCAGGCTGAAAGGAAAGTCTGGTGATAGTTCATCTGCACCCCCAGCTGAGCACCACTTTCCCAGTATCACAGGATGACAATTAACACACAACTGAAGAAGGCAGCAGGCACCCAATCAACCCAAATCACTGATATTGCACAATGAGAAAAAGACTGCCTGCCTGCTGTGGACAGTACACAAGCCAATTAAATGTTCCTCACCACAGTCAGTGCATGCAGGGCCTATATTCAATATCAAACTCTGCACCACATCAATACACTGAAACTCAGCATTTTGGAAGTCAGCCCCCAGAGTATCATTTTGGCACCCATAAATATCTACTATATCAGCCTTTCAGTCAGGGTCAGCTCTTCAAAAACAGAGGGTATTAACAAAGTGTTGAATAACTACAGCTTGTGCCTGCAGATCTAGCTTTGCTTGCGCTAGCCAATCGCCACATCGCCATAGGCGCAGCCATATTCTGTACGGCGGTGGCTTTTTTTAGCCTGTTTAGCCACTAGCTAAAATCTACTAAAAAATAATTTTTTTTTTTTTTTGTTGTTGCAGCTTTTCTTTGAGCAATAAACAAGGAAAAGCAAATGCGCCCCCTTTTCGGAAGAGCGCAACCGAGTTCACCGAGCATTTCCTAGCATTGGGCCCAATCAGAGGAGCGTAGTATTTTTGTCTCATTCGCTACATTTCCTCCACGGCGAGCGACAAGTCCACACGTGTAGATGAATAACCGAATATTTAGAAGTTATAACAATGCCACACCTGTAAACAGTATCGGTTCATCGGCCGTTACAAAGGGAAACCGAAACCTCACCCTTCAAAGCTTATTGACTTAAGCCTTTCGCAGTTTACTTTTCCTGATCAGCAGGTGCTCATACGAATTGGTAGAAGGACAGTCAAATTTATTTTCGATAGCATTGTTATACATTGCACCACGAAATTGTGAGGGGTTTTCTTTCACATATAAATTACGACGTAAATTACCATAGGCCTACGTCTTTATATATTCCGGCTAAACAATTTTTCCGACTTTAACCACAGTGGCTACACATATTTTTTCCCAAGTGCAAGCAGAGTCTAGTGACAGTATTTTTATTTATTTATTTTTTTGAAAACCCAATTGCACAGTGGTGCAGGGAGACCATATTTACCCAATTCTTTAATGATACTATCTTATTTTGAATAGCACAAAGTTTCCAGACCTGTGGCCAGATTTAAGATAAATCACATGACAAATCAAGGCAATACTGGGGAAGAAAGACATTTCAGCCCTTGTGATGCACAGACAGACCATAGACAGCCAGCCCACAGACTGCAGTGGTGCTGAATGCAAGTGCACACTCCTCCTTTAAGGAGGGCAGATCGACCACAGGGAATACAGAAGAGAGAATTAATGAGACAGTGTGGGAGGACTTACGAGAGGGTCCTCTCCAGTCGGCTGCCCGTGGATCCGATAATCTCCCCGAGAGTGCAGAACGTCTGTCCCAGGAAGTCCTGAGGACACAATCAGGACAAAGTCTGAAATCACTAATGGCACATTTTCTACTGAATGCACCGGAAAATTATTACCCAGCCCGTAATAGTATACCAAATCGTGATACAGCGGCAATTGTTATGCCTTGTTTGTGGCGAGAACCGCATTTTACGATAGCGAATACCAAAGGACACAATTTTTCCTAAATCGAAATTGTGGTGGCGTTTGAGGTAAAATGGTTACGGGATGTTTGAGGATTGACTGCCCAAATGGAAATATCTTTTGCAGACACATTTCCCTGTGTAGCCAGCAGCTCAGCACACAAGGATGGGACAACCAACCAGTCAGAAATGAAAAATGTCACTGAAATTACCTCTGGAATGCATTTAGAAAACAGACGACCGAGAGAACCAAATTTACAGAGAAGGAGATGCCTGTATATATTCCTTCATGTATATAAAAATACAGAAAAAGTACGCGTACACATTTTTGCATATTAATTTTTATGTAATGATAATACTGCCACAATCATGACAACTGCTACTCCTACTACTACAAGTAACAATGATAATGATAAAAAAAAATAATAATTCATGAATATCACAGACACCAAAAACTGAACTTCATGCAGTTAGAAACATACACTGACAAAAGGCTTTCTGAGCTGCATTTTGTTGATCACTGATTTCAATATTCCATAGCCTAGGGCTCTAACAATTATGAAGCACAGTTTTTTTTAAGGCATAGTACCACCACCTGCTGCCATGGGGCAAACGAGCTTTCCATTTTCCTTCATTAAACCTAACGCAGGTTGAACGCAAGTGCCAAACCATCAAAGGGCTAGGAAATGCTTCTGGAAAAAGACTTGACTAACATCAGTATTTTTCGGCAACATGCTGCACAGAGCCAAGTAAAGGACTACAGAATCATCTCCTATTCACCAATTAGGCAACTCTAACGAAAGTAAACCTGTTTCCGTTTACTTTGCTTGATTAACAATCAAATGGTGAACTCGTTTACTCTCTAAGTTGAATGAGTAGAGCTGCTTGTTAAGACAGCATGTTTGATTGCTGCATTTTGAAATTTAAATGACCTTGCAAGCGTCTAAAAAATACACAAGGTGGAAAACTTTCTGTAAAACAGATGAAACGTGAATGTGAGATATGAATTATTACAGTCGCATGAAAAGGCGTGGCAATGGAAATCATGTTCATGCAAATCTGCGCTGTTCTATGGGAATTTAAATTTCAAAGTGCAGTAATCAAACATGCTGTCTTATTAAACAGCTCTACTCATTCAACTTAGTAAACAAAGAGTAAACAAATCCACCATTTGATTCCTAATCAAGCAAAGTAAACAGGAACAGGTTTACTTTTCTCAGAGTTGCCTAATTGGTTAAGAGGAGATGATTCTGTAGTCCTTTGCTTGGCTCCGTGCAGCATGTCACTGAAAAATACTGATGTCAATCAGAAAAAAAAAAATTTTTTTTTTCCCCTGGAAGCGGGGACTTTCGTTCAACCTGTGTCGGGTTTAATAAAGTAAAAGGGAAAGCTCGGATGTTCGCCCCATGGCAGCAGGTGGTGGTACTACGCCTTAAAAAAAAAGACTGCGGTTTAGAATTGTTACAGCCCTACCAAAGCCATGTTTTATTAAAAACTTTTTCAATGTATGAACCCTGCTTTGAATGCTGTGGACTATTTGCCTGTGATTCTGAACCTCATCAACTAGGACTAGCCTGGAATAAAGCAGCTGTTGATGAAGACTAAATGGCTGCTGCTGGAGAAACTGGTCTGTAAACATGAGGCACATCTCACACTCATCGATAGTCAGGTACTATGTTTAGGATTCCACCTTTTATGCAGTTGGTTTAGTATGTCCCAAATGTAGGCAATGGGAAAGATTGGCTCCCATCACATTATACAGAGGAGCACCTGAGGGTTTCCCTCAAGCCATTTCATACTTTCTGCAAAGTCGCGATGGTGCTTCACTCTGCCAAACAATGTGTGAGAAGCGTGCTAGAGCGACTGCATTCATGAATCGAGAATGGTACAACTTTCACTGTCAGTTAAGGGTACAAAAAACTAACACGGACATAATTATTGCATAACTATTAATTCATTCAATTTCAGTTCTAAGTACATACTCCCCCCCCCCCCCCCCCCCCCTAAAAAAGTAACACACTCAAATATGTAGTTGGAACCTCTGTAGTTTTCATTAATGCAAATTCATTGCGTCATTGTTTTTACCACCATCTGCAAAGTCAGAACATTTATTTCAATCTTTGGCTCAAGATCTCGAGGATGGGATAGTTGAACCACTCTGTCGTAGTCTTGAGCATGTCCGAACTTTCAAAACGGTTAACGTCAGGACTCTGCGGTGGCCAATTCCTGTGTGAGAATTATTCTTAATCATTCATCAGTTTGGGTTCCATTAATTATTGCCAACTGAAACCCATACATCGCTGCAATAATGATCCAATCATAGTATTTATTTATATCGAAATGGTGCCTTTTTTTTTGGATAGGCAGGGCACATTTCAATGCAAAGGTGATGGCACTCATATGCTTTCACAGCATATTCACGCGATATTGTTATTGCAACTACGCTCAAAGGATAAAGTGTTCCAGAGTCGCAGGTACACAGGCACACTTAATTAAAACCAGCATTCTGAGGGAGTGCTACAACAGCATTAAACAGCTTCCACATCGCCAGAAATAGGTAGAGAGTTCCAATAAACAAAGATGCTGATTTGAATCTTAGAGATTCAGAATTTTTACAGTATGTTCTGTTCTTTTTCCCCTCTGTAAAGTTCTGAGATACTAACTGTGCACAAAGCAACTCTGCTGCTGTATTAGATTATTTATACCCTGAGAACATTCATGATGTGCCAAGAAAATGATTACGCTAAAATGGACATGAAGAATAGGATCCACAGAGATAAAGATGAAATGTCCACGTGTGGATAGTGGTGCAATGAGATGATTTTACAAGGCGTATTTGTGAAAATATGAATGTCGTGGGGCCTCCTGCCTCGCCAGCTGAGTGCAACTGCAAATACTCCGGGATTCTCAACCATGTACTTTCAAGACCCCCAAAATCTTTTATTTCAATGAGGCAGCATTTTGCATCATGAATGACTTCAATAACCTGCCCCTTCAAAGCCCTCTTCTTTGGATCACTGCTCTTCAGGTTGCATGTCCCACAGAATTTAAAAATAATAACTAACATCCATTCTAGATACTGCGAGTAACACTGCTCAAAAAGTATCAGACTCCCCCAGTAAATGAAAAGATTCTATGTATCTAGCATGCCACACACATTATGCCACACACATCATTGACAACTAGCAGGAATGACAGTGAAAGTAAGCAACTGTAACACCCTCCAGGAAGAACCAGAAAGTTGTTCTGGTTTTAATATTACTTAATCACTCATTCACAGAATTATTAGATTCTTAATAGTTATAAAAGTAAGTACAGTTTGCTAGTTTGCAAGCTAATTTAGAAAGGCAAGCAGTTAGGTTAGTTAAATTTGATATTCATTCCTGATAACAAACGTGCAATTTGCTAGAGCAGATCGACTGTTATTTATGAAAGATCAGCAGAGCAATGGATCAACACAACTTAATGTGATGCTTCTTTCTCACTGATGCCGTTTTATCTTTCCTTCAGTTCAATTTTCCTTTTTTTTTTAAAGACAAATGCTGTGGGTGGACGACAGCAGGGTATATTCTCAAAACTGCCGCATTCTTCCAATAGGCTAAATTTATACAAACGTAGTTTGGCCAAGTGGTGGATCATCATAAAAAGGGTATGGGGTCTAGTGCGGGGCCTAGAAAAACAACCAGGAACTACTTCACGCTCAAGAAATGATCAAGCAAACTTTACCCAATCCCGATAAAAACGGTTTTACATCTTGGAAAAAGTCGATTTTAGCCCAGAAGTGATGCTACAGGATTTGTCATAGTATCACCAGAGCAATAGGACTGCTCTTTCATGCACCAAGACATCCACAGCAAAGTTGATGTGCTTCCCAGTGGAACAGTTTGACTTATTACATTTGGAAATGTATGCCTAGTTTTACCTGGTGGTGGCACAACAGTAACCGTAATGGAGCCATTAAAAAATCAATAACTTTTTTTCTCTACGCAACAGGAATGTTGACAGCATATTTGGCTGGATTTCCATTAAAAATGTTTGAGGTATTGAGGTATTTTTAAGAATGAAAAGTTTGGCCTGGTGTTGGTGCAACTGGGAAGGTCATAGGTCAACATTACCTCTGCACACCAGGAACAATCACAGCTTTGACATGTTTCCCATCAAAGCAACCTGAGTTATTGCATTTGAAAATGTTAAATTAATGGTAAAAATAATAGTTTGGACTGATGGGGATACTTCAAAGGTCATAGGGGGACCAACATCCTTAACAGCCTTTCTCTCTGCACGAGAAACAATCACAACATGTGACAACTACCATCAAAACTGCAAACTATTGCATTTGGGAATGTGCAGCTTGACCTAGTGGCGGCACTACAGGAAAAGTCGTAGGGTCACTCAAAACAATGTGGTCTGTCCTCTGTGCCCCCTGAATGACAAGAAGTTTCATGTGATTTCCATAAAAACTGTTCTAGTTATAGTGCTAACACAGGATCTGATAAAGCGGCAACCAAGGTGAATTTATCATAACCCCAAAAAGTCAGATTTTGAGACATAATAATATAGAAATGAAAACAATTATGGTTTTCCATCCCAACACCATCTGAACAGTCGCTAAAAATAACTACCCATACAAACCATGCCTACAGATATATTTTTTTGGCACTGTTGAATGAACATGAAGCATTTCTGTCTGACAGTCGCGTAATGGAATTACACTGAGGATGCTGAGTATGAGAGGCACGCTGAACATGACCACAGAGTGGTTCACCTATCCCATCCTCAATTATCCTGGGTTATAACTAAACACTGTTGGATGCTTAATGCAGATTTTTGAGTGGGTCATATTATTTCTTTTTAATTTGTATTCTTTCACTTCATAAATATACAAAAATCAATATACTATTGGAATTTTTTTTTTTATAAATGCATTTCCATAAAAAAAAAACTGTCATAATTTTATGACCCCAAATCCAGAAAAGTTGGGATGGTGAGTAAAATGTAAATTAAAAACGGAATGCAATGATTTGCAAATGATTTACACCCTATTTTTAAATGAAAATAGTAAAAATACAACATATCAAATGATGGAACTCAGAAGTATTTTTTTTTTTTTAAATCTGCTCATTTCGAATTTGATGTCAGCAACACATTTCAAAAAAGTTTGGACAGGGGCAACAAAATGCTGGAAAAGTTAAATGATGCAAAAAAATACACCTGATGTTAATTGGCAGCAGGTCGGTAACATGTTTGGGTATAAAAAGTCTTTAAGACATAAAGATGACAATGGCTTCACCACTCAGGGAATAAAAGCATGGGCAAAAACTTAAACTAACATTTGTTAATGTAAAATTGCAAAGTATTTGGGGATTTCATCTTCTATAGTTCACAATATTATCAAAATATTCAGAGGATCCAGAGAAATCTCTGTACGTAAGGGACAAGACTGAAAACCAATCTTGTATGGCCATGATCTTCAGGCCCTCAGGCAGCACTGCTTTAAGAACAGATGGGATTCTGATGTGGAAATCACTGCAGTTTCATATACTGCCGTCCAGACATCTTTGACAAGGAAGGCCTTGTTTATTTTGGAAAAACAATGCCAAAGTCAACATTCAGCACATAACACAACAACTAGGCTGTGTAGTCAAAGAGGCTGGGTGCTAAACTGGCCTGCTTGCAGGCCGGACCTGTCACCAAATGAAAATGTTTGGTGCATTATGGAAAAAAATATGACAAAAGGAGTCTGTGAATTGTTGATCAGCTGAAAACCCATGTCAAGCAAGGAAAGGAAAACATTTTTCTTCCGAAGCTATAGCAGTTACTCAACTCCCAAATGTTCCCAAATGCTTTCAGAGTATTGTTTAAAGAAAAGGTGATGCAACACAGTGATAAACATTACCCCTGTCCCAACTTTATTGAAACATGTTGCAGTCATGAAATTCAAAATGAGCAATTATTTTTCAAAGAACAATAACACTTCTCACTTTCAAAACTTAATAATTGTCTTTGCAATATTTTAAATTAATATTAGGTTTAAATGATTTGCAAATCATTGCAAATCATTGCACAAATCATTTTATTTACATTTTACACAGTCGCCCAACTTTTCTGGTAATGGGGTAGTGAACAATACAATATTATATGCATTTTAATGATTAAAAAAATTACACTCCCAATGGTATCCTTTAACACTACATAATTGGAGGGTGAGGCTGTTTGTGTGTGTGTGTGTGTGTGTGTGTGTATAGGAGGGGGGGTGGGCTGGCAGGATATGGAATCTGGGGGAAATTGGTTATAAAGGAGAAAAATTAGTGGAAGCTAATCATGCTACTGGAATACATGACTCTCGAAACTTTGGTATTTAAAATTCCAAAAATGTCCCCTCTAACCTGACATTTCACAATTAATCATAGCATTCAATTAAATCACATAATTAGAGTGAAACATGGAAAATTAGAAAGGTTATAAGAAAAAATGCTTTCTGTTGTTTGGATATAAAAAGCCACTGCACTGTGGTTTGGAACCAGTAATGCAGTGGAGGCAGAAAATGCCTAAATTTTCATGGTAAATTGAATTTGCACATTTTGCAGCAGATAATTTCTCATAAGGAAGTTCACAAGGAGCAAGCGAGTCAGTTAATTCAAAACAAGTCCCTGCATTCTGAAAGAAATTGGATCCCTGGCTGTACAAATGAGGCTAAAGACAGCTAACAAACAAACACGCACACACGCGCACACACACACACACAAAACACCACACATAAACGCATACACGCACACAAAAACACACGAAATTGGAGCAGTTTGACGCATTCATCATACATGCTCCATGACAGTCCTGTGTGTTGCATGTACTTTCACAAAACATAAAATAACAGGACCCAGAGCACCAGTTTGAGGTACGGCCTTCAGCTGCTGTGAAAAGGGGCATTTCAGCAGAGCTGTTTTATTGCTTTCTGTGAGACTGCTCTTTCGAATCGTCCAACACCAAAGCACAACATTCAGAAATGGTGTCCAAAACGTTGAAAATTTCCTCAAGGGCCACTGCCGAGATTCTCTATTCAATCCAATTGTTCTCAGTCTAATTGTTTAACACATCACGATGGGTAAACAAAGGATGGGCATGTTTGTGCTTCTGTAATTTTTTTCGGCCAGATTAACAGATGAATGGACAGACTGGGAGCTGAGGAGGGATTCCGTGAAAATGCACAGAGGAGCAAGAACAAAGTTTCCTGGCATCTGGCCATTTCTATCAACATTTGCAAATGTGCGACAGTGAAATGTATGAAAACATTTCAATGAAAAGGTTTTGAATTAATGACTCAGAAAAAAAAATGGCCAAATAAATGATAGACTGTAGTTGATAAGACACAATGAAAAGAAAAAAAGAAATAACAATGGAACAGCGGAGTGTAGGGACATTAATGGAGTCTAGAGGTTGCCCAGTGGATTTTCTGACATGAATTATACGTCTGCATTACTGAATCCTAAATTTTCCATCTACGCTGTACGTTGTTTATCTTCCTCATAGTGACCACTCAAGAGATATTATTCATGTGACCTATGACCTTGGAACTCAAAACTCAGTATCTCACATTGCCATAGCTGAATGTTTTGGTTCATCAAGCTTTCATTCAAAGCACTAAACTCTACGGTTGCATACCTGAGATTAAACCAAGTCACCTCTCAAGTCCATTCTTTTATTGGCATGCCAACTAAAATGAATATTTTGCGAGGCAGGAAGAAGATATCAATTTTAGATGCTTTACTTTATGTTGACTGAATGATTAAAGATGGCATCAACCTCTGATTAATAATAAACATGCGCGCTGACAAAAACTGTTACTGGTGTGCAGGGAACAGTTTGAGATGGAATTTGGATCTGAAGTGATGTAATTATGATGACGATCTGAAAACATCACAAATAACTGACCTTCTGCTCATCCGCATTCGTCCAGCAGGGGGTGAAAAAAAAGTTGTTAGACATAACTGTGTAAAGAGAATGGAGAAACAGCTTTGGTCTCTCTCAAGCAAATAATCAAAATTGTTGACTCACTCATATCTTCCCAATCAAGTAATTATTAGTACTAAAATGCAATACTGCACTGTAAATGCTCCATAATTTTGACACAACCATCAGTCAAAGAAAGGCAGGAGCAGGCAGCATGCTTCACAAACAGCCCTGTGCTCTGACAGTAGAAGCACTCTCGAAGGTGAGATACAAATCAAACACCACTATTCACTGCACATTTAAGCACAAACTAAAACAAGAGAACATTTGAAATGCAAGTTCAAATTTATTTCAAGCAGCCTTTTTAAAAATCAGTTTGGATTTGATTTTTAAGTCCTTCAGTGCTTATACTACTTTTTTAAATGGCGCTTTAGGGTCTGGGGGCTTGTTCAGCATTTTAACCAGGGATCCCCTCAAACCCCAAAGCAAGAATCATTCGTGGAGTGAGTGATGTTCACAAGACCCCCATCTGTGTGCACTGCGCTGTTATAAAAGTCACACTCACACTAAAAGCCATAATAAATAGATCAATTACAAAGCCATACTAAATGTAAGTACAGATGAAAACCATTACAATCAAGGGGCAGCTCCAATTTTGAGAGTCTAAGGAAAAAGGCTTTAGCCTTGATAAAATCACATCCTATGTGGGCAGGGGAGGAGATACTTCAGAGATAACAAATTTTTTGTCTTCTAAGCAAACTCACGGAACAGACATACTGAGGACAAACAGATTTAGATGTAATACATGACAGACAAAATGTCATTCTGAAAAATTCTGGCGCAAAAATGAGATACTTACATGTTTTGAAATATTGCAACTTCTGGAGTCCACATTATAGCTGCAAAAGTTCAGAAAATGCAAAGTAATTACTGATGTAAAAATACTAAATGAAGGCACTAATTAAATATTCACCTATTTTTGTGGCAAGTTTTGCTGCTGCATATATTCAAGTTGAACAGCAGCAATGAGAAACTGAAATATTTAGGAAAAGGGGTGACATTATACTAAAGTGTATAGATATCAGTCGTGGCAGCCTGGCTTAAAATCGAGGAGGCACAAAAAATCTATTCACTGCTGATTTATGTTTACTCGTTTTCAATTATTTTCCTTTATTAACAATGTGTTAACTGAGAACACGCAAACCCATCAGGCGTAGCCTGTTCTTTGTTGTGGCAAGATGAGAAATAAAACTTTTGCTTAATGTCAGGAGAAATTTGATACAATATACTCTATGTTTTGCAAAATTGTGCATATGTGTAGCTAATAATTATTTTAATTTAAATAGTCAAGCATAAGTGGTCTGCATTGCAGGATACTTTACAAGCCAATGCAGAAAACAACAGGGTTGGTTATCATTTTTTGTGCATTGCTCTAAAAAAGTATTTGCCCCTTCTGGATTTATTCCAGTTTGGTATATTAGTCAAACATAAATGATCCAACTAAGCTATCCAACCCTACCTGGCCCAGAGTGAAAAAGTAACTGCCCCCTGTGTTACTAAATCAACCAGAAAACCCTGAAGAAGAATTTTTGGATGTCGGTTTGTCACTTAAAACTCAAGCACAGTAGAGTTATGGAGCAGGAGGATACTCAGAAGCATACTACCCGCCTCTGAATGGCTCAAAAGAAACTAAATGAAGGATTTGGAATGGTTGGTCAAGGTTCTTACTTGAATTTGATCAAGCATGACCATAAACAGGATGTTCATGCTTGAAAACCCTCCAATACAGCTAAATTAAAACAATTTTGAAATAAAGAGCGGGCCAAAATTCACACAAGGCACGCAAAAATCTCACGCCAGGTCTGACCAGGTGTACGCACACTTAAAACCAGCGTACAACATGCAGGAATGAATGCAGCTGTCAAAATGATTAATAAACCATATGCAGCGATGCGGACGTCATGCTGTTGTTGTTCTTATTAGTAAAATGAAAAAATAGGATAAATACATAAATAAATAAATAAATAAATAAAGACATCTGAGATGAAAAATTGATTAAACTTATATTTTGAGACAACCTGCTTGTCAGGTCAGACGGCTGACAATTACAATCAATTTGATTAAGCGCAATGCGCTTACTAATAGAAGTACAATGAACAGTGATCTCTGCAGACTGTTTTTTAACATAATTACTCTAATGTAGCTCCGATCAAGGCGGCGGGAACTCATCCATGTCCCCACTGCCTCGTATTCCTTCGATGGAGGGGGAGCCTATCAGTGCAGTCATGCGCTCCTCGAATGGTGACAGCTGGAGGTTTGCGCCTGGTTGGCCTCCACTGGTCCATGCGCTGCTGTGCCTGAGTGCAGCAACTCATTTTTTGGTGGCAATCTTTAAATTGGACCACTTTTTTTGACCCACATGTGAAGTATTTGGATTGTCAGTCATGTGGGCTATATAACATGAAATATCATGGATCTATAAATTGAATTTATTAATGAATTAAATCAAACCTCTGCTGCACTCTGATTTTCCACCCCAACAGTGTTTACCGCTGCAGCAGTAGTTTTCCAAACTTCAGCCTTCAGGGCACCCTTGATACCACTCTTAAGGCTTCTAAATAAGAATTATTTTGTTTTTCTTCACCTAACATGTGATCATTTCTATTTCCACCTCAGTGAAGTTCTTCTTCTTTTCCGTCTTTCGAGAGTCCATGTCGTAAAGTTGGCAGGACTATGCCTCCCAGAGCATGAATTTATGGGGGAGTGTCATGTAAATTACAGTTGGTTTCAGCCGCCAGATTTATCAACACCACACCAGTTCTACAGCGAAATCAGCGACATACGCACTTTTCGTAAATCAGGCATGACACCAGGTGTATGCTCATATTTACTCCAGAATCTACACCAGATCCTACGCAAGTTTAATAAATGATGGCCATGGTATTCTTCATATACGAAAATTAGTTGCATGATCTGAAAACTTGGAATATAACAAATAAGCAAAAATAGAAGAATTCCGGAAGGGGCAAAGGCTACCTTGTTCATAAGATATTTACTTGAATTTCATTTTTTTATTAATGCTCAAAATATTACATTCAAAGAGAAGCGAAATGCAATAAGAAAAGTAACCACAAGCCTAATTCAGATATTTGAGACCTGCGCAAAATTAAGGTTTTAATTCATTTAGCCATAAGCATCTAGTCTGGTTGTGAGAACTTGGACCAAGATACTGTATATTTTATCCACAGCAGAGTACATAAAAACATGTATACATATTTGCCAAACAAATGTAATGTGCCTCTAATATCGGAAATAAACTGCTCAAAAAATTAAACAAACACTTAAATCGCATATCAGACCTTGAAGAACAAATTATTTATGTGTAAAATCTTTACTGATGTACATACATTGAATAATTTGTTAAGAACAAAATTACATAACAGTGGTCAGTGGAAACCAAAATCAGCAGCCCAATGATTGCTGGATTCAAAATCACTCAAAAAATGAAAGAAAAAAATTGAAATCACAGACTAATCCAACTTGAGCAAATTTTATTATAGCAGCTCCTAATCTGACTCAGTAGTGTGAACATGATCCTGATGAATCAGTGGTTGTCCTGGGGGATCTCCAATCAGATCTGGGTCAGGGCATCACTGAGCTCCTGCACAGTTTCTGGTGGTATGTGGCAGCATCAGATTCACCAATATAGTACATAACATCCCATAGGTGCTCAATTGGATTTGGGTCAAGGGACCAAGAGGGCCAGCCAATGGTATCAATGCTTTTGTCTTTCAAGAACTGCTTACACACTGTTGCTACATGAGGCCCGGCACTGCTCTGCACCAGGAGCAGTCCAGCACCCACTGCACCAGCATTAGGTCTGACAATCACTCTAAGGGTTTCATCCTGGAGCCTAACAGTAGTCAGGGTACAGTTAGCCATGACATGAAGGTCTGTGTGACCCTCCAAAGAAATGCCTCCCCAGACCATCACTGACCCATTGCCGAATCAGTCGTACCGGATGATGATACAGGCAGCATAACTTTCACCATGGCACCTCTAGACTCCTGCACGACTGTCACATATGCTCAGTGTGAACCTGCTCTCTTCTGTGAAGAGAACGGGGCAACAATGGCGGACCTGCCAATTCAAACACTCAAATTTTTCAGATCATTAATTATGTCAATAGTAGACGGAGATAACACAAAATGCAGTTAATGTCAAATGCGCTTCAACTCGCAAACAATTAGCAGCCAAATGTATGCCAGTTAAGCACCAGCCGAAAACACAGAATATGACTGCTTGTGACCAGTTAAACAATGAGGCGGAAAATGGAGAAGAGGCCAGATACATAGCCGCCTAACACTGATACCAAGAATCAAGAACACCAGCCCTTTGACATCCTCAGTTGCATGGATATAAATACATTTAACTAATTGAATATCTATGCTCCATTGTTCCTGTGTTTGCATCATGTGAGGTGATGTTGTGTTTTGTGTTGCATTGAAGACACTCACAGCACTCTCCATGATCGATAACAGCTACAACAAAGCTGGTTCTATTCAGTAGGGAAAACGAGTACCTGTTACCAAAACTGGGAGGAGTCGTGTGGAGCCAGTACTATACAGTGTAAAAGCTCCAATAGTCATTTTAAAGGCTAAGGGTCTCCACCAATCAATGGTGAGCGCTATTATTTACAAATGGAGGAAATCTTGAACAGTGCATTGATGACTCATCCTGGAGGTCACACAAGAACACAGACAAACTTCTAAAGAACTGAAGGCCTCACTTGCTTCAGTTAATGTCAGTTAAGGTCAGCTACAAGCCAAAAACTACTGCCAACCAAAAAGAAACACAAAGGTTCATCTCACATTTGCCAAAAAGCATCTTGATGACCCTTAAGACTTTTTGGCAAATATTCTGAGGATTGAGGCAGCAAATTTGAAACTTCTTGAAATACTAGGGACCCATCACATGTGGCGTAAAGCATAAACAGAACAATTCCACAATAAGAATATCATAAGACGTCAAACACGGAGGTGGTTGTGTGATGGTCCGGAGTTGCTTTAATTTATCCCATTGTCGTGGGATGTATCATTGCAGCAATCATTTTCTTTGCAAGGATAATGAGAGTGATCCCCACAGTAACCAGGTTTTCCTCTGGAATTAATTTGAATTGGTGCGGCCATACTGTCTATTTTTTAACCCAAGCAATTAATAGTAATCAAGACTCACTTTTGTTTTCATAACCCCCACTGGAGAAGAGTGGACAATCTATGGAGTTGCAGGTCTGTAACTTAGCCAGGTAGCTGATTTCTTATGTCAATGCAATGATGGAGTCTACAACATGTCAACAACAAAACGGTGTGCTACTGAAAACGACTGGCAAAATTTACCACTTGCAAGCTAGTTTCAGCTAATTCACAGGACAACCATGAGCTAACGCTAAAATTACGACACAGAAATGAAGGAAAATATGGCAATAAGGATAATAAGGTAACAAAAAGTTGATGCAACACACCATCAGAATTCATAGCCAATGGGGTAAGGCACAGAGCATCAAACTCGACACTTCAAAGATAAAGGTAAACAACCCAGAGAAAATACTGACTGTATTCCAAAAAAGCATGACTAAGGGGAATAATAATTTAATCTCAGAAATACACTGCCAGACCAAAAAAAGTCCCAGACTCTAATATTGTTTTGTATCTCCTTCAGCTTTGATAGCAACGCATATTCATTGTCATATTTTTATGCAACATCAAAACAATTATTTCCAACCAGAGTTGCAGTTATTTTTGGCCAAAATCTTGTATTGGCAACGAGGAAGTCAAATCACTCCATAAAGACTTCTCCAGCATATCCCAAGGACTCTCAATTGATTAAGGTCGGGACTCTTCAATGGTCAATTCATGTGTGAAAATGATTCCTCATGCTCGCTGACACTACCATAATCTGAGCCCAGTGAATCTTGGCATTGTCCATACCATAATATGCCCGCGCTGTCAGGGATCAAAAAATCCTATGATGGGATAACCTGGACACTCAGTACATTCAAGAAGTCTGCTGACTTCATTTTATCACTGCATAAAATTGCTGAACCAAGATCTGACCAATTGAAGCAGCAACGGATCATGCCATTGCCTCTACAGTGGATACTATCCATGCATCACTTCATGAGCTTTCTGTCTTACCCTGACACACCCATTGCTCTGGAATACGGTAAAACTGGACTCATCAAGCTGCAAAACCTTTTTCCATTGCTCCCAAAGTCAAATCTTAATGTTCTAAAGCAAATTGAAGCTGTTTTCTTCTTCAATTAAACTCACTAACAAGCAGCTTTTTTGTGGCCTCACAGCTGTTTAGTTCCAATCCAGCAAGTTCTTGTGGCAGAATGTATGTGGAATTGTTGCCTTCGCAATTAAACAGCCATGAGGCATACAATCACTTTTTAAAGATGAGACTTCGCCAAGCATTATTGTGATCTTTGATCACAATCATTCATTATTTTTTCTGACCCATGTCTTCAGTGAAGTTGATGGGTCACCACTATACCTCCAGGTCTTTATAATTTCAGTCGTAGGCTCTTGTATTTCCTTATGAAAATCTAAAAGAGTCTTTTCTGCAAAAATAATTCCCCAATCTTGCACCAAACTTATGACAACGGTTGAGGCTCTGTAAAATTGCTCATCAAAAAGTGCTGATCTTAGAGCTTAAATGTTAACCTTAACATCCGGTAGCAGAATTACATCCGGTTGCAGGATTGAACATGAAATGACAAATAGGGTATTTTCATGAAGTGGCTTCTTCAGAGGCAGAAATGAAAAAAAATTGAGTTAATACATAAAAAAGACAGTGACAAAAAGTCTTGTATATTGGATAAGTTGCCTATAAAGAATAACAACACTGATGATAGCAACTGAATTATAATTACAATACTTTTCAATTAAAAAATTGATCACGATGATCACTTTGACGGATTGTTTATATATGTACAGTTCTGAATGAAATGCATCCAAAAGCACATCTGAGCACCACCTGTAATTAGTGGAAGCAAAGGTGAGATTATTTAAATTTGAAAAATTAATGACAAATACTTGATTTTGCATTGCTCAAAATAATGTAAAGAAATAATCCTGTCAGCTTCTCCTACCATTTAACAGCTGTTCCAAGCAAAGACTTTTAAATTGGAAGCAAATAAATACTGCAGAGCATTAGAAGTATATTTTACAAAAATGTATTATGCTCTTCAGCAAAAGAAACTTTTATAATATTTTATAATAATATTTTATAACATTTATAATAATGGGACGTATGGCTCAATAAGTGAGTTACTGAAGCTATGCATTGCTTTTATGTTTGTTTTTTATTATGTGAGTGTTTCATATTTTGCAAAGCTCTCTTCTCTGACTATTGTTAATTCTTTTTTCCACTTGGCTTACCTTCACCTGCATCCGCAGCTCTACCCCAACTCAGTAGAGGTGTGCAATAAGCAGGCTCTTATGGTATGAAATCAAATTCCTTGATTCGCGTTAGGCCTGAAAGTATTCTTAAAATAAGATTTGCCATAGCAGAACAATAAACCTGGTTATTAAACAACAAATAAACTGATATACATTCCTGAAGATAATCCGATTTAGGGGCATCTTCGTGGAATTTGAACAAAGGACTTAGATAGAACCACACAGAGTCATAAAAGCAATGTTGAATTATGGCACAGTGTGACCGTGGAATCTTACCCAGTGAAGAAAATCTTTACAACCCTTAAAGAAAGTAGAAAATCATGCCGATAAGAAGCAAAAGAAATTGATGGTTCCATCTTATTGCATAAAGCGTAAGGGCTCATACGAAGAATTACAATGCAAACACTTACAGTTTTATTGCATCCGTGATTCTTGGCTCCATAAAAAGCCTCAGACAGAGAGCTGCCTTTATCTCATGTATGCCAGTAATAACTCCAGGATATTCTGCCATCTGTCTTCCTCCCACATGTTTGGACTTGCAGAGCAAAGACTGCTAGTGTGATATGTGATAAACTAAACAATGACAAATATCCCTACAACTCTTCGTCACTGTGAGCAACAGCTAAAAACAAGGACATAAACAACCGACAGGTAAGTGAAAGGGACATTTAAGGGACAGTTAAGATTAAATTCATTGTCAGTTTTCCCTTTCAATATCTGCTGACCTCAAAGAACACAACTCTGGGTTTTATTTATTTGACTTTTTAAAAGTTTTTCTACACAGGCACTGCAACAAAATTGCTTAAAATGGGAAACAGAGACAAACACTGCTTTTGCATGTTCCTCAGATTTCCCTCTGAATCTTTCACCTTGAGAGAGCTAATGTTATTCAGGTTATACACCACAATAGAACCAAGTTATTTATTACCAAAGAAAACTCAACTTCAGTTGAATTTAAAATGAAAATATTCCTTATGCTATTCCTTCAATTCCTTATTGAATTTTTCATAGTTAAAAGTTGGGATGCTGTTACTCATTTTACACTGCTGCATACCCTGATTTTAAAGTAATACTGAGTAGAATTTCCAAAAACATCAATGTATGGACTCATAAAAAACTAATGCCTCTCAATCATCACTTAAGATCAGCACCACTAGAAGAGCGCGGCAGTGTCTGTATCTACAGTGACCCTGCCATTCACCCTCATTCTGGGCATCAGCATTCGGGCAGTGGGTGTGTGGCCTTCAGCGAGTAACAGCACATAGAACGTGAGGGCAAGACACAGTGCAACATTGCAGGGTAGCAATACTGCTGTCGTTGGGCAGTGGAAGAGGGGCCAACTTCGAATGCTGTGTTTTCGGTTTACCACTGTGATCACAGAGCTAGTTTGCCAAATTGGTTAACAAGAGTAGCCATTAACTTTTGCTAATAATACTGCATGTGCTGGTATTTTGCTTGATGTGGCAATCTGTTTTAGAATTCTGACCGCATTCATCGAAATAGAATGCCTTGGATTTTCACTCATTTAAAATGCGAGCAGCTCGAAAACTATGGTAAATCCCCTGCTTCATTCATTGCACCCATGACTCTGTTCAATTCAGGGTTGCATATTGCTTGCTTTTTCCCAATGTTGGAATGTCTATTTTGTTAAGGCTTACTTCAGATATTACGGTGATAGTGAGTTATACTTGCTCCTTATAGGGTGTGAGATTTATTTAAGCATACGTTTCCTTTGTTTGATCGGAAGTGAAAACAGCAGGCTTTCTGTCTCAGAGTGAACATAAATAAGCAGTTCCTTTAATGAGTATGTGGGCTTGCTGATGTGGCTTTTTTTTTTTAAATGGACAAAACTCTGAACTTCATCATGGAAAAAAGGAATGTTTTTGGTTTGGACAGGTTGCTGGTAACTATTGATATCCATCCACACCTGTATTGATAAATTCATGCAAAATTCGGCCAGAAAATCATTGATTCATTTTGAAGTTCATGATTAGAAAGTTGATTTATGTAAAACATTTAATTATTTTATGATTTGACAGTGCACTATTTTGAGGGCTCTGACAGCATGGAGAGCTGTCTTATTTGGCTCATAGAGAGAAGATAATTTTGAAAAGCACTGTCACATGAAGTGGTCAAGGCATTTTTGATCCCAGAAATACATCGCTTATACTTACATTGTTTTTAAAATAATTTCACTGTTGAATTTTCATGAAAATTTTTTGTGTTTGTGGCCCGCACTCTGAACTAAAATTATGAAAATAAAGTTACATATGATGGAATGCTAAATACTACAAGTATCTTTTTGGCCATTTCCCCCCTCTCTGTGAAGCTCAAATCTTGAATTATAAAGCCTAATATTGGGTAAGTCATAAATAACCATATTTGGCTTCTGTGCAAAGGGGTAAAAATGTGCTGAGGCGAAGTAGAAAATTGCCCTGTGGCCTGATTAATCAAAATGTGAAATTTTGGAAATCATAGACGCCACGTCCACTGGGTGAAAGAGGAGAGGAGCCATCTTGCTTGTTATCAGCACATGACTCAAAATCCAGCAATCATGATAGTATCGGGGTGTATTAGTACACATGGCATGGGAAATTTGTGCATCTGTGAAGACACAATTAATGGTGAATGATATATACAGGTTTTGGTGGAACATTTTATGCCATCCAGATACATTATTTTTAAAGAAAGGCCTCGCGAATTTCAGGCACATCATGCAAAACACCATCCTCTGCATGTATCACAACATCCTGCCTCTGTAGTGAAATAGTCTGAGTGCTAAAGTGGTCTGCCTACAGTCCAGACCTGTCGCCCAGTGACAATATTTGGCACAATATGAAACAGCGGCTGCAAAGTATCGAGCAGCGGAGATCCTACAAAAAGTTTGTACATGGAGCAAGAATGAGAAGACACTTTGCTTTCAAAACTACAGCGTTTGGTCTTCTTAGTTCCCAAAGGCTTACAGAGTGTTGATCAAAGAAGATGTGATGCAACACAGTGGTAAACATGCCCCTGTGCCAACTTTTTTGAGACGTGTTGCTGGCATCAATTTTTAAACATATTTTTCAAAAACAATAAAATATCTCAGTTTCAACATTTGATGTATTGTCTTTGTACTATTTTCAAATAAATATAAAGTTTAATTAGTTTGAAAATCATTGCATTCTATTTTTTTTATTTTTTTAAATTTTATTTATTATTTCGGAGACGCAATAGCGCAGTGGTCAAGTAGGCTTGACTTGGGATCGTAAGGTCCTCAGTTTCAGTTCAAGCCCTGACCACAACCTTTGCGATGTGTGCTAGGGCAAAACACGCCTCTCTCCACCCAGGTGTATAAATGGGTAGCAGCAAATAGTCAGGGAAAGTTGACTAAGAGCTGGGGGGAGTACCTGTGATGAACTGGCATCCAATCCAGGGGGAGTAGTAATACTCCTAGTCGCTTCATGCCATGGAAACCGGTGTAAAGCACTGACCCAATGGGCCACTAGGCTCGTAACAAGCTTACTCTCCATTTTTATTTACATTTTACTCAGCATCACAACTTTTTTGGAAATGGGGTTGAACTTTTCGGCATTAATGGCACCTTCACAGCAGTGCAAGTTATTCTTAGCAAGCTCACTGACATAAACCTACACTATAATAGAGAAAGGCTTAAAGACTTACTGCTGACAACAGAAGCAAGACCAAAGAAGCATAGTTGGTCTGGAGCACACGGCAACCATTTATTCCAAAAAAGACCCAACATATTTATTCTAGTGACCATAATAGGCCTACTTATTTCCACTGTGTGATGGTCCATTACAGATGCGTCTGAGCCCAGAGAAGTTGGCAGCATTTCTTGACACCAAACATAAGGCTTCCTTTTGTACAGCAGATATTTAACTGCCATTTCTGGCATGACTATGTATTTAAATACCTGACAAAGGCTTGTCAAAATAGTCCCGAGCCCATGTGGTTACATTGCTTATGTATAGCTGAAAGCTCTTTATGCTGAGCCATCTGAGTGATCTGAGATCTCAGGTATTCATATTAGGCTTGGGCCCTTGCCCATTATGCACAAAAATTCCACCAGATTCCTTGAATATTATTTTATGGTCTTTTCATTTGAGGATGATTTCTATCTCCAAATTTCTGGGACTCGTATGGACTCCATCTGTGCACCCAACTATGCCAATTTGTTCATGTGTTATTTTGAGCAATGTTTTGTTTACAATCCAGAGAAAAATACATTTCTTCCAAATATTCTTAAATGGTATCTCTATATAGACAATATATTTTTGGCATTTTCTAACGGAGCAACTCTGACTTATTGGCATTTGTGAACGTTTTAAATGATTTTAACCCTAATTTGCACTTTTCCATGGAGTATAGTCCTGAGCAGGTTAATTTGCTTGATTCATGTGCTATCAAAAAGGCTGATACTTTTGTGGCAACTTTATATAGAAAACAAATTAATCGCAATACACTTCTGACTGTTACAAGTGCTCATCCTATAGCACTGAAAAAAGGTCTTCCTAGGAGTCCATTTTTAAGATTGAAAAGAATCTGTTATTCCACTGAAGATTTTATTGTTCATAATATAACAAGAATGGCAAGAACAGGCCTTTCAGCCCAACTACGCTTGCCAGTTTCTTTATACTATAGTGAATATATCCCTTCAGATACTCAGTGACTCAATGGTATCTAGCTTTAAGTCAAGCCTGCTCTTGAAAACACCCAAGGTCTCTGCCTCAACAATACGGTCAGGCAAACTATTCCACATTGAAATTACTCTTTAATTAATTTGTTCATGCTCAGGGACTCAAAAATAGGTTTTATCCACGTGGATATCCGGTAACCGGGGTGGGACAGGCCTATAATATGGCTCTTCAAATATCCCCATCAAATCTGCTTAGAGGCAGCAATAAAAACAAAGCCAAAAAGCAGTTTTCTGTGACTTGCATCACAACTTATTCTCACCATTTGTTGGCAATCAAATAAATTTTTAAAAAACATTGACACTTCCTTAAATCAGACCCGGAATTATCTCCTATTTTTTTCGACCCTCCCTCTTTTTTTTCAAACGTGATCGCAATCTAAAAGATCAATTGGTACATGCTAATTTTGTACACAACAGACCATCCATTGGTCTGACTCAAACGTTACTTTGCCCCATACCGAATGGTAACCATCTCTGTGGCAGCTCATTGCAATGATACGTCCAATTTGACACATTTCGATCATCCTCACACCGGAAAACGCTTTCCGATAAAGAGTGTGGTTACCTGTGCTTCATCTTTTGTTGTTTATATTTTATGTTGCCCTTGAGGCTTGGCCTATGTTGGCAAAACTTCTAGAAAATTAAAACCGCAAATCAGTGAACACACATACATACCATATGTAGAAAAGATCGTAATTATCCAGTTGCTATCCATTTCAATAAACATGATATTACTTCTATTACTTTTTATTTTATGGTATTGAACAAGTATGGACGCCACTTAGAGGTGGGGATCGAGACTTGCTGCTTTTGAGATTTGAGATTTCACATTAAACACATTGTTTCCAAAAGGACTTAATGATGAGTTGCTTCTAAATGTGATGTTTTGATTACTTGACCCATTTTTGAGTACCTCATTCCCTGATTGCCTAATGAAGCTTGGTATATTGTCACCATTTTTGCCACTTAATTATAATAGTCCATTTCGCAGGCTTAATTTAGGGCGTCTTCACACCTAAATAGTCCTGTAAACTCAGTTCAATTGGGGACTCGGTTCAATTGGATTTGCAACATTCAGCTGGTCCGAGATTGCGTTCACACTGCACTTTGTGAAACAAACTGAACTTCTTGAATAGCGTATTCCCCTCCTCGCCTAAAGGGGCACTTTATCCAGAATTACTGAAGGAGAAGCCGAGACTCAGAACGAAGAAGAAACATCGCTCTCCCATGCCCTGCGTTGTAGTCCGCTTCCAGCTTTTGGTTCGCATGAAGCAGACCGAGACCTACGCTTTTAGGAGGATCAGATTCCGCTTCTTTGATCCGCATCATAGTTTGCTTGCACATTTACACCTCCCCAAACGAACCGGACTTCACAAGCAAACGAACCAGAGTTCAATTCAGTATGGCTGGTGTGAAAGCACCCTTAGTTTCAATATGTAGCAAAATATTTATTTATTGAAGGATGTTGCTTATTGTGTTCTTTGTATAAGTGGAAATATTCTTTCCAATTAATGGTCTTTTCATTTGTTTTTTATGTAAATTGCTTAATACTCAAGTCATAAAAGTGTAACTTCTGAATAATTATAAATAACTCCGTGTTCAAGATGTTATTTTTGGTCTTTTCCCCATCGTTTTCTTTTTTACGTGACTTCGATATTTAATGAATTGATTGTATTGGTCTCCATTCATTGATGGTCATCGACCCTTGGTTTATACGGTTTTTTTTTAACCTGATGAAGGTCTGTGGTGATCGAAACGTTGTTCAATAAATCACTTTTTGGTAAGTTGCAACACTGTGCTGGTGACTTTCGTTTTTTCATTTGTTTGTACTCTTCACTTACGCACCTGTCTACCTGCTGGTGTGCACAGCAGTTTCATTTCGCATATGTACATCAAGGGTGCCATATCTTGTTTTTAAACCTTTAAATGATTTTTTCATACATTTTTGGAAAATTGGTGATCCTCAGCCCATCTTTACTCCTGAAGAAATATGCCATTTTCACCTAATCATGATACCAATCACCTCCTGATATCAGTGGTTTCAAATCATAATCTTCTTTTTTCCTTGTTACTAGTGCCAGTCTTTTTTTTTTTTTTGGAATACACTACAGGCCCAAATAAAATGAGGTAGACCAGACAAAACATTAAGTGGAGATTCAAGTGTATCTGAAACACAACTGGTCTGCCACCCTGCCTCACCCATTTGGGAGAGGGGTACATGGCTGAAGTGAAATACCACTGCATTTCACAACCAATCTGATCAATTGTTGCGACTGCTAAAGGATATGGGCTTGTTGAAATACAGGGTTAAACAAATTTATTAGACCACCTGTCATCAAAATGAGAAAACACAAAATATTTTAGAAATTTGTCAAAAACCTGCTTACAACTAATTTTTTTTTGTTATTTCTCTGGCAAATAAAAAACTGAAACAACTAAATAGTCCTTATTCGCACATAAAAACCAAAAAAAAAATTATACTTTGTATGCCCTCCTTTGGCCTTGATAACAGCTTGCATTCTTGCATTCATCCACTAGAACTAATTTCTATGTTCAGGAATGTCAGTAAATAACTGATATTTGACATCTTTATCAAAAAATATGAATGTGCTTAACTATTTATCTCTGCTTTTTTGTAAAACAGTAAGTTCGAAAATTCATGGATAACAACAATAATTTACCTTTGGCTCAGCCCCACCCTCAAATGTGATGAGCCAATCACAGTGCATATTCTCTCAGCATTTACTCGGACATTCTGAGCCTGAACTTCCATTGAAATGCAAACTCCGAATCGTTTGCTTTTATGGGGTTTTAAAATGTTTCTAAGTAAAAAAAAACCTAAAACGTTGTGCTTGGGGAATATGTCATTCCGATACGAGGTATTCTGAGAGGCTGGGCGATGCGGTGTATTTTATACCCTTTCCAAAGCCACATCATAAATGAGAGAAGTGTCTCCTCTGGATAAAGCTTTGTGGAAGACCCCACTATCAGCTTAACGTAGCTAACAAAGGTCAACAAGGATGTCTACATTTGTTCCAAGCTAAGTCAACATCATGTTTAAGGCGACATCTTGTCACATCACTGGAGATTAATGTAGAGTTGTCTTTTACATCGCTACGTTAGCTAACGTTAGCTAAACTTGGTAAACTATATGGCTACCTTCACTGCAAACAGACATTGGCTTAACGTGGCTGCGTTGTTCACCATGTCTTTTTGTTTACTTAGAAGGAGTTCAGTCACATCAGGTTGGATTTCTTAAATTCGGTAGCAATAATAATACGTAAATTAAATTTATTACTCTGCAGTGCACGAACAATGATCGTCTACCTTGTTGTGTGAGAGGGTGACTGAAACGAGATGTGGCTGATCGCATTTGCACTGAGACGTACAAAATTTAGCTTCTAATTTAAACTTTTCGTTGGCCTTCTCCACTCTAAATTCATTAACGTCTCCCTCCAATTCATAGTGTTTGACCCTTTTTGCTGACTTCTGGATGATATTTGAGCTTTATATCGCCAATAATCATTGATAGCATCCTGACAAATATCTCCAACTGTAATGCCAGCCATTAGCGCCAGTTCCAAAATGTTGATTGTTTCCCCAAGTCAGTGGAGGGGGTGGGGCTTAGCCATAGGTCAATTATATTTTTGCATTAAAATATCATTTCAATTAAAGAGTTTGTGCATACTGGTGGATTAACCATTAAAGAAACATAAAAATATTTTTTTATTTATTACCAATACTGTTAATTGAGGGCAGCTGTGGCATAAACCTTACACTGGGTAGTGGTCAAATAAATCTGTTAAGCACTGCATGTGTTTACGTGTGAAAAAATGTCAAATTTTTCAGAAAGAGTCAAAACCCACCATTTATATTTTGAGACAGGTTGTCTACTACAAAGAAGCCAAGTTTCAGCTCTTTATCTATATTAACAAAGAGTAAATGGACAACTTCACGTTTTCAATATGACCACCCAGCCATGCCCATTTTTGGGAGATGCAGGGGTAAAATGCAATCCCAAAGAAGCTTTCGTGCTCAAAAGAGGTTGCGTACCAAGTTTTGTCATATTTGATGACAAATTTGTGACCGCTTGATGTTTTGGGTCAAATTGTTCACGGATGACGGGCAAATAACAGCCATGATGGATGACAGAGTTTACGCCATTTTAAAAACTTAGCTGGTCAACAACCAGTTGCATTAAAAAAGGACAAATTTCAGTGAACCTCCTGACCAGAAGCATCTGAAGTGGCATAACGTTGTTTGGCGTGAAAGTTGAATATTCAAAAATTTTTCAACCTCATAATAAACGGCTAATACGTTGTGCACACCAGTCACAAACCCCAATTCCAATGAAGTTTGGATGTTGTGTAAAACATAAAAAAAAAAAAAAAGAATACAATGATTTGCATATCCATTTTGCCCTATATTCAATCATGAGTACACCACAAAGATATTTAATGTTCAAACTAATAAACTATATTGTTTTTTTTTTTTGGGAAATATTCACTCATTTTGAATTTGATGCCTGCAACACATTCCAAAAAAGCTGGGACAGGGGCATGTTTACTACTGTGTTACAAAAGTACAGCACCTTTCCTTTTAACAACACTCAATAAGCCTTTGGGAACTGAGGACACTAATTGTAGAAGCTTTGTAAGAGGAATTCCTTCCCATTCTAGCTTGATGTACGACTTCAGTCACTAAACAGTCCGGGGTCTCCGTTGTCGTATTTTGTGCTTCATAATGCGCCACACATTTTCAACGGGAGACAGGTCTGGTCTGCAGGTAGGCCAGTCTATTACCCGCACTCTTTTACGAAGCCACACTGTTGCAACGCATCCAGAATGTGGCTTGCCATTGTCTTGCTGAAATAAGCAGGGACGTCCCTGAAAAAGATGTCGCTTGGATGGCAGCATATGTTGCTCCAAAACCTGTATGTACCTTTCAGCTTTAATGGTGCCTTCACAGATGTGCAATTTACCCATCCCATGGGCACTAACACATCTCCATACCGTCACAGATGCTGGCTTTTGAATTTTGTGCAGATAGCAATCTGGATGGTCCTTTTCCTCTTTAGCCTGGAGGACACAAGGTCCATGATTTCCAAAATAAATTTGAAATGTGGGCTCGTCATACCACAGCACCCTTTCCCACTTTGCGTCAGTCCATCTCAGGTGAGCCTGGGCCAAGAGAAGCCACGTGCATTTCTGGGTGTTTGGCTTTTTCTTTGCATGGTAGAAAATGGTTTTCCTTGCACCTGTAGATGTAACAACAAACTGTGATAACTGACAATGGTTTTCCAAAGTGCTCCTGAGCCCACAGAGTGATATGCTTTACAGAATGATGTTGGTTTTTAATGCAGTGCTGCTTGAGGGACCGACAGTCACAGGCAGTCAATGTAGGTTTTCGGCCTTGCCGCTTACATGTAGAGATTTCTTCGGATTCTTTGAATCTTTTGATGATATTATGGACTATAGAAGATGAAATCCCTAAATTCCTTGCAATATGACGTTGAAACATTTTTCTTTAACTGTTGGACTATTTGAGGAGTCAACTTGCAAAACTTGCGAAATCAAGTTTTGAAAATAAATAAAAAATCTCCCTTAGCCTCTCTTTCAGGCACCTGCACATGTCCCACTAATAGCTCTACTTTCAAAATCTACTAAATCATGTAATATATTGTCAAGGAAAAAGTGAATCTGTCAAAACCCGCCAAGTCAAGGAGGAAAACTGTCTAATTCTGCTCAGTCATCAGCCAATGTGGAAACGTGATTCCATTTTTGTAAGCTAGAAGGAACCAATCGCAGTCAAGCTTTTACAGCCCATTCAGCTTTTGCTTTCTCTAAATCAAGATGGGGAATGCAGACTCAAGTTTCATTTTGATCACGGTAAATACAATGGTTTGGGCAGTTCAAAAAAGTGTGATGATCGTGATACCATAAAAGGGGGATTTGAACCCATGGACTCTTGTTTATGTTGTCATTGTCATAGCAGCTATTCAACCAATGTGCTGTCTGTAGCATGTAGATTGGGTCCTGAGTCAAATAACTTCACCTATTGAGCAAAGGGGCTGCTTAAAACACTGTCAAAACCTGCTAGGTTTCCACTGCAATTTCAAAGCCTGCTAAGTCAAAACTTTGTGTTGCAAAATCAAAGTCATTTCTTAAAAAAGATAGAAAATCAAGAATTGCCTCATGGATTATGTCTGCAAGGCCAATAGTTTCAGTATAGTGAAAATTCCCACAAGGAAAGAATCTATATGAACATATATGCGCAAATACGCTGCATATATACAAAACCCAAAACCAGTGAAGTTGGCACGTTATGTAAATCGTCGATAAAAACAGAATACAATGATTTGCAAAACCTTTTCAACTTATATTCCATTGAATACACTGCATAGACAAGATGTTTAATGTTCAAACTGAGAAACTTTTTTCTTTTTTTTTTTGCAAATAATCATTAACTTAGAATTTAAAGGCAGCAACACATTGCAAAAAAGTTGGCACAGGGGCCTTTTTACCACTGTGTTACATCGCCTTTCCTTTTAACGACACTCAGTTAACGTTTGGGAACTGAGGAGACCAATTTTTGAAGCTTTTCAGCTGGAACTCTTTCCCATTCTTGCTTGATGTACAGCCAGTGACGTGCGGTGGAGGTTAGTTTGGTGAGGCATAAACCACCCCTTTGCCTGATTAGCAATCATACGATTAACTAGTTTAGTAAGACTATTCGGTTGAATGACGGGCCAGTTTAAGTTTCCAGTTTTAAGCCCCTACTCAAAAAGAATTATTTGGATCCTTCAGTATTGAGCAACTATAGACCGATATCCAATCTGCCTTTTATTGGGAAGATCATAGAAAAAACTGTTTTTAACCAATTAACCACTTTTTTATTGACAAATAACTACTTTGATGACTATCAATCTGGCTTCCATGCTAATCATACCACCGAAACTGCCCTTGTTAAGGTGATAAATGACATTCGTCTGAACACTGATGCAGGCAAAGCATCTGTCCTGGTACTACTGGTCCTGAGTGCAGCATTTGATACAGTGGACCACCATATACTACTGCATCGACCGGAGCACTGGGTTGGATTTTCAGGCGTTGTCATAAAATGTTTACAATCTTACGTGCAAGACAGGAGCTACTTTATTGCTATAGGAAACTGCTCCTCAACACCAGCGTCCTTGACCTGTGGTGTCCCTCAGGGATCGATCCTAGGCCCCTTACTGTTTAATCTCTACATGCTCCCACTCGGCCAGATCATCTGGAAAAACTCAATGTGTTATCACAGCTATGCAGATGACACACAAATTTACCTTGCTCTGTCTTCAAACAATTATGCGCCCCTTGACTCTCTTTATTGATGTCTCAATCAGGTTACAAACTGGATGTCACAAAACTTCTTTCAGCTGAACGCTGACAAAACTGAAGTCGTTATATTTGGAAAGGAGGAACAGAAACTCAAGATTGCTACTCTGCTTGAAACAAAGGGACTGGAAGTAAAGGATGTTGTGAAAAATCTTGGCATCATCATTGATAGCAATTTAAATTAACACTCACGTGAAATCAGTCTGTAAGTCAGCTTTCCTTCATCTAAAGAGCATTGCTAAATTAAGGAACCTTATGTCAGCAACAGATCTAGAAAAACTAATCCACGCTTTTATCACAAGTAGGGTAGATTATAGCAATGCCCTTTTAACTGCACTTCCAAAGAAAACTATTAAGCAATTACAAGCCATACAAAATGCATTATGTTATAAAAGAAGGATTCAAGCTGTGTCAGACTTTGAAAACTGATTTGGCTCACCTCAGTGAGAAACTTGTCCTCGGCTCATAGTCCTTAGCCTCGCAGTTACTTCATCCAGCAATAAAAACCGCAGCTTGTACAGGGTATTTCCGCATTAAAGAGTAATACTTGGCCGATTTCACTGAAGCATTTTAGCGTGCATATAACTAACATGCGTTTAAATTTGAAATGCATGTTAAAATGCTGTTTTTGTTGTGACAACCTGTCATTGCAAAATGGGCATTTCCAATTGTGGTTACCGGTTAATAACCCAGTATGTAAGGGTAGTTGGGTTGTGGACTCACATTTCACGCAGAGATGTCAGGAAAAAAAAAGTGACGAGAATTTCACTTCGCTTCAAAGAATGGGTCTCATTGAGGCCGTGAAGATCCACGAAAAGGTCTTAGAAAGCAAGAGGAGTTGTCCTTCCACACTGAGGAAAAAAAAAGAAAGCATGGGAGGACATCATGGCCCTTCTTCAGCTGTCTCTTTCTGGGCAAACTCAAGTATCGCCAGAGCATCCATACTGGGCCTACCGCTTGCTAACATGCCCACTCATTTAGGTGCAAATCAATCTATGGTCGTAGTTTTCACAAGTTAAACATACATTCATGAGCATTTAAGTGTTCTTTTGTTATTTGACCGCAGATGTTTAAAATATTTAGATGCACGCCAACAGTTGCGCCTCGTGAAACGGTGATTAAAATTAACAGCATGCTAAATGCGCAATTAAGAAAGTTATCCGCATGAAAACCTGAAAACGCTTCTGAGAAATCGACCCACTGAATCTGAAAGGTCTCCACCTCCTGGCTCACGGTTGGTTGCCTGTTGTGGACTGCGTCCCTTTATCAAAACGGTGCAAAGGGAACGCAGAGGAGGAGCATCTCCAAGGTGTTCCAGAACTTGTGCGAGCTCCATTGCCTACTAAATCCTGAATGGTGCCAACAGAGTAAAATGGCGCTGTAGCAAGGTGGTGAATATTTGGCTGGCAGTTTCAGAGGTATACTTAGCACAGTAACTGAGCCACCCAGCCTATGGACTGCACATTAGAGTGGCAGCTGGCATAATTGCATGCACTCAGCCGGGTGACTGCAATAATGAATTGCGCCTGTCGAAGATGGGACAATATAAATAAAACTGTCTAAAAAATAAAGTATCAAACTATGGGCTAAGTGAGAAATGGGGCAATTTTTCACATTTACAGGGTCTGCCGATGTGCAGATACATGGCCTGGAACGACTATATAGCGTCGAACAAAGGATTGATGCCAGGAAAAAAAATGTGAGAAACAGATGTTGTAGTACGTTGCGAAGTGCGTCATTTGCCACGGAAGCCTTGCCTTCACTTTTCATCATGTATTTCCACTATGAAGCCTGGCAGCAGTAGGTCAGTAAGACAGTGCAGTAAATCACAGAGCAGAAGCCACGTTCTCACAAATGCATGACATCCCCAGCTCTTGCTAGATCTGACTGGCATGATTTCGCTCAGAGTAGGAAAACCTTGACTAGCGTCCTCCCACAATTTCAGATTCATCTCATCACCACTGAGAGAGAAATTCCTGGTTGATTGATGTTTTCATCCTCACATTTGGCATTTTCCCCCCCATTTAAGGGAATGAAAGCATATTTCATGGCCACATTTTGAAGGCATGGATGAAGGCTCAATATTCTAACCCCTGCTGTGGCTTCCCCATCCAGAATGGATTTCTCACTATGCAGTACAAATATAGCTCTCATTATGTATATAAGTCCTCAAGTTCACATATTTCATATGGATTTGGGGCATGATTTCAAAAAATGTATCCCACTGGGTTTTGTGTGACACTCACACAATTTAAAAAGCAAAAAGAAAAAAAAATCAGTTTTCAACAGTGTGCTCAATGTGAGGACGACCCTAACTGAGGTCGACAGGGATGGAAACAGTCTCGTTGGCAGTAAATTTTCCTTCCACTCTTTCAAGGGTTGAATGTGCTGGTAGAATACTTGTGGTGATTCTAGGGTGTTTTATAGAAGCTTACCCCTTTCAGACCGCAAAAATAAAACCAGACCTGCGTTAACTCTGCCAGTACAGAGGTTTTGGAAGAGGCATTGCTGGGTCATGGAACACAACTAGCCCAATCTTTTTTTCTGTATTTGTGAGTTGTCCAGAGTAAATGGGGTTACATTGCCATATGCAAACCTTTCAACCATGTTCCTTGTGTGAGAAAGCTGATGTCATGTGGTTTGGTTTGGTGTAAATGTGCAGTAACAACAAAGGTTAACCAGTTTGTTAGATGTTCATATGTAACCATCACATTCGGCTACTTATTTTGCATCATTTTATTCTGCTTTTCACACACTTGAAAAATTACATGGGTATTCATTTTAAACTGGCATTCCCCACCACAATCTGCCACACAGTTAGAGGTTTTAACTGTCTACATAAAAAGCACTGTTGGATATCTGCAACCGATAGTCACTCAACTATAAATGTAGTGCCATCAAAAATACAAAAATTTTATGACTGTGGGTTGCAGAGGTGTGTTGTAGTCTATATTTTGAGTCACATATTGAGTGATTGAATTACTCCTGTTTTATTTGCTCGGACACATTTCTAAAACCTCTCAGACATTTTAGATTTTTGGTATATCTGTGGAACTAATAATAATACATGACAGTGATAATGACCCTGGTGGGCCACTGCTGAGTTATGAGAATACATTTAGTCAAAGCTTTTTCCCATAGATACAAAATAAACTCATTCACCTTGCCTGCTCCACAAACATAATGCCTTAACATCTGATGCCGGAGCAGCTGTCAAACTGAGGTAATGATTTTAAATTTGGATGAGATTTGGAACAGATGACATTGGATCCACTTCATTGTTTACAAAAATTTGTAGACCAGAACACCCTTTACTCTCAGAAAAGGCACCACATGGCGGAGCAAAAATTACCACCTTGGCATTGAATCAAATTCAGCCATGCTAGTGCTGACTGTAACCAGTAGCCTCGTGAAAACAATGGACACTTAATTTCCTGCTACTCAGGGTTATGGGAAAGATGCATTTAGAATGGATTAACATTGTTAGTTGTTCCAGCACCTCCTGCTGGCCACCCAAGCACTCGTCGGTGAGGGCCTGTGTCCACAGGCAGCATTTTTCATGCTGCAAGTGCCCATGACCTCATTTTCAGAGCGCTTCCCTGAAATTCTTTATAGTTGCTTAGTTACAAAAACTCTCTTCTAAGCACTTATGTAATCCATCTTTGCAAATATCAAGTCGATGTAATTTAACATTACCTCAACGTGGTTAGCTAAAACAATGGCAAGAAATCTTAGAGTGAGTAAATTAATGTTTGCTAATTACGAAGTTAAAATAAATGGAAACCTAAGTAATAACATACTAACTAGCTACAGCTGTGGATCTGCATAGTTGTAGTGAACATTAATGCTAGTTGTCGAACTTGTTAGCATACCTAAACGATACTTTCATGCATTATCGTCTGTTTGAAGGGGATTGAGAGAAAAACAGCGGCAAATTCAGGTGAAAACTAGGACACAATAAAAGGCACAAAATATAGCAATAGATCAATGGCAATAGATCAAATGAGAAAAGGAAACTGTCGTGGAATTGTGTGTTATTTTCTGCTTTGCTGTCAGGAATTGGATAAAGTAATGTTAGCTCACTAATTAGAAATATGTCATCAGTTTCTCCTCCGACATTGTTGTTGATGTTGTAGGGCCCACCCTATTCTTGATTTTTACTGGTTGGAGAGGGAGAAGTGACAAGCCCACCAATGTTACAAAAGATGAACCATTTCCAGCTGACGTCTGAGAGTGCAGCAGCTGTATACTGTGGGTATTTTTTTGTGCTGAGCACTGCCAATGCTGAACTTTGTAGAGTTTGCATAGAAAATAGACGCTGTCATCACAAAAACAGCTGCCTGTGGAAACAGGCCCTAAGATTCTTAGCAAGCATATGCTCTGGTTCCTTCTGCCCGAGCGCTGAGCTTTTGAGGTATGAAGCTTTGAATGAAAAGAACCTGACAGGTGCATGTTTATGAAGAGCAATGCAAATTTTCTGCCCTCTGCACAAGTCGCACATGAGCATGCATGTACATAGATTCTTATTGGACATTCCAGTGTCAGATGGGATTGGAGATTCCAATTTAAAAAACAGAGTGAAAATTTGGCATAATTATACCACGGCTCTATTGAATACTCAACTTTGATTGATTGAAGAATGTTTCATGAGTTTACATTAATTCCTCCATGACAGCATACCCATGAAGTGGTTCCAAACATGTTTTCCTTTTGACACATTCAATCAATTTGGGTATGGGAAAGGTTCGGGGAGGCCATGGAGGAGGACTATCGGTCGGCCCCGAAGAGATTCTGGCAAACCGTTCGGCGCCTCAGGAGGGGAAAGCAGTACCCTGCCAACACTGTTTACAGTGGAGGTGGGGAGCTGTTGACTTCGACTGGGGATATTGTCGGCCGGTGGAAGGAATACTTCGAGGACCTCCTCAATCCCGCTGATACGCCTTCTGTAGAGGAAGCAGAGGCTGGGGACTCAGAGGCTGACTCATCCATCACTCGAGCTGAAGTCACTGAGGTAGTTCGGCAGCTCCTCGGTGGCAAGGCACCGGGGGTGGATGAGATTCGCCCTGAGTACCTCAAGTCTCTGGATGTTGTAGGGCTCTCTTGGTTGACACGCCTCTGCAGCATTGCGTGGCAGTTGGGAACAGTGCCTCTGGATTAGCTGACCGGGGTGGTGGTCCCTCTATTTAAGAAGTTGGACCGGAGTGCTCCAATTGTGCTCCAATTATAGGGGGATCACACTTCTCAGCCTCCTGGGTAAAGTCTATCCCAGGGTGCTGGAGAGGAGAATCCGGCCGATAGTCGAACCTCTGATCCAGGAGGAACAATGCGGTTTTCGTCCTGGTCGTGGAACACTGGACCAGCTCCATACCCTCCGCAGGGTGCTTGAGGGTGCATGAGAGTTTGCCCAACCAGTTTACATGTGTTTTGTGGACTTGGAGTAGGCATTCGACCGTGTCCCTCCTGGCATTCTGTGGGAGGTGCTTCGGGAGTATGGAGTCCGGGGCCCTCTACTAAGGGCCGACCGGTCTCTGTATGACCAAAGCAGGAGCTTGGTTCGCATTGCCAGCAGTAAGTCAGACCTGTTCCCGGTGCATGTTGGACTCTGGCAGGGCTGCCCTCTGTCTTTATCATTATCATTATCTTTATAGACAGAATTTCTAGGGGCAGCCAGGGGTCGGAGGGAGTTCGGTTTGGGGACCACAGGATCACATCTCTGCTTTTTGCCGATGATGTTGTCCTGTTGGCTCCTTCGAACCAGGACCTTCAGCATGCACTGGGGCGGTTTGCAGCCGAGTGCGAAGCGGCTGGGATGATAATCAGCACCCCCAAGTCCGAGGCCATGGTTCTCGACCGGAAAAAGGTGGCTAGCCCCCTCCGGGTTGGAGGAGAGTTCTTGCCTCAAGTGGAGGAGTTCAAGTATCTTGGGGTATTGTTCACGAGTGAGGGAAGGATGGAGCGTGAGATTGACAGACGGATCGGTGCAGCGGCAGCAGTAATGCGGTCATTGTACCGATCTGTTGTGGTGAAGGAGGAGCTGAGTCGAAAGGCAAAGCTCTCGATTTACCAGTCAATCTACGTTCCTACCCTCACCTATGGCCATGAACTCTGGGTCATGACCGAAAGAACGAGATCTCGGGTACAAGCGGCTGAAATGGGTTTCCTCCGCAGAGTGGCGGGCCGCTCCCTTAGAGATAGGGTGAGGAGCTCTGTCACCCGGGAGGACCTCAGAGTAGAGCCGCTGCTCCTCCACGTCGAGAGGGGCCAGCTGAGGTGGCTCGGGCATCTCTATCGGATGCCCCCTGGACGCCTTCCTGTGAAGGTGTTCCGGGCATGCCCCACCGGGAGGAGGCCTCGGGGAAGACCCAGGACACGCTGGAGGGACTATGTCTCTCGGCTGGCCTGGGAACGCCTCGGGATACCCCCGGAAGAACTGGAGGAAGTGTCTGGGGAGAGGGAAGTCTGGGCATCCCTGCTTAGACTGCTGCCCCTACGACCCGGCTCCGGATAAGCGGTAGAAGATGGATGGATCAATTTGTTTTAACTCCTGGTGACATTTAATAGGCACTTCGTGCTGCAAAGTGGCAAACAATGGAAGAGACTGCTAAATACTGTATGTACAGAGACATCATGTTGGAGTTTTCTGATATACAGTAACAATTGTTATCTTTGGCAGATTTTGGAGAACTACGGTGCTGCGGAACTAGTAACTAGCTCTTGATTAGCAATAAAATGAAATAGAACCATGTGATGCATAAGTTAGGAGAGGCAGGGGGAAGTACAGGTAGTTCACATATGAAGGAAATTTGTGAAAAAAAACTTTGGATAAACACGCATATCTGACAACCATGAAATGTGTGCAATATACAACTCCATTTACCGCAGATCTAAGTGGTAAATAGGCCTACACTTCTCGTCAGGCCGTATTACTCTTAGGAGCTAAGTTATTTTCATACAATGATGAGCATGCCATTACATATTGCTCACTTACGAACGTAGTTGTACTAAACAGCCAGTTCACCTCAGATAATATTATTATATTACGCTGTTAATGATAAACCAGGAAGGGATAAAATATGACTTGCAATGATCTTTCTATCCCAAAAGTAAAATAATTTGTCAAAGAGTTATTTATATTTTAGTTTAGTTTGCCCAGCAGTTTTTAGGAGCTTTCTGCTAAAAATCCAAACCGATGTGTACGGCATAAGTTTTCTGCTGTGCATTGTTCATCCCTGGTGAAAAACAAAACATCAAACTCACACGTCAAAGCGCAGGTTCTGCTTCTCTTCGAAAAAGAAATCCAGAACAAACTTCCTGACAAAATCCGGGTTCAGGGTGTTGTCAATCACTTCTGTCCTGCCAAACTAGGGTGGGGGGACAGGGGGAAGAGAAAACATCATTAATCATCAGCTCCCAACTGTGTGGATTTTATCTTCTTTGCCTTGGCTGACTGTGAAACCATGCTTTATCCCACTGGGCTACAGGCCCCAGCTCAGCCCCTGATTGGCTACCGCCAGCAGGCAGATCAGTTTCACGAAGCTTGTCATGGGCAGTCCAGACCCCTATCTGCTTTCGTATCAGGCACTAATCCCTATTGGCCAACAAGTCCCCAGAGAAGCTCCAACAGTTGTAATGAGCTATTGATCCTGTCGTAGATTAGATATAGCTGGTCCATGTCCTTATCTCATACAGCAAATAATCCCTTTTTTCATTTCTATATGCTCCCTATTCATTATCTGCTCCAATAGAGAATTTACTGAAATCGAAAACAGCCTCCATCAAGCAGCATCAAATTTAGTTGCAGCAATATTATGAGGTTTTATTCAAGATTTTGTCACGCCATTCTATGCAACTGACTGAAAAGGGAGGTAGAAAAAAAAAAAAGATCCTGGTTGATGTATTTGGAACTGTCATATCATATCCAAACATTTGCAATTCAGTGTTGCACATATTTATGAGCATAATGCAAAATCAAAGTTATTTTAGGTCAAAGTTAATTTTTAATTCCGTCTGAAGATACATTGGAGCCATTTGCGCTAAAGGGCATTCTGGAATATTCACCCTCAAGTGACTCTCAGAGGAGCAGGACTACAGAAGACACCATGGTCTCCCCCGCCTTTGAGTCAGAAGACCGGAGCGCTACATGGAAGCAAACAACAACAGCTGAGAGCCGCTTGGAGTCAAAATTGAGGGCCAGCTCCTCTGCTGTCGCAGTCTCAGCGACCTCCCCAGGGAAGCTTGGTCAATCACAGAGATGCACTGGCTGATACAGACTCCCACTGCTTCCTCTTTATTACAGGGAAAAGCTTTCATTTTGAGGTTGGAGGTTTCTAAATGTGCTCCTCACTTATCTGCATGAGCAAACAGTTTATATTACCCAGATCATTCACATGACAGCAGGAATGTCCTCGTATGTGCAAGGTTCCCATGTAGATCGCACCTCATTAGCATGATTACTTGAAACACCATCTGCACAATGTATCAGTAGCAGGTGTTGTAACAGGAGGGGAGAATCAAACTAAGCTTGATTGATCTATTGGTTCTGAAGTGCTTTTCCACAATCTACTATCCAAAAAAAGCGGGACAGGGAGGCATTAGCTGGCTAACCTTGTATCGAGCAGCACGCGGATGTGCCCTGCTGATACTCCACCCTGACCGAGAGGGTGCCGACTGTGACCGGCAGCTTGGTGGGGCGGTGCATTCACCCACAGCCCAGGGGAGGGATTCTCCATGCTGGCGTGAGCCGAGACTGCGTGAGATCGACCCACAGCAGAGCCACAGGGAGACAGCGGCAGAAGGCCACGTGCTTTTCAGAGGAGCACCTGCCTAACAGCGGTGTTTTCATAGATGCAGGACGCCGCACAACTGCAGTGATGCCCCAAAGCATCCGGATAATGGCACCAAATAAAACGGACCACAACGTCATTTGCGCAGTATAATCCCTGCAAATTGAATTTGACAGTCTCTACTTAAGTTTCAGATTCTTTGTTTTTTGAATCCAAAGCACTGGAGTGCAAAGCCAAAAAGCTGAAATCACTGTCACTTTCAGTACGCATTTAAACTGCACTGTAGCTGCTCCTAGCCGGGTTATTGAGGGGTATGGGGAAATTAGTCGAAAAAAGTCCTTGGAGATTGATGATGCATGACTGCATCAGTGCCACTGGATTTTAGATTGCTTAATGATCAAGAGCTGTTCAAATCAGCTGAGACAAGCTGCTGCTGTGTGCGTTACCCCATGAATTTTAATTACAATACAACTGAGAGGCAAAAAAATGCACAAGAAAGCGATTTGCTGAAATTAGTATCAAATAATCACATTCATACAAAAATATATGTCATTTCTAAGCACAGCAGGCCAAAGCCCTAAGTGCAGTCAACAGCAGGTATTAATTATCCACTCTCCGTAATTTCTGCACATTGACCTAACACGTTATTCCCAGTGCTTAAAATAAAATAAATGGCAATGTGAACACACCTGATATTCATGCATAGAACAATTAAACCCACAATCTGCTTTTTTTTCCCACGCCTACGAACACCAGCAAATTAGATCAAATTTGTCCATGAAATTCAATCATTCAAATAAAAAACCCTGAAATTCTCTGGGTTACATTAGAAGATTTTCAACAGACTGTAAAAATCAAGAGGCAACAGTGTTTCAGATTTGGTCGTTAGAAGCCTCCTAGCCTTTGACTCTCCAAACTTCCAATGCTCCCATTCAACCTATGTTTTCCGCACCATACACAGTCAGGAAATAAAGTCTTAAAGTAATGTTAAAAAATATGCTTAAAACAAAAAAAATGCATAGATGGTTCCCATAAATTGAAAAAAAAAAAATAATAATCACACAGAAACAGCACATCAAAAAAAAAAACAACGGAACAAAACTGGTGCAGAACATCAGCTTCCTTTTTTTCTGATCAATTTTTTATTGCAAAAATGTACAAAATATTCACATCATATAAAAAGGTTTTTCCCCTCTTATTTCCCTCTGTACATAGTGAGTCCAGATTATATAAAGAGGAAATAAGAAACAAACAAAGTCACTTATGCATTTGTAGGCAAATAACACTATTTTAGAACCTCTATATCTCTCCCACCCTCCCTATGGCGACTCCCTAGAACCTAGAACCTCCTGCCTAGGATCTCTCCCCCCAATAAAAAAAAATATATTTTCTTTTTTTATATGTATATTTATATTTATATACACACACACACACACACACACACACACACACACACACACCGTACAGGCCAGCAGATACTGCGTAACACCCACGAGATGTCTTGTGTATCTCTCGTGGATTTCTTGCGATAATCTCCTCTTCAGGTTGCGTGCTACCATCAACCTCATACTCTGCCGAGACAAGCTTCGCAGTAGGCGGGCTGCCGACCCTACACACGTATGCGTAGAGTCTGCCAAATGCGTGACGTAATGTAGTCCGAATTAGGCATATGCACAGTTGTTAGAGAATTTATTTTTATATGTGGATTTAATAGATAGAATACCTTGTTGCGTTGCTGCGTTGTTGTTGGTAATCGCTAATCACTAATCCGAGAAAATCGAGGGTGGCCTGAAGAAGAGTATACGATATCCAGCAGTGGTTGTAGAATCACTTGTTCCACTGGTCTGAATGAAACATAATGAGCTACATACATGTAGATTGTAATTTTGCATTTATTTCAGCCTTTTTACCGTTTCATTATGTTTGCTATTTAATAGCCTTCTGTTTGACGATGTTGGTTTATTCTTAAACATTTATACTGTAAATGCACCGTGGAATGTTTTCTGTGCACGTCTCATTGTGTCATAAATAAAGCAACAAATCTATTGATTCACATGTCAAATTATATTTCAAGTGACGCCTTGTTGCCAGAGATGCCAAGTCTCACGCATTTGTCATGTGTCTCGCGCATCTTTTAGGCTTATTCACTGTAGTACAAAATTATTAATTAGATTCTTACACGGAATTAAAACCTTGTGCATTGAAGTTTCAGTGTCACTTGCGTAAAGGCGGACCTCACCGCGAGTAAAATGGAAAGCGATTTTGACTCTGGACTTCCTGTGCTTCTCTTTACTCAGAGATTGGAAATGATGCATGTGTTTCATGATCGTTTAAATTGTTTAAATGAAATAAGATCGTTTGAAACATCTTTTTGCAATTCCATTGCTTTCAATCCCTCAGTAAAGATAAGCATGAGAATTCTCGAGTCACAATCAATTTCCACGTCACCAGTGGGGAAATTAATCGTAATGCACGTGAAACTAATCAACTTCATGCACAATGACTTAAATTTCACGAGTGAATTTCTTCAGTGCGAATTAATGGAATAATTGCTGACTATGGCACAGGAACGTGAATGCCAGAGACTCACGCCTAACGCGTGAGACTTGGCATCTCTGCAACTGTTGCAGCACCCTGAAAACGCTCACATTCCATGTCTTTTATTCCTTCAATTGAAATTGGTTAAGTGTACAGCAATTATTAGTTTGATATTTGTTTGGCATGTAGATTTTGCCGATGTAATGTACTGAAATGCAACTTCTCACCAGCACTGGGCCAATTACTTTTCCTTCGCACAATATATGTCACTCATACGTTTACGCTGTGTCGCGATATTCGTGTATTTCTCCCGCTAATTTTGCATTGAAATGGCACTGTCTGCTGGTCTGTACAGCATGCATATATAAATATATATATATATATATATATATATATATATATATATATATATATATATATATATATATACATATTTTGTAGTGTATTAATTGATGGTTGGAGTTTTTGGATGCATCACAAAGATTTTTCCACACTGTCCCAGAAAATCTCTGTCATTTACAAAACCCAATAGCAGTGAAGTTGGCACGTTATGTAAATCGTAGATAAAAACAGAATACAATGATTTGCAAATCCTATTCAACTTATATTCAATTGAATACACTGCAAAGACAAGATAATTAATGTTCAAACTGAGAACCTTTATTTTTTTTTGCAAATAATCATTAACTTATAATTTAAAGGCAGCAACACATTACAAAAAAGTTGGCACAGGGGCCTTTTTACCACTGTGTTACATCGCCTTTCCTTTTAACGACACTCAGTAAACGTTTGGGAACTGAGGAGACCAATTTTTGGAGCTTTTCAGGTGGAACTCTTTCCTATTCTTGCTTGATGTACAGCTTAAGTTGTTCAACAGTCCGGGGTCTCCGTTGTTGTATTTTATGCTTCATAATGCACCACAAATTTTCAATGGGAGACAGGTCTGGACTACAGGCAGGCCAGTCTAGTACCCGCACTCTTTTACTACGGAGCCATGCTGTTGTAACACGTGCAGAAAGTGGCTTAGCACTGTCTTGCTGAAATAAGCAGGGGCGTCCATGAAAAAGACGTTGCTTGGATGGCAACATATGTTGCTCCAAAACCTGTATGTACCTTTCAGCATTAATGGTGCCTTCACATATGTGTAAGTTGCCCATGCCTTGGGCACTAATACACCCCCATACCATCACAGATGCTGGCTTTTGAACTTTGCACCTATAACAGTCCGGATGGTTCTTTTCCTCTTTGGTCCGGAGGACACGACATCCACAGTTTCCAAAAACAATTTGAAATGTGGACTCGTCAGACCACAGAACACTTTTCCACTTTGCATCAGTCCATCTTACATGAGCTTGGGCCCAGCAAAGCCGGCGGCGTTTCTGGGTGCTGTTGATAAATGGCTTTTGCTTTGCATTGTAGAGTTTTAACTAGCAGATGTAGCGACGAACTGTGGTTACTGACAGTGGTTTTCTGAAGTGTTCCTGAGCCCATGTGGTGATGTTCTTTACACACTGATGTCGGTTTTTGATGCAGTACCGCCTGAGGGATCAAAGGTCACGGGCATGCAATGTTGGTTTTCGGCCTGGACGCTTACGTGCAATGATTTCTCCAGATTCTCTGAACATTTTGACGATATTACAAACCGTAGATGATGAAATCCCTACATTTCTTGCAATAGCTCGTTGAGGAATGTTGTTTTTGAACTGTTCGACAATCAGCTCACGCATTTGTTCACTAAGTGGTGACCCTCACCCCATCCTTGTTTTTGAATGACTGAGCATTTCAAGGAAGCTGCTTTTATACCCAATCATGGCACCCACCTGTTCCCAATTAGCCCGTTCACCTGTAGGATGTTCCAAAAAAGTGTTGGATGAGCATTCCTCAACTCTCTCAGTCTTTTTTGCCACTTGTGCCAGCTTTTTTGAAACATGCTGCAGGCATCAAATTCCAAATGAGCTAATATTTGCAAAAAAATTACAAAGTTTACCTGTTCGACATTAAACATCTTGTCTTTGCAGTGTATTCAATTGAATATAAGTTGAAAATGATTTGCAAATCATAGTATTCTGTTTTTATTTACGATTTACACAAGGTGCCAACTTCACTGGTTTTGGGTTTTGTAAATCTCTATTCCCAAATAGACTCTATTGGTAAAGGTTTAGCGACCAGAGATGAATTTGTAAAGTTTAGAAGCCATCCCCCATGAAGGCCCTTCTGAGGCGAGTATCCTACGTAGGGGGTGTGTGGGGGGAGATGCTCCCTTCGGAACACCATATGCCCGCATAGCTGATCTCAACTGGAGATAGAGGAAAAAAGATGAACCTGGAAGATCAACTTCAGCTTGTACTTTTGTAGATCATTAAATGCTCATAAACCATGTACACCATAGAGATCTTTTAGTACATTTACTCCTCTGTTCTTTCAATGTGGAAATGAAAAGCGCTTATTACCAGTGAGAAACAAGAAATTATTGAAAATCGGTGTGTGATTATGCCATTTATAATCTGTGCCAAAATACTTCATTACAGTATGGTAAGATGTGAGTAAAAATGAGATAACAGGACCTAAATGTATTTTGGCACTGGTCTTGCAACCTGTGAGGTAGTGCAAGACTCTCTTCAATTGGTCTCCAAGAGACAGAGGAACTAGGGCTGAATCATAACATCAGCTTCCTAATATCTCGAGAAATCTTCTAGTTCTTTGAGGCACACATTTGCCACAGTGTCAAGATCAGATGAAGGCATGCATAAGTTCTTCAGAGGCTGCAGACTGTAGAAATGACTGTTACTGCCTAAAATAATGAATCCCACATCTAACCAATAGTCCCAGACTGAAGGCAATATGAGGGGTTGAATTACAAAAAAAATATATATTAAACTTTGACTTCTAAATTTGAATCACGTTATTAAGGCAGGAGGATCTGTGATTACTTTTGCACATTTTGTCAAAGTGGGTTAGTGTATCCATTACCTCCCACAGATTTATGCACGGCACACAGCTGAGTGCGGTTGAGATGGGCTAATGAACCCACTCCAGCCACAAGCGAGGAACGGGGGGAATTTTGTAGAGTCTCTTGCCGACACTCGAGCTGACAATTACCGTAGTCTGCAGAGCTTTTATCTCTTATTCAGATCTACTTTCCCTAGGAGACTCATCTCCTCTGACTTGACACTTTGTTTTGATGTACTTTATAGTGACGCAGAGAACTGTCCCATTTTTCATATCCATGACCGATTCCAAATTTAACTTTCCATTTCCCAGAAATTACTTCCAATGACTTCATAAAAACAGAGCGGCGTGGAGATTATGCTCAGAAAGGGTAGGTTGATGCTAACAAATCTGAGTTGAAAACAGCTAACAAAAGTGCAGAACCATTTATGAGACAGAAGGGTCTGAAGACAAATAGTTCAGTGCCTTAGTACTAGACCAGCTATGCATGAATAAGGTTTCCTGAAACCCAAAATCGGTGGAGACAACATGCTGACAGAACTGATCTGACTTCGGTTTGATGTCTTGAAATTGAGAAGACGACCTCCAGAGTGGGCGGATAGCTGGAACTTATGAAGTCTAACTGCACAATCACTTGGATGAGTTAGAAGACTGAAGCACAGCTCGCTCAGTGACATCCATTATAAAACTTCAATTGTGCATGTCTCTTCGTGAGATGAAGGCAGAAAATTACATTTTAATGGATTGGTAAAATGTATTTTTAATATCAGTCAAAGGATGGCAAATATCAGATTGTGCTCACTCTTCTGTTCATCTGCCATTACCAGCATGAAATTATTCTTTTCAAAAAAAAAAAAAAAAATCATGCCTTTGGTAAATTGTTTGGGAAAAGTTATCCTGCGTCATTTTCTTTACATGAGCAGACATCGCATATTTACGAGTAAATTATTGTAACCGTAAGCTCCAGGGATCAGGTGACCCTTAGCCTCAGGTAGAAACACTACAAATGTTTTATACACCACCAGTTTCTCTGCAAAACTTACGAAAGGTTTTAGCTCATCTGGGAACAAAGCCATTTATGCAGAGTCAATATGACTGCACTTCAAATTTTAGGCCTTAGATGGCTTTCACTGAACCAAATGTACAAAATAGGGGCAACAAAATGGAAGACCTCATTTGGGCCACATGCTTTTGCATTCATAAGCTCTGCAGCACAGTATATTTATGCCATGCCTCACAAGCTTAAAAGCACAACCTATTCCCACAAAACAGTACCACATCAATCATCTACACGGAATGGGTTGGCATGTGATGCCTTTGCCTCTAAACTTGCAAACTGGGCCACGTGTACCCGGTGTTTTTCATCATGTTCTGTGGTAGACTATAGAGTCTGCCCCTCTATAAGAAAATTTGCAACTTTTTTGTCAACAAAGCATTAGAGGACACTGAAGAAATTCAGAAGACACAGCAGGTATACAGAGAGGCTAATTTCATAATCAACAACTTGCTATGGCACAAACACATTTTTACTTAACAGGTGTTAATCTATTTTATAATAGCCGAGTGGCCTCTGTGTGAGTGTGTGTACGTGTGTGCGTGTCCGGCCACTCTGCTAGATTCCACTGGGCGCGTAACTGCAGCATAGCGCGAGTGACGGTATTTTGCACCGTTTTGCAGGCGACTGTGTGCAGCCTATCAGTGCTAGAGTCCGCCAGGCGCATATCTGCAGCATAACGTGAGCGACGAAATTATAATTATGCTATTATGCTCCGTCTTGCAGGCGACTTGTTCCACTGAGTGCGGAATGTTAGCGCAGCGTATTCCCCTTGATAGTTACTCGTTTTAGTTACTATAAAAACATTGGTCGTGTGACAGCCACCTTAGTGTTTATGGGAACATCATAGCAACATGATGACATCATAGAGGTCCATGTGATGACATCATAATGCTGCACAAAGTTACATAAAATAGAACCCATGGATCCCCACGGGCAGAGTACCAGTTATTATTATAAGCTCCCACCGCGAGCAGCATGGGAGCTATGGTATCAGGCTCCGTCCGTGCATGCATGCATGCGTGTGTCCGTCAAAGCAAAATCAAAAAATAAAGCAAAAGTTTTTGTTATCTCATCAACCATTTCAGTTACAAGCCCAGTTTCACTGGACATGCATCTTATAAAGGCCTACAAATGATTTGCCTAAAGGTGACCTAGGCCTATTTTTTCAAGGTCACTGGCCTAAAAGTATCACCAAAAACTTCATGTTGCTCCATCTTATTAGCTATTTCAGTTACAGGCCCCTAATTTGCTCCCGCCGCCCGAGTGGCACGGGGGCTATGGTATCAAGCTCCATCCATGCGTGCGTCAATGATAATGATTTATACAGGCAAAAATTAGCATGGAAAAAGTTCACATTTATGTATAATTCTGAAGGTGAACTGCAGCTACTGAGAAAAGCTAGCAGGTGCTATCAGAAATGGATTTAGCTTGAGTACCCAGCATTGTATTGTTAGTGTACTGAAGCTGTACAAAAGCCCAGAGTGTGCACAATGAACAGTTTATGGGTCCTGCAAAAGTTTTCTAAAGCAGAGTGTGGGGCAAATTTTGGGTGGCGAGTCTGAAATTGTATTCCTGACAGGTACGCTCCTGTGGTAGCCTCAAATTTTCACGCAGAACTGCTCTCAATCTGTTCCTCGTTTACTTTGCCTGATTGATTGCCTGAACAATCTAGACCAATTTTAATGTACCGCGTGGATGACTGCAATGCTCTTCAAGCTGGTCCTCTAGCATCTGCCATCAGACCCCTACAACTACAAACCAGAGTACTGCAGTTTGTTTGATCTACAGCCTGCCCAGATAGTCCCGCCCCCCCCCCCCTTCACTGAACACCACTGGTTGCTGCACCGGCTGAAATTTAAAGCATCATGGTGAGCACACCAGTCTAGCAAGGGCTAAGCCGCAGCTCATCTTCAAAAGATCATCAAACCCCACACACCTGCCAGACCTCCTCACTATGCTACCTCAGGACTGCTGGGCCCACCCCCTCTTCTTACCAGCACTTTCCAGTCCGGTCTGCAGTCTGCTCTGGTTCTAACGTGGAGTGACCTTCCCACAGAAGAAAGAGCAGTAGAGATTTTGACTACCTTAAAGCATAATTTTGCCGACGCTATTACTGAATGTTGCTTTGTTTGCTAAGTACACCATTGCTTGGATTGTTTTACACATTTATTTTGTTCCACGTGTTGTCCACATCTTAACTACACTGGTCCAATTCTGGTTGCCACATTAGGCACTGGATCGTTAGTTTCCTCAATGTTTGTCAGCATTTTTGTTCATATGAAATGCACTTTGTGTTGGACCTAATGCATGAAAGTGTATTGAACCAACTAAGAATGATGCAAATACAAGTTTTGGGGGTTTTTTTTTTCTCCCACATTGGTACAAAATGGCTGCAATATACAGTATGCCTTGCCAAAAAATTGGCAGCCATTCTATCAATTACACTAAAGCAGTGTTCCTACTCAAGAAGATTTACGGATTCGAAATGGCCCAATTCTGCCAAAGGAGGTAGCAGAATAGAATCCACCAGCTTTCATTGAATTAGCAGCCTTTCAGAAGTGGGAACATGGGCTTAGTAACGGAGTGAATCAAGTGTTTGATTGCTAATTTGGCATAGTGAACAAGACAAGGTTGAGAGTCATGATGGGATAAATGGTGAGGTGAACGCAGTCCTTTCATAGCTCCGATAGCCCATTACATGTGTATGCGTGTGAGCGCGCTCGAGTTTGTGTGTGTACAGGGGTTGTTTTCTTCCATTTGATGAATCACAGCTCCAATGACCTTTGGTCCCCCTCCTCTGCCTTTGTTCCCTTCATCTATTAAAAACGGATTTACTTCCATGAAACCATCTCTCACACATCAGGGACCTTGTCTGAGGAGCTTAATGTCTGGATATAGCTTAAATCACAAAGAGGTCAAGCGGTCCTGTTCATCTCATATTCTTCAGTGGCTGTGTTTTGGTTATATTCTCTCAGCAGCACCTAAGATGAACTCAAGTATCGCAGCTGAATTTGAAGTAGCTGTTTCTCGCCAGATTAGCAAAACAGTGAAATTACACATCTACTACACAGCAAAATGTTCTTAAAGAGTTAATTCACCTCTGCAAATGCCAAATTAACTGTTAACAGTTTGATACGTAGCGCTGCGTAATTCATAGGCTGAAGTTGATCACCAAAAAAAAAAAAAAAATCATGATTTTGATTCAGACAATGAAGCAATCCAATACCTGAATGGATTCTGCGGCATTTGCATTATGGAGTGGCATGAGAAGAGTGCTTCTAATTGCCCCCAATGTACTGTTGTGCAAACACAACAAACTGATGTGCCTTTAGCCTGGCTGCATGACGAGCTCACTGCAGACCAACTTCTAACTCAACTTTTAGACTATGTAGCTTTAATGGCTGGGACAGCAGAGAAAACCTACCTTGTACAGTTCAAGTGAAATGCTTCAAACACTAAATATTTGTGTTACCATCCAAATTTTGAACATGATTCAAGCAGATATTTCAAATATTTAAAAAATAAAAATTGAAATAGACCATGCCTAGATCAGCTTTGTTCAAGATACTAATAATGCTCTCATAATATGACTTCTGTCAAAAAACGTTCACAAGAAATCAGCTAAGGGCCACTGGAGGTATAAAGGGCATGTAACCTGATACAGCTTACTCTGTATGGAGGTAAATCCATGACAGCAGACACATCAATTTCATGCATAAATTTTGCAAAATTTCCCCCCAAAATTCTGCTCTCACACTCAAATAGCCCCTGCTCGAGCTAGGATCTGCTGCTGTTGGGACGGATTTTTTGCACTCGAACTACAGCTTTTTCTTCTTGTGCTCAAAACCTCCTCTGCATGCTTGGAACATTTCTGCTCGCACTTGGATTTTTTTATTTTTGTGATACATTCCTGTCAGAAATTGCAAACCAATATAATGGCAGGTTTTTTGTCTTCCAATTAAATTTTCCCTGCCTCGTTGCAGGCCCATTTGTTTTAAAGTTTACTCGGTAATTAGGCTCATGCGCTCCTGCTCGCCTGGGATTCATGTGTCCATCCATTGGTTTTCTCATGACTTGGGAACAAAAGGACATTTAATATATTTCCATACGAGTGCCCATACCTTTCCTTCACCATAGTAGCTACATATAATAGCAGCTGTGCAACACAACGTGTTTCTCATGCAAAACTCTGGGATATGTCCTCTTCATCAGCCCACTGGCACCTGCTCTCTTCAGCCATCAGTGCTCTCCATGAACGCTAAAGCTGAAATATGGGGGCATTTACGCGATTTTGCTTTATTCGAATCATTTTCTTTAATTCACAAGTACAGCAAAATTCCAAATTGGTTGGTGTATTATGAAAACAGGCTTACGACCAGCCTGACTCCCGTGCCTGACGGAACGAATGCTAAGCTCAATTAGTCCAAATATTACAATAGTGAGTAATTTTGCGTCAGCTCTTGATCACAAAGCCTAGAAATACACTTCATACAAGGTCCCCCTTTTTTTTTTTTTACAGAGCGTTTCATTTTAAAGTGGGTTTTTGTCACAAGAAAACTCTGGCAATAGGTTTGCCAGGCAACAGAAAACACTTAGATATACAGCAGCGGACCAGCATAGTCTTCATTTGCTACAAATAGCAAAAAATAAAAAATAAAAAATTATCCTTTTCTCATTACGGTTTTTTTTTTTTTTTTTTTTTAAAGAAATTGACATTACTCCACATAGGGTTTCAAATTAAATGAAGTGTACAAGGTAAGCTTCATATAATTTGCTGAAGTAACTTTATTAAAACCATTTTAATCCTGCTGGGTCAAATTTTATTTTGCACTGCTCCCAGCAGTCGGTAAGTAAAATGAGCACCAGCAAAAAGACAATAGTTGGAAGCAAAAATCCAATATGCTGCTTTTGGTGCCGCAAAATCTTTGTGTGTGTGTTTTTTTTTTTTTAAACAAAGCAAGGGCATGTTGAAAGCTAATATCATGTTCACAAACAGATGAGGGCTTTGCACAGTCGACCATGACAACATCTCTTTGCAGATTCACTTCTGCATCAGGTGACAGACGCACGGCAGGACAGGGGTTCACTGCACTCACCTCCCTCCACTCCTTTGTCCCAATAGCCTGAACATAGAGCACCACAACTGTAAAGAGAGAGAGATGGGGAAACTACAGGTTACGTCAGGTGTGCACCTCACCGCTCTCATTATTCTCATCCAAACTCCCTCTAGCACACAAAAATGAGCACACCCAGACAAACAAACACACCACAGTCGTTTTCCAACTCACAAGCTCATACACAGTAATGCAACTCTTGCGTCATGAAATTCCTCTTTTGTACCAACGTCTCATACGTCAACCTGAGTCACCTGACAAGGTGACTGAAATAAATGGGGAACACTGCACAGAAACAACATTGATAAAGACATCAGGCTCAAGAATACAACATAAGGGTGATTTATCCTCTGTGTCAACACAAAACGAAGCGGGGAATATGTGAATTTGACTCCTGCTTGCAGCTGCTTTTTCTACACAGCATTAGATGCGAGTGCAAATGTTAATCAAATGTTTATTGTGCACCCAATGTCTGCACAATTTTTGACAGTCGTGTGAGGCAGTCTTCCTTGCTACGGTGGTGCAACATTCAAATACCGTACACAAAACCACTTGGTATTTCATTGTGAATGTGTGAGCATGGCAGCAAGCTCATTTGCGGTGATGAGTCCTAATTAACATACTTACTCAAATTTAAAGCAAAACCATCTTTTACACGTTTGAAGCAGCCCGTTTATGATGTTTTGCACCACATCCACAATTCAGTTGTTGTGTCAAGCAATGCACATTCAACAAAATCACAGACTGATGGTGGGATTTTGAAAAACAGAGGATTCGCTTTATTTTGAACTTCAGTAGAACCATTTTTGGTGAATGTTACAATGTGTACAGGTGCACATAGACCAGCATCTAGCATCATCAAACGTGTGTCAGGGCCAAGTGCCAAATGACTTTCAAAATGTCATGCAACTAAAAATGTTTGATGGTGGCCATGTATTCTGGCATGCACAATGATGGAATACTAGCCTTTATTAACCCATAAATGCCCAACTTTAGTAAAAGTTGAAAGAAAAATCTATGTATTCTGTTAATATGTCCTTGGGAGGAGCTAATAACAACCCAATAGCAATTTTTAATTTTTGGTGACCTTTGACTTCATTTTAGTTTTATGACGTGTGTCACAATGGGCATTTCGGGGACCTTATTGCTAAAATAGCTAATTTTTCATTAGCTTATCTGTTTCTCTACTTTATCCTGTGATGAATGGGTGCTGATCTATCGTGTAGATTCCACCATGGGGGTGGCCATATGGGAAAGGTTAGCTGGTGCAGCCAGTGTAGTGTCAGTTCCACTTTTATGCATCAGATGGCAGCAATGATGGCCTGACTATGTCACTATGGGCATTAGGTTGCAAAATTTTTGTGGGGTCAGTGGTTTTGACAACCCCCAAAATCGTGTGATAAATTTGTCACAGGGGGCATTTAAGGGTTAAACAGACATTAAAAAACTGTGCTGATCATCCAGATATGGCAATACAGAGATAATTCATGTGGTAACTGGGGAATAATTTTAGCACTGGACAACACAAACAACTAGTTTGCATTTTAACACAATCATAGCTTTGCGAGCCATATGGATGCCTTCAAGCCACAGACAGGCCATTTAGAGTAATGATATTAGTGTCCTTTAGCAGCAGTGCTGCTCCAAACTGTTTATTCAGCTTTCATATGATGAATTCTGAGATGTGCGTAATATTGGAGCTCTGAGTCAAATTAAATAAACACCATTCATCAGACAGTGGGGTTAGCGCACTCTGTCAACGGATATTATACTTCCCCTCCTACATGACAAAAATCATAACCAGCCAGGCTTTGAATTTATTGACCCCCTGTCCATGAAATTGGTGTTTGAAAGATCACATTAGAATTAGAATTCATTTATCAACTGAAAGCATGTTGAAAGGCACATACTAAAGTGCCATCCTTTCCCCATTACAGACATACAGGTACATGGCCGCCCTTGTTTACAACCAGATTGATGTATAATAGGCAGATGGACACAGGAAATTATCTTAAAGGCTCCAAACTTTCGGGCAATGCATTCCCTTATAGCGGACTAAAACACTGCTATGTTATCACAGAAATATATTCTGTCCATGTTCCACATAACAGAGATGAGTATGAAGTAGGTTAGGCAGGTTTTTACTCCTTTGATGATGAACTGCGTTTGATTTAATTTCAAAGTGAATTGAGGAGCAGTTACAAGAACTATTATGAAAAATACCTTTTCTTAATATAAGGCAAGAAAAGTCATCAATGCCAAAGAAAATTATTCAGTGCAACGGTGAATGCGATTAGGCTCACATTCATGCAAGTGCAATATAATAATATTTGCTATGAACTACAATTTCAGCGCATAGTTACAAGTGGTTCTTCATAAACTGAGGATAGGTTTGATCTAAAATTTCAAGTTATAGAATAACAAATAGACAAATACAGTATATCACATTTAAATACAAAAAAGCAACAAATACATACAACTTAAAGTGTATCAAAACAAAAATGGTTGATTTGTTTGGTTTATACATTAAATCAAAACATTGTGCAATACTTTAAATTGAGAATGTCTGGTGCTTTATTTCAACAAACCTCTACAATACGTAGATTGCATCTCCTGAAAAGGCTGAGGATATCAAATTCCCCAGTGCCTCTGTTTGAAGAAGCCATCATCAAACATTTGAAGGGCAGCAGCCTGAGCTGGCGAATCGAGGCATCAGGCTCAGGACCGCTTACCAAAAACCCACCTCACAGTGCTCTCAGTAAATGAATGCGATTATGGCCCAGCATCTACGCAGGTCCCATCTTGTGCTCCACATTGAAATGGGACCATTACGACAAGAGCCATCACAGCTAGTAGGGAAGCATTTAATAAAGACCCCTCCCCCAGCACCATCACCATCACCCTCCACCCCCCACTCCCCACATCGAAGGCAGGGGGGCTCTATCTGCCAAAGCCAATCAAGGTAATGCAACCACCGAGAGGACGCGTTTTCTGCCGTCAAGTGGGTCACTTTTATTTCATGGAAAACAGGAAGTGTCTAAAAGCGTAACATATGGAGACGGATGAGACGTCGTCGGCACTTACGGGAAAACATGGTTGCCTCTCTCACCCTTATGGCAGACCGCATTCATTGTGCTGCACAGAGAAAGCCTCAAGGCAGTCACTGCACTTATAGAGCAGTCCCCAAGCATTTGGACCGTCCCTCTGAATAGAAATGGCTGAAAACTCTGAGTTGAACTATTATGGTGTAAATCCCCTGATATTTAGCGGTCAGTTTGTGATTTTTATATCCACCCATAAGCCAACCCATTTATATGCTTGGGAAGAGCTGTGGTGGACTGAATCCTAACCCAGCATTTTATGGGCAAGGAGCAGGAAGACGGCTGGGACAGAGCTCAAATCCATCACCGCAGCCTCAGATCTACGGCTTCACTTGCATTTGCTGGCTATATAGCTGGAGTACAGTGCTAACAAAAAACATTCTACTACAGTCCAAATACTTACAGCATGTCCAGCAGTATTCCTGCAAACTCCTTCAAGCATAATCTTTTTCACATGCAAGTAGAAGATAGGATTTGACAGCGCTGAATTCAAGGTTAATAACAGCTGCCAAGGATACGTAAAATGCAGCGTGCATTGTACTTAATTTAGCAGGAGGGTTGAACTGGATTACTTCAATAGAGATTAACTGTTCAGTATCTCCAAATTCTCCCATGTTGACCCCATGAGCAATTCCTCATAGGCAGTGCCGCACACTCAGACACGGTTTCTGACTGATGGCTGTGGTTGTATGGAACTGCCTCCTCCAGTTAAACTGGGGGGTGGGGGGGAACTGTCATGCTCACTGCTAGATGAAAGACCTCTGCTCCCATGAGCCCGGGACAGTGTCTTTACAGTGTCACCAGTCTGTTTTTGAAGTCTGAAAGACATCTGACCAAATCAGTATTGCTCCATGCCGTGAAGCTGACGGGTTAATCCCCCCCCCCCAATTCGTTGACTCTGACAGGCCAGTAACCGCTGATCGGACCCCCTTTTGAAGGGACTAAGCTTTAGGTCAAAATGCAGCCATTAGATTGTCACATGATTCACTTCCTCTTTATTATCATCCAGCAAATTAATCTTTCCTCTTTCTGTTTACATATCAATTGTTTACTGAAGCAATTCAAATTTATGGTTGCCCTTATCACACCTACGATTTAAACCAATAATATTACTGTTCCTCAATTTTAAAGCCCCATTGGCTGGTAAATTTGAGGAAAAAAACTCAAATCACAAAGGCACTAATTAGACTGCAGCACCTGAGGAATTCGATGATGTATTGCTCCACATTATCTATAGATGCCATGCCAAGCCTTTACAACATAATTTTGGCCCCAGGTGTGATTTATTTAATCTCTTTCATTGAGAGGGACTGTCTTTTTCCTGTACACTTATGTAATTGTGCAACTAAGCACTTTTTATTTGACTCCTGCAAAAAGGTTAATTCTCCACAGTGAAATATACACCGAGTGATTGGTTGATTTCTTGATGGATAATGAGCTTACTTGGTAAATCAGATGGTTAAATAAACCAATTAATGTAAAGTACTCAAACAAAGAGCAGTAATACAAACATATCCTCACAACAAAAAGACCATACGCTATAAGTTGTTCTCTCTCAACCCTTTGATTCCACGCATTGGACCGTTTCTGATACCACACAAAGTTTCCTCAATTACTGCAACAGAGTAACAGCAGCACTGTGCCTTCTAAACCAAACTGTCGGGAAAATATTGTGGCTTTTGCTAAAGATACTACGTTCAAAAGGTTAAAATTTTCGTATGGGTAAGGCCATCGTGGCTTTTAAGGACAGTCTTGGTTTTCATGGCATGGCTTTTCCTGTAGGGGTTTTGCCAATGAGTTTATGCTGCTGATAAAGTGTTAACTGGTTTGACTGTGTTTGTGCAGCATTAAGTGAGTCTGATTCCAAGAATGTCATCCCAGCTTACAAGGAATTGCCATAAAATAAACTTTAAAACTAAGTCACATGAATAGCAGGTGGTTTCCCCTCCCGTAAACAGACATTCCTGGTGAGCAACTTGATTTGCATTTTTTCCTCTACTTCAGACCAAATTAAAGGATAATTGAATCCTAAATAAATTAAATTACACCAGATTAAAAACATCAAGTCCAGTTAAAAGTTTCAGAGGAAAATCATTCTTCATAGACTTTGCATAATATCTGCAGCTAAAGGAAATGGTGATTTAAAAAATGCACAAAAGGAATTCCTTCAGTTACTATTTCCCAGAGAAAGCACACATACCATGCTCTAATTAAAATTTGACCTTTGCAAAATACCTTGTGACTTAATGAGTTTTAATCAATGCTCACGATTACGATCTCAGAAGCACAGAGAGGCACAAGCTTTTCTCAGAAGTAGAGCGAGAGCCTGATTGAAAAATTAATCGAACAGGGATAAATGGAGATAGAGCAACCGTATTTAAAATACACCTAGGCAGGATATTTTTACACGAAAGCATCATTAAGGCACAAGACGGTTCCTGCTCATTTGTGATGATGAAATTTCATTCATTAACGTCTACGCAACAGCCAATCTGAAACACAATGCGCCTGTTAGTTATAAACTAAACATAAGCATCCTTTACTTAGTTTACTGAATTGGGAAAACATGAAATGCAAATACTTCTCTCCCTAGTGTTACAAAAAAAATGCCATTCTTAATACACAGCCTATGCTGGTTCAAGAGGCTTTTCAGTGATTCTTCTTGGTTTTGGTAGTTTGACTAACTATGAAGCATACTATAGTCATTCAGATAGTCCAGTAGTATGGTCACCAGTTTACTCAACCAGCTTAATCAGCATGGACCAGCCTTATGGCCACCAGTTTACCAGTCAAACCAGCATTAACCAGCTTTCTCGCCGCCAGTTTACTTTAAAAGTCTAACCAACATAAACCAACTGCAAACCCACCAGTTTACTCAACCAGTAAACCGACATTAATCAGCTTTATGGCCACGAGTTTACTTCACCAGTCTAACCAGCATTACCCAGCTTAATGACCACCAGTTTACATCACCAGCTCAACCAGCATTAACAAGTTTTATGGTAACCAGTTCACTTTACCAGTATCAATCAGCTTTGACCAGCCGCAGTTCACCCATGACCAATACCAAACCTGCTACATGGCAACCAGCCAGAAATTACCAGTTACATATGATGATTAAATGAGCTTATTAACTCAAGTTATTGACACAGTGTCAAAAAATAAGGTTCATTTACTCGAACAAACAAAAACACACACTGCACAGTACAAACAGTCCTGCATAATCCTTTCAATTCATTTCCTCGCTCTGCCAGAACAAGGTCAGGAGAGGAGAACAAGGACAAAGCCGAATTCATTTCAAAGTTTTGCTTTAACAAAGAGTGTAAAAATCACAGACTGTCACCAGCACCCACCCCCAAATTCCTACTCCTCACTTCCCCCCCCCCCCCCCCCCCCCCCAAGTATCCACATTTAATGGGGGTGATGACACTGCTGCGTTATGTCTGATCCTCGCCAGAGGGGGCGACAGCGCAGCTGTAATGGTCTGCTCTCAGAAGTGGCCAAAAAGTACTAGAGCAATAAAACTATAAGTAATAAAGCAAACTGAGTGGGAGGCAGTGATGGAGGAATTGAAGGTCTAGCTCTTTTCATTATCAGACTCGCGCCCTGTTCCTTCCCTGAGTAATTCTGACTCACCCAGCTGAGCCTGAAGGGTTTTATTTTTTCCATCATTGATATCTTTCTCACCAAGATTGTTCACTTTTTAAATAAAGTGCATAGGAAACCTTGCATGATTCAATATAAGAAAACTTGTCTAGGAAAGTGAAATAAGTGCAATACTGATTTCAATGACAATTCTATTGTACTTTTCTCCAAGAAACTTGTGTTGCTGACACTAAACATTTCTGATTTAGGTTGTTGACGACTGCAAAACACAGTGTTTGTGGACAGAAAATTTGCTTTCCATAAATGTAAAATCCTGATAGTTTTCTTTACAATTGCAAAATGCTTATCAGGATTTTTTTTTTCAATGACAGCAGCACCGTGCTGCCGCATTCACACATATGCTGAGTATTAAAGAGAATATTCCATTCAAAATGTCTTCAGTCACTTGATTTTTGTCAATATGTTTTCTATATGCAGTTCTCTCAGCGAAGAAGGGAACGAGGAAGGAACTTTAATGAAGCTTCCACTCAGGGGGAACCGGGCAGCCAATGATCACCACACTTCAGTAATTGCACCAATTACCCAATGACACAATTGGGCGGCTGAACTGACAAAACCAGATTTAGAGTTCAATAACAACATCCCTCCCGCTGTTCACTGATGAGAAACAGCGCAATGTTAGTGCTGGAGTTGGAAAACTTTCTATCAGAGTCCAAAACTCAAAACTGAAGAAAGAAAAACAAAGTGTTCAAAGCACATAAGCTGAAAATGTGGCACAGCGTGCTTTATGAAACCTGGAGCGAATGCCTTTTCATTGAGCAACTCATGATGAAGTGTAAACAGAAATATATCCAAATGTGAAAATAAGGGCCTATGTTTGTGACGCATTTTAGAGGAGAGGCACTGATCTGGAATCAGTTGTTATTCGTTAATCACAATGGGCGTGATTAGTCGGCGGACCCAAAAAAAAAAAAAAAGATTCCCAATACCCAATTATGATTACAAATAAAACCTATTAACGCACCAAAACAAATTAACATAAACAACAATAACTAGTCTGGGTCATGGCTCACATACAGAGAATGAAGTGATAGGTGTGGATGTAAATATCCGAAATGCAGGTAAATTTTTGATTGACAACTTGAAAGCCATCTCCACCTGTCCCCGACAATTAAGATTGAAGGTGTGCTAGCAAGAGCCAATGTGTTACACATTTTAGCAATAATTTCAGCACTAATTTCAAGATCTAAATCATAGCTTGATTTGATATTTGTGTCAAAGTGAAGCTCTGTATTTTACTGAGCTCAAGTACAAGAGAGGACCAGAGTTTTACAGTTTACAAAGCTATAAATCACAAACCAGTCAACAGACTGGCCCATCAACACCAGAGTTTTGCACCCCACCTCTTGCTCATCCCAATTCAGTAATGAACCAGCTGCTGTGTAACACAGATCACAGAGGTCACAACATACCAGGATCCGATTTGGAGAAGGTGTCCATGTCCAGCAGGCTCCTATGAAAACAAGAGAATAAGACAGTTCACTGTAGGACAGGAGTATGGACTTGAATGAAGCAATGCTAAAATTTCATGATGGCAATTTTTTGGGTTGGTGTTTGATAATCACGTTTCCCCGAATGTGGGTTTCAACTGGTTCAGGCTCATACCATCTTACAATCTTATAGGGCTGGGCGATATATCAATATATCGATATCGGGATGCAAAGTAAAATATCGTCATGGATGTTGACCATCGTAATATCGAGATATGAAATAATTGTTGGCTTTTCTGGTTATCTAAACACACACCACGGCTGGCAATCTGAGGACTTCCCTCTCGTTCCCCTGAGGCTAGATCCTCCCAAGGATTCTTCCCATCTGCAATCGAGGAGTTTTGACCGGACATTACAGTGTTAGGCTTGCTCTTACGGGGGTTTAAGGTGGAGTTCCCCGTGAAGTGCATTTTATTAGTCAGGCTTCAGTTAATTTAAGGTCAGAACCTACTGGCGGCAAACTTGTTTGTGAAAATGATTCCTTATTCTTGTTTTTGTCATTCATGGTTTTCTTTGCTAAATACAGGCCAATAACTTGCCGCTCTGAAATACTGTAACATCTTTTCCACCATCAAGGGATGCGTCTTCCGATATGATTTTTTAAGAAATGAGTAGCAACTTGCTTCATCAGTCAGGGTAAAAATGATTATTGCCTGCTAAAACATATTAATAACCGCAATAATGATCCAATTATAGAATTTGTTCATTAATTTCCAAACAGTGACTTTACGTTGCACGACGATGCATCAATCCTCCAGCCAAGAAGTTACATCTGGCAGGGCTTCTTGGTGACCGATGCCTCCAGGATAGCAGCTATTGCCTGGGTGTCTTTACTCACAACATTAACTTCCATAATGATGCAAATACATTGCACAGTGATAGAAAGACACTTTGAGCAAACAGGGCCTTGGCAAAGAGATTGAGAAGCCCTATTTAATGCGCAAACATTTAAACAACCCTTCCAGCAAAATAGCGCCGAGCGGCAGGCCTCCGCCATGCTCGGCCAGGCTAATGGGATGGAGCGCGCCTCCTCATTTGGTAAGTGGCCCCTCCTGTGAGAGCGGAGCACAGTCTCCTGGGGAAGGCCTTGCTCTGGCATGCATCTTAAAAAGTCTGAATGAGTAAGCAATCAATTTCTCATCAGCTCCTCCCTGCCTATGGAGCGAGCCTGGGGAAGACAAACGCATACAGGCAAACTGTCTGGCTAAAATAAATTGCCACAGAGAATTAGGCCCCCTCACAGTGACAGAATACAGTTACGGTTACAATCAAGTAACCGTTTTTTTTTTTTTAAAGAACAATCTCCAGCACTAGCAGGGAGGATTAGTGGGTCATTCCTAGCAGCAGACCATCAAATTGCGCCCGTTAGAGCAGGGATCCTCAAATCTGACCCCTGAATCCTAACCCATCCCTAGATTTCATTCCTCCCTAGGCAGTCGCTGAACAATTATCAATGCCGATTGGCCAGGTTATCATGACACCTGACTCTTAAGTAAAGGAGGGTAGAAAACCAGCACTTCTCAGACCACAAGAACCTTTATTAAAAAAACAGGGCATTAGGGAGTGGCCTGAACAACTGAGCCTAGTAGACCACAAGTAGTGAGAGACACTCAAACGCCTGGGAGGTTAAGGAATTAAACATCTAATTCCATTGTTCGTCACGATAGGTTAGTTTTGAGAAAGCAAGACAGTGATTGGGTCAGGTCCAGTCACAGTGGTCGGCCGTTTCTTGACGACACAGTATGTTTTGCTCACATCCATCTCTTATCCTGAACGGGAAAGCAGGATGCTCCAGTGTCTGACTGCCTCGCCGACAGCTCAGCGAGATGCCCCAATGCTTCTGTTGTCCACGCAGCGAGAATTCATCTGACCCCAATCTGTCAGCGCATCACTCCTCTTTGAGCCAGCCCCCACTCACTCACCCCCCCCCCCCCCCCCCCCCCCCCCCCCAGAGCTCTGCCAGCCACTCAGGCCCAACCACTGTACCCAAAACTTTCTAAAAGGAAAGAAAGGTAGGTTTAAGTCACTTTTTGCACAAAATGAACTTTTTTCCATTTCTAGTTTTCCCTGTTTTCAAGAAAGGATCGATCATCTTGCCTAAAACATGGAGCAAGAAAAAGAAGGAGTGACCCTGCTTACTTCCATTGAAACTAGTAAGGCAGCTGAAATATATTTTCGTTGTGATCCGAAGAAATAATGCAGGAAACAAAGTATGAAATTTATATTTTATAGAATTGGAAATTCCTACAAGACAGGGCTTTTTCCACACTGACCAAGAGCGGATCAGTATGAAGTCCTTTTTTTTTTTTTTTTTGATAACTCCTTGAACCTCAGTTCAGTGATTCTGGACTCAAGAATATGGACCTTAAGAGCCAAACCGCAGCCAACCTAGAGAAATGGTAAAACACAATTCTCAGAGCTTCGATTCCAGGTGTAACAGAGTGTAAATGAATGTTTCAGTGAACAATCAGAAAACTTTACAGCCATGGAAACCATAAATTAATCTGGTTTCAGATTCATCTTAGATACCTCTGTATAACTTTGCAGCATAGCCCTAGCTTCACAGTGTGTGTCAGAACTGTGAAGTGTTAACATCATTCCCCGACTATTATACGAAAAAGATATTTATTCTGTTTATCAAAACAACTTTGAAAAATGCATTGTTGCATAATTATAACCATCATCTCATCCACACCAACAGCTGGCCCCAACTAAAATACTGCGGCTCGAAACTAATAAAAAACATCTTACCATCATGTGAAATACCCTCCACAACTTCAGAGAGCCAAAGCATTGCAAAAATAAATTAAATGACCAAAATCAGCCACAGTCATGGAGGAGCACCTGGATAGAGGTGTCAATATCGGTCTTGATAAAGACATGAGAGGCGAGCAGCACTCAGGACTCTGCAGCAATGACTGCAACCAAACCCTTCTGATAACTGGACAAAAGCCTTTCACATCACTGTGGAGGAATTATGGCCCACTGACCTTTGCAGAATTAGCCACACTTGACAGTCTTTGAAAATTAACAGCCCGTTAAACCCTTTCGCAACCTGAGTGAGTTTTAAGTCAGAACTATGACAAGTCCAGTCCAAAATCTATAAATGGTTTTTACTTTGCCATTTGATGCATGGTAATCTAATAATTATGACAGCTAGACTAACCACATAAGCTAAAACATAAAGGCAGTTGCTAAGGGTACGGCAGCCTTATTTCGTGACCAAAAGTCTACTGGTGCGGCAGTGGTTCTGCGCATGCCTCGTCAAGCCGTATCCCAAAATAAAAACTCTACAGGTACGGCAGTCGTGCTTCTCAAAGCATAGGCTGCATCCTTCGAAGGCTGCATCTTTAGGGGTAGTCACAAATTATCGATACCGAAACGGTTTAGCTTTCTCTTTTAAATCATTGATGCCTTATTTCTTGGCAAAAACAAAATGTTTTATTTTTATTCAGGCTATGTGAAGACCAATGGGTCCTCATATGTAAGCATATTCTCGTCTCCACAGAATTTAGCACTGCAGTGGATGTGAGTGGGAGGAGCAAAGAGCATTCCATGCCATATGACTGTGTTCAACATTAAAGACGTTACGGTGCAAATATAGTGAGCAACAAATAGAAATGCAAGTTAATTAAAGACAGACCAGAAAATAAGTTTGTGCGTAATTATCATAGAAAATCAAATTTACTAATTGCGAGCAGATCTGGGCTGATCAGAACCGCGAGGTCCTCAAGGCTTTACCCGGGGTCTGTCCTGCTTGTTGTTATGCTGCCCAGATTGACGATGCAGATGTTGATGTGATTGCTTATAAGATGTCTCTGGGTCCATTGTGGGTTAAATACCCCTACTGAGGGTTGCTGGCCCTGTGCAGTGGGCAAACAGGCTGCTCACTTCCATACTTAAGTTCCTCAGTGGTTAGCTTCTGGAGTGGAATCATATAGAAACACAAATCACTAGCACTGTCACCAGAGAGGCTATCTTGAAAGAACCAGGAGGCTAATCCAAGCAGGGGCTGATCTTGAGTTTTTTTAGGGTTTCCTCCCATAGATCCGCTGCATTTTGCAATACTAGGGGCGGCGCTAAGAGCCACAGCATGAGGTCTTCGGCATGTGAGAGGCTAGGTAGTGCGACCACTTGCTAATGATAAGCTGTATGCAGCGCATCTCATGCTGCTGGATATGGGGAGACCAGAAATGGGCATTCCTTGCCGTCCATCTGTGATCAACATTATAGACGTAGTCAAGCCAGTAATGCGAGCTGGCTTTATGGTGCAAAACTACTGAGCAACAAAAGAAACGCAAGTTAATTAAAGGCAGACCAGAGAATAAGTTTGCGCGTAATTATTCAAAATCAAATTTATTACTAGCGTGTGCACATTTACACTCGTTTCATCAAACTTTTCTTTGTTTTGCGGTCACTTTGAGTAACCATAAGAGCACATTAACTTACTAGCTAACTTGCATTTCTTTTGTTGCTCAGTATATTTTTGCCATTTTATTTTAATTGATGAAAAGCCGTAATATGTAGCAACTTGATTGCCAGACTCATGTTGTGCGGCAAAATGTACTATAAGCTAAGGCCGCTGTTGTGACATCCTAGAACCATGTATGTAGCCAACACTCATCGTACTTTTTCATATTAAAATTATATGGATATATCCATGAACTGAGTTGTATATTTCCATTACTTTGAATAGCACCAATTCAGATAGCTCTATTTTGACGCGTTATGCATAATGTGTCAGCTGAGTAGCATCTAACGTTATGTCCATATGAGCGCATTTATAGCACTACATAAATTCAGTTCGAACACCGCTTAGCGAACCATTTATTAACCATTCTTCATTGTTAAATTACTTACAGACTTTCATACATGACAAAACTTTTCAGCAACTTTACAGATGAGATCCAAAATGATAACTATTTTTTGTGCATGATCCAAACCGAGTGGATGGAACAATGGGCATTCCTTGCCGTCCACCTGTGATCAGCATTATCGACGCGGCCAAGTCAGTAAATTGAGCTGGCATATTTCCATTACTTTGAATAGCACCAATTCACATTACTGTATTTAGATGCGTTATGCATAATATGTCAGCTGAGTAGCATCTAAAGTAGTATGAGTGCACTTACAGCTCTACATAAATTCAGTTCGAAGACTAAGCAAACCATTTATTAACCATTCTTTATTCTTACATTAGTTACAGACCTACATACTTGATGACAAAACTTTTCAGCAATTTGACTGATGAGATCCAAAATTATTACTTTTTTGTGCATGATCCGAACAAGCACTGAACATACATACTCATTATTTGTGGTACAGCTTTTATTAGATTGAAGTTTTTGGTAGGTGGAAAAGTCAAAGTATATGGAATCTAGGGTTTGTGAGCAGCATCTGAGATCAACGGGTGTGATGCAGGTAGATTCGACGGTGTGGCTGATTTTATAGCAACAATTCCTAAAAAATGCAACAGTTGAGCATGAGACGAAGATCGAGTAGATGTAAAATCCTAATTCCGAAATAGCTGGGACGAAGTGTAAATTGTGAATAAAATCAAAATGCAATGACTTCCAGATCACATGAACCAATGTTACTCACAATAGTATGTCAAATATTTAAACTGAGACATTTTACATTTTTATCCAAAAAATGAGCTTCTTTCAAATTTTCTGACTGCAACAGGTCTCAAAAAAGTTGGGACACAGGCAAAAAAAAAAAAGGCCTGAAAAGGCTAGCCTAAATTACGCAGAACTATCATAAGATTGAGTACCACAACTACAATCGATGTCAACTCGCACTTAGAAATGTAATGAGACAGTATTCAAATTATAATCAAGACAGACTTTATTGGAAAGGGTTGGATAGAAAGGCACAGCCTCCGGTTCGCTGACATACAGAAATTCATGGATGAACTGTTCAATGCACTCCAAGAGGCTCAGATATCACTGGGGAAAGACAGAGAAAGGAGCTTCAAAACAAAGGTAAAAATTATACAATATATAGTGCGTAACATTTCACGGTAGACTCACATTTTACTATACTCCACGGAATGGTTATGAGTTACATTAGCTAAAAGTAAATTAGCTTGCCAGAACTGACAAAAGTTTAAGGGTCCTGACTTTAAAACCAATCGGTTTTTAAGGCACGAGCAGTGCGTTGTGTGTTCGGTTTATTGGAGAAGATAATGGTATTTGCACGCAGACGAGCAAGAATCCTCAGACTCCATTAATATGGTTATTCATCATTGAATTAAAGAGGACACGAACCTGGGGCACGTTTCCCAAAAGTGTAGTTGCAGCAACTTACGTAGTTTGTCCATTCACAGTCAATGGTTCCAAATATGGAAGTTAGCATCTATGATTTTGGGAAACGCACCCCTGAGCAATGTCACTTCTTTTTTTTTCCCTTTCTGCTCATACTTACATCAGGGTGCAGTCTACAGTGGTAAGAATTCCATTTCCAGAGAAAAGTGATCGTGAACACGCACCCTGGGCCGGAGTTCCACAAGCGCGAGCCGTTGTCATGACACCTCGGATACCAGCGCATTAATGAGCCCCACACTACGCACGTGTGAGCAAAAAGTCACACAGCACATGTCCACGTGGGTCCGGATGCTTGGCCCCCATGTTGGCGTGCTGTGCCATTGAGCAATTTTCTTTGAAATTAATGGGCAGCCATTTTAAAATTGTGTATCCAGTGAAACATCTTTTCTTTTATTTAAAGTCACAGATTAACAGCTCAAAATGCATCCAAAGTAAAACATCTCTTACAAGCATTCGTGTAAAGAGCAAGAAAAGACAGACAGGAACAATAATAAGAAAAAGGAACAAAAAAAATCTCATTCATTCCATCTCATGCTAGGGGGTCGGGTTCATTCAATGCAGTACAAAGTTCCAGTTTTAAGTGCTTTAAGGTTTTCAGAATGTTTAATAGAAATAATATATTGTCTGACCTCATTATAGAAAGCAGAAAAACTGCTTTTTTCCAGAGTATTTACAGCAATGGATGTGATATTTTGACATCAAGAGTAAGAGATTTATCAAGTAAGCAGACTTGCATTTTGGTGTACAATTCTCAAATAGACCAAACAAAACATTTTTCCAAAATAAAGAAAAATTATTTTCAATGTTCATATGAATAAAATAATATAAAACATCCTGGGTTCCAGGCAAAAGTAACGAGTTACGACTTCATGCTTAACTTCACTTGAAAAAAAGCCGGCGCCGCCATTGTAATTGAGCTGTGTGATGTCAAACAAGGAAGTCGGAGTACATTGAGCACAATCGAGTTCACCGGCATGAATTCACAGGTTTGACAAATTCAAAACTTTTAACCAGTAAATCACGGGTTACGAGTTGTCTGGAACGCACTCTAAATCTCCGTTGCTATGCATGATGTCAACTCTCATACACGAGTCTTGGGACAATGAGCACGGTGATTGGTTGTCTGGTGACAGGGCGGCCCATTGAAAAAATATCCCACAGACAACCCATGGAGGAAAAAAATGGGGAAATAGTCCAAGCGGCTAGTTTGTCCCATAAAATAATAGCACGTTGAGCACCCCTGACAATGCACTATGCCCTGCCCCCACATATCACGCTCTAGGCAAATAAACATACATTGGAAAGCGAAAGTTAAAATGAGTCAATAATGTAACGCATCATTTGCCCCAATAATTAGCAACTTATTACCCAAAGAGAATATGTTGCAATCATTTAAATGTCGGGCTGTTCAAGTTTGTTTGCCCTTAACTGTCATGGATGAAAGTTCAAAAATGATGCGAAAGCCCAACTGGAGCCACGACCAGTTGACGTTACCGCTGCTGAGCTAGTTGGTGCTGGAGCGAAAGCATGTAGCCTAATCAAAGGGAAATTTGGCTTGGGGGTGAACAGCAAATCCAAGCGGGATGCATGGGATAATATCAGCCAACAGATCAATGCTGCTTTCCCCGGTGTCTTGGACAGCGAGAAGCGGTAGTAGCTATGGACTGTAATCGTAGATGAGATCCTAGATTGTAGCCTATAAAGGGGCTAATGTTCAAACAGGAAAGCATACTAAGCTTGGTTTGTCATTTTTAGCCTACAGTTTTAATATGCATATGGAATATGACATAGATCATTATAATAATACCAGCCTATGTAATCCTCCCTCAATAGCCCAATAAAATAATTCATGCATAGCAGGAGGAGGTACAGCACCAAAGCCACTGTCCCTGAGCAAGTGACATCATTTGCATTTTGCATTTGCATTTTTCCGGTGGCCAAGTAACAAAGTGCTGTCAAACATTTTATTTCGGGGCTTTTTGGGTCGTTTCTCATGGTTGGAGACGTAATTCTCTTCCTCACCAAGTCAACAACAAATAAAATCCCTTCAAGGTTGATCCGATGTCTTTTCAACAACTGCTCATCATTCAGAATTTCAGAAAGTCATTACGTCTTTCAAGAGCAGCAGCCATTTTCCGATTCTTTGTGAATAGGTTTTAACGAGTTAGGAGTCCTCTTGACTACTTTTAAGCTCTACCAGACTTAGGAGCTACTTTTAAGGCCTAAAATGCTTTGTGAATAACACTTAGCAAAAATAATTACAAGTCCTAAATCTATGACTGACAGGCCCATTTTTTTTTAGAAGTTTCTCCAAAATCGGAGAGTTAGGACCAACTTTTATAATACCTGTGCTAATGTAAATATCCACGTAAATAAATAAAAGGCAATTCAGGTTAAACTCACACATTCGTTGTAGAAAAGAAACTAATAATGAAAGAAAAAATAGATTATAAATAAATCTCCCCTTGCGAGACAACTAAGACAGAAAGGGAGGGGGAGCACTATCTAATCCATTAACCAATTTAAGATGACAAAACAGCTCAAAATGTGCAGGAATTTAGTGCAAAATGAGTTGAGCCCATTGATTGTATAAAAAGATGGACGAAGCTTCCGTGACGTCCCCCGTTGGTTTCAGCATACCATAAAGGAAGCGTCGATTTTAGCAATTTGAATTGTGCCCTGTTTTCATTTTGAAACCGGATGTGATTTCAATTGGACGAGCGCATATATTGAAGATCCGGGGAGGACCGTGGCTATGGATCAGATCGTATCGGACGAGGACCCGAGGATAGCCACGCCCCTAAAGCATATTCTGGCTTTATCCTTTATTCTAGTCAATATGGGACCATAATAAAAAAAATGAACATCAAGATATATTGAAGGAGACTTGAAACTCGCTACAGCTACCATAAAATATGAAAATTCATTATTGAAATAAAAAATCAGGTGGGAAAGTAGGGTCATTTTCTCATAGACTTCTATAGCATTGAACTTCTTTCTGCAACCACCAACGTCGCCGTCTGCTGGCCATTAAATAGAATGCCATTTTACGGTACTTCCGCATGGACTTCATTTTTCAGCCCAGGGTGCTGCGTCCATCTTTTTATACAGTTTATGGTTGAGCCTACGCAGACTTTGTTCATACAATGGTCAGTTGACGTCATCGTCACGCGACTGCAAAAGCGTTCCTCAACCTCTTGCTGGCTAACTTTTTCCAACGGTGGCGACAGGAGGCGTTGCACTGGATGCAGAAACCGTAGTGTAAGTCATGTGATTCCTGAAGTCACTCAGGAAGATGTCTTTGATGGGATGGGAATGCATCGATTAATTATTATTTACTTATACAAAAAAAATGTTTTTCCTTGCTCTGAAATGTAGCATGTATAACCAGATATTGAACCTCAGGTCTAAATGCTCCACCTTATCCATGACACTAGCTCAACAGACAAAATATTCAGTGGTCGATTTAGCACTTGTATAGCTGTGCTGTGTTTGAACTTGAGCATACTGACGCAAGGATTCTGTCATAAACTGGCTTTGAAAACATTTAAATATTTAATATAGTGGTTAATTATAGCTAAAATACAAAAAACAAACCATTTAAGTGATTATACTGCTGAGGTCTTCCAGTGCATAGCATAGCCTAATGGCGAGAGAACTGTCAGATAAACTAGCTTAAACAATAGCAAGCACAGATTTACCCACAAACAGCCTTCATGACAAAATATCAAAAGATAAGAAAATTTCTCTTTTCTGTAGCATTTAAAGTGTATGCCTGCTGTTCTTTGAGTGTGGTGTCAATTTGAAATGACATGGCTTATATCGTTGGAATCTGTGGACTGCCCTTTTCCATTTGAGGTATCGTTTGTATGCATTAAGTATGTTACTATCAGTGCATCGGCCGCCGCGATATTGGTTCTGATAGCGCGTTGCCTAATTTCCCAAAGTGTCAGAGATATGCCTATCAAAACCGCCTTTAATGGGCAAAAGGAAGGAAATTCTCAGAAATCCCGTCGAAGGCGTAGATAAAAATAACTTCCCCTGGTTACCTTGTTTTCAATTTCCGATTTCCCAGATGGCCACCTGAGCGCTTCAAAGTTTCCTATCATTTTGAAGCAGAATTCACCAAGTGTTGGATTGTTCACCCACTAATGGGGAACGTGAGCTGGGTTAAACTGTTGTGAGACAAGTTAGTTTTACCCTACTGATGATGTGTTGTTGCAAAAGTAATCCTGCTCAGTACGAGAGGAACCGCAGGTTCAGACATTTGGTGTATGTGCTTGGCTGAGGAGCCAATGGTGCGAAGCTACCATCTGTAGGATTTTGACTGAACGCCTCCAAGTCAGAATCCTGCCTAAACGTAACAAGATCACCCTTCAATTTTATAGAAGCTAAGCAGGAATTAAAAACTGCACAGACTATTAGACTAAGTATTCAAGATCCAACAGACAAAAATATGAGATTTGGAGCACCAGCAGTCTGTTTCTACCTTCAGCAAAAAAAAAAAAAATGCCAGAAATGGCGCCCCCCTTGAGGGTTTCACAGCGAAATTCAATTCTGTTTTACATTCATCATTTTGGAATAGGAAGATAATATTCCAATAAACAGTATCTGAAAGTTTCATAGGAATATCTAAAGAATAAAAGTTATAGCATTTTATGCAAACCATGTTTTCGGTCACAGATTTCTCATTTTCTCTATATAAAACGAAGAACATTTGTTACCCCTCATTTCCCAAATTCCTAGTTTAATAACTTTGTCAGTTCTTAACCTATCACATTGATCTTGGTGTCAATGCAAAGTTTGTTTGTAGCTCTTTCAGGATAAATGATCAATTTCAGCATAGAACCATTTTTAAAATTTTAGTAACATTGCTTTATGCATAGCACAAATTCAGTAGAAATGCTTGCGATAGAGCACTGATCTTATTTTATCTAATGTTTTGATAGATGCTAATTTACTTGCTTGGTACTTGAATTGTGTTCAGTTTAGGTAAAAACAGTCATCACAAACTTTTAGTTGAGTTTCTTCGCTTTAAGAGGATATGCTTCATGACGAGGTTGCTACTTGGAAACATGCTGTATTTATTATGCACATTCATTGCCCTTGTTACGGGCATGTTCAGGCTTAAGGTTGATATTTGTATTGAATATATATTTTCCACAAATTTCTTTAAATCTTCACTTTAAAACCAGTTTTCATTGCAACAAAACCGTTGACTTACTTGTGAAATACGGCAATATTTTGCTGTTTTTTCCAGACGACTTAATGGCATTATTATAGGTGCAAGCAACAGCAGTACAAGATTTCCCCATATTCACTATGCTGCGATCAACCTTTGTGTACATTTTGCTTGGGGGATGATGTAACCACCAACGTAACTTGCAATGAACTCATTGTTTGATCGCATTCTCATTATTTGAGGCACTGTACAACTTTCCAAAAAAATCCAAGTCACAATATTTGGACTCCATTAGGGTTATTCTTTTATTTCACAGTTTTGTGCGAAAGTTGACTATCACTTTTAATGTTTCACAACATTCAACTCATTTTAGTATAATACAAAGACATTAACATTTCATTCTTTGAAGGTAAAGAGTAATTTAAAACCAGCTCACCAATACTAAAAATTACTTTACCCCACTAAGCCCAATATCTAGTTGTACCATCCTTGGCGGCAACAACAGCAATCAGATGTTTGCTCTTGCAGGCAATGAGTGTTTTACGCTGCTATTAATGAAACTTTGCCCACTCTTCTTTGCAGAATTGTTTTAATTAAGCCCCATTGGAGGGTCTTCGAACATGAAGCGCCTTCTTAAGGTCATTCCACAGCATCTCAATCAGATTCAAGCAAGACTTTGTCAAGGCTATTGCGAATCCTTCTTCTCGTTTCTACTGAGTCTTCACAGGTGGACTCGCTTCTGTGCTTTGGATAATTGTCCAGCTGATTAACTAAACAGCACTTGAGCTTTAGTTTAGTTTAGTTCACAAACTGATGGCTGTACATTCTTCTTCAGGATTCCCTGATCAAGAACAGAGTTTTGGTTCCCTTGATTTTGGCAAGCAGCCCAGGTCTTGAAGTAGCAAAGCAGCTCCAGAACATCTCACTACCACATCTGTCCATGACTGTTGGAATGATATTGATGTAATGGGACACCTCCTCCTAAACGGTTCCCTTTTGACTCTTCAGTCTACTGAATATTATCCCAAAAGTCTTGGTGGTCATTAAGATGGCAAATGTCAGACAAGCCTTTGTGTTCTTTTCGGTCAGCAGTAGTTTTTGCCATGAAGTTCTCCATTGGATGTCATTTTTTCCTAGTCTTTTTCTTATTTTGTCTTACTTTCTTACCTCTAACCTTAAGTGAGGCCTGCAGTTCTTTTGCAGTTAATCTGGGTTCTTTTGTGACCTCCTAGTGGGGTTATCAATGTGCTCTTAGAGGTCAGCCAGCCGCTCCAGGAAAGGTTCGTTTCTGTTCTGAGTGTTCACTATTTATAGAAAACTGCTCTTTTTGAGGTTTCGTAGAGTCCCAGAGTTCTAAGAAATGGCTTTCTAATGCCTCCCAGACTGATAAATGTCAAAGACTTTATTTCTTATCCGCTCTTTAATTTCTTTATGTTGCAGAATTTTGCCTACTCCACATTGCCACTGAGGTTCTATTTACGAAATGTTTAGATTCAACAGGGTTGGCAGTAATCAGGCCTGGTTGTGTCTACTGAATTTCAACCCAATAATTGATTACCTTTGCTTAATTAGTTGATTTAATAACTAAGGGGGCAATTGCTTTTTCACATGGGGCCAGTGGGGTAGACTAGCTTTTTTCCTTCAATAAATGAAAGCATTGCTTTTTGCATTTTACTCAAATTATTATTTTTTTTTCTGAAATGGAAATTAGTTTAATCTGAAGCATTTGGTCTGCCAAATATTCAAAATTGGAAAAACCTGACAGGTGGGCACATCATTATTCACAGCACTGCAGCAATCAGTGCTTTATGTTGAGTTGTACCATGTTGTGGAATGTTACGTTAGACTTATATAAAATGTAACCCTATCCACTCAATTCTCCCAGAAATTCTTTGGTAGAGAGACTCCAGCCACCTCCAAATTGCAGGAACATATTCTACTTAGGGGATATTTCGACTCAACAGGGGTGCCAGTAATCAAGCCTGAGTAAGTCCAGTGTAATTCAGCCCAATCGCCAATTACTCCTCCTCCTCGGCGCAATGTTGCCTCTAGGCAACAAACCCATTTTCTACAAAAATATGTACATTTCAAGGGAGTTTGAATTAACCAATGAAATGCTTTCCTTGCGCATGTTGTAGCATGTAGATGACACTGGTTTCTGCTCTCCAAAAAACTACCACAAAAAGACAATTTTCACACATTTTGAATGTAAAAATACATTTTAACACTCATTGGTTGGGGAACTTCAGTTTTGACCATTTTGCCCCACTCGAGAGTGCAGCTACAGTCAGTACATCAGCTATGGAGTAGTTTTTTTTTTGCACTGGTAAAAATGTTACTTATTCAGTATTTATGTGTATGCATTCAGCATTAATCATTGCATGGTTTATTTGCCTGCTAGCCAAGAAAGGCTTACCCACTGGGCAAACTGGGCTGGTGCCCAGGGCCTCCGACCTCTAGGGCACCTCCAAACCTCACAGTGGACTAATTACCTTTATGCTTTCTTTCTTTTTAAAAAAAAACATTTTCAAATAAATTTTATGTGTGGCTGTGTCTGAAATTGCCCACTGATTTGCAATTCGCCATCTAGTGGTGAATTAGTTACATTAAAAAAAAATAACTGATGGAGGTTTCACAATTTGTTGCTTTATAGAAGTGCTTCAGATTTGTGTGACGTACTCGGTGTCTCATACAACCAGGGGCATGTTTTAGCAACAAAAACCAGAAACATGTTCTTGGTTTAGTTATTGGTTGAGCATTTTCGCGATTTCAGTTCTGCATAAATGACATCCGTGTTTCAACCAAACAAGAACCAAAGGTTTGGGTGAGTTCAGCGCCAGTTAAGATGATGGAAAGGAGATGCACACATATTTCAATGCTTAAAAATCACTCTGTACCATATTCACGTGCAAAACAACCATGTTCATGAACTATTTTTGGTCCAGGGTTTTCAGGTTCACGTGTATATTCCAGGTCATGCCTTCAAGGTCACCAAAATGTTTCATATTTTGGTCGCAAAAACACACCCCCAGTTGCCAGGACAGCAGCTACACCACCAATCACTGAAATACCAACTAGTGAGCAATAAAATACACCAAGTTGAAAGCAGAGCAAATGTTTCTTCATGAGCATAAAACACCAGCACAATGTCTCACGAAATGGTGGAGCAGGGGAGCGGCAAAATGAAGGACTGAGAAAGTGAAGGATCAGAGAAACAGCTCATTTCAAATCAAAAACACTAACGCAATTGCAACTGTTTTTTTAAAGCCAGCTCGCAAGCAAAGAGCATGACGAGGATGATGCTGCTGCAAACATTGATAGCGAAGGCAGTAATGATAACCCACAGCCAGTGCGAGTTCAGCTGTCCCACCTCCACTTGAACCAGACCACCATCCAAGAGGATTCGAATCTCGGCACTTCACTGAGGCAGAGAGCCATCTGTTCACCCCCCCAACCCTCTTCTCCACCTGAGCCCCATAAAGCGATGCGGAGACCTAAGCCCTCCATAATTATTGCCACCACTGGTTAAGATGTGTTAAAAGCCTTAAAATAAAATAAATTCAATTTTTATTGCAGAAGCATACTCTCACACTGAAAATCATAGAAAAATGTAACCTTCAACTCAAGTGAATTTTAAGGGGGAAAAAAAAACCCTGGCTAAGAATTAATTATTTCTCATAAAATCATGCGTTCCACAATTATTGGCACCCCCAACAATTCCTACAAAATAAATGTAATTGAAGTATTTCTGTCATTTCTACAATAGTTTACAATTTGATCAGAGTATCTAGGAACATTTAATTAGTAATTCATCACTTGCTGTTTCCCTGGGGTATAAATATGACGTGACACAGAGGCCATTTCTCTTATCCACTCAAAAAAACACACCATTCAAGTAAGGCAGATGTGTTGACCTTCACAAGTCAGGCAATTGCGACAAGAAAATAGCCACTCGCCTGCACCTGCCCTGTGAAAGGAATCATTAAGAAGTTTAAAACAACTGGAACAGTGGTAAACAAGCCTGAACGAGGACACAAGGTTAATTTTCCACCACGCACAGTGAGGAAGATGGTCAGAGAAATAAAAAGTTCTCCAAAGCTCACTGTTAAAGAATTGCAACAAATGGTAGCATCTTGGGGTCATAAAACAACCATCAGGCGCCATCTACATGCCAACAAGCTGGTTGGGAGGCATGCACGGAAAAAACCTTTTCTCACTCACAATCATAAACACAAATGTCTGGAGTTCGCCAAGCGGTACTGGGGCTTCAACTGGGACCAAGTGCTTTGGTCAGATGAGACCAAGATAGAGCTTTTTGGCAACAAACACTAAGTGGGACTGGCGGAACACAAAAGATGAGTATGCATGCCCACTGTGAAGTATGGGGGGGAAATCGTTGATGCTGTGGGCCTGTTTCTCTTCCAGAGGCCCTGGGAACCTTTTTAGGGTGCATGGCATCATGAACGCTTTGAAATACCAGGACATTTTAAATCAAAATATGGTGGCATCTGCCGAAAACTGGAGATAGGTTTTCAACGGGTCTTTCAGCAAGATAATGACCGTAAACATGTGGCCAAATCTACACAGAAATGGTTCACCAGACACAGAATCAAGCTCCTCCCATGGCCATTTCAGTCCCCAGACCTCAACCCCATTGATGAGTGAGCTGAAGAGGAGAGTGCAAAGGAGAGGACCCGGGTCGCTGGATGATTTAGAGAGATTGTGCAAAGAGAAATGGTCGAAGATCCTTCTTTCTGTATTCTCCCATCTTGTGAAACATTATAGGAGAAGATTAGGTGCTGTTTTCTTGGCAAAAGGGGATTGTACAAAGTATTAACATCAGGGGTACTAATAATTGTGGCACACATGATTTGATGTTAAAGAATTATTTCTTATTGTGGGATTTTTTCCCCACTGAATAAATGCACTTGAATTAAAGGTTGGATTTTCCTCTTTTTTCATTGTGGTCCTATATTATTTTAGTAAAAAAACTGAATTTATTAGAAGCTAAAGAACACATCTTAACCACGAGTGCCAATAATTATGGAGGGCGCTGTATATAGTAGTGTTCACCTATCTATTACAACCATCCTTTCAGCTAATTATTTGAACCATTCAGACAAGGGGCCAGGATGAATAGACGAAGGGGACCGTATTTTCATGAAGAAAAATGCATTGATTTTACCATTCAATACAGAAAGGCTAAATAACAACAACATATCAAAAAACAATACATTTATTACTCACTCACTCACACAGCACTTGCAATGCACAAAATATATTTTGAATTTACGAATGATTATCGGTCAAAATCAGTGGGGAGTGTTATTTTTCTAGTGGGGGGGGGGGCTGTTTGTGGCTTGTAGATCTCTCTCTCTCTCTCTCTCTCTCTCTCTCTCTCTCGTTGACCGCATCTCTTCCATACAGTCTCCCTTCTGCCTGTGAATTGGTACAGTGGGGAAAAATTAAATCTGGCCAGAAAGTTCTTCTTGGAACCACGAAAAACAAACCGACACTAAATTCTCACTGCCTGTATCTGTCTGTCTAAGCTTACTCAGCACTGACTGCGATTCTGAAACATCAGCGAAGAGACAGTCATTTATCTGACAGATTTAGCTAAAAATGACTGTGTACAAATTAGGATTTTTGCACACAAAACATATGAAAGGCTTATAAGATATGATGTTTTTTTTAAAGCAATTCTTACCTTTCTGGCATTTTTACACTTTTCTTTTGTAATCTTAAAATACTCCTAATAAGCGTATGCCACTCTAAAATGTAAAAGAAATCCAGCAGGTGTTGAAACTTTTCAATATTCAATTTTCATATACAATATTTCTGATAAAAGTCAGACCAACCATTTTCTTCGGTCCGAATAAAATGATTTACTGAGCTTCCTGTCTGTCATCTGTCGCACCGCCCCTTCCAGTTGCCTGCAGCTGTCACTGCTTGCGAGGCACACGCCTCTCTCGCAGAAAAAAAACGACGCATTTTACTGTAAACAAACGGGTGCTGAAATGCTATAATTACAATAATTACGTTAATGGTAGTTTGTCAGACTACAAAGGTATTTTATTTTATTTTATTTTATACCACATATAGAATTGAATATTATGTCATGTTGGTTGGTTTTCACTTACCGGTGCCTCTAAATCTGACTCCATTGACCCGTTTCACTCTCCTACAAAAAAAAAAATATTGCGTTCGGCGCGAGGAAGTAAGCAGCACGAGTGAAACGGGTCAATGGAGTCAGATTCAGAGGCATGGGTAAGTGAAAACTAACCAACAGTAATTAAATAATATTCAATTCTATATGTTATATTAAATAAAACGCCCTTGTAACGTTTAGTTACCTTTGTAGTCTGACAAATAATTTTTCATAGGAGAAGTCTGGCAATCGGGGGGAAGGGGGTGGGACTTTGGAGGGAGGTGAAGTTGCTGAGTGCTGTATGACATCCCAGAAAGGTAAGAATTGCTTTAAAAGTTTCCCAACAGTGTATACAACTATGCAGAAAATAATGAGCAGAATTATGCATAAGAAATAATAGTTCCGCAAAGAAGTTCAAATTATATCATAAGACATAATAGTTTAAAGTACAGGGGCTATTTTTCTGCATTGAGAACTTTTACTTTTGATACTTTAAGTTGTACATTTTCCTGAAGATGTTTACAATTAGCAGTACTTTTACAGTGTGATATTACATGACTTAAGTCAAGGATATGAATACTTCCTCCTCCACTGCTGCTTGATGAATGATAGATATCTCAAATGAGCCGATATTTGAGACTATGAAAACTTTCATCGCAAAATGCAATAAACACCTCTTCTGATATTCATGAACCAACACTGCAAGAAGATCATAATTGGTGGGCTGGTTCAGCCCTTTGCAATATGCTATATACACTAGCGTTTGGCATGCTTGAACATCAGCTTTCATTGAAAGGTGCAGCAAAAACCAGGCCAGTTTTTCCGCCAACTGCAATATATCCATGCAGCCAATCAGCAATTGAGAATCCAGCACTGCCAACAGGCTGTGATTGTTTAGTGACTCTTGTTTTGAGCAAAACAAAAATATGAGTGTAATTTCTATACTGCAATCTCTGTGGAAAGAAAAAGATTCCCCAATTTATCCGTTGGGACTGCGCAACCAATCAGTGGAGCTGACTGTTTTTGGCTACATTGAGCAGCAGATTGGCAAAAAGGACAGTGTAATACACTCGGAGGACTATTAAGAATTATTGCATAAACTTGGAAATACAGCACCCTCCATAATTATTGGCACCCCTGGTTAAGATGTGTTAAAAGCCTTAAAATGAATTCAATTTTTATTGCAGAAGCATACTCTCACACTGAAAATTGTAGAAAAATGTAACCTTCAACTCAAGTAAATTTTAAGGGGAAAAAATCCCTGACTAAGAAAAATTATTTTTCATAAAATCACCTGTTCCACAATTATTGGCACCCCTAACATTTCCGAGGAATTAAATGTAATTAAAGTATTTATGTCATTTCTACAGTCGTTTACAAAGTTGATCAGAGTATCTAGGAACATTTAATTAGTAAATCATCACTTCCTGTTTCCCTGGGGTATAAAAATGATGTGACAAAGAGGCCATTTTTCTTATTCACTCCTCAACATGGGAAAGACAATGGAACACACCATTCAAGTAAGGCAGATGTGTGTCGACCGTCATAAGTCAGGCAATTGCTACAAGAAAATAGCCACTCGCCTGCACCTGCCTATATCTACTGTCAGAGGAATCATTAAGAAGTTTAAAACAACTGGAACAGTGGTAAACAAGCCTGGACGAGGACGCAAGGTTATTTTGCCACCACGCAGAGTGAGGAAAACGGTCAGAGAAATAAAAAGTTCTCCAAAGCTCACTATTAAAGAATTGCAACAAATGGTAGCATCTTAGGGGTCACAAAGTCTCCAAAACAATCATCAGGCACTATCTACATGCCAACAAGCCTTTTTGTGAGGCATGCACGGAAAAAACCTTTTCTCACTCACAATCATAAATGCAATCGCTAAGCGGTACTGGGACTTCAACTGGGACCGTATGCTTTGGTCAGATGAGACCAACTTAGAGCTTTTTGGCAACAAACACTCTAAGTTGGTCTGGCACAACAACACAACACAAAAGATGAGTAGGCAGAAAAGCACCTCATGCCCACTGTGAAGTATGGGGGAGGATCGGTGATGCTGTGGGCCTGTTTCTCTTCCAGAGGCCCAGGGAACCCTGTTAGGGTGCATGGCATCATGAACACTTTGAACTACCAGGACATTTTAAATCAAAATCTGGTGGCCTCTGCCTGAAAGCTGAAGATGGGTCGTCACTGGGTCGTTTAGCAAGATAATGACCCTAAACGTGTGGCCAAATCTACCCAGAAGTGGTTCACCAGACACAGAATCAAGCTCCTTCCATGGCCATCTCAGTCCCCAGACCTCAACCCCATTGAAAACCTGCGGAGTGAGCTGAAGAGGAGAGTGCAGAGGAGAGGACCCAGGTCGCTGAATGATTTAGAGAGATTGTGCTAAGAGGAATGGTCAAAGATCCCTCTTTCTGTATTCTCCCATCCTGTGAAACATTATAGGAAAGGATTAGGTGCTGTTTTGTTGACAAAAGTGGGTTGTACAAAGTATTAACATCAGGGGTGCTCATAATTGTGGCACACATGATTTCATGTAAAAGAATCATTTCTTAATATGGGATTTTTTTCCTACTGAAGAAATGCACTTGAATTAAAGGTTGGATTTTCCTCTTTTTTTCATTGTGGTCCTTTATTATTTAGAAAACAAGTATTTGCCACTAAAGTGTCTTTGTCCCCCGCCACAAAATGTGAAATCGTGTCAAAATGAGCAATCTCTCGGTGTGACCTTCAGAGTGACGCAAGGTCACCAAAATGGATTGGCGCCAGGGTATCACCCTAATACATGTTGACGTGAAATTTGAACAGAATCCGTCGATTCGTTCTTGAGATATCTCACTGACAAAGATTCGGGACGTACGGGAGGACATACAGACGAACGGACGGTCGTAAATACTATGGCGCGGCGGGGGACAAAAACTGAATTTATTAGAGGCTAAAGAACACATCTTAACCAGGGGTGCCAATAATCATAGAGGGCGCTGTATTCACGTCAATGATATGGACTGGCAAGCATTTGAGTTCAAATCGCACTTCTGTCGATTATGTTGCGTTTTGCCAAATAATTACAACAAAATTAACTTTTTCACAAAATCCATTATTCTTAGATTAAATTGCATCATGGTTTAGTGTTTTAAAATGTTTAGCGAGACATAGTGATAAATAAAGCTTTTCCATGCTTACTTTCCCCAGAACAAAAATGTACATTTTCCTTAAAATGCTTCAAATGGATGTATTGCCTTTTGTGAAGAAACTCTTCATATTCTTGACTCCAATCAGAAGTATTTGACATTTGCTGTTTTGGAAAACGAAAAGTTATTCTATCATTGCATCTCTATGCCAGGATGTGTAATATAGAGTTTTGGATTGCGTGTGTGCGTGGGGGGGTGCGTGTGCTTCTGCATTCTAAATCCAAGCTTGAACAAGGATATTCACTTTCATCGAGGCAGTGCAACCTTCAGTGTTTTATGGTGTAAAAAAGAAGTGGTGTGCAGCTTTCACAGTTGAGGACAGTGAGGATGAGCTCGCATTCAGTGATGAAAAACCTGATGTGGAGGGTAGGGCCATGTCAGAAAAGATGTGTTTTAGGTGGCGAATGGACACTTTAACCCATTAAGACCAAGGGCACCTCATGAGGCACTTCATTCACATTTCTTAAAAAGGATATATTACTGTAAACGCACTCATGTCCCTACCGTTTTAAAAGTGAGAGCGACGCACACATCGCATCAGGTCTTAATGGGTTAATCTATTTATAAGCATATAACAGACAGTAAAATTGAAATATGACAATTACTTTTGCATTGGTCAGTATGTTTTAACTGCATAATCTTTACTGTAATGGCTTCCACAGAATGATTATCCATCCAATCTTTATCTAAACAGTTTCTTCCTCATCAGGTTCGCAGCGGAGCTGGAGCCTATCCCAGCTGACCACGGGCAAAAGGCATGAACACGGCACTCACGCACCATTCACTCACACACTCATAACTACAGACAATTTAGAGTCTCCAATCATCCCAGCATGCCCTTCTCCGACTTGTGTGATAATCAGAGTACCCGGAGAAAACAAAGCTGAAAGCGGGGAGAACATGCAAACCTCACTCAGAGGCGCCCCGGGCCAGATTCGGACACTCAGCCATCTTACTGTGAAGCAACAGTGCTACCCACTGCGCCACTCTTGACTAAACTACTGTTACAGTATAGTGAGTGAACAAAATTATATCAATCAAACCTTGAATGCGTGGGGACTGAAAAGTATGCATTTTGAATCTTCAAAGTTCAATATTATTTGAGCAAAAATTGAAAAAAAAAAGTGAAAAATCATGAAATAACCTCTGGTATTTTGTACATACAGAGGTATTGTAGAGAGACTGAAGAGCCTAGTTAGTGCAAAAAGCACTTAAATCAAATTTTCACACACTGTGGGCAGGGATGGGAAAACATCTTTTATGTTACCCGAGTCGATGATCTCAATTTCCTCGAAATGAACATTTGGTGACTTAAGTACTTTAAGCACTGGGGTCTTCAATTGCTTTTACCGCTATGATGAATTAAATAATCCAGCCTCATCATAAAGTCCTGCTGATTTTCCTTCCATTGTTACGCAATGTTGCCTCCAGGCAAGATACCCCACGAGGAGCCCTTATGGGGTAACTTTATGCGTGAAAAGCATTTGAAAACATTGCTTTGATAATGCATGCGATGGAGAGTTCAATTTATTCAACTGGCTGCTGAGTTAACTAAAGGGGAAATTACTTTATCCACACAGGGCCACTTGGTGCTGGATAACTTTTCTCCAACGGTACATGAAATGCTCCATCAAAAATTTTATTTTTCTTTTACTGTGGTTGCCTTTCTCATGTATTACATTCAACAGAAGCAACAGAATGTGACAAATATGCAAAATAGGAGGTATCAGGGAAGGGGCAAGTACTGTGTTATGGTAGAGCACTTGTGCTTAATGGGAGGATTCCAGACAACAAGAGTATTGGAGAACAAGGGCCCAATTGCAGCCCTTTTCTCAATGTTTCATTCTGTAGCTGGTCAAAATCTTCTGGCCAGTTTTATGGATAAAAATGCACAGGATTTGAGCTGCGCCTTGCTTTTTAGTCCATAAGTTTTCGGGTGCGGTGGTCATAAAAACGTTGAGTACAGACAGGGAGGACTTGCACGCAAGAAAACTAGTCAAAAGAAGGTCTAGTTTTTAAACCAACTGTATTTAATACAATTTTTAAAGTATTTTCAAGGCTTTTTTTCTCATAATGTGCAAAAAATGCACATTTTTATGGATGCACGTTTTATGGATACAAATTAAGCTTCGTTCCAGACCAAACTGAGTTTCCCATGAAGAATCTCTATTGAGTAATGGATTTAGTCTTGTAAAAGGCATAATGCTCAACTTTAAACCTAACCCCATGTACGTTCAATTGGGAAAAATCTAAGTATTTTGCAAGAACAGAAGACGGGGAAAAAAAAACTGCACACAACATTCTATTCATGTTGCCATTTTAGCCATGTAATGAACTGCAATGTGAAGGTGCTGTTTGCATGAGTATGGAACGCTGCACTGGTTGAATGCAACCCCACCTTCCTTAAAGACAGTTGTACAAAAATCAGTCTCTCTAACCAGGGTTTCAAAAGTTTAAATGAAACACTATTTCCCACTGCAAAACACACCATGCTCCATGTACAATGTGCATGATGGGAGAAGGAGAAGTGCGCAGTCAGTCGCATGCTTCATCTCTGGGGGTATGGCTGACATCCAAAAAATATTTGGCTCCTTACACAGGAAACACATTAGATTCAAATAAGATAAAGGATTCAATAATAGATGGATTAAGGAATCAAACCAATAGTGACAATACAAGGCTCACATTCACAAACAAACACACCAGATGTTCAATCTGGTCCTTAAACACTATGCCATCTGCAATCTTGCCTTAAGGAATTTCCTCATCTAGGAGTTTCTCCAAAGTAAGATTAGAAGTTAATGGGGGAAAAGACAGATATACAGGAAACAACAGATTTTTAAAAGGGCAGAGAAAGGACTAATATAAAACTATTTAATAAATATGAGAGAGAAAATAACAAAATGAAATAATGGCAGAGGTAAGTCTGATATATACTCTCACTGGACACTTAATTAGGTACACCTTTTCAACTGCTCATTCATGCAAATATCTAATCAGCCAATCACGTGGCAGCAACTCAGTGCATTTATACATGTATACAGGTTCAGTATGATCTGCTTTAGTTCAAATTGTGCATCAGAATGGGAAAGGAAGGTGGTTTAAGTGACATTGAATGGTTGTTGGTGCCCAACGAGCTGGTCAGAGTATTTAATAAACTGCTGATCTACTGGGGTATTCATGCACAAGCATCTCTAGGGTTTATGGAGAATGGTCCAAAAATAAAAACTATCCAGTGAACGGCAGTTCTCTGGGCAAAAATACCTTGTTGATGCCAGAATGGCCAGACTGGGTGAAGCTGAGAGAAAGGCGACAGTAACTCAAATAACCACTTGTTCCAACCAAGGTATGCAGAAGAGCATCTCTGAATGCACAACACATTGAGCCTTGAAGCAGATGGACTACAGCAGCAGAAGTCCACACCGGGTGCCACTGCTGTCAGCTAAGAACAGGAAACTGAGGCGACAGTTCGCACAGACTCACCAAAATTGAACAATGAAAGATTGGGAAAATGTTGCCTGGTCTGATGAGTCTTGATTTCTGCTGTGACATTCAAATGGTATCTTTGGCGTAAACAAAATGGAAGCATGGATTGATCCTGCCTTGCATTAAAGGTTCAGCTCGGTGGTGTTGGAGTAATGGTAAGTGGGATATATTTTCTTGACACACTTTAGAACACCTAGGAACAAGCTGAGCATCGTTTAAATTACACAGCTTACCCGAGTATTGTTGCTGACAATATCCATCCCTTTACGACCACAGTGTACCCATATTTTTATGGTCAATTCAAGCAGGATAACGCGCCATGTTACAAAGCTCAAATCATCTCAAACAGGTTGCTCGAATATGACACCGAGTTCCCTGTATTCAAATGCCCCCCGCAGTCGCCAGATCTCAATACAGTTGAGCACCTCAGGGATGTGGTGGAACGGGAGATTTGCATCAAGGATGTGCAGCCGACAAATCTGCAGCAACTGCGTGATGCTATCATGTCAGTATAAAGAGACTAAAATCTCAGAGGAATGTTTCCAGCACCTGATTGAATCTATGCCATAAAGAATTAAGGCAATTTTGGGGGCAAAAGGGGGTGCAATCTGATACTAGCAAGGTGCACCTAATGAACTGGCCAATGAGCGTAGTTTTTGTATGAGGATCAAGAACATGTGAATTAAAGAACTGCATGGAAAGGACTACTAGAAAACCTTTCCCAGACTTTGCTCAGATACTCGTCCTTCACAGCAAAGAATCAATGACAGAAGGAAGTCAAACGGGGTGAATTTCAGCCGGCTTTGTCTGAACCCCTCTAAGGCACAAACCCATTCTCCAAAAACTGCTGTGAAAATACTGACGTGTAAGGGCAGTGCGGCTGAGACGGATCAACCCCATATTGCAAACAGCACGTTTTAGCAGTCGTCCACAGAGATGCAGGGCAGATACGCTAGCAGGTTTTAATTAACTGCTTTTCAGTTAAACCTTATCAAGCAGCTGCACACTAAGCAGAAAATAAGTAAACTGGATCATGAAATCCCCTCCACAGCAGTGCGCCCTTCAGGCACAGGCCATCCCAGAGCAGAAGGCTGAGCGAATTACCTTTCAGGACAGGCTTTTGCCAAGTCAGTTTCAGCTGCACTCTGCATATGATGATGGATCTTTAATCACTTGCAGCGGCAGGACTGGATAATCATCAAAATCTCGAACAGCTGAATTATTAAAATACACATATTACAATAACATTAGAGAGTCACGATACATACCCAGAATCTTTCATCCTGAATCAGCGCCCCAAATGTTTGTGAATCCCAGGGAGCTTTATTTCACTTATAAATATTGTTTCCCCAATATTGTCAAGAAAATAACTAACAAACACATTTACATGCAAGAAAACACTAAAATAAAAGATTAGGGTCTCTGAGTAACTCCATGCTATGTTACTTCCTTTAATACAAACCCGCACACTGCCTCCAGAAGACAAGGTCCTTGATGTGTTATTGATGAGGACTGTGCCTTCCCGTCGTCTACCTCTCACAGAACATTGTCTACAAGGCACAATTTATTTTGCAATTTGTAATAAATTCACATACATTTCTATCCCTCCATCCATCCATTCTCTACACCTGCTTCCTCACTACGGTTGCAGTGGAACTGGAGTCTATCCCAGCTGACAACTGGCGAAGGCAGGGACCCAGCCTGGACAACTCACCAATCCATCGCAGGGTGCACACACCATTCACATGCACATTTAGACCTACGGGCATTTTAATCTCCAATTAACCTGGCACGCATGTCTTTGGGAGGATACCCACGCAAACAGGGGGAGAACATGCAAACTCCACACAGACAGGCCCCAAGCCGGATTCGAACCCACAATATTCTTGCTGTGTGGCAGCAGTACTACCCACTTGGCCACCTAACACACACACAGACAGAATGCAGAGCACCTAATGTGATCTCTAAATGCAAAATACAGTACACTGACTGACCAAAAAAAAAGTCAACACCTAGATTTGACAAAGCAAATAGGTAGATGCCTTCCATTGGATAATCACTGCGGTGATTGATAGGTTTCAGCTGGCAACATGTTATTTAAACCAAACTGGTGCAGTGAGTAGCTTCTCATTTCTTATACATTCATGTTGGAGGACACATCCTGTGGTCGTGGAAATGATGTTACTCTGTTCCAAAAAGGTCAAATTATTGGCCTGCCTCAAGCAAAGAAAACAACCAAGGAGATTGCAGCAACTATTCACGACTATGTTTAGTAGTGAAAGTGAGAGCATTTCCCCACGTGCAATGCAAAGAGAACTCAAGGGAATGGGACCAAGCACCTGTGTAGCCTTAAGAAAACCACTTATCTGCGAGTCTAATTGGAAACAAAGGCTTCAGTTTCCTAGGGAACATAAAGATTGGACTCTGGAGCAAAGGAAAAAGGTAATGTCCACTGATGAGTCCAGATTTACCCTGTTCCAGAATGATAGACAAATCAGGGTAAGAAGAAAGACAAATGCAGATGCACCCATCATGCCAAGTGCCTACCGTTCAAGCCTGTGGGGACAGTGTTATGATCTGCAGTTACTTCAGGTGGTCAGGTCTAGATTCAGCAACAATATGTGCTTAAAAAATGAGATCAGCTACCTGAATAAACTAAATGACCAGATCTTTCTATCAGAAGATTTTTTTTTTCTTCTCTGATGACGCAGGCATATTCCAAGATGACAATGCTAGGATTCATCAGACTAAAACTGAAAGAGTGGTTCAGGGAGCATGAGACCATTTTCATATGTGCATTGGCCACCACAGAATCAAAGACCTTACTCCCATTGAGAATCTTTGGGATGTGCAGAAGGGGGCTTTACGCAGCAGTCTGACTCTCCCATCATCAATAAAAGATCTAGGTGAAAAATTGCGTGACTTTCTCTCTTCCCCCCCATCCCACACACCCAGCAAGCAGCGTATTTCCATGAGAGCAAACAGACCAACTCAATGCCGTTACTGAAAATAATAATAATAATACATCTCAAAACACAGCCGGCAATGATCACTATTACCGGATATTTCGAGTGAAAAGAAATTACGAAAAACTTTATTAAGTGGGCCTTAATTATATCGAAGCGATGTCATTCCTCACAAGTGTTATTGAGATGATTTGAATGTATTGATATCATTCCTAACGTGAACCCAAACACATTTGCTTCCTCAACGAAAATGAGCAGGATAATTAAGACACGGCGCATCAGAAACCCAACAAGATTAATTTTTACATTACAGAATTTGGGACACCTCAGTCAAGGTCCAAAGACACGGTTACAGGCGCCAGATAACGCACTTGCCAACGAACCCTGCGGAGAACATCTTTCATCGATGAACTTGTGAAAATATAATTTTCGTTGATCAGCCATAGCGGGACGAATCGCGAAGTTTCCTTGGGAATAAATGATTGGTCTGGTCTCTGAAACAATACAGCAGGTTTGCAGGGCAAAATCGTCTTCGCCCACTTCTTCCTCCCCGCCTCCACTTCTCCCATATTTAAAACTGTTGCAAGAACCCGTGTTGCTCTCAATGCATGCCTACCTGCCGCCTGATCTAGTAACAATATACAAGGTGGTCTGTGATAAAACTGCGCGTGTGGGCTCTGCCTTTAGAGAGATAAGCGGTACTGTCACACCTCTTTCCAATCTCTCAATTACAATACTAAATGTAGTTTCATCTCAAGAAAAATATGCGGTTTGAGGGGGGGAAAAAATCGTAGAGTCACTATTCTGCTCCGACAAAATAAAGAAGCTAGCGTATCATTTTAAAAGCAAAGAGACTACCCATTTCACTTAGGATGAGAGGAAGTAAAGGTTAACCACGAAACTTGCGTCAAATCTCGGATTAAATAAAGCAGCAGCGGGTGTCCATTTTTCGCAAAACTACAAGCAATAATTGTTTGCAATTTCTACTTGCATCACATTTTTAAAATAATTTTAAAAAATGAGACAAATAGATCATAACATCTAAGCGTGATAATATTGATAACTCATAGCCTACTTACCTGCAAGAGACCGTAACTTCTATCTTGGTCGCAGGTACATTGGAGTGGAGCGGGTCGAAGTCTCCAATAGACGCCATCCCCGGGCTTCTGTTGATCAGTTTGTTTAAAAATATTAACTTCAGATCACTTCACCTGAATGACGTTTGTCCAAAACGAAATGAAGGCAAGCCAACAAACGGGAGACAAAGGCCCCGCGTCTAATTACAGTGAGAATAAAGACAATATCTAGAGGTGAGGGCAGTCGCAAAATCCGACAGACGTTCGTTCTGTGAACAGTATTTAGGTTCGGTGAATGCCGTTCAATTCCGCGCAGCCAGCGAGTGCGAGAAGCGCGCACCTCTCCTTTGTGAACGGGACCATTTTTCTTCCTCACCAGCAGGTGGAGTCACAGGCGTCATTAGATGAAAAATTAAGGCAGTGGTGAAGAGGCATCAAGGTGTGCATGACACATTTTATTTTACGCCGGAATGTTTGAATGTTGACCAAGAGTGACTGAAATATGACTGTAAAACTACACATTTAATGAAGGAAGGCTCTGGCTTAATTTTGTTCAAGCTAAACAGGGCGACACTTTTTTTTAGGTACAGAAGTTTTTCTCTTCAGAAATGCTTCCCTCTCCCACATTTGCAAGCATTGCATGTCAACAACATATAATTCAATTTTTAATCTTTCATATCAATCTATACCTTCTCGTCTCGTATTTCTGCAAGACCTGCAATTACAGGAATGAAATGGGCAATCCCAATTTCCAAAAAGTTGACACATAATAAAAAATACTAATGAAATAAAAGGGGCAAATTTGAAAAGTCTGTAGTCCAACGTAATGAAAACAACTCAACACCTTATTTCATGTTCTCATTCAAATAATCCATCCATCAATTCTCAAAGTTGCTTCCTCACTAGGGTCACAAGGGAGGAAGAGCCAGTCCTATCTGACTGAAGGCAAATAGCAGAGACGCTCCCGAGACAGCTCGCCAATCTATTGCAAGTTGAATGCACCATTCATTCGTACCTACAAGCAATCTCCAACTAGCATGATATGGAAGTGTTTGGACTGTGGGAGGACATTGGAGTACCTGGAGGAAACTCATGCAAACAAAGGGAGAATGTGCAAACTCCATCTGGAAAGGCCCCAGACCAGATTCAAACTCACAGACCTTCATAGTGATCCATAGTGTCATTTTCCATAGTCTTGCTAGAAAATGAAAGGATGACCTGGACACAGACATCTGCATGGCAACATGTGACGTGCCAGAATTCAAATGCACTTGTTTTTTGTTTTTTGTTTTGCATTAGTGGTGGCCTTGAAATTGTGAGTCACCCATGCCACATTCACAGACATACCCTGAGATCCCATGATCTTTTGGACCCGATGCTGCAAACAGCATCCATGTCCTTTTCATCTTTGGTCCAAAGAACTGAGAGCTGTTATTTCCAAAAAAAAAAAAAAAAGTAAACTTTTGCCTTATCAAATCACAAAACACGCTTCCATGGCGCCACCATCCATCTCAGATGACATCGAGCCCAGAGAAGTCGATGGCGTTTGTGGAAGGGTTGATGTATGGCTTCAGCTTTGCATAATGCAGCTTCAACTTACGTCTGGGGACCAGAGCTAAATGGCATTGACTCACAACAATGTGCAAAAGTAATTCTGAGCTCATGTTGTGATATCCATCACAGCAGTGGTCTTCCACGTTGTTCCTGGGGACCCAGTGGGTATGCGGATTTTTTTTCCAACCACAGTTGCAATCTGAGGATTTTAGCAAGCTGTTATTTTGCCTTAAGTGCATTTAATCTTTACAGCAGATATTTTCCCTCTTAACTCACAAGATAACAGAAAGAGCCATGTTTGCCATCAAGAATAAAAAAAATGCCATACCACATTGCAATACATTGGAAATAACAGCATAAAATGAAAGAAAACAAAGTAACCAGTTGAATCAAAGTTGTAGTTGGCTCCTAATTGGTGAAAAATAATTGGCACATCATGAAAAATTTATTTGACGTGCAACCGGTAGAGTCAAACCGGTTTTGCGTTATGTTGGTCTAATTAAGTTCACTTGAAGTTTTTTGAAATAACTTGAAACAGTTGAGTCCAGCAGCCTAATTTGGGGTTCCTCAGTCCAATTTGATCTGTTTGAAATGTTATAATGCTTGAAATTTCTTGCAGTATAGAAATAGAACCACCATCTTCAAGGGTATTTTATTCTTCATAGCATGTATGGATGTTTCTATGTAACAAACCAGAATATATTTTTAAAAAGGCTATGCGACGCCTGTATTTAATGAGGACATTGGTTTCATTTGATGTGACTCCAAACATTGGTGAGTTAGTGTACCGAAGTCATGTGGAAAGTGTCTTGACTTATAATATATGTACATGGTATGGTCACCTTGGGGCTAGGGATAAAACCAGACTATTAAAAGTTATAAATATGGCCAGCAAAATAATAGGAAAACAGCAAAAACAACTTGAAAGTATTGATGAAATGCAGGTCAAATGGAAAGCCCAGAGCATTGTGGCCGATACAAGTCATCCTCTTGCAGACAAATTTTTAAAACTGCCCTCGGGCAGACGCTATTGAGCTGCTGTAGCCATCAAGAACATTTACAAAAAATCTTATACCAAATGCAATAACTGCTGAATTTGTGATTGCAGTTTGGAGGGGAACCATGTTCTATACTATTGTATGTATTGTATGTTGTGTAATTAATATATTACAGTGTTATGCTGTGATTTATTGTGTCTTTTAACTGTTTGAGAAGCCAAAGGCAAATTTCCACACTGTGAAATTAAGAAGATTATTATTACTTAGCAAAAGACGGTAAGTAACTAGACTAAATAAGAAAAACAACTAATTATGACATTAATGGCTTGCTAAAATCCTGCAATTGCAATTGTGGTTGGAACAAAAATCAGCATACACAGTGGGTCCCCGCGAACGACGTTGAAGACGACTGCATTACAGTTGAATGACTGTTCTAAAGACAGTGACTTCTGAGGGATCAGTGATCACACACATCCAGAAGTGGCTTTTAGTCTTGCCCTTTACACACAGATATTTGAGCAGATTGTTTCCATCTTTTAACTTTACGGTTTGTTCGCTCACGACCAATACGTGTATCCCTGAGCGCTTCTATGATTCAGTTACGCAAGCAATACTGAACAATCATCATTTGGCTTTGATCCCAAGGTCAACACTCAAGTGCAATGTGACAAACTAAATCACAATATATGCATACCTGTTAGTACCCAAAACAAAATATATAGTATGCCGTAATTGCAAGCAACCCTCATGTCACTAGTTCAGCAATCGATGGTCGATAAGCTTAATTGAAAAGGTTAGCGGGTGACGCGCACTTTTTGTCAGAATCAAAAAAATATTGATTATGGTATATCCTGTGTGGATGTGGGTAAAACCGGTAATACTGAGCAGTTTGTGTAGTAAACGAGATACAGAATGTTTTCAGCAGGACTTTGAACCCAAGGTTAAAAATCAAATCACAGAACTTAAATTCAATTTCAAAGCTCAAATTCAAAGCTCCATGTGTGTGCTACATGACTTTGTCAGTCTTTACAAAAAACTTCAGCCCGAAGTGTGGCAGGAGGTGAGATATGAGACATTCCATTTTGTGCAATTTTTTATTTTTTTTAATTTACACGCCACTTTGACCAAAATCATCGTGGTGGAGAAATGAGATTACTCTCATATGACTATAGAGCGCTTTGAGTGTCTATGAGACGGCGATATATAAATGCAATGTTCATTCAGTCATTCAAAATTGATAGACGACATGACCTTACCACTACCAATGCCTTCGCCAAATATAAATACAAGTACATTTGGTTGACAATGCTGACCAGCAGTTTCGACACAAGAAACCTCTATGGAAGCAGCAGCGGCAGGGTGAATGCAAATCTATAGTATCTCCCACTCTGTCGAAGGATACCCTCCTTCTACACAGTGTACCGAGCGAAATGCCCAAAATCTGTCCGATTCCCTATTGGGACCATTATAGTCAAAGTGATGAATTTTAAGCTCATACATCTGTCTGAAAATTAGTAATCCTCAAATAGTCTTTGGTCTTAAGGGATAAGGCCTTTTCTGGAGGCTCATTTTATACACTTATATGATTAGTTCACCTGCTCAACACCACAAGTTTCCCCCTCACCTTCTTCTATCAACTTGTCGCATCATTACGAGTCTGAAACTGCCCCAGCAATAGTTTCTTTTGGAGTTTGTTGACGTCATCTGACTTCAAGTAAGTGTATTTAAACAAAAATTAAATTCGTAAGTGTTAAATAATATGTTGTCATAGTGTTTTCAGTATAGAAGAGAGTGAATGGACTTTTCAAACCACTGCTTTTAAAACTGATTTACATTTTACCTAATGGGCCAACTTGTTTGGAGTTGTGGGATAAAACATGCCAAGAGAAGAAAAAACCTGAACTTTAAAACAAACCAGAAACGTGACCCTCTGCTGAAGCAGACTCATACAAAATCAGAAAATTTACAGCTCACTGACAGCAAGTGGCTTAATTTACTTTTGACAAATTAAAAGCACACAGAAAATAATGGTAGAACTCCTATTTATACTTTTCACACCGTTCATTGATCAGAAGGCTGGCTGGTTAAAAAAAAAAAAAAATCAAGTGCAAATGGTCTTCAGGACCACTGTGTTTTACCAATACCAGTTTTTTTTTTTTTTTTTTTTTTTAATTGCATGATTATGCAGTTACAAACAATATGCGGAACAAAATCTTCAGTGATCAAATTCAAAAGAAATTTTCTTACTGCTTAAATGCACAATAACTGAAACACAACTACGTTTCACGTTTACTTCTTTACTTTTATTTTGAATTTTCATCCACATTTCCATCAAGCCTTCTCCACCAAGCTACATATCCCTGACAACAGTGAAGAGGAATTTTGATAAAGGATCAATAAAATTATGCATACATAAAAACCATGGACTGTACAACAAAAAAAAAAAAAAAGTCACACTTTATACACGAACGAAAGGTCGATGAGTGCAATGCAGTTTCCCAGCATTTATGAAAACATAATAAAATTTGCCATCATAAAAAGCTTTCGTCATCTCGCAACCCTCTTCTCAGAACCGTTTTCCATCTAAAAAATAATCTGTTAAAAGTTTTATTTGAGAGGGGAAACTACATGCAGAATAATGCTAAAAGCACAGCATCACTAAGTGCTTTGTCTCGTTTACCCTCACGATAAATGATTCCAAAAACTCGGCGATTCTACGGCAGAACCCTCATCTAGCACAATGGTTCTTTGTAGGGTAAAGTAATTCTTTGTCTGGGAGCTTTCATATTATCATACTCATGACAGGGGTGTCTATGGAGACCTGAAAATGATTCTTCAATGGAGACGAGCCAAGTTTTTCTCTGACAAAGAGAGAAGAGACTAGCAGCGGTATGAACAACGTGCCCTTCGAGCACACAAAAATGTGGTTCATCTAGGACGGCGCTGCAGCATCCAGCAATAAAATACAAGAAAAATCAGTCCTGCATGGAGATTTCCTTTTTTTTTAAAAGGCGAGGTAACCACATTCTCAGACAAGCTCTAATCCCCCTTCAAATGCCTAGATATAAGTGAATGACTGAGATGCTAAAATTATGAGCTCTGGTTTTGATTAAACGAAGTGAGTAAAAATTTTTGTTCAGATGGACTCATTTGAACTGATATTGTGGAGACAGGAGACACAGGGCAATGTGTCCCTTCCATCACCGCAGTGAGTGATACGCCCGTCAACGGAGAGGAGCCACATGTTATAAATTGAATTGAAATTAAGTAATGAGCAATGGAAGCCAGAGGGAACTCCTCTACACAAATTGTACAAAGCTGGCAACAACCCACAGCCGTACCGCTGCAAGGTCCTTCAATGCTTTGACGAAAAGCAATAAAAGAAAGCAATGAAAGAGACAATGCAAGCTTAATTGAATCAACTCATTGAATGATCCTTTTAAAAAACTCATCTCTGGCGTAGCATAACGTTTCAAATTACAGTCATTATGTCAGGTTTCACAATTTGTGATGAATGTCTCATACCTGAAGCGAACATGCGAAGGGATAAAAATCAAACAGAACTGGTGTATGTTTGTGGTCAAAAAATAAACCTAAATTTTACTGTCCTGAACAAAAGGCACAGGAAATGGTGCAGAGGTTTGAAGAAGCGGCCAAAAAAAGTTTGACACGACGAATGCCAAACATCGCACTGACTACGTAATTGGCCATCCGGAGGAACTACTGATCAATAGGCATAACCGTCCGCCTACGGCGACTGGCAAGATTAGCAGCTAATCCTGAGTGCAGGGCAACTGGCTTCTACATCCAAGTGCAAAAAAAGTGTCAAACAGAAAAGAGAAAAACATCCAGGGAGAAGCGTTAAGACAGGGCTAAAACTGGCCAAAATCTATTGACTGGAACCTTTGCAGAATTAAAAAAAAATAATAATAATTTCAATAAGGCTATTGGTGGCTGAAAGTTTAAATAACTATAGATGTAACCAGGTGACGCATCTTCTGCGGCACCAACCTACTCAAAACGTTTCCACGTAGAAGAGCACGTCACTGAGATTTTCAGTGTTCATATCAGGATCGACCAAGCACATAAAACAACTTAATCTGTGCTTGCTACAGCGAGGATGCCCTCCGATCAAGCTGTACAATAAAACCGTTCACATGCTTTATGCCGTTCACAAACCTCGAGCTAGCTAAAACAAAGAATCGACGGTCGGAGCGCATTTCTCCCCCCTTTAGCTTGGTTCGGTTAGCAGCCTTTTCTTTTTCTTTAAGACCAAACCAAGGAGAGGTTGTGCGTTCTTTATAAAGGAAGCTCTTCAGATAAAAAATATAAAAAAGAAATTAAAAAAAAAAAAATCTGAGACATTGATCCTGTTAAGCGAGTGAGCTGCTTCCTTTACCCTGATTTATTTCGCTCATGACAATTTCTTTATCCTAAACAAAAAAAATTTCTTGAGTGGTTTTGTTCTCGACAAAGCCTTTCCCTTTCCAGGTGTTCAGATGGACTCACGGACTCCATGTGTTGCACTGCGTCAGTGCATACATGTACTTCCGCTGGAAAAAAATTGAAATTTCAAATTAAAAAGAATTAATGGTATTACAGTCACATTTTGCCATTAAACAGGAAAAAAAAAAAACACAGAAGGTAACTTCAGCCCCCGGGGTGATTGGCACTTCGTCACAGAGCACTCCTGTCACAGAGCAAGCCTGTCTCGACACGGCAGTGTCCCGGCATTGTTCAGATGGGGCAGTGTGGAGTGGGGGAGGTGGGTGCTGCGCTGGGCGGGCCTGGCACGGGTGGCCGCTGGAAGTTCTGGGATGGAGGAGGCAGAGCGTGGAAGGGCGAGGGAGAGGGGGGGGGGGGCAGCACGATGGAGTTAGATGATGTTGTTGGTGCCACGCAGGCCCACTCCTCGAGCGAACTGCTCCAATAGGCCGGAGATGGCTCCAGAGGGGCTGGGGGCAGTGGATTTCAGCCCCACTGTGGAGCTGTAGGCCGCCAGGAACACCTCCCGCACTGCCTCCAGGCGCACCTGACGCTCCAACGGCCCTGGACACCTGGGGGGGGGCATGAACGTTAAAAGCATGGTCAGTCATAGCACATTTATCAGCCACTAAAAGCACACACATTTCTCACCCTCAAGGACTGCCTGAAATGACCATCATGACACAACAAACAACAAGGAAGCCTGGCAATAGGCTTTCCGCCGGGCAACTGCATCATTGCTGTTCCCACCCCTTGCGCGAAAACATGGCTGCTGGCTAGAGGAAATGAGGTCAGGTCCCTGTACAGAGAATTAAATACTCTGCCAGTGGCTTGCAACACAAAACCTGCACCAGGGGCTTTACCCCTGTATTGACTCATCAGTGCACTGGTAAAAGAAGAAACGAGTATAAGCCATGCGGTACTATTGTGTCCAGTATTTCTCAGACAAACTTGTGCTCTTCATTTTCAATCTATGTCACAACGATTAGGCAAATTGGCCAAATTAGCATTCCACCACATTGGTTGATATACCAACTCTCTCAACCTCAAGTCATGCTGCATTGCTTACGTTATTGTGCTGAAATAATTCCTATTTTATGCGCTCTTCATGGCTGTAGTCATAATGCCATTAGAAACAAAGAGTATAGTTTGCTTTGGATCCCAGAATTATCACCAATCAGGGCAATGAAACCTAAAGTATGTCAAAAATACACTAAGAAAAATGGCTTGCGAATATCTTGTATGCGGTCATAACGGAGAAGATCAAACATGCTTTAGTATGCAGCATTCATTTCATGTCAAGTCCTTTTTGAAAATGTTTAAAACTGTAGAGATACAAATCAGAATTATGCAGAATTATTCTTCAATGTATTTGAACGGCACTGCATGCACAGCTACATTGCTCATGCTTGACTGTTGTAAGTCAATTGTTTCCTTGGTGCAGTGCTTTGTTTATCCTATAAATGATGAAAAATCAGTGTGATACAATCCAGGAGATACAGCTTCGGTATAACGCACGTGAAATACAACTTCGTCAGGTCACGAATGGTCAGACTCTGTTCACTGGCAAACATTGTAGCGTTATCAATCCACCTGCTGGCAACCATGTCCAACACTCATTTTTAGTTTGTAGACTATTCAAGTCAATGGGCTGAATAATTCATTAGCTAGCATGTTAGTGCTTTTTGCCATTGATGTTTTAAGTTATGTTATCGTAGAAATTTGAATTTATTGATATAATGGCAAAAATCATTAGCATGCTAGCTAGCCAATTATTCATCCAGTTGGCTTGAATAGGCTGCCAACTAGAAGCTAACGCTTCAAATTTCTCAAATAAAACCACGCCGACATTTATGGGACATATAGAAGATCTCTAATGAATCAGCCTCATATATCAAATTTACTAAACTCCAGCGATAATTTTCATTTCATAGATTTGATATCTCGGACTCACTCATTAGAGATCCTTTATATATCAACCAACATGGAGGCGGTGAGTGCGATTACCGATTTTAATCACGTGATTGAAAACGAAGAATTGGCCATTTATCCATTTCATAATTAAAGGGAGTCAATAAGGCTAATTAATACAGTCACAAAAGGTTCACTTCACACAACACACAACCTAACATATGTACTCTACCAAGCAACAAAACTGAACACCGACGAAAAGGAAGATGTGTTATGCTTAGCTTGCTCGGATACATTCCTTTTCGTATATTTAGCACCTTTCATGAATAAACCCCATCATATCTACACAGACTTTTTTCCCCACTGAGAAACAAAATTAACAAGCAACAGGTGATGAAAGAATTTCACAATTGGCGCTCCGATTCATGACCATATTCGCCCGAATGAACATTAGTTTATCATATTGTTAAATCCAATAGGTACACTGCAGGCCAAATTTAGAAATGGAAGAATTTGCTTCATCAGACACTTATCTTGAATAATGAGGGGTTCTTTCCCAGTTTTTATTTTTTATTTTTTTCACCTTCATCTAATCGGCTTGGTGATCCCTTTGCAGTCTCTCCGGAGTACGACCTCTCATCATTACAACTGGCTCCCCCAGTATTAGCTTAGCACAGTATGATCAAAAACAGATAAATGTTCAGCCAAAGAGCGTCGAATGAGGGATGTCACAACAAATACTAGCGTGAAACAACGAGGAGCAGCAAAAGCAGGGTTTGTTTTTTAGGTGCGGGATTTTGTAGGCCATATACCCCTGAGCGTTGAGCATTTGAAAAGAAACTGACGCTCCCAGCAACAAAGTCCAAATCCATTTGAATGTTAAAGCAGCCACCTGCCCCAAAATGGCAGTTGAGGCCCACTGAACTGGCCATCGGGAGAGGCTTTTACCCAAGGGCCTGCAGGTGTTCGCACGCAGAACCAGAACCTGCCTGATGTTGGCAGCATCATCTGTGCACGGTAAGCGGTTTTACATTTTCTAAGAGAGAGATTTTGAGACTTGCAGAGATGAAGGAGCCACAGTGCGTTTGAGGAAGATAATAGAGTGTGTGTGGAGCAGACCCTTCCCCTCTCAACTTCCTCCAATAAAGATGGATGGGCGTTATGTGAGCGAACCGCCTCTGCGTACCGTTCTCTCAGTGCACTCCATTACACAGCGTGATGAGGCAGAAAAAGACATCCTTCAAAAATACCGAGAGGACGTCAGAGAGAGGGAGAGAGACAGAGGGAAAGAAGAGAGGGAAAGAGAGAGGAGGGAAGGAGAGGGGGACACTGAGAGGGGAGGAGAGGGAGAAGAGGAGGGAAGGAAAGGAAAAGAGAGGGCAAGGGAGACAGTGAGGGCAAAAGGAGAGAGGGAAGGAGAGGGAAGTGATGACAGAGGATGGAAGGAGAGAGGGAAGGAAAGGGAGACAGAGAGGAGGGAAGGAGAGATGAGGGAGGGGGAGAGAGGATGGAAGGAGAGAGGGAAGGAGAGGAGGGAAGGAAAGATGAGGGAGGGGGAGAGAGGATGGAAGGAGAGAGGGAAGGAAAGGGAGACAGAGAGGAGGGAAGGAGAGATGAGGGAGGGGGAGAGAGGATGGAAGGAGAGAGGGAAGGAGAGGAGGGAAGGAAAGATGAGGGAGGGGGAGAGAGGATGGAAGGAGAGAGGGAAGGAGAGGGAGACAGAGAGGAGGGAAGGAGAGATGAGGGAGGGGGAGAGAGGATGGAAGGAGAGAGGGAAGGAAAGGGAGACAGAGAGGAGGGAAGGAGAGATGAGGGAGGGGGAGAGAGGATGGAAGAAGAGAGAGAAGGAAAGGGAGACAGAGAGGAGGGAAGGAGAGAGGGAAGGAGAGGGAGACCGAGAGGAGGGAAGGAGAGATGAGGGAGGGGGAGAGAGGATGGAAGGAGAGAGGGAAGGAGAGGGAGACCGAGAGGAGGGAAGGAGAGATGAGGGAGGGGGAGAGAGGATGGAAGGAGAGAGGGAGAGAGGGAGAGGAGAGGAAAAGGTAGAGAGGATGAAAGGATTATGTGAAAGAGGGACAAAGGGGGAAAGTGGACAAAGGAAAGTGGCTGAAAAGGAGAGAAATGGGGAGAGGAGTGAATGGGAGGTCGGGAGACAGAGGAGGGAAAAAGGGGGAGAGACAAAGAAATGAAGGAGAGAGCACTTAAAGGTAAAAAAAAAAAGAAGAGCACAAGAGAGGGTAGAACAGAGGAAATGGAGCAAGAAAAAAGGAGAGAGAGAATGAGAAACGGTAGGAAAGCAGAGACTGAAAGTGAGACGTCAGGGGTAGACGATAAGGAAAATTTTCATCTTTTGAAGATCACTGGCCCCACCATTGTAACCACTGGCCCAGGACAATGTCAGGTATCCAGGGTTTCCCGCGGAAAATCGGTTAGTCAAGGTGGTGATTGGGGGGGGGGGTGTTAACAGTCTGTGTTTATTTACTCTTTATAAATAAACAAAGCAGTTAAACAAGATGCAATAACAAGATGACAAAGTCAACGGTCTTGCAACTATATTGATTGATATGCAGATATAATAAAATGTATGTATTATTCTTTCATGGAAATGATGAAATATTGCAGTTTGAATGGGTTTCGGGGTTTCAACGGCGCATTTTTTGCACTTAACAGTCTGAGTGTAACACTTGCTTGCACACAGTGAATTTTAGCCTGTCAGAGCTGAGCTGGAAATAACAAGATCGAATAAAAACACACAATACACAGCCAAAATTATCAAAAAAAAGAAGAAAGAAGAAAAAAGAAAGAAAAGCGCGTAAAACGCACATAACCGTCCCTAAGGGCTAAAGAAAAATTAATGTAAGAACGGAAAATGTATTTGTCATGTGTTATGACTTCAATTCCCTAAATGCTTTGCGGTTGTGGTTATATTTTGGGAGAGGAGAACGGTATTATGTATGGAAGCGCATTGCATTCACAGGATAAGTATTACGAGATATAATACTACGAAATATTAATTACGCGCAGATGGTGAAGTAGGCCAGCTTCTTTGAATAAAGTATCCTGATGTTTTTGACTGCCTTTTCCCATCCATTACTGTGGACTAGAGAAAACCAGGCGCAATTGTCAAACAGCCGAAAGCCACGAGCAAACACATCGGTAGCCTTGATAAGAAACTAAACAAATTTAATAATAACTTATCTAAATGAAACAGAATATGTGGGCAAGCAGTTGATAGGAGACACTATTCTAATGTTTAGTTAAGATGAATAATTATCTTCCCTCCAAATGTCCTTCCCACGACAACGACAAGTTATTGTATATCCGGATAATTAGCTTCTTCCAGATACAATAAATAATGTTGGCGTACCAACAAGTGATAGATGGCGCAATAACATATTAACCAGCAGATGCGGCCTCATTTTACTGTGGATGCAGCAGAATTTTTTTTCCTGGGGGGTACGTAGTCAAGGTGACCGCCGTAACTATGAAGCGCTGCCCGAAACCCTTGGTATCGATCCCCATAATAATTCGATTCAACTAGCAACTAAACAATTAAGAGGAGACCTTGAGATATACAAGTCGGAGAAATACTGACTTGGAGACTGAAGTGTTTGATATCGAATTGCTGCGGTACAACACGGAACACGCTGATCTACAAGATCACAGAGGGTCACAAATGGGACACGTTGTGTGCTTGCAGATCTGCACTTTCAAGCGAGACTGTCGAATAATGACGTTATTTTCTCCATAGTTCCATAGCAATTTGTTATCATACACTTCTGTTCAAACAGATTAACTTTTCTCCAACTAATTTGTCGGCAAACCTAGGCATTGATCTGCAGAGTTCACAAAATACCTCATTTTTGGCCTCTTGAACCTCTTCATATCCCATCCAACTCCAGCGGCTCTCGCCAGTGAGGCTGGACCTTTCTTTCCCTTCTTATCTTCTCGTGCTCCTTCTCACTCTCCCTCAACTCTTCCAGTGACCTTTTTTTCTTTGCTTTGTATTTTTTGCCCGGCGTTTGGCCGGGTACTGGGGGCTTCAGAAACATTTTAAAAGTAGGGATTCAAAGGAAAAACTGAAATATGGCAATTTCCACATCAAGCTTAGAAGGCAAATAATGAAATGTAATGGCATTCTGTCACATTATCGATATGAGAAAATGAAAAAACGCGTGCAAAAATTTTATCAATACTTCCGTGATGCTAGGAATGACGCCAGTTTTGGGTGATGTCACATACGGGTTTTGCAAGCTGTGCTCTTTGAGTTTGCGTGCAGTGTACGTCTCTCCATGCTTTATATTTTGTTATTCAAGGTTCAAATTGTGTCGTACTTTACTTGAGATGGATAAATTATAATGATGAAACATTCATCTGTCGGTTTTTTATTTAAACTCGTATTTTTCTATATAGTACATTGAAGATTAGCATGGACATATAGGCTAAACGATCTGACGCAAATCGTGTAAATACGGGGAAAGACTGATATCTTAATTTATTATGATATCATTTCATTGATTAGACTTAATGAGAGCGACGACAAAACAAGAAAGGAAGATTTTTAGAATTTATTCTCTCTTAACTCACGCAGGAATACATGCACTTGCAGCTGCCTGTCGTCAGATCTTTCTACTGCGTTTACTGTAACCATCTAACGTTATTACATTTGCAAGGTTTTGTTTCGTTTTGGCCATTATGGAGGAGGATGGCCCAGAAGCTGAAGAAAGAACCATGGGAAAAAGTACAACAACTATAAAAATAGCAATTAAATTTGAATTCCAGTGCATGAGAAGTTCAGGCGGACGATTCAGGCTGCTTTTGAGGTATTGAGAGGAGATATTTAAGGGGTACGATTGTGTTCTAAATGGCATCGACCTCGTCACTCCATATTCCTATGTCAGTCAATCACTGTTATGAAAGTCCACTTGATCGTGTCCATTAAATACTATCTTTTTTGTAGCCCAGAACATTGGCTTATCCAACCTTCCTTGGAATGGTAGCATGACTCCAATTAAAACATAATTTTCTTTATAAACTAGACAACTTGTACGTGTAAAGCATTTAGCCAGCACGGCGACCGGACTTTTTGCAGCAAGGGAAGAACCAAAATAAGCAGCTTAACTAATATGAATCGAATAAAGAAATCACCTTCATGCGATATTACCTCAAAAAAATAAAGATTTAAATATATGGGATTTAAAACGATGAACTACTGGGAGATCTGGAAGAAATCTACTAAGAGTTCTGACTCATCAGGGTTTAAAAACAAAATTGAAAACAATTTTCACAGTGTTCACTATATTATAACCATGGAGCATCTGGGTACTTTCAGAGTACACAACCCGTATGTGACGTCTCAGAAAATTAGACTGTTGGCGAACTGGTTAGGGTCGAAGAAAAACAATATTTGTAAAGCGAATATCAAGTAGCATGAAACTTTTTTTATGAGTGAATACATTCAACATATCATGAAATTACCGTAACGGACCAATTTTATGGGTACTTATTTTCTTTGAATCCCTACTTTGAAGCAGCTAACTGACGAAAACCATGTCAGGATGCGTCTTCAATCAGCAGCAGTGAGCAAGCGCGCTGGACACAGTGCAGTTGCTTGCAGGAGGTGTGCTTACAGTACGTCCCAGGGCACAGCGCTCGCTGCGCACAGAAAGTAGATGTCTCAGTCTTTGATCACGTAACACGATTTGTTTGCGGTAATTACCGAAAGGATATAACAGAAATCATTAGGAGATACAGTATTACAGAGAATGAAATTGAAATTAAATTTTTCACTTGTTATTTTATTTTCAAGGCATTATTTTTCACTGGACTAAGTCATTCAGGACAGTCAGTAGCTCTAAAATCACTCCTTGAGTCACACATGACCCGTCCCGCCATTTAGCATCCCTGTTTGGGGGGGGGGGGGGGGGGGGGCGGCTCAGACCATTGCATCACCCTGAAACCACGCCAACTCAGAAATGCCATCGGATTCCTTCAATCGTGCTCGTCATCCAGCGGTGACAGCTACTAATAGCACCCATGTGCCATCCTGTAAGACCCACCCTCTTCCCCCACAAGCAGTGTCTAAGGTCACCGTCAATCATGACATCAGAGGTAACACCCATTTCTGCCCAACTCGAGGTGACGTCACTACAAAGAACATAATGCTCACTGGCCGCCAACCGAACGCCACATTACAATCGTCCGCATTCCTCGGCCATTCCGAGCACCATCATTAACGGATCATGTGAGAAAATTAACACCGAAGCACAGCCCAACCTGAGCGTTCAGTTGGGCACAAGTGCATACACTCACACTCCACGCCTTTCTCTCCAAACACACGAGCACCCCTCAGCCACAACCGGACCCCCAGCACACTCACATGTAGCCGTTGTGCCCCTCTTCCTGGAAGCTGAAGGGCAGCGGCGACTCGGAGGGGACAGGCCCGCCGTCATGGATACTGCCACAGCCCGACACGATCTGCCAGCTGCCATACTCTGTGGAGACAGATGAACCAGAGCGGGTGTACTCTCCCACTGACCTGCAGAGAGAGAGAGGGAGAGAGAGAGGGAGGAGGGGGGAGAGACATAATGGAGGGGGGAGAGGAAGAGTGAAGAGTGGAAAGGGGGTCAAGGGGACCAAAGGGGAGGAGCAAGAGAGAAGGGGAGAGACAGAGTGGGGAGGGGAAGAGGGGGGGGGGGGGAGAGAGAATGGAGAGGGGTGAGAAGAGACAGAATGGAGGGGGGAGGAGAGACAGAATGGAGGGGGGAGGAGAGACAGAATGGAGGGGGGAGGAGAGAAAAAAAGAGGTCAAGGGGACCAGTTGGGGGGGGGGGGGGCAAGAGACAGGTAGAGAGAGCGTGGGGAAGTTAAGAGGGGGAAGAGGGGAGCGAGAGCCATACATAGACAGAGATGGAGTGAGCAAAGAAGAAAGTCATAGGGGATTGAGGTATTTAGAGGGGAGGAGAGTGAGATGAGAAAGGGAGAGATAGAGAGGGAACGTGGCCAGGTCAGGGTGGGGTGGGGTAAGTGGGGAACAGGGCAGGACACAGACGGGGCTGAAGTGTGTTGGGTTTGCAGCAAACTCAGTGGGACAGACTCCCCGGCCCTGGTACATCTGCAGCCATGAAAACCAGCCAAAACGGTTCCATTCATAATGGCATCATTAAGTGCTGCAAACTTCTTCAGGAAGGGAGAAGCTCATAATGTAGTTTTGCAGTTTTACTGCCCAATTTGCATGCATTTTGTTCTATCCTCTAAATTGTCATGATGCACAAATTCACCTGAGGAAATTTACTCCAGCCACTGCAGGGCTCGAAATTGCGTCCATTTCACCAAAATTAACACTGTGCGACCTTTGAATTAATAGTCGCACCTGTGCGACCAATTTGCTCCCCAATTAAACGCCTCTTTTCCTGTACATGTGGTAGTCAGTAGGCATGCAAACCGCCGCTGCAGTTTGAATAGAGATGGCCGTATGTGTCAGGGCAGTGCATGCATCTACTAGACATCCCGCAATCGGGCGTACCATTGAAAGAATTGAGCGCAACCAGTGTGTTCCATTGAGCTGACCGTGACCATTCTGACCAATCAAAGGGGAGCTTGACGTCCTAAACCTCAGTAGTGATTCTAGAATAGTTAATATGAGCTGTCAATCACTCCATTTTGCAGTCCTGAGAGTCACTATTGTGACTGTGCACAAGATGTCGACGGAAAATGAAATGAAGAACAACATAAGACTTTTTTTGGGTACCGTTAACATTAAAAAAAACAAGCCAGTAACGAAAGTTACTGAAACTGAGAATCATGACAATGACTACAACGATGATTCGGAAGAACCGGCGGCGAAAAGAGTTTATTATTTTCACAAAGAGTGGCATGTAAATTTTGAATGGCTGAGGTTTAAAGAAGGTGAAATGCACCGTGTTCGTTGTAAAGATTACAGTGCGTTAACCACTGGGCCCAAACACTTTAAACGTGAAAGTCCCCCCATACATGCAGAAAAGCGCAAAACAGAAATTGCTGTGACTAATGCGCGTCAAAGAGTCGGACTTCATCAATTTTCGCAACCTATCAAAATATGCAGCCTTGTGGTTCTGCGCTTGAGAAGACCTAAAATCGTTGTCTTGGTTTCTTCGGTCATATTTTAAGTTGCCCTTCTGCAAAAATCATAAAAATGCTTTTTTCAGCGCATCTTTCGACCTGTAAACAATTATATAATTGCATGTACTTGCTGGGTTTTCCTGAAAATGCAGAAATTAGATGACAACGGCGTGCGGCATATATCTTAAAACGTATCCAACTCATTATAATATCTGCTAATGATACAATAAGCGAACAAATAAAGTTACCTCTGTAGACTGATTCATATTGCAATATTAAGGAAACAAGGACTTTACAACTTTACGTCCGATCTACATTTGACCCTAACACAGTTGAAGATCTGGTTCGGATCAGTGTGGAGGGTCCTCCTCTGGACATATTTGATGCCTCACAGGCAGTGAGGAGAGGGATGGAAGGGCAGAGCCAAGAGACGCAATTTTAAATCCTGGCCTCCTGATATGGCATTAAGGAAACTTCTGTCAATCAATGAGCTCAAGACTGTGATATTATTTAATAACTTTCATTTGTCAGAGACAGTTGTATCGTTAATGTGGAGAGTTACACTGTAGTTTTTTTGGTGCGTCTTATATTTCGGTATGTGCACTCCTAAATTTGGGCTCGCATTCCTAACTTTTTGAACTTGGGAGCGCACCATAACCAAGGAAATACGTTAATTTCGTGCCCTGCACTGGTATGCTGCAACCAACAAATAGTGAATCACAGGTAAGGCCTGCCTTGTTGCCCAATAGATAAGTATTATCTGTCAGTGGAGGTGCGATGCAGGCAACTCCTTCCAACAGTATCAAATCAGTCAGCAATCAGGGATGGTTATCTTCATGCACACAATCCATTCTCCACAACAAAATGCTAGAGTACGAGAAGTCAGAGGTTAAGGTTAGTAGAGAAGAAACATGTTACAGAATCATAGTTACACATCACACCCCACCCTTGCCGTCCACACTCAACCACCCTCACACACTCAGACACACGCACGCTGAAACAGGCTTGTTCATGCGCACACATCATATCAGCTGTCATGCTTTCAATTCTGTGCTCTGCTGGTCTCTGCCCCTCAGCACAGACTGCAGGGCCGCGAGCACCAAACGCCAAGTACAGCAGCCTGTGAGTGCAGAGTGGACAGCAAAAAAAGGTGGACTCGGCAGCACGTAGCCTAGTCGTCCGCTAGCATCCACACTGAACAGCGATCAAATGCCATGCCCTGCCCTACCCCACGACGTGCGGCAGATGGTCTGAGCAGCCTCACAGCCCTAAAAACCAGCGTAGCAGTCCCCCGCCCTTCAAAACACCAGCCCCGCAGCAGGACTTCTGCCCAGTGAGTACGAACTGAGAAGCCGACTTAGGCTCTCAAAATGCACACTACCATTCATAGGCAGGCAGGAAGACAGACTGACAGACACAAACATGGACATGGACGGATTGTCAGACATGACTATTCAATGCCTTGATAGGATGTCGTTCTCAGAGTGGTTCCTATGCCTACCCTCGGTTAGGAACGGCCAGCGGGCTGCTGCCCGCACGAGTGAAGCCCTGCTCCGATTGGTTAGAGGAGGACGAGCTGGAGGACCTGGCGTCAGTTATGGGGTGTAGTAGTCGCTCCTCTGAGGGGGGTGCCTTGTTCCACACCACCATCGGCGGAGAGGACGTCCGGGCTCTCCTCCTGCACGCAAAACCCACATGCATAAACACATTCACACGGTACACAGGTACACAATACCACTCAAAATTTTGTTTACACTGGTTAGTTTTCAATGAAATTTCAGAGGCATCACTTCATGAAATTATCATTACAAAGATTCTATTCCATTAAATAACTAGGGAAAAAGGTACAACAGATTCTCAAGGGTTACAGGGGCAAAAAAAGAGAAGAACATTCTTTGCAAAACCACTTTTTCAATATTTCTGCGTATCAAGTTTTGCCATCTACAAAGTTTGGTGAAAACTGGCCTCAATGTTGAAAAGGAGATGGATTATTTCCTTTATTAATTCAAAAAGGCGGAAAATATAATGCGGCGTAGTTAGGCAGAAATATCAATTAGATCTGTGGACACTGGCTCTCAATGATTCAGACCAATCGATAATGTTACACGCATTTTAATAATGGCAATTTCAGGCGAGGCCCACACGACCATGAACAGGCCAATTTAAATTGAATCTTGGGATAAGCATCCCAGGAGGTCTTGAGCAAACAATAACAAGTACCGTTAGTAAATTATGCAGTATCAGCCATTTTGCGAACTTGAATACTTTGTGAAAATGCATGACAATATCAAACAATATCAGAGCACTTGTTGAAAATGGCAATGTGCACACTTCAGTAGGCCAGGTGGTGTCAAATTCATTCGACAAAACACATCCATCTATTAATTTTCTGCCACTTATCCGAGGCAACTCGTGGGGGTAGCAGACTAGGCAGCAAGGCCCAGGCGTCCATCTCCCCAGCCACTTCATCCAACTCCTCCTACGGAATCCCAAGCCGTTCCCAGGGCAGGCAGGAGATATAGTCCTGCCAGCTTGTCTTGGGCCTACCTTGGGGCCTCCACCTAGTAGGACATGCCTGAAACACCGATAAAAGGAGGGATCCCGGAGGCATCCGAACCAGATGCCCAAACCACCTCAACTGACTACTCTGATCGGAAAGGAGCAGCGGTTCCACTCTGAGCCTCTCCCAGGAGTCTGCGCTCGGTACTCTATCCTGAAGGGTCAACGCAGCTATCCTGCCGAGAAAGCTCATTTCGGTCGCTTGTATTCGCAATCTTTGTCTTCCCGTCACTACCCAAAGCTCATGACCATAGCTGAGGGTTGGAACGTAGATCGACCAGTAAATCGAGGGCTTTGCCTGAAAGCTCAGCTCCTTCTTCACCACAACGAACCGGTGCAATGCCCACTATACTGCATATGCCGCACCAATCTGCCTGTCGATCCCACACTCCATCCTACCCTTACTTGTGAACAAGATCCCAAAATACTTAACCCATTTATGCCTAGCTACTCACATGAGAACCGTTAAGAAAAAGTGTCCTGTTTGAATGACTATTAGAGTGGTATTTTGAAGTATAATAACATAAAAAAGTAAAAAAAGAAAATTCAGGCATAAATGGGTTGAACTCCTCCACTTGGGCTAAAAACTCACTCCAATGCAGAGGGATCAATCCACCTTTTTCCAGCAGAGAGCCATAGTCTCAGATTCGGAGGTGTTGATCCTCATTCCAACAGCAAAACCTTCAGCTGCGACTTGCTCCATTGCACGTTGGAGGTCACTGCGCGATGAAGTCAACAGGACCACATCATCTGCAAACAGTAGGGATGCAATCCTGAGGTCACCATACTGCACACCCTCCAAGCTTAAGCTGCACCTTGACACCCAGTGCATGAAAATCATGAGCAAAAGTGGTGACAAGACACACCCTTGGTGAAGGCCAAAACCAGCCGGAAACGAGTCCAACTTAATGCCGAGAATGCGGACACAACTCCTTGTTTGGGTGTACAGGGATCGGATAGCTCAAACAAATGACCCTGGAGCCCCATACTCCTGCAACACCCCTCACAGGTAACTTGAGGGACATGGTCATAAACCTTCTCCAAGTCCACAAAACACATGTAGACCAGATGAACCAACTCTCATGACCCCTCCAGCATCTATGCAAGGGCAAAAAAGTTAGCATACTGGTTCTTGCCCAGTATGGAGCCTGCATTGCTCCTCCTGAATGCATAGTTCAACAATTGGGCAAAGTCTCCTTTCCAGTACCCTAGCATAGGCATTCCCCTGGAAGCTGAGTAGTGTGATCCCTGGATAGTCGGAGCACAACCTCCAGTAAAATGCAATCCTCCCATTAAAAATGGGAGCAGCTGCTGCCCCCCCACAGTCTGCCAGTCTAAGGTTACTGAACCCAACATCCACGTGATGTTGAACAGGCATGTCAACTATTGTGGACTAAAAACATCCAGAGCCTTCAGCATCTCAGAGTGAATATCATCCATGCCTGGTGTTTTGCGACCTTGGAGCTTTTGGACCACTTCAGTGACTTCCACCAGGGAAGTGGACTAAGACTCAGCCGAGTCTTCCATTTCTGCCTCCTCCATGGAGGGTGTGTCTGATGAAATCAGGAGTTCCTCAACGCATTTCATTCACTGACAAACAATTGAGTCAGCAGTTGAGGTCAGCAGTTCCCCACCCCTGCTGGAAACAGCCTGAGCGAAGCCTTGGCCCCCACTCCTGAGTCATCTGATGGTTTGGTAGAATCTCTATGAGGTCACCTGAAAATCCTTCTACATAACCACCAAGAACTCCTCCCAAGCCAGAGCTTTTGCTTCTGCAACGACCGTGGCTGCAGTCTATCTAGCCTGTCAATACCAGTCCACGGAGTCAGAAGTCCCCTGAGCCAAACAGGCTTGAAAGGCCACCTTCTTCAGCTTGAGGGCCTCCCTCACTGCTGGTGTCTATGGGTCCTTAGTTTGCAGCCACAACTGGCATCAACAATCTTCAGGTCACAGCTCACAGCTGCTGCTTCTACATTGGAGACTTTGAACAGGGTCCACTCGAATTCCATGTCCTCAGTCTCACCCGGGATGTGAGAAAAGCTCTTCCAAAGGTGAGAGTAGAAAATCGTCCGAATAGGGTACTCTACCAAACTTTCCCAGTCAACCCTCACAACGTATTTAGGATTACCACATCTGTCGAGCAGTCTTCTCTGCCATCTGATCCAGCGCACCACCAGGTCAGTGAATGACAAATCGCTTGCCTGGGCGCCCGGGACAATCAGTTTTTTACCTGAACAAGTAAAAATGAAAAATCAGTTGCCCGTCGGACAACTACTAAAATATTGACTGGGCTACTGATTTTTCCTGCCACGGTTGCTCAAACAACTTTCGTCTGCTCAGCTTGTAGAAACAGTCAGAAAATTTGGCGTACACATACATAAATACCTGATCCGATGGGCAAACATAAGCAAAAACCCGTACAATCAATAATCCATGTGCGACTCGTAGCTTCCATGTGAGACAAAGTGGTTCAAGTTTTGAAGCATTTGACTGGACTTGAAGATGCCCACTCAATTATATGTTAATTGGAACGACTGCGTTTAGTCTCTCTCGATAGTCAGTCTGCCATGGGATGCAATGAGAGCAAGAGAAATCCGTGAGGTCGAGAGACCGTTTTGTCTAATGCCTTCATGCTGATATGGTATATGCAGCAGTGAAAGTGCACCTGGAGGCCGTATTTGTAGTTAAAGCCATGTCGCATCTTGTCTTTGCCACAGAGGTGCAAATAACAGTCTACTGTATGCATCTGAGCTGGCTGGCATCCTTCTGAGTCAGTTACATTAGCTAACTAGATGGCTAAATGATCAGAAGAGTACCGTAGTTTAATCAGCAATCGGTCACACAGCATATAGCTAAACATACTGCAGTGTCTGCGGGAGTGGGTCTGGGAGTCACCACTCCCAGCCCCCACAGTATGATACCTCAAGAGCAATCACTGGTACAGCTAACAAGCAGGTTAAATTAGGGCAATAACAAATGACGGCGCTTAATTAGGACAGACATTTTCAAAGATTCTCCATCGTTAAAGTTAGCTAGCTAGTTAGATGGCGACATAATCTACAGAGTAACAGTTTAATAAGCGATCGCGCATTCACGGCATAGCCGCACATTCCGCAGAATCTTCAGAGTACAGGGCTCGAAATAGCGGGTGCATAGGTGCGCGTATGCACTCAGTTTTCGGCAGGTGCACCCAAAATTTAAAGTCTGATGCATCGCGTGCACCTAGTAAAAATCTGCCCCTGAAATAAATCTTCTTTCTATAAATGTGCTCATCCATACCTGGAATAATGAATTTTATTGGTAAGGGACGAGAATGAATGCCAAAATTAATGGCACTACAAGACTGTGGAACACGTTTGGTCTGAGGCTGGGTATGTATTAACATTGGCTGATCGTAATGTACATTTCTTAAAGACTTTCCCAGATCCAGGATCGCGGAGTTTGTGGGACATCTGCCCTCCGCACCACCAGGGGGTGCTGCCAGCACAGACCACGACTCATACCCATGGGACTGCGTCCTAACGGGAGCAATTAATGACGTTTTACACTGATTGGGTAGACGCTTGAAATTATGCTCATGCACACTCGGGTAGACACTAGGGAAATTGTAATTGAGATTCAGGTTTGAAGATCCATTCTCGTTGGTTGATGTACGCAGTTGGATGAAGCTGCTCAGAACACCACTGCTCAGTTGATCAAGCAGTATGTGCGCGGGCACCATCTTGCCTAAGACTATATCCGCACGCCTGTTGAACATCTTCCAAGCAGTCATGGGGCCCGATTTCTTTTTTCTGCTGAGTATGGGAAGTAGCACTGGCTGGAGAATGTTCTTGACACAATACTCAGCATTGATGATGGTGCCATGGGGTACAACAGGCAACTCCGACAGCCCTGAAGATGACATTACCCTCCCAGACCATGCAAAAAACTTGACTTGTTCAGAAGGTGGCACTTTCTTTCCATCGTCAGTGTAGATGCGGTCGTTTTGGCTGTTGGGAGTTGGAAATAAGTAGAGTGGGCACTCATCAATGAAAACCCAGTTTTTCCAGTGTCTTGGGGTCATTGTGGCATACTTTTTTGTAAAAGCCAGCCGCTTCTCCTTTTGCAGTTTGGTAAGGCAAGGAATCCACTGTCTTCTGTATGCTCTCAGACCCAGTTTCTCAGTCAGAAAACGATGGATGGTACTCTTAGAGACTGCTTCCCCAAGATTCTTCAGTCTTCAACTGAGTCTGCGGCAGGATTGGTCTCCCTTTCCCTTTGCCTTTTGGATGAGGTCCTTGGCCCTGGAATTCAGGACTGAGGGGCGACCTGCACGGGGCTAGTCTTCAAGGCAGTCACAACTCTGGTGTCTCTGCCACCACTTGATTCACCCATCCTATGTTTCTGCCAAGGTCCTGATCTCCTCCCTGCAAGTTCTCCCTGCCCTGCACAAGGCAATGGCTTGAGCATGGATCTGAGGCTCTGAAAGAGCAACCTTTCCAGGTTTTTGTTAGGCCGTTATGGCAGGACTACCAAAAAGGTTCTCTCGGTGACAGTTCTCTCTTGGTTCCTTAGTCAACTAATAAATTTATAGGCCTCCCGCAGACAGATGAACCAATTAAACAACCTCACAACACCTGGCTGACAAGGTGCAACCCATTTTGGAGATGGACATGTTGTCCATTGGGGTGCATGAACTTTTGGCACACGGTGTAATACTCCTTTACCACCCAGAAATCTGCAACCAATCAACATCGGGAGAGGCGGAATTTCCTCCCTGGTGATGCTCTGCCACATCGTCAAGCAACGCCCTCTTGTTCATCCTTGGAATGTTTTGCTTTCAACAAGTGAAATTCATCCTCAGTTCGGTTCAGGTCAAGTGACTGAAAATGCCATTGTGCAACTTCGAAATTTTCCACCTTACAAAAGTCTTGAGTAGCAGGCTCAGTGTGCCTCAGGTCAATCAAGTGAGTCAATTCCACTGGCAGCCAACACATTCCAATGCATGAACACGCTTAACAAAGGAGGTTGTATGCTTCAAATCACTAACAGTTCCTTTCCTTCTCTGTCTGTTCTCTATTCTTTGTCTCATCAGACTGTGTGACATTATTACAGAACTGTACAGGCCTTTTAAATTTCTTCAGCAAAATAACCATTCACAGGCATGTAAATGGTTTCCAGTAAAATCATTCTTTCAGTCAACCCTCAATGTTTACTCAGGTGAAGTGTTCTCTTCAACTGTTGACTCTGATCCAAATACACCCACCATCTGGAGAATATTCTTAATCTGGCCAACAGCTGTGAGGGGTTTTATTTTCCTCAGAGACTTGTATTTGTACTTGTACAATACCCATCACAGTTATTAGCGCACTTAGTCTGATGGACTAAAGGGAGCTTATGTGGTCACCCAGCGTTGGCGGCATCGGCATTCGCATCACTTTCAATCTTCTGCCAAACCACTGAAGGGATCAATGCGGAATTTGGTGGGGAGGTAGATATGGATGTAAAGATTAAAAATTGGTGCGATAGCAAACAAACGGGCCAAACTCCTAAACCATCTGTCCAATTGATTTTAATTTTTGCATGCATTATGTTGGTCAGGTTTGCTATGAAAATCCATAAGAGCAAACTGATAAATGAAACAATATGGCCAACATCAGCCAATCAAGTTTCAGTAGGCCTTATACTCACTTTAGCTGCCACCAGTCATCACGATACCTTATGGATGTGGAAGAGAGTCGGTTTTAATAAAATTACTGTCATTGACCATATGGGGGCACTTAAGAGGTACAATGTCCTGGGCAATAACTTCTAAACCATAAGTTGAAGAAAAAAAATTCTATTTTTGTTTGATTCGGTGGGTCAACCCATGTAAGACACATCGACTTTTGTATTTGTAAACTTTCCGCCATTTTGAATTGTTTGTAAAACCTATAATTTTATCTTAAAACTTTATATTAGTTTTAAACTAATCATCGACCAATGACAGATGGGTTCCAATTTTGCATCAACTTGGTTTTGAGACAGAGGTACCCCTAGGCTGATCAAATGCGGCCATGAGAACAGCACCAACACATCAATACAAACAAGTACTCCATCCACCTGTTCACTGCTCTGAAGTTTTTCCCATGTAACCCACTGTGTGGAGCATCTATACCCAATACCATATCCTTGTACGTATAGAGAAGTCTGAGCTACCACAGGGGTGTGCTCAGAATGCGCAGCTCCTCACCAGTTGGCCTGGCCTTGCCCTCCATAGGACAGAGGATCCGCCGCATCGCCAGAGAAGCTGCAGGCAGCTGCCATCTCCTCCGTGATAAGGGAGAAGTCGCTGCTCACACTGCTGACGCTGCCGCGGTGAATGGGCTCTGCCGAAAGACAGAAATTAGCACGAATCAGGAGTGTTGCGCACCATCCCTGGTGACCAAATCACATTACACAGTCGCTTAGCCACAGGTCCTATTCAGAGCTAATGAAAAGGCGCCCAAACTTCGAAGCCTGAAATTGATTAAGTAACACAAGTTCGAGAACCAATAAAATTTTAACACCCCCGTCAGTGTGCACAGTCAGTGCGGGCTGCACAATTTTGATTATTCTCAAAATACTGAACCAAGGGAGTTAATCACAGAGCAGAAAATGAGAGCAATCGCACTGGAAAAGCCATTTCCAGCCTGTGAATAACGCACTATTACAACATTCTCCAAACAACACTCACCACCTGAGTTACATGACAAATGGATGGCGGTGCCCTAAATAACCGATATTGAAATGTCTCGTCAGTCGAGTAATTGGTCGTGCACCGGGCGACATAAAAGGTAACCTTAAAAATCCAAACATAGTGGCGACAGGAAATGTGTTGGCCAGACACACCGGACAGACAGCACATGAGCCGTGAGTGGAAGTCGGATGCTGAGACTAACACAAAAGTAAACAGAAAATGGCAGCCAATCAGCTGACATGGCCAGGCTTGGGGGAGGAGAATATCAGAGATGGCTCAAGGAATTGGATCCCCCCCCGCCTGTGGAATTTTTTTTAAGAAGTCCACTATATTCCTCCTTACATTTGGAAGTAGAGAAACAAATGCAGACACGTCTTCATTGGAAAGGGAGGACAGAAGAGGTACTATGAGGTGTCTTCCTACGGTACTGAGAAACAAGGGCCAAGGACTGAAAGATAATGCAAACACTTATATCTTGCACTTCAAAGGATGCACAACAACAAATGAAGGAGAGGATGGTGAGGGCGGGGGGGGGTGGGGGGGGGGGTGGTAGGCATACAGGGTGTGGGGAAATTGAGTCATGGGCTGAAGGGTGTCTCTTCAAAACAGTGTGACGACTCCGGGGGGTTATCTGCTCCCGATTCCGTTGTCTCCCCTCCCAGCAGAGCCCAGATTATCCACAATCCTTAGAGCTCCACCCACAGTACACATATAGCCAATCCATGCTCACTTCACGATGACTGGTCGTCCCCACACAGGGTACTTCAGGTCACCTCGTGATTACTTCCCTCAGCTGGAGTGTTCGAGTATTCCACTGTGTTTGATTATCACTCACATTGATTACATCATCATTAAAATGTTCAGTTGAGTGCAGTAATCATCCATGATCTCACTCCTTCATGTCCTCACTAAGAAAAAAAAGCAATGAAAAAGCATAGTTTTGCTCTATCAAACAGCTCACCAGAACACTGATGGGTTAAAAGGGTTAATTCCAGAGGAGTGGGTGAACCAAACATTGTGTTTTAAGAGTAGCAGAGTGCAATGTAAAAGTGCAGGTGGGAAAGCAGGTCCTGTTCCGCACCGGCAGCCAGAAAAGGCCCCCTGCTCGTGTTCAGGAAGAGCAGTGAGCTTTAAAGAAGCACGGCGGCATTTCAAAGGCAGCGCGACCGCCTTTCATTTTCATCCCCGATCGCACAGTGGAGAGCGAGACAGATGGCCGACCCGCCGACGTGTGTGTTTTTCAGAGGCCGAGGGACTCCACAGACGGAAGCTCTGGCTTCAGAGGGAGTGGGGCGTTCTCCGGGGAGCGTTCCCATGGCACGAAGCAGAGCGCGCGGGATGTCCGCAGCAGGGCGACAGGCGCGACCGCGGCCCGGCCAAACTCGGTCCCACATTACTGCCAACAGTGCGACTGCACAGTGATTATCAGTAAACCAGCCAAGAGGAAAGTTCTCAGGAGATGAACACAGCAGTTGAGGAGCATAGCACTACAGACTGCATGATGGGGCTAATCCTGAGCACCGCAATGATGAGTGATCACAACCATGGCCAAGATGGTGACTTTGACAACAATGGTGACCATGATGATGCAAGAAACGATAGAGATTCACTCCTTAGTTTTTGAAGCCAGGCAAGTGATTTACATCTCCCTGCCAGTGGCCCAAGCGAGTTTAAAGCTCCTGAACAGCATCTTTGGGCAAGTGACTCATATGCACTGTTGCAATCAAAATGATTCAACCCCCATTGCAAATTGGGTTTAACAGCAAAATTTACAAACTTTCAGCTGTTTGTGATAAACAGATTTAATAAGAACATTTTAAATAGCTCGACACAACTAATATTACAAGTGGTTTCTCCAAATTTAAAACAAAATGCCATTTTGAATGACTGCTGCAGTCTCAAAATTATTCAACCCCCCGAATAGAATCCCTCATAAGAGCATATTTGCAAATCAGTGTTGTCTCAAGCACAGCTAATCAAGAGCTTAATTACTTGCATCAGGTTTGTTTGAGATAGAACACATTAGATACTTGCACTCGCTAGGGGCTTGTTGACAGTGACATTTGATTGCATATTAGAAATATGGCTGTCAAAAGAATTGTCCAAAAAGCTAATAGAGGAGATCATTGCCTAGCAAAAACAAGGAATAGGAAACACAAAGGTAGCAGTGTCACTGAATTTTCATAAAGATACAGTTGGAAGCATAGTTTGCAAGTTCAGAGTTAAAGGAAGAGTGGCTACAGTACCAGGATGTGGCAGAAAGAGGAAGCTATCAATGGCTGTCACCAGATTCCTGAGGAGACGGCCCTCGAAGCCCTCGAGTGACTGCAGGAGACCCGCAGCAAGACTTGGAGGCAGTTTGGCTTGCAGTTTCAGTTTGCACAGTAGGGCGCAAACTAAACGGTGAAGGTCTCCAAGACATACACCATAACTGATCCAAAAGCACAAGCTCCAATATGCTCAAAACCATATAAATAAGCCACAGAACTTCGGGGATATTGTTCTGCGGAGTGATGAAACAAAACTGGAATGTTTCGGGCTTATGAATCAGTGGCGTATGCAGAAGGAACAAAGAAGCATATGCTGAAAAGTACACCCTGTCTACAGTGAAGAATTGTGGGGGATTTTTGATGCTCTGCGGCTGCCTTGCTTCCTCTGGGACTGGACATCTGTAAAGTGTGGAGGGCGAGATGGATTCAGTCAAGTAGAGGGATATCAGAGGAGAAAATGTCATGCCGTCTGTAAGGGAGCTGACGCTTGGGCATCATTGGACCTTCCAAAAGGACAATGATCCTATGCATACCTCAACGTCCACCAAGGGTTGGTTTCAGAAGATGTCTGAGAAGATTCTTGAGCGCCCATCCCAGTCGCCTCACTTGAACCCCATAAAAAAAATCTCAGGTAGAATTTGAAGAACACAGTTGCAGCAAGCAAACCCTAGAATATTAGTGAACTGGAGGCCATTGTCCATGAGGACTGGGCAAAGATTCCTTGGCAATGCTGCCAAAAGCTGAAATTTGCCTATGCATCACATTTCCAGCAGGTCATAGTGGCAAAAGGGTTTTCTACTAAATATTAAAGATGCTTGCCATGAATGGGTTGAATGATTTTGAGCCTGCGTAGTCATTAAAGTGGCATTTTGTGTTGAATTTCGAGAAGCCACTTGTAATATGTGCTGTGCTGAGCCATTTAAATTGTTCTTGGTTGATTTGTTCATTGCAAGCAGCTCAAAGTCTGTAAATTTTGCCAGTAAACCTTATTTGCAATGGGGGTTGAATAATTTTGATTGTACCTGTATTTGTAGCTCAAAGCTTTTAGGCCATTTGAATCTCCCTTGGTAGCATGGCCCAAGTAATGTGTGCTTAACTTCCACTGCATGACAGATGTTGTAACCCCCACTTCACGCATTACTTGTAACCTGCTCCTCCTGTTTTTTAAATTTTCCTTCTTTAATGCCATCACATCGAGGGAAGACTGAATGATTCTTTATTGTTTAACAAAACCTTTTTAGCCATTTCATGTCAACATACAATTCATTCATTCTAATGGCCAATTTAGAGCCGGCAATTAGTCTGACATGCATGTCTTAGGACTGTGGCAGGAAACATGTGCACCCGGAGGAAACCCACGCCAACACATAGAAGACATGCAAACTCCGCACAGAATTACCCAAGACCAGATTCGAACCCGCAATCTTCTGGCTGTGAGGCAGCAGTGCAGGAAAAATGTTTTTGATTCATCATTAATTTCATGCACGAATTATGCTCATGCACGCAAAGTTTATTTCCTTTCCTGCGCCAGCCAATATCCTCTTTCACATCCATGAGGCTTATGCATGCCTCAGAAGCGAAGGACTGGTGTCTGAGATAAAGGAGGTGATCTAAGCGAATGTCAGAAATAATGGAAATAAATACGACATTGACTGTTGCCGTTAGAGTGATGCTGGTAAAAATAGGAAGTAGGAACTTATATAATTCATTAGAGGTGAAATCATAATAGGTGCAGCCAAAATATAAATAGCCAATGCATACATAGGTCTCAAAGACTTGATGAAAGTTTGGCTACCAATATAAATGAAAATAGACTAAAAAAAAAAAAAAACAAACAACAACAAGAGCCCTGTCAGCCTAGAGACCTCCGCTGAGGATGACTGAAGTGTCCATGTCATAACTTAATTTCAGAAATCCTTGAAAACAAGTGCAATTTTAACACATGACACATTATTGAAAGACTGAAAAGACTGATTTTCTAAGTCCAAAATGCTGGATTTCTCAAAAACAGGGACATAGAATTTTCTCACTTTTGCTAGGGATATTCAGAACATCATAAATGAGAAAGGCTCACAACAAATTAGACAAAAAGTTATCAAACATGTTTTCAGCAATTAATGAAAGACTGAAAAAATGATCACAAACACTGATTTTCTAAGTCCAAAATGCTGAATTTCTCATAAACTGGTATGCGGAATTTTCAAAGTGAATATTCAGAATATCATAAAAAAGGCTCAAATTAGAACAAAAGTTATCAGATAGTTTTTGAGATATTCAAAATTGAAGTGAAAAGTTGACACTGGACGGACAAATAGACGGACTTCGGGCGACTCGGCATTTGAAAAGCACTCCTCAGTAATCTCATTCAAACAGGCTTTAAAGCTGACCAACCTCAGGGCATCCCTCGAGCCAGAACATCAGTAGGGCACAACTGACCAGTAGATGACCCACCCACAACAGAGGTGCATTTTGGAAACCAAAGGGCCGTTACACTTACTCATCAAGCAGAGGTCCTCCACAGTGAATTCGCAGACCGCATCTCTGAACTGGGAGTTCTTCCGTCTAAATGCCACCAATGGACAGAGCTAATGTTACTCCACAACATCCACACACACAAAACTTACACTTTATCAGCATACCATAGGAGCAACCTAATTTTCACAAATACATAACCATGCTGCTCTAGAAGAGTACTTCAAAAGGCACCAAGCTCAGATGCTCAAGCCAGTCAGTGGATTGTCATAACCCTTTAGTTAAAACCCTTTAGTGTGTAAAACATCTGTACAACATTTCAAGACTGGCCATTATCATTCCACCAATCCTAGCTGATGTCATTTGACTGGCAGGTGCCAGAGAGCATTGTTGAAATGCAGCAGGGTCACACTTTTCAAACACACCAGACTGTGGAGAGCTCACAAAGGGCCAAGGGACTCACCTCTGCCTCCTCACAGATGAGAAGTTCTCAGAGACTATGTGCTTCAAAAAATTGAAGCAAAAAAAGAAAATCTGCCACACACACAGGACAACAGGGAAGAAGAGATCAGAAAAGGAAAAATCATTTAGTAAACAGTGCCCCCTAGCCTTTCAAAACAGAAGTGCATCAGAGGGGAAATCCCTGTACTGTCTTGCCTAGTAACAAACAGTGGAATCAGTGAAGCAGTGATGAAGTATGAAAACTTTAAGAGAAACACACAGTTAAAAATAAATGCATCCGTTTTCCCCGTTATCAGCCATTTATCAAGCATTTACAGTAGCAAAAGCAATCCGGACCACACAACCCTTTCTAAGCAGTGTAAAAATGCAAGGGATACCACCATATAGGCCAATCAGGAGCCTGAATTTATGTCATCCTACAAATAAGAAAAGGGTTAGCAGCATCTCTTACCTCCTCACCCTTACTGAGTCGATCAGGCAGCATGTGACTGCAGGGGAAAAAAAATGAATAAATAACAGGGTTAAACGCTTACTCCTGGGCCATCTGTAAAATTATCAATATTCAATATCATATGAATTATGCATTCAGGAAAAAACCCTCAGCAACAAATCCACTGACGCTGCAATATATACACACTTAGGCATATGTAGACAAGCATACGCACACAACAGAAACCAAATTAGTCAGTTTGGCAAATCACACATTGTTAATATGTTTATGTGCATATAAGCATGTATAACCATGCACACGTTGTGCAAACACATACACAATACATGTGCATGCCTAAGTAAGCACGTCTAAGCAGAAACCAGTCACGAGAGAATAGGTGACAGAAAAAAAAAGCTCTTATAATGAATCAGACACTGAAGTGAATTTATTGATTCTGAGGAAAGATGGAGGGTTGAAGTCTGAAAATGACTCAGTCAGGCACAATATCTCGCTACAGCCCTCTCTCTCTTTCCTCTGGCTGGAGTCCCAGGAGCTGGTAGAGATTTGTGAAAAATAATTACTCCAGCTATCTGCCGGGGCGCGTTTCTGTTTGAGGAGTTAAATTTAGAACGATGTGGAGCAGTAATTATAAGGAGAAACCCTCCAGAGACACTTGGCATCGCGCTTGGCCTTTTTTCTCTACCGATAAACCTTAACGTTACAACGCCTGTTCAAGTATTTATACACAGAGAAGCCTTTAATGGTGGCAACTCTAATTGCAACGTGTTGTCGTTAAAAACTCAACACTTTTATATATTTTTTTTTTTAAAAGAGAATCATAAGGGTGAATTCTTACCCAAAGAGGAACCAGTCGTAGGCGATAGTTAGGTAGAGGATTTCGGCTGGCTCCAAGCTGGCATGGACAGCGCCATCCTATTAAAAACACATAATTTGGAATAAACATCAAGCCAACTTAATTCTGCAAAGTTCGTCACAGGCTATAATGACCAAATCAAACAGCAAGAATTTGTGTTTCTAACAGTGGGCGACAGCTTGTTTTTTCAATTCTGATTTAGACTCTCAAGCACACGAGCAGAGATTCACACGTGCGCACACACGCACGTGCAAACACACACACGTGCACGGACACTCATATTTGCATGCACACACAGGCGCACACACATGCACACACAACCACAAACGCATACATATACATACACCTGTGTTCACGCACACAGATACACATACACACACCCCACGTAGCAAGGTTTACTTGTATGTACCCACATCAAAGCTAACCTAGATGCATGCTAACGAGTGTGTCTGTACGTAACAGAGACCCATGCACTCAGGGTTTAAAAACAGCCTTTACCTTGATGTTCAGTTAAGCAATTACAGAGACTGGGAGCCACACAAGCCAACTCTAGGTCACTGTGGCCAAGATAATGCTCCAGAAATGCGTAGAAAGCACTCTGAAGTCACACTGTAGCTAACATCCGTTTTCATCGAACCGAGTAGTAGCTTGCAGCTATCATCTGTGATACAGCGGGATATGTACATATATAGAGTGTGTATTCAAATGTAGAGGCTAGCTAACCTATTTTTTTTTTTATTCTGCCAAAACATTCTTTAGCTCGGTGAAGACGTGATATCCATTTGGGTGGCTTCACACGTTCCTACAGCCAAGGGGAAAAAAGCGAAACAATACGGCAAGTTGCAATTCATATGCAGGATGGAAGTGATTAGCTAGTAAGCTGCGTTTCAAAATGGTTTTGATTCAGCCTTTATAGGCTGGCGAGCAGTTTCTTTGTTTTGCAAAAAGGTTGAAACCCAGCTGTCACTCGCTCCACTACTGAATGATATCACATTTGCTGTGGGCTAGAGTCATTATTCAGAGCACGAAAGTACAGTCCTCAAGCAGCACTTTGCATGCTGGAAATCACCAATGCACGGAACGGAATCCTATCCTGCAGTCCTATTTTTCACAACTGCTGTAGCTGACAAGCTAAATATTTGCAGCAAGAATACAGTTGGTTAAAGCTAAGGCTTTTACAAAAGCCAGGATTACGACTATGCACCTTTCGATATTCACTATTGCTACTGGTAAGCTGGTAAGCCATTCCACTGCTCAATGTCAACTTGTTCAAAAGTGCTAACATTAGCCTGTGTAACAGCTAAATATGTGGGTTTTAATATGCTTACCGTGTGACTGTAGATGGCCACTAATTACATGGCAAACGCTGGTTACTTAAGCAGAAAACTAAACTGACCACTGGCTGACAATACTGCTTTTTGTTCGAAAAAAAGAATACTTGTTGGATGGATTTTTGAACTGACATATCAGGGGACTGTATAATGTATAATACAGTGGGAGTGGGATGATTATCCGTCGGGCCTTTTTTACATAATGGTGTGAGCATACGTATATCCTCTAGGGTGGATACTTCAGTCTTTGAGCGGCTAGTGTATGGCTAGCTGCTCCAAGCACCTACTCGCTGGCATACTGTTAGGTGCTGAGCAAGGGCAATCTTTCCTAATCACCTAGTAAATAACGCACTACGTTTCCATAGTTATTGGGACAACCAACAACGGAACAAGCATTCAGCCTATCGATCTCTCTTCAGTACAGCGAGCAATGACCGGAAGTAGGAGACAGTCAGGGTTCTCATGGCGGCACGCATCATTAGAACAGGAATTCGGTGGATAGAGAAGGTAAGAGAGAGAGAAAGAGATTGAGAGAGACAGGAGAGTGAGAGAGAGGGAGGGAGAGGGAGAGAGAGAAAGAGAGAGAGTCGGAGCTGTAGAGAGGCACAGAACTCACCGCCCACAGGGATAGTCTCAGTAGAGAGATGAACAGCGGTGTCCTGTCCCAGCCGGATATGCAGTGAACCAGCAGCCCACTCTCATCTGCAGCAAAACCACAACCCAAAACAAACGCATCACCAACACTCCATCACAACCACACTGCTCCCCACACCACTGTCACTGCCTGATCCTCACCCATTTCCATATACCAACTGATGGAAAAACACAATGGAATTTAGAACAGGGGTATAACTGAAGAAATAAGTGGAATGAAATGTACACACCAATAATCACAGGGAGGATATGAGTAAACACAACGTAGCCTGGTTTAGATCGTTTCCAACAGTCCATAAGTCAGACCCCAGCCTGTACTCAGACACGGGACCCCAGTCTTTCTCCCGAGGGCTTTACAAACAATTTCATCATCCACATCATCCCAGATAACTACCCCACTGAGGGCCACAGGTTTCAAGAAATGCAACAAAAGAAAAAAAAATCAATAAATAAATCAACACGTTCTTCTAGATCTTCAGAAGGGCTTTTGAAGGCTGCTCATAAATTAGTGCCGATCTGAGCACTGAGCTCCAGGGATTTCCCCGTAACTCTGGTCCAATTAGTGCCGCCTGTTAGAACGTTTGCTGGGATTTTCGCTTAAAAACTCTGAAACACTCAGCACAGGAAAGGAGGTTTAAACTGCTTCGGCCGCCAATCGCAGAGCAGATGGCAGACCCAGACTCTAAAACCACGGGAGAACATCTGGGCTCAACTGTTGGCCAAAGGAAGGCAAGATGCAGCACTGTGTAGCCGTCCAAAACTACAGCACCACAACCAAATTATCACAAACCTACTTATTATGAGGGGTTAAAACCCTAAATGGCTGTGTTATACACCATAGTATGACCTTCATAAGACCACTGAAGGTGTCCAATCCTCTTAGTCCCAGCCACCGCGGATCGGACTTATTGTTCAGCAAGTCCAGCAAATGCTCTATAGGGGAATTTTGAGGCCTCATCATGGACCATTAACCATTCCTGAAAAATTTGTGTGGTGTGGCGTGGCAGGGCTATCGGCTATCGAGGAATACCATTGTTGAGAAGGGGCGTACCTGGACCAAAACAGAGCATGGGAGTGCTTCATACAGACATCCACATGAACACCTGGACCCAGGGCAGATCACTGCCCAGAGCGTCACCTCCATCAGTTTGTCTTCTTCCCACAGTGCATCTTGGTGCCATCTCTTTTACCAAGTAAAGGCACATAGGTACCCAGCTTAAGTACACCATGTGCAAGAAAATGGGACTCATAGAACCAGACAATGGTCTTCTAATGCCCCAAGGTCCAGTGCTGACACCCACGTGCCCACTGTAGATGCTTTTGATGGTGTACAGGGGTCAGAATGGGGACTTCGACTCATCTGTGATTACGAAGTCTACTGCCACTGTGCTCTGACTGGAACACATTCCTCCAGAAATGATGATTGCTGCAGTAGGTACACAACATTGCTGACTGGGACGCCCAACAAGCCATGCCGCTTCAGCAGTGCCCTAACCCAGTCATCTGGCCGTAACGATCGAACCCTCATCAAAGACACCCAGGTATTTACACCAGCCAGTTTCTCCCGCATCGAACACGTTGACCACGAAAGCAGACTATCTCATATATACCACAGTTTGATATGTGCCATAGTTACAGACATTTTTTGTCATCCATCAGTGAGTAGTCACCATGTGTTTTTAAGTACTATGAGCCAGAAATTGGAGATTCCGAAACTTAAGGCGTTGAAACTAAAGATGGCTTGAAAAATTCACATGGAAGTAACTTTATTGGTTTTACTGGATCATTATCAACCCCATTCAAATGAAATTCAATGAACACTGCCAGTTCTAACGCACGCACAAGGAGTCATCTCTACCACATTACTACCACAATAAATTTTATGAAGGAATAGGTTTAGGCCACGTGGAAGACATCGTGTTTTATACAGGAGTGTCATAAAAGGTAAAATAAAATCATAATGCATTTCCACAAATGGTTTCCTTCCTTATTCTGAAAAACTGCTCCCATTGTCCAGCAGGTTTTGGGAAATGCAACTAAAAAAAAGTAAATAAATAAAAACTAGAGGGCACTTAGTAGAGCGCATAGCTCCGCTCTGACCAAACAAACAAACAGGGTGAAAACAACCTCATAACCATTAAAAAAAAAACAACTCTGATTCACCATATCACAGGAGTTTGTTAAGCTCACATCTGGCTTTTTTTTAAGGTGGCTTCAGGTGGATTCAGGAAGCTCAGCTCTAAGACAAATTAGAGAGAAAATCCCAAGAACAATGCAATAGTGGACACGGTACACGACTCACCATCACTGTTGATGATGTGAATAAGCAGCTTCAGGTAGTTTTGTGTCTGCTGGACCAGGTCCCAACACTGCGAGGCAGGTCAAAAGCGTTAATCTCACAGCACTCATTACAAACACTAGAGTCAGTCACGAGCACAGCAGTCCATTTCAGACACATTCTAAAGACCCAAAATCACGCCCACTCAGTGCCTGTGTGGAAGTAAAGACAGTTCCGGCCAGAGGGTGTCACTGTAAGACAGGAATGCACAGAGGTACAGCTTTGCAGCTCCGCAATTCAGTGACAAGAATCCTTTTCAAATGGATATTAATTCACGCACCTGATATTCCCTCCAGTCTATGTTCAAGCTCTTGGTAAAAGATGTCGGGATTGTCAAAGGGGCATCCACAAAGTCCTAGTGATTGAGGAAGCAGTCAGTCAAAATTTAGCAATTCACTTGAAATAAATTACCCAAGGATTTATTTTTGAATGAACAACTGCGATGAAAAATTCTCAGATTTAATTCAAAACAACACAGGGTATAGGAACCCCTTCATAAAATGTGCAATGCTAAGGTCCATTAGAAAATAATGAAAACTTGGAAAAGTTGCACTTCAACACATGAATTTCAATAGAGAGTATAACAAAAAGTAATTTATCCACTTAACCACCAAAAGAGCACGGTCGCATATCCGGTTACAAAAAATTCAAACAAAATACAAGAACACCACTTATTATGTGACAAATACCTTAGAAGACGAAGTTTTCGTGTTTCAGCCAGGACAAGCTGGCCATGTCAAGAATGTCCTGATGACAGATCATCACAGCGAAAATGCACTAACCTTTGGTAGGACATTTACTGCATAATAAGTGGCAGTTATATGTAAATAAGTTATCGTATTTTGCTTGATTTTTAATTCTTGGATGTGCAACCATTCTCTTTTTAGAAGATATTACGTTGATTCAAGTGACTTTTGGCTTAACAAGTAAAATCGTCTCAGCATCCTGGAATGCGTCCCAAACTTGCATAGCATTGCTTTATTTAATAACAACACAAGTAGGAAAAAGACTTTTTTGTCTAATATGCAAGCTGAGACCAACTTATTTTTTGGTTTTTGGACAATAATGACAGTGTAGGGTCATAGTAATATCTCTCATAGCATCTCCACTGCATTCATTACATGTCCACATGATGATGCTTTTATTGGACACTGCATGACTTCAGCATTCATAAGAATACCTGGTTCCAGTTGAAGACCAGGCCTTCTGCGGTGTAATCTCTATCTTTGTAATCCTTAAAAAATTCACAACCTGAAAAAAAAAAAAAAAAAATCAGATTCATAACAGCAGATTCATAACAAGACAGTGTTTTAAGTCTAAATACAGATGTCTCTCTGCATATACACACGTTTTCTTGAAAATGCAGAAATTGGATGACAGTGGCGTGTGGCATACTACATCTTAAAACAAACATATCCAACTCATAATAACATCTGCTTGTGTTATAATAAGCTAAATAACAAAGTTCTCAGTGGACTGATTCATATTGCAATATTGAGGAGAAAACAAGGACTTTACGTCCGATCTACATTTAACCCTAACACAATTGAAGATCTGATTTGGATCAGTGTGGAGGGTCCTCCTCTGGACATATCTAATGCCTGACAGGCAGTGAGGAGATGGATGGAAGGGCAGAGAGCCAGGAGACCCAATTTTAAATCCTGGCCTCCTGATATGGCATAATGCCAATGTAGTGGAAACCTTTGTTAATCAATTAACTCAAGACTCTCATACTGTTTAATAACTGCCATTCGTTGGAGACAGTTGTTTTGTTAATGTGGAGTGTTCTATTGTTTTTTTAAACATTAAAAAATATATATTGGTGCTAATTAGATTTTGGTGGGTGCGCTCCTAAATTTTGTCTCGCACTCCTAACTTTTTGAACTTGGAAACGCAGCGCTACCAAGCAAAAAAGTTAATTTCGAGCCCTGGTCATTATCAGAGTATTGGCTTCATCGGGTTAATATTGGATTATTGCGGTCCATGTAAACGTGCTCAATGACCAAGTACCTCTTGCAACCCCAGTTCAAAAATTCCAGCCCAACCCTTCAAAAGAAGGTAGCTAAGTACAGTCTAGGAGTGAACACAGTTCTGACTATCATATCATATATTTTAATGTTAGGAGACTTGCAACTGAAATTAGATTTACTAACATTAGGTAGCCACCTTGGTAACCATTTTTAGCTAGCAAGCAAGATTTGGTAAAAGGTGACTTTAGTTGCCAATGAAAATTGATGGTTCAAAAGGTCTTTGCTCTAAATACAGAAGCGCTGCTGACAATGCATTTTGTTCAAAGAAAAGAGATGTACTGCAGTTGCAATCTACGGAGACCTGTTATAGAATGTTGCTAAACTACCTAATTTGCTCATTAGCCAGCCAAGGGGTTTAATTTTTTGGCAGTAGAACCATTGCCAACGGTGGATGAAACCATGAACAGAGCAAAGACCCTTGACTTTCCAAAGAGCAAGGATCCTTGACTTTCAATGTTTGTTATACTTCCAAAATAATTATGGGCTATGAGAGAGGCCATTGGCAGAAAAAATTAAGTGACAAGTACTTTAATTTTTTTGAGGCTCATCGTGTCCGATCCAATAACATGGAGGGCACAGATATAGCGTAGAGGAGGCATGCAATGGAAAAACTGCCTTTGCCCACAAGCAACCCAGTGTAACTGCTCCCATACACCAGGAGCACCCAAACTTGGGTGTAAAAAAAATAAAAAACTGAAAAGCATTGTGCATCCATTTCAACAAATGTACACTGGAGATCAAAATTAGAGAACAATTCATGAACAATTGAATAATTCTGAAATAATGCCATCTTCAATGCTCAACAGTTGAAGGGCATTTTGGTGTGTCTATACCATGCTACTACAACACTTTTTCACAAAACAGCTATGGCATTTCAACAAAAAACCTGTATTTTGCAGAAAATGCACTGATCAAAATTAGAGAACACTTTCAGGTGACTCCTACTTAATGGTGCTTAACTAGAGCATGGTGCTAATTTCCTTGATTATCTGCCAACCCGTATTTAACTAGCATCCTAAGTGCCAGTTTCACCGACTTTGCAAGATGGTGCTTCGTTCTAAAGTGACTGAAAACCTCCGGCAGCAGGTTGTCCAAATGAAAACCAAAGGGATGACCTTATCAGCCATAGCAAGACAAGTTGGTCGTTCCAAATCTGTGATTTTAAGAATCTTGAATCTTTACAAAACTACAAACTCATTCAAGTCGCCCAAGAAGGCTGGTCGTCCACGGAAGACAAATGCAAGAGAGGACAGATTACTGCGAAGGATGTCAATGGGCAATCGTTTCCACACTGCAGCTGGAATTGCTCGCCAGTTTAGTGCTGAACATGGTAAGGATCTGTCTCGCCATACAGTGTCTCGCCGTTTAAGAGCATTTGGACTGAAGGCCCACACTGCAGTGACCAAACCTCTCATTAGCAGAAAAAATCAAAAGGCTAGACTGAGCTTTGCTGAGGAACATGTTGTGTGGACAGAGGAGAACTGGTCAAGAGTTCACTTCAGTGATGAAAGCAAATTTAATTTATTTGGGTCTGATGGAAAACATTATGTTCGGCGACACACTGGAGAAAGACTAAACCCAAAGTGTGTAAAAAAGTCAGTGAAAGGTGGAGGAGGAAGTGTCATGGTTTGGGGCATGTTTTCTGCAGCAGGAGTTGGGCCTCTCGTACAACTACATGGCCGAGTGAATGCAAATGTGTATCAGAACCTTCTTCAACAACACATGGTTCCTTCCTTGCGATCATCGCCCAATCAGCCTGCAGTCTTCATGCAGGACAATGCTCCGTGTCACACAGCAAAACGTGTAAAGAATTTCCTTGCTAGTGAAAATATTGAATTAATGGCATGGCCTGCCCAGAGTCCTGATCTCAACCCAATAGAGAACCTCTGGAAAATCCTTGGCGACAAAGTTATGGTCAGGAAACCCACTACAGTCACCGAACTGTGGAGGAGACTGGAAGAAGAGTGGACCAAAATCACACCAGAGCAGTGTGAGAGACTAGTGCTGTCCTGTGGCCGCAGATGTGCTGAAGTCATTCAGAGCAGAGGCCTGTACACTTCCTACTAATTGATGACTGTTGTAACCTTCAGAAAAATCTTTTTCCTTGCCAAAGTCGTTGTGTTCTCTAATTTTGATCAATGTGTTCTCTAATTTTGATCAGTGCATTTTCTGCAAAATACAGGTTTTTTGTTGAAATGCCTTAGCTGTTTTGTGAAAAAGTGTTGTAGTAGCATGGTATAAACACACCAAAATGCCCTTCAACTGTTGAGCATTGAAGATGGCATTATTTCAGAATTATTCAATTGTTCATGAATTGTTCTCTAATTTTGATCTCCAGTGTATATACCTTAGTACACTCACTGCAAACAATACCCAGTAAGAAATTGACTGGTTTTCATGTACTTGTCAAATTTATGATCGCTCATCATTTGTCACACATTTGTAATGTAGTACAGCAAGTGAAGTATTTGCCATTAGAATGAGTGACACTGACTTAAACAACCATTTCAGACCTCCTCTTCCTGTTAGATGGGAGCCATGCCCAGAATTACCATGGACCATAGAATGCAATGCAACAATTGCTGCCGACAGATGCAATTTCATTCAGATTAAATTTAGCTGTTTACAGAAGTTCAATGTGCATTCCAATCAGCAAATTTACATAATTGTGATGTTGTTCTACAAAATAGAACTTATGTTGCCAATGAGCACTAAATCAAGTCAAAACAAGTATTTGCCACTAACGTGTCTTTTTCCCTCACCACAAAATTTCACATCGTGTGAAAATGAACAATCTCTCGGTGTGACCTTGAGAGTGACGCGAAGGTCACCAAAATCGACTGGCGCCGGGGTGCCACCCTAATACATGTTGACATTAAATTTGAAGGAAATCCGTCAATTCGTTCTTGAGATATCTCGCTGACAAGGATTCGGAACGTACGGACGGACGGACGGACGGTCGTGAATACTATGTCCCGCTGCTTCGCGCGTTCGCGCGGCGGGGGACAATGACTGGCAGAGATATTAAAAAGAAGTAATAATTTACAAAGAATTTAAATTTTAACTTCAGAAACTCTCAAAGTTATCAACACAAAGCTCACAATCAAGGCAGCCTAGAATATTCTGTGACTGCGGGACTCCGAGTGTCAAAGGAACAGACAGCCAACATTTACCTGGATAAGGCACAGAGATCAGGGTGAAGTCCGCATAGCGCTGAGCCTTGTCTACCTTCTCTGAAGAAGTGACACTGGGGCAAAAGAAAGACAAAGGACAAAATGAGAAGATGTCTTGCAAATATTATCTAACGGGGCAAAACAAAAAAAACGCTGTGTTTCCAGTAACCCAACCGACCATTCATAAAGGCTGCTAACCCAAAAGTTTTTAGAACATTGTAAAAAAATAAAATTAACGAATACAGATCTCTCTCCATACCTCCTAGAGTAGCATCTATATTAAGCCTTTTTTTGTATTATAGCGTCACTGAATGCTCAACGTAACTGGAATGAAACTTAGAGCTTAGGACATGCACTGAGCAAGTTTAGGAACGTAAAAGGGTACAATTAAAAGAATTCCCAACGTCTGCCTGAAAAAACTACAGTGTTCAGGTGAACACGTGTCGCCTGCGAAGCTTATGTGAGTGTGTGACTACCAAGTGAAAGTGTGACTACCGGACAGACAGACAGACAGACGGACAGGCAGACGCCAGACAAAGTGATCCCTATGAGCCGCTATGCTTCGCAAGCGACACAAAAAGTAGAAAATAATAAAAGTATTAATAATGCGAGTGGATGTGTATGCCTGTGTTTATGTTTTGATCAAGAGCTTCCGTGGTGTAGGGAGGAGAAAGAGATGGGGGCAAAAAATAAAAAATAAAAAAAATGCATGAGTGTGTGGTGTGTGTATGCATGTACAAAACCCAAAACCAGCGAAGTTGGCACGTTATGTAAATCGTAGATAAAAACAGAATACAATGATTTGCAAATCCTTTTCAACTTATATTCAACTGAATACACTGCAAAGACAAGATGTTTAATGTTCAAACTGAGAAACTTTTTTTTTTGCAAATAATCATTAACTTAGAATTTTAAGGCAGCAACACATTGCAAAAAAGTTGGCACAGGGGCCTTTTTACCACTGTGTTCCATCGCCTTTCCTTTTAACGACCCTCAGTAAACGTTTGGGAACTGAGGAGACCAATTTTTGAAGCTTTTCAGGTGGAACTCTTTCCCATTCTTGCTTGGTGTACAGCTTAAGTTGTTCAACAGTCCGGGGTCTCCGTTGTCGTATTTTACGCTTCATAATGCGCCACACATTTTCAATGGGAGACAGGCCTGGACTACAGGCAGGCCAGTCTAATACCCGCACTCTTTTTCTACGGAGCCATGCTGTTGTAACACGTACAGAATGTGGCTTGGCATTGTCTTGCTGAAATAAGCAGGGGCGTCCATGAAAAAGACGTTGCTTGGATGGCGAGATATGTTGCTCCAAAACCTGTATGTACCTTTCAGCATTAATGGTGCCTTCACATATGTGTAAGTTTCCCATGCCTTGGGCACTAATACACCCCCATACCATCACAGATGCTGGCTTTTGAACTTTGCGCCTATAACAGTCCGGATGGTTCTTCTCCTCTTTGGTGCGGAGGACACGACGTCCACAGTTTCCAAAAACAATTTGAAATGTGGACTCGTCAGACCACAGAACACTTTTCCTCAGTCCATCTTAGAGGAGCTTGGGCACAGCGAAGCCGGCGGCGTTTCTGGGTGCTGTAGATAAATGGCTTTCGCTTTGCATTGCAGAGTTTTAACTTGCACTTGCAGATGTAGCGACGAACTGTAGTTACTGACAGTGGTTTTCAGAAGTGTTCTTGAGCCCATGTGGCGATGTCCTTTACACACTGATGTCGGTTTTTGATGCAGTACCGCCTGAGGGATCGATGGTCACGGGCATTCAATGTTGGTTTTCGGCCTTGTCGCTTACGTGCAGTGATTTCTCCAGATTCTCAGAACCTTTTGACGATATTACAGACCGTAGATGAGGAAATCCCTAAATTTCTTGCAATAGCTCGTTGAGGAATGTTGTTTTTGAACTGTTCGACAATCAGCTCATGCATTTGTTCACTAAGTGGTGACCCTCGCCCCATCCTTGTTTGTGAATGACTGAGAATTTCAGGGAAGCTGCTTTCATACCCAATCATGGCACCTACCTGTTCCCAATTAGCCCGTTCACCTGTGGGATGTTCCAAATAAGTGTTTGATGAGCATTCCTCAACTCTCTCAGTCTTTTTTGCCACTTGTGCCAGCTTTTTTGAAACATGTTGCAGGCATCAAATTCCAAATGAGCTAATATTTGCAAAAAAATTACAAAGTTTACCTGTTCGAACATTAAGTAACTTGTCTTTGCAGTGTATTCAATTGAATATAGGTTGGAAAGGATTTGCAAATCATTGTATTCTGTTTTTATTTACGATATACACAACGTGCCAACTTCACTGGTTTTGTATGTGTATATATGTAGGTATGTATGTGGATATGTATACACACACACACACACACACACACACACACACACAAACACAAACACAAACACACACACACACAAACACACACACATATACAGGCGTATGTACCTGTGTATGTATACGTCTGTGTGTGTATGTATATGTGAATGTATCTATATGTATTTATGTAGGCATGTGTATATATGTGCATGTACATGTGTAAATAAAAAAAAAGGGGGGGGATTATATGTCGTCATTTTCTAAACATGTTACCAATATGGAGTGGGAATTAGTTAGTTTTGTTGCCGTCACAACTCCACTTCCCCCCCCCCCCCATGTGGAGTCGGGGGGGAAGTCTTGCCCCTACCTATTTCTTTGGGTAATAACCATTTCGTTTTTATTCTTATTTGCCTTCTTGTTGCTTTTATATGGTTTGATTTGTTTTATTTTTCTCTCAGGTTATAGATGTTTTTGGGTGGGGCTGCATATTGATGAATTAATTATTTCCCCTTCTGGGGACAAGGATGATAGACGGGTCTCAGGCTGGGAACGCATTCTAAACAGGAGCTGGTCTTTCAGTGCGGATTTTGTTTTAGTAATGAGGATATGTAAAAACTTACTTCATCATCACAGACGACAAATAACCCTCCGATTGAATCTATTGCAACTAATATTAAATTCTGCTCTTGGAATATTCGAGGGCAACAAAAACCTGCTAAGAGACAAGCAGTCTTGATGACTTTAAAAAAGGATGGTGTTTCTATTGAGTTTTTACAGGAGGCCCACTCGGAGGAGAAGGATATCTTTAAGCTTCAAAAAGTGTCGGGGGGGGGGGGGGGTTTAGTTTTTGCCACAGATTATTCTTCCTGTAATAGGGGTGCATCTATTTTAATTAGTAAAAATTTAGCTTTTACCCCTGTTAGTTGCATTAAAGACTGTTTGGATCGCTATGCGATTCCTAAGGGGGCTCTTCAGGGTAAATTTTCTCATCTAGAATTTTCTTTTTATTCTGTGGATTTTCTTTCTCATGTTTTTACTCAGTTTAATGAGTTGGCCTCCCAAGATTGAATTGTTGGGGAGACTTTAACTGCCACTTAAACCCCACTATGAAAAAATTTCCTCCTGGTACCTCCCTTATTTCTAAACGAGCAAAGACGCTTAAACTCTTAAGTCAAGATTATGGATACTTGGATGTGTGGAGGGCTCTCCATCGCAGTGAGTTAGGGTTTACTTTTTTTTATCCCCACCACAATAGTTATAGCACAATTGATTATTTCTTTATTCCCTCCTCCAGGTAATTTTTGACCTCATCATGCATCATGGGAAATAAGAAATTATCAGACCATGCCCCTCTTGACATGGTGTATTCTTTGTCAGAAGAAAGGGCGCCGTTTAGGTCTTGGAGATTTAAACCATCTCTTCTTAAAGACGATAAATGTGTCTCCTACCTCACATATGAATTTAGGATATTTTACTAAATTAATTCACCTACAATGAACAACTCCACTATTTCATGGGAAACGTGCAAGGCTTTCTGTCGAGGTCTAGTGATGTCTTATGAGGTTGCCAAGAGACGTAAAAAGAATGAACAGTGCAAATTCCTCAAGATTAAATTAACTGATTTGGAGAATCAATACATTCTATCCCATTCTGCAAATTTACTTCAACAAGTCACAGCTACTAGAGCTGCATTAAATACGCTACTGATCCAAGACTCGGAACATTCGTTAAAATATGCTAGACAAGAAACTTGCGAATTTAGTGATAAACCTGGAAAATATCTTGCCAATCCTGCAAAAAAGAGGGCAAATTCCCAAACCATTGCTTGTATTTTAGATGACAATGGGATCAGATCATTTGAATCAAAAACCATTAACAGGGAGTTTGCACTCTTCTATTCTAACCTTTATAAATCTGAAAAACCTGAGAACGCTACTGTTCTGATGTACAAGTTCTTTTCAGAGTTAAAACTCCCACAAATTACTGATGCCCAGAAATTTCAGCTTAATGCTCCAATAACAAGAGAGGAGGCACTTATTGTCTTGAAATCTATGCCCTCTGGAAAGGCTGCAGGGCCGGACGGTTTTGGCTGGGAGTTTTTTCAGGAGTTTAGCCACATCCTTCTTGATCCATTGTTAGCCATGCTAAATCATTCGTTTGAAGTTGGAATTTTGCCACAATCTTTGAGAGGCAAATATTTCCCCGATTTTAAAGAAAAGATAAATGTCCTGAGAAGTGCGCCTCATACAGACCAATAGCTTTATTAAATTCAGATCAGAAATTACTTCCTAAAATATTAGCTTTGTGTCTGGAAAAAGTTTTACCATATATTATTATATAGATAATAATATATTATAATATATTATTATAATAATATTATAATAAGGCCAGACTGGCTTTATTAAGCGTCGGAATTCTAGTGATAATACAAGAAGGCTTTTTAATATCATCCAATTATGTCGAGATTTCAAACACCCAGCTATGGTCCCCTCTCTCAATGCCGAAAAGGCATTTGACAGAGTTGAATGGCCTTATTTGTTTTTTGCTTTGGAGGCATTTGGTTTGGGATAATACTTTATCAATTGGATTAAGGTTCTTTATAACTCCCCTATGACGAACGGGTTGAGATCCAAAAATTTCCCTTTGCAATGGGGAAACCGTCAGGATGATCCTCTCAGGCCACTACTTTTCAATCTTGTCGGTGAACGTCTGGCGCAGGCCTTAAGGCAGTCAATTCGAATATCCGCGATTAGAGTTGGAGATGGGGAACATAAGATCACATTGTATGCTGATGATGTGCTAATATTTCTTTCTCAATCTCAATTGTCGATTCCTCACCTAATACAGGTTATTTCTGCATTTGGTGCTTTTTCAGGGTATAAAAGAAATTTTACCAAGTCAGAGGCTATGCCTCTGGGATCTCTTACATCTATTCCAGATTTATCTGAACCCTTTGCTTTCCAGTGGTCCCCTGATGGCTTCCATTGTTTGGGTGTGTTTATTACACCAACATATGATCTGCTTTATAAAAATAATTTTCCGTCCCTCTTAAACACAATCAAAGCTGATCTAGACCGCCGGGCCCATTTACCTCTCTCTTGGTTGGGCAGGATTGCGCTCATAAAAATGAGTATTCTTCCTTGACTTTTCTATACTCTACAAATGATTCCCTTATCTAATAAGGTCATGAAGGAGCTTGAAGGATGGCTAAGCTCCTTTAGATGGACTAAGAGGAAACCTAGACTAAAATTTGCTAAACTTCAAACACATGGCTCTGATTGGGGCCTGGATTTACCCGATCTAAGACTTTATCAACTAGCTGTGCACCTTCGTGTGATAGAAAACTGGTTTTAAAACGATTCGATATCAACTTGGATTGACATTGAGAATTTGCAGTTAAAATGTCCTTTATGAAATCTCTTACTTATTAAAGAATGCAAACTTCTTTAAAATGTGTTTTAATCCAGTTACTCTCTACAGTTAAAGCATGGAGCCTTATTCATAAGTTAGAAGGTCGTGCTGAGTTAACATCTCCTCTTACTCCAATTTAAATGAGCCAGATTTTGCACGTGGCTATTCGGACAGGAGCTTCAGGAGGCCATGCGCACGTGACATGTTCGATGGGCAGACTATTTTATCCTTTCCTCAGTTACAGCATCAGTTTGGTCTTTGGTCTGAAATCTGCCGAGTATAAATACTTACAAATTTTACATTACAAAAGATACCACACTTACAACTGACTGCTCAATTTCACAGGTTGAAAGAATTCTATCTTTGCAAGTTTCAGAACGCAGTAGTATTTTTTACAAAGCTCTCATCTCTAATCTACCTTCAACCTCCATGGCCTCAAAAATGGCATGGGAAAGGGATCTTGAGGTTACCATTGGAAATGATAAGTGGCAGCAGGCTTATGCCAAAGACATATCGGTTTGCAATCGCTTTAAATCTATTCTATTTATTCTATAGCCCTTACAACTAAAATGGATCCCAATGCTTCTCCATTTTGTTGTAAATGCAAAATTGAGATTAGTGATATTATTCATTATTTTTGGATGTGTCCAAAGATTCTGAGATATTGGTCAAGTGTACTAGATGAATTAAAAGCCCAAAAAGGACTACTTCGAAACTCAGCGAGTATCACACTTCATTGCAGTCATAGGGCGTTGGCAGTTGAACTGTATTTCCTACTTTGATTATTAAATTTTGTAATTAATTTACGGTTTACATGCGTGCCAATTCCCGCTGATTATATTCCAACAGATCCAGCCAACGCCGTCATTAGGAACAAGCATCGCTTCACTTGGTGGTCTCGGTACGGTTCGTTTTAAAGGGGTCTGAGTGCGGTTGTTGTGTTCACATAAGCACAAAAAATGCCGAGTCATCAATCCAAGTTCGTTTAGAGGGCTGAAAAGGACCAAGTGTGAAAATCTGTAGGTGGAGATTAAGGGTGTTAAGGCCCAAGAGGTGATAGAAGAACACAAAACTGAACAGTATCAAGTTCTCCAAGCTGTGTTGTCCCATCCTAATCGGAAATTGCATCCGTCCCAATCCCATTGCTAAATGTAAAGGTGGGTGTGAATAGCAGTTTATTAACGAGAATGTAGCGCCCTTGCTACCAGATTCCCCGTCGAGTAAAATTTTGTAGCGACTTGCTACCTTAATGTTGAAACAATGTGATAATTGCCCCAGTGCGTTTTCAGAGACAACATGAACCTGAAAATGAAAGTGATAAACTAAATGAACACATCATTAATTAGTTTTGAAAAGTCTGAAAATAATATTGCTCAAATAAAATATCATTAAATAACATATAAAATAATATTGCTCAAACCATCTTGCAGTAATATTATTTTAAATTTTTACTTCTCAGATCAATCTGATAGTGAACATAATTGGAGCGTTTTGAAAATGCTTTTATATATATATATATATATATATATATATATATATATATATATATATATATATATATATATATATATATATATATAACATATTTTTCCAGTTCAAAAGAATAAATAGCCTGTAAGACTCATTCAATCAAAAGCTAATTAAGGTGGCAAGTGAAGGAGGTTAGCACTACTATCTCACAGCAAGAAGGTTGTGGGTTCAAATCCGGCCTGGGCCACTCTGTGTGGAGTTTGCATGCTCTCCCCGTGTTCGCGTGGGTTTCCTCTGGGTACTCCGGTTTCCCCCACCCACAAAACATGCATCATAGGAACACTCATAGGAACACATAGGATACAACCAGTATCCCTGACCAAGGAACTGGCTTTAGAACTGGAGTTGGTCCCCGGGCGCCACTCTGTAGCTGCCCCCTGCTCCTAACTATAGGATGGGTCAAATGCAGAGGACGAATTACCCCACGGGGTTCAATAAAGTATATCTATCTATCCATCTATGCCAGTTACATGACAGCAATGAATCAAGATAGATTCCCATCCGGTTCAAGTGCTCCACTTACTAGTATTAACATTTGTCAATATAATCATGCATAATCATATCCTTCCCATTTTTTTTTACAATTTGCCCTCTGAACCACAGTGTTTGACAACTTACAGAATTTCACTATCATGTGAATACTTTTCAAAAAGACACATCAGATGGAGAAACTAATCAAACTTGAACATTTTAATTCTGTTCAGGGTGGGCCATTATCCACAATTTTTTTGGGAAGGATCAGTGTCAGTATTATCTAAAGGCCAAAAAAAATGTTCGGGGGGGGGCACCCATGGACCCCACCTCAAATTCCTGACATTACTTGAAAGGTACAAATTTTTTTTTTTGTGGCTTGAGCTGGCACAAGTCCGAATTGCTTACTAGTCATTTTAAATATTTCTGCTGTGGGTGTATTCCCCGTGTGCAATGGTGATTACCTTCACAAATCAAAGCTGTATTACTTCCACGAATTAGAAGTTTGATACCCAGTCTGAAAATACGAAATTTCAAAGCTAACAACCAGGTTTGTTTTATAGTGTACCAGCGGTCATAACAAGAAAAATGTGAGCTGGGGCTCACAGAGGTTTACCCCCCCCTCCGGCTCCTTCTGTGAACACTACACAAATTTATATATCATCGGTCAATATTTAGGCAAGTTATGATCCGGAAAGGAATCGACCAATGAGAATTAATCAACCTCATTAAATATGCGTGAACTTGGGCGGATCACGTTGGACATGGTACTGATCCTTTGTCATCCCAAAAGGCATGCACACACCGAAAATTGTGTAAATCGGTGAATATTTAGGCAAGTTGTGATCTGGAAAGGAATGGACCAATGAGAATTCATGAATCTCATTAAACATGCGTAAATTTGGGCGGATCACCTTGGACATCAAATTCATCCTTCGTCATCCCAAAAGGCATGCACACACTGAAAATTGTGTGAATCGGTCAATTTTTTGGCCAAGTTATGGTCTGGAAACGAGCGTGACGGACGAACGGACGAAAGAACGGAAAAAGCGATTGCTTTATACCCCCCTTCCTCCGGGGGTTATAAAAATCAAAGTGGACTAGGAGCCCAAGGCACCTAGAGCTTACAAACTTCCACACGAGAATGTTTTTTTTTTAACGCAGAAATATTTTATCACTTCGGCTTTGTGTCCACACGGAGACAGCGAAAACGCAGGGCGAAAACAGCGTTTCTTGAAAATGGGCTCCAGATTGAGAAAATCTTAAAACCCCACCCCAGCGTTTTCATGTGGATAAACAAAACAGGGTTTTTTTGGAAACGATGACTTGATAACCGCCATCCCCAACTAGTCTGCACACACACGCTTTATTCGCATGCTCGCCGCCTGATCTCCATTTTTGGTCTATTTGCGTAGACATGGTACAGCGCCATACAAAGGCCTGAAATATTCACTACAGCGTTTTGGGTCATTTTAGGCATCTCCATGTGGACGCAGATATTTTTAGAAATGATGCCATGTGGACAGGAGATTTTTTAGACAGAACAAAAAAAAAAAGGAAAAAAAAAAAGAAAAAAAGGCCGCTTTTGAAAATCTCCGTCTCCGTGTAGACAAGGGCTATGTTTTGTCTCTTTTCAATTCTACACACTGGCATAGATGAAAAGTTTGCAAGCTAAGGGAATAATGTACTGCATGACTGCAGAGTCAAGCTGAATTATAAAATATTAGTTTGAAGGGTATTTTCCCCCCTTCTTCCATACAGTTCATCAGACACAGAGTCAAACGCACAATGGTGGAGCCCTCAGTATTTAAACAAGAGCAGATGGCTTACGCCTTAAAACAAGGCTCATTAAAGACCAATGAGATGCCAGCTCCATGCTACTGCCAACTGCAGTGCCCCAGGGGTCTAGCTGCATTACACACTGGAACAGTCCGAGATGGATCCCAGACTGTGGGATCCAACCTGGCATGAAAACTGTGCCAGACAGGATGAGCCACGGAGCAGGAAATGACATGTGAATCATAGATCCTTTTTTCACACAACCATCGAGAAACGGGTCAAAAAAAGCTTGGTCTTCAGGTCAAAACAAATACAGAAGTTAGTCATGAAAACGAGATAAATCAAAAGGACGGCAGTGTACTCAAGTGTTAAGCAAGTAGGTGCCCGGGTTCCCTGAAAACGAAAACCTTTCCCAGTAACTATTTTAAGATTGCATAATGATTTTAAGAAATTGGACCTGGCGAGTTCCTTTGACCTCATGACAAAGACGAGACCTCATCATTTAAACATCCAGTCACCCTCCCCACAAAAAACTGAAAAGAGACATTTTATGTCCAGGACACCAACAACCCTATGGGCTCCATCATAAACCCGGCACAGAGTGGAGCAAAGCGTGACGAAAGTGTTTTGGCCATTTCATGACCAGCGCAGTCGTCACTTTTATGTCCAGCGCCAAGTTTGCTTTAATAGCAAATGCGCTTGTGCCAAACTAAGCGCCCATGGGCGTGTTGGTCTTAAAAAGAAGCGTGGTTAGGCACACTGATGGTGTGTCATTATCTTGAGGTAGCAGAAAGCGATACAACTCAAACAATTTTAAACAATATTTTAAAAATATTTTAGATATCACTGTGATCAGGGTTCCATAACATCAGCACAGTTTTGCTTGAGCGCTTTCACCTTGCAAATGAGTAGACCCATTTCCTCAGTTTACTCACCGTACTCAACTAGGGAAAATGGATTTAGACACCCTAAATGCATTTGCACCATGCACTTCATATCGTGCTCTTAGATCTTTAAAATGGGGCCCTGGAACTCTAAGGAAAGTTACTGAAGTGTAAAGTCCACTCACTTCATGCCAAATTTGACCTTCTTGTTCTCCACCATAAGGTCACAGATGTAGCGCACGGAGAGGTAGCGAAGCAACTTGATGTCCAGGCCGCGCACCTTGTCAAACAGCTGGGAGTCCCCATTTCTGAAAGGGTGAAAGGCCTTCCAATAGGTCAACTAGTAACAGCAAATTCAAAGGACTACACCAGGATGCAAATACACAGAAATGAACATAGCAGGAACAGTAAACAGAGCAGTCACCTCAGGATAGCAAATATAAGGACAGCAACAGTATCTAAATATGACCATGGGCCAAAAGCAGAAAAGGAAGGCTCTCCAAGCTGAGGTCTTTTCATAAACTGACAATAAGGGAGTCAACTAACAACAGTCTACAAAATTAATGCAAGAGTACCCAAGTTAATCATAAAATTAAATGAAGGAACAGGACCAGACTTATGGGGTTCTCCATCTGTTTTAGCATGTTATACAACTTTTTTCTGCATGTAAAACATCTGCAAAGTCACAAAAACCAAAGTCTACGCCAAAGGGAGACAGAAAACTCGCTGACAGAAAACGGCTCCTAAAACGCCTGAAACAACTCTTCCGCAGTCCACCTTTTTCTTCCATTACCTGTCTATGTGACTACGTTAAATATTTGCATAAGGCTGGAAAAGCAGCCAGATAGGCAGCCCTTCAAACAAAGCAAGGAAGAATGATGGCCAAGAAGGTTTTAGTTAGGGTGTATTGCAATGTTGAGAAGACGTACAGTACAGTCGCCGTTAAAACCAAAGAAAAGGTCGTTAATCCGGCAGTAGGGGGGGCATTCGGCTGTCGGTAGGACTGGGAAATCTTGTCGTTAGCTGTGCGGTAGGACAGGCGTCTTGACGCACACGAAGACAAAAGACCTCCTGCCGCCTACCGCGCACGCGGTAGCTGGGCAATAGCTCGTTAGCCGGGTGTTTGTTTAATCATAACTGAGCCACGAGGGCGGTTGGGGAGGTCGTGTTGACAGTAGTCCGTACATGTAGATAATGGCACAGCTTTTTGGCGATTAATTTCCATATATTAATTCAAGAGTAACGTTAGCCTACATAAAATATTGATTTGCTTTGGCACAGGTGATGTTCCCGGTAATCATTTCTGCAAACCTTTTTATATTAGACGATACAGTTTGCTCAACCTGTGCAGTATAATACGTAATTAGATTATTAAATATCATGCTATTTTTGGAGAGGATTTTGTTTGTCAGGTATCATTTCTGCAATATTTTATGTTCAGAGATAATGAATACATAATGTGCTTTTATGTATGCCTACTATTATTTTGCACTCAAGTGCCGAAATATATTTTTCCTGTTACAAACCTGTAATTTAGTAGCTTATATCCATTCCTATATCGAAGATTACTCGCACCTCGTCTCCGTAAAATTTACGGAATGAACTTGAATGTTTTTCGATTTATATACAGTTTTGCTCTAAAATGTTAATAAGCAATTTTTAACCAATTTTTCATGACAAAATATATTGCATCATCTGTATTTGTTTTAACGATTTGTCGTAACTATTCAGATGTTCAAATATAATGTCCGCAAAGCTTGCAACTAGAAAATAATTGTGTACAATATGAATTTAGTTTGACCATAACGAATCTTGAATGCACTAAAAAAAAAAAAAAAAAAAAAAACCACAAGGTCACGACCAGTACATCAATTGCTGGATGTTGGATAGCCTATTGTTTTGCAATTAGGCTGCATGGCTTACATATGGAGTCCTGTAAATCCTTTTAACTCTGTTAATAATGAAACCCGCTGATCCGTAATCCCAGATTATTCACATCTACTGGACTTTTGGTGTCTTCAGCTGCACCCTGGAGTAAGAAGTCAACCATCCCACAGGCTATACTCTTTATAATTAGGCACATGAATAAAAATGTATTTATACAGTATAAAGTAAAATGCTCCGAAATCAGTAACTCAGTTATTTGTTAAAAATATATGAAAGAATTTAAAACACGTATTATACATATAACAATCTAGGTAGAGATTGCAGGATATTTTCTTCAAGTGAGCAGTTGGTTTGGATTAATTACAGTTCACACTGTCTAAGCTACATCAGAGTTATATTTAAACATGTCATCTCTAATCACAGTTAGTTTATTTACATTGCGGTTGGCTTTTCAAAACCAATAAATGAATTGTGGCACACTTGGCTGAAGGTCTACCCACAAACTCTCAGAATCACAGTTTCTGCAATAAAAAGACACATATTTAAAATACCAAAAAAAATTGCATATATTACACTGTCGAATTTATCATATTTTTTTTCCTTGTTCATGCTAGGCTTTTTAAGCAGAGGAATTGATCAGCCACATGCTTTCCAGAGGCCACAAAAGCTCTCACTTCCACTTTCACTGCTAGAGAAAATAAAAAGATGTTAAAAAACAGAACTGCAAAACAAACGTAATTCTAACAGTCAAAATGCCCTCTATTCTATAACTTGCACACAGTACTACATTCAGTTCCGCGGAGCCAGATGTGGTTATTCCTGGTAGTAAATTGTAATACGGTTCATTGGTCAGCAGTGTGAAGTACCACGTTATTGCGCGTTAAATCTTGGTTAGAAGGGCAAATTGCCCGAGGTAACCAGGCATTAACTAACGCCGTCTCTTCGGTTTTGACGGCGACTGTACTGTAGCTTTCTTCAGTAAAAAGACAAATTCCCTTTGTATGGACTTAAAAAAGAAAAACAATAGGAAGTTAAAATTATTTTTCCCCACCATTCCTCAGCAGTCCAACCCCAACCTTTTATTGTGTTCCTTTCATTATATGGAGCACTGCTTCCCGGCCGATCACAAGTGTGGGCTAAAAGAGACATCAGCCAAGTGATGCGTTGACTGAGTGAGTGAGCCGGAGATGCTGCACACACACCCTGTACAGCTGTAACTACATCCTTCATGATCATAGAAAAACATGCAAATATTTGTAAAACTAGTTAAATAAGCAATAAACAATGACATGGCAGTCATTAAATGAAAATGATTATGACCATTAAAAACATACAAAGGTTTGTAAGACCAGGCAAATAAGCAATAAACAATGACAAGGCTGTCATTCTATGAAAATAACTGCTCACCTACAGTATGTGGTGAATCCAATTAGGTAAGCAATTATTTTCAAATAATGACCGGCATGAGGTTGCTCATTTTGCTTATACCACGGTTACCATACATGCATACTATATACTATATCATTTTTTAAACCCAAAAATTGCTTCTATAAGCAGACTTCCACCACTATTTACTTATGTTGCTTTGAACCAGCTGAAATTTCCCTCACTATTTCCAAGAGAGCAACTGTCAGTTCCATTTTGTTTTATTACCAGATAGAAGTTGTGGTTACCAAATCCACAGCGTCACAGTTCCAATCGCACAGTCATTTTCACCTTGTGCTCACTCCCATTTATTATAATGTCCAGATCACCACTCATCGCTAAATATCAAAATAGTTATTTTACTAAACTCTAAAAATGTCCATGTTCACATTCGCTTGCAATATTGTAACTTCGTGACTCAAAGTGACCCAAAAATATTAGCATGGAATTAAAATGTGCAGTCAGAAGGCTCGCACTTTTAGAACAACTTCATGGGTGTCCAATAATACACACCCTTCAAGCAATCGCAATTCAGTTTTCAAATGACCTGTGGCATCAATGGAAATACTGACTGAAAACTGGACATAATAATATGGCCCCTTTAATACCCCAAGGGACCTGTCACCATTTTACACAGAATGCAAATTGTATTCTTTTATTCTAGAAATACAACCAAATTTAATTTGCAAGCCATTTGTCCAAAAGTTTTAATTCTTATGTCAAAACATTTTGATTCTAGTAATCCCCCCCCCCCCCCCCAAGCTTCAGAACACTCCACTTTTTTTTTTTTTTTTTTTTTTTAAACGCAGGGGCCCAGTGCTTTGTGTTCTCACCGCACTGCGCTGTCCTCCTCTGGAACTTCCTCTGTTTCGGTCACAGTGTCATCAGAGCCCCCTGAGGAGAGACGAGCGGAGCATCAACAGGAGGTGGGAGGGGCCTCTCTGCACCTGAGCCAGCTAACCGCAGAGCCTGTACTACGCCTCGCCTCGACACCTGTATCAGTACCCACAGCTCAGGAGGAGACGCACTGCTCGCGCTTTCACATGGTTAAAGAGAGCAGGGGGCTGTTGTGCTTATGGGGAAACTAAAAAAAATTAAAAATTACTGACCAAATTTAACGGCTGGTAGGGAGTGAGTCTCACTTCAGAGGGCTGGGCTACATCACTGAAAGCTTTTCAGAAACTTCAGAGGTAAAAAATGAAGAAGGGAAAAGTCTTATTTAAAAAGAGGAAGAGTAAACCAGAAATGCTACTGCATGAAAGACTGATTCCGAGGTTAAGCACGTTTGCCCTTTTTGTCAGCACGTGGTCGAAAAATTCTCAGCGCGTAATGGCAGATATGCTGTCTTTAGAGACATATCAGCCAGGCATAAACAATGGCTGATAAGAGTCCATGTTTCAGTGACCAAAGTGAAACATTACTTCAAAACAGCTTTTTTTTAGCTGCTCGCGTAATTATTTTCACGCAAGATGATTCACCACACATTGTGGGGAAAAAAACTTCCATTTCAGTGATCAAGAAGGAAAGAGCGGGCATTTGATATTATCAGAGTTTAAGCATCACCTTAAATGAACTTTATAATTTATTCCATGCATTTTTTTTTCCAGCTGATAAAAGGCCAAGCGTTCCTTATGAGCATTATTACCCATAATCCGCAGCATACCTGATCAACAATGAATGAAAGATTTGACAACTGTTGCTAACATTCCTTTCCAAGAGAGTTATGGCGAATGTTAATTCCTGACATCTGTAATCTCAGTATCTCTGGTCAAAGCTTGCAACCGCAAATGAGTTCACAGTGCAAGCACAATTGAGAAGGTGCAAGAGTGGCAAACAGACAAAACCAGTTCTGACAGGAAACAGGGCCAGCCAGGACCACCTCTGTTACCCAGCTTTAACTCTCACCATATCTTATTGAGGCTTGTACAACAGAAGTCAAAGCAGTCAAACAGAAAGATAACAACAAAAAGTGCCAGAATCAAAGTGCAACAATGCCTCTACAAAGAAAAAAATAAAAATTAACCGTCTAAAGAGAAAAATTACGGCAAAATGTGACAGACAGCCATAGTGAGATCCAGGTTTTCAGCATATTGAAGCTACTATGGTGTTAGGGGTGAGGGACCCTCATAACCCTCGTATGCCACACCATTTCCATTTTACCTCACACACCTCCCTCCCCCCAAGTGTGAAGTCCAGAGCAGTCTAGTGCCCTAAATACTTTACCCTCCATGCTTACCCCTGTTCCTCGGAAGCTTCTTGATCTTGCTGTTCTGGACTGATAAATAGACACGATGTGACACTAAGTTACTAGCTGTTCATGTACCACTCCGCTGCACTTTTGTGTATAACAGGACTAAATGTTACACTGCAACTATACAAGTCTAACAGCCGGAGCCGTTTCTATTGCAATACTGCAAGTTGAATAATTGAATTAATATCCTTCAGCAATAATATTCACCTCCTTGCTTACTACTTCTGTTCAGCTGACCTTCGATCCATCTCACACCGCAACCCCGATAAAAATAATGTTATGCAACAAGCTGGAGGCCTCATCTGAAAACCATTTACCACTAACAGTTATACTGAGAAAGGAGCATTTTCTGTATCTTTGGCCACTCTCCTTAGAACTTCAAACATATTTAATAACAGGCAATATTATTTTAGTCAACATTGTAACTCTGTGGGTAATCCATGCCCCCATACCTTCTGTCAGCTTGCTTTTAAGCACAGTCGGTCAGGGGCAATGATATGAATTTCGAATTTGGGAAAAAAAATTAAAAAAAACCATGAAAAATGGAATTGGATAAATCACGCTCAAAGTTCACAGTGGTGTTTCCATATTGGTCAAGAGCCCTGTTATTGCCAAGACAAGCCAACTTATCTAATCTCCCAAAAGCAACTTGCACAGAGCGAGCAAGAACCATTCATCTGTGAAGAATAATTGCAGAGGCCAGGGATGCATTCCAAGTTAGCTGGAGAGGGGATGTGCAGGTGAGGACAGCCGTGTTTCAGATGCAACTCTCGTTTGTTAAACCGGGCAGATCTAATCTGTGTTCCGCTTTGTAGCATTTTAACACAGCACAACTAAAAAAAAAAAAAGTATGCGGCTGAACCTTCCCTCGAGATTTTTAACAGCTTTCATTTATAATTTATGACCGTCTTCTCTTCCAAACTAAATCTTGGCCAAGTATACATGACCCACTTCACTACTACAGTACTATCATATTGCAAAAAGACAGTCTCCAGCAGCCCTCTTCGACTTGGTCCGTAAGAGTGTAGTAATCTGAGCAATGCAGCCAGTGATAATTACGGTAACAACAATGCGATAAACACCTGGTACTTGTTTTTCTTTGAGTGACTCATTGGTGGCTTCGCTCCTGAGACTGACCTGAGAAGATGTAGTTATAGCCAGTGCGTCCGTACAGCTCTCCCCAGCCAGCCAGGGTGGAAGACCTGCAGATGTGCTGAGGGACAGAAACACCATCCTAAATGAAGACACTCCAGCACCAAATGCTCCTCTCCAAGCCTGTTGAAGCCATTTGTTTCAGACACATATTTAGTTCAGTCTTGAACTATGCAGTTTCATAAATGTCCATTCAAAACAAATTTAGTCAAGGACACAACGTGATCTGTGTCAGCAAAACTGGCCCCAAATGTGGTCAATACATTCAAACACATACAGACAAACAGAGATCAAAAAAAAAGGTCACAAAATGTTGCAAAATCCTTTTCCAATTCTTGCGACTAACGCAATTGGACTACAGCACCATAATGGAAACTTCAAAATTCATAAGGACATAGTGGCCATTGAGCTGAACTAAATCAATGTGTGAACCACTGCATTATTAAGCAAAAGGGTCAAACTGGAAGTGCAGATGTTTCTGTGAATACACTCACTTCCAACCATGCAGCCTGGAGTGCAAGCAGCAATGCAGGGGAAGTCAAATGGTTCTCAAGGCATAAGATTTCAAATACTTGACACTATTATTAGATGGTTAATGGCATTATGTGCGCAAAAGGCATTTATTTCCATCAAATGTTGAAAGAAAAATATAATCGAAATTGTTTATCACAACATAAAGCACCAATAGCCATGTGCAAGCGAATGAATAAATGAGCAGCAAGACCCCGAGTCATTGTGTTGGCGGTAGGCCGTTGACACGCTTCATTATTCAATTATAAATTTGATTGCCTTGTGATAGCCATGCTGCTTGGCCCACATTTTTCTTTTAAATTGCAGAAAGAAACATGTATCAGACGAAATAAATACGCTCCCAACTTTTTAAAATGTTGTTCATGTGTCGCAGGGTATACATGTGCTCCAATAGGTGTCCATAAATCATCAGTTCACTCATGGAGAAATACTTTTTAAAGGGTAACTTTTTTCCAAATCAAATGAAGAAGACACATGCTGACACATAGACACACAGCAACTTGCAGTCGGCAAAAAGAGGATCTCACAAAAACAGAAACTTCTTCAAAATTAGCCATTCAAGTACATTTTATTTTAATTGTCTTAACAATTGGAATCCAAAACACTAGCTTGTCATTTTTTTCATCTGCAATACCGTGCAACTGAAGTCTCAATGTGGCTGTCAATGCGACAAAATGGATATGGCACGACACTCAAACCAGCAATTACATCAAAAACTCCACTAAGATGGAGGACAAGGACCATAAAATGAAATGTCTTAAGCTACATGCTGACACACACAGTCTTGGAGAAGCTTCAATTTTAGTTTTTCAAAACTGCAAACCAGTATAATTGATGGGTCCCAGAGGAAAAGCTCACATTACTGTATTAGAGCAATCGTGGAAACAATCGTTAGACTTAAGCAGTAGAACCCTGCAACAGAGAAAACCCCTCTAGTGCAGTGAAATAACCCAGCGACCTGAAGAGAACCCAACAACATGGTAATAGAACCCAGCAGCAATAACACCGAGAAGTCTGCATTCGCAGATGTAGCTCTGTTCTGCTTGGCGTTGGCTGCACATGCTCACCTTGCCGCAGTACAGGATGACGGGGCAAACGAATCTCCCCCTACAGCGAGCCATCTTGCTGCGGTTGACCAGGTCCTGCAACTTACCAATGTGCACCGTGCTCTCAAACCTGGTAAAGAGATAGGGTGGTTTACCTCACAATTCATGAGATTACTCCATTGAAAAACACTCAATACCCACCAATGAAGGACCTTCTGAACTCCAGACACCAGAAACACAACACGAGACCTTACTGGCCCATAGACAAGCAATACCACTCAATTCCTCATTACTACAATCACAGAAAGTTCTTTAATAAGCCAGTGCTAAAGAGAAATAATGTAGCAATTTTACCTCACATCAAAACTTCATCTATTAATGAGGGAAGCTCAACTCAAGACAACACTTCAGGGATGAGCAGTCACAGAAGCCCTCCCGCCCCAATGACAGATTGCCTGGGCACGCAACAGCCATTGTTGCAAAACACCCTCGAGCAGCTTTGTCACCTGCCACTGTGAGCTGAATTCAGCAACCATACAAGTTCTAATATGCAGCATCACCAAATGCATAACCAAGTTCTGCCCCGAATTATTTATTTTTCAGATGAGGTCATCAGAAAAAATGTCACAATCAAGGCAACTAAAACTGCCTCAAAGTCCATAGTCTTTATAGGACTGAACATTGTTTTAGTACAAAGCAAAACTCATGAGAAGGTGGGACTTGGTTACAAATTACCTGCATTTATTATTATCCATGCTCTCATATTCCAAGAAAACAATCTGCCGAGGATAGTGTCCACAGATTTCTCCATTGGTATTATGGATAATACTGTACTTGTAGTCTCTTCCGAACAGCTCCAAACAACGCTTTTCGATCCTCTCCACCTAGACGTAAATATGGGGAGACAGGCAAGATGTGGAAGATTGACAGTGCCACCAAAGTTAAGGGAGAGCTAAAGAAGAAGGAAATGAGTGATGTCCATTATTATTATTATTATTATGTTCCGTTTCATGGCAGGTATTACAGGCCTTGTTGAAGCAAGAAGGAAACAACATGAAAGCAAAGATGTTTCACAGATGCATTCTTTACTACCCAAAGCAACAAATGAAGCAGGACATGCTGTTTTGTCAAATTAGCATATGGTGTAATGGACTCTGTTCATGCAAGTTCACATCAGCTAGCTAGAAAACTGGCTAATGAGCAGTTCCCAGGAGTTAAAAAGTTTCAGTCTGTATTTAGTCTGATCAGATTTGGATTATCGTACATTTTGGAATCCAGGAGCAGACAACTCAGCCAGATTTTGTCCAAGTATTTTAAAGCACTTGCAGACATGATTAGCCAGATCTGAATTCAGACTTTTCAAGTTAACCTCTTTAACCCTACCCATCTCCACCTTGGAGGTTTTCCTTTAGAGACTCCATTGTCGCGCAATTAGAGATGTTGTTCTCAACAACTACTTATAACGTTAAAAATTAGCTTTGATCTCAGATGATGGACCTATGCCTTTTTATTTTTAGATGCATTTTTATGAATCAAAATTTAATCCTGGATTAATGAAATTTTGTGATGACCAAGTCATCTAGTTGAATGCACTGTTCTGAAACAAACTATAAAGGCCACTGCAAATGTCACAAATATGAGACTAAAGAAAAATATATCAACCATTAAAGCTAAAAACAATGCATTACTTCAATTAAGAAACTTTAATATGTTATTTATATTGAACCATATTTTAAAATCAATTTATAGTACATTTTGTCCCGGTAATTGCCTTCCAGTGGAATAAACGCAATTCTGAGTTTTTGGGGGGTTTTTTTGGGATCAAAATGATCTCCACCACAGTTTATCGGTCCGAACAACACGTCTTGAAGATTTGATCCAGATTAAAGCAGGGGCTAGATTATTTGATCGGATCGGTTTTTAAAATCCACAATCGTGTGTTTTTTTTTTTTGTTTTTTTTTTTTGATCAAACCAATTTCAGGATTTAGTCAAATTGACCTCCTGGGCCCTGAAGATAAGTACCCGTCCAGCTAGCCGACAGACCACTACGTCTCCGTCGTCATTCATGCAGTCGTAAGCCGGTTAAAGCTGTTCCGAGAGAATGAGAAATGCTGGCTTCACGGGTAGCTACAGGTAACGCAAACGAAAGTATAGACTAAGTGATTATCTGGCAAGAGTTGGCCAACTAGATAATTTCACAAGACGACGTTTCCACTGAAAAGCTGCATCAAGGCGAAAAGCAGATGTAACTTAAACAATCCAACTCAGAAGTTAGCCAGCTGGCTAACGTGATGACAGCAGCACACATGCCCGCCGGGTTAGGCAACGCACGCCGAGCTGAACTTACCCTCGGAGTTGCTTCCTTTGCTCTGTACTGGGTCTTCGAAAACAAATCTATTAAATCCGCGATCTCCTCGCTTCTCCTGCTGGAAATCCCAGAGTCTCTAAGGCTGCTCGACGTTGAGGGTGACGCGGCCATCATCGCAGAGGCTGCGGTGGGCTCAATCCGGACTCGCCCTCCCTCAAATACCGCTGCACCGTGGGGTTGGGAAGAGCCGCCAGGCCATCCCTTCCCAGTCAATTTCTTCCGCACTGCCCGCTTGAAGGGGCCGGAGCCGGGTATCCGTCCCGAATTCAGGGCAACGGAAAGTTGGTCGCCAGCTAGCCAACCACAAGACAGGCTAAATCAGCCAGCTAGCCGATTAGCCAAGCTAGCAAATGATGGACCGCAAATTGAGCTTGAGGATGGTTGACTATCAGAAATTCCAACGAGACAAGTTAACGTTGCCTAACGTTAGCTGCCAAACATATGTAAATCTGACGTGCAAAAGTTGAGTTAGCTTCTCATGTCCTTGTTATAATACGGATATTACAGTATAACAGAGCCGGGACAGTGTCAGTACGCATCTACTCAGTATTCTGATGTTGGCTAATCCTTATCAGAGACGAAAAATCAGCTGCAAGCACAACGCAAAGGCACAACTCTACAGCATCCCACTGCCCAGTAAGTCGCAGCCGCACCCGGTGAAGTGACTCAGGAAACCTCGAGGATCGCCGGCCTGGTCACGTTTTTCAATGTCATGCCTTCAGATCACTTTGTCTTTCGCCGAAAAAAAAGTCAGATAAGGCTTTGCAGCCTAAAATACAACCCCACTGCACGAGTAGATAAAAATATTTTCCCGGAGAAACGTGTGGCGATTGCTGTCGGACTGTGTTGCTATGAAAGATGAGACGTGGTTCAAGGGGTAAACAGGAAATTCAAATAGACATGTGACAAACACCGCCTCCCAAAATACAAAAAAAAAAAAAAAAAATCAACTGAACAACTTCCTGAAGTTACGTTGGCTTGACACAGCGCCCAGCCCCGGCTACCTTGAGAATAATGATGTCAGCTGAGGATATTTTTTTTTCAACATGCCAGTCATCGCTGGTTAGGAGAGCTGGAGATAAATCGACTGTAGACCTACAATGTACTGACTAACATCGATTTTTATGCGCCCACTCCAGCGGATGGCAAATGGAAAAAAAACAGCAAAAACAAAAGTAAAGCGGAACCTTATTTCCTTATTTCAGGGACCTAAATTATCATGTGCAAAAAAACCACAAGATCAGATCTTTTTTTTCTTTTTTTTTTTTTTGTTCTTGCATAACATCCTGTCAAAGTTGGGTCCCTCCAGTTGTCAAAATGGTCAGTTTTAACCATAAAAAAGTACAAATGTCTTTCACCTCATGCTCCTACAATGCATAAATATACACTATTTGTATCTCCTCATAATGCTCTGATATGTAGAGTAGGACTATGTAACTCGAGGAAAAATGCAAAATGACCCTTGTGATGGGTGAATAAGCAATCATGCCTCGTCCCTAAAGTTGTGTTATATTTTGCACACTGTTGAAAAGTGCATTTTCATATAAACCATTCTCTGTCATTATTTTAAAGTGAAATACACTGGCCTATTTCATATTTTCAATCATCAAGCTAATTTTAATGTAACACAAAAACAACACAAGTAAATGTTAACTGCAGCTTTTAAATGATACCTTAAGTTAGTAAAGGTAAACAGTTGTTCAAAACTTATATCACCCATGTGAAAAACATCATTGCCTCCTGAAACCTTCTTAGGTTTACCAGTTTACCAGTTATTACTGGTTGTGCCACGCTTGATGGCAACAGCCGCAATCAAATATTTGCAGTAACTGGCAATGAGTCCTTTACGTAGCTGTGGAGGAATTTGGGCCCACTATTCTTTACAATATTGTTTCGTTCTTCCAAAAAGTTCCACTTTTGACTTATCTGTCTGGGAACCAGATGTTAGCAGTGTTTTTTTGCCTTGCAGCTCTCCCATGGATGCCATCTTTGTCCAGTCTCTTTCTCAAAGTGGAATCATCAATACTGACCTTAACTGCGTGACGCCTGCAGTTCTTTAGATGTTAGTCTGGGTTCTTTTATGACCTGCTGGATAAATTGTTGATGTGCTCTTGGAGGAATTTTGGTAAGCCGGCTGCTCCTGGGAAGGGTCATCACTGTTCTATGTCACTGTTCCAGATGTCTCCATTTGTAGATAATGGCTTTCAACATAGTTTGCTGGAGTCCCAGAGCCTTATTAATGGCTTTGTAACCCTTTTGAAATGGCTAGATGTCAGTTACTTTACTTATTTTCTGTTCTTGGATTTCTGTAGATTGCTGCATCATGCTGCTTTTTGCTTTTTTCACATTGCTTGACAGGTTCTATTTCAGTGATTTTTAGATTCAGTAGAGCTTGCAGTAAATATGCCTGGGTTTGTCTTGTGAAATTGAACAAAATTTTCAGTTAAATTTGTTAAATTGGTAAATTAAGTAACTAAGGGGGGAACTGCTCATTCTTGTAGTGCCAGGGAAGGTTGGATGCTTTTAATAAATGAAATCATCATTTAAAAATTGCATTTTGTGTTAACTAGGATTATCTTTGTCAAATAGGAAAATCAAATTGATGATCTGAAGCATTCAAGTGAGCAAAATATGCAAAAATTGTGGAAATCAGTACAGGGACAAATACCGTTTCACAGCACTGTATGTTCTTCTGTTTTCTTGATAACCATTCACCTGATCGACCTCAGAGTTGGTAAGTGTAAAGATGAGGACCCAAGAAAGTGCATGGTTGAGTGAGAAGTTGTTTGGCTGAGTGGTACTCAAGAAATCTTGTGAAAACTGCAAGCAATGATACCGTGCCATCAACTATTCCAGAGACCAAGTTATTGGCCCGTTCCACTCAGTCACCTATTGAATGGGCACTGTACTAGTCTAACTGAATTGGAGGAGGGTTCAGTTTGGCTGTATGTATTTCTGTCCTTCGATTTCCTGACAATCTTTTATCTGATCAACTCAGCACTTGGTGGCTGTATTGCTGAGGACCCAAGGAAGTACAGTATTGAGTGTGATGTAGTCTGCCTGAGTGTTTCTTGAGAATGCTGTAAGCAGTAAAACAGTGGGCCCGGCGATCAACTCGTTCTGAACATGGACATTTTGAGTGGGCACTGTACTTCTTTGTACAAATTTAAAAACACAGGATTGAGGCCCAAGTCATCGCCACACAGTGAGCCTCATTTGTATTAGCATTGTGAGTGTAAGCGGGCAGTGTGTAGGTTTGGCCAACATTATAATTCATCTGCTTGTACAAAAAGCAAAGGTTTGTGCAGTTCGGCAACATATTCGCAATCCTGATGTGTCCATAACACTTAAGTATACATATATATATATATTTATACACACGCTCACACACACACACACCACATACTGCAACAATGACAACAGCATGGCTTCGAAGTAGAAGAGTCTGTGTGCTGAAGTGGCCTGCCTGCAGTCCTGATCTCTCACCGATTGAGCACATTTGGCACATACTTAAACAATAAGTCTGTCAAAGGAAAGCCAAAACTCTCCAGCCGCTGGAAGCCTGTATTAAACAAGAGTGGGATCAAATTCCAATGGCTAAACTCAAGAAACTCGTCTCAATGCCCACACACTTCCACTTTGTTAAAAAGAAGACGGGATGTTACACCATGGTAAACAAGCCCCTGTCCCAACTTTTTTGAGATCTGTAGCAGCCATCAAATTTGAAATGAGCTCATTTTGTGGATAAAATGATAAAAATTTCTCAGTTTCAACATTTGCTATGTTATCTCTGTTCAACTGTGAATAAAATACTGGCTGGTGTGATTTGAAAGTCATTGCGTTTTTATTTTATTCACAATTTACACTTTGTCCCAACTATTTCGGAATTGGGGCTGTACATTGCCTGTTCAAAAGTTATAAGTTATCATAAATGTTATCAGACAAAAAAAATCCACATAAAGATGAGTTATGACTTCTTTTTTTTTTAAGATAAGGAAATGCATCATACCATTATGGAAATCTTTTAAAGAAGTGTAGTTTGTTTGCTGAACAATTGATTGAACTTTGACCTGCTAGTCACAAGTATTTTGCTTTAATTTTTGAAGATATTCTACAAACCCACATATAGTCATGATGTACATTCTAATTGCAATAAAACAACAATCAAAACTGATTCAAGCTTTTTTTTACCAGGAGCTGCTATTTGCGGTCCAAAATATAAATCTTTCGCAGACTTTCTGCGCTTCACAAGCACGATCACACAGCGCAGCAGACAGGTCGGGCAAAAACTGTTGCCTGATAATTTCAGTCTGATTCCATCTTTTGTTCTGACTAGAAAAATTCTGGAACAAAGTGTAATTTATTCACTGGACTGTTAGTGAATAACATACGGGCAAATCTACATAATGCAGTCTAATTTTAATTTCCCACATCCTTTCAGTTAATAACTGATTTTTATGTCACAATTTGGTGTCCTCTTTTAGCCAAAAAAAAATATTTTAATTGACTTGAAATGAAATTTAAAAAAACTACTTGGGTTCAAATGATTGTTTTATCCTCACTATATCAGCTTAACAAAATAATTATGAATTAAATGCATCAATCATTACCTGCTGATAATAAAGCAATGAACAATAACTGTCCCGAAAATCTCTCCAGTATCGTGAAAACACACGCACACATATCAGAGTGAACATAAGTGTGCTTAAATGAATTTAAATGTGCGCATAAGTGTTCTGTATAGGCTGTACACTGTATTATCTGAATGATATTACTTGGAACCATGCTGTTAAAACAAAGCTGTGGTTTGTGTTTAGGCCCCTGTGATTGGATATACAGTATATCCATTATTGATGGTCTGTAATTGAATGCAAATTCTGACAGCACTCTGATTAGTGGGGCAAGTGTGTCTCATTGTCCACCAGTGACCCTCTCTTGCCATTCATGAGGGAAGGTCCTCACTGTTGGTATGTGCTCGGCTGATGGAATGGAAGTGATGAGGAGAAGCAGTTGATATCACATGTTTTGGGTTTATGTGGTTTCTTAAATAGAGAGAGGATTCACTCATGAATGCATACAAGCTGGGCATTCGAGGTTAAGAGAATAATCAGAATTTTTTTAAAAATGCAATCTTCCTTAAGTGAATTGAATATGCGCTGAATTTAGCCACCGGTTTCGTTTATGGTAGCAGTCGGAAAAAATATTCCCTTCCTTGTGAAGGTTCTGTAGTGTTTCATGGGAATGCATTTCTGCAGTGTCAGAAGCGGTTCTGATAAGACACATAAAATGAGGAGCTGCAGTCAAACCTCCAGTTGTAGGAACCTGCAAATTCATCTCTTGGGTTCTAGCTGACAGAATATGAATCTTTGAGATCTGTTTTTCAATGCATTAGACTCACTTTATTAAACATACTCATACAGGGCACAAGCATTTTAATCTATACAACTCCCCACCTGACCATTCTGTAGGCTGAAATACCGTGGAAGTGAATGCATGCTTGCAGTAAGGCTTTCATTAGCAACAAACTGGAGTAAAAGAGCATTGAGCAACTCTGATGATATTCTGTAACCTTAACATACACCTAATTCTCTCTGCTTGGGATAAATTTTGACACTGCCTAAGAATCCCAGATAATCAGTCATTATGCCAATGGTTCAGTCACAGATTTACCTTGCAGCAATTAACAGCTGATGAGAATTGAGCAAGTTTTGATGAGAACAAACGGCCATTGTCTTTTATAATTAGACTAGTTATTATTTCGACCAAAGATCATTTTGATCTTCCTTAGACATTAACCCTCTCGTGTATGAATTATGATAAACTCATTCAGGATTTTTTTACAAATATGCAGCTGTGCCCAAAATTTCAGGCATATGTATAGAGAAAAACATTTTTAAACAGCTGTACACTGTAGTGACCTCCATGCGTGAAAGGATTAAAAATGAGCATTTCAGAGAACCGCTAGCATGTAATATTGAGACTGGTTGTTTATGAAAGATGATTATGGTTTACTAAGAACATGACACAACACCCATGATGATTTCAACGAAAGTGACTGAATATGAGGAAGCGAGAAGCATTCTTGAACTACATTAATGAACTTAAGCAAGAATTCTAATAACAACAATAATATGAAAATAACAAAATTATAGCACTATTGATATGATACTGTATGATATGCATTCTCCCAAGATGGCAGCAGCTCTGTGTCTCTGTGTTCCATCTCTCTGTTTTATTGTTTGTTTTAAATGAAAGATTTTGTTTCCCTTTTATTTTGGGGCTTTTTAAATGCAGAGAACTTTCTTATTTATCTCAACGGAACTAAATCTTGATTCACCATTTTGGCTCGTAATTGGAACTGTTTGTAACCTACCAGCTATTGGGCACCTGATGCAGCCACACAGCAAGGCACTCATGTACTCCTTTGCCGGTACAGTAGCTACTGACAGCGGCAGAAAGGTCTACCTGAAGCTATAATACGAATGACTTTTCGCACTACACGCCTTGGAATTTTAACAAATCAGGGATTTTTAATTCATCTGCAATCTGGGATCAGCTTTCTGCTCTCGGCTTCCAGGAGGCAGGTCAAACACCTTGTTCAGGTGAATCTTGACACAATCTCATCATGATAATGCACCATAATGCTTCCCTTCCTGGCTTCATGGCTGGCTTTGTCCTGTCTGCCCATAACCTCTAAACGTGAAGTGCACAAGAAAAGTTTGGTGAGTGTCTGCAACATTACCACGCATGAAATGCACACACAATCCATAACAATGACTGCCAGCGGTGCGCAAAGCTTTTCCGGCTGGGATAAAGAGTGTTTGATGCCTGGCCTACAGTTAACTCTACAGCAGGTGAACTTTAAAATCTCTTAAGCCTCCTTCTTTTGAAGGAAAACTTTTTACCCGAAGATCCTACCACAGATCTCAGGAGGAAAATTTATCGCAAAAATGACACAACGCAAGCTGTGCGCATCATAAGCACATGTTGAAATGTATTATCACGCTAATGTTATTGTTATCGGGAAATGTGCAGCCAAATCCTGGGCCTGCTGCTGGTACCAACTGTCTGGATACTCCTGCTGACTTTTTAAATTGATCTGGTGTTGGCTTTATGCATTTGAATGTGAGGAGTCTTCCACCAAGACTCGACGCGGTTAAAATATGGGCAAAGTCTACAAATGCCGATATTGTTGTCTTGACAGAGACGTGGTGTCATGGTAATGGTTTTTTGTCATGTTTATGTTAAAGTTCAGTGTTCATGATTTTGTCTTTTATTTATTCTTTTTGGTTATTGTAATTCTCAGGTTTTTAGTTCATTCCATTTCTCAGTTCCATTGCACTTATCTCCCCTGTCTTGTGATCTAATTGGTTCAATCCGTCTACCCGGTTTGCGTGTTTACTTACTTCGGGTGATTTAAATGAAATCTGGTGTTTAATATATTCCTTTGATTCTCGTTTACTTTCTTTGTCTTACTGTTCTGATTACTAACAAAACTAACATTTGTACATCATAGTCTACTAACACAACTAATCCATGTATATGGATTACTAACTCACTAACGAGCACTCTAGTTAAATCTAAGTTGCACTGCTACTAATTTATACTATTTCCCACTCAGCAATCTCCCTGTTCTAGTCTCCGCCTCTTGCTTGCCTCTAGCTCTCTCTGTCTTCTTCTGAGTTTCAGCGAGATCTCTCGCAAGTGCTTAATTACTTTCCTGCACTCATTATCTGTGCACGTAGAACTCCTGGACCGGAGCTGTTTTAATGTCATAGGCTGTTTGTGTGACTCCCATTCGTGTTTTGTCTTTCGCCAATTTTCGTGGTTAGGGCTTCCCTCATGTGATTCTCCTGTTGTAATTCGTGTATTTAAGCAGACATTTCACTCTCAGCTCTTGCCAGAATTTTGATCAATATTTCTTTGTGCAGAGTGCCTTGTATGCCATTGAGTATTATTTCTCTTCTACTGGACTGTCCGACTTCGATTCTTGCTTTTGCCCTTTTTGTATTGTTTTTGTCTTTCTGGATTTCGACCCATTTTTGTATGACCACGATTTCTGTGTTTGGATGCTCTGTGTATGACCCTTGGCTTTGTTCATCGACTACGACTTTTTGCCTATCATTTTTGTACCTCTGCTCATCTGTCTTACTGGTTCTGACTCCTGCCTGTCTAGTCGACACTGTTTTTGGATTTCGTATTGTAGCTTGGCAATTCCTATGTTTTTTGGCTTTGACTCGCACTCCATTAAAGGCATACCCTTTTTTGATTTGTCTCTTACGAGTGATTCCTGAACTGTACCTCACACTTCCTAGTAAAAATTTACCATCTTCTAGCATTATTTGTAACCTCTAATAAATATGGAAGTACTTTTCCGAGCCTAACTAATGGGTACCAGCTCCCAAGCCTTTCTCTCGGTCTTCAGGAATGGGGCTGCACTCCTGGGAATCACTACTCAGTCTGTTCCTCAGCCCAATTTATTAGGAACACCCTCCAAGCCTTCTGCAATCATTAAGAATGGGACTGCTAAACTCTCCTCTGGTTTTGCTATCGGACAGTTTTGCTCTGGCGAGGTTGTCCTCCATCTGGCTATTGCTCTGGGATGCAACTGGCCGGGCATGGACATGCCCTCACACTCAAGCCTACTCCATATAACATAACATGAATGGCGAGAACAGGCCATTCAGCCCAACTACGCTCGCCAGTTTCTTTATACTATTGTGAGTATATCCCTTCAGGTACTCAGACACTCAATGGTATCTAGTTTTAAGTCAAGCCTGCTCTTGAAAACCCCCAAGGTCTCTGCCTCAACAATATGGTCAGGCAAGCTATTCCACATTGAAATTACTCTTTGGGTGAAGAAATATTTCTGTGCTAAATTTACATTTGAGCCATTTTTAGAACTTATGAATTTTTTTTTTTGGATGTTTTGTTCTGTCAGATGGTAGTCTCTATTCTGTCCCTTGTTCTTGGTTTATATTGTACTGTTTTTTTTCCAATATTGTCTTGACCTGTGTTGTGTCTAAGCTAGAAAGACCTTGGCCATATGCAGTAAGGACAGACTGCTGGTCAGCGACAATGTTCTCTAGCATATCCGCTGCTGGCGACTCCATAGCGTGTTCTGTAATGGCCGGTGGAATACGGAGGCCAGGTGCAACGACCAGACAGAAACAGAGTAGCAAGGACACAGTACAAACACGGAGAATAATACAGACCAAACAAAAGTACTTGCACTTCCAAAGGACGTATAATAGTCTGAACCACGGAAGCATAGAGAGATAGAAAAAGGGAGAAGAAACTCCAATAATTAGAAGATAGAAACTCAAACAAAACCTGACTACTGATATCTTTGGCTAAAGTGCTTAGCTACAAACAGACACTCTAGCAAAGAGCTGTGGCAAACGTCCGGCTTATATAGAGTCCGGGAAAGCGCTGCCCCAGTTGGGTAAAGAATTTGACTGAACAGGAATACGATATCGTTCCGGGATGAGAGCCACAAGGAAAAGAACCAAGACAGAACCCCCCCCCCCCCAAGGGACGTTCCCAAAAAAAACCCGAGCATGGAACTCCAAAATAATGGTGGGACCCAAGATACCCCGAGCAGGTACCCAGCACCGCTTCTCAGGACACCAAACCATCTCGCCAACCTGATAAGCCGGTGCAAAACGGTGCCTCCTATCAGCCTTCCATTTATGCACCACCATAGGGACAAACAAAACAGCCAGGCGGCTCCCCACCAGACCCAGGGTCAGACCGCAAGGTCTGAGCCACAAAGAAAAGTCCAAAACACATGCACAACATCCAGAACCATGACATTGTCATACACTGGTAACGAACATCAGAGACACTTAACTTCCATGTTGCACCGCTATTGCCATTAGTTTTCAGTGTACTCATCTCTTTAAAACATTTGATGGTGTTTCTTATAATGCCATGGCAGTATTTAACGTCTTCAGCATCATGAAGGTCCATAATGCGGGTATGAACAATATCAAAGAGCGCCTTCTGTCGTGCCATTATGTGTTTAACATTGTGAGACTGCTCAAAATTCATGTCACCTTATGTACTGGAAAGACTGACCATCAGAGGTAATTTGAAAAAATGTGGTCTCAAACCAGTTTAAACAATTTGTTTGTATCAGTAATCATGGAATGAGCCTTCAAACATGCATTCAGGTGATTCAAGAGTCAAAAAAATAAAATTTGCAACACCTTTCGATTGTTATGAAAAATGAATGTTTTCAGCATTTTTGTTTGTTACCTATATTTGTACCTCAATAGACTTGTAGGAATGATTTTTTTAATAAAAATTATAGAGTAGTAATATATTAGGACCCCTAATAGAAAATGGTGGGGAATAATGATCACTGCACACTACTGTATAGTGCCATGTAGACATTGCCTGTTTCAGGCGCAGCGCTGCATCCTAGCAAGATAACGCCAAGCCACTTACTGCACAGATTGCTGCTGCATAGCTGCATAAGGAAGGTGGTGAGGTCTGGGGTAAAGCTCGCTTCATAGGTCCTCAGGGTAAAGTGTAGAAATAACCATAATAATATTAAAACTAAGAAATTATCAATCCAACATGACTTAACCACATAAAATGTAGTATTTTGATAAAAATTTACATGGTTGCCATGGAAACGGCACTTTAACTCATTTCCTATGGAATACTTTTATATAAAATTGTCGCATTTGTACGAAATACTTGTCCTAAAAATTATACAATATAAAGTATTGAATTACAGGTGGCCCATCACCGCGATCGTCAACTAATTTTGTGTTTTCATCGGACTGTGAATGGCCATCCACGCCGCTGGCAACGGCTTACCTTAGGGAATGGTAAAATTTGCCGCGCCGTTGGCAGCAGCTTGCCCTAGGGAATGAGTTGATGACAAAATCTGAAAATATTTTGTGGCACTGATATTTCAATAGAGCATTGTCAGATTTTACTCAAATTAGTCTCATATGAAAGGTTTAAGATAGTTCTATGGAATGACATGGGATTTTTTTGTTGGAATATTTATGGATATTTAATGAGCTCTGTTATGTAACTCTAATGAAAATCCCTATCATCAACTTGCTTCATTTTCAAAATTAACCCCCTAGGGATGCACCTATAATCTTGTTATTTCATAGATTTCCAACAGATACAACTTCAGTCAAAATTTCGAGTTAATCAGATGAATATGAATGATTTTATGAATGCCACAAGGTTGAAAATCAGTCAAAATTGTGATTTTAGGTAATTCGCATTTTAAAGTCACAAGTAACAATTGAGGCAGAGGAAAAACATAGATTCTTGGTGTTTACTGGCATCACACGGCATTCCTTTATTTATTTTACTTATGTGAAAATCAAAAATATTGAAATTTTCGAAAAAATTTGTTTACATTTTTACCCTGAAGACCTCTTAAAGGAAAAGTGAATTGATTTTTGCCTTTCCGTTCCAGGTGTAGTGATCGCCACGGTTCCACTGACTGGCCTGCCAGACAGTTGGTTCCTGTACATGGCTTCTCCTGCACAACTGTGTCTGCAGCAGCACCTTCTCGTGGTGCATCCTGTTTGTACTGAGCCCACAGCGGGTGGGACCAAGTACCTAGCGGTATAACCAGGAAGGGTTGACTAGACTTTTTAGCCTTAGCTGGCAAGCAGTCTAGGAAAGGGACAACTGTGACTCAAAACTCAGCCAGATGAAGATCGTTAGCCTTGTCAAGTAGTTCATCTATGAGAGAGTTACTCTGATTCCAAACTCCTAGTTATAGGTCAGATAGCCGGGTAGGCAGGACTCATCAGCCATGATCAACAGCCAGGTTATGGGAGTAAACCAAGACCAAAATCCAGAGTGGGGCCCCGAAGGGAACTGGATACCAGCTTTGACATTTTTTCTTCAGTCCCTGTAGCCAAGCTGGTGCCAAATGTATCACTCAGCTCTCCTTTGGAACATATTAATGAGGCCGAGAGGGAGGTTCTGATGGCTGGGCACCCCGGGATCTCCATATAATTTGCCCAGATATGCGCCCTGGAGATGCCACTTCAGTGCTGCTGGATTTGTGACAGAAACAACATGGGAGCCATGCAATTATGGGCTATAAGTCCAGAGTAAATTGGTATATGCTCAGGCGCCACTGGCCGTCTCCAACAGTGTGAGGGACTGTTGTAGTCTCACTGGTCAGCTACTTCTGGCCTCAAGCTGGACAGCCCACAGTCAAAAAGGTGCTGACCCATCACACTCTGCCTGCTTCAATAGGTGCTTCAGCTCACATTTCTCAAGCTATTGTGGAATCCAGCGTAAATCCGTGCCTAGAAATCATCTTAAGAAAGGGCTCGCGTGTCATTTACGAAACTTAAGTATCTCATCAATTAAGGCGTAAGAATGCATTGATAAATGCAGCAGCTGAAAACAATCATCATTTAAATATCACGGCCCCGTATATTCACGGTTTAAAGGCCTCACCCCTGAAGTTTAAGACCTGGAGAAATGGCATTTGGCAAAGAAGAGAAATTTTTCGCAGCTCAAAATTGAGATGCTCACCTCTCAAGTTTAATTACTCCAGACAGTTTTGATTGGAAGCAGGGGTGCTGTGGAATCATTTTTTATTGATTCATTTAATTATTATTAATTGTTTATCCTTGCTTGCTCCTAGTTTGCTTTGTTTCATAACCTTTTAGGCCTGAGTGTGCACTCTCGCATGTTTCTGATTAGCTTAGGCCTGCATAACTGAAAGTTTCCATAAATCTGACTGGTGCGTCATGGCATGTAGCCTATCTGGAGTCATGAGGACCTGATGGGCCCATAACAGGGGCAAGATGTTCTTTCTCTCTCTTAGTTTATGTGCTTACAGATGACGAAGTATAAGGGAGAAGCTTCGGAATGTGAAGGAGATGAGCCGGAGAGGAGGGAGGAATCACCTGTCTTCTCTGCGAGATGTATACGCATAACTCAGGGGCGGCTTGACTCTGCTCTGTGAGATGTATACGCATAACTCAGGGGAGGGTTGACTCTTCTCTGCGAGATGTATACGCATAACTCAGGGGCAGCTTGACGTGGGTTGCGTGCATCTGCAAGAGTCTTCCAGATTACATCATGATGTGTAAATCAGCAGGGGGGGGGGGGGGGAGAAGGACGTCACAGTGTTTTCCTATATAAGCCACAGAATCATAAATGGTCCGGATCCTCCTTGATTTTGCTGACTTGGACTCTGTGTATGGGGATCCTTTTTTCTGCAGAAAAAAGATTTTTCTCGGAGTCATCTGAGTTTCTTTTTGTGAAGGTAATACCTTGAATATAAAATCAATATTCTACAACAGGCGCCGTATATGGGGGAAAAGTTAGGACAATTCCAAGGGCCCCTGACTGACAGGGGCCCCAAAAAGTAAGTAAAAATTAAGATATGATTTTGCTATCTGGGTTGAGAATTTTTTTTTTTTTTCAAATATAGTCAGAAAACAATCAAAAACAATCTCTTTGGTTTTACTTGTTTTTGGCAGTAAAAGTTAAATAACCACATTGACCAAAAAGTAAACATCCATATTGACCAACCACCCCCTGTATCTGCATGAAATGGTTTGGTCCTGCCTTAGCGCACTCACCTGTGACGGTGCTTAGTAGCAGTCAGTAGTTGCGCCAGAGCGCTACAATGCTGCCTAGTACTAAAATACAAAAGTAAAATCCGGTTTTCAAAAAAGGAAAGAGAAAGGAGAGAGAGGAGAGGCAAAAGAAAGGGTGTCAATATGTGACCCATTTTTTCTCCAAGAAAGTTGGGTAGCCTAGCCTACAGTCTGTGAGTGGTAGAATTTAACCTGTTAGCTTAAAGGAAGAGTTCACCCAAAAATGAAAATTCACTCATCATGTAGTCACGCCAAGGCTTATCGAAGGGTGCATTAGTTTCTTTATTCCTCAAAACACTTTTGGAGTTAAAAAGAAGAACAGCATTGAAAACAAATCCAAATCAATTGAAGAAAATGGAGACCACTTTTTGAAGCGTTTTGATTTGTAACTCCAAAAGTGTCTTGAGGAAGAAAGAAATTCATGGACACCTTTGATTAGCCTTGGGGTGAGTAGATTATGAGTGAATTTTAATTTTTGGGTGAACTTTTCCTTTAATGTCCATAGTGAAATAAGCTAGCTACAGCAGATGTAGACTCGCAGGTCAATCATTTAAGTATCATACATTCCGGAGCAAAAATATGAACTGAACAGAACTGTCTTGTCTTTTCCCGCTGTTGAGTTTTCGTCTGACATTATACGTTTTAGCATCCAGTTGGACAGCCAATCAAACACAGATTCGCAGCATATCTTAATGGTGACAAATCATACAAAACCCAAAACCAATGAAGTTGGCACGTTATGTAAATCGTAGATAAAAACAGAATACAATGATTTGCAAATCCTTTTCAACTTATATTCAATTGAATACACTGCAAAGACAAGATGTTTAATATTCAAACTGAGAAACTTTATTTTTTTTTTGCAAATAATCATTAACTTAGAATTTAAAGGCAGCAACACATTGCAAAAAAGTTGGCACAGGGTCCTTTTTACCACTGTGTTACATCGCCTTTCCTTTTAACGACCCTCAGTAAACGTTTGGGAACTGAGGAGACCAATTTTTGAAGCTTTTCAGGTGGAACTCCTTCCCATTCTTGCTTGATGTACAGCTTAAGTTGTTCAACAGTCCGGGGTCTCCGTTGTCGTATTTTAAGCTTCATAATGCGCCGCACATTTTCAATGGGAGACAGGTCTGGACTACAGGCAGGCCAGTCTAGTACCTGCACTCTTTTACTACGGAGCCATGCTGTTGTAACACGTGCAGAATGTGGCTTGGCATTGTCTTGCTGAAATAAGCAGGGGCGTCCATGAAAAAGACGTTGCTTGGATGGCAATATATGTTGCTCCAAAACCTGTATGTACCTTTCAGCATTAATGGTGCCTTCACATATGTGTAAGTTGCCCATGCCTTGGGCACTAATACACCCCCATACCATCACAGATGCTGGCTTTTGAACTTTGCACCTATAACAGTCCGGATGGTTCTTTTCCTCTTTGGTCCGGAGGACACGACGTCTACAGTTTCCAAAAACAATTTGGAATGTGGACTCGTCAGACCACAGAACACTTTTCCACTTTGCATCAGTCCATCTTAGATGAGCTTGGGCCCAGCGAAGCCGGCGGCGTTTCTGGGTGCTGTTGATAAATGGCTTTCGCTTTGCATTGTAGAGTTTTAACTTGCACTTGCAGATGTAGCGACGAACTGTAGTTACAGTCAGTGGTTTTCTGAAGTGTTCATGAGCCCATGTGGTGATGTCCTTCACACACAGATGTCGGTTTTTGATGCAGTACCGCCTGAGGGATCGAAGGTCACGGGCATTTAATGTTGGTTTTTGGCCTTGTCGCTTACGTGCAGTGATTTCTCCAGATTCTCTGAACCTTTTGACGATATTACGGATCGTAGATGATGAAATCCCTAAATTTCTTGCAATAGCTCATTGAGGAATGTTGTTTTTAAACTGTTCGACAATCAGCTCACGCATTTGTTCACTAAGTGGTGACCCTCTCCCCATCCTTGTTTGTGAAGGACTGAGCATTTCAGGGAAGCTGCTTGTTGACCTGTTGACCTGTTCAAACATGAAGTAACTTGTCTTTGCAGTGTATTCAATTGAATATAGGTTGAAAAGGATTTGAAAATCATTGTATTCTGTTTGTATTTACGATTTACACAACGTGCCAACTTCACTGGTTTTGGGTTTTGTATTTATGAACTGATAGGCAGACAACCTAGCGACTGTACAATGGGTGTATCACAGTGGAAATAGAGGTGGAGATGCTGACAGAGAGGGGAGGGTTATTCAATAAACACAGTCATGATTGTGACAAAGTCATCAAGCAGTGTTCAGGATGAAAGATCATCAATGGAGGCTGCCAGAATGCACACAGGAAACCATATTCTAAATCTATGGTTTTATTTAGGGAAATTCTTTGAAGTTGTCAGTTCTATAAATGATTGTATGTCAATTGTCGAGGTGCACAGTTTTTTTTGTTTGTGTGTCGCGGTATATCCTGCTGCTAAGAAAGTGTCCTAGCGACATCTACTTTTATAGTTAAAGAAATTCAAGAGCTTGTACATTGATACTTTTGCTTAAATAAAAAAATTGGACACAGTTCTATAACTTTTAGTGGAGTGTTTTTTTTTATTACAAGAATATCTGTAATTTGAGTTGAGTCAGGCATATGTGTACTTCTTTGTCCTCTGCTGAGCCCTGGTATTTTAGCATTACAGGTCCCAAGACCCTAGGTCAAATTCTCATTGCAATGCAAACTTTCTGTGTACTGAGTTAGGACACATCCTTTCAAACATTTTGGCTTCAGTTAGATGATTGTCAATGGCCTTCACAGTCAACTTGACCTCAAATATAAGACCTTAAAATTTGGAATTTCCATGACTGATGATTTTCCATTTTGGAATTTTACAATAAAAAAATCAAATAGTGAATTGCATACTATATGCTGACTGTTGCATGTACAACTCCCTAGCAGTAAATATTGCACTGGTAGTATTGAATTAAAAGAAGCAAGACAGATGCAAGCCTTCAGATTTGGAGTTGCGTAAAGCTTTTAATGGGTCAGTTAGGTCCTAGAGATGTGGTGACAACAGCTGCCCGCGGGGGTGGGGGGGGGGGGTTGCAAATGTGATTTTTTTTTTCATGGGGCCCAGAATTCCTGGTGGCGACCCTGTTTGGAAGTCTAAGATTGGCAGGAGCACAAAGAAACAGTGCTTGGGCAGAAGTCACTGCTGCCATCAATAGCCTTTCAGAGGTAAACTGGAATACAACAGAGGTTTAAGCATTTAATTTGTACATCCCTGAAAGGTTTGGCTGTTCTAATCATTTTATATTTTAGTCTTCATTTTGCTAATTGTCTTATACCCACTTTTAAACAGTTTTTGCCATATATTTAAAAATAATCAGACCTAAAACTTGCCACACAAAGACCTGTTGCGGCTTTAAGGTGCAACACAATGCAGACTGGAGGAGGCCATTCTGATTTCAGCCTGACTCAAACGGTAACTGAGGAGTAAGGGGCTACTCTCATCGGGTTGCCCTCAATTTCAGGCGTAAGTGGTGGAGCAGATACCGATGCACCACCCGAGTCTAAGCAAAACAACGGTAAGTTAAATACTAGTGCCTGCATTTAAAGAATCACACAAGTGTATTCACTCACAATTGTGTTTATTCATTTTATTCATTTTTGCAAAACAATCAAGGCCAAGCACCAGTCATGTTCAGTGCCCCACAAAGACTGTGGGGATCCATCCCTACAGAGGCAGGTAACGATGCGAGAGCATGCGACTGCCTCTCATTCTCGTCCGCCGCCGTGACCCTGGGTTTAAACAGCAGACATCCAGGAAATACGAACCGAAATGTCATTCAATGGTGGAAATCAATTGCGCCCGCCTAGCCATTAATGACACTTTAAAAGAAATGAACGAGAATTTGAAAGGAGCAAATGAATAATTTCACTAAACATGGCGCATTGTCTAGTTGTTCACACGGGACAGCCTAATCAAAGAGAACAATAACAAAATAAGAAGTGCTAAATGAGAGCTTCTCTCCGGCTTATAGCCTCCAGTTGTGGCTGCTGTGGCCAGAGCTCTCTAGGCGTTGGATCATCTTGGACTTGTTCATCGAATGGCACCCGAATCAACATATGGAATTGCACAGGCCAAAATGATGTTGCACACCTTTTCAGGGGTCTACAGCAGAGATATCCCTACCGACCCAAGACACAGCCATCTGCCCCTTAGCAAGCCTATACAGCACTCTGCTGTGGTGCACATGCCAGTGCGTGCACTGTTAAATCTGCATTCTTGATCTGATAGAAGATTGGCAAGACATGTTAGAGGGCAGCCTACTCGGTAACGGGATCACCTTTGTCACCTAACCTTCGCTTAGTTCTTCAAAGGAGCACAAGCAAAAGTTCTATGCGTAAGTTCTATGCAATCTTTTTCTCCATACTATTGTCTTTTGCCTTCAGTCAGTCAGAATATATGGTATAGCTCCACTGAAGAAGTAATGGGAACCTTTTAAACCTCACATATTTGCGAGCAAAGTCCAAAGTGCGAAAACTACTGTTCAGCGAGTTGCTTCTTGCTGATGACTCTGCTCTGACCTCACCCAGTGAGGAAGCTTTGCAACATCTCATGAGCTCCTTTGCTCATGCCTGCAGAGAGTTTAGTCTCACCATAAGTATCCAAAAGACTAACATCTTCGGACAAGGCGTCAGTAGTATCCCCAGCTTGGCAATAGATGAGAACACCTCGGACGTAGAGGAAGAATTTGTGTATCACGGATCCACCGTCCCCAGCTACCTCTCTCTGGACACTGAACTAGATAAGAGGATCAGTAAAGCAGCAACACTGGTAGCTTGCATGACCAAGAGGGCATGGTAAAACCTTATGCTGACCACAGAAACCAAGATGGATGTTTTCAAAAACTGTGTGTTCAACGTGGACCCTATATACTTGCCAAGAGCTCAGCCTAAATAAATTCCACATGCGCTGCCTTTGAAGGATCCTGGGCATCACCTGGTAAGACCACATCCCAAACAAGCACATCTTAGAGAAGGCAGGAATGCCAAGCCTGTTTGCTTTGCTATCCCAAAGGTGCTTGTGCTGACATAGTCATGACAGATGAATGAAGTCTGGAAGAATCCTTAAGGAGCTTCTGTATGGGGAGCTTGCCACTGGTACTAGACCTATGGGAAGGCCTATCCTTTGGTCTTAAGATGTCTGCAAATGTGAGATGAAACAGGTAGTGTCAACCCAGAAAACTGGGAAACACAAGCCACAGACTGCAGTAGTTGGAGTGCTGTTATCAGGCCATGAATCCACACAAGTGAGAGACAGAGACAGGAGTAGTGGGAGGAGAAGAAGGAATCTAAGAGGCAGATAGAAGAAAAAACTGCTGAGCCAGATGCGAAGACCTTCAAATTCAGCGACAGTAACAGTCTGTGGCTCAAGGATTGGACTGTGCAATCACAGCGGGCACTGCAGCAACCCAGTCTGATATACCAGTGGTGTACAACCCATTGTCACTTGAGACAGAAGGAGGCATAACAGCTGCATATATTAAAAAAAGCTTGTCTCATATGAACCAACTAGAAGCCTTAGATCATCAGCCAATGGTCTTCTTGTAGTTCCTCGCACGCGCTGTAAAGCTGGAGACGCTGCTTTCAATTATTATGCCCCAAGTACATGGAATGCCCTTCCAAGGGACATCAGAGATGCCCCCACACTTAGCTCTTTCAAAAGCAAACTTAAAACATTTCTCTTTAGTGTCATTTTTAGCTAGTCTGAGCTTTTTTTTTTTTTTTTTGCATGTGTATGTCTCTCTGTTGGAATGCAGTTTTTTTATTTTATTTATTATTTTTTTTAAATATTTATATGTATGCTTATATGTCTACTCCTGTGAAGCACATTGTGTTGCCTTTGGATATGAAATGTGCTCTATAAATAAATTTTCTTCTTCTTCTCCATAAGTTAAGAGTAAGAGTGCTAGATTGGCTTGCCTGCAGTCCCAATCTGTCTCCAATTAAAAATGTAAGGCACATTATGAGGGAAAATATACAGCAATGAAGGCCCCATTCAACTGCACAGCTGAAGATCTGCATAGCCTAATGGTGGAATGGGGGAAAACCCTACTTGCTAGACTGGAGGAACTGGTCTCTTCATTGGCAAAACTCTTAATAAGCACGATTAAAAGACCTTGTGATGTCACTCGGTATCAAACAGTTGAATTTTTTCCACTTTTCTGGACTCTGTTGGCTGTTGCAGTCATTACATGGTTATGACATGTTTAAACATCTCATGGTGTTTTTGCACCGTTTTCAACATTGAAAAAAGTAAAAGAAATCAGCCCTTTTTAACTTTATCTGCATCCTCCATGACGCAGAAACTTTCTTGGAATTGGGGTTGTAATATTAATAACCACAAAAACTGCAACAACAATAATAATAGTGCCGTTGTATTATTATTATTATTACTATTATTGTTATATTGAAATTCCACAGCCTACCTTGATATGGTTGCTGACTATGTAAAGCCTTTTGCTCCCGTTTACCAATCTTTTAATTGCAATTTCCAGAACAATAATGTGTCATGTCAAGAACTACTTGTCGTCTCAAGCTGGTCCCTCAAATACAATTACTACAGTGTATCCACTGGCTCCGCAGTCACTTTATCAGTGCGGACTACCTTTGAATTGAGATGGAATGAAAGATTTTCAGCATGAATGTGCAGCCAAATGATGTGCAGCAACTGCGTGATCCATCCAAAACAACAACAGAAGTTTTATAGGAATGTTTTCAGTAGGCTATATTTGAATCCATGCCACGAAAGGGTCCGATCAGTATGAGAAAGGAGTAAAAAGGTGTATGTAATAAACTGGTGTTACGTGATTCCTTTTTGTTTGAAATCGTGGAATTCACAAGCACGTTCTTCCCGGGGAGTTCGCTTTTAAATTCGGACTTGGACTTAGCAGTAGTGTGAAGGTGGCGAGGTGGGGGCTGTGGTAGCGTCTGATGATCGAGGAGGAGGGGGCCAGAGTGTCTAATACAAATTTTGCAATACTCCGCGTGTATTCGCCGTCATGAACAGTCCACCGCCTTTCTTCAGAACGTGAACGCGCGGGCGAGAGCGACGGAAGGAAAAAAGGATAGGGAACCAGAGAAAGAGCGAGAGAGAGAGAGAGAGAGAGAGAGAGAGAGAGAGAGCAGTAAAAATCGCAATCATGGAGCCATGGCAGGAAAAGCCTGCAGTGCGAGATCGAGCACATCTGCAATTGTTTTAATTCGTCGAGGAAAGAGCCAGATTCTTTAAGACGCACGTAATACACCCTCAAATCAACGGAGACGCTCGGAGACAAGCGTCTCACGAATGAAATGATGGTGGTAAGATCCTCATTTGCTTTCCGAAGATTCATCACTGGTACCCGGGAACGCAGTCTGTCCATCCTCTAGCCTAGCGTTCACTCCGATGGGAGGTAAAAACAAATCTATTATTAATACACACTGTGCTGAACCCAAGGAAAGAAGACAGCTTGTCATTTTCAAGATACATTTTTGATGCGTAATATATTTTTATTTCTTTACGATGTGAGATCGGTTGCTTTGGCTGTTTCCATGTTTTTTGAAAGCAGGAGGAAGGGAATCGTCAATTTTCCTTGTCGTTCTGGAATCACTTACCAATGTGTAATTAATAATCTCTTTTGATCAATTTTGGGTCGACAACACGCATGGAAAGGTGTAATCGGGGCGTATTCAGCGATTGAATATTAAGATGCCACTGCGCTGACCTTCATATCATTTCCAAATACATTTTATTTCATTTGAAGAGGAAATTGAACCCCACCTCGCACAACAGGAATATTTCTGCGAGTCGAGGGAGGAAGATACGGGGGATCGAGACGAGGACAGTGCGAAAAAATATCGGAATAATATAGGAGAAAATGCTACCGTCGCAAGAAGCCTCCAAGATTTACCATGACAACTATATGCGAAACTCCCGGGCCATCGGGGTGCTGTGGGCGATATTCACCATATGTTTCGCAATCATTAACGTTGTGGTATTCATTCAGCCCTACTGGATTGGGGACAGTATGAATACCCCGCAAGCCGGGTACTTCGGCTTGTTCCATTATTGTGTAGGGAACGGCAACTCCAACCGAGAGCTCACATGCCAAGGCACCTTCGCCGACTTTAGCTCCATCCCCTCCAGCGCCTTCAAAGCGGCCTCTTTCTTCGTGTTGCTGTCCATGGTCCTTATCTTGGGCTGCATCGCGTGCTTCGCTCTGTTTTTCTTCTGCAACACCGCCACCGTCTACAAGACATGCGCTTGGATGCAACTACTCTGTGGTAAGACATATTTGCTAACACAGTTTACTCCCAATATTTTCTGACGCTTGAAATGCATCGCCAATTATATTTCACTGCAGAGAGCAACCTCCTGGTTTTATGATATTGTTCAATCAGGTAATGTGTGCGTGTGTGTGTGTGTGTGTGTGTGTGTGTGTGTGTGTGTGCGCGCGCGCGCAGGCGCGTGCGTGTGTGTCTATGTGCGTGCGAGCGTGTGTGTGCGTGTGTGTGTGTTAGAGTGTCCACTCGCGCGTGTTGGGGTACCACTTTCAAGGCGCGCAATTTGCGCAAGACCGTTCCTTTAAATACTGGTCACTGGCATAATGTATTGTATTGGCCCTAGCTGTACCAGCAAACGCTGCTTGTTTTCTGAGATGAGCACAGTAATGTATGCCGCTCATGTGCGAATCCGTTAGGGGTTATGGTCACCATTTGGTTGGTTCGATTATGTTCATTAGTTGCATATTTTTCGCTGTTGTACTGATGCAACATCCATTGTTTTGTGTAGTGCGAAAAGCTATCCCTCGCGTCACTGCACTTCTGAAGATGAGCGTGATCCGGAGCTTTATCAGAAATTTGCCACTCAAGGGTTCCCTGGGGGTTCCCCGTAACTGACATAATTACCGGTTTATGTATATGGAAGGACATTGATTAAATTAAATTTCAGAGATGCCTGAAATGCTTTAGTCGATAATCGCATTCGTGTGCAACGCTGCCATTTTACCTTAATCAAAACGGCTTGAATGACAGCGTGGTTCGTCCAAATAAAATGTTTAATATAGCGACAAGAGCAGTAGCCTTACCAAGATGCGTCTGTGCGGTGATACATGGCCGAGGCGCGCCTTACTAATTCTAGAAGCTAATATATTTCAGCGATTAGACCCGTCAGTAACCTGTCATGCTGGTGCTTTTGAAAATGTTTTGCAAGAATTCATGTCGTCTTAGATTTCAGAGAAAAAAGGAAGCTTGCCTTCTCAGAACATTTCAGGATTATTGTCAGCCTTTTTGCGTTTCTGCGCTGTCAAAACCGTTTTGTAGCATATCGACTTGGTAGGGACCGTTTCATACCCGAGTTAATGGAAATATGAGTAAATGAAATAAATAAGCCCCCCATTTATTTTTTATCGCATCAAATATATATTTGATATCACATAAATGACTTAAAATAATTATACATGCTTAAAATTTCAGGTTAAATACGGGCCTAAATGCATCCCCGGTAACGAAAAAATCTAATTCCACAGTTAAAGAAGTGATGATCTATCAAAAACATTAGGTTGGCTTCTAATAAAACTTCAGTAATTAATAAGGCTCTCTCAGAAACAAAAATGCTTATTAATTTTGGGAACACTTACAGTATGGCAAGAACTAACGTTAGATAATATGAATAATGTGGTTTTTGACCTTGTGTCAAATATGCACAAATAAATTGTGAATAAAAATACATGTACTACATCAGCAGATTGCACATTTGATGATTAATATTTAAAGTATTAATTAATTATCATTTATACATTTCCAATACATAGATACACCTGTTATTTGTTATCAATCAACAAAAGCATTTATTTTCTGTTTTTATTTCATACATACAATAGTGTGCAGTGATGATAATACATTTAACAAAATGAAGATAAATTAGAAACCGAGTACAACCCCAATTTTGAAATAGTTGGGAAGAAGTGTAATTTGTGAATAAAATCAAAATGCAATGATTTTCAGATCACATGAGCCAATATGTTATTTACAATAGAACATAGATAACATTTCAAATGTTGAAACTGAGACAATTTACATTTTTATCCACAAATGTGGCTGCAAGAGGTCTCAATAAAGTTGGGACACAGGCAAAAGAATGGCTGAAAAACCAATTAATATATAAGAGAATCAGCTGAAAGAACATTTAGCAAGTAATTAAGTTAACTGGCATCAGGTGTGTAACATGATTGGCTATAAAAGGGATGTCTTAGAGAGGCCGAGTCTCTCAGAAGTAAAGATGGCCAGAGGCTCTCCAACCTGTGAAGGCTTGTGTAAAACATATTGTGGGATACTTTAAAAACAATGTTCATCAATGTCAAATTGCAAAGGCTTTGAAGCTCTCATCATCGACAGTGCATAACATCATCAAAAGATTCAAAGAAACTGGAAAAATCTCTGTGCGTAAGGGACAAGGCTGAAGACCTTGTCCTGAAGGCCTGTGATCTTCGGGCCCTCAGACGACACTGCATCACTCACCGGCATGATTCCGTCATTGACATTACTAAATGAGCCCAGGAATACTTCAAGAAACCACTGTCTGTAAACACAGTCCACCGTGCCGTCCACAGATGCCACCTAAAACTCTATCATGCAAAAAGGAAGCCATTGTTGAGCATGATCCAGAATAATGCAGCTATTACAACAGCATGGCTTCAGATGTTTCTTTCTGACTGAGATAATTCTTGCACAACTTAGACCTGTGTCTAAAGTTATTATCTTATGAAAATAAAATCCCAGACTAATTAGTTTGTCTTCAGAAAGCAATATATGCCTCACAAGGATGCTGTGATACTTCTTTTCATCTATGATTCCGTCGATTTTTTTGAGATTACTGGCTCCTTTTGAGCAGATTGAACCCCAAACCGTAATATTGCCACCTCCATGTTTTACTGAAGGGGTTACTGTGAGGTACAATTCAGGAACTACTCGCGAGAGACAGAAATCCAAAAAACGTATGCCTTTAATGGGGCCCGAGTCAAAGCCAAAAAAACACAGGAATTGCCAAGCTACAATACGAAATCCAAAAACAGTGTCGACTAGACAGGCAGGAGTCAGAACCAGTAAGACAGATGGGCAGAGGTACAAAAACGATAGGCAAAAAGTCATAGTCGATGAACAAAGCCAAGGGTCATACACTGGGCATCCAAACACAGAAATCATGGTCATACAAAAATGGGTCGAAATCCAGAAAGACAAAAACAATACAAAAAGGGCAATGGCAAGAATCGAAGTCAGACAATCCTGTGGAAGAGAAACAACACTCAATGGCATACAAGGCACTCTACTCAAAGAAATATTGATCAACGTTCTGACAAGAACTGTGAGTGAAATGACTGCTTAAAGACACACAGGGGAAGTCACATGCTATACAGAAATCAGGTGTAGTGAATCAAACTAATTACAACAGGAGAATCACACAAGGGAAGCCCTAACCACAAAAATTGGTTAAAGCCAAGACACGAACGGGAATCACCCAAACAGCCTATGACGTTTTAACAGCTCCGGTCCAGGAGTTCTAAGTGCACAGATAACGAGTGCAGGAGAGTAATTAAGCGCGTGCGAGAGATCTCGCTGACTCGGGAGCAGACAGGGAGACCTGAGCTAGAGGCGGAGATTAGAACAGGGCGATTGCTGAGAGGGAATTAGTCTAAATTAATAGCGGTACAACTTTAAAGATTTAACTAGAGTGCTCGTTCGTAAGTTTGTAATCTACATATATACATGGATTAGTTGTGTTAGTAGACTATGATACAAAATACAAATGTTAGTCTTGTTAGAAATCAGAACAGAAAGACGGAGGAAGTAAACGAGAATCGAAGGAATATATTAAACACCGGAATTCATTTTTAATCACACGAAGTCAGTGGGCACACAGACAGGGAAGACGGACTGAACCAACTAGATCACAAGACAGGGGAGACAAGTGCAATGGAACTGAGAAATGGAATGAACTAAAAACCTGAGTATTACCATAACCAAAAAGAATAAATAAAAGAGAAAATCATGAACACTGAACATGAACATAAACATGACCAAAAACCATAACTATGACAGTTACAGTCATTTTTGAAAGGTTCTCCAACTCAATGGCACGCGTAAATTCTGCGTTTGGGTGAGAAAATTTCAAATTTTGATTTATCTGTTCAAAGGACTTGTTTCCAATCCAGTGGTGTCCAATCCTTGAATTTCTCAGCAAACTCAAATCTTTTTTTTTTTTGATGATGCCAGGCCGTGGCACCAACACGACCAATCAAACCATTTTCACACAGGTGGCTGAATATAGTAGATCTTGATATTTTCATCTTTTCACTTGTGGCACTACGAATATCGTCGCAGAGTTGTGCTGTCAACCGCCAATTTTGTTTTTACTTGTCATACACAGATAACGCACAACAGAGGAACTTAACTTCCGTTTTGCACCTCTATTGCCACTAGTTTTCAGCCAATGGGTCTATTTGAATCGCTTGATGGTGTTTCTTACAGTACCATGGCAGGATCTCACATCTTCAGCATCATGAAAGGCCAAATTGCAGCAATGAACAATCACAGAGAGCTTCTTCCATCATGGCATTATTTGACACTGCTTAAAGTTCATGTCACCCTATATACTGGAACAACTGACCATTAGAGGTAATTTTGCAGAATAATGTTGCCTCAAACCAGTTTAAACAAATTATTTGCATCAGTTATTATGGAATGAGCCTCCAAACATGCATTCAGGCTATGCAAGAGTAAAAAAAAAAAATAGTGGCACCTTTCCATTGTCATAAAAATCGATGAAATCAATGTTTTCAGTGTTTTGTTTTTTTTTTGTTGTTTTTTTACCTCAGTATACTTGTGGTTAAAATTTTTGTTCTCATTGCTTACAATAGAATTTTTTTTATGCATTTTCTCTAAAAAATTATAGAGAAGTAAAATATTTGGACCCCGTTTAGACGAAAGTGGTGGTGTGTAATCATCACTGCTCTGTTAACCCCAGATAGTGTGGTGCCCTCAGTTGTTTTGTGGAAACTGATGACCTCAAAAAAATTGTGTAAGCCAACTTAGAGATATTGTGTTCACAGCAGTTAAAAAACATGGTAAGAATAACTTTTACCTTATGTACTTTCAGGACTGTCCACACAATGCAATTAAGTTGGCTTACATAATTACTTTGAGGTAATAGGTTTCCACAAAACATTTGACTTTGCCACACTATCTGGGTATAGAGTGTACACACTACTATAACTCCACTTTAGGTCATAGACATTCGCATGAATTCATGATGTACGAGCTGAATTTTCAGTAGTGACAGGTAAATATTTACATTAGGACTTACCAATTCAGGTCGTCCTCATTTAAAGTTAATTCATGTGGACCTTCTTCCAACCAGTTGGCTTGCATGATATTACTGAAGAATTACCCAACCGGACAAATATCATATGTAATCACTGCCAGTTATTAATTGTTATTAATTGATTATTAATCAGATAATTAATCTGTTATTAATCTAGTTATTAATTGAAGTATTTCTTTTAAAATGCAATTCAAAATGCAAAAAGGAAAAAAAATATATAAATCAATTCCATACCAGAGGCTTGTAACAGTGAGTAATATAGTTGCAACTCAGCATATAAAGCATGCAGACGTGGTGAAGTAGTTTATTTATTTATTCATCTATTTATTAAGTTAATATCATGAGCTAAGCAACTTTAAGCACAATGTGACGTAGGTGCAAGATGTGATGGTTCCAGCATCAAAGCACTGGCTGCCCTATGACAATTTCACACCGTTATGTTGGTTCCACGAATTAAAAGTGTTCAGGTCCAAATCTTAATCCAGTAAATCACCTATGGGATGAGGTGTAATGAGAGATCTGCAGCATGAAATGATAGCAGACGACTTTGCTGAAACTGCACTCTGCTATTCGGTCAGAATGGACTTAAATTCCTGCAGAATGTTAAGCAATTTGTTGAGTCTTTGTTTAGTAGACTTTTTCTGGGACATGCCATTTTCAAAATGCAATCGAAATGAAATAAAAATTCTTCTTCTTATTATTATTATTATTATATCTGCTGCCACAACCAGTTTTTATCATTATGCTTGTGGAGGTCACAGCCAAAAGAGCTCAAAATATAATGTGTAAACAAGAACACCAACTGGCATTGAATAACGATTGGGGGGATTCTGTATGTGAAACAGAGCATCACAGTTTATCCACAATGGTTAACAGTGCAATTGATGTTTTGTTCTGTACAGTGGGAAAGTGGAGATCTACATGGCAGGACAGAGAACATATTGTCCCTGCTCAGGGATACCAGCACTCAAAGTGCTCGTAATTATGCTTTTGGTCACATGGAAGCTCCTTGTGGATTTCTAATTACATGAGCCCCTAATTAATTAGACAAGGTGAGAATTAATTGGGCCTTAATACACATTAGCCAATGCATGTTCATTCAGGTGAGATTTGATTTTTTAATGTCTTGGGCTGTGAAGTTGGTAAATGTTTTTCACACCCAGCTGTTACCCATCCTGTACTAAGCTCCCAGTTTCCAAGAGCTGTTGAGTCACTTCAGGCCATTAGCCACCCATCAAAAAGTGCACACTAGTATGCACAAACAAAATAAGCATAAAAACTCGGATGCATGAACTAAAGGACAGTCTTTTAGGCAGAAACTATTTTAGTGAGATATTTCTATTTGAATCACGATAATTTACATCAACAAAATTAATTCAGAATTTAATTGTTTAATTACATTGTGTAATTCTTGACTACACTCCATCGTCAGTAGGATTATGCTCCCAGGGGCAGTTTATTAACGGCACTAAAATAGCATTGTTTTGCTGAGACCAGTGCACATATTGATATGCACATTCATATTGCGAGGCCACGCCTCCAGCCATCCAGTACGCTGGTCTATTGAGACCCAGACAGCATTCCTCATTCCATTAATCATAGGTTCATTCTGTACGTAATTGCCACTGGGTGGTAGCAATGCATATATAAGTCCAAGTCTTTCACTCGGGCTGTTGTGAACTCGTAACTACATGCTTGTGTTGCGTTTCTAGTCTTGTATAGATGTGTTCCCTGCATTTCGCATGTATTTGAGCTCTAACTTTAACTTAGTGCTGTTTTATTGTTTTTTCGAGCACTTTGTAGTAAGGAACCTTGATTCCTGCTTGTTTTCTGTTTGTAATACATAGTTACTGCAGCTAATGCCCAGAGTCTGTGATACCAATTGCGTTCAATCAAGGAACCGTGATTCCTGTTTGTTTTCTATTTGCACGACATTTTTACTGCAGCGAATGCCCCAAGTCTGTATTACTGTATTTACTAAGGAACCTCGATTCCTGTTTATTTTGTATTGCTTCCTTGATGCCTTCTGCTGTGCAGTAGGCATAATAAATATAACCAAGTCCATCCCTGCACCTGAGTCTAGTCCTCAACTTCATGTCCCTTATGCACCTGAACTGTGTATGAAGCACAACCCTTACACATTTTCTGTGTCCTGAAAAACTATTTACCTGAGCAAAGATCCCAGGGGATAATCACGTAGATACAGGTGACAAATTAAAAAAAAAAGAAAAAGAAAACTAGTAAGTGTTGTCAAATAGTAATGGCCACCATCAGCCACCAAGACAGATGCACTGTATCCTAGGATAGGTTCTATGAGCCTAAAACTTTCCTAGAGGCATGGAGCACCATTCTTTTAGAAGAAATTTTAGCATTTGGTGTATTAATGATGACAGTGGAGAGTGCTGTCCAACATATTTGTCCCTAATCTCCCATGGGTGTTCAATTAAGTTCTGGTGGCGACAAAGACCATAGCAAATGATTCACATCATATTAAAACTCATCATAACCATTCAGTCAGAACTCATTCTCTGTGAATGGGCCATGTCATCCTGGATAGATATTCCCATTAGTATGGTCCTGTGGTCACTTTAAATAGCTTTACATGATTTGATTAGATCCCTTCTGGTGATGATAAAGGTGAACCCAAGCTAGTTCAGCAATGAATTTCTCTGTCATCCTCGGGGGAGGGGGTTCAAGCTATCCTTGTCATTTTTATTCTTTCTGTTTTCCCAATTAGTTCTCATTACTGTGGCTAGCTAACTTGTGCATTTCCTTTCCCTTTCTGCTCCTGCCCCCACCTGTCGCCTAAGAGGGATCATTATTGCGTATATTTAAGTTACTGGTGTGCGTTCATTCCTTGCTGGATTGTTCCTCTTGCTGTGTCTTTCCTGTCTTGCTTATTAAAGTTCCATGACAACCAAAATGTCAAAAAATTGCTTTTAAACCCTTCTACAGTACTTTTACCGCATGAATTTGAATCTGACCCTAGTTTTTAATGCATCTATTCATTAGATATGCAAACTGCAAATAAAAACCTTGCTCAGGAACGCCCCTTGAAAATTGTGAAATGGTTACATTATTCATGTAACATCATCTCCAGAAGGGCAGCGCAGAGTTGGGTGAAGGGGGTTTTGCATGCAGTACCCTATGGATTTGTCTCGAGCTACAAACAAACGTTTGCATTTTTTTCACTTCTGAATTCAATGTAAATCATGTGCAACACTTCCAACTACAGTAGTGGGGAATGGGGATGAGAGAGAAAATGCTTTGTTTTCAGGGTCCACTGAAATATTAGATTTGTCAGAGGATTGTGAAATTCAACCTGGAATTTGGGCCACTGGAACAGGTCAGCCGTATCGTTATGAGCCAGGGATGGAAGCAGGTTTTAGAAAGTCAACGCAATGCCAATATGACGCAAAATAAATAATTTTTAAGCCATTTTTGGTGCTGTCCAGTTGGCAAAAATGGGGGCATATATAACAATGGTGCCTGGTGAACTGATGATTGATGAAGCACAGACAATGCCTTGAAAATAATGATTGGTCCTGAGCTGTTTTCAGTTGTTATATTAAATTGACTTTAGATGAACTCAGAAAACAGTGGGGACCATCAGGTGTAGCCAGTTCTGCTTGCTAAGATAAGACGAGCAATCGTAAGCCTCGATCTGTTTTCAATCATTTTACTAGATGTTTACCAATGAGAAAAATAAGCCATCATGTTATGATTCTGCTGTTGCCTGACCATGTGATGACCCTGATTCCAAGCCATGTATTCTGATTTAGTCCACGCCATGTTTTGTATTTTGCCTGTTTTTCTTTGTTATGTCCTTGCCTGCTATTTCCCATATTCACTGTTTTGTTATCATTATGGTTTTGAAATTCTCATACCCTTCATTTCTCATTGTCTTGTCTTGCATTCTGAGACAGTTTTATTCCCCAGTCTTGAGTGCCAGTTTCAGGTGATTTCATGGTTTCTGTGTTTCCAAACATTACTTCCAATCACATTTGCTTCCTTCGCCTTACTGTTCTATCTTTACTAACAATACTAGCAGTTTATTATTTTAGATAAATTACTAAAACTAACTAACATTGTTTATAGTACTAACTTACTAACAAGCACTAGGGATTGTATAGCTGCCCATCACTAATTGACTAACGAGCTCTCTGCACTCGCTCTGCTCTAGTATCCGCCCCTTACCTCCACTCAATTTACTTTGCTGTGCTTCAGCGGATTCTCCGCACCTAGTTAATCACTGTTCTGCCTCTCACTCTGTGCACTTTAGAACTCCCTAACCAGAGTCATCTGCGTTTTGGCTTTCGCCAATTTCATGTGGTTAGAACTTCCTCTTGTTCATTCCTTTGTTAATTAGTCTGATCCAGCTCACCTGTTCCCTATTATAGCATGTGACTTCCCGTATGAGTATTTAAGCAGTCATTTCACTTCCAGCTATTGTCAAAATGTTATCCCTGTGCTGCGATCATTTATGCCTTCTACTCTTAGTGTTATACTTCTGACTGGAACGTCCCAGATTTTGATTTTGGCTTTACCTTTGATATTCCTGAGCCTGTGTACCGTACCTGCATTGCCCGACCCGGAGTTTAGTCTTTGCTGCCCTGTTGATGAATTGGAGTAAGTCTACTGGATTTTGGCTTTGGCCTCACCTGATATTCCTGTGCCTGTGTACCGATCCTGCTTTGCCCCACCCTGAGTTGCTTGCTGCCCTATGTACAAAATGGATTACGACTAAACGTTCACCAACGTTTACCGATGCTTCATCTGTAGCTTCTATACCTTCACTGTGCCTCTTACTCTCCTCAACCTCTGTAAGGTTCCCTTCCACTGGACTCCTCAGGCTACATCTGCCTTCTGCCAGCTGAAGGACAAATCTACCAACATTCCTGTCTGGCTCTCCCCAACCCCTAACACTAATTCATTGTTGACACCTCTGATGTTGGCGCTTGGGCAGTCCTCTCCCAGTGGACAGCTGACAGCAAGCTCCATCCCTGTGCCTTCACATCGACTATCCCCTCAAGAGAAAAACTACAGCATTGGGGATTTCGAGCTCCTGGCCGTCAAGCTGGTGTTTGAGAAAGGCAGGTCCTGGCTTATGGGGGATATCATTCCCTTCTTCGTGTGAGTGGACAAACTTACGTCCACCAAGTTGAAGGTAGAGCACATTGTGGAAGAGGCCCTCCATTCCTTTCACTTTCCCTGGGGATATTCTCCAACCAACTCCTCATAACAGAGGGACTAGGGACTTGGTCCTGAATTTTTTATTGTGTTCCTGCCATCCAGCCATCCTTGTCAGTCTTTCTCTTCTGTTTTACCCAATTAGTACTCATTATCTAATTATTGGCTTGTGCATTTCCTTTCCTTGATGTATCGTTAAGGGCCTTTACTACCATCTTTGGAATTTACTAAAGAAACACTCTTAACCCTGTTAAGGATATCCCTCCATTCAGTCCTACTTTGAGTGGTGAGTTGGCTTGTTACCTGCAAGCCTCAGAGTTCAAGAATGGACATCACTCATCAAACCCTGAGCCCTTGGATTTTTTTGGCTTTGACGATGGACCCTGACCATGGCTTCCCTTTTCCATTTGTTCCTGTTTACCATAGCCTGACTTAGACTGTCCCACTCAACTCTTCTTCTAAATGCTGTTTATGTTTTTATCTTCTGTTCTTGCCTCTTATGGCAGATTACATTATCAAACACAGCCCTAGTGGCTTTTGCAGATCTGCCTCTGGTTCCTTCACTACAGTTGGTAACAGCTCTTCTATTTTCCTTTCATGTCAAACATCATGGTCATTGAATGCGCTTCTGAAGATGGGTTCCGACTTCTCCTGTTCTCTTACTATCTTGATCCAAAACTGAGGTCAACCAGGTATGCTTTGTGTTTGTGCATATGCCACAGAGCATGACAGGATGCAAATTGGGCAGTTGCATCATTCATTACCCCTGAATGGAAGCATCTGTATTAATTAAGTTTCTCCACTCATGCATTCAGATTTTAGCTTTAATTTTTCACCACACCTGTCTGAAAATATATTCCCTTGGGCAGCATTTTCTTGTTTTGATCCCTTGAAGACTCCTATGATACAATTCATGCATAGTCAAAGCATTTATCACCTGACTGAACTGGCTAACCAAGTAAAAGGAAACTATCAGACTAAGTTAATGCCATGTACTTGCTGTGATCTGGTGCATCTAACTTTTTCTTCCTACTATTAATTTGGCCTTCAGATGCTACCAGGATATGTTATTGAATGAAAACTGTACATTGTAGTGCCACCAATTTCCAGAGAACAGTCCTTAGTGACCTTTCAGGAGGGGGTATCGATTTCAGGGATTATGGTGCACAGTGGGAGAGAGCAGCACTAGGACATCAGGGCTCTTGAATAATTGGTCTCTCGCCAGCATCCAGCCCCCTGCCCTCAGAGGAGGGGGGTCTAGGGGTCTGGGTTGTAGTTGAGAGAGAAGTATTTTTTCCCATCACAGTTTGTGTCACGCTGTTAAATAAGGTTAAAATTACACACAGTGGGGGGGGGGGGGGAATCTTTGTAGGCCCGAACTCTGCATGGTTTTGCCACCGTACTCAGCAATATCATTACTGAGGAACTTGCATCAATCATTAATTGATGCATTAAGATCATGAAAACCCCATTATAATTAAAGGTTTAATGTACAATTTGATGAAATTGAAGTAACAAATGGCATTATTGCCAGAAAGCAAAAGGCTTTGACTGCATGGGTTTCCTCTGGTAATCCAGTGCCATATTGAAGATTCAGAATTACCTGTTGGTACGGTGTGTGTGTGTGTGTGTGTTGCCTGGCCCAACCCAAGTTCCAGTCTCTCAGCAGATTTTGCTCAGTAAACCATGAAAGATAACGGATGGAGAAACCAAGTTGGGTTGAGAAAGTAAATGATGCGCACCAGAGGAATGTGAAATGCTTGTTCACACTTACACATGTGCCAGAGAAACAGTATCCACTTGAACTTAAGTAAGCGTCTTGAGAAAACTTAAACATGCAGAGCAGGTATGATGGTCTCTAATGTGACTTTCATGTCGATGAAAGGAATCTCATGCAGGTTGCTGCAGCATGATTCCTCTGAAAATATTGAGTGCTTAGCTCCTCTTCTCAGAGTAACACAATTTTATGGTTGAATTAAAACCCACCTTACCAGATGGCACTCTTCCTCTATTTTATTTATTCGGTTGATGTCATTCTATGATCATGATTTATTTATCTTTTCTACATCTTTTCTGTATTTTGATGTCATGTTTGTTTTACCCAGTTTTTCATGTTTTGCTATTGTGAGTAATGTAAAGCGACCTTGACGGCTAGAAGAAAATAAAAAATAAGATATAATATTGTATTATACCTTTCTTCTAAAATAAAAAAAAACTAGAGGCACTCGTAGAGTGCAAACCTCTGCCAAGGCAGGACAATCCAAATCTTCATGAGTGGGAGCAAAGTTGAGTTATCGTATGTCATACTATTTCAAGATGGCTGCTGTGGTGGCTATATTGTTTCACTAATCGCGGTAAAAATCAATAGGGGCCATCCTTGATGTAATAGCAATCCATCCACAAAATTTCAGACAAATCCATGAATTACTTTTTGATTTATGTTGTTCACAAACAGACAGACAGACAAACAGACAAACAGACAGGGGCGAAAACATAACCTCTGCCCCAACTTTGTTGGCGGAGGTAATAAAATCTTTATTATTATTATTTACAAACTAATGCTAGGTATATTTTCAGGATTTTCATGCATAATTAAAGTAGTTCTATATCTTGACCTGCTGCTCAAGTTCATATAATTTCATATATCTTTATAGTAAGATTTCACCAAAATCAAAAATGGATGATACTCAAAAATCTGAAGTATGAAAGATACCATTTGAACCAAAACATTTCAATGACTGTTTACCGCAACTCTTTTTGCTTCTACAAACATGCCTGTACCTGCGAACCTAAACCAAAGGTAGGTTCTGGCAAAACCATGCCATGAAAGGCCACACCCAGCCATCGTTGTGAAACTAGCTGGAACCAGAGAGGCACCAGGGAGGAAAAGACAGACGCATTGCAGTGGGGCGAAGAGCTCCCAGCCCACTGCAGGGGGCGAAACCCTGTGAAGATGTTAAAAATACAACTTGAAACCTCTCCACTCAGTGCAGGTGCTCTCATCGCCATCTGCTTTAGTGCTTTAGTAAGGAGATCAATGATTAGGAGGAACTTCATGATTCTCTAAAGGTCCAACTGACCTCTTGCATCTGGGTTCAGAGGAACATTCAGAGGAAGAAAAGGAAAAAAGGTATAAGCAGTAACACCCTGATTAAATAAACACATCACTCTCTCTTTATCAGTGAAAGCATGACTAGGTTAGCGCTATAATCCACTAAATGTGCTTGATTAAACACTGGCAGGTAAGAGAATCGGTGCTACATCCAGGGGTGTGTCTGGCTGGCATCCCATCAGAAGTATCAATCACTGCAGCTTTTACATCACGAGCCATCATTCAGAAATTCACCAGGTTTCCATAATTTAAAAAAGAAAAATCAATCAATATATTAAATTTGTTTCTAGTATTCTTTCACTATTCAGGTCAGTGTAGATTTTTTTTTTTTTTCTTTTTGAAGTATCTGAAAAATACTTCTTATTTTCAGCTTGACCGAAAGGGCCATGAATCTGTGGTGGGCCACTTAGTATCCTGGGCTACTAATTAATTAGCCCTTGTGTAAGCCTTGTAGAAGGCTACACCAACTTCTGAAACCTAATAGGCATATCTCTTCTAGAGTCTGGTTTGTCTCAATGATCTCTGACAATCAACAATCAATTTTCCAGACCTCTCCCAGCCAACAGCGCAGCTTTATCATTTTAAATTCATTTCACCGCAAGTGACATTTTTGTTTGTTTTCAGAGGGCATTTATTGATGGCTCTCACAGAAACGGAATGGAAAAGAGGCCAGAGAAGCAAATAGCGAATGAACCGCTGCCCTGACCTTTTTCATTAGCACCTGCACCGCTTATTGAGTTTCCTTGTTTTGCTCCAAAAAAGGTAATATTTGTGAGGCCGAGTTGCTCAGCAGATATTTCACACCATGCAGGTCGCGAGGCTCCTCCCTTGTTCAGCACAGCAGTTGAACTCCCTGTGGTGGGTCTCCACGGCTCTAAAATTCAAGGGAGAGGCTGATTTTGTCTTTGAATGTTTTGCTTTTTCATACAGCCTTGGAATTTCAGGCCAAAAAGATCACTTACTGTATATCCTGTGAGTGATGTCTGATATTGGACTTTTAGAAGCCATTCTTTAGCAGTCATATTAATCGAAAAGGTTCAAGGTTCTGGATGTTGGTGCATCACTGCTTGTCAAAGAAATTGATAGGGACCTATTTTGCTATATTCGCAAGGTCATATTTTGATCTTGGACTACCCTAGAGCACTCCTGACCGTCCAAAACAGGGTTCTAATTTAGCTCATACTGCCATCCTCAAAAAACCCCATTTGTAGTCCATTGTAGTCTGTCTGAAACGCCTCATTGGGGTGGCTCTTCCGAAATGATCCTCACTCCTTGTGTGCCCACTTTCTTCTGACTGGCCAGCTCTGTGGAGGGTGGAGTTAGCCGGGACGAGACTGCATTCTCAGTTTTCCAGGTCCGCATCCCTAGAGTGAAACGTGAGATACAGCTTCCATCTGATAAAGAATCTGCAGGGAAATTCCGAAATCTAAGGCTATACTTGAATATAGATCTATTGAAATGAAATTGTTCTAATAAACAGCGGTGAAAGGGGAGGACGCAGTGCGAAAGTCTGGCAGCTCGAACATGCTATCGGCTACATTTTTCTATGGCAACAGTAGTGAGTACAGCAGTATTTCTACTCTATAGCTAGGATGCAGGGAAAGCTAGAATCCATTCCAAACAGACACACAGGTCGACATACCCAGGTGTAGACCGGACACTGTGGAGATCTGGTGGGTTTGAGTTTAGAGGGAAACATGGACCGAGAGGAGCAGCTAAAAGTGGACCAACAGCCTATGGACTGCTTCGGTGTGTATTAGGACCTGCTGGTTTGTGTGCATAACTGTGGTGTGTCATTAGCATGGAGAAACGAACAGCCTCTGCGCTGGTATATGATGGAGGGGCGAAAGCTCCAGGCTAAATGGCCTTTTTGGAAATTGCCTGTGGTTATGGTTAACTTATTGCATTGGAATGACCAGCTTTTCCTCGCAGAAAATGGGCGCGTTATGGATAGTGTACGAGAGCTAGCTAGAGCTCCGGTTATGTCATGAACATAATACAGATTTTACAGACCGTTAGTTCCGTTTGCGTGAACCATTGCTTATGTGGAGCTAGCGAATTGATAACTTTTACAGGAAAGAATTTAATATTCAATTGCCGATTTAATATTCAATCGGCAATGCAGAGAAATTGTTTGTTATTTCGGACACGTTATAGCCTATGCAGCTTCCCTGTTGCTTTCACCGGTAGCATCAGAGAGGTTGCCCAGGTATTGGAGATGTATCAGGCTGACCCCAGTCATGGATAAGTAAAGCGATTGTTTCACAAGCACCCAAAAACGCAACCAAGCTTTGCAAAACCTACGTCTGGTCTAACTGCAGCCTAACTCAGCAGACACATACAGTACCTCTCCGTTTAGCTTCAACTGTAGTCGCTACAATCAGGCTACGTTATGATGAAACTGTCACATTGATGCTTACCGAAGGAACACAAGCAATACTGATCAGAATTAACGCGTGTATTCGCATCTTTGCATTGACTTTCAATGTAACTTGTCCCGCGAAAAATTATTTTCGCGTCCGGTGTGAAAGCTGCTTAATGCACCCATAACGCGGGTATTTGTGTCTTTGCATTGACTTTGAATGTAGGCAAATATGTCCCCCGAAAAATTTGTTTCATGTCCAATGTGAAAGCAGCTTTATGGATAACAAGCGACAGCTAGAGAGAGCTCAGTTATGTTATGAACAAAATACAGGTTTTGCAGACTTTAAGTTCTGTTAGCGCAGGCAAGTTGCTTATGTGGAGCTAGCGAATCACTTCTACAGGAAAGAATTTCTTTTCCTTTTTTGGCTTTTTATTAGCCACAACAATTTCTAAAGGGGGATGAAATTATGTCAAGGTAGTGCAGACAAATCACGTGTTATACCAGACATGGTAGAGCTTCTGCATTTTGCATTGCCTTCATGGTGGCACCAGAGAGCTTGCCCAGACATTTGTGAAGTATCCGGCTGATCCCGGTCATGGATAAGTGAAGTGATCACTAACTATAGTGGCTACAATCGGGCAAAGTTATGATGAAACTGCCACATTGATGCTTACCGAAGTTACACAAGCATACCGATCAGAATTACTGCATATAAGTTAACCAGGAGCATTTTTGATTAGCACGGCACACAATCTAAAATGCAGAAGCTGGTAACCGACTGGTCATAACCTCAGAGACAAACCCTTGCAATACAGGTTTTACAGACAGCAAGTTCCATTACCGTGGACAGTGGTACCAAGCATCCAAATTACAAACAAGTATTAAAAGTTAGCTTCAAATAAGGTTTATGTTCACACACCTCCTGAGGGATTTGCCCTTATATTACTCTTGCATATTTAGGATACAAACATTAGCAACAGTAACTGGCTGCATTAGCCGCAGTGCTACAGCCACAATCAACTAGCTATCATGTCAGGTTGGCTTATGCAGTAAAAGCAACTCTCAGTTTCTGTGTCTGTGAGTCACGGACAGTCGTGACCAATACAGGCTTTATCTTCAGATATTTTACAAAGCCTGCGTTTGAGGCCAGTTGTTAGTGCTAACTAACGCTAGCAGTCCTGCTAGCCAGCGCAACATGTTAGCTTCACTTACATTATATGCTGCTATATCGTTACTTACAGCTTGTGGCTCCGAGTGCTTGATCAATGCTGCTGCTTCAGGTTTGAGAGGCAGCTGAAACACTTACCCTGTGTCACATTATCCTTCATTGACAAAGCTGTCTTTGGTGAAATGCTGAGCACAATCAGCTAACGTTCCCTTTGGCCGTGGCTGTTTGCTGTCAGCAAACAAAAAAGCTACCCACTGGTTTCTGGTGGCATCATCTTTTGGGTGAGAAGTAGGTGTTTTTCTTTGTGTCCAAAAGTAAACGGACAAGTAGCTTTGGGAGAGATACTGACAAAACTGCATCTCAAATGACCTGCGGTTCTTCTTTTGTATTTCCAAAAGTGTAGATGCTACTAAGGCATAGTATGATCTGCCACTGTTAGTGCCTGCTAGAATATTATCCAGTGTGGGCAGGTCCAGCGCCGTGATTGACTTTAGCTAGGTCTGTATTAATTGGACGGCACAACCTGACGTCAGGTTTTGCCCAGATCTCGCTAAGATCTCGGGAGGAGCTGTTCAGAGAGGAAATCACGTTCACGAAATCACGTTCTTGGATTATGGCAAAACCTCTGTATCTTATGTTTAGAAACTTTTCAGAGGTTGAGTATGGACGACCAACATTATAACATTACTAATATGTATTAAAAGAAGAATCAGCATAATAGGTCCCCTTTAACTGTAACTACAATCTAATTGGAACGAAGGAGTCAAATTATCATTGAATATTGTTTGGATGCCAAAATGTTCAAGGCGCCACAGACATTGCAAAACACCTTAACAACAATATGTGCTCTGAAGCTCTGGTAACCAGTGCCTACAGCACAAGTTATATCACACAGCAATATCATAATGTAAACATTTTGTGTAAAACGTATGCTGAAATGAGTTGAGATGTTGAATTTCCTCACAAGCGGTACTGTATATGCTGCCATAGCTGTGTGTGACAGTATTTACGTCATGCATCTGCCAGTGCCACCTTTATATAGTTTTGCATTGACGTATTTTTTAGTAGTCAGTTACTGCATTTGATTTCAATTATCGGCAAGGAGTCGATAATTGTGACAATAATAACACCATCACTTTCACTTTTGTATTGTGCGTTACTTCCTCAAAGTATTTGGACAGTAGCACACCAAAAAAAAAGCAAAGCTATCCCTCACTTGTCCACACGGTATGCAATGAGCGGGAGCACAGAGCCAAAACTCTATCAACTTGCAAATACTCAGGAACTGTACCGCTGTGCGCCTCAGGGAATGAGAGAAACTCACGTGGATTACATCATGATCCCAGTCAGTCATGTCCTGAGGGGTTTTGTACTGAATTTGCCAAAAGCAAACACTTCTCATGGGCTTGAGCCGCCCATATGGTTTTGGCCAAGAGTTGGTTTTGTCTTTTGTTCCTGAAAAAGCGAAGAAATATGACATTGTCCTGTAACGAGTCCGGAGGGAAGAGGGAATGCCAGAATCAGACCCATAGAATGGAGAAACAGACAAAAGCGGGTTAATGAGTGCAGAGCTTCTTTTAGCCACGAACAAAGAGAATTTTGCAGATTTGATTCGGGCCCTGAAAAACCCTGGAAGAGCTTGACCAGCTCAGCACAAAGAGCAACATCAAACACACAGAGCATGCCCTGGGGTGCTGGGAATTAAACTCAGGCATATTTGTGGAGCAGCAAGCTGGGCTTCCAACACAGACAGGCCTCAGTGCAAAAAGTGTAGTGAATGAACCCGCTGAATAATACAGTAGGCATTCTCTATGCACTATGCATATGAATGTGTAGGCGAAAGTGTGTGCGTGTGCGCGGCCGTGTGTGTGTGCGTGGATGTGTGAATCTGGGTCATACTTCTGTGTGTATTCATGTTTATGGACATATGCAACGCACGTTCACATATTCATGTAGCTCTTTGCGGATTTGTTAATATGGATGTACAGTATGTATGTATGTATGTACTGTATATACACATTGTATTGGGAATACAGTAGTGACACAATTGCAATTTGAATGTGAATGCAAATGGCTTTCAGAGAAGCTGGCTCCAGGTCTCAAAAAAAGCAAACAGCTTCCTTGGATTAGATCAGTGGAGCCTTTGACCCGAGAGGAAGCCGTAATTGAATGAGTGGGAATCACAAGGCAGCGTATGTCAAGTGCGGGAAAAAAAAAAGAAAAAGAGGAAAATCCGAGCAACAAACACTGAGTTATTTTTGCTAATGCAGGAGGAGCTAAGCTAAGCGAGATGTGAGTAACGCAGCTGCCCCATCTGTGGGGAAAATTGCATACAAACCTACGCAGACAAAATTAGCTGCTCATTCGTGCTTGATCGAGCTGGCAAACAGCCTCTCCAACCAACCACACACACACACTTTTTTTACATCCTGCATGATGCTTCCCGTTTTGCCCACATACACCCAAATTCCTCCTTGGTGCTTTTCGTTTCCAGTTCCTCGGCAGACGATGTCATGTTGAACTTGCAAATTAACTCTGTACTGCTGGTCTATGTGAAGACATGGCTACAGAGGTGGCCTGTTTCTTTTTCAGGCAGGGAGATAGCGAGCATGCAGAGAATTCCCCAAGGACTCAAGCTGATGACCTGACTGCACAGACCAACACAGACAGAGTATAGGGTTATTAATAATGACGGGCAATATCGCTAGAGGGAATATCATCAGTGCAAGGCTTGGAATTGAGGAGCCTTGCGGATTTTTTTTTTCTTTCCTCTTTGATTGATGCAATACAATGAAATGATAAATTCATTATTTGAATTTGCAACAAGAGCCTTGTGTCTTATCGTGACAATTCAATGAAAAGCAGACATGAAAGAAAAATGAAAATGAATGCACTGTTTTATGTAGTTGAAGCAGTGGTCCAATACCTGGCCATGGAGGGAAAAAGGGTCAGCCCGTCTTTGTTTTCACATTAAACTCAGGAACTGTTTTTGTCCCCAGGAGAAAAGTGCGGTGAACATCAAATTAGATGCCAAGTCATAATTATTGGCAATAAGAATATTTGGTATGGTATACTTGAGTTATAATCCTGCGCCGACAAAAAAAAATCTGTCCTCTGTGGAAGATCACAAGTAAAAGCCACCTTTGTTGATGTGCTATAAAAATAGACACAAAGCTTAGAGTAGAAAAAAGTAATTAGGTTGTTTCAAGTCATGTGCACAGTTTTCACTTGAACATTCTAAGGCACAGTTTTAAAAAGTCAGAGCCAGATTCACTGTGACTTTTTGCAAGAAGAAAACCTTTCACCATATGCAAAATCAGTAACATCTCCTAAGATTTGGTGCAAAATAAAAACAATGGCCAATAACTGGCCATGTTTTTGGTTTGGAAGGGCAAAAAAGTTTTGCATGTGCAAAAGACTTAATGAATCTTGCTCTCTGATGATACAAATTTTCTTTTACCATCTGGAAATTTTAAATTTCAAAAGTTGAATTTTCTTTAAACTTGCGATTACCTTAAAGGGACATTTCCCCAGTTTTCAACCTTATCTTCCTTTATCTGAGCTAAGGATAAAATGTGAAAAACGCATGGTGTTTTTGCCAATGTTCACTGTATCTCTGGGTATCTGCAGCAAATCTGTTTTACTTCCCCCTCCAGTGCCGTCATTTGACTTGTACAGTGAGATAGTTGGAGGAAAGGAAGAACTGAAAACTATTCCAGCTTGGATTTCTAGTCTTCACCTCTGGGAAGCCAAGGGGTGTGCTCTCGATGCTGCTCAAAAAAAAAGTTTCCTTGTTGTCTTTGCTTGTACTGCATACTAGCTAGCGGGCTAGCTACATTTCCAACATCAGAAATGGTATCCCAAAATAATAGTGCACAGAATGTGATGGACAATAATGCATTTTTCTGAGAGTTAGCTAGATAGTGTGCTTTCTATAACAATACTTCTCCATCAGCTACCTATGGTTTTCATTGGCTCTTCATTGTAGCAAATTGGAACAAGCTTAAAAACTGAAATTTTTGCTGGCTTTTTCCACAGTATTACTTACTTGTTTTGGTTTTGTCTGCTTTATTTCTGTCACGTAACGTTAACATAGCTTACAGCTGTAGCGTCAGTTGGCTGAAGCTAAGCAGCGTTTGGAAAGTTTTGCAAGCACACCATTCTATGATTATTGCATTTGACATGCATGACAGCAGTTGGCTAGCTTACTGAAATGTAACTCTATCAGTCGTTCTCTACTTTTCGGTTTTGAAGGCGAAACTGATTCTTGTTTGTCAAAAAATTTCTCGTGGATACATGCAAAACCATCAATCATTTCAGATTTGCAGATTCGAAAGACGTTGCTGATAATTCTGAAGCACTATCTTCAAATTTCTTCTTGAAGTTAAGATTTCCTGATCTGACTGCAAGCAAAGTTCTCTCACCACGGCAGTATATATATGTACATGTGCTCCAAGCAGCAAATAAAAACATAGATCATAAATTACAAAAGTACCGTCAAGTAAAATGTAACCATCATTTCTGTCAGGCACTCTTTAAATTATTGGGAAGTTTAGATCAACGTTTTAGAAATTTGTTAACCTTGAACACTATCGCCGGGTGATTTTCACCCGAGCAAACGTGTTTACGTGATTTTCATTATGTTGCGTTTGTCTGAGTGTTATGGGTCCCCGGGTAGCTTCAGCATTGTCTTTGACATCTTTGAAGGCATGTGTGTTTTGTTTACCTCAGGGTACTATTTTTCATTTTGTTAGACATGGCACAGTTACAGTACTCTAATTTGTCATGTATTGTCATATTTTGATGACAAGTACTTTTTATTGGGTATTTTACTATATCGGGAAAAATCACCCGGCGTTAGTGATGGTGTTACTAATTTTAGCAATAGTGTTCTAGGGTTAAATCTGTTGATATGAATTGATAGATGGCTACACATTCAAGATTTGTATGCATATCTGTCCGAGATATGGAATTTTCAGAGGAAATTTTCAGACAATGTTATTTGCTATTATCAGATGACTTAAAAATGCACAGTTGGCAAAGTCATTCAGAAATTGTTTTGGAGGACAAACCAGTATCTGCGGCCGGAGAGCTCTCTTGTAGTCTTAAATCAATAATTCTGTCTGCAAACTCTTAGGTTTGTATGCTTATTTGCTTGCTTGTCTGTTGTATATCGAGGGTTTGGAGCACAATGGTTACATGTCCAAAATTTCAAATTTGAGATTTATATACTAAAACAAGTGGTTTCTGTTGCTTTTCCTTGGAGCCCAAACGCAATCTCAAATTGGAAACTTTGGACATATAACCATTGAGCTCCAAACCCTCGAGATGTTGGGATTGCAATGACCCATCTTTAGCCTGTACTGTATTTGCAACTATAGAGTGAAAAATGTCACCTCTTGATTTTGTCTTTTGTAGCACAATGACAGAACAAACTTTCTGCATTGTTATTATGATCACTCCTCGCCATAGTAACCTGAATTATTCTTTATGCACAGTTAAGGCAACTAGCTGTATGTCACAGATTAATACAGAGTCGAGGGCGTGTCTGGAGTTGAAAGCTATTACAATGCATTGTGGTAGGTGTTGTCTTCACAGCAAATGCATTGGAAAGCCAGGAGGGTCATAAATATACACACATCTCAAGTTGCTGTGTGAAAATGAGCGTGGTTTTTTTATACAGATCCTGCACTTTTAAATTATGTACACTCTCAGAAACAGGGGCACTGCAGGAGTCCATTTCTGTTCCCCAAGGTACATTCAGCACTTATGTATCCTTTAGGGCTAATTATAGGAGCTCAAGGTACCTTTGTGAACCTTTTTAGGGTCTAAAAGGTACTTTTATGTTCCAAAACAAATAAAAACCCACTTCTAAGGTACAACAGCAGTACCTTTGAGGGTACTGCCCCAGTGACAAGCCTTGGTTGTCACTGGGGCAGTACCCTCAAAGGTACTGCTGATGTATCTTAGAAGTGTGTTTTTATTTTTTTTGGAACATAAAAGTACATTTTCGACCCTAGAAAGGTTCACACCAGTATCTTGAGGTCATATAATTAGCCCTAAAGGGTACATAATACCTTAGGGAACAGAAATGGACTCCTGCTGTACCCCTATTTCTGAGAGTGTATGGTTAAAAATCGGTGACATACTTCTTTAACGTTCAAGATAATGCTCATAATAATTTTCATTCCTTGAGTGAAAGTGCATTTTTCATGTATAACAAGTCATGTTTCATACCTATGGGATCTTGTAAGAACAGAAAAACAGTACTCCACAAGCTAATTTCCAGATATGAACTTGAGAAATGGTTCAAGTCAAGTGCAAAATCAGTTAAGCTTGTTTTTTTTTTTTTTTAAATCTAATCTTTTTCCTGTGCTGTTCACAAAAGGCCAAGCATGAGAATGTCCTCCCCAAAAATTCAGGTGGCGATATCCTTTTTTTAACCTCAGGAAAAAAGTGGCAAGAGACCAGTCTTTTTTTTTTTCTTTTTTCATTTCAGCCTTTATAATTGTGTTACAAAGACAGCGTAGGTGAGGCCGCCCCACTGGCACAGCTAGGAGTCACGATTCAGCAGCACGCCCGTCAGTGGCAGCATTGTTGCTACCTCCATATTGGAACGTGTGGGCGAGGAAGACAGCCTCTATAGGCAGAAACACAATAACCCAGTTCCTGCTGAGCCAGGGAAAACAAAACAAACACACAGGAAACAAGTCAAACCAAATTTAAGCTGCCAAGGCGCCAGATTCTTCTTCTGTAATACAGTAATTCGGTCAAGGAAAAAGAAAAAAATAAGAATCAGTGGTAGCGCTGCTCCTGGTTATGATAAGGTAGGAAACCAACATAGTTTTTAGTGTGTCCTGATGTTTATTGTTCATCGTATGTTTTCTGGTGTGAACACCTTGATTGACATGGCTATCTGTAAAATCTTGTTTTCTGCTCATGAGGCTTTGGCAGCCCTTTAGTGCCAGTCTCTTATCTTTTGTTTTCTCTCTGCATTTCCCCTTCATCTTTGGCTCTCAGTAATACAATTTTCTCACTGTTGAGACTCCCAGTTTCTACTTATAGCTTGCAAGTTCCTTTACAGGGAACTAATGCATTTTCTTTGGAAATAACTGTCTTTTTTCTTGATGTGCCAGGACATGAGAGTGAGTGGGATAGCAGATATTAGAGAGATTTCCACATTTCAGTCTGCAATTCTGCTCCCTCCGACACAACTCCAGGAGTTTCCTATCACTACATCAGTTGTTGGGCAGTGGAGTATAAACGTGCGGGCGCGTGTGTGTGCGCGTGTGAAGGAACACAGGTGCGTTGCGGAACTGAATGGGCTTCCATAGAGATTTTTTAAAAAAAAGGGCAAGAGACAGGAATATGAAAACTGTAGTGTTCTGTTATTGCTTTTTATAATTCCTCGCTACATCTGGGAATATTTTATCTGGTTGCATTCATGCAGCCAGATCTGTTTCTCGTCTGACAGGATTTTGCCTGAGAATCACCATGCTGAGTGATGCATTTTGGTTAACTAATATAATGAGGGCAAAATATCCTGTCCCAGAAACATTAAATTCTTCTTCTTCTTCCTTGGAGGTGCTTGTGAACGGAGGGGAAATTGAATTCAAAGGAACTGACAGCATACAAAAAAGGTTGAGGATGGAGCTGCAGACATCAGAGGATGCAGGGGAGAAAGAATGAAAGAGGAGAAATTGGGCCAACAATTTGACTTCCCCCTCCCCACCCGCACTCCAATCAGCATGCGCAGGATGTGCAGTGTTCAAAGTTTGGCAGTTAAAAGTGCGGCCTGCATGTAAGGTCTTCCCCTAATACAGCCTTAATCTCCAATCAGTCAGGGATTGATGGAGTTTTCATCACCACGGCGACGATCCAGCTCCTGCTCATAATCCTCCCCCTGGAGGTTAAGCTGCGAGCAATTATTTTCCACTCCATGCAAACCCACCATCACTCAAAGATCAACCGAGCACAGGGAACAGCTCTGCAGGCACAGTGCAGTGCGCTGTGGCACAGTGCAGAGGACACTGTGTGCTGATTCAGAGACACACAGTACAGGGTCAAAATGCGCAGGACACCTACTATAGTTTGTTAGTCGAACAGAAATTAATTTGATAATGTTGTTCTGGCAATGTCATTACCTTCCACGCATAACTGCTCTTCACATTTGCTTCACATTTTACATTTGTGTTTGTGTGTGAGTCAATGTACATAAGTGTCTGTTAGTATATTTCTGTATGCGTGTAATTGCATGTAATTTTATTCCCAGACTGGATGTTGTGCAGTTTTATACATCACTTGACCATAAAATTCTCAGGTAACCTCTGTCAAAACAATCCTTCGATATGACATGACCAATAGGCGATTGTTGAGTCAGCAGGGGCAAAAGCAAAATAAAAGGTTATACTGGGAGATCAGATACCATTTCTTAAATGAGCAATCTAAGGCTTACAGGGTGACGTTCAACTCCTCATCTTGGTCCGCCATTCACAAAGTGCATTAAAAATGACGACAAGGAGTAAATTTGAGTAGGCAATGAAGAGTACAACCACAGTGCCGTGAAAAAAAAATTGCTCCCTCCAAATTTCTTCCATTTTTGCTTATTTGCCATATTTAAATGCCTCAGATCATCCAACTAATTTTACTATATGACAAAGACATTGTGAGGAAACACTAAATGCAATTTCTGAATGATCATTTCATTTATTGAGAAGTTTTTCAAAACCTATATCACCCATGTGAAAGAAGTAAAGTCTTTTCTGCTGCTGCGGTGGAATTTTGGCCCTTTCTTTTTAGCTGATTTGTTTTAATTCAGCTGCATTGGAAGGTTTTCAAGCATGAACTGTCCGTTTAAGATCATTTCACAGCATTTCAATGGATTCAAGTCAGTACTTTTACTCGTACACACTAAAACATTCTTTTTGCCTCTTCTGAGCCTTTCAAAGGTGGTCTTTTGTGCTTGGGATAATTTTCTTGCTCCGATACTCAACTGCGCTTGAGCTTTAGGTCACAAACTGATGGCAGTACATCTTCCATCAACATTTTCTGGTGGAGGAGAGAAACCATGGTTTAATCAATTATAGCAAGTCACCTTGGTCCAGAAGCAGCAAAGTAGCCCCAAACCATCACATTTCCCCCACTGCGTTTGACAGAAGGTGTGATGCTCTTGTTGTGGAATGCTGTTTTAGCCTCATGCCAGATATAATGGGAACTTTCAAAAAGTTTACATTTTGACCTGTCAGACAAGAAAATGTTATCCCAAAAGTCTTGGAGGTCATCAAGATGTTTTTTTTGGAAGAGCCTTTGTCTTCTTTTTGGTCAGCAGAGGTTTTTGGCTTGCAGCTCTCCCATGGGTGTCATGTTTGCCCAGTCTCTTTCTTAAAGTAATCATGAAGACCGGCCTTAACTGAGCCAAGTGAGTGCTGCAGTACTTCAGATGTTATCCTGGGTTCTTTTGTGACCAGGATGAGTTGTAGGTGCCATCTTGGAGGAATTTTGGTAGGCTGGCGACTCCCAGGAAGGTTCACCGCTGTTCCATTTTTTCTCCATTTGTTGATAATGGGTCTCACCATGGTATGCTGAAGTCCAAAAGCCTTAGAAATGGCTTTGTAACTTTTTCCAAACTGATAAATGTCAACAACTTTGTTACTCATATATTATTGAATTTCTTTAGATTTGGGCATCATGTACTGGTTTTTGCCAGCTTGGTATTGACAGACAGGGTCTATTTAAGTCATTTTTAGATTCAACAGGGCTGGTAGTTTGGGATACCCCCGGAAGAACTGGAGGAAGTGTCCGGGGAGAGGGAAGTCTGGGCATCCCTACTTAGACTGCTGCCCCCGCGACCCGGCCCCGGATGAGCGGTTGAAATGGATGGGCTGGTAGTAATCATGCTCTGGTGTGCCTATTGAAATTGAACCCTATTATCAACTAGAGACCACCGGGGATTGCACCAGCCACGATAGTGAAGTAGGCATTACAGTATAGCTCAAAACACGTCCATCATCAAACTCAGCCTTCCTTTGTATCACAACTATTCACTGTGGTCTGGCCTGATGACACACAGATCATATGAAAATAATAGCAGCTTTGCCATCAGGTCTGTTAATTCAAGTTGGTTTGTTGGTTCATTTTTTTACTGTTGGAGCAATTGCTTTTTCACTTAGGGCTAGATAGTGTTGGCAGGGCCGTCGCAGGGGGGGGGTGCCAGGCCCTGTGCCGACCTGATGCACGAGGCCCTGCTCACGTGCACGTGCATTAATCATGTCAGGCTGCTTGCACATAGCTTTTCTAGTTATACCCAGTGAAATGACATGCATCTTTAGACTAAAACAGCATTATTGTGGCAATAATTTCAATGATGATTTTTTTGGATATCATAAACTTTCAAAGGTAAAAAAATCCAAGTGCACAACAATTGGCTTTTATCAAATCAGTTCAGCTTTCTGCTTTCAGCTTTCATATTGGCATGTCGAAGTATGACAGTGTGTCTCAAATTACTATTCAACAAACACTTATACCTAATGGCTCACACTCACAAGTGACAATCGCTTATTTTGACTAATTTCTATGGAAAAATCTCAGATTAACAAAGGCGTAGTATCCGCTGACAAACGCGACAGTTTAACATTTGAGTACGATGCAGTATATTTTCTCATACTAGTCAGTCACAAATGCTCCGCTGCAGTATAAAATTAAAACATCAGATTCCCGCTCACCATTCATTGATTAGGTGATGGTCACTTTCCTTGCCTTTTGGGCCGCAAACTCAGCAATTAAATTCTTATAATCCAGCCTAGATGCAACGTCTTTTTCGATAGACAGAAGGGCGCGCCTGCATAGTCTCTCCTGCGACATGGAGGTCAGAAAATAGTTTTAAATAACTTTGAAAAGCTTCGCGACCCCAATGCCAATTATTGATATCGTCAATAAGACCCTGAGAACAATCTCACAGTCAGGAAAGGCGAGTGAGCAGCGAGACAGAGCATGTTACGTATGACGACATAAAAAATAAAAAAAAATCTGGGTAAGCTTTTATCAAGATGAAATGGTAAATAATCAAACTGACACAGAGAATTGTCATTTAAGGAGCATGATGAGTCAAGTGCAGTGATGTAAAATATGTAGGCTATTCATTTATTTAAAAAAAAAAAAAAACACACACACACACACACACACACACACCAGCCGCGAGACCTTGTGCAAACGCACACTTCGCATAGCCCTTGCAACGGCTCTGAGTGTTGGATAACTTTTTTCCTTTAATAAATTAAATAGTCATTTAAAAACTGCATTTTGAGCTTACTCCAGTTATTTTTGTCTAATATTCAAATAAGTTTAGGAAGGGGACAAATACTTTATCCCAGCACCGTATATTATTATCGACATCAATGTTCTGCTTTTGCTGAGTTGTAACTCCATCTACCCGCTGGTATAGAGTATAATTTGAAAATTAGTTGTAAAGGCACCTCTCATGAAAAAATTAATTTGCTTGTTTTCTATATGACAGTCTAAAGTACCCATAAATAATAAACCCCACAGATTTTATATGGCTAGCAGTTGTCTTTTCAGTACACATGCAATAAAAGAACTATGAATCTGCACAACCTACAGGTCATCTGACAATTTCCGTCTCCGTCTAAGAAGGAAATGGAAGTGATTAGTCTTCCTTACATCAATCAATTTTGATGAAGGTTCACTCTATGAAAACGGCAAAATACTTAGAAATTCCGATTTTCGCATGAAAGTCGTGTGATTTTGAGATAGTTGGACACTTTTTACTTGATCTACGATCGCGGTTTACTCCTTACATGATTCCATTGAAACTGATAGGTATAATCACTCATTTTTTAAACATCAAATACTTCATCGGTCCATACAACAAATTCAATTTCTCCTTCCTCGTTTCGCTGATGTCGATAGCAAGGAGCATTTATTATCCCCCCAGCATGTAATGTGGGGGTATATAGTCTTCATAACCCTTATTTAACTATATATAGTATATAGTCATGGGTGCAGTTGTCTGTTCGTCCATCTGTCTGTCTATGAACATTTTGTTTCTGGAGCATAACTTCAAAACAATTCAATATTTTCCCACAAAACTTAGCGTACACATTAATAATGGCTTGATATGGTGCCTTTTGCTAATCTGAAGTTGATGACTTGGGGCCGTGGGGATATGCCATCTCCTTGTTTATTATAGCTGGGGAATTACACTTAACTAAAATCAAAACAGTCCCGGCTATCAAACTCAACATACTGGTGTAAAATATTCCAAATAGAAATGAAATTATGTCCGCACTCAAAGGTATGTACTGGGATTCCCAAATAATTCAGCCTATCACCAGGAGAAAACAGTGAAATCAGTTAAACAAATCTTATTCATAAATCTGTCTCATCCTGTTTAGCCCAGTCGGGCAGTTAGGCATAAATGCTCTCATAGACTAATTACTAAGACAGATAAAACCATTAAAGGCAGAGAGCAACCACTTTGTCATGAAGGCGGTCCCTCAGTCTGCATTCTTTGTATTACGCCTTTGAGGATCAAAGTCAGTTTTCAATACAGCGTTAACTTGAATGATAATTTCAAAAGTGTGTGGGCCAAAAGTGGCTGGCTTCAAAGTGCCTCACTATTCCTGTTTGCGCTCTATAATGTGGATATACCTGTATGAAGTGACTACAAAAGCCAAATGTCGGTGACATAGTGCCCAACATCGGAGCATTAAAATGTGTGCAGAAAAACTACTCCCAGAATGTTGGTCTTTGCAATGGGTCACACTAAGGTGACCTGCCCTTCAAATTTGTCATTCTTCTTTAGACTTCTTGCTATCAAATTGAAAGGCTGTATGTATTGGCATCAATCTTACCCTTGTTGCGGTTTCCATCCTTCCAGGTGCTAAGACCTATAAAGACTCACAGGTGCCAAGACTGAGGTAACAGAACAGAATTTCAAACAAAACTGCAATCAAAAACCAAAAAGGGGCGCCGGCAAACATCTCCACTGACCAGAAGTGAAGTGAAATGCAGAAGCACCAGAGCTGGCACCTGCCAACCCTAAATACTCTGCTAACACCTCCACCTTAATGGGTTCCACCTGTGGCCCATTTAGGTGGAGGTGAAAGAACGTGAAAGGGGAGGGGCTGCAAGGAGCAAACAATGACACCCCTCTCTGCTTTCTCCACAACAAACTCCTTCAGCTCGGGCGCCATTTATGTGGTTTCCACACGTTAATTTAATCAGGGACCATACTTTCGCAAATTTTCAAAAACCCCATTCATTGTTTCCATAGACACTGGACCATTGGAATGGGAACTAAAATAACGCAAACTAAACAGCATTCAAATTTACTGTGACTGTGACTCTCTGTGAAATGGAATCCTACAGCATGGTAGATCTCCTGGATCGAGACTAGGCTGGCCTAATGCGTAATTTGTAAATCAGAGAGTGCCCAAACCCAAAGTGCATTTGAGAGCAGAGAGGTGAAGAGGTGGGCGCAGTTTCCACAACATGTACGTAACTGATGCTGAAAACAACAACACTGGGGCTTGTGGTGCCCCAGTGGATGATAGGATTATTCTGTTCCCCCCAAATGATGCAAGGTCTATGTTCCCATAACCATGAATGCCCTAAAACAATGGGAAAAGCAGGGGAACTGATATTAAAAAACCGAACCTCCTCAGAATGGCCACCAAAGGAAATGAACATATTTAGCAGTTCAGAGACTTCAGTTATAACTCCCGTACCAAGCGGGCGACCATCCAAAGTTCTGACAGAGCATGGTTGCGAAAGAGGAACGGTGGGAACGGAGTGCCTCCTAGCCCACTCAACATCCATGAAACAATTTACAGCGCTCGAATCCACGAACGCCTTGATAATAACTCTCTTGCTCCCCACAGTCAGTTCAACAGGGATTAGTGTTCAGAAGGGAAATTGGGTCTGCCCCTCTAGCACCCTCCAAACTGCTAGACGGGTTTCCCATTTCCCTGAAGCTTCGGGCAACGTGGACGGGTTTGGCCTGGCTTATTACAATAAAGGCAGATTATCCTTCTGTGAGTAGGTTTATGAGTCCGACATTCAAACGAACTATCAACTTGCATAGGCTCAACCTGAGTAGAATATTCAGTGGGTTTAATAGGAGCCACACACTCGCCACTAGCAACTTTGGCCCCATTGTCAGCGAGCGGTAATCTGTTGATCTTCTCCCTGTTATGTTAACGGATGTGATTGTCAATTTGCATGGCAGTGCGAACCAAAGAATTTAAAGTCAAACAGGGCTCCAATGTGGCCAACACGTCTTTTATCTCCTCAGTGAGAGCATGCCTAAACACAGTAATAAGAGGAGCCTCCGGCCAGCCTGTCTCTGTTGCCAGAGAGCGAAATAAGATAGAGAACTCTGCGGCACTTTCTTTGCCCTGTTTAAGGTGCATCAAACGCGTTGCCGCGTCCTGACCACAAACATCTTGATCAAATACTGACACCATCTCCCTAACAATAGCCTCCACAGAATTTACGACCGGTGAATTAGATCTGATAAGTGGGCCGACCCAAGCGGGTGCTGTGCCAGCCAACAGGGATAATATAAATGCCACGCGAGAATCCTGATTAACAAATCGTGACGGCCGAGCCTTAAAAAATATCTTACATTGGACGATGAAATATTTACATTTTCCAGCCTCGCTGCAACATGTTTGCGGCAATTGTAGCATCGGTTCTCGGGGATGGTGTATCTATGATACTTGTGCAACTTTTTGTGAAACTTGTGTAGACAGGGATCTAATACTCTCGGTCAAGCTTAAAGGGGACCAAACATGCTGATCCTTCTTTTAATACATATCAGTAATGTTATAATGTTGCTTGTCCATGCTCAGCCTCTGAAAAGTTTCTAAACATAAGAAACAGGGATTTTGCCGAAATCCAAGAACGTGATTTCATGAGCGTGATTTCCTCTCTGAACAGCTCCTCCCGAGATCTTCACGAGATCTCGGCAAAACCTGACCTCAGGTTGTGCCGTCCAATTAGTACAGACCTAAGCCAGAGCCAACCACTGCACTGGACCTGCCTACACCAGAAACTATTCTAGCAGGCACAAACAACTGTAGATCATACTATACCTCAGTAGCGTCTACACTTTTGGAAAAGAAGAACCGCAGATCATTTGAGGTGCAGTTTTGTCAGTATCTCTCCTAAAGTTGCTGGTCCGTTTACTTTTGGACGCAAAGAAAAACAAATATTTCTCTTCCAAAAGAGGATGCCACCAGAAAACAGAGGGTAGCTTTTTTGTTTGCTGGCAGCAAACAGCCACGGCCAAGGGAACGTTAGCTGTTTGTGCTCAGCATTTCATCAAAGACAGTTTTGTCAATAAAGGATAATTCGAAAGAGGATAAGCGTTTCAGCTGCGTCTCAAACCTGAAGCAGTTGCATCAATCAAGTGCTCGGAGCCACAAGCTGTAAGTAACCATATAATGGCAAATAATGTAAGTGAAGCTAACATGTTACGGGTGGCTTGCAGGACCGCTAGTGATAGTTAGCACTAACAACTGGCCTCAAACGCAGGCTTTGTAAAATATCGGAAGATAAAGCCTGTATCAGTCGCGACTGTCTGTGACTCACAGACACAGAGGTTGTAAGTTGCTTTCACTGCATAAGCCAACCTGACGTGATTGCCAGTTGATTGTTGCTGTAGCACAGCGACTAACGTAGCCGTAGTTACTGTTGCTAATTTTTGTGTCCTAAATATGCAAGAGTGATATTAGGGGAAATTCTTCAGAAGGTGTGTGAACATAAACTTAATTGGAAGCTAACTTTTAATACTTGTTTGTAATTTGGATGCTTGGTACAACTGTTCACATTAACAGAACTTGCTGTCTGTAAAACCTATATTGCAAGGGTTTGTCTCTGTGGTTATGACCGCTCGGTTACCAGCTACTGCATGTTAGTTTGCGTGTCATGCAAACATGCAAATTTCATCCTCATTTAGGAACTGTCGTGGCTTATAAAAAGTTGATAAAGGCGGAGATTAAATAGGTTATTCTGTCCTGGAGAAGTGATCAATTCGCTAGCTCCACAAAAGCAACTTGTCCGCGCAAACGGAACTTAGGGTCTGCAAAACCTGTATTATGTTCATAACATAACCGAGCTCTCTCTAGCTGTCAAGTACTATCCATAAAGCTTCTTTCACATCAGACACAAAATGAAATTTTCGCAGGACAGATTAGCCTACATTCAAAGTCAATGCAAAGACGCAAATACAGGCATTATGGGCGCGTGAAGCAGCTTTCATACCGGATGCGAAACTAATTTTTCACGCGACAGAATAGCTACATTCAAAGTCAATGCAAAGACACGAATACAGGCGTTATGGGCGCGTTAACTAGCTTTACACATCACTGTACACATCACGAATAGCTCAATGTTTGTTTTTACTGAAGTGCTTGGCGTGTGCATGTGGTGCGCGTCAGGAATAAAATACCACGCGCTTTTCTTCATTTCCTCGTGCTTCACTGGAAAAGCAATAAAAATCAATCGATTCTTCAATTTGCCGCAAATACAGTGCATGCCTCACCTCTGCGTTTTTAATGGCGCTGAGTATATATGTAATAGCAGGCTTATATGTTAGTCTTGATTATTCAGTAAATAAATTGTGTGATTGTTTATCAAGCAATTTTAAACAAGAACAGCTTTAAAGCAATTATGCGTTTAAGGATTGAGGCTCACAGCACACCATTGAAAATCGCCGCATTACTGCTTGAGGGACGTTTGAATGTATCTCAAAATGAATTGCCAATCACAAACTGTCTCTTATTAAGCACTAGCATCATAGGTATATGCTCAACAAAGCATTCGAACCCTCGCGTGGAGGGTAAGGACTTTTTGTGATGTTTCTGCCCTGCAGTTCCTCCCCCCTCCCGCTGTCTGCACCTCCACTTCAACGAGTCACATCTGTTGCTCTTTGAGTTGGAGGTGCAGCGAAGAGTATCTAAGAGCTGCACTGCCAGACTGGCAGTGCAGCTGCATTCTGGAGCCCTGTCTGTCATTTTGCCGCTGCTACTCCTTTGGTTTTAATCTTTAAATTAAAGATTTTTATATTTTTACGCAGCTTGTGGGTGTGGGTCCCTTCACCGGTCTTTGGGTACATGGTCCCAGTTGTCCTCTGCCGGCGGGGACAAATCCATGACACTTTTTTCTTTTTTCTGCTTGCTCACATGACTGAAGTTTTGAAAAGGCGTTGTAAATTTAGGTTGATAACCAAAGTGTAAAACGTGTTCAAAACGAACTGAATTTAAGCGTTGAAATTGCCATTTCTACAGATCTGTGCAGGACTCTAAGGGTGTGGGCTCCAAGCACTTCTCAACTGCAATTCTCTCCAGACACCTTAGATTGGGGTAAAGGAATCTTTTACCTAGTACCTTTTTAAAATAACAAAACATTTCATATTATGTTATTACCCCGCCCCACCCGAAGGGTGAGAGCAAGGGGTAATGTTTTTGGTTCGGTTTGTTTCAGTGTTTGTGCATTTGTGTGTTTGTTTTAACACTCTTGCGGCAAAACTGATGGCCAGATTCACCCCAAATTCGGTAAAGGGATTGCCACTGACCCAGAATAGATCGTACTATTGAATTTCGTACAAGTAGGTGTAAGTATGTGCGAGGGGTGGAGTTTGTTGTGCCTGGCACCACTTGTTATTTCAGTTTTCATATCACAACAGGAATCAAATCTATGCAAATAAGCACCGGAATGAAACCAAGAGGTCTTGGATCCTGTACTGGCAGGATTCAACACAAATTAAGCCCTGGGCTGGCCTAATCCTTCCACCCCTCAGTGAAGGAAGGTTCAGGAAGGGCACTGCAGAGGGACCCACAGCAGGTGCAAAAGCCACCTTGTGAGGGTTGGGCTTGTCCTGGCTATGTCTAGACTTTTAGCCGAACCCCCAGTATCAATTCCCCCAGCATGCCCTGCTAGGGCTAATTTTTGCATGCTTTATGGCCAGATCATGGAGCTTCTGTACGGAGGAGAATGAAATAATCATCGTACAGAGCATAATGAGCAGAGACACAGTACGGTGTGGGATGGTGATTGCTAACAGCACAGCAAATCGATACGGAGATGTGCAAGCGATAAATTCCCCCAGTGAATTAGTGCACTCAGAGGCTAATCTTCTTTAGCTGGCAACACTGTCTCCCTGCCTGGTCTCAGCAGAACGGAGAATGGTTGCTCTTTTACGAATGGGAGCACATTCAGAATTTTCCCTCTGCAAATACGAATATTAACTCTTCTTATCAGCAAGAAGGTAGGTGAGGTGAAGCAGTTTCCTGCAGCTTTGACATTGAGCTGTTTGTTTCGTCTTAGCGCTAAGCTGTGTGAGAGAATTCAGCTTGTGCTGGTCCCTGCCTGAATCTTCTGTGTGCCCTTTAGGCTGGCCTTAGCGCCTTGCAGTCTGCTTGCTGTGCACTCCTCTCTTTAGACTTTACATTCTCTGTGGAACACATTATTTTCTGAGGATATTTTACCCCATCTGTCTCTCTACTGTTTGTCTTTCTCATCTGAACAAGGGCCTATTGATCCTTGGGTAACTTTCCTTGGTTTATTTCTCTGGGTTCCTTTGTCCTGAGGTACATTTCCCTAGAGCATTGCTGCTCACTAAGTTATCAATTTTGATAGTTCGAACCAGAGCGATGTAGAGAGAAGTATGTAAGTTGCTATCATAATTAGAAACTATACTTTAGGGAAAAATATCCCTGATCAGCTATAAAACTCACCCAAATGCTGATGGAAGTGTAATAGAGGCCAGCTTTCAACAGGGCAGAAAAAGGCACATCTGCCAGAGAAGCTCATTACGGACACAGCAATACCACATCATTGCAATGCATTTCAGACCAGAGGGATGTTTCCATATTTCTCTAGAACATAGTTCCAAGAATCCCACGTTATATTGTCTACATTGCAAGATTTTGGAATGATTTTAGTCCTTATAATGTAGTATTGAGGGATTTTTTGCTTCTATTCAAGAGTAGACTCTCTAGTGATATAAGTTAACAGTGCGAACAGCAAAAAAACTGACAACACAAAACACAAACAAGAGCTCAGAATGAAAAAAATGAAAGAAAGCGCAGACAAATGAGCCAACAGTAAAGTTCAGGCTTTACTGAGCGTGTATGCAACAGAGGAAATAAATTTGATTCTGATTCGTCAAAGCAAAATATAAAATCAATGGTAGAATTTCCTGTCAACTTGCCACTGTACCATAAAGAACTGCAGCCTGGTACAGTAAGCCTCTGTAGAAGGTTGACGACTCCTTACATGCTTTGCATCATATAAAAAGTTATACTAGTGGTAATAAAACTTTTTTTTTTACTTAAAAGAGTACAAATTCAGTTTCCTGCTCTAACGTTCGCTAAATCTAGTTTCCAACTATCATGAGACAGCTAATCATGTGATAAAAAATTAGGTAAATAATGTAAATGCAAATTATAAACTGTAAACAAAGGAAATGAATGCTAAAACAGGGAACATTAAAGGGGACCTATTATGCTGATCCTTCTTTTAATACATATTAGTAATGTTATAATGCTAGTTGTCCATTCTCAACCTCTGTAAAGTTTCTAAACGCAAGATGCAGAGGTTTTGCCGTAATCCAAGAACAAGATTACATGAACGTGATTTCCTCTCTGAACAGCTCCTCCCGAGATCTTCGCTAGATCTGGGCAAAACCTGACGTCAGGTTGTGCCGTCCAATTACTACAGACCTGGCCAGAGCCAATCATGGCGCTGGACCTGCCCACACCGAAACCTATTCTAGCAGACATGAACAACCGTGGATTATAGTATGTCTTAGTAGCATCTGCACTTCCAGAAATACAAAAGAAGAACCGCAGATCATTTGAGGTGCAGTTTTGTCAGTATCTCTCCCAAAGCTGCTCGTCCATTTACTTCTGGAAGCAAAGAAAAGCACCCATCTCTCTTCCAAAAGATGATGCCTCCAGATATCAGTGGGTAACTTTTTTTTTTTTTTTTGCTGGCGCCGAACAGCCATGGCCAAAGGGAACATTAGCTGTTTGTGCTCCGCATTTCACCAAAGACAGCTTTGTCAAGAAAGGATAATTCGACACAGAATAAGCATTTCAGCTGCTTCTCAAACCTTGAAGCAGTTGCATCGATCAAGCGCTCAGAGCCACACACTGTATGTAACGATATAACAGCCAATAATGTAAGTGAAGCTAACGCGTTGCGGAAGGCTAGCAGGACCGCTAATGATAGTTAGCACTAACAATTGGCCTCAAACGCAGGCTTCATAAAATATCTGAAGATAAAGGCTGTATTGGTCGCGACTGTCTGTGACTCACTAGCTATGTTTCCATCCACTTGTCAATCAAATTATCTGAAGTTCGCCAAAAATATTCACGCAAATAAGCTGGTGTATTGAATACATTTCTGATATTTTAAGCTGTTTCCATTCATTTTTGCACTGAATCGCAGTGCCTTCAAGTGAACAAGAGTAGTTTTTTAGCCTACTAATTTAGCTGGTTAGCCAAAATGGATCGCGTTGACCAACAAATGACGATAATTGCACAAGTTGTAGTAGTGCTTAGGTGCCAGCTATTAGCAGCATAGCAGACCATTTTCAGAAGTAAACGACGGCATCAAAACACCGTCAAGATGCAGTAGCTGATTTATTCGGCAAATAATGTTGCCATCAGCATTTATCGCATAAGCCTTTTACCGATCAAGAGAAAATCCTATGAGATGGACCGTACAAACTATGAGTCGACAGTCTTGAAATCAAGTCGAACTTCACCGTCTCTGTAAGGCATTTCTAATTCGATATTACTTAATTCGTGTAAGAACGTGTGGATGGAAACATGGCTACAGATGCGGCAGCAGTTGCTTCACTGCATAAGCCTATCCAACTGATGTCCTGTTGAATGTGGCTGTAGCACTGCAGCTAATGTAGCCAAGCTGCTGTTGCTAATGTTTGTGTCCTAAATATGCATGAGTAATAGGGGAAATTCAACAGAAGGCGTGCGAACCTTAACCCGAACATTTGAAGCAAACTTTTTAAACTTGTTTGTAATTTGGATGCTTGGTACAACTGCCCCCCCCCCAAAGGGTAACGTTTGTCTCTGTAGTTGTTATGACTTCATTAATGTGGCAGATTCAGCATAACGTTGCCTGATTGTAGCCACTACAGTTGAAGCTAACCAGAGAGGTGCTGCATGTGTCTGCAGCGTTGGGCTGCGAAGGCTGCAGTTAGACCAGGCGTAGGTTTTGCAGAGCACGGGGCGCGTTTCACTGTTTCACTGACCAAGCTATATTAACCAACCTGTATAACTTATTTAATATTGGTCTAAAGCAGTGGTTCTCAAATTAGGTCCTGGCGCCCCCCTGTGTATGCTGGTGTTTGTTCCAACCACAATTGCAATCTTAGGATTTTTAACAAGCTGTTTTGTTGATTAGGTGCATTTATGCAAATATCCACATTGAGCTGTATTGTAAATCTTGGCAGAGGGGAAAAATTTAACTAAACATTTTAATCAAAAGGTTCCTCCTGCCAGACTTTCGCACTGCGTCCCCCACTTTCGCCGTTGCATTTAATACTCCCCTACCGGAAACAGAGGGGACTATAGGATTGCACTCCGTCCGTCCGTCAGTCCATCCGCCCACATTCGTGTCCGCTCCATAACTTCAATACCGTATGACCTAGGAACATCAAAGTTGGTGTGTGGATGCATCTTGGGGAGATGGTGTGTCATGTACCCTATTCAGGTCACTTTGACCTACTTTTTAGGAAATATAATATGCACACACCGGTAGGGGACTAGTATCGCGCAGCAATACGACATTCGCCGATAGGCGGTGCACTTGTTAGAACAAGTTCATTTCATTAGATCTATATTCAAGTATATTGTTAGACTGTGGAATTTCCCCGCTGATTCCTTATCAGATGGGAGACCCGTCTCACGTTACACTCTGGGTAGGCGGACCCAGAAAACTGCGTTCAGCAGCCTCATCCCACCCAACTCCGCTCACCACAGAGCTGGCTAGTCAGAAGAAAGTTGGCAAACGGGGAGTGGGGGCCATAGCGGAAGAGCCACCCCAACGAGGCGTTTCAGGCAGAGACTACAACGGACTACAAATGGGGTTTTTTGAGGATGGCAGTATGATAAATATATAAATAAAACACCCTGTTTTTGACTTTGATCGAGAGTACTCTAGGGGAGACCAAGATCAAAATATAACCTTGGAAATATAGCAAAATAGGTCCCCTTTAAGCAAATACAGATGGAAACCAGAGTATATGAAGGAAAATTCAGGTTACAGTTTGAACCGACAGCATCTCTACAACAATTTCATTTTTTTCTCCTCACCCTCGTGTTGCAGTGCAGAGATCCTTCTGAAATAAATAAATCAAACGTTCTCTCCATTCCACAGAGTAATAGGCAAACCACCAGATTCACTCTACACACTCCTCTGCCAAAAACCACAGTGTTTTCTTGGGATTTTTCTTTAGAATTCTTATTCTGCTCCAGGACACAAACTTCAAAACAGGCTTTGACCTAGTTAGTGTTTATGTGTGGACTACCTTTCTTGTTGTTGCTGTGGCACAAATCGGAGCGCTTGACTCGGAGATCACTGAAGTAGAGGGGAAAAAAATGGCTCGAAGCTGACAGTTCATTTTTTTTTTTTTGTACCGTTGCTCTCATCATTAAGTGACCCTCTGCTGGAATATCTGTTTCTACACCAGCAAGCATGCTCAGGGAATGTCGATTCTCAGTTCTTACTTGCTGAGATCCATAATAACCCGCTATGGATTTTTAATTATGGTTCATTTCAACAAAGAAGAGCAAATTGCATTTCTACAGAAGTAAATTTTGATTCTAGGATGGAGATAATTGGATTAGATTAAACAATAAACTGTCAAATTCTCAATCAGGGGAGAGAAATTAAAATTGACCCATGCATCGCGGTGAATGCTTTGTGCAAACATAAAGATGTCTTTTAGTTAATTGAATCCGGCCTCATAAAACAATTCTTGTGGAGAGAAAAAAAAAATGTTCTGGCACAATGTCCTCCTTCAGGAATCGCCTTGATGTAGTGAAATTGCCTTTTTAAAAAAATGCTCTTATCAATGTGGTTTGCATTGGTGTTTCTTTCACTCAGCAAGACAAATCTATACTGATTAAAGAAGAGACTTTCACTCACACTTATCACAATTTTATGGCTGCATTGGCACGTTACTCAGCGCACTCAGAAATTCAAGGGTACAGTTTCCACACATTATTCTGCAACATGCTAACTATGCAATATTCAAACACCATCACAAAAGTGAACACAAGGTCAAATAAATTATAAAAAAAAAAATTAAATAAAATAAAAAAAAAAAAAAAAAAAAATATATATATATATATATATATATATATAATATATCTTTCATGTCACCAGAAAGATTTCCTTTCTCAGAGACTAATTGAAGTAATTGTTTTCATGTTATTACTAAATTGGCTGGACATCTGGAGAAGAAATTACTTACAAGTGATTGTTTATCCTAAGGCCTGCACCAGATGGTGCAACTTTGCCTGAGGCAAGAGACAGGTATATTCTGCATCAGGCAGTGTTGCACCATGTGTGGATGGTTTTTGCTGCATAACTTCTTTGCGTAACAGTGCAGCAGCGTATCTAGCATGCTAGATATTTTTGCATCACGCAAGGAAGTTACTCATCGCTCAACCAATCACAACGTGCAGACTCTTCATATGATGTGCAGAGGAGTCGCGTGATACAGAAAATGGTGGGTTAAAGCTCTTGTCCAACAACGATTTGTTCATTACATAATAAGATATATTTAGGGAAGATTTTTTTTCTTTTTTGTCAGCATCCATGGCAATATGATGACAAGGTTTTTCCATCAAAAAATGTAAAATATCAATTATCAATATGAAGGACAAAACCCTTGCAATTATCTAGTTGCAGTGGTGTTTGACAGTTAGTCAGTGTTAACTCCACCATCTGCTTCCCTGTTGAAGCAGTTTTTCAGTTGTTATTACCACGCAAATCATGAGTTCAGATCATAAATGTTCTGTACATCCAATGTCCTGCATGGGGACCAACCTGACAGATCATATAATAAGTATACTGCTCTAGAATTGGCTGATTCAACATGCTAAGTCTTGCCATGACAAAAAATAGAAAATTTAATGTGGAAAAACTCAGGAGGATAAACTTGCTAGGTTTTTGCTTCAGAAACAATAAATACCGATGAATGGTTTGGTTTTGCTATAGCAAAACATAGGGAACCAGGGATTATTTTTATGTATCTTTCAATATGTGATGAGGCAAAGCCTGGTAAGTACAAAAATCGACCTAACTCACTTTCGACCGAGAGTAGACTTACTGGGTTTTTCCATAACACTCAAGAGATCTGACATATTGGTTACAGCTCCGCCCGCACTTATATATTTTTGAACATTCGTCCCCTTATATCGACTTTGGGAGTGCCATAAAACTTCCTTTAGCATGTTAAAATATCCTGAAAGGACTGGAGACCCAGCTAATTTCAAGGCTCTATCTTCTTGGCTAACATTTTTATGGGCCCTTGAACATCATGTTAATCCACTGTACAAACAGGAAAAAAAATTAGCCCGCACCCAACTTTGGGAGAAAGTATCTCGAAAAACCAAAAAGTGACAGACTAAATACCTCAAAATTTTTCTCACCTTTTATGTCTAAAAAGGGAGCAGGTAAGATGAATTTAGCACTGGTCTGGTTTAAAAATAAAAATAAGCTTGAATTTGTAAAAATATTTTTCCCTGTTATACACAGATCCCTTGCCATTGCACGTTTTACCACATGATCACCAGGTGGCACTTTCACATTTTTAAAATGTGGGTATCCCAGTATGAAATACAATCATTACTTCTTTGACACATTGAAGCAGTTATCCGCAATATTTCTTCAAAAATGGGTACTTTTCCTCTAAAATGCTTAATTTGGTACTTGACTTGTCCACTTCTCAGTGGTGCTGTAGCCATACCGATAAAAATTGTGAGCTCAAACTTTTCTGTTACACATGGGTACCATTCTGCCAAATTTTCATGCAATTCTGAGATGTCTACTCCACTAAGTATCTCCAAAGTGCCACTCTCCCAGAATACGGCTCTAAAATATTGACAGATTGAAAACTTAAAGGGGACATATTTTGCAATATTTCCAAGGTTGTATTTTGATCTTGGACGCCCTAGAGTACTCCCAATCATTCAAAGTCCAAAACAGGGTCCATATTTAGCTCATACTGCCATCCTCAAAAAACCCCATTTGTAGTCCGTTGTAGTCTCTACCTGAAACGACTCGTTGGGGTGGCTCTTCCGCTATGGCCCCCAGTCCCCGTGTGCCCAATTTCTTCTGACTAGCCAGCTCTGTGGAGGGCGGAGTTGGGCGGGACGAGGCTGCAGATTGCAGTTTTCTGGGTCCGCCTCCCCAGAGAGAAACTTGAGACGTGTCTGCCATCTGATAAGGAATTGGCAGGGAAATTCCACAATCTAACACTATACTTGAATATAGATCTAATGAAGTGAACTTGTTCTGATAAACACAGCGGCAAAGGTGGAGGACACAATGCGAAAGTCTGGCAGCTCAAGCATGAATTTGATATTGGCTTCAGTTTGCTACGGCAACAGTGGTGAGTACAGCGGTTTTTCTATTCTATAGCTAGGATGCAGGGATAGCAAGAATCCACCACATACAGACACATTTGCAGAACGGGTTGACATACCCAAGTGAAGACTGGAGACCGTAGAAATTCGGTGGGTCTGAGTTTAGAGGGGAACATGGACAGTGATGCAGCTAAAAGTGGACCAACAGGTTATGGACTGCTTAGGTGTGTATTACAAGGACCAGCTGGTTTGTGTGCATAACTGTGGTGTGTCTTTAGCGTGGAGTAACAAACAGCTTCTGTGCTGGTATATGACAGAGGGGCGAAAGCTCCAGGCTAAACGGCCTTTTCAGAAATTGCCCGTGGTAATGGTTTACTTATTGCGTCAGAATTAGCAGTGTTTCCTGGTGGAAAATGGGCGTGTAATGGATAGTGCCTGAGAGCTAGATAGAGCTCCGGTTATGTTATGAGCATAATACAGGTTTTAAAGACCGTAAAAACCGTTGCTTATGAGAAGTTAGCGAATCGATCACTTTTACAGGAAAGAATTTAAGATTCAATCACCGATTTAATACTCAATTGATGGCAGAGAAATCATTTGTTATACCAGACACGTTATAGCCTGTGCGTTTCCCTATTGCTTTCACCGATAGCATCAGAGAGCTTGCCAAGATATTGGAGACGTATCAGACTGACCCCGGTCATGGATAAGTAAAGCAGTCGTTTCACAAGCGCCCAAAAATTGTATGGCTGTTGTACCAAGCATCCAAGTGATAAAAAAGTATTTTAAAAAAGTTTGCTTCATATGAGGTTTATTGTGAGGTTTCGTTCAGGAACCAGTCGTGAGAACACAGGATGTAGGTGAGGAGATTTTATTGAGCCAGGGGGACAACCAGGCAAAAACATATTAGGTACACAGGCATAGGTTTGTCAGAGAAACAAAAATCAAAAACCAGTGACCGTATCCAAATCGTTACCAGGGCAGCAATCAAAAAAATCGTAGTGGGGCAAAAATGGTTCATAAACACAGATGCAACAGAAATCCAAGAAATGCAGAGCCAAAATCGAAAGTCGGACGGTCCAGTCAGAAGAGTAACATAATGAGTACAAAGCGGAAAACAATAGCAGCACAGGTAAACACGAGAAACGTTCTGACAAGGAAGTTCTGTGAGGAGGCACCGAATATACACTCCAGGGAGATCAAATGGTACGTAGAACACAGGTGCAGGAAATGAGACTAATTACAAAGGAGGGAACAAGAGAGAGAACCTAATCACATAAAGTAGGCAAAAGCCAAAACGCAGACAGGGATCATGAGACAACCCTATAGACAAACATACGGCTCCAGTCAAGGAGTTCTAACGTACATAGATAATGAGAGAAAGGACAGCGCGAGCAGATGTGGAGATTCCACAGAAATGCAGCAGAGAAGAATAGGGAAAGACAAGGGGCGGAGACTAGAACAGGGCGAGTGCTGAGAGCTTGTTAATCAATTAGTAACTGCAGCTATACAATCCCTAGTGCTTGTTAGTAATTTAGTATTATATACAATGTTAGTTGGATTAGTAATCTTAGCGAAAAAAACAAACTGTTAGTATTGGTTAGTAAAATAGAAAATTAAGGTGAAGGAAGTAAACGAGACTAGAAGGAAGGTTGAAATCCAGAAACCATTAAATCATCCAAAAGAGTGGCACGCAATACTGGGGCTGTGAGCAATGACAAGACAAGAGACCAGACAGAGGGTGACAAAGTGCAATGCATGGGAGAAAGCAAAACATGGACCAGAATGAAACTATGGTTAAATGTAAAACATGGAAAGACTAAGCAAAGACAATACATGAACAAATTTCGGTTACCATATCACAATACACATATCAAAGAATAGTCAGATAATGCAAGGATTCAAATTCGAATAAGGCAGAATACAAAAGTATGGCAAACAGATCAGGCACATGGCAAAGCAGAACATGAACATGGCAAGACAGATCAGAATCATAACATTTATGTTTACCCACCTTCTGTTGAATTTCCCCTGATATTACTCATGCATATTTAGGACACAAGCATTAGCAACAGTAACTTGGCTACATTAGCCACAGTGCTACAGCCACATTCAACAGGCCATCAGTTGGGTAGGCTTATGCAGTGAAGCACCTGCATTTAGCCATGTTTCAATCCACACGTTCTTATACGAATTAAGTAATATCGAATTAAAAATGCCTCACGGAGACAGTGAAATTCGACTTGATTTCAAGACTGTCGACTCATAGTTTGTACGGTCCATCTCATAGGATTTTCTCTTGATCGGTAAAAGGCTAAAGGATCGGTTAAATTCCACTTGATTTTGGCTAACCGGCTAAATTAGTAGGCTAACAAACTACTTTTGTTCACTTGAAGGCTCTGCGATTCAGTGAGGAAATGAATGGAAACAGCTTAAAATGTTACAAATGTATTCGATGCGCCAATTTGATCGCATAACAGCATGTGACGTCATTACATACAACTTTTTATTTGTTTTAATGCCGTTAGATGAAAATGTATTTTCACCAGCTTTATTCACATGAATATTTTTGGCGAACTTAAGATAATTCGATTGACAAGTGGATGGAAACATAGCTTGTGAGTCGCGGACAGTCGCGACCAATACAGGCTTTATCTTCAGATATTTTATGAGGCCTGCGTTTGAGGCCAGTTAACTATCGTTAGCGGTCCTGCTAGCCTCCCGCAACGCGTTAGCTTCACTTACATTATTGGCTGTTATATTGTTACTTACAGCTTGTGGCCCCGAGCGCTTGATTGATGCAACTGCTTCAGGTTTGAGAAGCAGTTGAAACAATTATTCTGTGTCAAATTATCCTTTACTGACAAAGCTGTCTTTGGTGAAATGCAGAGCACAAACAGCTAATGTTCCCTTTGGCCGTGGCTGTTCACCGACAGCAACCAAAAAAGCTACCATCTTTAGGAAGAGAGATAGGTGCTTTTCTTCGCGTCCAAAAGTAAACAGACGAGTAGCTTTGGGAGAGATACTGACAAAATTGCACCTCAAATGATCGGCGGTTATTCTTTTGTATTTCTGGAAATGTTGATGCTTCTAAGGCATAGTATAATCCGCGATTGTTCTTGTCTGCTAGATTGGTTTCCTGTGTGGGCAGGTCCAGCGCCGTGATTGGCTTTGGCTAGGTCTGTACTAATTGGACGGCACAACCTGACATCAGGTTTTGCCCAGATCTTGCGAAGATCTCGGGAGGAGCTGTTCAGAGAGGAAATGACATTCATGAAATCACATTCTTGGATTATGGCAAAACCTTTGTATCTTATGTTTAGAAACTTAACAGAGGTTGAGTATAGAGAACCAACATTATAACATTACTAATATTTATTAAAAGGATCAGCATAATAGGTCCCCTTTAAGAATACTACTTCCCAATACTGAGACTTCTTTGTTTTTACTGTCATATATAACTTAATGATGCAGTTAAGGTTCCTACATAAGTCATCTGAAATGGAGATGTTAAGTACTCTAAGTGATCATATGCTCCATATTTCATTACACCACGCAATCACAAGTTTATATATGAGCAGATCTCTATCAACAGTGGGTTCAACTACCATTCCACCACTAGTATTCCCACCAATATATGACAATTAACTAATATATGAATTTTGTTTACTTTTCATACTTTTCAGTGCGCTGTCAACACCTGCTCAATCCACTGGCATGGACATTGAAACCAAGTGGGTGGATATACATATCTACATCAGCAAGCCAGTTCATAATTCTGTCCTCAAAGCATCTCTATGTGCTGTGGTGTTTAAAGCAGCGATAGTAACGTGACGGTAGCCAATATATGAAGAGTTTAGTTCCAAAACGTAATAAGTGCCAAAATTACAAAAATTGAGATAATGCCATAGACTGGTAGTTATTCATGCTGTATAAAGCCTTTATGAGCAACACTTAATCTAAAGTGTGACCCACTTCAAAATGGGCTATTTGACTATCAAGGAATTGGACTATTAATGAATGAAAAGCCGCAAACAGAGCACTACATTGGACTGGATCATGTTAGATGTACGATTTCCGCGTTTCTTTCATTTTCCCCACTGATCCAAAGTTGGTCGGGACATATCCTGACCATCCCTACCTAAATCTATGCCTTGGTGTGTATGTGAGAGAGTGAGTTGGTTTTTATGTGTGCATCCTCACATCACTAACTAGTAGAGGTGAGACAGAAAAGAGTAACTGCAGAAACAGTGAGCAATTTTCCAATTCTTTTTGCAGAGGGAATTTTCCACCCTGGGCTTTCAGTTTCATTCTAAAGAAATACACACAGAATTATCACAGTTAGTAAATCGTTCCTCAGCCACCAGAGCTCCTACGAAATTGATTCTCCCTTTAAAAAGTAAACAAGACTGGGTCAAAGCCTAGTATACCTCCGGACCATATATAGTCTCATGCAAAATTGTGGGCAATGAGCGATTGCCAATGGGGAAAGTACAGTTGGCCAGCCAAACAATGGTGAAACTTCCTCAGTCACTTACTAACTCAGACACGGATATCCAATAATATAAGGTAATCATAACCCATCTCGAGTCTCTTTCCAAGGGGCTGGTAGGAGAAAGCAATCATTCTATTTCTTGAATATGTTCATGCATTGCAGAGATTGCACATACAAATCTGGCGCGTCATGTAACTCGATTGACTCCATTTCACCAATAATGTGTGCATATCTGGGAGTTTGAGCCAGGCAAGGAGTTAAATGGGGAGGCAATGCACCAAGCGTGAGAGTGCATATAAGCGACAGTGTAGGCATACAGATGCTGTCTTACAGCTGGCACCACAGTGGCAGAGTTGAACATGGAGAGGGCATTTGGCCTGCCTCATCTGACTGAAGCACATATCACTCCAGTTTCTATATAATACACATTTGAAACAGTATTATTAATATGTCCTGATTCCCACAGAGAAACACACCCCATCCAAGACCCACGCACGGTTGATTCAAACCAGAGGAAAAGCAGTTCCAAGCTGTTGCTTTAAACTGAGCACAGTCTGCTGGCTTCAAACCTGTAACGCAGCTGATAAGCAGATGTTACAAACATAAGGAGTAAGTACCACATAGAAAGTAACACTTCTTCGGGCCAGTGCCAACCTGGCATTTTTTTTATGCAGAAAAGCTATGCACTAAGGAGCGGTGGGATGAAGTGACACCCTGCACTTTAGTGGTGACGAGAAAAACGTGGTGCGTGGGTCTTGTATCTATACTGTTGCCCATTATGTTGGAATGTTTTTTTATTGAGGCACTTTATCTATCAATAATATATCGCATCACTTTGTAACAATCATTTCATGAATAGAGGCAAAAAAAATAATGTATTCCGTCTTTTTGAGCATCAGTGTACTCTGACAACAGTATTGAAATATCATCATATTGCCACTCCCGATGTGAGAAAGTAGCTAGCATTGTCCCTTTGCTTTTTATTATCTATATTCTTACTACTTATTTGTTTGACATTGATTTTTCACCATGAACACCAACCGGAGAATTCTTGCCACCATACTTTGTTTGGATGAGCTTAATAATGCCAATGACGGCGATTCCCCTGTTTACATATCTTCGTGAGCAGACCTGGCCAGAACGAGTTTCACCTCCATTTTCTTGGCTGTCAAATTAATACAGTCACCTAGGTGATGAGTAGGTCCCAGGATGATGAGCCCATGATTGTAATAGATGACTGGTTGCCAAAAAAGGAGCGGCATTGATAACACCAGTGCCTAATTGAAAACCTAAGAGATTTTCAGCTTGAAGCTCTGGGAGCAGCTGTGCAAAGAAGGCAGAGTGCTCTGAAAAAAGTGCTTTCTCTAGACGGCCATATATGCTCTCTGCTGATTGTGAATGTCTGGAAAAAGACACTGGAGTTCAGAAAAAAAACACTAAGTGAACACAGGTCCTCATTGGTGTCTCTTAGCGATGAAAATCCCACCAGCAGAGAAAAGACGCTCACAGAAATGTCTCTCAGTCTTGTCACATAGAGTCTGAGATACTTTGGCTGCTGTTGTAGGGGTTCATAATCTGCTGGAAATTGTAGCTGTAGCTTAGGCACTGAGGTACTCAGTAAAATATACACATTGTTCAGCATTCCAAATAAAAAGTGGGAAGTTCTGCCGTCTTTTGGGTAGACCAATGAAAAATTAGTGCTCAACCAATCAATTAACAAATAAACATATTCCATGAGCCCAAACATCCCATTGTGGCTACTTTCTTTCATCAAATTCATTCAGTGGGCTGCAGGAGGAATGAATACTGCCCACAGTCAAGTTTTCTAACTTGAAACTGGTAGCATCGCTGAGTTCCTGTGACTTAATTTTTCCCTGTTTTGAAAAAGGAAAATGAGGAAAGGGAATGAGGAAGTCATACATATGGCCACAGTAACTATTTGCTTTTTTACATTCTCGATTTATCAAACAGACCCAAACCAAGCACTTTGTGAGGGGTCACCCCATCACAAGAAAGGGGGAACCACAGGACCATCTTTTCAGTTAAGAACAAATTAAGAATGGGGGCGATTTTACCACATCTTCAATTATTAAACCCCCAGGCAGAAGGCTGAAGTGCCTGGGTTCTGCATTGTAGCATCCAAAGAGAGCAAGGAAATGGACAAGCTTTAAGGATAACAACATGGCCACCACTGCCACCTCCTGGGCCCTGCTAGTTGCCATGGTTTCCTCTCTCACTCTCTCTCCCTCTCCCTATCTCTCTTTCTCTCGCCCCTCGCTCTTGATCTCTCTGATCCATATGAAGAGCTCCTTTTTTAAATCAGTGTTTGTGGATTTTCTTTGTTTTTTGATTCCACTTGATTTCTCACCCATCAAATTAGTCTCCATTACTCACAGTACCATCATGTCCAAAGTTCTCATCAGCAATGCCATCTCATACACAGGCACACAGACAGACACGGGCACACAAACACGCACGCACACACACACACACACACACACACACACACACACACACACAATAATAACATCAAGTCCAAACACCAGCAACCAAAGACTGTGTGTCTGACCACTGAACAATAATATGTAGTTAAAGCATGCTTTTGGGTGCAGGGGGGCAAAAGCATTTCAGAAAAAGTTTCTGTGGCAGAGGAATGTTATTTTTGTCACACTGCTTCGTGTTTGCGCAAAACATACACGCTGATGCAGTGAGTTCATGTTTTTGAGATTGTGTTTGCATTTCTGTCCCGTGTGTTTGCTGTTGAATGTGTAATCACTGCGAGGCTAAGCACTGATCAATGCTGCAAGTGATGCGCAATCTGTATGCCGTTCATGTACAGTGCTCAAGAGCACAAGTCTTAAGGGTCACCCACACCTAGTGCTATAACCATCAACTATGACGATATTCACACCAAATGGAAAAAACATTCCATAATTAGCACCCTTCTGAATTTATCGGATTCCTTTTCAATGGCTGTCATCTTTTATTGTACAAAAAATAGTTCTGCAATATTGTTCTGGATGTTGTTACAATTTCGTTGTGGACTGCACCATCCACTTGAGCTGTAAAAATTTCATTTATGGTTATTGTTATACATATTATTTTGGATGTGGACCACCCTTTACACAGCAGTGGGGTTTTTTTTTTCATATAAATTTTGTCTTCAGTGTTTATGTTTTGTTGCATTTTTGAGATTCTCAAACATGAATATTCCAAAAACTTCATTGCAGTTTTTTTAATTGAAGAAAGTAACTAAATAGTTAAACATTAGTGAAGGGTTAAGCCTCCACAGAGCTCTCGGTAAGGCTGTCAGGACAGAGACAAGTCAGACAGTCAGGGTGTGCGGAACAAGTTTTGCAATATATTTGGAACAACCAATGAGCTGATTTTTACAAAAATTGCATAATAGTGTACCTATGTGTAAAAGCATTTGAGCAGATTTAGCAACAACTAGCCATACCCATGCTTTGCAGGAGGTTGATTCTGACCAATAATCCTAACAAATAGTGACTTCTCCTGTCATCATGCTAACGCAAGGAAAAAACTGTTAAAATGGCCCAAATTTCAGTTACGGTTCAGTTGGTTTGAACCCATATGGCAGAAGACTGGGGCTAGGCTCGTCTGGAATGCATGCATTGAATTTTCTCAACCGGATTCATAAAAGTATCGTAATTTTCAGTCACATTTTTGGTGTTGATAACCTGTCAAAACTGCCAGCCTGATTTGCTTAAAGGTAAGTAGACTCTTTTTAAACTCATGTAGACTTTTAGTTTATGTTCTTTCCTACATTCATGTTGATTTTCAAGAGGATCCTACGCCCAGCCACGGTGTTGTAGCTCCAACAGAATCTGGTGTCCAAGTGGCAAAATGTTGGTTTCATCAACAAATCTTGGGTAATCCGCCAAGAAATGAAGACACATAGTGATGCACACTTTTCTGAACATGACTGGCTCGTCAATTGATTTGTGATTAATTAATTTGTTAAATAGGTAATTGGTGATTTTTTTAAATAACATCAAATGAAGCACATTTTTTTAGAAAATGGTCACTTACTGTTTTTAGTGTTTTAAGGTAAAACAAAAACTACCACATATTGGCCCACTTCAAAATGCCATAGTACCCTTAATAATTGTCCCATTTTAAAAATTCAGAGACCATTTTAAAGGTCTTTTCAAACTCTTTCCAATGGTATCAAATGCACTGCAATCCCCTGGATCTGAATTATTTTCTCACGTACCTACAAGGAAAAAAATAACTAATGTTTTACATCAACTTCATTGTTTTTTTTTCCAAAATATGAGCTATTTCAAAATGTGATGACTGCAATATGTTCAAATGAAGTTGGGACTGGTATATATTCACCTTCGTGTAACATCACCTATCCTTTAACAATACTTAGCAATCCTTGTGAAACTTAGGACATTAATTGCTGAAGTTTCAAAAGAGGAATTTGTTCCTTTTCTTGCCTGATGTAGGACATTAGTTGGGCAACAGTCCAGGGTCTTCATTGTTGCATTTTGAACTTCATAATCCGCCTTAAGCTTTAACTGGAAAACAGAGCTGTATGCTGCACTAGTGCTCTGTGACAACATAGCCACGCTATTGTAATACGTGCAGTGTGTGTCGTGGTATTATCTGGCTGAAAAAAGCAGGGGCGTCACTCAAAAAGACAACGTACGGATGGCACACGTTGTTCCCAGTGTACATGTACCCTTCTGAGCCAGTTTTGGCTCCACAGATTAGCAAGTTTTCCACATCACACACACTAATGCAGCCTCAGAGAATGACAGATACTGGCTTTTAACATGATGCTGATCACAGTTGAGACAGTCCTTCTCCTCTTTGACCCTGAGAGTACTTTGTCACTTATGTCCAGAGACAAAATTTGAAAGATGGACTCATTCAACCACAGCACCCCTTTCTCCTTCACATCAGTTCATTTCAGGAGACCTTGACCACAAAGAAGTTGGCAATACCTCTGGATTTTGTTGCTATATACTTCGTCTTTGCATGGTAGAGTCTTGACTTGCATTTGACGATGCCACAATGAACTGAGTTCACTGTCACAGGTCTTCTGAAATATTAATGAGCATACGTGGCCTGTCCATTACAGAAGCATGTCGGTTCATAATGCAGTGGTACTTGGGCACACCTTTAACGCACAGTGATTGCTCCAGTTTCTCTGAATCTTTTCATTATATTACAGACTGTTGATCGTGAGTTCCCAGAAATTCTGGGCAATCCTACATTGAGGAACACTATTATTAAACCATTTAACTTTCTGTTTACAAAACTTCTGGAGTAGTGGCAAGCCTCTATCCATCTTGCGGCAAAACAACCGCACCTTTTGTGACTGCTCATCTCATAACCAATCATAATTGAATCACCTGTTACCTATTCACTTATTTAGCTTTGGAGTGTTCAAAATGTGCGTCTACAACTTTTCCAGTTTTTCCATTCCCCCGTCCTAATCCTGCTGCAATGTGTTACAGGCATTATATTCAGAATTCAAACATATTTACAAAAATCAATGCAGTTGATAAGGTGAAACATTTTCTTTGTCTTTAACTGAGTGTAAGCAAAATGATGTTAAAAAATTACTTAATTAATTTGCATGTTATATACTGGCCCAGTTCTTGTGGAATTGAGGTTGCATTTTGAGAACTATGCATTGGTCCACTGTGATGGCTGTTGAGATTTGGACGCCAAAAGCAGCGGCCAGAATTAAAAGACAAAAAGCGCAGAGTGCTGAGAGACTCAAACAAACTGAAAATGCGAGACTCGGCTACCAACGGACCTGGACGCCGTCCGAGGTAGAAAACAGGCGAGCTCGAAGATACAAAAAGAAAAGGGAAAAAATTAAACAAAGATTCCCTTTCTAACTATTACTAAACCTCAAATATGCAACTAAAGTGCTTAACAATACTCTGTCTCGAGACCTTACTGGCTAAAGCGCAAATGTGACACTGGCACTCTAGCAAAGGACGCGAAGCGAAACTGGAGCTTAAATAGAGGCCGGGCAACGCCCCCAATTAATGCTGGCCCAGGAATCCGATAGGTAGCAAAACGATATTGTCTCAGACGAGAGCAACAAAAAGAGCTCTCAAAGCTTCTAAACCATGACATCCTCATAGTATTTTTTGGACATTTACAGCCATTCCATGTCATCATTTTGAAAGCAACTTGTGCTTTCTTTAAATGTGCTGAAGACTTTTGCATAGAACTTTACTTGAGTACAGAAGTGGTTTTCCATTTTGATTTTTGCAATACAAAACACTGGACAGTATATGCCCACGCCTTCTCTGGATGCTGAGAGTGAAAGAACTGTTTTCCAGCTGTTATTCAGGAGAGAGGAAGACTGAAAAAGAAAAGTTGTAAAGTGATAAGGATAATTTATTCACATATTGGGAAGCAATAGAATGCTCAAAATCCATCTAAATTGTATATTCTGTTTATACAGCAGGTTTTGTACACTTTTACTGAACAAATGGCCGCAAAGGTATGTATATCTGAACATGCCTTGTGACCAACCCAAATCCCAGGCCCCTTCAATGACTTATCTCAGTCCCCAAAAACCACGCACAGAGTAAATTCATAGTTGACATTATGATAGACATTATTTAGACTGTAGTTGAATAACTGAGTATATTTTTGCATTCAATTTATTTTTAACCCAACTAATTGCAGACATTCCATCTTCAAACAGATATGGCTATAATTATCGCTCACAAGTGAGAGATGGAAAGATAGGACCTAAAGGCTTAAATCTTAGTTAATGCATAAACATATGGCAGCCCATAAGGAACAAATGCTTTGCTCTACCTCTGATTCCACTGCCAGATAAATGTAGTGGAGAAAAATCAGCATCTTCATCTATATTTAGGCTGGATAAAAATTACAAAAGCATGTCATACAAAAGTTGAGACAAAAGCAGTTTTTTAATGACAGGTATGGCAGTCACATCAGCTCATTTACTGTGAACATGACAGCTACAATGGTGGGAGTACATTTTCAAATCAATACAAAAAGAGCCATCACATTGACGACCACATTCTGTAATTCCTCAAGGAGTTATTCTGCTCTACTCTACTGCTCTACTTTTATGATGGTCTTCTCCGATACCAAGAGCTGGTTCCACTTAAAATGGAAGCATTCTCAGATTTGTCATATATCATCACTGCACATCACCAGGCAAACCATGTTGATGGGATTAAGACAAAAAAGAAATAAAAAATTAGGATGAAAATGGATGCTCTCTCAGCAGCATTCAACCTGGGGATTTGCTTGCCTCACCTGATTTGTCAGCAGCGAGTGTAAATGCCCCTGGCCTAACACTAAGCACCCCTAGTTTTTCACTTAACACACGATGAAGGTTGGTCCTCTAAATAGCAGTATGAAAACATTTATTTTTTGCTTCTAAGCATCCCTCCCTCATGAAAACACTAGATGCTTCACAGTAGCTGCACATAAATAATGAGGACATAAGCTCATGAATATTAATGAGAAATATTCAGATGTTTCCTGTGGAGTGAACCATAACATGTAGTCCTGTGCTTGTTTTCCCTTGTCTTGCGGAGGAATATTCATGAGGAAGGAAAAAAAAAACATATTGTGGGATATTCGGGAGCAGAAGTCTTTCATTTCTCATCCTTAACTGGCAAATATGCATGAATAGTGAGGTGAAGAAGCTAGCTTTGCTAGTATTAAGAACAATTCAGCTCATGATACATTTGCTGTCAAAGGATAGTGTATCAGGCTAATGTACACTACTGCACACACAGTGCAGCCTGTCATCATGATCATACCAGTGCGACTGTGTCTGAGAGGCTGAAAGAGTATCCATTGCCGCATCGCCCAATGACTGCGGTTGATCAGGCATTTGCAGCCTACGGGTGCATGTGATGCAATACATGCAAATTTGCTGCAATAGCAGTGGTACACACACGACATGCCGAAGGCTCACCATCTGTAATTAAACCTTTCAAGGCAGGGAGAACAACAAAGGGCAGTAACATGAAAGTAAATGCCCCCAGAAAGACAACAAAAGGGCAAATTTTCACAAAAATAACAGAAAAGAAACACAATGCCGTTTGACTTTGTTGCCCGCACCACCTCTCTCTATCCGTATAACTTGATCCTGAAATAGCTTAGTCACTTTGGCAGTGGGTAGCAACTGGGGCGACTGGAATCGAGTCACAGCTGCCGCCACGCTGGTGAGCTGAGCCAGCACAGCCTGCGTTCTAATGCACTTCAAGGCAACTACGGCACCGCAGACTACATCTGCTAACAGGCCCCCTCTTTCTGTCATATAGCCAGCTGTCCAGCTGCAGCTCCTTTAAACAGTGGCCTCATGCAAATTCAGGACAGCCAGGTTGGGCTTGAGATTTCAAATCATCGTTACAGCCATTTGTACCCCTGCTCCCAAAAATACACAAGATTGCTCATTCTACATATAAGAAATAGCCCTTAGTCCCCTGTGTCCTCATTCAAAAGACTTAATATATAGAGATTGGATATCTTTAAAAATTCCGAGGTGACACTGAGCATGATCAAAAAAAACTACTTCCTTTATTGAGATGAACCGCATTAAATTTTGTCTTCTGTCATAAAGACAGCTAGAAGTGCATGAAACTATTATTTCCACCAAGCTTTCATGGAAATTTGCTGTACTGCTATATTGGAATCATTTCACAGCGCAGCACATTCTGCTTTCTGGAATCATCTCAGGCAGGGGACATAAACTCAGCATTAGCAATGAATGAAAATGAATCATTTCAAATCCTTCTATTAGAAAGTCATGTCACACAATATTCTAAGGATTGTGACCATCTGTGCATGGTCACAAAAAGTAGAATGTGAATTAAAGATATACAACCCCAATTCTGAAATAGTTGGGACTAGGGTTGCAAAATTCCAGGAATTGACGGTAATAAATGGGAATAAACCAGGAATTTACAAAATTGATGGTTGGCTTGAATGGGGAACTTAAATATAGTCCGAGAAATATCTATCGCATGCATATAGCACACTGATTACTGCAGGGCTATTGAGACCACGCCCCCTACATGCACTGTTGTTGTGGTTTATTTCAGAAGTACATGATACGTACAATGCATAATTTACATAAAGGCATATGACAACAGTTATTGATTGCTGTACTCCAGTGGTTCGTGCAAAAGACAGCGTCTATACCTACACCGAGTACATAATATCTGATTTTTTCCTGTTGAAGGTAGGATGTAGAACCAGGAAATCAAAATTTATCAGGCAAAATATACTTTAGAATTTGGTGAGAAGACAGAAAAAGAGAAAAAATTACAAAATTATGAAAAAAAAACTGAAAAAAGAGAACATTCAAAGGTAGAACACCTAAGTACTTGTTCGCAATTCATCTGAGCAGATTATGTTTACAGGCAATCCTTGTGCACCTTTAATGATCGCATACAGCAAAGGGAATGAGAGGGAACCAAGTGACAAAGGGAATAATGCCACTAAATTCAAAGAGCTAATACATTGATAAAATTGACTCCTTTAGCGTCTTTTTGAAACTCTTAAGCGAAACAGACCATTTTATATCTTGTGCCATGTTCAACCAGAGAGTCGGGGATGTGTAGAGAGAACTTCGTCTAGCCATGTCATAAATCAGATTTGGCACTTTTGGATCACAACTATGCCTTGTTTCATAGATATAACTATGATACTCAAATAATTCAAGCAAAGACTTTGGGAGATAACCACCCACAAGTCTGTACATAAAATAACTTCCTCCATCACATGCACAGATGATTTCTAGAATCCTGGACCACACTTTTAAGCCCAGAGCACAAGGCTATTGAAGCCACACATTTGAGACTGTGGACAACACAAAGTGAAGTAAGTTTTGATTATATTATGGGGTAATATATACAAATTTGATGTATGGTTTTAATGTTGAAATTGCAACTATCACATACAAGGATGTTGATGAGGCCCAGGAAGAGCCCATTGCCTGTGTGTGTGTGTGTGTGTGTGTGTGTGTGTGTGCATTTGTATTCATTTTTTAATGGGTTGGGTCGAGGGATGAGTAATATTTAAATCAAAATTCATGTTTTTGTTCTTCAATGAAAGAATTGATTGTTCAATAAAATATTTAAAACTTGATAGAGTTCTACTTATAAATAAATCTGTTGCCATGCTTTTTTATAGTATTATTTTTGCATGAATGTCTGCTTATGACAAAACAAAATGTTTATATTTATGCTTGAATATGATACCTTTCCATTAAATTACACTCAATTCCCAGTTAATTCCCATGAATTCATATTAATTCCCATAATTCCCGTGGAAAATTTCCAAAATTTCCCTGCTTCATTTCCTATGGAAATTTACTGGAAACTTTCCACCGCTTTGCAACCCCAGTTGGGACAAATTGTAAATTGTGAATAAAATCAAAATACAATGACTTTCAGGTCACATGAGCCAATATGTTATTAACAATAGAACATAGATAACATTTCAAATGCTGAAACTGAGACATTTTTATCCACAAAATGAGCAAATTTTCTGGCTGCAACATGTCTCAAAAAAGTTGGGACACAGGCAAAAAAAAGCTGGAAAAAAATAAGCTGGAAAATAAATCTCTTCTTCTTTTTTTTGATTTTGTCAGAGGATTGCATCCAACTTCAAGGTACAAGCACCGTCACCTACTAAGCTGCAGTGTGAGACCGGTCGCAGTCCACCTGAATTAATCTCCATCCAGTCCTGTTGATGTACACTGAACAAAATATAAATGGCCCATGTCAAATATTGATGCCACATGGAGTTAACAACTCTAAGTGAGCATATGCTGACTTTTACCCGTACAATAGGGATATTTCTCTTGATTTGTGCACCATTTTTTAATCCATCTCTCCGTCAGTGAGCATTTGCTCAGTGATGCAGTGATTTCACTCAGTACATGGGTGTGGCATTTCCAGACGGTGATCAGACAGAATGAGCAGTAGCCAGACACTCCTTCTACTGGGGACAATAAAAGGCCACCCCAAAATGTCAAATATTGTCAAAAGTCATCATGCCTCAGATGTCTCAGGTCATGCGAGAATGTGCCATTGGCATGCTGGATGCAGGGATGCGGTCGCTGTGTAGCTGAATGTTAACTATCGGATGATAGGCCATTTGAGAGTTTGTTTCCGACAGATGGGCAGTACTGCAAATCGACCTCATCCACGTCGGCCGTGTGTGACCACACCAGCACAAGATCGCTACATCCGGCTCTTCCACCTGCGGGATTGGCTCAAATCAGCGACACGCACAGCGGATGAGACCATTGGTTTGCGCAATAGACGCATCACACCACAGACAGTCCGTAACCGCCTGCGAGAAGCCAACTAGCACGCTTGGCGTCCTCACCCTGGTCTGGATCTCACCGCTGTCCGACGTTGGAACTGACTCATATAGGCAAACGCACACGTTCGATGGCCCTTGGCACACTGGAGAAGAGTGCTATTCATCGAAGAATCCCGGTTTTTTCTTCATAAAAACTCGAAAATTTTATATGGGGCATTTGTATTTTTGTTCAGTGTATCACCGCCATCATCTAGATTTTAAATATTTACTAACTTCTTTCTCTGTCTATATATATATATATATAAAAAAAAATCCTGTGCCTTTTCCTTATTTTGCTCCTCTTCCCCGTCATCCAACTCCCTCCGAACCCCTTTGCCTATATTCCTTGAATTTCTTCACCCTTCACATTTGAAAAACCGAAAATTCCTTTTGAAGCATCCACTACCATCCTGATCCTCACTGTTTTCATGTTTCACTTGAACACAATTACAATGACTGCCAAGTAACTCCTTCTGTCGACATTAATGATGCATTTATCCCCTCTCCCTCGTTCTCTTTGTACTCTTCCAGCTTTATCGAGTTACGCCCTGGCAGGTCCCTCTTCTGCCCTCCCTTTTTGGTTGCCTCTGCATGTGAAATTTCACTCTGTGCTCCTGCTTGTTCCACCTCAGCCTCCGTCTTCCTTTTCTCACTTTGACTTGACCCCATTTCATGATTACCCCGACCCTGAAAACATTTAGCTTTCTCTTTGGTTAGATCACACTCATCCTCATTCCATCCATCTTTCCCATACCTCTTACACCTCGACACCCCTTTTCTACAAACTGCTGTCACATACTCATAATTGTGACATCATTAGCACCTCAGTGGAACCCCGACATAAGGTCTCACCCTGGAACAAACACAATCCCAATAAACCCTAAGTGGTAATTCCTCATCAAATTCAAGTAGTATATATTGGCTGTCTTTTCCCTTCTCTTTTCTATGGCTTTTCAGCTGCCTCTCCCCACAGACGTCCTCTAACTCCAGAAAACATTTAGCCTCCACTGACTGCAGAACGCCACAAAAAACTCAAATACATATTTTCTCTCATCAGAAATGCAGCAGCTTTAGTTCCATTAAATCTACGTTTTTCAAGCTTTGTGAGACATTCCACCATTACAATTCCACTCCTGCAAATTCTCTCACCTCTTACAATCTCCGTTTTTACGAATTTTCCAACTTCATGTGCATCACTAAAGACTTTGTTTGTCTCCCAACCTTTTGCTTCCACCTTTATTCCAAGAAAATACTTTTCCTTCTCATCTCCAATTTCAATTACCTTTTTCTCTTTCCTCCCTCCACAATCTCATACTCCATATTCTGGGGGGCATTAATCAATCTCATAAACCTGTCAACCAAACAAAAACCGTAATCCAAACATTCCGGAAAATTTGAGCGTTGCATTTTCCCGAGGTGCACCTCATCCATCTTCTGTCAGCCCAGCCGACCTCTCTCTTCCAGTAAATTCTGCATTTTGTGACAGTTGCGCGTGCTCCTCGTGTTTGCATGGATTTCCTGCAGGTTGTCCGATTTCCTCCCTCAGTCCAAAGACATGTGTGTCTAGCTAATTGGATATTCAAAATTGCCCGTAGGCATGAGTATGTGACTGAATGGTGTTTAATTGCTGTGTGCCCCCACCAATGGATTGGCAAGCTGTTCAGGGTGTGTCCGCACCCAGATTCAGCTGGGATAAGCTCCAGCTCCCCCATGACTTCTGTGAGGAAGAAGATAATGAGTAGATAATGGATGCATATGCTCTGTCAGGTCAGAACATCTAGAAGACGGGTTTGCAACATTATCCAGATACCCGGGGTGGGTGCAGATTTTTATTCCAACCAAGAAGTCACTCACCTGATTCTACTAATGCATGTCATTTACAAAGATTCAGCTGGTTGATTTGTTGAACTTGGTGTAACTGCATGGCCTGAACAAAACCTAACCCTGCATTCACACCAGCCTCTTTCTGGATAAGGTTAACAACACCTGATTTTGAGGACAATAATGCATTTCAAAGCAAGATAATCAGTGTGAATTTGTGAATTAGCTGTCCAGTTTGGTTTCACCGCTAGATATGTGTGGATTCCAAGGCCAAAACAGGCAACACCCTGGTGAGATTCCTTGCAAGGATCCTGGCAGGACCCTGTGAGGGATTTTGACAGGATCCTTACAGAGATCCATAAGCACCCTGAAGGATCCTGTGACAGGTTCACTCAAGATCATCAAGGATCCCAAAAGATCTGGTGACAGGATCCTTGAGGACCCCAGCAAAATCTTGAGGATCATCAGGGATCCTGTGAAAATTCTGGGGATCCTCAAGGGTCTTGGGGAAATCTGTTGGGATCCTGGCTAAATCCTAAGGGATCCTAAACCCCTTTCTGCAGATGTAGACGCCTGCGTCGATAGACCTGCAAATTTAAGCACGCTGTTACTGTACTCGATCACTAGATGGCACCCCCGGATCAGTTATTGAATATTCACAAGCAAGCAGACCTCGAACGCGGTTTTGAATATAGGGAAGTTCACTCCACTCCCTGTTTCTTGAGAGTTGCATGAATTAAACTCCTCAGCTAAGCCTGGTGTGCAAAATGGTCTATATCCTTGCCCATAGCATCGATCCAGCAGTTTTAAAAAATGATCTTTTGCGACAGAAAAAAATTGTTTCCTATGTAGCAACCACTTTAGCAACAGTGAGCCAACGGCATTCCAATTAGTGGTTCAGAAAAATCTGTTTTCTGAAGCAAAAAATTCGACATGGTATTGATTCTCTCACATTCTACTGTCAATTACAGTCATCAAATGCAAAAAATGCATAGTTCCCTACCGTGTATTTTCGTGTACATTTCTTCATTGACAAATCAGGCGCTTCCTTATATCCATCCGAGTACTGGCGTTGATAGCCAATCACTCAATCATACATTCAAGCTCTGATGCCTAACTGCACAGTTAGACTTCACAGCCTCGTGAAACTTCCGCGGTAACAATGTATTGATTGGCTCGTTTCTTATCCAATTCCCGAGTGTTTAAACGTTCTACAGCAAGTGAAACATATTGATTGGACAAACACAGAGCATACAAGCCTATGTGTATCATCATGCTCGGTTGTATCCTGTTTACGTTGCGCGCATTACGCGGCTGAAACAGACACGAAATATCTATATATATATAGAAAAAAAAACGCGCAAAACTGGCCTTGAAGTGTTCAGTTATATTTAGAGGATTTAAATAAGATAAGGACATGGTCAATGGGAATTATTTCGAATGAAACAGGACCGGAGGGTTCGTTTACTGGATACATCGTCTCCGGATTCTTGGAGAAAAGATAGGCTGCTAGTTTTGCTTTCTGTTTTGGAATGTATACCGTACTCAACAAAGTCGAATGCCGACCTTTTTTCCTGTTTAAAAGTGAACTGCCCATGCATTTAGGTGGACCCCCTGGTACGGTCATTGCACCGTTCTGTTGAATCTAGGGAGGAATTTATATTTTGTGATGTTCCCTGAAAGTGGAATGTCTGTTCTGTTAAAATAAAGTATATTTCAGAATTCAGATATTACTGAGTTAGTGAGTTGTACTTGTTCCTTTATAAGGGTTGAAATGAGGTCGTGAGTTTGGGAACTGGTAACTTCCATTACAGGGTGAATGTTCTGACTGTTTAATCAGCAGTTTATAAAATGCAATGCGTGTTTGTGGCTTGGGAGACTTAGAAGAAAAATTGACAAAACTCTAAACCTTATCATGGAGAAAAGGCATGTTCTGTGTTTGGAGAGGTTACTGGTGACCACTGATATTCAACTGCACTGATATTGATAAATTCATACTAAACTCAACCAGAAAATCATTTGTTCATATTAAATTTTATGCCTTAAAACTTTATTTTTGTTAAATACATGATTTTTTAATGATTTGACAGGAAATAATTTTGAGACTTTGGGGAGACACTTGGGTAGCTGTATAATTTGGCTAATAGCATGTAGGTAATCTAGAATGTAATGTTGAAGATGAATTCTACTTGTGCTCAAGGAGTTTATGATACCAGAAATGTAAAGTTTTAAGCCCCAGCAGTTTTTCAATCCTCAGAATTATTTTTTTTGCAATTTCAATGGTGAATTCTCATGAAGATTTTTTATGTTTGCAGCTCATTTTCTCGACCAAAATCATGAAAATAAACTGAAATACAATGTAATTCTAAATGCTGTAAGTGTCTTTTCTGAATTGAGCCACATTTTTCCTCTTTATGAAGCTTAAATCTTGAATTATACAGCATTAAAGTGGGTAACCCATAAATAGCCAAATTTGGCTTCTGCACAAAGGGGTTAAGGATCTTGGCTAAATCCTTAGTGATCCTTAAGGACCCTGGCAAAATCCATGGGGATCCTCAAGGATCTGGGGAAAGCACACTATTTATGTATGCGTTATTTAACCAGGGAAGTCCTGTTCAGATCAAAACATCTTTTTCAAGGGAGCCCTGGGGCTTGAGGTAAAGAGGGAGGAGAAAAAAGCCTCAATAGATCAGGAAATGATTGGCTGACAAGTTGGGAATTTAGCCCTGACACCAGGAAACCCCTCACTCTTGTCAAATCATATTATAGGTTCTTTAATGACCACATTGAGTCAGGACTGCGGTTTAATATCTCATCCTACAGACAGCATCCCCATCACTGCACTGAGGTATATCCAACCAGAGGTAAGATCACAACCTACTGGCCCATCAACACCTCCTCCAGCAACAAATTCGTTTTCCCAGATAGTCTCCCATCCCAGTACAAACCAAGCCCAAATCTGTTCAGCTTCAGCCACACAACTCGAGCAGATCAAGTTACGTATGGTATGGTTGCTGATATTGAGATCCTATCGAAGTTTGAGGACCTGACTAAAAAGCCTCCACTCAAAAATTGCAGCATTGATGAAGGTTTCATATTCCAAACATGCCAAACAATAATTCAAAGCTGACATAACTTAGGGGTGACTTGTTTTTAGTCTGGCAACATTCGGGCTTAATTTATCCAGGACCCCTGAGGATTTTTCAAAGACCCTACAGGATTTTGCTAGGATCCTTAAGGATGCCCAATGATTTACCCAGGATCCTTAAGGATCTTTTCAGGGTCTTTAAAGGTCCCCAAGAATTTTCTCAGGATCTGTAAAGATCCCTTGGGATATTGCAAGGATCTGTAAAGATCCCTTAGAGTATCGCCAGGACCTTTGAGGATCACCAAGGATTTTGCTAGAGATCCTTAAACATCCTGTTGATGATCCTTCAGGATCCTTAAGGATTTTTTCAAGGATCATGTCAGACTCCCTTACGGAATCCTTGCAAGCATTCTCACTGAGGAGACTGCAAGGATCTTTGTTTTCAAGGATCCTTCAGGGATATTTGCGGGATCCTGCCAGGTTTTTGGTATATTGTTAAAGATCCTGCAAGGATCCTTGTTATTCCAGATCCTTAAATGTTTCATGAAGGATGTTTGATGGTTTTACTTCATGGACTGGTATCAATTTGGCATCACAAGTGAGCCACGGATGAAATTCACCCAAACATAGACAGGATTATTATTATAATTATTATTAATAGTAATAATATTATTATTAATAATAATAATCATCATCATCATCAGTTTTAAGATTTAAAGTACACAGTTTTGCAGGATTAATCAACTGAAAGCCAGTTATATTGACACTAAAGGGTCCAGGCTAGCTCGCCTCGTATCATGTCATTTCCATATTTATCAGGCAGTCAGAGACTTTTTTCCAACTGCAGAAGATTCCATTAAGATCACAGAATCCTCGATTTCTTAATGCTTTATGAAGTCAAATAAATGGCATATATTGTCTTCATTTAGCTGAGCAGAATATAAAAAGCAACCAGAAATTAAGATGGAAAGGAACAAAATGACATGTTTCCTATTTTAACTTTTAAAAAATTGTTTGATCCACAAGTCAAATCAGTAAAAAGAACTTGTGAAAAGGGTTGTGTTGTACTTGACCCTGTGAAGGGCTAGACTGCCAACCAGCCTCCTGTGGCACCAACCAATTATGATCTTGGATTTCACAAGAAATGAAGGCAAGATGCCACCTGAGGCGCATAGTCCTTTGTTATTCAGGCTCTAAAAAAATAACTACTGCTGGATGGTTAAAGTCTGCTGCATGTAGTATGTTTTCATTGGTTAGCAACAGCTATGACCTCGGAAGTTTAAGAACAGTGGCATTTTTCAGTGCAGTGCTTTAGTTTGTTTGAATGAGATAAGAATGATGTCATTATTTCAAATAATGTACCTGATTTTGGGAAAAGTAGCCACAGTCCAGGCAGGCATTGCCTTTACTGTTGCATTGTGGTTGTTCTGGCTCTGAGGTGCAGCCGGGGGAAGCTTCCTGATGACTCATGCTGGAGATGCAGCAGCAGGGCATCCTGGAATGTCTCAGCCCTAAATGATAGTGTACTGGAACCCCCAAGGCCTTCTGCCAGCTCAATTCACTGTTGAAATCCGCTATACAAAGTCCAGATATGGGGGGGGGGGGGTGGGGGAGAGTGAGTGAAACAACAGATTCAAAGAACTGGATGCATCAGTCCTCACCCTGGGGCCAAATAGACCAAGAGGGAAGAATTCATTGGGGGAAGGGGATAGGTGTATTTCAGACAGTCTCTGAAGGTAATCCTACAATCGCAGCACACAGAGTTGCCCTTTATGTACTCATTAGACATCTGTGAAAGCTAATGAAAATGTTTCCAACAGAAGAAACCAAGAAGTTTACAACCAAATCCATAGAAAGCCCACTAGTCTTCAGGCCTTGACAGCTTCTTCCTTTGGCTGCTGGCATACCTTCATCACTTGGGATTTTGAACTTACCCTTATCTGCGTAGCCTGGAATCCATACATATCAAGTCCTGGTCGCTCCCAGCGGTCACTGACTGATATCAGTCTGGCCTCAGTCGTATAGCCAGCGTTTGGCCCTTATGTCACTAATGAAGTGAATATATGAATATTCATGTTTTCTGCTCTTAGCTCATTGGATGACCTTTTGGTGAGAACCACCAATCGAATATGAGTTAGCTGGCCAGCAGCGGCATTCGTGAATGTGATTTGACATGAGCTTAAAAATGTGATTGTGGCTTGCTTGTGTTTACTCTTGGAGTGGTTGTTAGGTTTTGAACTGGATAATGTTTGCCCATATCTGCATTTTGTTTATTTCAGTAGGATTCCCCAGTATAATAAAGGCTAAATTAAATAATACTCAAATTACATAACGTATTTCACTGTAATTGGCATTAGCTATTATACTTTATGGCCACTGGAGAGTTTTGAAAAATTATCCAAATTCCTTTTTTGCTGGAAGCACATGGGGTCACCCAGTAGTAATGGGAAAACTCCACAAAACATCCGTTGACAAACTTTCAAACCATCAACCAACGCATCATCCAGTATAATCCAAGTCTGCTTTCTCCACTCGTATCCTCAGAACTCTAGAAACGCGGTTATTTTTCTCAAAAAATAATAAAATACTACAGTTATACTTCAAGTAAGTCCCGCCTCCCGGCTTGTTTATTGCTCAGAGACTCTGCTGCCACTCAGATGAATACACGTATAAACATGAGCCCGGAGGCAGGACTTCCGTTGAATGCAGAACTGTGGTATTTTATTTTTAAGTCTGTCTAAAGGGGCGGGGCACCCTTGCGACTGTGAGCCAATCAGAGATCTCGCATGTATTTTGTGCGAATATTTGGAAGTCAAACGCTGGCCTATCGATTGAGGCCAGACATATGAGTGACCGTTGGGAGCGACCAAAGCCTGATATGCATGGATTCCAGGCTATATCCACGTCCTCCTCGGAAGACCAGACAGAGCTTGTGTGTGCCTGCTCTTAATCACACCACCAAAACAAGACATGAACTGTCAAAATCTGGAGCTGTCAATGCAACAAGATTCAACAGCATGTGTAATGAGGCCTATCATCCCGCTGCTTCAGGGAAAGCTAATGATTACCTCTGTGTTCCTCATCACCTGAACCACATACTGAGCTGACCTTATGCGCCCAGGGATGCCACTCAATGGTGGGAGGGTATATGAGGCTAGGCAGGCCTTAGTCAAACATTAGGCTTACCCAAGATTCTTTAGATAGCTTGGTTCGCTCCAAGCATGGACAAATGTGAGGTTATTCCATGCCTACATATGTCAGTCCATGAAAATAAACTTTAGACCGAATGGAATATATGCATTTTTGACAATGTCTGTTTGACCTCACATACTGTATATCATTTTTAAACTGATCTAACCATGATACAATGAAGGATTCATTTTTTTAGCATTACTCGTAATTTGAGGCAATTTCAACATGTTATGCTTTTTGTGTATACTAACCATCATATCCATTTACACAGCTTTATTTTTTTTCTGATGTAATTTAGAGCACTATTGTGAATCACAGTGGAAGTTTTTCCATATGAGATTCAACCCCAGCCATACAAATTAAGGTTGCATGTTATACACTGAGCAAAAATATAAATGCCCCATGTCAAATATTGATGTCAACTAGAGTTAACAACTCTAAGAGAGCATAAGCTGACTCACTTGTACAATGGGGATATTTCTCTTGATTTGTATACCATTTTTAATCCATCTCTCTGTCAGTGAGCATTTTCTCAGTGATGCAGTGATTTCACTCAGTACATGGGTGTGGCATTTCCAGACGGTAATCAGACAGAATGAGCAGTACCCAGACGCTCCTTATACTGGGGACAATAAAAGGCCACCCCAAAATGTCAACTTTTATCAAAAGTCATCATGCCTCAGATGTCTCGGGTCATGCGGGAACGTGCCATTGGCTTTCTGGATGCAGGGATGTCCACCAGAGCGGTCTGCATGCAGTTCCTTGAAGTAGAGCACATTCCAGTTCTGGACTGGCCTGCATATTCACCAGACATGTCGCCCATAGAGCATCTTTGGGATGTTCTGTATCGACGTGTCCGTGACCGTGTTCCAGTTCCCGATAATGTGCGCCAGCTCCATGTGGCCCTCCGGGAAGAAAGGAATAACATTCCACAGGCCATGATGGACAACCTGATCAACTCCATGCGAAGGAGATGTGTTGCTCTGAGAGACGCAAATGGTGGACACACAAGATATTGAACATTCAGTTTCTTCAACCTGATCCCCAACATGTTCAAATGATTGTCACTCCTTTGCAGATGCCAATATCAAGATGTAATGGTCGGTGATCTGAAGATTAGTCATTAACGAAAATGAATTTTGATTCACTTCATATATTGCATAACCCTAATGTTAATAAAAACTCAAAAAATTTGACATGGGGCATTTATATTTTTGTTCAGTGTAGATTGAATAGCCTTGAAAGTTCTGTCCATTGGGTTGATTCCAGTGAGGCCAGAAAATATGCCCATAGCAGTGCAGCTGAGCGGCGAGAGGGAACATTAGCAGGTCAGCAGTGAAGGCCTGTCACGCTGTACAGCATGGATCGATGTGGACTTTTCGCACACGGATATGACTGGGGTGAAGTCAGACAGACATTTATCCTCATCTCTCGAATCATTTATCTTCTGGTACGTGAGTCCAAAGGACACTGTGGATGACTGATTATATACTAGTGAGGTGTTTGTGTATTTAAGAATTTGCATTTGTGGTCTGTCTCATTGATGGCTGCCATTCATACTGTTCTGCTCTGACTCTGAATGCAAAACCATATACTGCAGCGATTACAACAGCGTGGCTTCGTAGTAGAGTCTGTGAGCTGAACTGACCTGCCTGCAGTCCTCTTTATTCACTGATTGAGAACATTTGGCGCATAATTAAACAAAAAGTCCGTCAAAGGAGACTCAAAACTCTCCAGCAGCTGGAAGCCTGTATTAAACAAGAGTGGGATCAAATTCCAATGGCTAAACTTGTCTCTTCAATGCCCAGATGCCTCCACTCTGTGCTAAAAAGAAGAGGGGTTGCTACACCATGGTAAACAGGCCTGTAGCAGCCATCAAGTTTGAAATGAGCTCATTTTGTGAATAAAATTATAATATTTCTCATTTTCAATATTTGCTATGTTATCTCTGTTCTATTCTGAATAAAATACTGGCTGGAGTGATTTGAAAGTCATTGCAGATTTTATTTACAATTTACACATTGTGCCAACTATTTTGAAATTTGGGTTGTATAACCAGGATATTATCAATTGATTTTTTTCCAATTCCAGACAGTATAAACTTTGATTGGGCCCTCAGAAAAGTATTTAAACCCATGCATAACAGCAAATAAGGTTGTATTCTGGCAACTGTGTGCAGCTGAATGACATGAGTACAAAGGGGAAAAAAACCAACCCAGAAGTGCCTAGGCTACATTTATGTGATGGCAATTTGATACCGACATGGATAATGAGCGTTATTCAGAATGGAACAGTACTGGAGGGTTCCTTGTAACGGAAAGCTCTGTTTCTCTGGAGGAGGACTTCACTGATGGAGAGTTTTACTTCATTATTAGTGAGTATAATGGAGTATATGGCATGCTTACGGCTACCTGGCTAGCTGGCCAGTTTTTCCATTTTCAGTTCACCACAGCAATGATGAATACAGAGCTTGTTTGCCATGTTGTTTAGTACGAGTAACCGTCAGCCTTTGCTAATAGTACTGTAGATGGTGACATTTTGCTGAATGTGATGTCTTAGAATTTTTACTGCATTCGACGTCATAGAATGTCTAGGTTTCCACTCATTTAAAATGAGAACAGCTCCAGGACTTCGGTAAATCCCATGCTATGCTCATTGCATGGATTCTGTTCAATCTAGAGTAGCATATTTCCTGCTTTTTCTGATAGTGGAATGTTTGTTTTGTTAAAATGACGTATGTTTCAGATATTACTGTTAGTGAGTTATACTTGCTCCTTGAAGGGTGTGAACAGTGTTTATACAAGCTTGCATTTGCCTTGGATGATCAGAATTGTAAATAGCAAGCTTTCCCTTGCAGGGTGAATGTTCTGACCATAAAATAAGCAAGTTGCTTTAATGAGTATGTGTGTTAGCTGATGGCTTTGTAGAGAAATTGACAAATCTCTCAATTTTATCATGGTGCAAAGGCATGTTTTTGGTTTGGAGAGAATTCTGATAACTACTGATGTCCATCCACACATATATTGCGAAACTTATGCTAAATTCCGCTAGAAAATCTTTCATTCAAATAGAACTTTGTGAGTTAAAGGTTGATTTGGGTTAAACAAATGACTATTGTATGACTTGGCAGTGCATGATTTTGAGGGCTCTGACAGCTTGGGGAACCACTTTGAGAGCTGTCTTATTTAGCTCAGAGAAAAGAGGATAATTTTCAAAATCACTGCCAGATGAAGTACACTTATGGTAAAGGAATTTATGATCCCAGAAAAGTATTATTTGAACTCCAAGCAATTTTTCAATTTTCAGTATCTTTTCAAATAATTTCATCGCTGAATTCTCATGAAGATTTTTGTGTTTGTGGCCCTTGCTCTGAACTAAAATTATGAAAAGAAACTAAGATACGATTCAATTATTTCAATTGAGCAATTTTCCCCTTCTCTGTGAAGCTCAAATCTTGAATTATAGAACCTCAAATAGTGTCACACATAAATAGCCATATTTGGCTTCTGTGCAAAAGGGTTAATAAGTATAGAGACCCACAAATGCAAACAAATAGCCTAAAGACAAATCAGTTTCTGCTCCTATTTTTTTCTGCTCCTATTTTGTCAATTCACTTTGCTGTGTCTCTTACTTTTGTACATTACCTTCCGGTATTCTCTTGTGTTTTCCTCTTGTCATTGCATCTCTCCTATTCCCATTTTTCTTTTCCACTTTTGAGGCTCCCGTACTTCCGTCCTCACTTTGTCATTTTTCATCAAGAACACATCAACCTGCATGACCTAGAATTAGAACAAAGGAAAGTGCTATGAAATAAAAATCATTACTTATCGAGAGGGCTGAGAGAGGGATGCAGAAGTAAAACAAACAACAGCAACGCAGAGCGTGGCATATGCCCTCGCTTGTATGTTGATCAAGGGCATATTGAGATGGCTGCTATGGCGGCCATATTAGATATTGCACGACGCCGGTTTTCGAAAGGAACCTTCCTCAAGCCACTGCCAATATGCCATTAAGAAATGGCATCAATCCGACGAGGGATTCTAACGTTATCCCATGGAAACGAAAAGTTAACGAATGACAGACGGATGGATGGACGGACATGGTGTCGACATAATACCCCCTTTCCTCTTTGGAGGGCGGGGGCATAAAAATTTGTGTTTGTCAAGACAAAAAGAACAGAGGTTTGCATTTAATTCACTGGACGATCCTCAAAGGAGTTTCCATTGTGTGCACAAGTACAAAGTGCATTAAAACTAGATGCCACACCCGTGGGTTAGACAAATCAGAGAAAACGAAAAGAAAAAAAATGGTGTACAACAAAGTCAGGTGACAAACAAGCTGTCAGGAGCACCTCAGCTATGGTGTGATATTACCTTCGACTGAATTGCATTGTGGGTTACAACATACCATGAAGATGGCTTCGGCTTTGTACTGTAAATTTCAGCCAATGTTGTACGACATCAGAGTGTCTTATTGGCAATCCTTTGTTGATCACAAAGAGAACTGTGTACCACTTGGTACTTTTGATTAGTATCCCAATGGTTAGTATTGGGCAACTCCTAACACAACCATCTTGTTTAAACACATAAAAACATATGACATCATAGCACAAATCTGCTGGTAGTAAAAATTGTTTAGATCTTGTAATATTATTCAGTTAAATGAATTCAAAAGTGAAACTTTTCTCATTTTCGACCTTATTTCCATCTGTTCAAGTAAGTGATGTAGTGTGAAGAACGTATGCAGTTTTAGCCAATGGCTTCTGAAGTCAAGGAATCCGTAGTAAAATCTGTTTTTCTTTCCCCTCCAGCAGTGTCATTTGACATGAACAGTGATGTAGCTAGAGGTAAGGAAGAACTACAAGCTATTTCAGCTTGGATTTCTAGTCTCCGCCTCTGGGTAGCCAGGGGGCGTGTTCCAGATGCTGCACAGAAACAAAACTTCCATTTTGTCTTTGCTTGTATTGCAAACTTGTAAGCTACGTTTCCAGCAGTGAAAATGGCTCCCCAATATAAGAATGTAGAGGATGGTATGGATGAGGATATACATTTGCAATAAAAATTATTCAACCCCTGTGGCAAATTAGGTTTGCTTGCAAAATTTACAAACTTTCAGCTGTTTGCAATGAACAAATCAAACAAGAACAATTTAAATGGCTCAAAACAACAAATATTACAAGTGGCTTCTCCAAATTCAACGCAAAATGCCACTTTTAATGACTACTGCAGACCTCAAATTATTCAACCCCTTCACGACAAGCATTTTTAACACTTAGTAGGGCACCCTTTTCCCACTATGACCTGCTGGAAATGTGATGCATAGGCAAATTTCAGCTTTTGGCAGCATTCCCAAGGAATCTTTGCCCAGTCCTCATGGATAATGGCCTTCAGTTCACTGATATTTTAGGGATTGCATGCTGCAACTGTGTTCTTCAAATCCTACCAGAGATTTTTTATGGGGTTCAAGTGAGGCGACGGTGATGGGCACTCTAGAACAGGGGTGTCAAACTGACCCGTAAATGGGCCAAGAGGCTGCAGGTTTTCACTCCAACAATGCAGAAGCGCGCCTGATACAACTAAGCAGTTGTGCAGGCCTAGATCAGCTGATTAAATCAGTGCTTTCAGGTGAGCTTCTGCTTGGTAGGATTGAAGACCTGCAGCCTCTTGGCCCGTTTACGGGTCAATTTGACACCCCTGCTCCAAAATCATCCCAGACTTCTTCTGAAACCAAGCCTTCGTGGATGATGCTTAGGATCATTGTCCATTTGGAAGGTCCAATGATGCCCAAGCGCCAGCTTCCCTACAGACGGCAGAACATTTTTTCCTTGGATATCCTGGTTCTTGACTGAATCCATCTTGCCCTACACAGTCTGCAGATTTCCTGTTATGGTTCTGTCTTGTGTGCTTGTGCATCTATCCCTTAGTGCCTCTCTTAATTTGTGTTTCAGCTCCATTCCCGCGGTCTGACCATAGATTCCCTCTTGCCCTGACTCCTGTGGTGTCGTGTGACAGCCTGAGCATGCCTGAGTCTCGTTGTCCAATCACGTTTCCTCTTTCGGTTTCGGCTTTGGTAATTCATTCATTGCTTCTACCTGTGCGTAATTCTGGGTCTCGCAAAACTCTAAGTGAATGCATTCTCTGATAGAGCCATTACTAACTGTCCTAACCAGCACTTATTTAAGGGTGTGTATGTAATTCGTCACATATTTATTAACCTAATTAACTCATTAGCGAGTGTGAGTGTTTCTAGCTGTGTAAATTCCTTCCTCAGCTTTTCCTGATTAACTGCATTTAAAGCTGTGCCTTCCTTTGCTGTTCTCGTGGTGCTTTTTACTCATCACATTTAGATTACCTCAATCCAAACTGTCTAGGTTGATTGATCGTCTCAGCGTCTTGTCTCGAGTCATTATTGTTAACCTGGTTCTTGTGAATTTGTTCATTATTCCCATGTGTCTCTGTTTCCACGGGAGATTGCCTTCCGTATCCCTGCCTCCTCCCATGTCTATTTTAGCAGGGAAGATTGAAGAGACCTTCAGACGGGACTTTGCTTTGTTTCCTGAGTTTTCCCGAGCCTCTTGTTGCTGAGCCTATATCTTATCTGCCCCTAGTCTATGTGTCCCAGTGTTCCCGTCTGTTCAGATTAGATCCAGTGTTCGTTTTCCTTTTTGCCTAGCCTCTCGAGGAGTGTGTACTTCTGTTTTCCTCCTGCCTTGGGCAGGACCTTAGTTCTCCCAGCTGTTCAGTGCATGTGCACGGTGTGTTGTTTCTGGCCTGTCTGCCATCTTTTCCCACGTGTTGTGTTCAATAAACATTTCCGGATCCTGCATCTGGTGTCCACCTGACTACTTCCTTAACATTTCCAGTGCCAGAGGAAGCAAGGCAGCTGCAGAGCATCATTAAGCCCCCACAATTCTTCACTGTAGACAGGGTGTATTTTTCAGCATATGCTTCTTCATTCCTTCTGCAGACATACCACTGATTCATAAGCCCAAAACATTCCAGTTTTGTTTCATCATTCCACAGAACAATATCCCCAAACTTCTGTGGTTTATTTATATCGATTTGAGCATATTAGAGCTTTTGTTTTTGGACCAGTTATGGTGTATGTCTGGGAGACTTTCAACATTTAGTATGCGCCCTACTGCGCAGTGCCTCCTGCCTCCAAGTCCTGCTGCCGGTCTTCTGCAGTCACTCAAGGGCTTTTGACCACCTGTCTCCTCAGGAATCTGCTAACAGCCATTGATAGCTTCCTCTTTCTGCCACATCCTGGTATTGTAGCCACTCTTCTTTTAACTCTGAACTTGCGAACTATGCTTCCAACTGTATCTTTATGAAAATTCAGTCCCTGTGCTACCTTTTCGTATCCTTTTCCTTGTTTGTGCCAGGCAATGATCTCCTCTATAACCTTTTTTGACTGTGGATGTTGTGTTGCGTGGTCCTCAATGCTGGTCAGAGGCATCTTATCCACTGTGCCCCCACCTGTTTTCTTTGCAGATGTTTTATTATACGCCAATTTTTCTTTTGTTCGTCTTCGGATATCTTGATATCGTCTTTTCACTTCATTCACTGTTCGCATCGTTTTACCCACAGCATTTACTTTTTTACAGATTTCCGCCCATATGGCGTTCCTTTGTGCGACAGTCAGATTTCTTTGCTGTAGCTCATTCACGAGTTTATTGGCTTCATCTACCAACACCTCTAATTCCATAGGGTCGAATTTCATTTTGCGCTTTCTTCTCTCCAAACTCTCCATGCTGCAAACCATGAAACACGCAAAGCCCTCATTTAAATAGGGTGTGTCCAACACGTTTGCACCTGTTGCCATTTGCGCAATCACTCTTAGTAAATCACCTGCCAACCGCGGTTCAGCCCCACACGCAATATTCTAGATTGCACGCGCAAATTAGTACACGCAAATTGGGATCTTAGTAGATCCGGCCCTAAGTGTAGTAAAGCACTGTCAGAACGATGGTTAAATAACTCCACTCTTGCTTTCCGACGTATATGTCGGTGTGCTGAGAGAAAATGGAAAAAAGACAAGCTCCACATCTCTCGACAAATTTTCATAGAAAACCTCTCAGCTTACCAGAGAGCCGTAAAGGCTGCTAAAATGGAGTATATGTCTAATCTTGCGTCAAATAACAGTCACAAGCCTCATGTTCTGTTTAACCTTTTTAATTCCCTTGTAAATCCATGTGATAACTCCCTTGTGGTACCATCGCCCACCCTCTGCGACAGTTTTCTTTAATTTTTTACCGACAAAATCTCTTCTCTCTGGCTGGCTACTCTCACCAACACTGCTACTGACCCTGTCCCTACTGCTCCTTTTTCGCGCCCGGCTGTCTTTGATCAGTTCGAGCCAATATCCCTTCCCTCACTTTCAGAAATAGATGAGCATCTATAGCCTACAAACTGTCCCTTTGACAGCATCCCCTCTTGCCTTTTCAAAGATGTTTTTGGTACTGTGGCACCCTCTATACTCGCTTTGATAAATACCTGTCTAGGCTCAGCGTGTGTTCCAGCCACTTTGAAACACTCTGTAGTTCAACCTCTTATCAAAACGAGTAACCTGGACCCATCTGTTTTATCTAATTTTAGACCGATTTTTAAATTGCCTTTCCTGTCCAAGGTTTTGGAGAAAGTGGTTTTTACTCAGTTACAATACTTCCTGGTCACCCATCTTGAGTTTAGCCATTGGAATTTGTTCCACTCTTCTTTAAAACAGGCTTCCAGCTGCTACAGATTTTTGGGTTTCCTTTAACGGGCTTTTCGGTTAATCATGTGCCAGATGTTTTTAATCGGTGAAAGGACTGCAGGCAGGCCAGTTCAGCGCACAGAATCTTCTACTACAAAGCCATGCTGTTGTAATAGCTGCAGTATATGGTTTTGCATTTTCCTGCTGAAATACACAAGGCCTTCCCTGGAATAGATGTCCTCTGGAGGGGAGCATACGTTGCTCTAAAACCTTTATATACCTTTCAGCATTCATGGTTCTTTTTAAAACATGGAAGTGTCCCACACCATATGCACTAATGCGTCCCCATACCATCAGAGATGCTGGCTTTTGAACTGAACGCTGATAATAGGAGGGGTCTTCTTTAGCCCCGAGGACACTACGCCCATGATTTCCAACAAGAATGTCAAATTTGGACTCATCTGACCACAGGACACTTTGCCACTTTGCTACAGTCCATTTTAAATGAGCCTAAGCCTACAGAACACGGCGGCACTTCTGGATCATGCTCAACAATGGCTTCCTTTTTGCATGATAGAGTTGTAGGTGGCATCTGTGGATGGCACGGCAGACTGTGTTTGGAGACAGTGGTTTCTTGAAGTATTCCAGGGCCCATTTAGTAATGTCAATGTCAGAATCATGCTGGTGAGTGATGCAGTGGGGTCTGAAGGCCCGAAGATCACGGGCATCCAGTAAAGGTCTTCGGCCTTGTCCCTTATGCACTGAGATTTGTTGTTTCTCTGAATCTTTTGATGATGTTATGCACTGTCGATAATGAGACCTTCAAAGCCTTTGCAATTTGACGTTGAGGAACATTATTTTTCAAGTATTTTATTTCCAACTCAGATTATTCCTACACAACTTATAAGTGTGTTTAGGGTCGTTTTCTTGTTGAAAATAAAATCCCTGACCCGTCTCTTTCCAGATGGCAATGCTTGCCTCAAAAGTGTTAGGACCCTTGCTTTTCCATGTTTAAGTTTCGTGCCTGGCTATGCCATGTTTATTGATTTCTGTGTTTTAGTGACCTCTGCATATGTCTGACTATTCTTAGGATTGTGTTTTGTGTTTTGGTAATTTAGATTTCTTGTTTTATTATTTTTCATGTTCAGATCATTTAGTTATCATGCCATGCTTACATTCTCTTGTCTTGTTTATTTCTGCCATGCCATGCTTTGCACTACGTCTACCCCGTATTGTCTTGTGTAGGTCTTTGCTCACGGTTTAGTCTTGCGTGCCACTCCTTCGGGTGATTTACTGGTTTCTGGGATTTCAATCTTCCTTCATATCTCGTGTTCTTCCTTCCTCTCTCCTTTCACTATTTACTAACCGTACTAACAGTTTATTGTTTTCGAAAATTTACTAACACAGATTAACATTGTATATTTCTACTAACTGACTAACATGCACTTGGGATTGTATAGCTGCACATACTAATAGACTAATGATCTCTCAGCATTCGCCCAATCTGTATCTCCGCCCTCCTTGCCTATCACTAATTATCTCTACTGCAGTTTCCACGTATATCTCAGGCTTTCCCTTTTCTTTAGACTGTACACTTTAGTACTCCTTAACCGGAGCTGTTGTTCGTTCATAGGAATGTCTTGTGATCCCTGTCTGCGTTTTGGCAGTTGCCAAATTCATGTAATTAGATTATTCCTTATGTGTCAATCCTGATTATTGTTCCATTGATCACACCTGTTCTCCCCAGTCATGTGTTCACCCCGGATGTGTATATGAGGTGTCTTCACATTCAGTTCCATCTCAGATCGTAACTTCCTTGTTTCTTGTGCTAAGCTTGTTTTTCCGCCTCGACTCATTGTAATTATCTTTCTGACTGGATTGCCCGACTTCAGATTCTTGGTTTTCCCTTTTTGGATTTTGTTGCATCTGTGTGTTTTTGACCCTTTTTCTGCCCGACTTTGATTTTGTGGATTGCTGCCCTGGTTTCGATTCGGACTGTCTTCTGGCTTATGAGTTTGCTTCTCCCTCAAACCAAAGCCTGTGTACCAAATCTGTTTTGCCTGACTACGATTTTTGTGATTGGTGCCCTGGTAACGAACTCTGTTCTGTCCCATTGAATTTCGAGCTTTGGATTACGGACTCTGTACTGTTGCCTTTCTCCCTGCGGGGGTTACCCCCCGTATTCAATAAAGCACCTATTTTTTGCAATCCCGTGTCCTCGCATTTGGTTCCAGATCGATACCTCACAAAAAAGGATGCTGTGATTCTTTTTTGATCCATGATTCCATTGATTTTTTATGAGATCACTGGCTCCTTTCGAGCAGACCGAATCCAAAATCAAAATATTACCACCATTTTTACTGAAGGGTAAAAAGGTTAAACAGTCATTTTTTAAATGTTCTCCATCTCCATGGCACACAAGTTCTGCGTTGGGGTGAAAAAATTTTGAATTTTAATTCACCGGCTCAAAGGACTTGTTCCCAGTGTTCAATCCTTGAATTTCTGGGCAAACTCGTGTCTTTTTGTTTTTGCTGTTGCCGGCTCTTGGCAACATGACCAATCAGACCATTTTCACACAGGTGTCTGGAAATAGTAGATAAAGATACTTTCATCTCTTAACCTCTGGCGCTATTAATATCATTATGGAGTTGTCGTAATTTTCAGCCAACTGGTCTCTTTGAAATGGTTGATGGTGTTTCTTCCAGTGCCATGGCAGCATCAATGTCTTCGGCATCATGTAATGGCACAGTGCGGCTACAAGCAATCTCAGAGAGCTCCTTCCATTGTGCCATCGAGTTTAACTCTGCTCAAGATTCTTGTGACCTTATATGCTGGAACAACTGGACCGGCAAAGGTAATTTTGTGGAATAATGTTGCCTTAAAGCGGTTTAAAGGTGCTCTGTGTAATGGCAGCCAAAAATTAAATTCACACTCGACACACTCCAAAGAAAATGGGGGCAGTATTCACCTTATTCACCCACGCCCATTTCAAAAATCTCTTGTGTTCCGCAATGGTCTTGAATCTTCCGGTCGGCTAGGGACGGCTAGTTAGCTACGTTGATAAAAACCCGGCAAGTGAAGATGGAGACGCTATCGTGGCGAGAGTCAAAATTAAATATTAAATGGTCGGATGGAGGGATTGTACTTGTACACCCAAGGTTAATGAACTCCACCGAGTGGGTGGATGACATGCGACTGTGGTCTCAGGTGTCATATGGAAATATTTTTAATTAATTAGTGCTGTCGGTGGGCGTCGATGGGGCGGCCATGAAAAAGTGAGCTGGCATTACTGGGGAAATATACTGAGCAACAAAAGAAAAGCAAGTGAATTATAATTTAGTCTATGCATCGGCACTCGGCAACGGCATTTCAGAACTCTTCAGCAAATGAAGGTAATTTTGGTGACTAGTATGTGGTTTCGTCCATTTACATTTTCTAATCGAACAGCTGCCTATTTCTCACGGCAAATTACGTACCTGTGCTGCAGAAACAGGTGTACCTTCTTGTCGCCAAAATTACCTTCATTCACAAAAGAGTTCTGGAATGCCTGGAAAAAAAATTACCGTTGCTAAGTGCCAGTGCATAATTAATTCTTAATTAAAGACAAACCAGAAAATAAAGTTAATTACAAGCGTATGCACATTTACACTTGTTTCATCAAACTTTTCTTTGTTTTGAGGTCACTTTGACTGAGTAACCATAAGAGTACATTGACTAACTAGCTAACTTGCTTTTCTTTCGTTGTTCAGTATATTTTAGCCATTTTATTTTAATTGATGAATAGCAGTAATATGTGGCAACTTGATTGCCACGATTCATTATGTAGCGTGGCAAGATGTACAGTTAGCTAAGGCCGCTGTTGTGACATCCTAGAACCATGTACGCAGCCTACACTCACCTTACTTTTTTCATATTAAAATGATATGGATATATCCTTAAACTAAGTGTATATTTCCATTTCTTTGAAAAGCACCAATTCACATTACTGTATTTTGAAGTTTTATGCATAATGAGTCAGCTGAGGAGCATCTAATGTAATGTCCATATGAGTGCATTTACAGCACTACATAAATTCAGTTTGAACACTGCTTAGCAAAGCATTTATTAACCATTCTTCATTCTTAATTAATTAGCCTACAGACCTTCATGCTTGATGACGAAACTTTTCAGCAACTTGACCGATGAGATCCAAAATGATAAGTATTGTTTGTGCATGATCCAAACTTCCATTGACTTCCCGAGAGCAGACCTAACTTCCACGTCGTATTAGATCGAAGTTTTGGGTAGCTGGGAACGTCAGAGTATATGAAATCCGAGCATCTGTTTGTGAGCAGCATCTGGGAGCAACGGGAGTGATGCAGGTCAACGCTGTGGCTGATTTTCATCTGGACGAAGATGATGAGACCTAAAAGAGAATGCAACAGTTGAGCATTTTAGAAGAGAGATGGTGATTATGAGATAACGGGAAGGACAGAAACAAGGAGCATTAAAAGAAAGGTAAAAATAATGCAGTACAATGAGTGTAACATTTCAGGACAGTCCCACGTTTAACTATACTCCACGGAATGGTTATGAGTCTACTGCAAAGCTAAGTTACGTTCGCTAAAAGTAATTTAGCTTGCCAGAATTGGCTTAAAAACATATAGGTTTATAAGGCACGTGCAGTGTGTTGTGTGTTCAGTTTATCGTCTTTAATCCGGAGAAGATAATGGAGATAATGTAGACAATGTAGATAATGTAGACAAGCAAGAATCGTATGACTGTATAAATGTAGTTATGCATCTGTTAGACAGCATAACTGAACATACTTTTGAAAAAAAAAGGTACTAATGTGATCATGCTGATCATACTCATTAGACGCTAGCTGGCTAACGGCTTGCAATATTGATAGCTGTTATCGCTGGCAAAATGTTATCTTACCTTGGAGCCTCACAAGCATCCAACGAGCCTATTTCGCCGGAGGGGTAACAAATCCCAACCATTTCTCGGGTATGGGTGATGGTCTGCCGTCCACAAAACTAAACAAACAGTCGTAAGGGTTTTTCGGCAGATTCTTTAGGCGTAGCGCCTTTAGCCACATACGCCGGCCCTCATCGCTGGATGGGGGAGGATGTAGGTCGTAAGGCGCCCCACAACATTCTGCCCTAGTTTTCCCGCGGACAATACAAGATTGTTCCAAGAACAGTTGTCTTTTCTTCCAGTTATGGCAGCCCTGATCAAACAAGTAATGCTCGACATCTTGATTTGCTAATGTGCCAAAGTACTGCAATCACAATGGACAGAGTAGCTCAACCGGAAGTTCAAAGACAAAATGGAACAACATGGTGCCGCCCTTGTTGACACGTGGAATAAGGTGAATTCCTGCAGAAAGTGAGTTGTTCTACCCTAGCGTAACAATCGAGAAATGGCACAGTCCCTCCTCCAATCAAGCCTACTGTCCCCACCTTCCCAACAACCCCAGAGCCATTGCCGATTATCTACAATCCAAACAGGGCCGCTCTGACTCCAATACTCTCAGATATAAACACATGAATGAATGTCAGTTGACGTCAAGTGATTCTGTACTATGACATCTTCAAGCTACTCCCTTTCACCCAATCCAGTAAATATGTCCAAATTATATGTCATTGTTCATTCGAAATAAATTAATTTGCTAGATAACATTCACTGCTGTTGAGCAAGCTAGCGTCAACGTAACATTAGCTAATGTTAAGCGCTAATGCTGAACCAACATTTGCGTGAAATCTATCGAATGCCGAACTTTACCATAACCAGTCTCTGATCCCAAAATCAGCTGGCCAGTTGATCGCCACTGTTAGTTGACCATCACTTTACCGTATGTCGTCAAACGAGTTACAGCGGAGTTCAAAATTATGAAATAATCTTAGCTGCACATGTACAAGTAAAACTGGGTACAAGATCATTTTAGAACGTTACATATGCCACCTGCCTGATGCTAATTTCACAGTATGCAACCAGTTTGCCTGATATGCAGTCTTCATTAGCAAGACCTTTGATAGCAATCAAGTATCATTAGTCACAACTAAACATTCAGTTAAGTTTCATTGCGTGATGCAATGTTTTCTGTTATGTTTTGTGCGTTCATTTAGGGTTCATTATCATCAAAGCCATTTCAAGCTTCTTAGCTAATATACCTTCCACACGAATGACATCAGGTTCAAGTATGCCTTCAAGCCGTGCATTTTATTTGTTTACTGCAGTTTGGCCGGCTGTTATGTTGCCCGCATACCGCCACCCATGGCAGAAACTGGTATTATGACACAGGACGGTGCGCAGCTAGTGATTTACCAAGTTAATTCAGGTTGATATCGCTGCTGCACTATACCTTGTCATCTTTTTTATGACATCACTGCCCTTATTTCTTCTCATTCTTTTGCTGTGTCTAGCCCATTTTTTGGATATTTTGACCTCAATTCTTACATAGGGCACCTTTAAACAATTGTTTTAACATCAATAATCACGGAATGAGCCTTCAGACATGCATTCAAGCAATGCAGGAGTCAAAAAAGTAAAATCAGTGACACCTTTCAATTATTACTCAAAAAAAAAAAATGTTTTCTGCATTTTTGTGTACTAGCCATATTTTTTACCTCAATATACGTACTCGTGGAAATGATTTTTTTTTTTTTTGTTCTCATTGCCCATAATAGTATTTTTCAATATACTTTCCCCAAAAAATTATAGAGAATATATTAGGGCCCCTTTTAGACGAAAGCAGTGATGTATAATCATCTCTGCATACCACTGTATTACCACAGAGGGACCTCATGATTACAAGCGCAGGTATTAGACTTGCCTGCATGCAGCCATAACTAGTCACTCAGTGCAAACGTGGAAGATTATGAGGTGCAAAATACAATAACGAAGACCCCGGACTGTTGACAAATTGAAGTCCAATATCACACAAGAGTGGGAACAAATTCTGCTTTTGAAACTGTAACAATTACTGTCCTTAGCTTAAAAATGACTACCGAGTGTTATTAAATGGAGAGGTGATATTACACTGATGAATACAAACCTGTCCCAAGTTCATTGGAGCGTGTAGTAGACATCACATTTTGAAAGTTGGGGCTAGGGCTGGGCGATATATCGTTATTATATCGATATCGTGATTCAAAATATCGTCACGGATTTTGACTATCGTATATCGTGATATGAAATAAGTGTTGGCTTTTCTGGTTTTAAAAGCTGAATTACAGTAATGGGTTGCATTTTTCTGCACGTGCAAGACTGTTGAAGCTGTTGCCTGCACCTGTTTCATCGTTATGTCAACATTACTAATAAATGGTGATAGAAAATGTAATTGTGTACATATTTTGCAAAAGCACCAACATTTGTCCCGATGATATCGGCAAAATATCGATATCGAGTATTCGGTCACGGATATCGAGATATTAGATTTTGTCCATATCGCCCAGCCCTAGTTGGGGCCATTGTCCCCCCCCCCCCCAAAAAAAAGATAAATAAAAATTAAGTTGATGAGTTAAAACATAACTTATTTTGTCTTTTTACTTTTTTCCATTCAACACAGTATAGAGATTTGCAAATTTCTGCTTGCAGTATTTATTCATATTTTACACATGGCCGTAATTCATCTTGAATTGAAGGTGTATAATATGCACAAGTTGGAAGTGTACTGAGCACAAAATTCTGCCCCAAAAATTATGGGATGTGGGCACTGCACTTCTACTGCCAAGCCATTGCCCTCCACTATTGCACTGCATCTGCACTTAGGAACCTTTGTGACATCAAACCCTTTTCCTCCCTCTGCCTGGGCAAGTTCACTCTGATGAGTGGGTGGGCCAATCTCTCTGAGAAGTAGAGACCCCATCTGGGAACAATAATGGACCAAACTCAGTTTGCTCGTGACCAATAAGCTTGCTGTTGAAAGAAAAATGCAATAAAAAGTGAGATCTTATCTTTACACTCTTTAATTTTAGCCCTCAGCCTAAGGTTTTTGTGAACAGTCTGCGGCGTGCCAGAGGCCTTGTTTGTGTTGCCGTGTCTGGCAGCAGCATCCCGGCACAGTCACCATCTGTTGCCATTTTGCTCCCTACGTATGGAAGCTTTCCTCTCCTGCCAAGTTGTCCATGTGTACTTAAGCTAATAAAGTCTGCACACTGCTACTGTGCCTGTGTGATAAATAGCAGGCAAACGGACGTTTTGGATCCACAAGCACCGCGGCGTTTTGGCCCTACTCTCACAGCACCGTTTGCATGTGGGTGAATGTGCTTTGTTTGGCCTCACTACAAATGGCCCTTTTTTTGTATAGATTTGTGAAATGTATGAAAGCTCACAAATATTTTTCACGAGCTGAGAAGAGTAAGGTGTGGATGAATTTTAAGTCCGATTCCAGCACCAGAGGTGGACAGTCTGTAGGTGTGAAAGTAAAAGCTGACTTCACCAATATGTCACAAATTGTGCTCATTATCAAAACCTGGGGACTGTAGCAGAGTACTGGACAGGACTCACACTCTCTCCACCTGGACTTTCCACTCCTGGACAACAACATATATATGTGTACTGTACATAGTAAGAAAGAATGAGCACAATGGTTAGAGGAGGGTATCGACTTCTAATCAGTAAGTGCCATAATGTGGAGTCCAAACTTGCAGTTATATTACTGACAGGGTCAAGATCTGCTTGCTTCTAGAGAATGTCACACATCTCAACATGTGTGTGTGTGTGTGTGTGTGTGTGTGTGTGGAAAATAGGTCTCAAAAGTTGGCATGCGAAAAAGAAAAGCCAGCCATGTTCGCTTGACAATGACAAAGGTCAATAAAATCTTTGAGGGAAATGTGGCAGAACGTGTTCCTGTCACGCCATCTGCCCTCGATACATGATCCTGTGCCAGCACTTACATTTCATCTTTCCTCCATCAAATCAGAATAAGGGTTTGTAGTTGTAAAATGAAATCCACTTAAAGTAAGGGTGCCAGACTTTAATCTCAGAGAGCTGCCGTTTCTATGGCCTTTCAGGGTTTCCTTTCAATCAGTAGCCAATTAAAGGCCGTGGGAACGAGGTGTACAGACTTTTTAGCCAATCAGTGGCTAATATAACCAATTAAGTGCAGTGCCACTGAACTCAGGCTGACACTATAGCCCTCCAGGATTAATAATTATCGCATGCTGCAAGAACTTGCCAGATGCATTAAGCTGGCTCTCATTTGCCTTGGTTCCTCCAAACCATTACATTGGCGGATGGTGAGCTTCTTGATCAGGGCTTAACAGCAGATGACGTAGCAATAGAATAACACTTCACATCTTGGACTTTCACAAAAATGCATGTGTCAGTAATTTTATTGAGCAGTTTGTCTGTGGAAAATGGTGCATGTATCACCTTAGCCGAGTTTGGTGGTTCTGTGGTCAGCAATAAAGGTGTTTGAGTCACAATGGGCTGAACAGTGCATTGGGGGTGAGTCGATGAGTATAGCTAGTGCTGTGCATGCTTGCTGACAAAGAACTTTGCCGTTTGACTCACCCATACCACCTTTGGACGCCATTCATGTTGCAAATGGTAGTTTTAGAGGAGTTCATCCCAGCCATGGAGAAGTTTATAAATAAATGTTTTCTGTTAGTATAATTTTCTTCCCTTTTTTTCTTCTCACATTCTTTTTGTGCCCTGTAAATAATGCCTAAAACTGGTGGTGCATTCTAATGGGTAGGGGAGGGCAAAGAGGTATTTTTTGACAAATGTGAATATTTCTTTGTGTAGGGGGAATGCAAATACTTATCTTCAGTCTAGCCCATGTTTAATGTTTAATTATTGTTTTGCATATGGTTTAAGTTGGCAAGGTTTTCATATAAAACGCATTACCTGGTGAGCCAACCTCTTCCTTCCCTAAACTCTTGAGAGAACCGATCCTGGCGGCGCCTATCAGAATTGGGTACTTGTTCTATATCTGACATGATGAAATTACCAGGTGACAAAAGTATTAATGCACTGATTTTAAAGGGAATGACAGCAGCTAATCTGCTCGGCCTTGACCAGAATGGAGTTAAACATCAGAGTTTTTGATCTGTATTAGCAAAATAAATTGCATTTCCCGATATGTGTTCAGGTCATGAAATGAAGGCCCTTTGCATTTCCCGTCTGATCTTGCAGAGCTAGCCATCATAGACCTTGAAATTTAGTTGCATTCATGACATACATACTAAGCCAGAGTTCATTTGATTAATTAAATTGTAATTCAACCACTGGAACATGATAAGTTCATGTTTTGAAGATGCCAGAATAGTGGGTAAAGAAACAGTATGTTTGTGCAGGTGTCCTGGGTCCTCAATGGTAATGCAAGGTCTGCTATCTTTGTGATTGTTCTGTTCATGCATGCGAGAGTGTGTGTATGACAGTGGGAAAGACAGGAGTGAGAGATTTTGAATGCTTGCTGTGATGATGTAATACCACATCACATACTCCGAAACAAGATTTTGCTCAGAAACAGTGTTTCAGCTCTTGCGCTCCAGAGCGCGCAGAGCGAAATGGTGGAGGAGGCGCTGTGAGACTGTGTGGGGACATTCTATTCCTTACATTTGCATTACTATTTTTACCCTGCACCTGTCTGCACTGCTGGGTGTGCAGCATGAGAGCAGCTTACCCTCTTCTCTTTTGTCCCTCTACTCACCTAATCCACTTTTACTCTTTCCTCTCACCTCTCTGCCCCCACAATTCCCCTGCACCCTTTAATTCACCCTGTGTCCTCTCCCTGTCTCCGATAGCCGTGTGCCTGGTCCTGGGCTGCATGATCTTCCCCGACGGTTGGGATGCGGAGGTGGTGCGAGAATTGTGCGGGGACGAGACGGGGAAGTACACCCTGGGGAAATGTTCCGTGCGCTGGGCCTACATCCTGGCCATCATCGGCATCCTGGACGCCCTAATCCTCTCCTTCCTGGCCTTCGTGCTGGGCAACCGGCAAAACGACCTGCTCCAGGAGGAGGTCAAGGCCGAAAACAAAGGTAAGAGCCCAGATGGGCTACTGAACGGGGCTCGTTGAGACCTGACCCACCACCATTAAGGTTTCTACACTTGTTTATCAAGTTGCTGTTTAAGACGAGAATAGACAGCTGCCTAGGTTATAAAGGCGGGCTTTAGTGATCGCACCATTGCTGGAAAATAAGGAACAACCTCCCTCACCTGAACTCTATTCCTTTTCAATTCTTCATCATTTATGCAATCAATGCTGCACCAAAAGGGGGACGAGGCTAATTACCATGATCAGAGAGAGGAAGAGCTAGATTACACGCTGCACTGCCAAAGGGGCTGGGGGGCACCCAATCGCACACGTGAGCTCACACATTTCTACTGAGGAAGTTTCCATGGTTACATGAGATTCCAAACGGATACAGCAGCTGTTGCAGTCCCCTGTGCTTTCACTCTGCTCATCTGTGCCTTCGCCCTGCGCACACTGAGTCTCTCTCCATCTCTTGGAGTTGATTCTTACTCATCACAGTGTACAATTCTCCCATTTGCGCTTAAGTCTGTATTTACGCGCCTCCAGCTCCGTGCTTTTGAGTTGCGCGTATTCTCTCTTAAGCACTTTTGTCACACCCACAGTGCTTAAACTCGGAAGGCTGTTTCAGTAAAGAGGCAAGATTCATGCAAACTTGGATCGTGTCCGCTATACAACTTTAAGGATTTCAGTAATCATGAAGACATGGTGCATGGACTCTCACAAGAATCATTTGAATGCATTTGAAATCCACTCGAACCACAAAGCAGACCACGGTTTTGAAAAAAAAAAAGTGCACTTGAGAACATTATTAAAGCAACAAAAAAGAATGGACTCACCTTGTTTTTTTTCAGCCCACTAAATAGGAAACATGGCACATCAGCTGGCCTTGTGATATTTTTATTATGTTTTATTATGTATGGATATCTATTTAAAAAAACAGTGTATGACTGCAGGAAATGTGAAGCAAAGTTTGCGTTTCAGTGCTCACTTAAATTAACTTCTAGAACTCATGCCGAGTAGCCTGTGATTAATGATCATTAGCAATCGGGCTCCATGACTCTTTGAATACTAATAGCCAAATTGATTTGCAGATTGGAGTCTCACAGCAATTGGTCAACACTGAGACTGATGCACATATAAATCACATATGTTTTTGGAGCATAACATGAAGATGGAAACAAGAACATGGAAGTCAAATTTTACCAAGGAGAAGTCTAGTAATGTAGTGTGTACTGACTAATTAGTCAGGTGTCCTCATTTGGCATAGATCTATGCCATCTTTTACTACAACCAGGAGTTGCGCAAGATATAGGAGTCGTGTACAGCCTGGGAGTTTTGCACAGGCAGACAAGATTCCTTTGTCAGAGTTACAGACAACGTGCGCATTGATGCTGCCTTGCTGTTTACGATTTCTGTACGCTTGCTCATTTTCCGAACGTGGTCTTACTGCAGTGTGCGCGCAATCTACGTTCCCTGCTACATTCGGAAAACCAGCAACCTGATAAAATTTCCGCTTTGGTCCACTCCTTTCCCTGGCTGTGAGTGGAAATTTAATAGAAAGGTTGACATGCTGCAGCATCGCGGAAATGGGTGAAACCCCTGGACTCGGATGATTGAGAGATGTGCACCACATCACCTGCAACCCTCTGAAATGGCCCCATTGCCAGAACCAACAGAGCACTGGTGGCTTTTATGAACATTGGTAGGGCAGGCGAATGATTGCTGTGGCTGGACAGCTCCTTGTCCAGAAGCCAACAGAGGTAAATGATGCTGTCATGATCCTGGCGAAATCCCTGAATGCACTGAACATCACACAGCCCCAGGACATCGAGATGAGGTCGATAAACCGTGTTTGTGCTGGAAGAGCTCTTTTCCAAAGTTTCCGTTCCTTCTGGAGCACAAGCAAATGTAGCATTGGCATTTTGGTGTGTCATTGATAGAGTAAGGAGGATGGTGGGTAATGTGGTCACACTTTAGATGAAGTGTTGCTCATAAAGGTTTAATACAGCATGTATAATGCCTTAGTAAATGAGATATTATCTCTTCATAAATCATTCGTAAGCAAATGTCATGCTTTGTAAAGGGTGAAATAACACATCCTTATTCAGCATGTGATGCCAGATGTGACAATGGCAATTTCACTTAGCTGACAATGTCACCCTTTATAGCATTTCGCCACTAGCTCAGTGTCATTGTCAGTTATATGACATCTGGCATCACATGCTGAATAAGGATGTGTTATTTCACCCTTTACATAGCATGACATTTGCGTACAAATGATTTACATTACGTTTCCTTTATGAAGGCATTATACATGTTGTATAAAGTCTTTATGAGCAACAATTCATCTAAAGTGTGACCGGTAATATTTATATCAGTCTTAATTATAGTTCCGATTTGTAAGCCTTGATTGATTAATTGAAATTGAATTAAGTAGTTCTGGTTATTAGACGAATGTGATGTATAACGCACACATGACCATTCTGACTAGAACCATGGGATGTATAGCATACCGTTGTCATACGCTTCACAAAGCAAAATAAGGATGTAATAATATTTCCGGTGTACATTCGTTCAAAAACATGTAAATGTTATGTAGAAAAGAACTTTATCGATTTATTTATAATGCCATTTCAACCAGACCCACAATGAACAATTTTGGTTATAAAATGTTTTGCCATGTGGTGGCGTTCAACTTGATACAGCCCTCAGAGGCTCGTAGCGAAAAAGTGCGGAAGTCCACAGGAGAATTTGGCTTTAGTAAAATCTAATGAGGAATTGCCCATATTTTCACTCTGCTACACCCTAAACACGTTACTGCTGAAAAGCTGCTTAGCGGCCTGACGTAAGTCAAAGGAGAGATTGCACGTGGGCTGAAAAGCACTTAAGCGCATGGGAGAATTCCACCATTAGTTGTTTTAAAGGGTAATAGGAAAGAGAAGTTTTTTTGAGGTGTATGTTTCATCAAGAATAACTGTTTAGTCTCGTCTATCTTTTCTGTGTCTTATCAAAGACTGTCTATTCTATTTATTATCCATTATATAGCCATGAATTTCAGAATGACTGTACTTAATTTTGAAGCTCCATTATCATAATTTCACTTTATCAAAACTTCCCTCCCCCTTTTTTCCTGGTTTTTTGCCTTATGACACCTATTGCATTGCTCAAGTACGACAAGATCCCATCATGATTATCAGGTCTAGTAATGTTTTTGAGCAAATGTCCTTTTCTTATCAGTTTGTGATAGGAATGACTTCAATGATACTCTGAGATTCTGATGTAAAACATCAAACCATCCTCAGTTTCAGATCAATACTTAAACAACAATAGGGAACAGTACTCAAATACGGATGGTCTTTTGCAGATTCTTCTGCAAAGCAAATCACGCAGAGCCGAAAAAGACTGTATTTCATGAAAGTTGGATAATGAATTACAGTAATTTGCCTTTTCCACACTGCACTACATGTATATCGATTTATTTAAAATCTAAGGGATTCATGGCAAATAATGTTATTATGGCCTGAAAGTTAAAATGGGTAATGCCTTTGCTTCACCCAGGGAGCGAGACTGACAGAAATATCCTGGTCTCAGCTCACAGAAGTAACCGCATCTGGTCAAGCGAAAAGCGCAGCTGCACCAGATATGCAGAAAGAGCACTCCCCTAATGCTTAGCTCAGCTGGAAGGATGTAAAATGAGATTTAACAGCATTTTGCATTGCTGAATCAAAAAACATGGCTCTGCAATGCGTTTCCAAGGAATATTGTAGGATAGATAAAACGTGTAGGGGCGCATGGGCAGGCCATCGATGAGTTGGTCACAGAGGCTCCCAAGAGGCTGTCCTGCAACCCTCACCTCATTCAATGAGTGTCGCGATGGGAACAGGCACTTTTTTTCGATTATATTTCATTGACTGCACAAAACCCAATTGAAGCCGATCGGGCAAAGTGGTTCCACTCAATATACCACAGGATTAACAGCAAGTGTCAAAGAAAACAAACTGATCGCATGCCGGATATACTAATACACAAAGAAGTTTCTCTTCGAGTATTCAGGGCAGAGAACCATATTGAGCACAATTAGAGGCAAGAAGGGATCTTTTAATGTGGGCCTCCGTTTATAGGAAGTATACAAATATCAATTCTGTATTTTTTGCCTAAATCCTACAATCAACACAGAATGTGACATACTCTGCAAGTCACTGGGGATCTAACAATAATATATAACTTAATATAAACTAAGACAGGTCCTCCCCCCCCCCGGTTTCAAACGGGTGCCCTTAATGAATAAGCGCTTGGCAGTTTCAGTAGTGATTTTTTTGCATCTATTACTGGGGAGGTGTTTGAATTTCAGCAATGGGAAACCTATGGGTTGCATTCCATCCTAGCATGAAGACTTGAAGCACAGGAGTCAGTAGCTGAGCTCCGTCAATATAAAGAAGAGAAAACTTATTGCAAGTCCAAAGCTGTCTTATTTACACCCTGTGTCTTGTTTATTTGACATACATGTCTTGAATTTTTTTTTTTTTTGTGAGAATTGTTTTCGGAGAAGTTAGATGGTTGAAGCTATGACCACTGAACGCTGTATTCCTTCTATCTAGAGCAGTAATCCATGCACAGCTGAAGGTATAGGTAGATCCCACAGTTGTTCCTCATGTGTATCCTTAGGCGGGGTACACACACAAGGATTTTTTAAATCTTAGGAGATTTTTTATCCGCTACAGACCCCACACATAAAGATAAAAAATCAGGCACTGAACAGTTTTGATCATTCTGTGCGTGGTGTGCTCCAATAATCTCAACACAGCACACCACACAACGATTGTGTTCCACCACCGATCTAGAATCTAGTCTTCAAAGACAGAAACCTTGCGTGATCAAACATGGTCTGACAAAAACGAAGAAGAAGAAAATAGCAACAACAAACACAAAACGCAACATGGAAGAGGAGAAACTAGAGGAGGGAATGATGGTGGTCAGCTCGGACTACATCGGACTATTCCTTTAATCTCATTTGGAGTTATTCTGCATCAGTTTTGAGTGTGCCACTTTATGACCAAATATACAACCTTTTCCGTGAATTAAACCATTCATTACCAGTAATAATCCATAAAATTATTATTATTTTTTCACAGTGCACTATAAGGACCTCTTATTTACAGAGCTAGTTTCCCATTTACTCTGTTTCATCCTTGTCTGTTTGCCCTTTGGATTTTTTTGGTTTCTCCGGATCATTGGTGCCCAAACATGGTCCTGGACACCCCTGGTTCGGCTGGTTTTACTTTGCAATGATAGGATTGTAATACGCTGTTTACAATTTATTATTCAGTTGATGCTTTTGATGTTTTCATGGATTATTTATCTCTTAATCAACATTATACAGGTTTGCCAGTTTATCATTTACTTCTTTGTTGAGTGAATTCTTCATTGCCTCTGAGATGGTTTGGTGTCTGGACTTTTACCAATGAGTTGCCCATTGATTCAGCTCAGACTTTAATTTGATCATTTAGATATGATTTGGCTCTTTTTATCAGACTGTATTTTGCAGTAGCCTAATATGCAAAACATGTCTGCATAAATTGTGGACAACGTTACGACTATATATAGTGCTTATTGATTGTATATGAGTTCAAGGAATCTCACATGAAAAACTCCTGAGTGGAATGAGCAGCTGCTAAAGTGATTTAATTCCCACGGAGGCTGGAATGAAAACCAGCATTCACTGGGGACTCCGAGATAAAATTTAGAAACCTTGGCTCTTGACCACTAAGGTGTTTTTTAAAAAAAAAAGGTTTAAAAAAATCACTGGCTCTTCTGGAAGGATACTGTTGATGTAGTTGGACTGATTGTCATAATTAATCAAGATGACATAAAATATAAACATAAATTTCAGGGACAAAACCAGGAGGACTGTAAATTAGCATATCTCATTTGTAGTTCAGCATATATTCATCTGGATACATTGTTTTAAGAGTCATTATTTTAGCACCAGTAAAAGAATGCAGAAGTTTGCATATTTTCATATTTAGGATACTTGGATAGAGTAGCGGTTCACGCAGCTAGCTTTGAGAAATCTTCCCTGTTCTAGTATGTATATAACCTAAAACACCATTTCTGTTGTCTTTGCAGATTTCGCTGTATCCAGGGTAAGTCTGAACATGTTGTTTCACCCCTGTGCTTTGTGGTTACTGTGGTTGTTGTAAAAGCGGTGTTGTGAGCTTTCCTGATAATGCACCGCTTTTAGCGCCTGGGTGGATTAGCGTGTGGCTCCTCGCTGCGTTTGTGTGTTGTGGCCTTGGCTGACCTGGTGTGAAGCACCCTCCGCTGTGCTTGTGAGATTGTCAGGTACTAAACCTGACGAGCCGGTTTAGTACCCAAGATCCTACTGCGTGTTAGTCTCCCCATCCACATGGGGACAAGAGAGGAGCGCAGGAACACCAGAGGCAGAAACAAGTGCTTAAGATCCCCGAGCAGAATGTGCTCCCAGAGGACGGGGACTTGCCGCATCTAAAACTTAAACAGCAGGATGAGGAACACACATCACAAGGAGGACTCTCCTTTTACTGCAGTGGACTGTGGGGGGACTTTAAGAATTCAAAAAACCCTGCTGGTTAATGAGTCCATGATAAGTCTCAAGAGGCACAAAGAATTGCTGCATGAGGATTACGGCCCAGCTCTCAGAAAAATAAATTACGGGATTAAATTACTGCTGATGTTCCTAGCAAGAAATACATCATTATCTCGGAACCGCTGGGAGAGCATCACACATTTTCGCAGGTAAAAGCTACCTCTCGAATCTCGCAATGAACAGCACAGCAAGTTCAGGATATCTGAAACATTCATTGTGAGGTAGATGTTGTCATATTGGCCCGTATTTGTTAACAAGGGAATTATTAATTGCTTTTATCTGCGCATGAGGGATAGATTGAGATCAAATTTAAGATAAGCAGCTTTCACACGCAAGCATCTGCCAAATGCATGTGCCAAGAAAGAGACAAATCCAGCCACAGCCATAAATTCCAACAGGATAGTTCAGCCTGCGCCTACAGAGTAAGGTTTACTGGTGTTTCTGTCAATGTATGCTGAGTCAACAACTTACTCCAGACCAAGGGCATCTTCCCCACATTTAGGAAAAGGTGATGACCTTTCAGAAATAGGAATAAGTTTACAGAGAGGTAAGGGATAATGGCCTCCTCTGTCCTCAGGATAAGTGGCGAAGGGAGATTCCCCCATTGCTTACTGTACCAGCCAACCTGCATGTTATCCCAGCATGAGCTAGCGGTCTGTTTACCACCACTGTTGGTCCCTCGCTTGTTTGTCACATACAAGCCTGTACATCTGCAAAAGAAAACAAAACGGTCTGTCTGTTTGTTGCTTTTTCAGCCGAACCCTCGATATCAGACAAACAGCCGGCCTCGTGAAGCGACATGGACAAAGCAAAATTTTCACGTGGTTGCTATACAGCCCAATCTGTAGCCCGTAAAGATTATGGCCAGCTTTGCATCTACGGGAGATCGGAAAACAGGAATTTCTGTTCCGCCGACAAAATAAATAAACTGCTTGAATCAAACTGCATTCAGCCTTTGGAAGAAGCAACTGAAGGCACCTGCTTACCCAGCATTAGAAATGTGCGCCCAATAAAGTGGCCTCTGAGTGTACATTTCCTGCTTTCACATTGTGGAACAGTTGCAGCCGTTGCTTAATTATTCCTCTGCAACAGGTGACTCAGAGGCAGAAACAGTAAATTAAAAGACAAACATTTAAGCTTGAAAAACACTTATGGAAGAAAATGATTGATTACATTAAAATTAGTCATACACTATGCAGTTTGATCGTCATATAGCTTTGCCTCGTTTTATAGAAAGGTGTATATTTAACTGTAGAGGTGTTGAGGTTTATTGAAGTGTGCTCAGAAAGCACACACCGTGGACACTTATGCTATGTGGCGCTTACACAATGTGAAGAAGACAGGAATAGGGTTATATGCAATCAGATGCGCCTTTGATTATTGGTTTCTAATAACTATCAAACAACCTAAATTGTTTCAACCAGGAGAGACTCAAGTGAAATCAAAAAAATATTTATTATCCATTGAGCATAAAGGGGTAACATGCTTATCATCAAAACAAGTCTTTGGCGCTTGGACTCTTTTGGGAGACTCGTAGATGAGGAGCACTGCCTGAAGCCGCCGCAGGAAATCCCCCGAAGAGTCCAGACACTGGTGGCAGTGGTGGCTGAAGACAGGTGAAGCTGGAGTGGCGGAACGGGAGGTCTGATGAGTAGAGTGGCGTTGGGGCGGAGGAGGGTCAGCGAGCGGCAGCATGGGTGAACTAGGGCGGAGAAAATAACATATTTAAAAAGATGGCAGCAGAATGATTGGCTAGCGATGCAACTAAGGTGTGCCCTAGTTGGATAGAAGCAATCAGCTGCAATGCCAGCTGACTGCTCATTGACAGCCCCGGATATTGTCTGCGGAGAGTCACGAGTGAACATGCATGAATAAAATAGACGGGTTTGACAAGCGCGAAAGAGAGAGAGTGTTCCTGACTGAACTTTCGCTAAGCTTCATCTGTGGCATGGACAGAACACGATACTGAAAACATTTGTTCCTGCTCCATGTTGACATGATAGCATTGTGCAGCTGCTGGAGATGTGTTGGCCACGAAGTCTCGCTGCAGATTTCCCGTTCCACCTCATCGCAAAGATGCTGTATTGGATTGAGTTCTGATGACTGTGGAGGCTAGTGGACTGCACAGTCCCAGCTGTCTCATGCATGGAACCAGTTTAAGGAGAAGTTCTGTTCGTGACATAGCATGTTATTCTGCTGTAAGTTGCCATTAGAAGATGGGTTGACCGCCCGTAAAGGAACGTGCACGGTCAGTGGCAATACCCAGACTGTGGCATTTAAGTGTGGCTCAACTGGTATTATTCTCCACACCATCACCATCACCATCACCACCAGCAGCCTGAAACATTGACACAATGCTGGGTGTATCCATCAATTCATGATGTTTAAGCCAATTTCTGACCCTGCCTTCTGCCTGTTGCCGTTGAAAACGAGATTTGCCTGAGCAGGCAATTGTTCCTTCAACTGTCCACTCTTGGGAAGCCTTTGCCCACTCTGTCTCAGTGTCCATCTTAGATGACAGCAGTGACCGAGCATGATTCTCTGTAGCCTTAGCCTATCCACTTCCAGGTTTCCATGAGTTGTACGATCAGAGATGCTGTTCTGCGTGGTACGATGTAACGCTTGGTCATTTGAATTACACTCGCCTTCCTGTCAGCTTGAATCAGCCTGGTCATCCTCCCCTCGTCTCTGTCATTAATTTGGTTCTTTTGCCGGCAGTACTGCTGCTCACTGGATTTTTTATTTTTTTTTTGCACTTTTATGTTCAAAATGTAGAGACTATTGTGCGTGAAAATCGCAGGAGATCAGCTCTGTCAGAAATACACCAGCCCATCAGGCACCTACAACGATGCCTCAGTCAAAGTCACTGAGGTCACACTTTCCCCATTTTAATGTTTGATGAAAACATGAACTGAAACATCTGACCTGCATCTGCATTATGCATTTTGAAAAAAAAATCCCATGTTTGTATTTTCCAGAAGTTAAGCTCAGTTAATTATTAGATAGTGATGGCACAAAGTAACAATGGTTGCTTTAAGTGATCAGTTATAATATGTAAAAAAGTAATTCCTATTTCAGAGAGAAATGTTCACAATAACAGATCGATGAAAGAAATTACAGAGGCTAGCTCAAATTGAGTCATCTCCATAACAGTTCATAGCACACATATAATGAGAAGGCAATAAAATTACTTATTCCCTCACACTGAGTTTCTTGGACATGGAATAACACAAAATATTTTGGAGGAGAAACAGACTTGGGACTACTGCATTCTTTGTTGATCCTGTGTCTCTCCGGAGAAAAACTGTGAATCAAACTGTGAATTATAAGAGATTAGTGCTGAGAATCAGACACATTTCATATTGTCCATTTTGGTTAAGCAGATGTGGTCTCGTGGATTTTTATTTTTTTTTTTGGAAATGCAAATTCGTATTCATCAAATGAAAAAAAAAAGATTTTACAGGTTCTCAAACTGTAAACTGCTATGTGAGAGGACAAACATGGATCAACTCAAACAACTCACACACACACACACACACACACACACACACACACGCGCACACATTTTTTTTTAAAGGCATAGCTCTCAGTAAACTCACTATGGTAGTATATATTTGTTCCTTAAGGAACGTATTTTACAAATTTATCCTGTAAGGGAAAGTACCATTCATTGGCCAAGTACCTTTTACAAACAAACAAAAACAGGCAGAAAGACATCATCCGCATCAACAGTTAGGAGTACATTTGTATGCACCAGTTGGATAACATAATGGTTAAATTTCTTTCCAGGACTACATGACACTGACAGCCATCAGTTTTCATGATGAGGAAAGTTTTAAAGGTTTAAATTCATAAAATAGAAATAACTTAACATCAAATAAGTTGCTTGTCACTGACAGATGAATAATTTTGCATTTACACTGAGCAGCTGAAGCATGTTTCGGGTCAATTATTCAGTGTGCACCCTCTTGAGTAATTAAGCTATTCTAATGTAGACCGACCAGGGCATCTACACTTTGCCATATTAGCAGCTGTTGCGAAAAGCAAGTTTAGCTTCCCCCTCCCCCTCCCAAAGATCCAAAAGGACAGAGAGAGGAACATGCCTCAAGCAAACAAATAGGCCTGTTTACAAGTGAATTCTCTTTGCTTTGTGTGTAAAATAACCACAGGGAAAATAGCATCTTGGGAAAGTTGTATAAATCAGACAGGACTGGTAGTTGGCAAGGATGGTAGTCCAGGTGGTGTGCCAACAACACACCGTATGTCTATGCTGTGGGGTTTGATGCCTCAGCACAGCAAATGTCTCCCCCCACACTCACACACACACCCCATAGCCAAATATGATGCTCACTGGGGCACTGAGAGTTGAGCTGGCGTCAGGGATGAGTCACCTGAAAGAGACACAGTAATTATTAAGCCTGGGAAGCTTGTAAACACTAAGCCCCTGCAGTCCATGACATGACTAGCCTTTGCCAAATATCTCCCTGGCCATGTTCCTCAGTTTTGCAACACATTCAGTGGTGAAGCCTCCTGGTCAGGCACCCTCACAAGGCCAGCAGCACTGCCAGTTTTCCCTCCTACCTGACAGTTAAATGATAGATTAGGCAGATTACATTACCAGGCTTATTACTGATGATTGCTGGTGTCCCAGGTTTACATCTGCTCTGATTACAGAGTAACTATTACAGAGTTGTAATACTGGCTCCAAAAGCCAGGTTTTTGAAGAGGAAATTCCACCAATAAGATTGCAGTTAACCAGGCCCTGAGAAGGAAAGTCCAGGTTGAGAGAATTAAAGTTGGGAAAATACAAGTCCTGACCAGGCTTTTGTTTCAATCACCTTGATTTCAATCACTCTGAACGTTCACCTCTTACCAGTTGCATCAGTGGTGTCTTCAACCCAAACTGCCCAACAAAGCCTAAGTGCAGTATTACTTCACATGGAGTGTAGTAATACTGTGTAGTAAATTGTGAGTTACGTATAGAGTTTTGAGCCTGAAAGTATTTGCAGGTAAGGATTCATTTGGATAGAAATTATTCCATGGCAAGTCAGTTAACCTTAATCTATCATTGATGTACTAGCAATTCATCTGTTGGGACAGCAAACAAAGTCTAAAACCATTTTTTACGGTTTTAATTATTTTGTAGTTAATGTACTTTGCGCTTGTAGGGTAGCACAGTTGAGGCAGGGCAAAAATCCTTGGGATTAAACTAACGTTGTTTCCGTTTCACTCACCTCCCACACGAAGCAGACCATCCCAACACTACAGCCTATTATTCTCTTGTGATGACTGTGAGACTGGAGCACCATTCAGGTTTATATAGATATCTGACTTTGCTACATCTTCTGTGCAGACAACATGTAGTACTTGTTGGATAATACATTGTTAAGGACCCAAATAGGGCTGCCTTATATAGAAAAACAGCCCTTTTATTATTTATGCATGTGTACATACATTATACTATATATTGCCAAATTCTATTTTTCAACAGTACTATGTATTTCAATCTGGCAGTGCTACCTCCTCCATGGAATATATTAATACTGCTTAGTCATGACTGAAAAAATATCCATAATTATCAAGAATAATTAAGTCAAAAACAGTTATTGATGCGTGAATATTCATTTATTACCTGACTTTCTTTTAAAGCACTTGCTGTAATCATTTTTTTTTTTTTTTTGCACATAAACGGAATGACATGTGAGCTAATTTGCATCATTCATTTGTGTTGTTGAAAATGTACTGTTTACTGGTGTGTTCAGCTTGGTTACAAAGCTAAATCACCTGGATTTAATCAAATTTTGTCCTCAACATTATCACAGAAATTAATGTGACATTTATTGTCCTGTTTGTCATTTAACAGTTTGTTAATTTAATGCTGTAATCTCTGAAGTAAACAGCCAAATGAAGAAATAAAAATCATGGTGTAAAAGTTTGAGACAAAAGTTGACTGAATTCAGGATATCTTGCTTTTTTCTTAATCATTTAACGAGGCTGCATATTTTGTTCCATCTTGAGCTTATCAGTTGCCAAAAATTTTATTTAATTGTGACGTGATTTATTAAAGAAATTAAAATTTCAATATGCTGAGATATTGATTTTTCCTGTTCTTAGAAGAATATATCACCGGCAACCCTGACTGGCAATGCACAAGCAATACTATAAGAAATTCTAAAAAATATATTTATAAAGAAATTCTAAAAAATAACATGTGACAAATACTGTACAATATTAATGTTCCAGTAGAACCAACCAAAACCATTTACTGATTTGAAGGAGCTGTGTCACGATTACTGTGCATGTTCGCTGCAAAAAAATGAAAAGAAAAAATACTAGGTAAGTAGAATTTACTTATAAGACTTACAACACTTATTTCTATCACCATTTGTTTAGTAAGACAAAAAATTTGTCCTTGATTTGAGGTTATTTTGACTAGCTGCCAATGGGGTAAGTGCGTTTTCACTTGTCAAGCAAATAGTGACTTAAAACAAGTTACTATTTGCTTGACAAGTGAAAATGTACTTGTGATAGTCAAAATAACCTCAAATCAAGGCCAAATTATTTATCTTACTCAGAAAAATGGTGATAGAAATAAGTGTTTCAAGTCCTAAAATAAGTAAATTCATCTTACCTAATATTTTTTCCTTTGATTTTCTGCAGTGTTACAACTTTACAAAGTAACCACAGGATTGCAAGTCAAAATCTACATCCACACCTGCACAGCCGTCACTTTTTTGCATTGTACTTTTATTTTTTAGTTACTCAGGCATTACATTTTTTTAATTATGGAGTTTTCTATGGAAATTTGAGGATTCAAAGTACTATTTTCTCATTTTAGCTGAAGGATGTAAAGAATGTAAGCTGGTTTTCCAACTGTCAGTAAACATAGACGAAGAAAGCTATTTTTCCTCTTTCTGTGATCATTAACCTGTGAGTTGAAGAGGGCACTTGATAACCACAAACCCAAGAAAGAGAAGGATATTGAAAGGACCTGCTGGGGGTGTCAAACTGGTCTGTAAAAGGGCCGAGGGGCTGCAGGTTTTCATTCCAATCAAGCAGAAGCACACATGATACAACTAATCAAATACAAATCACTTCTGCTGTCCTACAGAGTGATATCTGGGTCTGCTCCCTCCTGCCTCAACCCTATCATACAGGCTTACACACCTGGCCGTTCACTGCGCTCCTCCCAGGAACACCGTCTAGCAGTGCCATCCCTACGCACAAGGCACTCTCAGGCTAGACAATTCTCACAGGCAGTTCCAGGCTGGTGGAATGACCTGCCAGCCGCAACCAGAGCAGGGGCGTCCCTCTCTAGCCTCAAAAAACTCTTGAGGACTCACCTCTTCCGGGTCCACCTCTCCTAAACAATTAACTCATTCTTGTCTTTCTCTCCTTAAACAAATCCCTTTGGCACTTATTTTGTTCTGTCCTGCTGTTTTGCTTCAAATGCACTTCACCCAGTTATTTTTGTCTTGTGCACTTGATAATGTTTTGCTTACTGTACTTTGCCACACACTCCTTTTTGTAAGTCGCTTTGGATAAAAGTGTCTGCTGAATGCATTGTAATGTAATTTAATCACCTGATCTCCACCTGCGCAGTTGATCAGTTGTATCAGGTGTGCTTCTGCTTGGTAGGAATGAAAACCCGCAGCCCCTCGGCCCTTTTTCTGACCAGTTTGACACCCCTGGCTTCGAGGAACGGTCCAAAATCCCCATGGAATAGGAAAAGGCTCCATGCTGTTATCCTTGCCAGAGGTGGTTGCACTAAGTACTAAATGAAGGGTGCCAATTATTTTGAAACCTTTATTTTGTTTAAATTAATTTTGAATGAAATTGTTATGATTTAGTTTTTTTTCCGTTGAAATATTAATAAAACAAGGAATTTCACATATCTTGGTATATTCCGTTTCTCTATAAATATATTGTTTCTATTCTTTTGTATTGTTTGTCATCACCCGTCAGGGTGCCAGTAATTTTTGAGCCCACTTCATTCATTCAGTTCAACATATGTTGTGAACATTTTTGGTGTTTATATTCTTTTTTTGTCTTTAATGGTTTTTCAAGTTTGTATATTCAATTTTTCATAAAAATGTATAATTTGGGCGCCCCGGTGGCTCATCGGTCTGGGTGCGCGAACCATGGGGGCTGTGTCCTTCCCGCGGCGACCTGGGTTCGATTCTGGCTCGGGTCATTTGCTGCATGTCTTCCCCATTCCTCTCCCAAACTCTCCTGTCTCTGTCTCTGTCAAATTAAGGAAAAATTCCCCCAAAATAAATTATCTACAAAAAAAAAAAATGTGTAATTTATAGACCATTGTCTCCCCTCTGCAGAACATGCTGTTTTGAGAGAGCGTTTTATCAGTGTTAATGGGCTCTCCTCTGATTCGCCATGAAACAGAGCTATCTGCAAAAACATAACATAAGTGCCAGAAGAAAAAGAGACATGGGGAGTTTACGTAAGGCTGTGGGAGGAAACAAAGAAAACAGATTTGATCGGACTGAAGGATGCAAAACAGGTCTGTTTGTGTAAAGATACAGCTGGAATGCATGGGATTCAGTTGCTTAAGTGGAAAAGTGGGGTCACGTGGCTTAACTGGATGGTCTTAGAAGTCAACTGTATTAGCCTGTGTCTCTGGGATGTTAGAAAGAGTGGAGACCGCCATAATAGTGGACTGGACTTGGAGAAAGTATTTACCATATTATGGATGGATAAAAACTGTAAAGGTTTTTTTTTCACCTCTTATCAAACGCAATATGAACAAAGCTAGTTGTCACATCAGTGCCACACTTAATTGCATGGCTTTATGTTGAGATGTTGCCCCAAAAACTTAGACAGGAGCTCAATGTTGCGTCCTAATTAGCATGTGCTTTGAATGTATTTTTCCAGCTGGCTCACCTCGGTTTTCCAGGACACAGGACGCTCCTAAGACGAGAGAACTGTGAAGCCCAGTGCTGGTCTTGGGCGGAAATTTAAAAACTCTCTGAAAATGACCCAATCGTTGAGGAAGCAAAAATGAAATGTGCAAAACTTTACAATCATTTCTCAGCAGTGTACTGTCGCAGGATAAAGTTACAACCGCTGTAATGTGTGTGGAAATCTTGCAGTTGCTGCCATTTAAGCTGCCCTTCTCCTTGCACAACTGTCCCCTCCCCTCCCCTCGCCTCCCCTCCCCTCCCCTCCCCTCCCCTCGCCTCTCCTCCCCTCCCCCAACTCTCAGTCCGCGCCTTTCCAGTCAATTCATTCCGCACCTCTTTCCCTCTTTTTCTCCCGATTTTCCCAGATTGAAATCCGGGATAGCAAGGACCCAAGGTTCGGAGTCCAGCGGTTCCACTAGCTTGACCTTCCCTGCCACCTCCTGCTCCACCTCCCGTCCGTCCTCTCGCTCCTCCTGCACCTCCTTTCCCTCTGTTCTTCAGGTCAAATACCCCACCTCAACCTGGAGGCTGTACATTCAGCCATTTGTAATATAGAACTGGAATGGAGTCCAGTTAACTAAAAGAGAGAATATTGTACGAAAATACACCTGTTTGAAGAAATTATGAAAAAAAAAACATTTAAAACAAGAAAAAAAAAAAAAAAATCTTCTGCAGCTTTACAAAAATCAAAACCTCTGGGAAAATAATAAATTCTGATATATTATTAATATTCCTTTTCATTATAATATTGAAGATGTTTATGCTTGCAACAGCAGTATTTAATTCTTAAATATTGAGTTGTTTTTTTTTTATTTATTTATTCATTTCCTTTATGGTGGGAATTAAATCATTTCAGCTTCACAAAAAACAAGCTTATGTGCATTGGTATCATGGTAAACTTTAAGTAGCACTTGAGTGCTGCGCCAGAGGCTTAAGAAGATGACGACAAAGAAGAATTTTGTACAGCACACAGTTCAGTTTTGGAGAGAATTCTTTTAAGATGAAAGACTCTACACTTCCCCATTTGTACTTGTGGTTTAATTGCGCAGACTATGAGGAGAAGACAGCATGGTTGTAAATAATATTGTTTTTGAGGAAACAGGGTAAAGACTGTACAGGTTTACTGGTCCACCCTCCACCATTTTTTGGCCATGAGCAACCCCATAGGTCATGTGATCAAGACCCTGTTTATTCAGAATTTCAGAAGTTCAGAATTTCAACTAAAGAGATTTAATTTTGTCTCCATAGAGACCGCATAGCCACCTAATCCCAGAAGTAAAGACCACAGCAGAAATTCTGATGTTTCGAAGGACAATGTTTAAGCTTACAGGAAGGCGCGAAAAACGATGCAGCCTCGTCACTCCCGATCAACGGAGGCAACATCGTCCTCTAGGTGCATTCAGAGTCCTCACTGACTGCGTTGACTCATTCTTTGACTTTTCGTTTCAAATACAATTCATTCGATGAATTTACAATTGCTTTAATTGGGGTGCAAACACAGAGAGAAAAATGCCTTCTCCCCCATATACTATCTTGAGTTTTTCTAATTTCTATTATTTTCTTTTTTCTTTTCTTTTTTCTTTTTTGCCCTGCATGCTGCATTATACTCAGGCTGTGAAGATACGATGGTTCTGCTCTGCAGTGGAAGCAATGTGCATGGGAGTATGTAACAGTTATGGCCTAACTGGCTGTCTCACACCGTTATACACTGTGCTGTCCAGATCTGTATTATGGCGTGCAATTTTCATGGCACTTTTACACTTAAGGGTCCTTAAGTGGCTGTAGTGCGTCATCCTTTTCGGTGTTTGTGATTTTAGAGTTACTCTTACTTGTGTCAGTGTAGACAGTGGTGTTATTACTCAGTTTCCAGTTCTTTGTGGTTCAGCAGAATCTGCCATGGAGAACAAGCCATCCATGTGATGCATTTTACTGTAATTTCTATCTGAAAAGCCCATTACAATAAGTCCACCACCAAAAAAAAATGAAAAAAATAACTGGGGAATGATGGCCAGTGAGTGGCCAGGGAGTAAATAAATCTTTGATAACTTTTGACAATTTTGTATTAGTCTAAGAGTACATCATGTTATTGAAACACGGTTAGCAGTTGCATCAAACACTCAATGAGGGAAAATCTAGCTTTTTATTAACAAAAATTCAATTTATCATTTCTAGCAGTAAAAAAAATCCCATCTGTTGCTAGTATCTAAAAGCCACTAGTCACATGTATCAACAATTTTGAAAAATTAGGCACAGCATCCACAAACAGAGGGATGATATTGTCCTATTTCTGAGTTAGCAGACTTCAGTATTTAATCGATCACTGAATTAGACCCTTAGCTCATACCAAAATCTGGCCCTCGGTGTCATTTTGCCTATAACTGCTGGTTATCTCTCCTGTCTGATAGTGCATGTAGTCCAGCAATTCCACAGACTGGCCCGAGATTAAACCTTATGCATCAGGTTTTAATCAGTCCCCGTTTAGAGGGAACTGAAAACCAGCAATATTACTGCCACGGAGGGCCAGATTTGCGTATCCCTGGTGTAGACCATGTCTTACAACAAACGGCATTAGTATAAGTTGGTATTAATACATATTCACATGTATTTGTGAATCATAGCATCTCTCAGGAAACTGCAATGTATTAAAATATAAAAAAATAATTAATTCAGGATGAAAAAGATGTGGCCTCCACATTGCAGCACAACACCTAAACAGTTTGTTATATCTGCTAAGGCTAGAGAGTAAGATTACTAATCACAGATGTAAGTATTACACCCAGGGACTTAACTCTCACATATGCTTCCTGGACACAGTAGCACAGGCCCTTTCTCTCATGAAAACACTACATTTGAGTTTTTAAAAGTGCAATAACATGAAGCAAGATGTAAACAATTGTCTTTGAATCAGTCTGACTGATCAGTGCAGTTAAACAAAAAACAAAAGTGATGATTGAGGGAGCAAATTACCTTCAAAGGGTGAAAAGCAAACCAGTTGGAATTCACAAGTAGTAAAAAGTGTGTAATCACTGCATATTCTTCAATGGCATTTGAGCATTGTCTCAGCTTATGAGCAGGTTATATTGTTGATCTTTTCGGTTTTGATATCCACTAAATAGCTGTCCCAAAAAAAAAAAGGAGCAACACATGGGTTACATTCTATCAGAAATGTTGGAAAAAATATATATAAGAAATAAATGCAATGGATTTCAATTCAAAACAGCTGTAACATATCTGTCATAACTATGTAACTGACCAGATAACAATGTCGTGTTAATGACCTTACGGTTAATCTTTTTATGCACACAAGTTATCTGATATGGCAGGTAATATACTTAAAAATCTGTGTTATTATTATTAACACAGTAAGACTTTAAAATAAGGGTACGTTAGTCAATGCAGTAATAAGCATTAACTACCAAGTAATTAACAGTTAACTATTAAATTACCATCTATTAATGCTCTTTGACATCCTTATTATGAAGTTGAAAAGATCCCTGAAGTAACACCTCAAACTATAAAATTATTTAATAATGTATTCATTAATATCTTAGTTAACACGAACAGCATTAGTAAATGATTAGTAGACTCATTAGTTTGCTGTTAATTAGCTAATAGTTAATGCTTCTTACTGCATTAGCTTATGTTAATTCATGTACCCTTATTGTAAGGTGTCACCCTTTATATTACTTCTACTAATAATAATAATGGTGATTTTCCTCTTATGCTCCTGGGAAGCACCTTTAGCCTCAGCTCAGTATTGTCTAATGTAAATGCAAGTGACCTGGTATCATATTCCATTCTCATTTCCTATGTTGAAGAAGAAGTGCCACTTGTGAAAGTAATACTTGAGATTAGGGAAACGCCTGCCTTGGGGTTTTGATCAACTGTATCCGAACAGGGAATCAAATCTTTCAAAAACCTCAGGCGAGGCAAAATTACAATTGATACGAGACCTACTCATTTAGTAGTGTAGGACCCTGTGAAATGTCTGTTGGGATTACCTCTTAGGATGCTAAACTCCTCTATATGGTGCTTATAAATCTCCTCCTGAAAGGCCCGCATCTGTAACCTGCACGTGCAGCCCAGGTCTCGATGATCAATCTCCACAGGAGCTGTGGCAAATAATAGATGAAGAGGAGATGATGGAGGCGCAAAGAGAAAAGGGCAAAGCAGAAAATCTCATCGACTGGCGTCCCTCGCCTCCCTTACCCCCACTCAGTCAGTGACTCGTGGCTCCTTGGTGTCACAGAACTGTCCTTACTCCCAGTGGGTCCCTGTCGATGACAACTTGTTAATGTGTAAGTTCGAGAGTTCTCAAATGAGTGTTAATAGTGTTTGGAATAACTGCTCTCATCTTCATCCATTACCTGCTGAAAGTGGACACCAAGCCGAAATCACTACGGGGAACGCTTTCTCAAAATGCTCTCCTTCGTCTGAATGACTCACCTGAACTGATCTGGCCTTATTCTTGGAGAAGGATTGTGAAAAGATGAGGACGAGAAAAGCTGGTGTGATTTTCTCACACGTGTACTGTTTCTCGTTCTTTATCACATCTTTTGTGTTGAGTTACAAGTTAATCCTTTCGATCCGACTGTAGCATCCACTGTGACATCACTGCCCTTGTGATCCTGTCTGACTGGAGCCATTTTATGAACACATTTAGGAGGCTGTGCTCTCCTGCTTTGCCCAACGACAGAAGAAGTGGTTGTAAGGGATTGTCAAGAGATTGCATGGAGTGAAATCCCAAAACTTTAAATTGAGCCACATCTCACTGAGATTCACACGGCACGTCAAATACGGCCCACCTGCGAGCCTTCTCTACAGAGGAGGCAAACCCCAGCCTCCACAGTGGAGACTCCTGTTATGCATCTGATCATACCCACACATTCATCTCAAGCTCAGAACATTCACACTTCAAGAGAGATTAACAATGGAATTGTGTGTGCACTGCAAGCACATGTTGGAATAATTTCTTTTTTATTTTACAGGAAAAAAAAAAGGGTGATAGATATTCTGTGTAGACTGTCTGCAAGATTTACCTTGGCTCTCATTTGTCAAACAATGGTACGGTTGTCTATTTATCAACAATGATAGTCTGCCATTATCATTTCAACAGGATGGTTTGGCAAAAAACAGGCCTCATAGTTTCACTTTGCACTCAGAAGACAATACACCAGTCTTTATTATATGATTCATGATGTGCCATCATAGATTGACAAAATGTACAGCATTTCAGATGGAACAGCTCGCTTATAATGGTACGTCACGGAAAAGCAATACAGTAGTGCATCAGTAGTGCATCATAAAAAGTGAATTTTTTTTTGGTAAAGATACAAGCCTCACTCTAAGCTGAATAATTTATTTCTCTCGGCAAATTAAACACGGCGCACACTGTTGTAACACCTCTAAGTCCATTTCTTGACAGATACTGAGTTTAGATGTGTGGGTACTTATTTAGATGCACAAAAGCACACATCAAAATGAGCTCATCTACAGTGCCTGTGGATGCGTGGCGTGACGACCTGTGGCGGTCAGATATGCAATATGACTGTCACCCCATGCGAAAAGGCTCCCACGATGGACACCAGCTGGAAGCCTTGTGTGAATTTCTGCCACTTTTACCTGAAGATGGCCAGACTTAAACAGTACATTAAAATGTTCTGACGGATTGCATGCTTTTTTCATAGCATAGCAAACCCCTGTGCTTGTACAAGTCAGTAGGGCCTGCCAAAACAATATTTGGATAACCCTGCTCAGCGGCTCCGAAAATGGCGCTACAAGACATTTTTCATGTTAAACACACTGAAAACATTTAAGTGGGAAGGAAACCTTCATTGCTCTGCCATTCCCAACTCGGAAAAGAGAGAGAACTTCATGTGCAAACACCTGCAGCCTTTCCTCTGTCAGTGTTCCCATACTTTTTGTTCCCAGAGGTGTAATTTTATAATTTAGGTATTTATGTGCCAGTACGACATATGGAAAATAAACTGTGGGACAGTTTTGCAATTCTCAAAAATGCATTTTATTAATTAAAAACCTTTCTTTGAATAGTTAGTATTGTTTTGTTTCTGTGTTTTTTTTTTCTTTTCTTTTCTCAATGTGATGTCTCGCAATGTGATGAAACAGGAATGTTTATGCAAGAGTCTCACTGGAAAGTCAAATGTGGCAAACTTTGCCACTCACCACATATACATTGTTGTTGTTTTTTAAATAAATAAATTAGTGAAATGACGTATATTAGAATTTCTTCTCCCATCCCCAGTTGTGTTTTAAGCAGTTATTAAATAGGCATATTTTTCTGGTGGATTGCAATACAGGTATATTCACATATAAGTTCCTGCAATTAAACTATTTGGCACTGAGTGAGCTGCATGGTGATAGAATATACAAGAATTTGCGTAAAAATAAAACTGATGAGACAGCATTTAATTTAAAAATCTCAAATAAAAGGTTTTTTGAGTTTACATGCTAAAATGAATAAGAAATCTAACTGAGTTCAATGGCTATCGCTAAAATAACTTGCGATTTATTTAACCTGCTCTGTTAAGAAATCGTGAACCCAATGCAATGCACATGAGCCGACGGCCTGTCTTTGCATCATTGGTTGTCAAGCAAACTCACCACAAACAGTACACTGTAAACCCTGATAGTGCGCTGAACTCAAATGTTTTGTGGAGACCGATTACCTCAAAAAAATTGTGCAGGCCAACTTAATTGCATTGAGTGGCAAGAACTTAAAGAAAATAAGGTAAAGTTATTTTTTACGTTTTTGAGTGCTGTGAAAACAAGATCATGAAGTTGGCATACAGGATTTTTTTGAGGTAATGTGTAATTTTGAGGTTACCACAAAACATTTGTCAGGGTTCACAGTATACCTATACAGGTTAACATACAGAATTAATTTATTTCTTTATCTCTGCAATACTCTCACTTTCTTGGAGGTCTCACTGTCATGACTGACGAAGGCATGAATTAATCCTGATCCATGAACACAGAACTCAAATAGTGATCCACTTGCATATTTGAAAATAATACTTTGCAGGACGAGATTCAGCCAGGTGTTAACTCAGCCAAAATGAAAGTGGTAGTTATCACAAAGGTGAGCCTCTGCTGTGCACTGCTCTTAGCTGGGGATGGGGCCTCAGAGAGCTGTAATGTTATTTTCAGATGGGAGAGAACAGCGAATGGAAAATGAGGCAAAACAGCTGTATAAGCATTGATTCTATCAATGTCCTCTGCTCAAGAAATGGTTTTCACTGTTCTGCTGCTGTGGCATAAGTTCCCAGGATGAAATTGCACTTTGGAATTTTTTTTTTTTTTTTGCATATTTGTTTTCTGTCTTTGTTTCTACTCAAAAAAATCAGATAAAAAAAAATTGGAAATAGTTGGGCTTACATTTTTTTTCCTCCAAAAATGTTGCTCGAAGTACAAGTACAAACACCAGTGCATCCAGAGGCGGTAGGATTTTCGCTGTCCCCCCACCTATTTGTGAGCATATTTCATCTGTTATCGTTGGGGACTCTGGAAAGAGAGGACACTAGAGACACATCACTGACAGCAGTGTAATTAAATCAAATCACTGAGTAATGCATCAACAGCCACAGCCTAATCAAATTACCCAGCGTAGGGCAGTGTAACGGGAGAATGGAAGCATTCTAAACATTAGGAGAGAGGGAGATGGAGGGCGAGACAGAGGAAGGGAGGCCTTTTTGTTTTTGTACAGGCAGCCACACAAAGTCGTGTAACCGCCAGAGACACGGAAGGCCTACACGGTGGTAGTGTGCAACGCAATGTGCCGAGCGTGTGTTTGTCCAGCCGCATAACATCCAAAGGGTTTTCAACCTTTTCACCGGTATGCACTGAGTTCAGTGTTTTTTTTTTTTGCTGGTTAACAGCTCTGATATATAGTCAACTATTTTAAATATCAATAGGTAATATACATGCATGACATGCACACAACAGGTGTTGTAGCAAGTTATAATTGCAGAAATCAATATACTACAACTATGCCTGACTAATGGGATCTCATGCTCTACAGTATAATGTTAAAGTTGTCATTTATCGCTATTTACTTCAGTAATAGAGTACTGTTGGCATTCTATATTTCCATTCCTTGATTTATGCAGTCACACAATGAACGGAAGCCATTTGTATTATTATTATCAATTTGCATATTAATGAATAAGGAATGGTTCAAAATACTGAAAATTCAAAAAAAAAAAGAGATGAATTTAGCCGTGTGCATGTCATTCATTCAACTGTTGTATTATGCCACCTCAAAACAGAACCCAAGAGTTTTGTTTAATTGTCAAAATGTATCATTTTCATACCGCATATTCATACCACTTAAAAGTTTTTTATTAATTGATTATTGCAAAGATACCCAAAGGTGTCACGATTCAGACCAGGAGTCAAGTGTGGAGGCAGAGTATAATCCAATCAGAGGGTTACTGATAGTAAAACAGTAACAGTGAGATGGAGCCCAGAGAAGAATAGCAAAGTTCAGCTCAGATGTTATTGGCAAAGCAGCGTGGGTATAGCTAACGCCTGGCCAGTGGCTTTCCTGGATGCATTCCTGGAATGATGACTTCGCCGGAGCCGGATTGTTCGAAGGTAGGATGGAGAAGCTTGGGAGGGATGCGGTTTCAATCCCGATGACCAGGATTGGGAGCTCATTCCTAATAATCTGGTCAGAGGGACAGACTGGGAAAGGATTAACAGGAGAGTGGTCCCAATTCCAGTGGTCCCAATCCACGGAAAAGTCTTGGGGGCTTGTTCCTAATTCCTAAACAAAAAGAGAACTTCCGAAATTACTACAATTAAATGTCACGTTTTAACTTTCAAAGACAAAGAGTTTTACTTTTAAATACTGACTAGTTCAAAGCGCTCATAGCAAATTACATTTCAGCCGTGTACACCTAAAAAAAGGGGTATAAATGCATCACATACACTAGAGGAAGGGTATCTATGAAACAAAAGACAGAAGTTGCTGAGTGGTTGTAGATACAGAAGGCATTCACACGAGGGAGGGTTGTGACTAAGGCATTCTTTCATGACATTAAACTGGTTTTTGCATTGAAGAAGCCTAATTAACAAGCACTGTGCTGCGTGTCAGCAATTAATGCAACATCGCACACTGCACATGCCGGGGCAGATGCCACAAGTACAGCTGTTGCACTCTGAAAACAATTAAATTCTTGCTTGCTGAATATTGAATTCTGTGTTTCAATCTCCGCGTACTGCAGCAATGAAAACCCAAGCAAGAAATAAGGCCCCATTCTCCTACTAAAGTCATCAACATTGGATTCAATGTTCTGGACAGAAAAAAACATATCAGCCTGGCAGACCACACACAAAACTCTCTACTCCACTGAACCGTTTAGCGTACGCTATTTTTAGGCACAGGAAGGGGGAGAGGGGCGAGGCAGCATCTAACACCAGATGCATTGCAGATTTACTCCGCTTTCATGAACAGTGGGAGTGATTTTTGTGACCTTTGAAATGATCTGTCATCAAATTTCTATAGTACATGAGGTTGAACTTTGCTCTCACCTCAGGCCTGTGGTTCCTGTGCATATGCCTCTACTTTTAAAGGTCCAATATTATGCCACCAGGTGTACAGCTAATTAGCCATTATGAGCCAGTTCAAAGTCTCCCCTTCCTGACACCACAAGGGGGAGTGATCACCCAGAATAATACAATCCGACTGCTTGGCTGAAGTTGATCAGTTCGTCTTGACTCTGGTCGGTTATTTTCCTATGTGATTCCAAGAGGGGAAAGATTTTGAAATGGCTTGTAATAATTAATTCGCTGTGCATCTGGTGACATAATAGGGGACCTTTAAGAACTAAACCAGAGGGCCAGGAGCTGAGAGGCATCCGTGGGATGAAGATGTTTTATTTAATTTATTTATTTAATTTAACCCTTATTTAACCAGGGAAGCCCCGTTGAGATTGAAATCTCTTTTTCAAGGGAGCCCTGGGGGAAGAGGTGGGGAGGGACAGAGAAATTGCACAGCCAATTAGATCAGGGGATAATTAGGCGGCAGATCGAAAGAGCCAAGTTGGGACTTTAGCCATGACACCGGGGAACCCCCTACTCTTATCGAAGAGTGTCATAGGATCTTTAATGACCACTGTGAGTCAGGACCTCGGTTTAACGTCTCATCCGAAAGACGGCGTCTCCTTCAGTACAGTGTCCCCGTCACTGCACTGGGGCATTGGGGATTATTCCACCAGAGGGAAGATCACCTACCGGCCCACCAACACTTCTATGGTGGCCTGTGCTGGCCCTGCCAAACGCTCAAAAGCTAGGAACAGGGGTGCAGATCAGCTGGAGCTCCTAGATTTCTGGGGAATCCCTCTCCTCCGGTCTCCCTCCGGTTTCACCTCACCCTCTGTCCTCAGCCCTCGCTCAAAACAGCACACTGAATGCAGCACACTGAATGCTCTGACCACACACTGGCGAAACAGGACCAGAGCACACGTGCCATATCTCCACAAGATGTTGACCAATGAAAAGATGATGGGGTGGGAGGAGTTGGGGTGAGGAGTAAACAGAGAATGCAAGAAATGACAGAGGGCAACAGGAGAGTGAGAGAGGAGTGGAAATAGGACGTACACAGATGGTTCGTCTTTCAGCCTGTCTGGCGTTTGGCCCTCTCCTGTTTGCGTGCTGTGGCATGGCCCGATAGGGGGGAGATGGGGAGTTGGATGCCAGACAGCCCTTGAGCCAAGTGCTTGCAAGGCAGGATGGGGCGGTTGGCAAATGAACTGGAGCTCCGCAGGCTGGTGCCTCTCTGCCAGCAGGATAGCAAATCCAGAACAGGGTTCCACAGCCCTAATCTCACCAAACATCTAAGAAGTGTGGTCTTCTCCTAAGCCCATCGTGAATAAGCAAATGCACTTTTGTGCAAATGAATTTCATTAAGCATTTAAGGCATGATTGTCAATACAATGTTTAAAATACAATACAATACAATGTACAGAACTGTCTATTACTGATGAATAACAGGCGGGAGACAGCTGCCGTTTGTTACTGCATGGGAGAGGATAATAGAAAAGATATCCACAATATGAAATAAATTCTTCGTGTGAAGTTCTAATGGCTCGAAGCCTGACCTCTGGTGGTAATTGTTGGTATCTCCCTGTCTGACAAACAGTTCATAACCCTTGGTGCAGACAAAAAAGGGTTGCATATTTTCATCATATTTTCCTCTTGAACATCATTACAAAGATATATTGATGTGTGCACAGATTCTAACCGTTACTTTAAACATCAGCATCGCCGAGAAAACCAAGGACCTACAGTCAGTTTGTGGATGGGGATAGTCCTTCTTATTGCCGGAGTCTATAGCTGGATGAGATCCCTCATATGTTAATGGAATGATGCGATCAAAACATTTTTAGACAACCAATCAGGGAAGGTGGAAGGGTGACAGTGTGTATGCGTACGTCCATGTGTGCGTGCGCGCGTGTGTGTGAGAGAGAGAGAAGGACAGAGACAAAAAATAAAGGTTGCAAAAAAAAAAAAGAAAATAAACCTGAGAAAAATTGAGATGACAACGTGCTGAAAAGGAGCCGGAAACTTTATTTGGAGATGAGGACTGGGAGGTTGGAGATTCATCTCTCCTCGCATTGTTTTTTCTGCACTGAAAAAAATGCGTATGCTGATGAATAGATTGACATGTTGACAGGTAAGTTGGTCTTTGTATTAATGTCTACAGTAGTTCAAAAGTTGTGTTTTACAGCATTTTTGCATTGTATTGTATAGGGGTGTGAATGGTTCACTGTGCCAAAGTGGAGGGTGACAGGTGTGATGCGCATTCTTCAGAGTTGGATGAGGACGGGTGTGGGGGAGAAGCCTATCCACGAATATGCATACAGTTTACAGTGAATGCCATTTAATTTTACTGGATGGTTTCTTAGGATATCGGAGGCTTGTATCCTTTGTATTTTTTGTGAATTTACCAGAAGTGTAATTTGTTTTATACATTTTTCCTCTTTGCTTTACCAGTGGCCATTTTGCTGGATCTGCTTTGCAGGCAGAACTTAATTCCTACAGTGCAGGAGTTGAGCCACTATAGCGTCCCACTCAGCGAGTCTAAGAATATTTCCAAAGAAGTGGCACTGAACACCAGCGATGTGCCCAATGCTCCGAGGGCATCTGCTAGAAGTGCCGGGAGTGTGATGTGGCTATCTGTGTGCAGTTGAACAGAAACTGCCACTTAAGCTGAGGACACACTAGAAGATTTTTGGCCAGATTTTACCCACGATTTGCAGTTGCGGCTAGTGTGCGCCAGTCAGCTCTAATTGGGGACAGTCATCATGACAAGTCAGCGCAGAATCTGTTAGTGTGTGATGTGGTACAGTCTGGAATTAGTAAGTGTGTGAGGTGAACAGACTTCGCCCGACTTCAGTCACCGAAATTCAAACGTTTGAATTTTTTGAGCCGACTCTGGACGCAGTTGTGTAGTGTGTGATCCCTCATCTGCTGCAGTCCTTAAATGTGAGATCCCCAGTCTTTACAAGAATCTGCCAAAGCCAGTCGTGTAGTGTGTGCTCCAAGTCTTCAAAATCTGCAAAGACTGTGAAAATCTTGCAGTGTGTCCTTGCATCTTGCATCTTCCCTCTTAAAAAATCCCTTGACTTCCATACACATCTGTCTGTTGTATTGTTTTCAACGTAATAACGGTCAAAGATGATTTGCTAATCACTGCCCTCAGTTCTTTCAACATACCATCCCAACCTTTTCTGGTTTTGGATTGTAGTTCCTTTTCCTTACTACAAATGACTTTGTTCACAGTAATTACATTTTATTGTAAAAATGTGGAACCTGTATTGCTGTTTTGAATATTTTTTTTTCTTCACAGACTATTTTCACTCATCATGCTCCATTGAAAAATTCAGTAAAATGACATAACCTGACTATTGTATTTGCACTGAATGGCTTAATAATTAGCTCTTGGTGATGGAACAACAATTACAAATGTTACAGTCAAGAACAAGCAAAATCCTAAATTCTTAAAAAAAAATTGGCTCACCTGTGAAACATGCTAATAAAATCAAAAATGCCTTTGTCCATTGACCCTCCACGATATTTTCAACATAGCAACACATCACTTGATGTTCTAATATGAGATTAAATACTGATTGAAACTTTTCAATGTGATGACTGCAAAACAGTCCTAAAAAGTTGCCATAGTCAACTGTTTGCCAATATGTACCATCACAATGCTTTTACTTACGCTTATATAGCATTTGGGCACTGAAGATGCCAGTAAGTCAAGTCTAGCAAGTGGAATTTGATCCCATTTCTCCATTAGGCAAGGCCTCAGCTGCACAGTTGTATGGGGCTTTCGCTGCTGTGTATTTTGTTATATTATGTGCCACACATTTTCAATCAGAGACAGATCAGAACTGCAGGCAGACCAGTTTAGCTCCTGCTAGCTCTGCTTCTGCAGCCATGCACTTCTTGTCCAAGCAGGATGTGGTTTGGTGTTGTCTTGCTGGAAAATACCGGGACATCTCAAGAACCAAGACTACGTCTAGAATGTGAGATGTGTTGCTTCAAAGTTCACACATAAGGGAATGGGAATTCGCATGAGGGTTGTGACAATTAGTGACTGTTGGAGACCTCAGGATCTCCACCAGAATTTAAAATAGGCCTGAGCTCCCACAGGTTTGAATACGCCTGCTGCATTTGACAGACCCAAACAGTACTGTATAAAAGTCTTCGGCACTCTTTCCATCCTCTATACTGCTTCTTTCTCACTAGGGTCACGGGGGGAGCTGGAGCCTCTTCTGGGCAAAAAGCAGGGACCCACCCTGGACAGGTCACCAATCCATCACAGGACACACACACCATTCACTCTCACAGTCATTACCACAGGAAATTTAGCATCTCTAATTAGCCTGCCATCGCTTTGGACTATGGGAGGAAACCGGAGCACCAAGAGGAAACCCACACAAACACGGGGAGAACATGCAAACTCCACGCAGAAAGGCCCCAGGCCGGATTCAAATCCACAATCCTCTTGCTGTGAGAAAGCAGTGCTAACCACTGCGTCACCGTCTTAGGAACCATAGATTTATTTTTATTTTTGTTTTGCATATTAGTGCTGTACACAAAAAAGCACCTTCAAACCATCAAATGTTAATTATAAGAATTTTGTATTTCACTAAAACAGTTGATACAAATAAGAAGCCACAAAAGAGCCCTGATCTCAACATCAAGGCTGTCTGGGAATACCTGCGGAGAAAGACTCAAGTGAGACGGTGAGCCTGCAGAAGAACTGCGGCATATTTTTCAATAAGCTTAGAACAACCAAACAGCCAATAATCTTATAAAACAACAAAACCACAGGACACTGTCCCAAATTTCTATGCAGATTAAGTCATGCTTAATATTCATTTGAGTTAGTTTTTAACAGTTCACAGAACTTTATGATACATTTAAAAATAGTTAGACGCCAATAATTTTATGATTTCTAGAAGCATCTTCGCCTCTCAAAATTGTCCGTAAAACGTGAGCTGAAGGGGTTGTGCTCTGAGCACCAGTGGTTTGCACGGAGGACAAGAAGTGTGGGACTGGACTCTGGTGGGAAGACACAGGCTTTTTAGGCTTACAAGACTTTGCAATGATTAAGTGCAAAGTAATAGCAATACTACTACACAGTGGAAATGAACAACAGATGTAGGCAATGACTGCTGAACTGAAGAATGCTGTCTGGGACTTTATAGACCGGTGAGTTGGAGCGTTGGAGGCCTTTCATAAGCACAGTACTGTATATGACTTTATATGTTTTATGGGATTAAATTCAACCGGACCAGCAGTAAACATATCTGGATCAGCCTAGTAAGTTTACATTTATTGATGTCCCAACCTTTACCCTTAAACTAGTATCTCACTGAGGGGCGAATGCTAACAAATGTAGAGAATTTTGAGTTTCGACAAAGTTCGTAAAAGGGTGCAAAGCAGTTTGCTAGACGTTTTTAGGACTGACTGACAAAGATATGCTGCAGTATTTCTGAGCCCGTATCTTGACATCCATTGCAGTTGGATGACAGTTCTTAGGCTAGTGGCATCTGAGGGATGGGAGATCATGTGCTGTTGAAAGTTGTCCGCAGACTCGCCCTTTACACACTACGGGACCACGATATTACACGCTGTAGATGGTGAAATGCCCAAAATCAAATCAATTTGATTTTTGGAGAATGTTCCGAAAGGGATTGATTATAGCCTTACACATCAGCGGGCAAATTGGTGAGACTCAACGCATCTTTGGTTATGAGTCTAGGTATAAACTTTATTTTTTTGGAGGCCCTTTTTATACTACAGCACAATTAGTTCAAGAAAGCACATTACATTCAAATCATTTGCTGAAAATAGAGTTCAGTAGGTCTAGGTGATTTCTTTACATTCTTTTCATGTCAATGCAGGGACAGATGAAATTGTCTCTGCATGTGCTGGCAGTTCTAGTCAAGTGAAAGGGCCAGAAGCAAAACAGGACTGACGGTGAGCAGAAATTCATGCATTCCATCTCCATAACCATGAACTGGGGTGCAAAAAGCAACTGCCAACAGCATTCTGCTTCACAGGAAAGGACACCTTGTGTTACATATCAAATGCACATCCAGTGTTCCGAGCCGGTCGAGAACATTCTGCAGACAGTGCTCAGTTCATCTATGCCCAACGACACAGGAAAAATACTCAAATATTTAGAAGAGCTGCTTTCTCACCCGGATCCAAATCAAAGGTAAGAAAGAGGCTGAAAGGAAGGAATGCTCTGTGTCTGAAATAACACAGTAGATGTAAAAAAGAGGGGGTAAAAATAAATAAAACAAATCTCCCACCATTATATCGAAGACTTCCCCCATTGTACCAGTGTTTGGGAGACTATAAATGCTCTCAGTCAAAATGTGGACAGTGACTCGTCGGGGTAAAAGCCAAGTATCTGCCTGAATGCCAGGGCCCAACTGAAGAATCAAACATCTGCATCCTCATTCAGTCCATCTTTTTCATTTCATTGAACTTCTATTTTATATGTATATATGCCTCTCAGATTTAATTTTTTTTTTTTTATATTTACTACGAAAGCTATTGGTGAAAAAAGTGACTGCAGTTTTAGTTTTAGGTTTCTTTTAAAGCTGTAGTCTCTGACATGGGGTGCACTAGGACCATACCTGTCCCCTTTCCAGACTCAACCCTGCTGCTGGCCATCTTCCTGACTCTCGACCTCACCTGGACCAGCAGCATGACACACGCAGCTGTCTATCATTACAGAGGTAAGACTCCAGTAATGACATTATATTTTAACTATAATGCAATGAATGAGGGATGAATGGTGATCAATTATTGATTTATATCTAACACGGCACAAAAACAGCAAAATGCTTTCAGAATATACAGTTGTGTCAAAAAAAGCAGTGCAACATCAATAACCTGATGAGCCACTGTTATTAGTAGTAGTGATATTTCTGCATGGCAAATAATTTTTTTGTAGATGTAGTAGTGTAATAGAAGAACGACAGACAGAAATGTCATGACATGCTCACTGCTTGTTCTGAGAACTTGACTCATTCATTGAAAGGGGTGTGTTCAAAATAATAGCAGTGTGGAGTTTAGAGAATTCGTTCATACCCTGAAGAAACAGATGTCATTAATGGTCGTTTAGTCAGGAAAAACAGCTGCAAATGTTTCACACATTGTTATAAAATATATTTCCTTATGAATTGCATAGTAAAATGGGATGTTCCAAACTTGTTCGGAGGAACAAAATAATTTCATTGAAAAGTTGATAGTCATGAACCTTCGGAAAAATGGTAACGGCTACAAGAAGATTCATAAATGATTGAATATGCTACTTCGCGCTGTCAGAGCAATTTTTTGAAAAAATCCAAAGATATGGAACCATTGAAAACCTCAAGGGTAGAGGATGCAACTGCATTTTGCTGCCAATAATACTGAGGAGGATGGTGGGAGAAGCAACAAAATGCCCAAGAATCAATGTGAAGAAATTGTCGGCCTTGGTGGCATTTTGGGGTCACCAGGTTTCAAAAAATGCCATGAAGCGCCACCTCCATAACCACAGGCTCTTTGGAAGGGTTGCCAGAAGGCCTTTTCTGACTAGAAGACAGAAACAAGCACTTCGAGTTCGCCGCAAGTCATGTCAATTACAATTATAACAAGATGTTTAGGTCAGATGAGACCAAAATTGCATGTTTTGGCATGGTAACAGAGATGCAAACAAGAAGAAGCACCTCATACCCACGGTGAAATACTGTATGATGGTCAGTCAGTCATGTTTTGGGGCCATTTTAATTCAAAAGGTCCAGGGCATTGGCTAATTTATTATTTATTTATTTAACCCTTATTTTACTGAGGAAGTCCCGTTGAAATCTCTTTTTCAAGGGAGCCCTGAGGGTTGAGGTGGGGAGGGAGAGGGCAATTTGCACAGCCAATTAGATCAGGGTATGATTAGGTGGCAGGTCGAAAGAGCCAGGTTGGGACTTGACACCGGGGAACTTTTATCGATGAGTGTCATAGGATCTTTAATGACCATAGTGAGTCAGGACCTAGGTTTAACGTCTCACCCCAAAGGTGTCTCCCTCAGTACAGTGTCCACATCACTGTACTGGGGATGATTCTACCTGAGGGAAGATCACAACCAACTGGCCCAACAAATTCAAATTCAAATTCAATTTATTTGTATAGCGCTTTTCACAGATAAACTGTCACAAAGACGCTTTACAGTCAGAGATGAGTTACTGAAAGGGCAGTGCCCAGCCTATTCCCCACTACAGCAAATGAGGCAAAAAACTCCCAGTAGGGAGAAAAATCCTCAAACAGTGGTGAGAAAAAACTCCCCAGTGGGAAGAAATCTCAGGAGGAACCCGGCTATAGTGGGGAAGCCCATCCTCCGCGGGCAAGCTAGTTGATAACAAGATAATGACAATAGACTTCCATTAAAGTCCATCTAAACAGTGCTATCAGTTGCTCGAGGAAGTGGCATGCAAAGGATGGTGCAGAACTGGATCAGGACCACATCAGGACAGCAGCAGTCAGTGCTCATGGTAAGGGCCAGGGCTTGGATGGTCCAGGACTCAGGGTTGTGGAGGGAAAGATCCTCGGAGAAAGACAGAAAAAAGTGGGTTGAGGCACTGGATAAAACTACTGCATATTAATAAAAATACAGTCCTGTGTCATGTGCCAAATGAGAATTTAGGAGCTGACTGGTCAGGAAACAGTCAACACCCCTCCATCCACTTCCAGCAGCACAGAGGCCCTACACTTATTCCAGGAAGATCACTTCAGATTTTCTAGAAACTAGTACCATATGGACCTCCTCGGTGACTAAGGCTGTAGCAAGCCCCACAGGCACCGTTAATGCACGCCCAGTGCCACCGGTTCCACATGGATTTGCTTAACACTACACTAGTACCATATGGACCTCCCCAGCGACTAAGGCTGTAGCAAGCCCCACTGGCACCGTCAATGCAGGCTCTGTGCCACCGGTTCCACATGGATTTACATAACACTGGCTTCCAATATCGTGAACATGTCATAAATCAAGGTTGTAGTCAATCCCACCAGAGCCAACACATAACTAATCATGAGCTAATCATAGGCTTGACTAAAAAGATAAGTTTTCAGCCTACTCTTGAAGATAGAGAGTGTGTCCGAAGCCTGAATTTGTCTTGGGAGATTGTTCCATAGAATTGGTGCTTTGTAAGAGAATGCTCTGCCTCCAATTGTAATTCTAGAGATATTTGGAATTTTTAAGTAGTCAGCACCTTGTGAACAAAGTAATCTTGGTGGGGAGTAAGAAATGAGAAGACTGCAAAGATATTCCAGGGCCAAGTCATTTAAGGCTTTGTAAGTTAGTAATAGTATTTTGTACTCAATTCTAAATTTTACAGGCAGCCAATGAAGATTTTTGAGCACCGGGCTAATGTGATCATATTTCTTAGTTCTAGTCAGAACCCTAGCTGCAGCATTCTGCACTAATTGAAGACGTTTCAGGGCTGAGCTAGAGCAACCAGACAGTAAGACATTGCAACAGTCCAGCCGAGAAGACACAAATGCGTGAACCAATTTTTCAGGATCTTGAAGAGACAATATTTTTCTAAGTTTAGATATGTTTTGAAGATGGAAAAAAAGCCACTCGGATGATATTGTTGATGTGAGCCTGGAAAGAGAGTTCTGAATCAAGAGTCACACCAAGGTTTTTAACGACAGCTCTGGCAGAAACAGAGAGGCCATCTAAGTTAAGAGAGAACTTAACAAATGAGTCTCTAAGAGATTTGGGACCCAGTACCAATATTTCAGTCTTATCTGGGTTTAGTGAAAGAAAATTTTGCGTCATCCAAGCTTTAACAGCTTTCAGACACATCTCTAATCTAGTAACCGGATCATTTTCACCGGTTTAAAGGATATATAGAGCTGCGTGTCGTCTGCATAGCAATGGTATTTAACATCAAGTCTACTTATGATATTTCCAAGCGGAAGCATGTATAGTGAAAAAAGCAAAGGGCCTAGAACAGATCCTTGAGGTATTCCAAAGTTAACCTTGGAATACTCTGAACACTTGTTATTTACCCGGACAAACCGAGATCTATCAGACAAATAAGACTTAAACCATGAAAGGGCAAGTGCAGAAATACCAACTAATTTTTCCAATCTACGAAGAAGAATATGGTGGTCTACTGTATCAAAGGCGGCACTTAAATCGAGAAGGACAAGAACAGAAATGCGGCCACTATCCATAGAGAGAAGCAGATCATTTACTACAACAGTGAGGGCTGTTTCGGTGCTGTGATGCTTTCTATAGGCAGACTGAAAACTGTCAAATACCTCATTAGTTTGCAGGAAAAAAAGAGAGCTGTTGGGCAACACATTTTTCAAGGATCTTTGATTAAAATGTGAGGTTTGAGATTGGCCTATAATTGGCTAGGACTGTGGGATCCAAATCTGTTTTTTTAAGCAGCGGCTTGATTTCTGCCATCTTAAATGAAGTGGGAACAATACCTGAAATCAAAGAATTAATTGTGTGAAGAATTGGGCCGCCAAGAATGGGCAGGAGTTCTTTCATTAGCTTTCACTAGCAAGATACAAGTAGATGATTTGGAAGTAACAAATTTAGCTAGTTCACTCAGGGATATAGGAGAAAGGGACTCAAACTGGTTAGTGTGAAATGTGGAAGACTCCATATCATGAGAAACGCCATCGCAAACTGGTAAGTGTGGTGGAAATTCTTATTTCATAGTGTGTACCTCCTGAACTGTAGGTGTCGCTGTTTATATAAGGATTTACTTACTGTAACCTTCCGGCCCTTTCTCTTTGTTCACTGTAACTCCTCCCCTCCTGTTGTGAATAAGATCTGTGGTCACCCCCGTTTCTAGGAGGTCTCCACCTAGGACTTTGGTCTGTAAAGTGTGGCTTCCCGTGCACGTATAAACTAATATCAACTGCCTTTGACTGAGTGTGTTATTACTTATTGCTTACAACACTTAAAATACACACCGCAGAAGGGGAAATCCCCCACATAAGGAAGCAGCGATCTTCTCTCTAATTCCAATAATTTTGCCATTAAAGAAATTTTAAAAATCATCACTGCTTCAAGAGACTGGAATTTGAGGGTTACTTGCAGCATGATTGTTAGTTAACTTAGCCACGGTTTTGAACAGAAATCGAGAATTATTTTTATTTTCCTGCATGAGATTCGAAAAGTAATAGAACCTTGCACAAGAGAGAGCATGCTTATATGCAACAAAGCTCTCTTTCCAAGCACTATGGAATACCTGGAACAACACCTCTTTTTCCTGGTGGTCTCCCATCCAACTACAAACCAAGCCCACACCTGCTTAGCTGGAGCACATCAGATTGTGGTATGACAGCTGGCCATAAGATTAAATGCATGATGATTTCAACCAATTATTAGGATATTTTGGCTAACAATCTGGTTGCCTCCGCCAGAAGGCTGGGACTTCCCAAGGGCCGAGGGTGGACTTCCCAAGACGAAAATGAGCCAAAGTATACCTCAAGATCCACACACAGATGGTTCTGAGACCGCAAAACCGACATTCTGCAATGACCATCTCAGTCACCACATGTCAATCCAATCAAAAACCTGTGGGCCACGTTGAAGAGGGCAGTTGATAAATGCACTCCCAAGAAAGTGAACGGTTATGTCTCCCAGCCTCAGTTCTCGTCCCGACAATTAAATGTACTTTTTTGGCAACCTCTGCTGGTTCTCTGGTCTTTTCTTTGTTCTTAATCACAGATAAGTTACACGTCTTTGGCCTGCCTATACCTACAAGACCCTGGGTACACTCCTGTGGGGGGGGGGTTGGATGACACAGAAGACAAGTGAGCATCCAGCATTCTGTGCATTCGAGAAGTTCCTGTCCGCGCAGTCTGACCTGTTCTGCTTTATGTTCAGGGTCTTTGTTTATCTGACTGCTTGTGCCTTAGTCTATAAAATACCCCTATTTTTTGTAATACCAGATATTCTATGTGAGTTTCCCCCTTACGTTGCGGCCAGGAGATGCTGATGGCAACATAACTGGGGGCTCGACCGGGAGCGTTTAAATGGAAATTGGATTGTAGAGTTGCCAGCGGGACTTTGAAAGTTTGGAAACACTATGGACGGTCTAAGCAGGTAATTTGGAGAGCAATTTATTGTACTTGTGAAATGTTTAAAACCCAGTTTATTTTGTCGGTGGACGAGCGAGAAGCTTGTCTTTTATTGTTCTGGTTTGTTTTTGGTGGATATCTCAGGTGGGAGTACATTTTGGGAGTGATGGTCTAGGCTGCGTAAATGGCCATTCGGCCTCGGGGGGGGGGATCGAGCATTACAAAAATAGGATATTTTCTTGACAAAGGAACAAGCAGTCGGAAAAACAAAGACCCGAAACATAAAGCAAAACCGGTCAGGCTGAGGGGACAGGAACTTCTTGAATGCACAGAAGGCCAGATGCTCGTTTGTCTCCTTTGTGCCATCCCCTCAAGAGCGTACCCAGGGTCCTTTTGTAGGTACGGGCAGGTCTAAGACAGGTGTGGCTTACCTATAATTAACAAAGATAAGACCAGAGAACGAGCAGCAGAACAGTCTTGAAAAGACCTGCTAAGAGGAATGGTCCAGAATCCCCCGAAGTGTGTGCCTTCACCTTGTCAAAAATTACAGGAAAAGACTATGCGGTTATCCTTACCAGAGGTGGTGGCAAGTATTAAAAGAAGGGTGCCAATAATTATGACACCTTGATTTTGTTGAATTTTATTTTGTATTTGATAATTAATTATTTTGGTTGTTCTCATCAAAATATTAAAAGTATTTTGCACATGTTGTTATATTCGGTTGCACCGTAATTATATTGTTAATATAAATATTTTTTTGTATTGTTTGTACATCGCCAGTCTAGGGGGCCAGTAATTTCAAAGCCCACTGAATATTTATGAATAAACAGAAACTGAACACACAAAACATTATCTTGTCTTCATACTACCTGCAATGGAACAAGTTGAAGTACATTCAGATATCACCATTTTCCATACCGTTCTGACTTTTTACGAGTAGCGTTTGTACAAGCCAAACACATAGATGGCTATTGTGGCACTGAGTGAATCTGATTTACACATACTCTGGTCCCATTTCAATCCATAGCATAGAAAAGATTAATGTTCCTTTGGAGTAAATTATGTGAAACAAAATAAAAAAAATGATGGATGCTCTTAAAACTGGTCATCGGCTGCAGTTTTGATTTTGTGAAAAGTAATACAAGTACAAGCAGGCAATGAATATCTATGGAGTAACGTTAGTTATGGAGCCAGAGCTAAGCATTCATTGAAGCCAATTAGAGGATAAAGGCAGTTAAATATCAGACATTAAAAAAATAATCTTCAATTCTTTCATTTTTATCCTGTGGTCAGGCAAGTGTGTCCACGAGGACAAGGTTTTCCTGTCAGGACAAGTTTTCATGAAGGACTGCAAGAAGTGCTACTGTCATGACACCGGCTTCTTCTGCCTCTCGTGAGTTACACTGTAACTGGTAACTAATCATCCAATTTACAGGGATGCGTGTGTGCAAAAAATAGTTTAATGGAAACATTATGCACAAGTTTTGAATGTCCCACTGGGCTACTATATTTAGATTGATGTTCATTTGAAAATGAAGGTATACTATGCCCACAAACAAGGGCTTCAAATGCAGCATCACTATACGCACAGTTCCCCTCCCCCCCCCCCCCCCCCAGGCTGAAGAAACCCACCGCCTGGCCTGAAAAATGCCAGCGAATCCCCGCGGAGTGTGGTTACCGGGTTGTCTTCCGTGATAATCCGGATGTAGATTGTCGTGCCTACAGCTGGATTGGTTAAAGCAGCAGCTCTGTATGTCTGCACCTTACAGTCTTACTGTTCCCAGACCCTGGACCGATAGGAAGATTGTGCCCAGCGCAGAGCACTCAGCAGCAGCAGTGCGGTTCTGTCGAGGGCGCAGGCGTCTGCTGGAGTGCATTAAATTTTCACCAAGAATCGATGAAGTCAGGAAGCATTGCTTTACCACTGTCCCTGTAAGTGATCTCACCTGGTGACCGTCACCTCAGCAAGAAGACAAATTGGATCGAACTCGGCTCCTGCTTCAACAATCCCACATCGTTCAAGCATGGAAACGAAATCTCTAGCGGTTTTTTTCCTTCCTGAAATGAGTAACAACCTGCCATTCAAGTACTCACCATAGGCTTCCCTCACAAGTATGCAAAGAACAATATTTCAGACAGAGGGGATCTAAATGACTGAACAGCTAGGTTACATGATAAAGAGCTCAGGAAACACGCCTCCAGTTGACTTTTCTATAAAGCTAAGAAACTCATCAATAGGGGAACCACACTAGATAACCTCACCAGCAAAGAACAGCAGCATTTCTGAGATTCTAAGGTTTCAACACTTCTTTCACATCAGAGCTGGTCTGCAGCTCACCAAACTGATAAAAACCTCATAAACCCAGATTGAGAGAGAAAGCTAGTAACAAATGGAGTGGACTATTGGAACGCTCACCAAGAGTCAATGGCAGGGCAATGATTTAAACCCAGCACGATGCGTTAAGAACCACAGCTTATGCACCAACTTGCAGCAAGTTTCATCTTAGACTTTCAGCAGGCAAGGATGATGGGATCTCACAAGATTTCTTGCTGCCCCAAATCTGTGACTCGGTTACTATTTCATAAAATACATTCGCAAATTCCAACACTGATTTTTAAAACTTCCAACTATTAATGTTAACCAAAAAATATAAAATACCTCTGTGGGTGTCAGACATTGCCCATTTCAGAAAAATAACCATTTTAATAAAACATCAAATATAAAAATTGGCCTTTTTAAATTGTCGTTATCATGAATATTTTATTATCAAAATGTATAACATCTTTCCTCAGGATTTCTCTTCTTCAGAAGGTCTGGTTATAGCTATGCCCAATGTGTAAAAAGAATTAACCTTGTTTAAAATTGAATATGCTTGTATCCAGTTTAAACTGTAAGTCCACCTACAATAGACCAAAAGATCAAACAAAATAATTGCAATCACTTTGCACAGATCTAAAGTTTGGATTCCAAACTTCAGCTCCCCACCAACAGCCAGACTGAAAAGAAAATCATGCTGCAAATTTAGTGTACTATATTTTCTTGGTACAGTATATAACACATTTTATACAAGTACACATGATCATACATAATGTTTGTTTTTTTTAATTAAGGTGCTGGTATTTTGGGTCACAAGTTTGCGTGATGCCTTCCATGAGGTGGAACATTCATGTAACCAGTGAGTACCCTTACATCTGTTATGTGAGGCAGAGGGGAAAGGCCCAGTGATAAGTCAGCTGACCATCCGTCCATTTCCAAGGCCTTTCAAGAACACACGATTGGTGGGTGAGACCAACGGAACTCCTCTGGCAGATACTGTACTGAAGTTGTTCCCATTCTGAACAAGTTAGATGGGGGGGCGTAAGTGGGTGGGGGCAGAGTCAATATAACGGTCTACTATTTTGCCTTTCACAGTTCCTTGAGTCTCGCCTCTCTGCATCGGTCATGGCACATGACTCGGCGAACTCAGTGTTTTTCTTTTCTTTTCTTTTTTTTTACGTTATTGGTGAGAAACCCAACGGGGGTACAGCATTATGTGGAAACTGGAAAAAAAAAAACATTTCTTTTTTGAAGCAGCACTTGTGTAAAACACAAATATGAGGAAATCACAGCAGCTTTTCCACCAAAATAAAAAATAAAAAATAAAAAAAACACCCCCTCATGCCTTTCCGTTTCGTCGGCCGGGCGGTGTGCGGAATGCAAGGGTTGGTCAGAGGGAAGAGAAAATTCCTCAATAATTCTCCAAAATTTCTTGCAGAAAAACCCCACAGGATCCAATTATAATAATAAAAAATAAACAAGAATAAAACTCTGATTCATTACACATTTTTTTACTCATTTTGACCTCGCTCTCTCCCTGCATTCCAGCACACAGAAGGTTTTCTACAATCAGGACTTCAATTCCAGCGAGTGTTATTTCCGATTACTGAGACGGAAGCGATTCTTAACAAGAGTGGGGAACATTGTGATGGATTAAAAAACAAAAAACCCAAACAAAATAAATAAAATAAGATGGCAGCACCATGGATTACAAGATCTGTATGAGTCAAGTACATCATAACAAGCCTAGAATAGTTATAAATGAAATAAAAGACTAATAAAATAAAATAAAAAAAATCCTGACTCCAGATTCTTACGATATACCTGTGACAAAATTGGAAATTACACCAGACACCTCATGGAATGATGATCTTCAGAAAGCCAATCTATAACATCCTTTTATCCTCTTCTGCCTGCACGTTTAGAAGGGATGATACAAATATGTGTCAATTCCTTTACCGCTTCAAATTTACAAACAAAATGTTGGCTGTTACTGCGTGGACCGACTTGGTCAAAAACCAAATCATACAATAACCTAATAAATCATACATTTATACATTTTACTTTCATGATGATCACTAAGTACCAAAACAACAGGTACTGATGGTTGTACAGGTACTCAAGTTATCCTTTAGGGATCCTGCACAAAAATGGCTCTGTACATATGAGAACTGAGGGGTAATTTAAAAATTCTACATGATTTTTTTCCCCCATTTTTTTTTATTTTTTTTATTCATGTGCGTCCGTTTACTCCTCGATTCCTCGAACAATGAAGACCCGGGCTTGGGGTCGTGGGTAAAATGCAGTTGAATTATTGTTATTATTTTCTTTGTTTCAGTAAAGGAAAGAAAGTAGAAAGAGAGTAATAAAGGGTCCTGGTGGTAAAGCCAAGTCCTTGTTCCTTAAGTCTGTACATTAGCGGAGGAAGCAGCGGAGGTCCTAATAGCTGCCCGACTGCGTCCGTACCCCCGAGCCCTGGAACTGGCCGAGCGCCGCCCCTCGCTGGGGGTAGGGCTGGGCGCTGGGCACCGGGAGCATTCGGGTCCCAGGGCTGCTGGGGCTCAGGGTTCGAACAGCGGGCTGCTGGGAGGCTCGGGAGGTGTGTGGGAGGGGGCTGGCGCCTGTGGTGGCGCTGGGGTCCGTTTTGGGGTTACTCTGCGCCAGCAAAGAGGGCCTGGCCAGAACGGGCGCGCCGCTGCTCAGCAAGCTGGCCTTCAGGTGGCTCCCGCTGAACGTGTGTGACCCTTCCGCGTTTAGGCTACCGATGCTGCTCCCGGCTTGCGGCTGCTGTTGAGCGCCCCCTATCTGCCTGGAGGCGCCGCACAGGGCAGAGTCCGCCGAGGAAGAGGAAGAGGAGGTGGCGATGGTGGGGGCGTGGCTAGGGAAGGCAGAGGCAGGGCTGGTTGAGTGCTGCTGGGAGGGGTCCTGGGGTATTGTGGGAAGCCGGGGGTAGAAGCCCTGCCCAGAGGAGGGCGAGCGGGCAGAGGGGCTGTAGGACCCGCGGAACGGCGATGAGGCACTGTTGCCCAGGAACCCAGGCGACTCCCCCTGCTGGTGGCTCTCCAAGAGCATCGCCTGCAAAACACAAACACACACATGAGCATATGCACACATACGTACACACCACATTTGAAATATTTATTTATGCCCACATAAAAGAAAAGTACAAGAATACCTGTACAAGGGACATAAATACTGCCAATGCAGTTGACAATAGGAATCAGTCGGTCACAAAGCGCCTGGGCGGCTAAAAACTGTTATATATATCATATCATACAGGTCAGATAGAAAACAGACCTTATTCAAGGATACAGAAAACATCGTCTCCTCCAGACCGAGCGGCTTCCAATAATAGCCGACACTGAGCAGTACCTCGCTAACTGTTTAGCTCTTCTCTTAGGGAGGCCGGCCATCTGAAGGCTCCTCACCACCAGCTTGTGCACATGCCCCAGACTACCAAATATAAAAACTAAAAGTTTACATTCGTAGCCTAGCTGAAAGATGGTCTGCTTCAGCTGCTGATATTTTAGCACTTTGGTTAGAAAGGCCTCCTCTAAGCTGTAATCAAAAGTACAGCCGACCTCCAGAATGAACACCTCTCTGTGATTTTCATTAACAACAATAACATCAGGAGTGTTAGCTGTAACATTAGAGAACATTGAGACATCGTTACACAGACTGAACATGCTCGGCTTTACAGTAGAGTGCTTAAACAGCACGATGGAGGACCTGAAAATGGATGAAATATCTGCTGATATCAGATCCACAATTCTGTCATGCCTACATATGTAAAGACCCCTATAAACATGGCAACCATTTAGGATGTGAGACATAGTTTCAGCTATTTGTTCATTACCATGGTGTCTACAGTAAGGTGCATGACTGCCTGGAAACCAGATGGAGAGATTCAGTTTAGTTGGTAAAACCTGCAATCTCGCTTTTATAGCAAATGTAACAATGTTCTCATCCAGGGCAACATTTCTGAACACGGCATGTGAGACAGAGTGGTCTGCAGCTGGGAGACACGCAGTCTTCCCTTGAAGTCTCAACTCAGCCCATTGCTGCCGCTGCCTTTGTTGTTTCGCCTCCAAGAGGTGACCCCGAGCGTTTCTTAGTGGAAGTAGAAATTGTGTTCCACAAACATTCACAGTTGCTTTTACAGAAGTGTTGGGGTCAGATATAACCTCCTCTGAGACCTCCACAGCCTCAGAGTCAGACCCTACCCACTCCAGGGTAACATCAGCCCAGCAACACAGATCGTTCAAATCAGGCCAGTCCGACGACACACCAAAGCCAGGAGAGCGGCTGTCCAGCTTTCCACTGGGTTTCCTCTTAAAGCCCAGGAAATCAGAACCCGACCCCCGCGCCAGGGGGACCTTGCGTCTTCTTAGGTCCAGAAACAGAGAAGCTCGGGCAAGCTCTCTGACATACTGGTCATCATTGTTCAGCATATTTAACAGGTGGGAAAGCCTCGTAGCAATATATGTCCATTCAAAATTAGGAACACCCAAACCACCCTCACGTTTACTGTGAAATATGATACTACGAGTTGTATGCGTATTTAGGCCAATCCATTGTCTCACAAAATATACAGTTTTATCAGTCAAATCACGTAGAGATTTTCGTGGTACATGTACATTGGAGAAAAGATGTTGTACTTTAGCCAAAGCTATTACTCTTATTGCCTCCAGTTTCATGATAAGTGGCAGGGGTGATACATTTATAAATTCAAGTCTGCTGGAATACTCAGATATAATTTTGTTGACCTGATCTTTCCACTCACCCGCCACATTGAATTTATGACCTAAATATGTGTATGTTTCATGACGAGAGTACACTCTAAGAGGCTTACTGCAAATAGTGAACACAGGTATTATATCAGTTTTAGCATGATACCAGCGGTTCCCCCCACTCCGCCTTTCATAGAAAACTGCACATTTTGAATCTTTAACCTTTAATCCCGACCACTCTAAAAAGGAGCTGGTTCTGGAGAGCATGCTGTTAATCACAGCCTCTTGACGAGAGGCAATCTGAACATCATCTGCATAGCCCTGGACGGGGTTAGGGGAGATAATATTACCGGAGACGCAGCTACAAAGCCACTTTAACCACTGGTTTAAAGCTAACACAAAGTTAACTGCGCTCCAAGGACAGCCAGTCTTAATACCCACTTGTAGAGGAATTGGGTCTGTGAGCTGTTTACCACAGATAACCTGTATGAAAGAACCAGAGTAAACATCTTTAACAATGTCAATATAAACCTGAGGCAAATGTATTTCTTCAAGAGCTGTTATCATGACATTATGTGCCAAAGTTCCAAATGCATCACGAAAGTCCAGAAATACCGCAAAGAATTTACTGGACTCATGTTTAAAATCATCAATACCCGTTTTGAGACAAAATACATGTTCATTCATACCCTGCCGGTCAATTTAAGCTTTTTGCTTGGGCGATAAAATATCCACATCCACAAGCCATGGTAATATTCGGGCAAGAACACATTTCATGAACACCTTATAAATGGTGTACACACCACAAGCACACACATCATGTGCACACACAAAATTTTTTGGTTCAATAAACATTTTCTTCAAATACCTGACAGGTAAAATAACCCTTTTTATGATGGTTTCACCTGGTGTTGGTAGACAGAAGGGCTGTGCCTGTATCTTTGGGGGCTTCTCACTGGGGAGGTCCTGGGGCGGGACACTGGCTGCAAGTCACATCCGTCCAGGTCCATGGAGTCTGCCGAAACAAAGAATCAGGACAAAGTCACCCCAATGAGTACATGAGCTGCAACTACCAGACCAATCTAAAAACTATTTATCAACAAAGCAGGTGATTAATGCAGTGATTCTGCAACAACTGCAAATCACCAGTACAACTTCTGCCTTGTGCTGAAGCATGTTCTACTGAAATAAAGGTCAAAATACTTGTTTATTAAAATAAATAAATTTGGTCAATCCTTTCAATTTTGTACACTTGATTTTACTACAATTAAAAAAATAAAAAATAAAATCTCTGACAAAAAAAGTTTTGCTCTTTTTTTAAGTAATAAAAATTTTCTACTTGTTACAGAATCAAAAACAAAAGCAAAACTAGAGGCACTCCGAGAGTGCAAAACCTCGCCAAGGCAGCACAGTCGAAATCTTGTCGAGTGAACATGACGACGGGGAGGGGGGGGGGTTGCGGGGAGAAATCGCTTTGCGTTATGTCTCGCTATTTATATTTAGCCAAACAGAATACAGAGTGGAATGTTGCTTAAATCAGTAAGGCTAAGCACTCTAGCAGGCTAGTTATAAGCACCACTCACATAACTAAGTTCACTTTACTTAACTAGATGGCATGCATGCAATGCTTTTTCAAAAATATTATGCAACAGTTTGTTATCCAGCATGCTAATGTCAATGGCTACTCAGTACACTGAATTTCTAACCATTGCCCATTCAGCCGCGAATGTCTGTGACTCTGAGACTCACTAAGCAGAACAATGTTGTTAGCACAGTGCTAACATACAATGGGCGCTGACGGAAAATACATTTGCTTTCCATTAAATTTCGGAATTTAGTTAAGTGATAAACAGAATCTTATACTCTTGGTCGTGTCATGAGAAAGTTATGAAACTTTAGCAAATTTTGGGTTTAATGCAAAATTTACTCAAATCGTTTCAGAACTTTCTTATAACCTGCCCACCCGAATAAGGTCATCTATATTTGTAACGCAGGATTTCGAGATCGTTACAGTGGTGGCCATATTATTTGGCCGATCAATCAATAGGTTCCATCCCTGATGTGATAGCAAGCAAGCCACAAAATTTCACAGATAGCCGCTCATTACTTTATGAGTTATCTTGTACACAGACAGACAAACAGCAGCAACACAGCCTCCTTGGCGGAGAGTAATAAGCAACAGAAATGCTGTCAGGAGATGGCTGCAGGGTACATTCCCCAAACTACAGAGCTGTAGTTCCATTTCTGTATATTTGTCACATAAATATTCTAGATAATCAGTTAGATCATCAGTTAATCAGTCGGTCAGAGACTGCGAAAGTCCCCCATCCAAACACCAAACACAAGGACACACGGACAAACGCGCACAAGATGTACGGACAGACAGTGATCTACAAGGACAGCAGGGTGGTACCCGAGTCCTTGTCCCTGCTGCTGTCGCCGCCGTCCCGCTTCAGCATGCGCTCCATCTTCAGACTGCCTCTCAGCACCCGCTCCAGCACGCCCTGGTTCTCCCGCAGCCTCTCCACCGATGTGGGAACCATCCTGCGCCAGAGCAGAGGGTGTCACTGCCTGGCTGAAATTAATGCCCGCACCCACACCTGCCCCTTCTGGATGAGGTTCCCTGCCCTTGGCCTCGGCAGTCTGCCCGACTGCCCTGCGTGCCTGTGCGCGGCTATTTGAAGGCCCTTGAATGTGGTGACCAGACGCAACTTCAATATTGAGTGTGCGCTACAGTACAGTGGATTGTAGTGGAGAGTGCACGTGCACGTGAACTGTAATGAGCGCAGTATGTCCACATTAGTGCGTGATGCTATTTATGCATGAGCACGTGCATATGTGCATTTTCGCATCAGTGTTTGCACCCTGGCACCTGTACTGCTGAACCTGAGAGTTGGTTTGTACAGTTTTACAGGACTTTTTGCAAATAGTGTTCTATTTATCTACTTATCTATACAGTTATACCATAATACAGATCTGAAGACCACAGAGGAAAAACGATCAGAGTCCAAATTTTTTTAGTATATTTTATATAATATTTATAATAAAATGTAAAAATATTATATATCATTATATTTTAAACATTTTTTCAGTGCTTTGTTTCTAAGATCGTTATGAATTTTTAATTCATCATTCTTTCACAACGTGAAAATGTGACTGATCATTCTTCCATTGTGGTCTTCATATACATTACATAGCATTTTTCATTTGTATTCAAGCTATTAATAGTTTTCTACATAATTTTTTGATATCTTAATTATACAATATTGATGATTTACAAGGGTCCAAGGGAAAATATATTGAAGAGTTCAAGGGGTAGGATTACTTAGGTTAAGACAGTTGGCGAATATATATTCTTTTTGCATTTCCTTTTCTCCAACTGTTTTTTTTACACTACTGTTCCTTACGTTTTCAAAATGAAGATTCTGAATTGAATTGACTTGGAAATGTGCGGGAGTATTTGTGAGCGCACTCCTCTCACCAGTGGCTGGTGTTCTCCTGACCTCTGGCCTGGGAGGGGTCAGGGGGGCTGAGCTCCTCGATCTGGGGAGCTGAAGGGTGGGCCGGGGAGGAGAAGCAGCTCTGCGGGGAGGCGGGGGGCTGCAGGAGGGCGCGGTGCCCCCCCGGAGAGTCTCCCGTGCCGCCGAAAACGCTGGGCCGGGTCGGGGTGCCCATGGGCCCCCCCGCCTCAGTCTCCTTCGCCCCCTGCTTCCGCTTGCGATACTCCAGCAGGGACACCTAGGGAAGATGGGCACACAGGTCAGCCAATTGCAAGCGGCCGCAGCCGCAGCCACAGGCCCCGCCCCACCTCACACAGCCCCCGCCCACAGCACAGTCAGCGATGGCACGACAGGGAATGAGGCAGGAGGATGAAAAGCGATAATGGAGTCTTTGCCAACAGGCCTGTGATTTGCCTTCAACACACATGGGCAACTGAGCACATGGACAAAACCAGCTAAACAAATAATGCTTTGGTGAATATTTGACCTCTGCCCATAAACACCGCGTTGAGGAGTGTGAAAATTATTTCACACAGAAGGAATCATGGCTAAAAGATGAACCGGATATCAAAATATAGATCAAAATGCGATCTTTCATCACCATGACTTGATTTGATCATCAGCCTATCCCACATCGTGATATGACCCCTTGAAGTTTTCCAAGAACTCACTTTTCCCAAAGTTCTCTCTTGTGAATTACAAGAAAACACAAGACATCAATGGTTCCAATACTTGTTTTTAAAACAACATATCAGAGTTACTAAATTTGTGCAGCGTTGCTATTGAAACGTCCATAGTTTTCATGATATCAAAGCTTGAAGAATTTCGAGGAAAATCCAAATTTCGATTTAAGATTGTGGCCCCCAGAATGGGCACACAATTGATTTAACTGCAGTCTTCAACAGTGCTCCAGTATGTCTTTCAGCTCTGAAAATTTCATTTAGCCATTTCTAATACACATGAAGTTATGAGGGCTCAAAAATGCTAGGGAAAAAAAAAAAAAAAAAAGACAAATTAGAAAGCATAAAAATTTCGACCAACTCCCGTGGTTCAAAAAATATACACAAGATCATACAAGTAAAATTTGGCAAGGGTTCAATAAATATCCTGAAGTTAATGTACAAGACAAGGCATCTAATTCTGGGGGGGGGGGGTTAGGAAGGCATTTGTTGATTTTATACAGGATGACCCATAAACAAAGCCATTAATGTGAAATAAAAGCTATAAATGCCATGCCAGAGTCTAGGTAGTTTTCTTAACATGAGCCCAGGAGGGAAAAACTTCCTTAACGAGGATGGCAGTGCACGACTTCATTCTAGAGCTGCAACTATCGAGTATTTTTGGAATCGGGTATTCTGTCGATTATTTCTACGAGTAATCGAGTAATCTAACGAATCTTACTTTTTTGTTTTTAAACAATTAAATAAATTTTTTACAATGGAATATGAAAGGCCTTTTAAAATGAACAAACAATTGCAGTTTTTTTCCTCAGAAAAAGGTTTTTATTTTAACAACTTTCAAAGTTGAAACCATTGCTGGCTTAAGAACAAAACTCTTCACCTCATATATGAACTATACTGTAAGTGTACCTGTGTGTGTATCAGTGTTGGTGTGGACAGCCGCATTACTAGTCTGACAAGTATGAACTGACATGACAAAAAACGTGTTTAATACAAGTTTATCTGCGGACACCAACAGGCTATGCGTAACCTAGACGCCCCGCCCCCCCCCCCCCCCTTTTTTAAAATTGCGCTTGACGTGAGTGACTTCCATGCCTCGTTACTACAGACTAACACCACAGGCTATGAATACTGTACGTTTTAACAGGCGCTAGTGTTAATATCAATCTTAAATGAATGTTACTTTGTAACGGTGAAGTGAGGGCGCTTTTTAGGCGCTGCAGTATTGACGATGTGCTGTTGCGATCAGGTTTGCCTGATTAACAATCAGTTTATTAACTGAACAGCTACCGCCAATGCATGACATGTAATAATTAACGAATGACAAAGCGATTATCTGTTGGCCATGTTGATATAATTGATGTGACTCCGCAAGGATGACAATCTGCAAAAAATCTGGAACTTTCGCTGACTTCGCGGCGATTACTTTCGTTGTTATCACTCAGCTGTGCGTCTAACAACGCACTTGAGCTGTCACTACATTCAGACGAGAGAACGGATTCTCCTGACTTGTTGCTCAATTAACCTCGCGAACTAATTTACGCAAATCCAGAAATTATAAAGACGTAGGCGATTGATATTTTCCATTCGTCATTGATGTGCGGAAGTAAACGCCGTTTATATTCGTAGTGCAATGTATAACAAGGCTTTCAAAAATAAATTAGATTCTCATCGGTTCCAGCAATCAGTCTGAGCAACTGTTTTTAATTGGGGAGGTAAACTGCGAGAGGTGTCTGTCATTAAGAAGTGAAAGGTGAGGTTATTGCTGGCCCTGTGTTTCTGCCGACGGACCGTCACTGTAACGTTACATTTATAAATGTTATTTCTAAGTGTATATTGAAACAGGGATATGGCCTATCTGAACAGCGCTATAGTTAACATATACAGAATGCCGCGATGATACACAAATTAAAATGAAGAGTAACGTGACATTAATTAAACGGAGCCTCGAGGTAAGGAATTTGCCTCGATTATTTTTTGTACTCGAATTACTCGAGTTACCCGAGTAATCGTTGCAGCCCTACTTCATTCTGCTAATCGTTCCTTTCTCTCCCAATAATAAGTGTCCAAAATAAAAATTATGAACGAAATACATTCAATGTTATTTTGTTTACTGCTTATAATTGCAAAAATAGTACTTGTGTGAGAAAATAATTTGTGAGAAACATTGAGCTTTAGCATGCTGCAGATTCTGCATTCGGTGGGCCATGAAGTCTTATTTTCTTGAAATTTTTTTCTCTGTGCCAGCAATTAGTCCTACGGTCCACCCGTTATCACTTCTCTGAGAATCACGACAGAAGTCATTTCAAACAAGGAGAGGTCATCGTCAACATTACTAGCAAGATCAAAGGTGAAGTGAGCCAGCTTAGCTATGGTAGACCACAAACACCTAGGCTACGGTACAACAGAGAGAGCGAGAGAGAGATGACTGAGTAACACTCCCACTGACAGTCCCCACACAACCCTCACCCCACAGAAAACACAGGACTCATGTCTGAGATGGAGCAGGGTTGGGCAAACTGCAGGAACTGGTGGATGGAGGGACAGGCAAGCTCTTGAACAGCCGAAGCAAGAATCCTGACGACCGCGTGCACATCCATTGGAGACAGATGGATGTCGGGGCCCCCCTGTGGAGGGGGCACGAGGACCCAGGCGGCCATGAATGGGATGCACTGTCGGGCTCGCCCTAGCCAAGCTTGGCAATGACATGTGATCAATACACCATGGCACACCGACACAAAACAGATCTACAGCGTACAATGGCTGTCTGAAGAATGGCCATGTACATCCAAATAAACTGCAATGAGAAAAATAATGGGAAAAACAAAACGCGGAACAATTTTTTTTGGAAATACTGGAAATACTGTAATGTACTTCTGAGGAGGAGAAGGGGGAGAGGTGTATGCAGATGTGACAATATTTAACATGCACACTTCTGAATATAGTTATAGGGAATATTCACCATATTTTGGACTGGCTTGTATTCACTTCTGACAGATAAAGCCTGGTAATCTGGCTTTCCTGTCAGCAGACTAATGGTATGCAGGTTGGCCCTCTGCCTTGGAAAAAGAGTGGGAGAAGAAGACTTTGCAAAAGTTTCAGGAGGACAGACGGCGGTCGAGCGATCAGGGCAGCTGCTGGCTGGCCTACATCAAGCACTGCTAATCAGGCGCGGTCCCATGTGACATTCCGTGCCTGCAAAATCGCTTCCTGGACAAGGCGTTCATGACCTAACATTTTGTACGAAGCCTGAAGGCCGAGCGGGAAGTAATAAGCTACTGCTGTTGTAGTACACAAACATGAGCGTAACTCCCTGTGGCCTGATGCAAAGCACATTTACATTCAAAACTCCGCTCGCTTGTGGGCTAGATACAAACCCCAATTCCAATGAAGTTTGGACGTTGTGGACAACATGAATAAAAACCGAAGACAATGATTTGCAAATCCTTTTCGACCTGAATTCAACTGAGTATGCAACAAAGACAAGATATGTAAAGTTCAAGCTGATAAACTTCATTGTTTTTTTTTTTTTTGTTGAAAATATTCGGTCAACTCATCTTGTATTTGATGCCTGCAACACATTCCAAAAAAAAAAAAAAAGCTGTGACAGGGGCAACATAAGACTGGGAAAGTTGAGGAGCGCTCAAAAAACACCTGTTTGGAACAATCCTCAGGTGGACAGGTCACTAGGAAACAGGTCAGTGTCATGATTAGGTATAAGAGGAGCATCCCCGAAAGGCACAGTCTTTCACAAGCAAGGATGGGGCGAGGTTCACCACTTTGTAAGCAACTACGTGAGCAAACAGTCCAACAGTTTAAGCGCAATGTTTCTCAACATACAATTGCAAGGAATTTAGGGTTTTACAGTCCCATTTTACAGTCATCTACAGTCCATAATATCATCAAAAGATTAAAAAAAAATCCAGAGAAATATCTACACAAAAGCGGCAAGGCCGAAAACCAACATTGTGACCGTCGGTCCCTCAGGCGGCACTGCATCAAACACAAACATTATTCTGTAAAGGATATTTACAGAAACACTGAACACTTTGAAAACCATTTTCAGTTTGTCGCTACATTTAAAAGTGCCAGTTAAAACTCTACCATGCAAAGCGAAAGCCATACATCAACAACACCCAGAAATGCTGGGCCCGAGCTCATCGGAGATGGACTGACGCAAAGCAGAAAAGTGTGCTTTGGTCTGACGAGTGCACATTTCAAATGGTTTTTGGAAATCATGGGCGTTGTGTCCTCACGAGGAAAAGGACCATCCAGATTGTTATCAGCGCGAAGTTCAAAAGCCAGCGTCTGTGATGGTATTGGGATGTGTTGGTGCCCATGGCCTGGGTAATTCACACATCTGTGAAGGCTCTATTAAAGGATTTGACACACCGGATGCGTAACAAATAAACCACACGAAAACACAAAATGTTCAGATGCAAAATGTTCGGGTCAAATCTTTTCACAACAGATACGGCACAAATTTGCGACAGAAACACAGGAAAACTAATTTATGACGTTTTGACAGCTCACTCTGAATAAGGCAAAAGAGGACAGAGGAAGGACAGGAAAGAAGACGAATAGAAAAGTGAAGTGCCAAGGGCCCCGAAGGTTGCCGGCAGTCACAGCTTGCATCAGAGTATTGCCGATCACAAAAACCGATTACCTGTCATGTAGCCACTAAGCTAGTAGCCTAGTTCATTTTCATGGATAAAGTTTAAAATTCAAGACATCTAGCTACGGTGGCCAATGAGAGTGAATGATGCTGCAACAGCCCGAAACATCTCTGATCGGAGAAACGCGCTGCAGTTTTGAATGTTAGGAGTCGCTGACTGAACAGCAGCCAACTTATGGTCGGCCAACGCGAAAATAATCAGGGCTCTTGTCCAAGTGGCTACATTGGACACTTAGGCCAAAAATATAGTTAAAATATGTCTTTACAAGTCAAATTTGAATGTTGGGGCTTACGGACAGTTGGATTATGCTGCATGAAAAGTATGGAGGCATTTTGTGCTTTTAAATGTTGTTTTTTTTTTAACGCTTGAAAAAGTGGCGTCCATTGACTTCAATTGACTTGGATTTGTCTTCAATGCAGTTTTTCTTTAACTCCAAAAGTTTTTTGAGGAATAAAGAAATTCATGAGCCCTTCGATTAGCCTTGTGGCGAGTTGGGCTCTAAATAGCGGGTGCATAGGTGCATGTATGCACCCGGTTGTCGGCAGGTGCACCCAAAATTTAAAGTCGGATGCACCGCGTGCAGCAAGCAAAATCTGCCCCCGAAATAAATCCACTTTCTACAAACGCGCTCATCCTTACCTGAAATGATATATTTTATCTGTAAGGCATGAAAATTAATGACAAAATCGATGGGACTACAAGACTGTGGAACACGTTTGGTCTGAGGTCGCATGTCATCATTGGTTGATTGCGTAATGTATATTTCTCATCAAAGACTTTCCCTGATCCAGGATCAGGGATTTTATGGGACATTTGCATTTGCACTCCGCGGCACTAGGGGGTGCCATCACCTTAGACCAGGACCCCACCAATGGGACGCGGCCTAATGGGAGAAATAAATGACATTTTACACTGATTGGGTGGACACTTGAAATTATGCATGCGTATAATCGGGTAGACACTGGGGAAATTGTGACTGAGATTCATGTTTGAAGATCCATTTGTGTTGGTTGATGAATGCACTTACTCGTTGGATGTTAAGTGGCTGCTCAGACTGGGTAGATCAGTCAATAAATTGATTGATTGGTATGACCAGATGAACTTAAATGCAAACAGCTAGAGGGCAATCCAGCAGTAAGCCGTGGATTACTATAGGCCCTCTTATCATCTCTGATGGCACGCCGCTGATTGAGAGGCTATTGACTTGGAGGAATGTCTTGCAGTCTGAGGTAGGCAAGTTGATAAAATGAGACTTGGTTGATGCGTTTGCTCGCAGGGAAAATAATTGGGAAAACTCAACCTCAATCCGAAAAATGAAAGGCTCGCTTTTTTGCAGCATAGCAACCGCATTCAGTGTGTAAAATCTCATGCTCAATCAGCAGTTCAAACTATATATTTTTTTTTGCATTCGGTGTGTCAAGGCCCTAATGCTGAAAGGTACATACAGGTTTTGGAGCAACATACGCTGCCATCCAAACAACTTCTTTTACAGGGACGTCCCTGCTTATTTCAGCAAGACAATGCCCAGCCACATTCTGCACGTGTTACAACAGCATGACTTTGTAGTAATGAGTGCGGGTAATAGACTGGTCTGCCTGCCGTCCAGACCCGTCTCTCATTGAAAATGTGTGGCACATTATGAAGTGCAAAATACGACAACTGAGACCCCGGACTGGAGTCGTAAATCAAGCAAGAATGGGAAAGAATTTCACCCGCAAAGCTTCCACAATTAGTGTCCTCAGTTCCCAAATGCTTATTGAGTGTTGGTAAATGGACTGCATTTATAGCACTTTCTAGTCACATGATATGACTCCAAAGCGCTTTACAACTATGCCTCACATTCACCCCGATGTCGGAGGCTGCCATGCAGGTCGCCACCCTGCACATCAGGAGCAGTGCGGGGTTCAGGGTCTTGCTCAAGGACACTGTTAAAAGGAAAGGTAACGTAACAGAGTGGTAAACATGCCCCTGTCCCAGCTTTTTTGGAACTTGGAGGCATAAAATTCAAAATGAGTGAATATTTCCAAAAAAACTAATTGAAAATTAAATATCTTCTTTGCAGAGTAATCCATTGAATGTAGGTCAAAAAGGATTTGCAAATCATTGTATTCGGTTTTTATTCACGTTTTACAAAACATCCCAACTTCATTGGAATTGGGGTTTTTACCTTTTTATAATAGTTGTAAAAGTATAATTCTATGTCAAGAGACAAATCCACCCAACTTGTATTGATATGCATTGAAGAGGAAATGTCCGAACAGGAAGTCGAGGAGAAGCAGAGTGAGAGAAGGGGACAGGGCAGAAGGAGAGGGACAGAAGACACAAAGCACATGTACCAATCACTTCCCTGACCACTACAAACGGGCTTTTCCCCTCTTGCCCTTGGACGCTACGAACCTATGCAAGGATAAGCCTGACTATGATAACAGCTCAAGGCTTAGGTAGACTGCATAACAAAGCAAAATTTTTAGCAGAGTTGCACTGAACTGTTCATGTGCTACACATCCCTGCCAGAGAGGTCATTACGGTAGCGAGCAGGACGACTTGCCTTCTTTTTCTGCGGCGGGTTGCCGAGGTGAGGTGGTGTGCCGTGGTCCGGGTAACCGGCGCTGTAGTGCGGCTCGGCGTACGGCGACGGGGAACCCCCTGTCGCATCAGAGAGGACACCCTGTCCCCCGCCCATTCCGCCGAAAAATGCTTCAGCAGGGGAGAAGCCCCCGGCCTCTGACTGCGAGACACGACGGTCGCTGGAGGGGCCGCGGGCAGCCAGCCCCTCTCCCAGGTTGGCGTTGAGCGGCGAGCAGGTGTAGATGAGGTTAAACTCTGTGCGGAAGGCCTGCTCCCTGGCCGGGCCCTCGGGTGCCGTGGTGACGGGGGCCGATGACGGAAGAGGGGCTGCCGCAGGAGTCTCTGGCGTTACTGCAGTAAAGTCCTCGGCTGCTACAGAGGCCGGCAGGGCGGGGCTCTCCACGCCGGAGGGCAGCGGGAGGTCGGGGTACGGTGGGCGCTGTCCTTCGTAGTCTGGGCACAAGCAGGGCTGCAGAGAGGGGAGAGATGGGCATCCTGGGGTCTAACACAGTCTATCCAAACACACCACCTTCACCTCATCTGGCAGGGAACCACTTTACAGGGGAACAGGGGTGTAACGATACTGAATCGATTCTGAATCAATGTTTAAGGCATATGACCGCCATGGAGCGAACATCCGAGTTTTCCCTTTTCTTTTATTAAACCTGACGCAGCCTTGAACGAAAGTGCCAAACATCAAAGGGCATGAGAAATGCTTCCGGCAAAAAAAAAAAACTTGACTGTTTCGGCGACATGCTGCACGGAACCAAGTAAAGGACTACAGAATCGTCTCCTTGTAAGCAATTAGGTCACTCTAATCTTGTCCCTGTTTACTTTGCTCAATTAGCAATCAAACAAGTGATTCGCTTTTTTAATTTGTTGAATGAGTAGAGCTGTTTATCAAGACAGCATTTTTGATTGCCGCATTCTGAAAGTTAAATGGGCATAGATTTGCAAGAACGCGTATTTGGCCATTTCGTGTGATTGTGACCATTTATAGCTCACATTCACGTTTCATTCGCTTTAATGTTTCCCACCTTGTGTATATTTTAGATGCTTGAGATTCAGAGCAATCTGAAAATAAATCTCTTTATTTTTATTTTATCATTATAGATCTCCTAAAAATACCACAATGGCAACGTTTACATGGGTAGTTTTCCTCAATCTGACTGAAATCGATCGGAATAAGTGAATCTGATTTGATCTGTATACATGAAGTTTAAGTCAAGAGATCCACGTTCAATCTGCGTTGACATGGCCCCAGCTGAATCCGATTGTGTTTTTTTACCTGCGAATTACGTCACTCTGCGTACGTCACTTCACTTACGAGCCTCTTGCCTACTAGGAGCGCATGCGCGGACCAAATAATCCTCTTTATCAACAAAATCCGCTCCACTCAGTTGTTTACATGGAGCATGGAGCGGATTATCAATCGGCGTAGACTACCTCTTAAAATCCGATCCGAAATACAATCGGATCCAGGTGAATCAGATTGGCTAAGGTGTTTATATGAGACATTTCGAATCTGATTGACCTTTCAATCTGATTGTAAATAGGATTTTTGGACCCATGTAAACAGGGCCAATGAGAGATGAAATGCTGAGTTGGGATGTGGCGATGTTGAACAATTTTGATGAGACAACTTGCCGTCATGGATTTGCGTGTAATTTCTAGAAACATACACATCGGAACGATTTAAAATGCCATCGGGAAGAAGCCTGAGTTTAGATTTCGCTAACTGCAGGTGCTCCGCCCTTCCCTAAATCTGCTCCCATGTACTTGGCCTAAATAACCATAAAGAAATTTGGCCAGTAGCCTATAATGATTAAGATGTGATGGTGAAAAGCAGACAACCCTAAGTGGGCTACGGTGTTAGACTGAAAGCATGCCAATTTGAATAATTAGAAAAAAATCTTCCCCTGAATTACATCTATCATTATAGCATTTTAGGACATTATTCAAGATTAATTTAAAACAGATTTGTTATTAGATTGCCCTGGAGTTTAAGCATCTAAAAAATACACAAGGTGGAAAACATTCTGAAAAGCAGATGAAACGTGAATGTGAGATAAATTATCACAGTCGCACAAAATGCTGTGTCAATGGCAATCATGTTCAAGCAGTGCTGTACTATGGCCATTGAAATTTCATAATGCAGCAATCAAACATGCCGTCTTAATACACAGCTCGACTCATTCAACTTATAGAGTAAACAAATCCACCATTTGATTGCTAATCAAGCAAAGTAAACGGGAACAGGTATATGTTTCTTAGAGTTGCCTAACTGGTTAATAGGATGACGATTTTGTTTTCATGTCCTTGGCTCCTCTCAGCACGTAGCCAAAAAATACTGATGTCAGTCAAGTTTTTTCCGGAAGCATTTCCCATGCCCTTTGATGTTAAACACTTTCGTTCAGGACAGCGCGGGGGTTAAATAAAGGAAAAGGGAAAGCTCTGTTCGCCCCATGGTAGCAGGTGGCGTTACTACGCTTTAAAAAAAAAAAAAAAAAACAGTGATTCAGAATCATTACACCCCTACAGGAGAAAGATCTCAAATGTGAAATACGTGGAAAAAAAAAAAAAAAGTTCAGAAATGCACGCTTTAATTCTAAAGTAACAAACAATATTGATACTCCAGAGCAAATTAGATCAAAAACTGAAGCTTCAAAAGAATTGGTCCATTATATCAAAGTTTTAACACTGTTTTGATTAATGAAACCACTGAAGAGGCAAGTGACTCACCTCAGGCGAGAGAGACTCAGGTCTGTGTACAGGTGAGCCCTCAGGAGAGGATATGTTCTATGTGGAGACAAAACTTAATGTCAAATCCATTGCCAGGCAGCTCCACAAAAGTGCGTTAAAACACTTAAAATAGGAATGGACACTCCAGCCTGGAGCGCATCCTTCAGTTAAACAGGAGGTAAAAATATATGGCAGTTACGTTCACATGCATTCGACAGGCAGATGCTCATCATCTAAAGTCATCAAGCAACTGAGTGAAACATCAAATGCGTGTCAGCAATGGTTCATGGGGTAATCAGTGCCAATAAACATTCCATGAAATGCTAATGAAAATGTGCCAGCTGGACGTTACCTCAAACTGCAGTGGGGTGTTGCAGCGGCTGGTGGACAGCGAGGGCAGGGGGGAGTAGGACAGGCTGTAGCCGTTGTGCCTCTCCTCCTCAGCCCCCAGGATGAGTGCGCAGGAGGCAGCCAGCAGGGGGTGCGCGGGGTCAGAGGTCAGGGGGGGCGTGATGGGGGACAGCGGCCTGAGCAGCTCGGCCGAGGGCAGAGGGGGCGCTTCCGAGGCGTACTTTGATTTCCGCTTCTTGAATGGTGCCGTCAGTTCTGCGGGGTGAGCCGACAGACAGCACGAGGTCAAGCAAATGCGACATCGGCATGCTGCGACAACAACATTGAGAATACGATCACATCAGCCTCGGAGATGTAGTACATCCAGTACCGCAACTGTTAAGGCCAGCAGCCAAGCCCAGCAGACCTTGTGAAAATAAGTCCACAAATCCAGTCATAAGAACAACAGTAAGTGCTGACAAGAGCAGGCCAGTCAGCCTCAGATGGCCATTAGTCATTTCCTCCCCAAAAGTGACTTTTTTTTACAAAGGCATTCATATTTGATTCTCTAAGTTCGCCATGTATAATCTACATTCCTATTGCTAGCCATGCAATTTGCAACCGCAAAAAAAACAGCAATAGCACTATATCTGAACTATGTAAAGGAGACATTGCTTCGGGGTCGCTTCAGGTTTCATATGGGGAACACCTGGAAGGCTCTGTTTGTTGGCTGACAGGACAATAAATGGGAGCTGAGAGACAATACAGTGCAGGTGGCCTGACTGGAAACAGGCCAAACCTCATCCCCTACAGCTCAGACTGTAAAGCACACATTTGTATGACTATGAGCTCAGAAAGACCAACCTACAGCAGGGGGGGGGGGGTTGAGAGTCCCAGACTGCTATAAAATACACAGAAAATGACAACTGGTACGTGCAGGCTGTGTGTTTCTGGGCGGGAGGGGTGGTCATTAGGACATGTACCAGTTTTAAAGGGATTGGAGACGCTGGGGCTACTGCTGTTGCTCTGCTGCGAAGAGACCGATTCTGTCCCATCCTCGGCGTTGACTGAAAACGTGCTTTCGTCCTGCGCCTGCTTGATCCACCGCTGCAAAAAGCACCATAAACATGAGACAAATGTTGGAAACAGTCTTGGGTTGGCCTACATTTTATGCATAAAGAATCAGACATACAATGCAATCAGGAGGAGAACTAAATGTGTAATAATACTTAAGTTGGTCTGAACAAGTTTGCAAAGGCATGGATGAGTTCTTGAGGAGCTGACAGCTGTACGATGTCTGATGGTGGGGAAAATTGGCCTACAGAACAGAACTTTTAAAAATTTTTGTGACTTGAGCATCAACGAAAGGTTTTACAAATACCTTCCTTTAGTCAAAAAAAAAAAAAAAATATATATATATATATATACTCTTCCAAAAAAGACACTATACAAATATTGAATTATTGATTACACTTTCTTTTCAATACGTTTTCCACATTTGTCAAAACATTTCATGTATAATAAATTGACGCCAACAACAATATATATATATATATATATATGTGGGCGTATGTGGAAAAACGCCCCAACCACAGGCAGGCCCACCTTCTTGAAGGATCCGTAAGAGCCGTCCACATTGATAGGACGCCTGCGTCGCTCAGGTGTGAAGGGCGAGCCGAAGCGGACGTAGTGTTTTGGGGTGGTGCAGATTAGGGGGGAGTGGGATAGACCAGGCAGCATGTTGAGGGTGGTGGCCAGCACCGTTGGGTCGGTGGTGATCCGCAAGGGCCTGTCCACGGGGCACTCCGGTTTCTCCAGCACTTTGTCATTCAACCACTCGGTCACAAGATACTGTGCAAAGAAAGAATGAACAGTCTTGTCTGTGCCCTCTTCCATCTTGACGATTGGATTTCTTTGTAAAAATGACCTTGCTAAATTTGTAACAAGAGTGGTCAGAAAGACAACAAAGCTCGCCGGGGCAAGGTTAAAGTTTTTCTGCACGCGGACGGACGCGAACGCCGGGGGTACGACAATAGCTCTCCGGACATTATTCGTCCGGCGAGCTAAAAAGCAAAAAAGGTGAACAGAAAAAAAGCATCAAATAATTTCAGTATACGTGTAGACTGCATCAAAAAATCCTGAAGATTACATACTTACCCATCAAGCTTATCAGGCAAAACCCCTGATAGGTTTCAGAATACAGTAAATACAGAATCATCCAAAAATACAGCGTAAACAAAAAAGTAGACGAAAATGGCAATACAAGCTTAATTAAATACAGCAGTTCACAAACAATATCAAAGACAACTTCCTGTTCATTTCCTGAAAATAAATAAGTAGGGGGAATACAACATGGCTATTCAGTGAAAATGTGTTATTTCACACGCTCCCCAAAGTAAGTGTGTACCTTCTTAGTTTTAGGGTATCGAAGCTGGGCCTTGTTTCCCTGGGCCCCTGAGGTCACGCCTCCCAGGCCGTCAGTATCGAGGACCTGCCCCCCGGCGAGTGCCCCCTCCCCGACTCCCGGCTCTGTTACTGTGGCGCCCACGGTGCCTTCCTCAGCAGTGCCCTGCGCCTGCTCGGCGGCCTGCTGCGCCAGGGCCTGTCGCTGGCGTCGGGCGCGCTGCGAGGAGCTGGAGCGGTAGCGCGACATGCGGCTCTTCGGCCGGGGCTTGGAGGGCCTGGGCTGGGCGGGCTTGTTCGCAGCAGGCGTGGCGGGACCCTTCTCCAGCTCCGTGGGCGACACCTCCTGAAGGCAGATTACATGGTACAGAGAAAGACAGCAGCTGAAAGCGAAGGCTCTTCTGAGCATAAAAGCTTCAGACATCAAGGAGCAGGAGCACTGCAGAATGAGAAGCTGCCAAAGGGGGGAAACTGTATAAAGGAGAAGGTGGGAGAGCAAAGAAAGAGCTACAGTAGGAGAGATGGATGGATAGAGAAAAGGTGAAGAGATCTGAACAGACGAAGAGATGGAGTGAAGCGAGACACTGAGAGAAAAGTGGACAGGGGACTCACAGTGACGTAGGAGGCTCGTCGCGTGCTGACTCCGACTCCACCACTCGATGGGGCGTGGGGCCCAGGGGGCGAGGCCCTGTCCTCCTCCAGCTCAGGGCCCTCCTGTTTGGGCTCCTCGGGGGCCCCGCTCTGGCTCTGAGACGACCTCTTCTTCCTCCTCTCCAGCTTCTCGAACACGTGCATGATGGCCTCCACCTTCTGGTCCTCTCGAGTCTGCAGACCCAAAACAGTCTTTATTACACCAAAAAAACTATAGATCAGGAGATTCTATTTTATCTTCGAGAAAAGGCATAGTGCTAACTATTATTGAGAAAGTGACCGAAACTGCTCTCGCGATAAGAAAGACTTGAGAACTACAAACACTAGCAAGTGAGTGTCAACCATTTTCAAAGGTTCCAATAGGTCATCAAACCAAAACGACACTGAGGAGTTCTAAAAGCAATCCATTTTCATGGGAAACCAATCTTAAACCTAATTTTGGGTACTGCATTGGGCCATTTTCGGGAGGGGGGGATTACTACTTACTATTCCTAAATTCGTCATTTTCATTAGAGCCCAACCAACCCAAACCCTTTTTCCCTCCACACTATGCATTGACATGGGCAGAAAAAGAAGTGTTTTTAATCTGCTTCAGTTAGGGCAGCAGGTATGAGATGAAGACCCTGATGGATGTGATGATGATTATGCATCAGGGGCGTGACAGAAACGTACCCGCCTATTGGGCAGTGCAGCTCCGCCCTCTTCAAGCTCCTCCTCTTCTCCATCCTCCAGCTTCACCCCATCACAGAGTCTCTCCTGGAACAGAACCCAGCCCACAGACTTCACTAAACGCACAGAGGGGATTTAAACTTCAGTGAATCAGCCAAAAATCCACTGGCTAGAGCCCAGTCACAGTCAAGGAGCAATCAAAGAATTAAAAACAATGGGAGAGGCTTTTAAGATCTAATTTACTGTACAATAAAAAAAAAATCAGTTCAGTGCTTCAGGCATGAAAATGGCTCAAAGAGCGAATTCAAACACTAGAAAAAAAATTCTTCAAAGACGTTTTTGTGGTTATGCACAAAACGCGCAAAGTGGTTAAATATTCCAGAGTGGTTTAATATTGTTCTGATGTGATGACGATGACTGTCATTGACTGGACACACCTCTGAGTCGCTCGTGGCCTTGGCATCGGCCGGGTCCTCGGGCGGCTGGTTGCTGTCGTCAGACACGACCCCTTCCAGCTCTTTCCGCCGGGCCTTCCTGCGACGCGTCTCCGCCCCCACCAGGGTGGGCAGTGTGGGGGGGCGAGGCGACTGATCTGGGGGACTCAGGTTGTGCTTCTGGACTGGGCAGCTCTGGTTTCCCTTGTGACACGCACAGTCCACTTTGTATTTGCTGAAGCGAAGTCAGAAGAGCGACCAAACTCAACACAGGCCAGGGCTTAAACCAAGAGACACAAACTTCTTCAGCCCATTCACAAACCTCTGCTCAAAGCCTCAGTTTCAGTCTTACAAGAGTAGGACAATCTGTAGCTTGTGGCCATGTCACTTTTAAACCTACTTCCCTGTTCCTCCAAACAGCTTTTACAACAAGCATGCCTTGATGCTGACAACTGATTGCATGAAATAGATTCACCACCACCAAGGAGGTTACAGATATTGAGATCTCTCCATTTACTGTATTTTCAGCCAGGCCTTATTAAAAAAAACCTATATCCAACCTTGTACTGTGTACTTGCTTTTACTACATAACTGCTTGCATACTTAAGAACAAGGGGTTAAAACTAGTAGCTAGAAACAGATATCTGTTAGATGGGATAAGGATATAAGGATTGTAAATTAATATAAATAAATTTTGACCCTCACACCTGACTCCACTGAAATGCAGCTCAAAAAATATCTAGACCAGGGGTTCCCAAACTCTGTCCTGGGGCCTCCCTGTGTAAGCTAGTTTTTGTCCCAACCATAATTGCCATCATAGGACTTTAACAAGTTGTTAATTTTTCCAAATTGGGTGCTTTTTACCTTCGCCAGCAACTTCGCTGACGAAGGTAATGTTTTGATCCCCGTGTATTTATTTGTTTGTGTGTCTGTCTGTATGTGTATCGAATAACTCAAAGTACCAAACGGAATTTCATAAAATTTGGTGGGTTGATTTGGCATGACCTGAGGATCAATCGATTAGATTTTGGGAGTGATCGGGTCAAAGGTCAAGGCCACGAAAAGGTCAAAACCGACTTTCGGCCATATCTCGGTCAATTTCTATCCGATCGGCATGAAACCAACGCCAGTGGCGAGGGATTCAGTGGCGTCGGCGAAGGTATGCGCTCTACCGAGTGCCCGTTCTAGTTGTGTTATATGTTATTTGGTTTTAAGGCAGATAGAAATAGAAATATCCATTTGTGCCATGAAGAATAAAAGACCGAATAAAAGAACCTTGCATATAGTTTTGTTTTTTTTTTCCAGTGTGGCAAGCAATTTCTGGTAATAACATTATTAAACAGATCAAATGAGGTACTGAGAAAATCAGTAACCTCCAAATTACGTTGCTGAAAACAGGTGATTAGAGTTCTTTCAAAATAATTTGCTTGCACTCCGTAACAAAAACATAACATAAAACAGGTTTGACTGTAATTTGCTTGTTTAGCAAATTGTTAGTTTTTGCAACCATGAGCCCACAGTTTCACCAATCAGGAACCCACTGATTTTTTTCCTTTGATTGGGTACATTCTTTCCCTCTTTTTATGCAGTTATTACTCATATATTGCAATTAGGATGCGGAATTTATTCCTCCCTGTTTGTATGCATATCTGTCAAAATACGGTTTGTCAAGAGAGGATAAATTGCTGCTCTGAACAAAAATGCACCTAATTAAGACAAATGAACAGCTTGTTAAAATCCTATGATTGCAAACCAGGGTGGAGCAAACATCAGCACACACGGGGAGGCCCCAGGACCGAGTTTGGGAACTCCTGATCTAGACATTGGAGTTTTGCTCGGGTACAAGAGAACAGGGACAGAAGAATAGAACAGGAGAAGGGACAGTTAGCTCCACACTGACAAGGACAAGAACGGCCTCAGCCACAAGTCATTAATACGGGAAGGTAAGAACAGTGGCTGACCAGCTGTTGAACTCGTAGTCGAACCCGATGGTGACCTCACAGTCCTTGGTGATGTGGGTCACGGCGTAGATGCACAGGTGAATCATGCCCTCGGCGATCATGTGACGCACCTGAGGGAGGGAGGGAAGGGTCACGGTCAGAGCTGTGTTTTTAACTGCTCCAATAAGCACTGGCCACGCCCCTGCCGGTGTGACTGGATGTGGAGTCAGCAGGAAAGGAAGAAGGAAGAAGGAAGAAGGAAGAAGGACACCCCTCCCCCCCACCCCCCCACGGGACAGGACATCAGGCCATTCTGGGCCAGTGAGTGTATATTGGATCTTTAGAACTGAATATTAATGTTGAGGATGCTGGATTAGATGGTGATCACATTTAAATAAAAATCCTAGAGTAATAAACTTATTCCTGGGGCACGGCTGAAAATATGTGGGAGTACACTTTTCACAAAGAAAACAATTATTTTGAATCTCAGAGATATAATGTCCAGTCTGGCAAGAAAAACAAGGTGTAGCTTTCCTGACAATTTCTTCCCACAAAAACATGGGAGAGCACAGCTAAGGAGAGGCTGAACATCTTACAACATTGGAGCAAGCCTTACGTACTACCCAAATGAGCACAGAGCATAAATGCAAGGTCTCAACATTGTCAACACAGAAAATCAGAGGCCACTTCAGACAACCTATGGTTTTGTGGTGTAATGTACTGAATAGCAGTCACCAACAGAGGGCACCGATTCATAACAATGCACAGGAGAGCAGCTGAGTTAACCTGCTAAGTGGAACAGGGCAGCATTTGATCCCGTGAATGAAGATGGTGTTAAATGCGGATATGACATTTACAGCTGCAGCATGAGCCACCTTTGGCTTTACAGTCGAGTAAAACCTTGTGCTGATAGTGCCATTGCCCCACTCGCTATAGAGCCGTGGTTCCCAACGCAGTCCTCAAGGACCCCCCCGTCCAGCAGGTTTTGGATGCAGCTTCACTTTAGCACACCTTATCCATTTCAGGCCCAATACAGCTTCATGCACACCCTGGTCAGGTAGATGTTATTCAACCAATCAGCATGAAGCCCTTAAATGGATCAGGTGTGAAAAAGTAGACCTGGAACAGAAACCTGCAGGGCAGGGGGTCCTTGAGGACTGGGTTGGGAACCACTGCTCTAGTGTGTACTTGAGCCTCAGGATGGCACAGCTCACCTCGGCATTGGGCGTGCAGGACCTCCTGATGAAGCGCGCGTCGTTCCCGAACGTTCGGGCGTCAACACACATCTCCACCTCGTTGAACTTGGAATAGAAGAGCACGAAAGGGTAGGGTCTGCACGAACAGTCACAAAGGGGGAAGACATCGGTCAAAACAGTGTAATGCACCGCAGTTTGGCTGACATGATAAGGATCATATAATGCAGGAGATGCTGCCGCAGTTTAGAGCTTCCATTCACACCCTGCTGCAGCTATGACTGACATGTGGAATTCTGTGAACCCTCTTCCCTCAGAGGGAGGCTAATCAAGGCTAAAAACACTTTCCCAAGTATCTGCAGCGCTTCACACCAATGGAATAACATTCGGACATTTTTTTAGTGCAGAGACAAAAAAGTGACGTGCATTACAGGGCACCTCAGAGACAGCGTTAAAGATGCACGTGTCATTGTGGAGTGAGATCTCACTTTTTGAAGAAGTGCCCGTTAACCTCGAACTGCTGCTTGAGCATGACCTTCCCCCTGTACTCGATGATGAGCGTGTCCGGCTCCAGGTCCCGCGCCGCCCGGAGGATCTTCCTGTGCTTCTGGACCCGAGTCACCCGGCCCAACTGCAGCTGCATGTGAAACCAGCAGTCACCAAATGTACAGTATATTCACATGCACCTGTGAACACACACGCACACACGCACACACACACACACGCACGCACAGAAAGCCCCACCTGCATCTGCGAGCCGATGACCGTGTTGTTGCAGGCCAGCTCGGTGCGGTTAATGGTGTCCATGGCAGAAACGTTGGGCGCTTTGCCCTCGGAGGCCTTGCTGGCGTTGCGGTGGAGCTGCAGCAGCGTCTGCACGTCGGCGCTGTACTGGTTGGCGAAGGCCTCCTCGTACTGGTCCGTCCACTGCCTGATCCTGCTCTCCCAGCCCTCCGCCGTGTTCTCGTCCAGAGTGTTGGCCTCCGTTGTGGAGTTCTGCAAAGCAGGGCGCAATTCACACACTCACCACACGGGGCACTGTCTCACCCCACAGACTCATTTATGACAGTACTGCTAACAAGCATCAAAGAGGCGAATACATGACTACCAGCTTCTAGTGCAGGGGGATTTTGAATGAGAAAAAAAATCTCAGAAGTCAGAATAAAGTAAAATTCCTTCCTATTTGCATTCAGGCTGGGTTTGCTCGCTCAGTCAAGGCGCTGCTAGTGGTGCATGTGTGACCTCCACCATCCCTGTAATGCATTATACAAATAATACCAATGTTTGCCTGTTGTGTATGAGCCTACATAAGGCTTTATAAGTCAGCATTTGTGTCACAGACTGAGGAAAATAACTGCAGTGAAGCAAGACATTTGAAAATTTACTTACAGAATTATTAAGCAATGAAATTTCAGAATTTACAGACACCAGCATCTATATTTGGGCACTGGGGCTAATACTGCAGCGGCGTTGCAAACTGTGGCCTCCTCACGCAAGAGCACCTTTGTACAGTTTGATGCTTGGTGATCCCATATTTGGGAGGAGGGGACTGGACAATCCGAAGATATTAAATGTATTCGCGAGTCATGGCCTTGGAGATGACATTGTTATTGTCTTACGAGGAGGTATCTTTAAACTTGCCTTCATCCTCATGGACTTCCTGGAACCCTCTCTGAAGGCCTGTGGAAGAATCACATAGTGTTGGGTCGGAGCAGAATCTTCTGGGTGAAGCATTTCAGTATACCGAAGTGCACTTATGTTTTAAGACGAGTGCAATTAGAGAGACAAGAAACCTTTATTTGGTCATTAAAATGCTTTCAACACGTATAAGAGACCTAAACTGCCATACTGCTGAATTCACAGGACTAAATTTAGGCAGTAGTTCTAACAAAAAGTAAACCGCTATCAATCCTCCCTTGTTTCTCTACTTGAAACTTCTTCCAATGCATTCCTATTTGAGAGACCAAAGTCCGCTCCATTGGGGGCATTCCAGTTACAGCAGCTAATTAACTTTTAATTTTGTCGTTATGACTTCAACACTGATTCCTTCCTGGAGTATGCAATAGATCGGTTAATAATGTTAATCAGTAACCTCAGTGTGAAGGCCCGCTTTGTGGGACCAAAGCCATCAGCAAGAGGCAGTCGGTCAATATCTCCCAGACAGTCCTGAACAGGATAGCCCTCAAGATCGCTCTCACACCTGTGTTTATTGCATGCACATGTTCAACTTCCCCAGGTCAAAAGTAGCACTTAAGCGAATGTTTAGTGTCGCTTTGAGATTTAAGAGGAGCAGAGGAGAGAACTTTGGTCCATACATTACTGTGTAAAGGAATGTCACATGCCTCAAATAGCGTCATTGTAACTTCCATCTATATGTGTGCGTGCAAGTCAAGTTCAGTAAAAGATTATGGAGTTGCAGACGACAGGTGTTGGACTAAGGTGTCAAACATGGTTCAGTGACTTGAAAGCTATAAATAGCTTGTTACTCAGTGAAATGCCTATAACTTCAGGAAGTGACCATTCAGGAGCCCTGATTGACAGGCCAGTGGTCGCCCTCACCTTGATCTTCTTGCCCTTGGGGGCGGTACGGGCCTTCTCCGTGCTCTTCTTCCTCTTTTTCGGCTTGTTCCTCTTAATGCGGTTGACGGTCAGGGTGATGCTGGTGGGCGTGTGCTGCGTGGCAGTGTAGGAGACCGTTGATGGTGACACCTCCTCGTCTCCGCTCTCCGTGGCGCTGCTCTCTCCGACTGCGGGCAGCCATGTGCGGGGAGAAGGGAGAGGAAAGAGACGTCAGTCTCAAAGCCAGCTCTGAGATGAGGCTACACTGGGTTAAACCTGGCCGGTTGATGTGGATAAGGAAGGTGAGGCCCTCTGCTGAGGCTCTTACCGGACACATTTTCAGGTTTCCGGCGCTGAGCATCCACCCCTTTCCTTCGGTCCAGGCCCCTGTCACGGTTACATAAATGAAGAAAGCATAAAAAACCCTGATATGGTGATACTGATTCAAGCACCACCACCTTCCCCCTCTACAAAAGCCCCTATTCCACCTCTCCAAACCCCTTCTTCCCCCTTTCCAAAAGCCCCAATTCCACCTCTCCAAAGCCCCTATTCCCCCTTTCCAAAAACCTTACCTTTCCAAAACCCTTCTTCCCCTTTTCCAAAAGCCCTATTCCCACTTTCCAAATCCTTTCTTCACCTTTTCCAAAAACCCCTCTTCCCCCTTTCCAAAAGCCCCTAGTTCCCCTCTCCTGAAACTCTTATGCCACCTCTCACACTCCATACGCCCTCCTACCCGTGCCCCTGTCCTCACCTGCAGTTCTCACACTTGATGAGGAAACCGTCCTGTCTGAGGCTGCAGTGGCACCAGCTGGCCACGCCCCCCTCTTCATCTGAGGAGCTGTCACTGTCAGCGGAGTTGTCGTCGTCGTCGTAGCGCGAGCGCAGGACGCCGTTGAGCTCCACGCGGGGGATAATGGTCTGGGAAGGGGGTGAGGCGGGCGGGGTTGGAGGAGGGGGGGCGCCATAGTTGTGATCCTGAGAAAAGAGCGAGCTCTTTAGACCAAGTGCAAATCAGCAATCAGGAAAATGCAACGTTGAGAAAAGAAAATAAAGGCTGAACAGTGCAACTGGATCATTCAAGCACATTCGCCAGCTGACATTCAAGACCAGCCTGGGCAAAACCCAGATGAATCTCACAATGACACACCACACTGAGCAGCCACTAGAGGGCACAGTTGCATCACTTTTCCCCCATTATTTAACAAGGCGTACAGTCTATTGTAACTGTGGAAATTCTACTAATAAAAAAATTGCAAAAACCCCATAAATTAAAATCTTTACAGACATGGTCCCAAAGAAGCTCCATACAAGATATAAAGTGAATCTAGCCAGCAGTTTTGGAAAAGATGGTGATAGATTTTGCCAACAGAACACAACCATGATCATGGTAACAGCACTGGACGCAGGGACTTGCCATTGACTCTTCATTTTGACTCTGAATCAATGGTTACATTAACCCATCAACTGGCCATTAGGCTACTACTTTTGAAGAGATGGGTGAAATTTAAAAATAATGAGAAATATAATTCCCCACCCAATGCTCTGTGTGCAGTATAATGGGCCTTTATGATTAGTTCTGCCTGCCCCCCAGTTACTGTTGCTAAGCCCCCCTGTCTATGCAGTGCAGTTCCAAAATGACAAACACAAAGCAGAAGTTTGAGCACCACTCTTTTACATGTATTACCAATAATACTGCAGTTTGTTTCTGACCAAATACGTCCAACTTGTCCAAAAAAGTTGTCCGAAGTTGTTAGTCCATGTATTAGTTACCAAGTCAACAGGTAGCAGTTGGCAAGAGTTTCTAGAGACAGACAGGAGCATCAAATATTTTCATGGGAGCTAAGCAAAATACTGCAAAGGACGACACAAGCAGCAAATGCATTTTAGCTTCATAAAACTACTTGGAGAAGACCTGGACTCGTGAACCCTCACACAAGCTTCCAGTCATAGTAGAACTGGTGTCCTGTCAGTGGAGAACAAGCAGAATTTATCGCCAACACTGAAGCAGCCAGTTAGGCTATGTAAAATGTTCAGGGGATGTGATTGCAACTGAGCAGGGTGGGTGTGCGGGCGAGACCTTGACACCGCTACTCAACCCCACGATCACTAATGCACAGACTCTAGCTCCAAATGTCCAAGATGGCAGCTTCCGTATGATGAATATTTAGGCTCCATTTCTGTACAGAGTTAGGAAAAGGGGAGGCATCATTCATCTTAATATGCAGTCTATGATCGAAACCTGCTGGCTAAGCTATGAGCTCTCGGTGTACAACAGTTATTTGTGTTCTTGTCATTTTTAAGGGGTCTTCAGAGAGAAGTGTAACCTCAAAGTGTAGTATTTTGATAAAAATTCCCATGGTTGCCATGGAAACGGCACTTTACTGTCAAAATCTGAAAATATTTTGTGGCATTGATATTTCAATAACCCATGGTCAGATTTTACTAAAATTAGTCTGATATGTAAGGTTTAACCCTCTCCAGGCTCATGTTGCAAATTTGCAACAATAAATCAATTGATGACTGACTATAAAATATAAAGACCACATGGGAAATGGTTTGATAAAGTTACCCTTCCAGCTCAGTATTGCAAAAATACAACGTTAGTTCCTATTGCAGCCACTACTGTATAAGAACTTTTCTCCATGAATGAAATATTTTTCATATCTCAAAATAATAAATTGGTTTGGAGAGGGTTAAAGCCCTAGTAGGTAGGAATTTTACCTTAAAATATCAGTTTCAAAGTCTATCTTTTGGAGGGCTGGATTATTACAGTGAGAATGGCATCTCTCCCATTACCACAGAGGGACCTGGTGGCCTGCATCTGGGACTATGTAACTTTCGACCGAGGGTCCCGCACTCTCGTTAGACGTACATTCTGCTTTACGGCACACACAAGCTTTTGGATAAGGAGCATAAGTAGAAGGCAGCTAGGCTTGCCCGCTAGCGTGTCTCGAAAAATGGCTGAGGCAAAGTAGAGAAAACTGAGGGTATCGGTGGAAGCCAGGATAAAAAAAAAAGGGAGAGTAACCGTGCACTGCACAAAACCAGAGTAAATACTGGACCGGCTTTTTCATGGTGGAGAGAGCTCATGGCAAAAGAGGGCTGCAAGTCGGACGCCGAGCTAGCAGTGTTGCTGATTGAGAGGTGAGTTATATGCTCGTGTTCATGCAGTGTATTTAACACACATTGTTTTTGTTGGCTGTGTTATTGTGTGTAGTCACAGTCACTATTTGGGTTATCAAAACGTAACTGATTGTAAGTCCATTCAAATAATGTAAACAAGGTTAGCCGAAGTAGCATTAGCATTTCACCGGCAGAGTTAGCCCCGTTTCGGAGTGTTTTTATAGCGAACTTGATGCTTCACGGTGCGAAAAATTGTTGACATACTAGCAACTATTGTTTTAAAGCAAAGACAGGCCATATCTGCTTTGTAGGCTGGCGTTTTACAGTCATTATATTGATATTGTCCCATTTTGAGGTTACAATAGCAACTACATCTGCTAACATTACTCTTAGGAGTGGTGCTTGTGCATACTTTGTTGTAGAGTAATAGTTTTAATCCAACGCTGTTGAAGACTTCTATGCAAACACAATCATAATTGACAACTTTATTGATTCCAGCTCCACAAGACTCAGGGTGTTTAAAAAAAAAAAAAAAAAAAAAAAAAAGCACAGTCTCATGGGGGACGTCAGCGGGCAACAGCTGTGTGTGTTTTACGACAATGATGCTGCGCTTCTACTTGCTCTAGTGGCCTTTAGTGGCCGCTAGAGCGCACGAAACTGGGATTCCTACCTAGTGGGGCTTTAAGATAGTTCCATGAAATGACTAGGATTTTTTTGTTTGGAACATTCATGAATATTTCATCAGCTCTGTTTATGTGACCATAAAGAAAATCACTACCTTCAACTTGATTCATTTTCAAAATTAACCCCCAAGGGATGCACTCATCTAGATCCAATGTCATTTCATAGATCTCCAACCGATACAACTTCAGTTCAAATTTCAAGTCAATCAGATGAATATTAATGATTTTATAAATGCAACAAGGTTTAAAACCAGTCAAAATTGCAATTTGCATTTAAAGTCACAAGCTGAGGCAGAGGAAAAACAGATTCTTGGTGTTTACTGGTATCTCACTGCAGTCCTTTATTCATTTTATTAATTTTATGAGAAAATCAAAAATACGGAAATTTTCAAAAGAAGACTTAAACAAAAGTTGATCCAGTCTTTCAGACATGGAAGAAATTCTCTGACAGCATTTACTCTCATCTCACCAAAGTCCTCTTCATTTATATATTGCAGCAGCGCATCACAGTATACCAATTTGCGGTATCGACCCAATGCCAGGTCCGTGCCGTCATTTCTCCCGCAAAAGAATAATAGAACCAAACCAATAAACCACTTTGATAAAAATTTGATCGACCACATTGAGGGAAAACATCATAAAGCAAACACCTGCTTTCGGATTAGTACATCAATTCGTACAAGTGGTATATTCTGTGACATTCATAGGCACAATGCAAGTGAATGAGGAGATAAAATTTGAACACTTCTACATCACAGAGACAAGGAATCTTGGTGAATCAATTGCAATATGTAACAAACACACTGGTAACTGCATATTAAGACCTACATTCAACAGTGTGAAAATATTGCTTTAAGACAGAACGGCCTGCTCCAAAAGGCCACAATCCCCGTTAAACCCCTCTGACGCAGATATTACACGATCAGACTCTCAATTCAATCTGCAGGCATTCAGCGATGCATCAAACCCCGTGTTCCACCTCTTGAGGGAAGAAATAAAGCACCCAACAGCTCCGTGGGAACTGTCTAACACAGGCAGACAAACTGCAACAATGGGTTTTCATCTTCATAGCCAATTCTAATCAAGCTGAAACATGAGTACTGATATTTGCCCACCAAAGGGGTGCAGGGGCCACAGAATCTAAGGACCCATGAGTGTAACAGCACACTGCACTCCATATCCCAGTTCATAGTCTCCTACACAAAGAACACAAGAAGCCTTTTGGCTCCTGTAACATCTGCAGCAAATTATAACAGCAGCTGAAGTGCAATGAGTCTGACTCCATACGTGGGCAGACGAATCATTTTCGCATTACTTGAGCGTGGGAGGAAAAAGACTGTAGCAGAGGTAAATACGAAACTTCTAAAAGGAGTGGCATAAGCAGTAGAGTACTGGCTTCATTCCCACAGAAGTAATATAACAGGAGCATTAAGAGCTTACTCTCAGAGGCAGCATAGCAGGAAAATAGTACTGAGGCCATACTCCTGTAGCAATAGCTCAGTGAGGGTAGTATTCAAGCGTTACTCATGAGGCAGTGATGTGGTCAGGTGGAAAAGACCGTACTCACAGCGTAGGGTAGTCCTCGGTAGCCATGATTCTGCGCACTCCCACAGCTGTGGTTGGAGTAGTTTTTCTCGTTCACGGCGGGGCTCGCTTCCACTGACTCAGGGCTGCAACAGTACAGAGCAGATTAGTTTAGCCGACTGATATGTGCAACAACAGTACAGAACAATAGCTAGGTCTCCACATTACGAACCACAACAGTACAGAACAGAGGCGCGTTTCCAAAAAGCGTAGTTGCTAACCAAGTTAGCAACTTACATAGTTCGTCTACTCACAGTCAAGAGGCCCAACTATGCAAGTTAGCATTTGTAATTTCAGGAAACACACCCCAGATTAGATTAACAGACTCATTGCGAGTCACTTGAGTACAGAACAAATTCGCCTGGCGTACTCATATGGACCAGAACACTTTAAAACACGTTAGCTCAGCATACTTACATGGAACACAAAATCGGGGAACACATTAGCTTGGCTGATGATGTGCCTGGAATATTTATGTCTGTAAAATTAGCATCAGCCTATCCTACTCAATACCAGTACCAATCACCACACAACAAAACAGATCATCTTAGTCTTCTCATAAAGCTTGCAACAGTGCGGGACACAATAACCTAGCCTACTTAATACTCATCTGGCCAACAGTAAGAAAGAAATTAACCTAACTTGCTCATATTAAGAGCCATTCCATGAGAGACTGACATTCAGTGCGCAGTTGACCCCCCGGGAATTGAAGATATGAGTGTCTCACAGAAAAAGCAGGTTTTTTCGGACCGTATCTCACTTTGCCTGCTGATAGCGCCATCTGCAATCCACTTGAGTGGCTCAGTTTTGCTGTTGATGCCACATTTTACATCAACTATCATGACTTAAGGGTACACAGTACCAAATATGTTACACTTTTATCATGACCTGTGACACTTCAAGTCCGGTTAGACTTCAGCACTACATCAGTGCCAAGCTGGGTTACTACGTTAGGGGCAGAATTATTGGAGAAATAACAAAAAAAATTTTAAATGGGAATGGGAATAAAATAATTCTCCAGACATATACCAAACTAAAATTCTTTATTATGTATTTAAACACAACAAGACTCATTTTCAGTGGAGAGCAACTTGGTATCTTGCTGGGTTTGTGCGATAGACGGCCAGAAAGATGGTTGAAATTCATTTTTGGTGCATGTTTGCAGTATATTTTCTCTGTAACCCAGATTTGTACTGTGAGGGTAAATGCTGTTTACTGTGCTTTTGGAACTTTATTTTCAGGAATACCAAGCATTTCTTCGGTAGTCTCTACGCTTTCAAGCTAGATGGAGCTAAAGTTGGTGGAAAACTCAAAATGGACCATTTCATGGCAGATTGTGCCCATGTTTTGGTGGCATTATTTTGTTTACCCAGCAAGATAGAGATCTTAAATTCTCTGGATACATAGTCCCTGTGGGGTACATTACAGCTATAGCAAAATCTCAATGGTAGTATTTTAAGTGTAGATGATTTTAAATATCAAAAGTCATAAAACTGTATGCTGTATGAAAGTACTGCCGATTTACAGTGAAGTACCAAAGAAATTGTTTTGAATTGTGATACACACAGCTAGTTTTCTCCGAAAATGAAAAGTTTAGCTTGGTACTATTCTCGGGCGTGTTTCCCAAACTTGTAGTTGCTAACCAAGTTATCAATGGGCCCAATTATGTAAGTTAGCATCTGTGATTTTGGGAAACACACCCCTGGGTGGATCGCTATCTGATCGAAAGCAGTGCTCTAAAGACCAAATATTTTACCGACCTACTATTCCATATTCCCAGACATGTACCAAAGTTCTGTCTTTTCAAATATATAAAGTACATGAACAGTTAAACATAAAATTTGTCATCTTTTTGACATAAAGTTGGGCTGGTTGTATACTGGAAAAGAATATTGGTGGCGATTGTCGCATTGCGTCAACATTGCGACTTTTACCAGTAGTCATTACAGTGTACAGTTTTGTAGTGTTGGAGAGTTTCAGATAATAAATTCTCTGCCTTTTTGCATTACTATTAATCAGAAATCAGGCTTCAGTGTTAATTCTAGGATTTCCCCAAGCTATGGCTCTTGGATATGAAAAAGGGCACAGCAGTCGCTTCTAGCGAGTGGTTGTCCTAATAAAGGGCACAGAGGTCCTAGCAAGTAAGTAGCAGCCTGCCGAGAAAAGGGCAGTTCATTTGTAGGGGTAACTTTCATGCCTTCATTCCCAACCCATGCCCATGATGTCTTGCCTACGGGATGCCCGCTGGGCGGGAGGGTGGGGTTTCTTTTACAAACTTCCCATTCCTGTCCGTACCAAGCCATGGGTGTTGACTCAACAATTGTGCCATATAGGCTGCAGCTCGCTATTTGAGAGACAGACATGCTCACTATCAACAGCCTGTAAGCAGCCCTGTAGAGACCCAGGATGCAGTGTAGTAGGGCTTGCCTCTGGCTTGACTGGCTCCACTGGTAACATTGATCCAGATTCAATGAACAAAGCCATGGATAGCTGCTCAAGGCCAAGGCCAAGGAACACCTCTGGTGCGCACCACCAGGTGCCTCCAACCCACAATCCAATTCCAAATGCAGACTGATGGACAGAGCTAGTCACATGCTGTGTTGACATAATTTTGTTTTGGATAACATGAGAAGTAAAAAACAGTTTCAACTTTTGTACTAAACATTCTGTCTTCATGTACCCAGTTGCGTGACAAAGATTCCTTTTTAGAATTTGAATTATGGACTGTTATTTTATGTAAGTGTACGTATACTCATGACGCATGCCTGCATACTTACTTACAGTGGTACGCCTTTTACATTAGTTCCTTTTGGCATTTAAAAAATTTGGACAGGTCATGTTTTCTAACTTGCTGTATGTTTCTGACTGCGCTGTACCCGTACTTGATAGCAACCCGTGTATTGTGCGTTTGCAATGCCAATAGTCACCACCAGTTCACAACCAAACAAGCTTTATACCAAAGGGATTACAAATTTTATGTATAACTATGTGCTTCATATATTTCAAGATAGAACTTTGGTATATGTCTAGGAATATGGAATATTAGGCTAGGTTGGTAGAACATTAGCTCTTTAGAGCGCCACCTATAGTCAGAAAGCTACTTACCCAGCATAGTACCAAAAAAACTCTTCACTTTCTGAGAAAACTAGCTGTGTGTATCACAATTCAAAAGAATTTCTTGGGTACATTGCTGGGGATGGCCAGCACTTGCATCCAGCCAACAGTGCCCCCTGGAGGCAAATTTTTCTGAGTGTTGATGCTTAAAATCATCTAAACTGAAAATACTACCACTGAGATTTTACAAATTCTATAATTTACCACAAAGGACTATGTACTCAGAGAATTTCAGATCTCCGTCTTGCTGGGTAAACAAAATAATGCCACCAAAACATAGGCACACAATCTGCTATGAAATGGTCCATTTTGAGTTTGCCTCCAACTTGGGCTCCATCTTGCTAGAAAGTGTAGATACTACCATATAAATTCTTAATACTTTTTATAGTTTTCTTGCGGACTTTCATCTGAATGCAATGATATTTTTTCAGAAAAACAGCCTGCCACACTGACAGCTGGCCCATAAAGAAATGTTCTGTATGGCAGACTTTTTCCCAGTCCTTTTGTCCTCATTTATGCCATTCGGATAAGACAAGGACCACATTAGCTTAGTCCACTCACTGAATCCCAACAGTAAGGAATACAGTAGCTTAAATTGCACCTACTATGGTTTTTCGTTATTTTAAGGTCGTAGCGTGAATCATATCATTTTTATACGCATTTATAAGGTCTGTATCAGAAAAGCAACAGAGGTCAACTCCGGAAGAAGTGTTCTCTGCCACAAAACTCACTGCTCCAGAGCTGACAAAAAGGCCTCAATCGCTTCTGGCCATTTTTTCTCCATCAAATGGTGATGTCACCGTTTGAATTTTTGAGCCAAGCAGATAGTTTGGCATGCTCTTGAATTAAGTGGGTTTCGCCCACAAGGCTTAACAGGTATTTGTTTCGAAAATGAAAATCCATTCATGGTAAGGGGCGTGACAAGGGGCACGAACGGTGGACCAATCACAAGTGAGCGATCAAGTTAACCTAAGTATGCCATGGTTGGTCTTCAGGAGAGCTGGGCAGGACTTTCAATGGAGCATTTCACAGACAGGTACAGCAGAACTGGCAAGCAAGAGAAAACTCAAGTTCTTTTTTTTAACAATGACCTGTTTAAACCTTTTTTCGTGGAGTGCAAGAATGATAAGTGAAAAGTCACATAATAGGAGCACACCTTAACCTACTCATAGGGGTCATAACAAAACAGAACACATTAGCTTGGCCTAGTCCTTGGACCTCAACAATACAGAACAACGCCTTGGGCTACACATTTATGGGCCGCAATGGAGCAGAACACATTAGCATAACCAAATCATTAAGAGCCTGAACAGTACAAAACTTATTAGCTTACCCTACTCAGTTCAAGTGAAACAGAGCAAAATGCAGTACCTCAGCTGATTCACTATGGGCCACAAAATTACAGAGCATAACCTGACCAAGGCTATCTGGCTGTACCATGCAGGCTTCAACAGCACTGAACACTGCAGCTTCACTGACTTAATTCAGGCAGATACAACACAGAACAATTCTCCTCCTCAGTAAACACAAAACAGCACAGAACACATTACTTTACACCCATTCAGTACAGACGATAATACCACACCATACAGTTGCCTGTACAATACAGGCTGCCACAGTACGGGACATTAACCTTAACCTACTCATTATGTGCAACAACAGAAGACAACACATTAACTTCGCCCACTCCATATAAGCAGAGATAGTACTGAAGACATTACCCTAACCTAGTCATTATTGTCAACAACAGTAGACAACACATTGGCTGAGCCCACTCATTACGCGGCGCAACACTCCAGAACATGCCGATAGGTCCATGTCACCAGGGGTCACTAGTCAGGACATAGGAGAACACATCATTTCCTTGCTCAAATCAATATGGATGGATCGCAACATTTCAGGGCAGATAGCCTTAGACTCTACAATACACACAGCACATAACACATTACCTTAGACCACAGGCATTTTACAGACATAAATATTCCAGGCACATCATATCTAAATATTATTGTGTGTGTCAAAACATTGCTTTTTTTGTAAATGCAACAAGCTCGGCCACAGTTCTTGTACCCAAGACTGCATGTGACCCTGCGCTGACAAATGAAAAAAAATACATAAACAAAGCAGGTAAAAAAAACTCTACTAGATTAGCACCAGTAATAAAAACTCAAGACAATCACAATCCACCGAATCACCATGTGGCTATATTCAGCTACATGAATAAATAAAGAGCCAATTACGATGCTCCAGGCAACAGGTTGCAGCTTCCACTTGCCGATTCTCCATTAGCCCCTGGTGCCCAGGAAAGAGCCCTCAAGAGAAGCCTTGCTGAAGGCCCTATTATTAAAAGTGATCTGACAGCCTGCGAGATGGATCACTGAAGCTGCTTTCACACCGGACGCGAAACGAATTTTTTCGTACGACAGATTACATTCAAAGTCAATGCACAAATTCTTATTTTCGCGCCTATTCGCGTCTTTACATAGACTTTGAATGTAATCTGTTGTGCGAAAAATTCGTTTCGCGTCTGGTGTGAAAGCAGTCTTAGACGGAGGAAAATCTCCAGCAAACACAGACAGTGTAGTGTCCAGCGCCTATTCACGTCCAGCCCTATTCCCAACCAGTGATCAATGCAGGCAAAGGCAACACAAGCGCTCAATTTGTAACGCAGCATGCTCCTGCGTCAGCACTAAGAGCAGAGCTAATAGCACCAACAGTGTGCAGCTGCAACTTTAGTAACTCATCCTCGCATTCTATAGATCAAACCCTGTAAAAAAAAAAAAAAAAAAAGAATCTATCATAGTGTCATCAAATAAAGCAATGCAAAGCAGTGAAGATGTGATTGCATAAGCTCCTAATAAAATGCAGAATAATTTATCCTCCAGCAGCTTATTCTATGATACCGTTCCTTTCATCGGTCAAAGATTTTATAAGGGTTTCGTTTTCTTAACTTCATTTCAAATCATTCATCACGTTTTCCAAAGCACACAGGGTTGACAATTGAGGAGCAAAGCGCGTGTATACACATAAACCACTGGGTGGCGCACATGCACCTGGTAACCGTCAGAAATGTACACAGCATTTGCCTACCGGCTTTCCAGTGCGCAGTCAGAGTGCGCCCACAAAACCCACCCATTTCTCTCTCTTTTTTTTTTTTTTTTTTGCATTGCGCTGCAAGAACTTGGTGTACCGCAGCTCTTAAATTCACAATTAAAACATCAAAATAAAATGAATAGTAATAAAAAAAAAATTTGAGCACGACAAAAAAAAAAAACGCAGGATACCAAGCATATCAAATGCGTAATTTATCAATGATGCCTGCGGTTTGTCATTAATGAGTCCAAACCTCAAGGCCGTGTAGGCCAGCTTTCTCATACTGATGGAGGAGAACTGAACATCTTCCACAAAAGGTGACTCAAGTGCGTTCAGGAAGATAACAGTATATTTTGCATCAGGTGATAAACACCACTTGGCAGATCAGGTGAAGATTAGCTACACTGTAACCCTACAAGACCTCACGCTTGGCTTTCCACCCGAGCTCAAAGAGACAGCTATAGCCAGCACGCAGACAAACGCCAAGTCATATTCTAAAATCAGCTCAATTCAATTTTGCTTTATGGCCAGAATAAACAAGGTAGGTTTACTGAAGGAAAACCATGAAATAAATAACAATGCTTGATCAACAATAAGAAGGAAAATAAATAAATAAATAAATATACACACACATATACAAACACACACACTACTACTACTACAACAAATAATAACAATAATAATGAGCATTACTATCAGTATCATGGAACATTTTTGTTGCTGCACACAGCATATTGTCAGTTAAATGACAAGCTGCAAGCACACTATAGGAGGAGCTCCACTTTCAGGAGGCAGCAGCTTGTGGGGACTCTGGGCCAAACTTACTCTGATCCAGCAGCCATGTCGGAGTAGGACGTCTCTGGTGTGGTGACTCCCAGCGCGATTACTATGCTCATGACGTCCAGCACAGCAGCGCAGAGGGGAGGGGGAAGGGGGAGGGGGGTGGGGGGAGAGGGGGGGAGGAGAGGGGATCACGGGGCCCGAATTGCAGCGACAGACCACTCCACGGGTGGGGTGCCGCAGTGCCACAGCCGGTGTATGACGGACATGAGGAGACCTGCGGGCACAGAGATAGGTGGAGAGGTTAGGCACAGGCCACTCATAGCCTATAGGGCCCTAATGACCCACCCAGAGATTTAGCTCAAAAATAAAATACCTGAAGTCAGACAATCGTGAAAGGAAGGAAAATTTTGCTATATATTTATACATGAGTGAAGCCAAGAAGGCCACCTACAAAGGGAACAAGCACTTCTAAGGACATTTAGACATTTAAAATAAAGCTGTAAATAAATACAGCTTAAACCTGATTGGTTGGCCGCTTCAACCATTTACCTGACATTCTATCGCTAATTTGCGAGATGGTACACAGGGAATAAATCTGTTCAATACAATTTCATGCATGATCTATCCATTCTATGATGATATAACAACATGAGGCTGCAGGGGAGAGAAAAACAAAACAAGAAAGTCTGCCCCACCCCCACAAAAAAAAGAAAAAAAAGGAATAAGAACCTGGGCTGCTGAGCTGAGAAAAGCGTAATGCCCCATAACGCCTGCGGGGGCAGTGGCTGACGAAGTGGTGAGTCAGACAGCAGCAGGCAGGGCTGGTAGTCACATGACCAGGCTGAAACACTGACCCACACTGCACTCAGTGCAGTCCCATGCTACGGTCTCAGTCCAGAGGAAGCAGTCGCTCTACATAAACCCTGCCTTCAGTAAACTGCTGCACTACAGCATGAAAGCCACAGTGGCCAAAGAAGGATCCAGCACGCTTTTCAGCAGGGTTTGGCTCATATTATAAGGACAATTTTACGCCAACCTAGGCCATCAACAATACTTCAAAAATGAGCAGTAATTCCTACTTTATGCTGGATATGGCTGATGTTGACATGTATTTGGAAAAGCAGCTCATGAACAATCATCATGCCAGGGTTCAACAAAATTGGCTGAGTACTTTTCCTATAATAACCAAATGTGTCCAAATATTGGATGAAATATTGCGTCTCATAAAAATGTATCATTTACATGAACTGTTGTAGCTTTTTTGTGTGCCCACATATTTTCTATCACAATACTAACAGATCAAAGTGTGACAAAAAATGAAAGCTATTTGCCTTGAGCGTGGAGCAACTACTTATTCACCTTCCATATTGCTTATTTCACGCTATTTTTTCCGTCCAACATGTCCACTCCGACACACTGGTCAGTGCCTATTATCACAGAATGGGGAAGCCCATTATTTTGGATGTATATAACCGATATGAAGAGATATTAAGTAAAAGTTCAATATTTTACATTGTTGGTACTTCCACCTGTTGTCAAGGTACCAAATATCTTCCATCCAAACGTGACAACTCCGACACATTTGTTGTTCTGCTTGTTGTGTGTCTTTAGTGTTGCCAAATATCAGACATTTTCTGTTAAACACAGGCAAATATACAATAATAATTTTAGTAACTATAAGTTTCTGAAAGGTCACATGCTTCATTGTTACATAAAGGCCACGCATAATGTCCAGTGATTTTCCACTCCGACACAAGACATGAAAAAATATTTAGCTTCCAGCAGAAGTGGAAGACATTCAAGATGAATCCGCTAACAACTTTATGAAGCCCCAGGCTGGACAGAATGGTTTTGTATGACCTGCAAAGCCTGCAAGGGACATACTCCCTGTTCAAGACATCCTACCTATGTAGCCTGGATGATGCAACTCCCAGCCGACATTTCAGGCTCCCGGATAAAACATACATTGTTGCTGAAGCCACTAAGCCACTATTTTAATGAAATGATTGTATCCCCGGACAAAGTGCCATGGATGATGTCAAAATGTTCGTCCACTCCAAAACAAATGGAGCATGTTCAAATATTCTATGTTAGTGACATTCAAGGCTTATTTCAAGGTTCTGATGTCAGAGATAATACTAGTAACAATAGATACAATAGAACTGTCTTTGCTGTATTATTTTGCCCGTTTTGGAAGAATTACTTCAGTTCCTGTATATATTTTTTACATTTGGCAAGTAAGCAAAATTGTCTCTCAATTTTAATTAGCAGTACTTGGCATTTGCATAAAATATGATTTGGTGAACCTACTCCGAAATGTAGAAGACCCAACACATGGTTAAACAAGAATTATATAATAGACCTTTTATGTCCTAAAAATGTCCACTCGGGCGCAAATGAACTAAAATTGTCGTTGAGGTAATTGATGCCAAACAATTTTGCCAAGGGCAGAAGTAGGAGCACCAACAGATGGGTCAGGTGCAGCGGCGTAGGTATTGCCGGTGCAACCGGTGCGCTGAACCGGGGCCCCGACGACCTCTGAGGGCCCACGGTGATTAACTATGCCATTCTTCCTCTTATCAGAACACATAAAGAAATTACATCTAACAATTTCGTCATTACAAGTCTCCTATTCAACGCAGTGTTACTTACTGCAAATGAAGGAGTTGATGAGTATATATATTGCTCCACTGTTTCATACAACACAGACATGGTAACAACCCCCCCCCCCCCCTCCCCTCCCACACACACATTGGCCATTTTTCCTCTTTTCTTTGATACATGTCTTTTGTATTTCAGTAATGATACTTTTTCAGTTATAATCACAATTACTAATCATATATTTGATTGTTTTATTCACAACATTTTCAAATGAACATGGCCTGCTGGGAAATGCGTTTGTCCAATTAGTTGACGTTCACTTATTCCTTTCTGATCGTAGCTTCGTAGGCTACGCGCTTGCTCGTGAATTGTTCTTTTTTGAGAGATCAGCTAACCCATTAGCCTAGTATTGGAGGTGAAAAGTCTTGAGCACCATGTTGAGCAGCACAAAGGCGGTGCTCAAAAAAGAAAAGAAAAAAAGAGCTCGATGTACGGAACTCCAAATTGGCGAAATTGAATGCATTTTTTAAATAGTCATCTTGTCCAGATGCAGTTCCTGCTAGCGCTGTGAATGATAGCGGCGACACGCAGCAGTCAGACTTGGAGGCTAATGCTACCACCTCATTGCCCTCTTGCTCAACGACTTTGCAGAGCAGAAGGCACCCAGAGTTAACTTCTGAATGGGTGAGTGCAGTTTTTTATTAAGCTACTGCAAGTGATCAGCTTGCCGGTTGTGGTTAAATGGCTGCCGTGCCAGGATGTGTGTCCATCTATCTGTTTACTTACTGATTTGGCCACTGTTGTGCTGTTAGGGAAATACGGTTGACTGTTCAGCCGTATGGATCTTTTTCGCATTTTCATTGGCAATGTATTGTCACTGTTGTTCATGGTTCAAACAGCCAAACGTGTTGTGTGATGTTGAGATGCTGTGCAAATATTCATTGTCCATGGTTCTAATAGCCCTAATAATTATGGGTGTCTGCGTTTTTCAGAAAACTGATTTTTCTTAATTACTGATTTGGATACCTACTGGCTCACTGTAGCTGAAGTGGTTGGCTACAGAGGACGATTGTTTCTGTGAATATCCAATAACTGATGCGGGTGTGCCATCTAGTGATGGAATATTGTAACTATGTGCATAAATTTGCAGCTCCCTGTCCCCGCACTAACATACCCTGCTGCCGAGCACCGTTGTTCTTCTCGAAGACGCTAAATCCAGATAAATCTTAAACGATGACTTGCGTTCATATTTTAATTTGTAACGAAGTGGCTAGTGTCAAAGTAACGGAGTAAAATGATAATTTTTAAGTTTTAAATGTTGTAGAGTAAAAGTCCAGGTTTAAAAAAGAACTCAGGTAAAGTACAAATCCTCAAAAAACTAAAGCTCTGTTACAATTACACCTCTGCTTCGCGGATAGGCCTGGGGGTGGGGGGGGCTAGCGCCATTCTCGCACCGGGGCCCAGCGCCTCCACGCTACGCCACTGGTCAGGTGTTTGACTTTGGACATAACTATGCAATTTATTTTCAAAATTTGCAGATAAAACTTGCTGAAAACTTATTTTTCTCAATTATTTATGATACAAAAATACTTCCATCTCTATTTGTATCAAATTTTGATGTTCATATGTTATTACAGACAAGCAAACCACTACATTTTAGTACATATCATATACTTAGGTGCTCAGTTTTTTAGTGGTTGAATAAATAATTTTTTGCAAGTAACTCAAATATTTGTTGTTATTGCAAAACTGTCAACATCTGTAGCTTACAAACATTATTTTTTCATAAATTTTTCATAAATCTGTTTTAATATCCACTAGAAGTAACAACAAACTTCATTTCAAATTTTGACAACGAGACATGGATGGCCTAAGTTAGCGCGAAATTGCCCACAACCACGAGACAACCATTTAAATACAACTGACAGAAACACTCAAGTCGATGAGTGAAAAATACTCATAAAAATATAAATAATTTAGATTTTTTCCCCCAGTAGTGAAGCTAAACTATGGAGCAGTTAGTGCAGCCAAAAATTTTCATAGTTTTCCTCAGAAATTACAGTAGGTTGAGGCACGAACACATTAAGCGTTTAACAACGCCCTAATTTGCTCAATTCAGATATGCTGACACCATCACCTCAACATAAGGCAATATATCAGTGATCAGATTAAGGGAAAAAAAAATGATTAGCATTTTATACTAATCATTAGGTCAATTAAACAATTGATTAGCAATTGTTTAGCACATCTGAAAAATGATTAGCAAAAATTAGCAAACAGTAAATAAGATTTTAAATGACAAAAGGGCTTAAATCTTTCCCAATGACAAATAAGAGAAATACAACTCCACTCTGAAAGCAAAACAAACTATTTTCAAAAGGCATCAATTTTACTCTATCTTCATTTATGCTAATACAGCACACTCATTTCCCTGTAAAATTTATGTAAACTATCTGGTACCTCCAGCACAGCTGTCTAATCTATACCTTACTGTAGCACATGATGTTGTTTAACACTTAATCGGAGATGTGAAAGGATCCATACCCATTGAAATCCAGTCACAAGAGGCACTCCCCAATACAGACACATTTTGACATCTCATCATGTATTTGAATGATCAGAGATCATTGTGATGTTTCAGGAGACGCCGGTGGTGAATTGGCAATTCCCTAAACCACATAGCAATGAGTGAAGTTTTGATGACTTTGATCAGCTTACCATGATGCTTGGGTAGCTATAGGAACATTTGGGTGCGTAAAAACGTAAAGCGTACATAGTCAAGATAATTCAGAGTTACAGCCAAAAAAAGGGGAGGTCGGACATGGAATTCTTTCCATTAGGGAAAAAACCAGATCACATCGCTTTAGTATAACGATGATTACAAAGATTCCTCCTTAAATAGCGTCAGCTAGGTAGAAAGATGGCTAGCTTTATAATTTGAAGAGACGCAATACGCGTTAGCATGCATAACAAGATAATGCAGCAAAAAACTAGCCATGAAATTACACATCTCAGGCCCGAACTGTAAAATAAGTATCATCAATGTTGAAAGAGATGCTCTGCGTGCAATTGCGTTGAGTGACAAATCAGAGCTATCAAAACTTCTCCAATAGGCATCATAGTTACCACAGGTTCACTTGCCAGCAAGCTCTACCCAAGTGATTGCTTTTGAACTATCTACCAAACTAGCCATCGCCCCCAAAAATGTGAAAGTTCAGTTGGGTCACACGAAACTGCCGCGAAACATCAGATTAAGTTCATGCCTATGACAGCTGGCAAAGTTAGTAAAGTAGGGGCAAGAAACAAATCATATCGCCATAATATGATGATCATTTACTAAGATTTTCCTTAGTTAACGTTAGTTAGCTTACTAGCCAACTAGGTGGCCATATCCAAAGAGCAACATAATTTAATGCGCTATGGCTGCAGTCCAGACATCATGACTATTCCAGAAAGCCACCCTAATGCGTGCATGCGCTCCCCAGAAGCTGATTGGTTGGTATCCAAATGAACATCATTTTCCAGCCAAGCAAAGTCCCATTGCCATGTGGCTCGGGGAGATGGAAGTTCACAGGCCAGTGACTCAGGATCAATGAAATATCATGGGGATTTTTTTTTAAATCGCATTTTTTGAGAAGGGATTGTTATGATGATTAGCATTTTTTCAAAACTTCTGAAATTTGATTCGCATTTTGCGATGTCAATCCGTCCAATCTGATCACTGTATATGCTAGAAAATTTGCAACAAGACTCATATGCATTCCACCTCAGATGGGAAAGCTCACAAATCTAGCTGTTGAAAACATTTTTACACAGCAGCCATGAACCATCAATATTCCTCACTTAAAAAAAACAAAAAAAAAAAAAACAAACAAAGCTGAACCCAAGGTTTGAAGGTTTGCCTGCCTGCGTCACTCAGAGGCATTATGGTGTTCCCTGGATACAGCAGTCGGTTTCCCATGACTACAGGATAGTACAGAGGGAAGAGAATGTGATTAGCGATGGCGCTCTGTAACTCTTCTGCTACATCTTGCGAACTGCTGATAGCACCGGGAAAGCACACAAAAGTGCCGCCGACCGGCGACCTGGCACCAGCTCCAGGCTACAGAGATAGCAACAGTCAGCCATGCCAGAGTGGCTGAGAATAAGTGACATGTTAAGCACATAAGGCTCCAGGTTAAATAATGTCCAGTCAGAGTGAGCATTGGCTCCATTTTGTACAGGATGTGAGGGACGCCTCTACAAGTAAAGCACGCGCAAGCATGGGTACAGATGCACATGCATGCATATCAATGCGTGTCTGAACGAGTGCACGCTCACACACAAACAGAGTATGCAAACACACACAAACACACGTAAAACACAACGGATGCAAATGCACCCCCTATATTTGTGTGCGCTCGTGCATTAGAATCGGCTCAGCAACAAAACTCACATGACGGTTCCCTCCCCTTCACACAGAAGCCAGGTTGTTTATTATTAGGAAAATGCTGGCACCAGCATTCAGTGTAGAAATAAATGGAGGTGACATCATTAAAGATCAGGCTGTGAGCCAATTACATGATTCGCTCATGGAGAGCTGGGGCGGAGCAGGTTGGCACCGGAGCCTGCAAGTGTCAGGCAGGGCAAACTTTAGCATTTTCGCTGAGCCATACCAACGCCAATCCACTAATCACGCAAATGTTGTACATCCACAAGACAATCAGAGCAGAACATCAGAACAATAAAAACAAAATTTGAGCCATGTTTTGTTGCCATTTTCTCGCTCCCTTTTTTTTTTTAAAAAACATAACAGTATGATCAACTAAATCGAACAAGGAAATGCCTGCCCAGTTCATCAACAACAGTAGAGCAAGAATCTGGTTGAGCCAGAAATACATAACATCAGCTAGTTCCTGATCACAGGATCGAACGGGGACCAGCTCGTCTGGCTGCTGTTGATTGAGAACTATCCGGCAAAACAAAACTATTAATGCCCTGAAACCAGATAAATACTGCCTCCCACAGAAATCAAGTCATCAAGTCATGACTAGACTTCATAAGGTAGACAAATGAGGCTTCAAATGATGGAAAATGTAAGATAAAAGCCTGGTGAATTCCTCCGAAAGTTGTATACCAGCCTATCAGTTCAGCGAAGGATAAACAACCTCAGGTTCTCAACCAGCAGCTCTTCCCTAATCTGGTAAAACCTAGTAAATCACTTTTTAGTGGAAATTGAGTTAGTAACCTAATAACTGCAAAAATGGGTCTCAGCACCAAATAAAGTACCTAGAAAAGCTGTCATTGAGAATACCCATTCTCTCTTTTATACAGCGAGTTTATCCTGAAGGACTTGAGTCGTTTTCAGTTTTCATGAAAAAGTGAGTTACTAGCTAGAGACCCATCGCACTCTTTTCTGGTATGTCAAGCATAAAAGACATAATCCTCATTCAATGAAAATGTTTGCATTACGAAGTTAAAGGACCCGTATCCAAGTTTGTGGCCAAAACTGGTACTGCAATCACATTGAAAATAGTGCAGAGCGCAGTATCCCCTCCCTCTCTCCCAAAGACGAGAGGTTACCAGCTAGGTTGCCGGGTTCAGCAAGAAAATCTACTACACAGAGCTACCATGGCGATGTTTCAATATCACGAATGATTTGCTCTCACAGAATTATGTTCAGTTCAGTTCAGAAAAGATTTACACTAATGACTAACTAACTTTAGCAATGGTCATATTGGTCAACTTGCTAGTCACTCTTCTGTGTGGATAGCCCACTAAAGTCCAAACTGTAAAATGCGTATAGAATTAATGAGAACTCATTTGACCGATGTACTGTCTCAATTACATTTCATATTACCATAATGGCTGTGTTAATGTTGAAATGGTTTCCGCAGCGTCTCAGCATAATGCCACAGAAACTGACTATCAACGCATTGCTAATGTTAGCAATGATGAGACACGGTTTTTATTTCACTAACAATTTGTTACCTAATCAACTTGATGACCCACTTGCATTCGCACTAACGTACTATGAATGAACACATAACGTTATTCGACTAGAGAATATTTGAAATGTTTGTCCTTACATTAAATAGAATTAAGTTAGCCAAACTTAAAAGCTGAATCTTGCCTGTCCAGGAGAAAATTAGCAACTTCAGAGTCGGTCTTCAATTTTTTCTCCGCTTTCAGCCATCTCCATCATTCAAAGGCATGTCCTATACAGATCCTTGTTTTGTTTCTGACTTTGTCAGGACGCATTTCGGAATCATTACGAGGCCTTTTAGGTTTAGTAACGTCAGACATTTGCGCTCTGAAATGCTGGTCGCTGCAGCTCAGTAGTAACTGGCAACCTGGATGCCGAAATGCTACTGACTTTGTGATTGAGAGAAGGGTGGCGGACGCGCAACAGGCCAAAACACAAAATGACAACATCAAGTTGTGGACTGAAACTTCGCTTTTGTAATGAGAATATTCTGGCTGGACTACTGTTGTCAGTGATATAAGTATCTGAAATTAATATCACTCCTCACTGTCTGGTGATATATCAGGGCCATTTCATCATTGATCAACAGACATTTCTTACATACTGCTCCTTTAACATTCGGCCAGCACGAGAACAGGAACCACAGTGGAGTCTGACCAGGAGGACGGGTCAATAAACTCTTCACAGAGAGGATTGTTGAAAGAACTGTCAAAAGTACCCCAATGAATTAGGTTGCAGTGAGAATTAAAGCAGAGTTATATGTACATACTAACCTCACCTGCCGATTCATTCTTAGATGCCTTTTCCCTTGGACATGCTGGGGAATTTACTTCTATTTTCAAAGCTCACCAGTCAACACACAAATAAATTTGAGACAAACACCATAAAACCTACAAACCTATAGGAGTTTGTCAAATGCAGCACAGGGAACTTCAGGCCTATTCTTAACTCCAGTGAATATTGCAAGGTTTCCACAGTTTCCAAATGTGTATCACAAAAACAAAACAATATCTTGATATTTTTATCTGATGTAATGTGGTAGCCATACAAACTGCAACCAGAATATGCCATTGTCCTAAAATACGAAAAAAAAAAAAAAAGTTCAAACCTACTTAAGGGAAAATCTCAGAGAAAAAAAATTGATTAAGGCATTAAGTTTCTAAGGAAAACTCAGTCAAGAGGAAAGGGCCAAAGTTTATACATTACAGAATAATGGGACAATGCCTATATGTTCTAGAATTTCTCATGGGAATGTGCGAAAACATTTCTGAAGAAGTAAAAATAAACCAGCACAAAAACAATAGGGTTTCAGCCCTACAGGCTTGAAGCCCTAAAAACAATGCAAAAAAAAATTTCATAAAAGCTAAGACTGTGAACACACACACACACACAAACACGCACACAGAGTTTAGGGCCACATCAGAAGGTAGAAAAGCATCGATACAGGTCATTCCTATAATTGTAGTGATAATTAGCACCCAGCAATGCCTTACAGTCAAACCAGTAGCACTTTGCTAAGAAAGTCTCCAAAGCAACAGGAAACTGTTCCAGTTGTTAAGGAAGCCAATAGTTGGAGCCTGAATTGTAGATGTGCTGGTCGTAAAAATGGACCATGTCATTATTTAGAGCTTTATTTTAAGTGTTGAAAATGAGCCACTAAAGCTAAGAAAAAAAAAAAAGTTACCAAAGTTATCTGAAAATCCAAAATTTGCTAAATTTATAAACAATAAGTCAATTGCAAACTCAGCCATAGTAGTGTCTGAGGCACGAAAGTTGTTCTGGAAAGGGCTCGTCAGAGGAGCACTCTGAATTCCGCTGGCTAAGAGCGTGACGCGACACACAGAAACACTGGCGCACGCACGCCATGCTAACGCCGAGCTCTCAGACTCTGCCCTTCAGAGCAGCCTGCCTTACAGCAGTGAGAGAACAGGACTGATGAAAACATGGCAGCCCTGACGGGGCTTTGAGGTGTGTCTGCTATCTGATCTTTTTTTTGTTCTCTTCTTTTCTTTCTTTCTTTTTTTTTTTTTGCGCGACCGACAGCGAACAGAGGGCGAATTCCAAAAGACGAGGCCCCCCTTTCCTTCCCTCAGCCTCAAACAACAGGCTCAAATTACCAGCCGCCCAGAGCTGCTGTTTCACTCCCCGAGCACAGGGGCCATTTTGGAGAAAGGGCTGAGAGAGAGAGAGAGAGAGAGAGAGAGAGAGAGAGCCAGCAGAAAAGTGAAAGAAGGAAAAATAGGGAGAGAGAAAGCAAGAGGTGGACAGAAAGACAGAGAAAGAGACAGGGAGAGCCACAGAACAAGCCGGCAAGAGAATTAGAGGGGGCCGGTCAGATGCAGATGGAGACAGAAACGGAGACAGCCAGAGAAAGAGGCGGTTCAATCGTACAGATAAAGCCGTGGCCCCAGACTGGAGCAGCTGGAGCGGCATGTAATAATTTGATTCCTTTTAATGGTTAAATTATTCAGATTGGCTCCCGCTACTCTGAGACGCCATGTAACCTTCTACAAAGGCCCAGGAGAGGCGACCAGACAGTGCCTGACTAGGCACAGACCGACCGGTCTGCCGCATACATACAGCAGCGCGCTCATATGCAGTCTCTCACACACACACACACACACACACACACACACACACACACACACACAAAAAAGCAAGGCTCCATTCCTCCAAACCATCCCCAGGGGATGCGAGGACCAGCTACAGTATATGCACAAAATCCTTTAAAAAAAAAAAAACAAAAAAAAAAAACAGCAACACACACACACAAACACACGCACATAGAGACCCACGCAGCCACAGTGATGTACACTCAGTTATGCGCGCGACCAGGCACACAGACACTGAGCAGTATTCACGCTGGTGTTTGAGCAGACTCTGGGAGATCACCGCTCCCGGGGCCTCGCTCCCTGCTGCTGGGGTCGGGTTACCTTCCACACGACCGCAGCCCCAGGCTCATGCACCGCACCCCCATCACCCGACGACATCCCCCGGCCCCCACCCTACCCCACCCCCCCGATACAGCCAGACAGGGCGCTGCAGGGCCGACTCCAGCTCCGGCAGAGCCGGGTGATAACACAGCATTCGCAGAGTAATGAGTCGAGAAGAAGCGCGTCACGCCAGCCTCCCACGCTAAGCATCCAAAACCACATTCAGAAACACTCGCCTGATAAAACACAACAGTGTTCCTGAAAATTCAACAGAGGGACCAAGAATAGGTGCTTCCCACTGTCATGTCTCTTTCAGTTACACACGGAATTTTGAAGACTCAATGCAAATACGAGCTGACTTTTTGTGCATTTACTTTCTTAATTGCCATAGCATCAGGGCCTAGTACATATAATCTTCTTTGTCTCCCAGCAGAGCAGAAATGCTCTTTCACTGTAAATGCAGTAAGAACTTGCAGGCAGGAAACTGAACAAAATAAACAGTCCTTCAAGACTGTTATGAAAACAGCATCTGCAACTGTCCCCCCCAGCATCAACGAAAACGAATTTTAGGGCCACTGGAGACATGGGACCGAGTTGTCACCCAAAGGTGGATTCTGCAGATCATAAAATATCCCATAGCTTTTGACATTTTTACTGAGCACAGGAGAGAAGACTATGGACAGTCATGAAACCTTCCACTAACACTATACAAAACACAAAAACCACTACAGAAAGGTCCACTTCCAACATCCCCTGGCAAAAATGAAAGAATTGCATATTAGTATAGGGAAAAATATATATATTCACTCAATGCTGAGAGAAATAAATAATGGAATTACCTTGTAATAGGCAATTCTAAAAAAATACCCACACAAATATGCAATTTAGTCTGCAGTCAAAAGAGCGTGTGGAGCTTAAGGAGGGATCGGACTTCAAAAATTGAGAGGAAACATGGCACCAACAAAAGAGCTGACAGGGGTTACATAAAGAAAACAAAAATGTGTTATGGTTGTCAAGCAAATAAAATGAAGCTAAGCAGAGACTGAATGATAGAGCCAGCACTTGACATGGAATTAACACTGTCACAGGTAAATTTTTTTTGTCACATTAACAGATAAGGCAAGAAGACAGAATTCAAGAACGACCGCATTATGACAACAATGCAGCACAATACCTCTGACAGAGTACACAAAAAATTGTCCAGGGGATAAAGAAGAAATCAGAGGAGTGGTTTAATCAACTTCTAATTGGAAAACGTAACAAAAAGTAGGTTTCATGAAAGGCAAAATTCAGGCTAGAACAGTAACAGGCATAGGAGTGAAAAATTTTGAAAAGTTAAACACCTAAGTGCTGAAGGCCTGAAGGCAGTATAGGTCCTGAGCGCGGCTAGGGGCAGTGCATTTTCAGATATTTAAGGTGATTTTTTTGGCTCTAGCAGGCATCTGATTCTCACCCCCAAACTAATAATAGATGTTATTATAGGGGGCCGCCAAGCCAATGTTGACATGGAGATTAAAAAAAAAAATTTGAAGTATGTATTTTGATTGGTCATAAGTGGGAAAACTCATTGTAATATATTGCTAAAAATGTAAATAATTATGTATATATGTATAATACATTGAAATAAATACATTGAAACTAATTAATACTATTGTTGTCATTCCGTGACAATTTGCCTCTTGTAATTCCGTGACATTGACTTTTTGAAATTTCTTGCCCATAAAGCAGGGTTAAAGTCAATATTTGTTTCTATAACTTACAGTATTAACAGTATTAACAAAAAACACCTTAAATATGAACATATTGAAGTTTCATAACTATGATAGGAACATCACTTTCTGGATAGTTAAACACAACATTAAAAAAAAACACGTCAATTTTGTGTAATTCCGTGACGTAGAGTAGTTTTTGCTTGTTTCTTCTATGAAAATTTCTCAAAAAATATATTTTCACTTATTAAAGAACAAGTTAATACCTTCAATGACATATCATACTTGATTTTATCTTATTTAGTTGTAGAGTTACAACCCAAAATGTAACGGGACTGTAATTCCGTGACAGCTTGGCGGCCCCCTATATTTGAATGAAACTATCCTTTCACTGACAGCTGATTGTCCCAAACAACCTAAGCTGTGATCTATATTAACCATCTTATCTAGAGAGACAGTTTTTGACCATAATAATACAAGATTTGTGTCCCTGAACAACTATTTTTTTAAGACAATCTTCCAGGAGAAGAGGAGAAAACATGGCTTCATGGTAGGTTGCAAAATAAGCACTTCATTTAAAAGACTAACGTTGCCACAAAATACCATGTTTTTCTGTGAAACTTCATATAAAATGATGCCTCCTGAAATTGATTTAAGAAATTTGCAACTGTTCATATTTTTATTCTTGAGGACCGGAAGTACGTTTGGGCACGCTCAGTTGCCTCTATAACAGAACAGATGCTCTTCTGTTGCATTGCAGATGCTGACCTGATGTCGTCCGCTGGTGGATTGTTAGGTTGATGGCCTGACGGTCAATCATTTGCTTCTGTTGAGTAATCACAATTCTACCATTCATTCCAGCGAATTCTGCATTTTGATTGGTTAACACCGGCTATCTATTCACCGGTAAACTACCTCGCACTGGGTCAGACCTCACGCTGTGTGAAGAGCTCTCCCTTGATTATCGAGCTGCTTCAAAAAATATTTTCATAGGGGTGTCGACAAGAGTCATGGTAGAATGGAGATAAACCTACCGGTTTTTTTCGAGCACTCTGTATTTATCGTAGGCTAGATACCTGGAAATTTATATTTGATACCAGTGTTAAAAAAAATAATTTAATAAAAAAAACTGTAGGTTTATCTCCTAAATAATCCACATCCACAGAATAAGACACGCTGGATGCTGCAGGTAGGGCAGTGACAGTCCTTCACTCTTAACTAGACTAATGTTCTCTTTAAAGAAATTATAATCAGGCAATTATGGCAATAATGTAGCGAATAATTCAGCAAAACTAATAAAGGCAACATTTCACAGTATTTTTTTTCATATATGAAAACTAGAGGCACTCAGAGTGCAAACCTCGGCCAAGGCAGCACAATCCAAATGTGCATGAGTGGGAGCAAAGCAGAGTTATCGCGTGTGATAGGATTTCAAAATGGCTGCCGTGGCGGCCATATTGTTTCACTGATCGCACTCAAAATCAAAAGGGTCCTTCCTTGATGTAATAGCAATCCACCCACAAAATTTCATAAAAATCCATGCATTACTTTTCAAGCCATGTTGTTCACAAACAGACAAGCAAACAAACAGGGGCAAAAACATAACCTCCGCCCCAACTTCGTTGGTGGAGGCAAAAATAATGTGCAACACACCTACTTTGTATCTTTATAGGCAGCGAATGTGCATTTTAAGCTTCAGCCAGGAGTAGTGAAATGGGCATGCTTGAATTGCTCAATTTGATATTACCTTGGAACATTATGTTACACAAAAAATCTGGAGCATGGCAGCATTTTGTTTTAGTTGCAAACTACCGAGAAACCGGAATGACTTTGCAAGCAACGTTAAACTAACTTCAAATATGCTCTTCCACTCTTAGACGGTAAATCGGGCAACTTTACATTCCTTCCGCGCATAAACGTGCTTTGTAGGGGAACATTCAGGACAGAGTTGTTATATGTCAGCCATCAGTAATGCTTACTGATTAAAATTAAGTAGCCTAAAAATAAACTATTTACAGGCACATCCCAATTACTTTGCAAGCAGCCCCAGTTCAACATGGGGTTTATGTCACACTTGGAGCTGAAGCCCGCCACCATTTCAGAAAAATGGAGAAAAAAAAAAAACCAATGCTCATCATTGAAGCCAGTCGGACAAGCCCAATCCATAAGAAATTTGGAGGCAACTAATTAAAAAAAAACTATTTTTCACATTAAATTTTAAGTAGAATGAGATTAAATAATAAAAAGACCTAACATTACCCAGGCATAAGTATGGTATTTTAGCACAAGTTCATTGTTTGTTAAATGACAACACTTCAAAACAAAGTGGCTGGGCTCGGTAAGTTTTTACACCATTTAAGTTCACTCAGAATTGCAATTTATAAGTTGCAATTTGAGACATTATGAGTGGATTCCTTTTAACCTACTTAATTAGTTAGTACTTTCTTTGGTTAGTCATTGTCATGAATAATATAGGCTATACTTAATATTGTCTGACTCTAAGCATACTTCTACTGGCATAAGTGGTATTGCCATTTCAATCAATGTGAAAAAAACATGGCGGTAGTCTGTTGGAGGTCTGTAATGTCAGCCATTTTATGCACAAACAAAAAACACAAAGAACGCCATAAAAAACGAATTGCCGAAGAGAAAATTTTTGAACTAACCTTATTCCTTATTTAATGTAATTTCTACTTTACATCTGTTTGCGAGAAACTATCAGAGTCCAGGAGAATTTTAGACTAAAGCCCATAACAATATATTTTGCAAGAGAGATTTTTTTTAATCCCAAAGCGACCAACCAGGTTTACTAAGTAAAATGAACTGGAATGTGTTATGGTTAGTCAAAAAAAAGCATCAGTGTGGACATACTACAGCTTCACATGAGCACCGGCAGAATCTGCAAGGGCAGCATGAAGAGAACACGCCAAACGCAGTTTAAACATTTCTACCAATTGGAAAAACCAGCTGACCGTTAGTCGACCAAGACCTGTTTTAGTCGGGGACTTGTCACTACTACTTGTCAGAACGTGCGATAGTATAAACATTCATCTTCCACCCAAAAATGATCCTTTTGACAACAAGGAAAAAAAAATAAATAAAAATAAAAAAAATGGCTGCATATGGCTTCCAAAAGCGAGTCAAAATGAGTAATGAAGCCCCACCGAAACACCCCACCCAGAAAATCCACAAATTTTCCTCCTTGGATTTGCACAGACCTCAGAAATGGTCATAGAGGCCTCAAGAAGTTTGGAAATCCGGTCAGACCTAAAAAATCCCCAACCTGCTTTTACATGGTTATAAAACGTTATAACATCGCAATCCAGGCAGGGTTCCTCCTGATCTGCTTCAGTGTTATTTTCCTACGTTACCCAGCATGACTTCTACATCCCCCTACCTTTGGTGAAAAAAGTGGTGTAATATGGGAAGTAGAAAGACAACATTTGCTAGTGTTCCTTTTTGCAGAGATACTGCCAGTCGCCCACCAAGCCAGTGTTGCATTTTGAATGTACAAGACTGATAACATGGGAAAACTTGGTGTCAACTGGCTAAAAATGACTGATTTCTCTCAGCAGGAATATTACACAAATTTGATTTGCAGTGATTACAAACCTAACCCCTTGAGTTGTTATCTGATACTTATGGCTGATGCTACAGCAAGTCAAAGACGGCTCACCTACAGCTGAACCAATGTCACTCTGAGACCACGTTGTCAATAGAAATCAACTTTGGTAAAGTGAAAAACTACAAAACCAAAAAATAGAACCAAGAGTGCCATGCAAATCGCAAATAGGCACACAACATTGTCAGCGTTATTGGCAGTATTTTTCCTTTAATATCGTGATCGCCTGTCTCGTAGCATGCACTGCAGCATCCTTGCGCACAAAACAAATGCTCTCTATTTTTTACTATTATCTTCATTAGAGGGCCATATCAAGACACACCAACAAAACTGAAAACAATTATGCATTCACATTCATTTTATCTTCCAAATTGAATAAAACACGAAATATTAACACAAATGGATCCCACAACAACAAAAAGAGTATCAAGTAAATAAAAAACTATAAACATGTAGGGCAGGAAAGTGTAAAGTATGAAATCAGGAAAAAAAAAATCTGATAAAAATGCCTTAGTAAAGAGAAGGAAAACTGCTGAAAATTTTTGCCAAAAAGCTCAGTTTGGAATTGCAGGCACATGTGACAATTCCCATTTCACCGTCTTTACGACATAATGTTAACAATGGAGGACATGACGCAATCTGCTCCAATGACACTTCAAAGCAGAAACTGGGCCCTTTTCTAACTTTAACAAGATGAGGACAGAGACACGTTACCCTTTTTTTTTTATGTCAATTATTACTGTGCACCAAGTTTGATTTGCAAATCACAGAAGGAATAGTAAACCCACAAGCCTGTGACATCAACACAACTCGATTGCCTGACAACTCAACCCCCAATCAAAACTTACAAGGTTAGAACAAGCCCTACTAATTACACAGGCACCATTCTGGATGGTCACAGTTGGTCCTTAAAGGGGTACATGGTAACCTGATAAAAGGAGATAAACTGACCTCACAGCCGTCATTCACGAGAGCAGAGAGGGCAAGCTTCAAGGGCCAGATAGACAATGCTAAACTCAGAGCAGCCATCATGTGTCAGGCAGGGGTCCCTGCCAAAGATAACCCTCAAACTCACAAGGAATGCACTGAAGGGACAGCACAGAGATGAGTACCATTTTTGGGGTTTCCACAACCGTTAACATTTATAGCCCACAAAACGAGAGCCATCAGGAGATGGCAATTCTCCCAGCCCCGCAAAATTTGAAAAATGAAAAACTCCATAATGGCAACAGGCAGTACTCTAGCTCATGCATCCTAAATAATCTTGTGAAGTTTCATGATGACACGATAGCCAAGGGAATAGAAGGCATGCTGAAATGTGATTGTTAATGGCAGCCATCCTGTTTGAGCAATCACCACAATCGCAAGTTGACTGGAAATTGTTTTGGGAATTATCACCATTTATTTGCTATAGCACCACCTATGGACAGATTTACAAATCAAGGCTGGTGATGACTGGACAGTGTGTTCAAAAGTTATAGCTCATTATAGCAAAATCAGCTACTCACACAAAATTCATTACCAACTACGGCCACATCTTTTAACATGGCAAATTCCTTTGGCGCCCATTCCGTACCCATATTTGGGCAGAGGAGTCTATTACCATTTTATTCAATTGCCAGGGCCAGTGTGGGTGCAGGCTTTCATTGGAATCAAGCAGTTACACACTGGAATCTACTACTCAAGTTTCAAATTCAGATAGGTCATATATCTTTATTTGCTCTCGATATGTTAAATTGCAAACATGATTTTTTTACATTAAAGTAATAAATTTGCATTTCTCCGATAACTTACGCACGAAACATTTTATTACAGCCCTTCAAATGATAATTGCTGCAAAACACAGCTGCTCATCTCGGCTTTTCAACGATTATATTGATACAATTGAGACTGGCCTCATGGGAAACCATTTGTTTTAATGAAAAAGTTCTGTGAATCAATATGGTAGCCAGGTGCTTCACTTTGGGTAATGCAAATATGAAATCGGCAATCTATTGTTCCAAATGTATACATCTATGATTGGGCCCCACTGCTCTCCCCTGTAGAAGGCGGATTCTTTTAAGGCCATCAAGTACACCGCTATTCATCAGGTAAATCTGCGGCAGCCCTTGCGCTCATCTTTGCAAGAAACCAGAATAATGGAAGTTTTCAGCGGATCACCATTATTGATAATCACCTCATAATAGGCAAATAAATGTCTGCAGGTATACAATAATTCAGAATTGTTCCAGTTTATTGTCATAAGTGAGGTCACATTACTCATGTGTGAATAGTTTCTTCAGCTTTCTTATTTCTTTGGCACATTCCCTTTTCTTCCTGCGAGACACTAACAACTGGTGCAGTTGCTATTCTTTAGGACAATGCAGAAACTCGGCTGGGTTAGCATCAGGTTATAGTGCACATTGTTCAGGGTCAGGAATGATGACATTTTAGATACTGATCCTCTTGAAAACAACGGTAGGACACTGGTGGCCCCAGAAGCTCCCGCCGTATCAACAAAAAGTCAAAGTTTTTGCTGACGCACACAGGCATGGACAGACGCATGCACGAATGAAGCCTGATACCATAGCTCCTGTGCCACTCGGGTGGCAGGAGCTAATTAGGAGCCTGTAACTGAAAATGTTGATAAGATAAAGCAAATTGTCCAAGTTTTTGGTGATATTTTTAGCCCATTGATCTTGAAAAAAATGGCCAAGGTCACCTTTAGGCACATCATTTGTAGGCCTTAATGAGATGCATGTTCAGAAAAATTTAGGAGTCCGTAAATTAAATAGTTGAGGAGATACAGCAAATTGTCAAAGTTTTGGTGATATTTTGAGGCCTGTGACCTTGAAAAAATAGGTCAAGGTCACCTTTAGAGCTGGGACGATTCTGAATAGATTCTTTAAGGCGTAGTACCACTACCTGCTTCCATGGGGCGAACATCCAAGCTTTCCCTTTTCCTTTATTAAACCTAACGCAGGTTGAACGAAAGTGTCAAACATCAAAGGGCATGTGAAATGCTTTCAGAAAAAAAACTTCACTGGCATCAGTTTTTTTCGGCGACATGCTGCACGGAGCCAAGTATAGGACAAAGGAATCATCTCCTATTAACCACTTAGGCTACTTTAAGAAATGTCAGCTGTTCCAGTTTACTTGCTTGACTAGCAATCAAATGGTGGATGCGTTTACTCTCGAAGTTGAATGAGTAGAGCTGTTTATTAAGGCAGCATGTTTGATTACTGCATTTTGAAATTTAAATGGCCATAGAACAGCACAACATGAACATGATTGCCATTGCCACGGCATTTCGTGCAACTGTGATAATTTATATCTCACATTTACCTTTCATTTGCTTTACAGAATGTTTTCCACCTTGTGTATTTTTTAGATGCTTGAAATCCAGGGCGATCTGAAAACAAATCTCTTTACCTTTATTTTATCATTATAGATCTCCTAAAAATACTACAATGAGAGATGAAAAGCAGAGTTGGGATATGGTGATGTTGAACGAGGATTTTTTTAAAAGTGTGATAAGACCACTTGCCGTCATGGGGTCGCGCGTAATTTCTTGAAACAGACACACCTGAAGCGGCTTAAATGATTTAAAATTCCGTTGGGAAGAAGCCCGAGTTTAGATTTTGGTAATTGCAGGCACACCGCCCTTCCATAAATCTGCTCCCGTGTACTTGGCCTAAATAACAATCAAGCAATTTCAGTAGCCTATAACGATTAAGATGTGATGGTGAAAAGCAGACAAACCTAACTGGGCTACAGTGTTAGAGTGAGAGAATGCCAATAATTAGAATAATTGGGAAAAAACCTTCCTCTGAATTGCATCTCTCAGCATTTTAGGACATTATTAAAGATAAATTTAGAACAGATTTGTTATAAGATCACCCTGGATTTTAAGCATCTAAAAAAAAAATACACAAGATGGAAAACATTCTGAAAAGCGGATGAAATGTGAATGTGAGATATAAATTATCACAGTCGCACGAAATGCGTGGCAATGGAAATCATGTTCATGCTGTGCTGCTCTATGGCCATTTAAATTTCAAAATGCAGCAATCAAACATGCTGTCTTAATAAACAGCTTTCATTCAACTTGGAGAGTAAACAAATCCACCATTTGGTTGCTAATCAAGCAAAGGAAACTGGAACAGGTTACTTTTCTTAGAGTTGCCTAATTGGTTAATAGGAGACGATTCTGTAGTCCTTCATTTGGCCCTGTGCAGCATGTCTCCGAAAATTGCTGATGTCAGAGTCAAGTTTTTTTCCGGAAGCATTTCACATGCCCTTTGATGTTTGGTACTTTTGTTCAACCTGCGTCAGGTTTAGTAAAGGAAAAGGGAAAGCTCGGATGTTCGCCCCATGGCACCAGGTAGTGGCACTACGCCTTAAAAAAAGAAAAGAATCGATTCAGAATCGTTCCAGCCCTAGTCGCCTTTAGGCATGTCATTTGTAGGGCTTTGAGATGCATGTCCAGTAAAAATTAGGAGCCGTTAACAGATATAGTTGATGAGATACGGCAAAATGTCAAAGTTTTGGCGATATTTAAGACAGTGACCGTGAAAAAAAATAGGCCAAGGACACCTAAAGGCATGTAATTTGTAGGGCTTTATGAGATGTGTGTCCAGTGAAAATTAGGAGCCTGTAACTGAAATCGTTGATGAGATAAAGCGAAATGTGTTGACGGACGCACGCATACACGGATGCACACACGGACGGAGCTCGATACCGTAGCTCCCGCACCACGAGCGGCGGGAGCTAAAAAATGCTCTGTGCATAACCGTGAATTACGATGAGGTCTGAAGCCAGCATGGCCAACGTTCTTCAACAGTTGTATTAATATGACTAGTCTTGACACGAGGAACCTGCGAAACATCAATTCAATGGACATAAAACTCTCCCCACTTGAATCATGTGTCCTATTTGCAAATACAAAATTTGCAAATTGTGGACTGTAGCTGTGCCAACTCAGGTCAGCCCGTTTGCTTGCTAAAGTAAAAATAAAACGTTTTCTGTATTCGGTAACATCGATATATATACACACCACGTGTCACACATGGAGCCCCAACTCCCATCATACTGAAAATGGTACAGGACTCTTCTGATTGGCTCATGAAATAACATTGCTGTGCAAATAAAGAGACCACAGATGCCCTTTAACGCCTTTTATTGACAACTTATTTCATGAGAAAACATTGCGAAATATAATTATTGCACATTTTTGAAAACAGAGTCTGCTCATAGGATTTCAGTGCGGCTGTTGTGTTGCTTGCCTTTTCCTTTCAAAGATGTTGGACTGAAGATGCTACCAAACTTACAGCAAATTGGTCGCACCATATCAGAGGAGATGGATTTTGAAGGTTTGCAAAAAAAAAAAAATCAGAACAGAAACGGAAAATCTATCCACGTGCAAATGCGCATGGCGTATATGGGTAGATTTTTGTTGACTCATGAACTCCAGGAAAAAAAAAAAAATCTCTCAGAGACCTATGGTTTGAAAATAATAGGCCAGAATGTAAAATCTGTAACAGTGCTACCTTGTGGTCAATTGATATAAAAATTCCAAAAAGGCAATCAGTACTACCCCAGCTCATGGTTGATGCGCATGCCAAGTTCCAGGAGAAAATGTTCTACGGTTCTCCAAGTTATGCCCTGGACAAGAATATTGTTACAGGTGAATGGACGGATGGACAAAGATAAAGCAATAGCTATAAACTTAAAAAAGGAGAAAATGTAAGGATGTAGGGGGACATGTCATATCAGCCAAATTTCATTTTTCCAGCACTATTTACTAAAACATGTCACTGGGGCACTTCATAATATAACTGGAGGACAAAAAATAAAAAAAACAGACCTGAAGGCCAAAATAGCAAGCAGAAGTAAACAATGTTTAAAAAAAATAACAAATGTTTTAATCCCACCGGTGAGGAAGAGCCCTCAGTAGGAGTGAAGTCTCAGAAGAAACATGGAGATGGAGTGGGAGTACAAACTCAGCAGGGGAGCACCACTCCACCCTTTATAACTGGCCAGTCTGCTTTCCATAAATAATATCTGCTTCAGCAGCCACAAAGCTAATGACAACAATGAAGCTTGTAAAGCCAATTAGCTTCCGAACAAATGAGGGGCCCTGCCTCCACTGCTGGTGATGAGGACATGACGTTCTCCAAATGTCTCAAGGTGACGGCAGCGCGTCCGTCAGGGACACGTGAGCACCGTTCGGACAACCACGCGTTTCTGTCCCCCGACCATGTCAGCCGACAACATCCTCCAGACCCCAATCTGCGCGCAGCCAAATACGCTAAATACTGAAACCCATATTCACGGTTACTCACTAACTCTCTGCTCAGTAAGTTCTGCTCAGAAAAAATCAAGACAAGCACATTGTAGGCCGTTGGCACACGAACACATTCCTTTGTTCATTTTTGGCTCGGTACACAGTGAACTGAAACAATGGCTACAATAATTAAAAAGTTAATGCAGGCGCTGTATACATCAGGGTATTTCCAAAGGAATCAGGTGATCTGAGGAATTATAACCATTTTGCTCCACACAAACACTGCCCAAATACTTCCACACTGTGCTGCACTTGGGAGCACCGGTGAGGAGACCAGAAAGAGGCTGCTTTGTATCACTCGGTCGCTCAAGCCTCAGGAAATGTGAAATGGAACAAAGGTCACTGCTCCTTTAATCTGACCTAACCAGTTTTATAAGAGAAATGGGGCTGTAATTGCGTGCCCTTCTCTCCACCCCCTCACCCACCACCATTCCTGCTCCACACCAACACTCGGCCTCAGGTGAATCAGGCTGCAAAATTAAGCTGAAACTCAAAACGAGGCTTTTCTTCAACTGTCAATGTCTGCCGTTCCATCATCTTGCTTAAAAAAAAAAAAAAAAAAACCCCAGAACCGCTCCAGTCACTTCCCATGTTCCTTTGTGTTTACAGGAGTCTGGCACGTTTGGTCATCTGAATTTGCATCTATGGACAACACCCTCTAAAATAAACATGTCTAATACTCGTGACTCGGAACAAGCGCATTTCCTGAGTGACCCTGCTGTTAATGGCAATAGGAAAATATGGGTTTTTATTCAGAGAAAAAAAAAAAGTACAACAACAGAACTGTGGTTGGTAATGGAAAGAACAAAAAAAGGACTGGCTTCGTTAAAACACAGTGAGGAGCTCCAACAGGGCTAACTTTATATTCAAAATATCACACACGCATGCATGTATGCGTGTATCTGAGCGTGCTTATGCATGTTCTCTCGGTGGTGGAACCAATTACTGGCGTTGATGGAAGTAGCGCACCCTTAACCCCTTTCGCAAGGCGGAATGCAGACTGAATGAAATCACCCAGTCCTGTCGCTCTGCCTCCTCCCCCTCCCCCCTCCTCCTCCCATGAGCCTCTGCTCTCCACAGCAAAAACACACAGCAGACCCCTGCAACAAGAGCGCCTGGGTGCAGAGTCCATCCTGTGGAAACACCTAGCCTCATTGGAGGAGCTCCAGCGCCCCTCAGCCAATGAGAGCAGCAGGACGGCAGGCATCATGAAGGCTCGTTTTAACCCCATTGTGAGAGCGAGAGTCAGCAACTCTCAGGAGCTGCTGGGTAAAAAAGCGAGTGCGCGCTCAGACAGGAGCATACATGAGCGCACGCACGCACAAAGATACGGATATACACAAATATACACACTAATACAGACACACAAACACACTCACAGAAATGCCCACATACAAGCAAATACACAAATACAGACATAGAAACACACAAATACATTTACAGATTAACAAATGCATGTATATTCATAGATCCACAAACACTGACATACAGACATATGCATATGAATAAACAGAGACAGATACACACACAAACACAAGTATGCACACACGCGCACACAGACGTGCACACATGCATACACTGATACATACACACGGATGCACACAAGCACAAAGAGACATATGCATGCATGTACTCGCACGCACGCACGCACGCACATTTGTGACGGGGGCAGATAAAAGGCGTCGAGTCCACCACAGCCTGGCCAGGGTGATACAGGCATGGTGCGAGCAGAGCACCGTCGACAAAAATAACACGTGGGAGGCGGCGTTCCTTGCAGCTCCTGCCACAGACAGCAGCAATCACGCCACAGCGCGCGAACAGGTTCTCGCCTGAGGGCTCTCGCACAAACCACACGTCATCCCTACCAAGCTGTCGAGAGACGGACGACACAAAGTTCATTCTGCCGCACCCTCCCGTGACATCCAGCGATTTTAAAACACACCGTTTACTATGAGTTTGTTTTTGATTTGGGAGCAGATATTAGGATAATCAATGATATTGTGAGCAAAAAGATAATGGCTCGAAAGTAAGATAGTGGCTTTGTGTAAAACCCCCTCCATCTGCTGCGACAGAAACCAGGACTGTGTCGTAAGGGCACGAGAAGAATCTGAACAAGCGTGTAGCTGAAGAAAAGACTGGGCTGTTTTTTCCATTCAGTGTTAAGGCAGCCCCTCATTAGCCCTCCCCGAGGCAGTCCCTGCTCTGCTGGAATTCTGTCCTTCTCCTGGAGCTGGGCCAGCATCCTGTTCCTTACACACAGCACACATCGCAAACATCCCCGCGCTCACACAGTACAGTGGGTCAAAGTTTCTTTCACTCTCTCGCCCGTTTTATCGCAGCACCGCCACACTCGCAGGCAGTTTTACACACTGAAACCCGTGCACACATTTACTCATTCAGTCACACTCTCTTTCCAGCGGTCGGCTCACTGAAAGGCAATCCCACGCGAGCATACGTATGGGAAGGCTTAAAAGCAAGCCTCAGTAGAAAAAAAAGGTTCAAAACCAGTGCGTTTATATCAAGCCCATTTCAGTGTGAGCGTGTTTGAGATTGTGCCGGAGTGCACGTATCTGTTTCATTGTGGAGCATGTCCTCACTTGTGTTTGTGTGCGCTGGCAGCGTGTGTTTGTGTTAGAACTCAACGATCCGTTCCTTGAAATGTTATCAGGAGACAGACTAACCTCTCTTTCTAAGCATTCCTTCAGATCTCCCCAAGTTTCCGAAAGGACAGAGGCCCACTTTCAGGGGAATTTCAACACACCTCAGAGCCAGCGTTTAAACAATAAAAGCCAGAGAGAGAAACACAACCAGATGCAGTGATATCACAGTCCTTCAATTAAGAATTACAGGAAAATGCAACGCTGAAAAGTAAACAAATGAAATGTGATTTGGTATTCTCAACTGTGTATTGTAAATCACCAAGTCTGAATTTTGACCTCCTTGGAAGTGACAAGCAAAATCCACCCAGCTTTCTTCCTCTTTGAAACTCTCTTAAGTAGGCCATTATGTAGTTTCAACTGAAGGGCACTGGCTATGTACATTCTTGGCTTCTACTGCTTGCAACTCGAGAAGGAATTTGGCCAGAGAACAAACCCAGGCTTGCTGAACGGAGCTTTTGGGAAAATGTGGATTCAATGGTCCGGGGCTCTTATGGGGATTTAGGCCAACCTCAGAAGAACAATGAATAATGCCCAGGACACAGTTTAGTTTTGGGAATTTTCACAACAAGGAGACATCTACATGCTCGAAATTATAAAACCATTCTTATTCAGATAATTGTAGCTAAAGCTATGATTCAACAACTAAGAAAAACGACAAATAACTTGTGCAAGGGCACTAACTAAAGACAACAAGTCTTACTCTTTGAATGGCAAAGAGAGAAGTGATCTCTATCCTAAAGTAGAGAAGGCAGAATATTGTTCCAACCTACAACAACAGAGAACATTTCAACATTTATTTGGGCATAAAGGTTTAGCGTTTTAAACACTTATGTAAATGGCACAAGACAACACAAATTGCACACTTGACACCGTGTACGAAGGATTCTTTGAGAAGCACGGATTCTGGTGGCGGAGGGAAAGCAGAGAAGAGTGTAGGGGGGATACTTCTACGTGAAGAGAGCCAAACTCCAGCTGCTATTAAAAGACATGAATATGCATTTGGAGAATGCAGGTCCAAGCCAATCAAGTGCAGCCCTGCATAAACCACAGCAGCTCAAACACGATGGAATTTCTTACAGCATAGTTACCAGCAAGAGTGTTCCAGCATTACCATTGGTCTTCCCCTCCCCCGTCCTTGGACACCCTCTATGGTCTCCATAGTCCAGTTCTGGAAACCAGATGGCTAGATTTTCCCACTTTTCCTACCACCAGTTAACATTAATAAAGCTTATCTGCTCCTTACAAAAATACAGACTGTTTCTGCCACTTTGCAGTTGAGCAAACTTTTCATCTAGGATTGGATCATCGTTAACTCCTGCACCAAGTGGAAATCTCCAGGTATCCAGAGGAGTTTGGCGAAAGTGCAAGAATGCAGGGCACACATTAACGTGAGTAGGAAGAGACAGGTGCCCAAGAGGTAATTCAACAACCAATTGGCCGAACCGAATACAGGCCAAAGCACTGGAGCATGCACAGAATAGTCTTTCAACCCTGGTTAGAATTTAGGATTTGTGGAAAGATCATTGCCCCTGGTATTTGTAAGGTAATTGCATAAATCTGTCACACTGGTGCCTGCAGAAAAAAAGGCCCTCTAACATTACTTGGCAAAACAACCACAGCAGGAAAGCCCAAAACCAAAGGACAGAGAGCATGTAAGAAGGTCTTACGGGTTAATTTTTTAAAGAAATAAAAGTCACATTTACTAGCAACAAAATGACAGAGCATAAATAACACGAAAAAATTCTCCAATACAATAAATAATGGCACTATACTACATTATATGGCGCCCCAATGGCACATAGGAAAATTTTCGAATGGAGCCAAGAGGAACAGTCCTGAACAGATCCTATTTGTGCCATAACATTAGCGAGGAAGATCATTTTGTCGGCGTTAATGCCCTTGAGAAACCTATCTCGCATACATGCGAAGAACAGGGAAAGATATCGGCAGAACTGAAGGAAGTACATTATGACATTTCATCACCTTTCTCATGGAACTGAACTTTCAAGTCTGCGATGACGCTACGTAGCCTTACAAACACCCTCGCGCGCATCCGGTCGCTAGACTGGGCCTGCGCATTGAGCCAACGACGCCGAAGAGAGCTGCTACTGCAGCAAGCAAACTTGCTCAACTCCTTCAACAGGAACAGGCCAACGAAAAGACGCCAGCGAAGCGAGGCCATGCGAAAAGGCTTCAGACAACTGCACGTCGCAGGCACTACTGCAGACACCTATTGTATTACACAAACGCTGAAATATGAGGGTCCTTCCCGTAACGGTGTATGTCAGAAACTGTACTATATCAACAACCCCCGAGAGATTAGCCTTTCTCCCCACAGCCTAAAGTACGGAGTAAAATCATCTATTTCACGTTAACTTCAAAAAATGAGGCGGAATGCCTCGGCTGAGAAGAGCGCTGTTGTGTCCTAAGGTGGTCGTTCCCGCACAGACGCAGATGGCCAAAATTCAACGTGAATGATATCTTGGGAAAATGCATCCAAAATGGCTGACCAAATTCAGTTTTCAACTTGGTCTTATATAATGACGAAAAATAACTTTTTCCTATACGCAATTAGCCCAAAGCATAACCCTCATTCGAAGTGGCACATTAAGTACGATCAGCGCACCAAGGCGAGGGTTTGACATTGGTTTGTACTGAGGAGACAAACCAGCCTTCTAAGAAATGGGAAATGTAGCTACTTCGCTGTTGACTGTTTCAACGCTACTCGACGTATATGCGTGGCAAACACTTGATAATATGACACAGATTGGAGGCTCCATCGTGACTACTTATAAATCCAAGTTATCTGGTTAGCAACAACCAGCATTTCGTTGCATGAAATCCACACTCTGTCCCTCTCACTTGTTGTTGAAATAAAAATGGAGGCTAAAAAAGGAAACGCGAGCTCCCCTCTTCCAAATACCACCCATTTCTTCTCATCGCTTCTTCAGTTGGGGGTTGATGGTCTCACAGGGTGGGGGGAATCGGAAAAGCAAGTCGCAGCATAGAGCCATTTAGCGCAAACTAAGTGGGAAAGAGTTGAGCAAGAGTTCCATCCTTAACAACCATTTCAATGATATAGAACAATTCACAGAATAAAAATGCAAGCTAAACTGTAACCAGTGATCCTCAGAAATATTCTGCCAAAATGACATACCGCGTTCACTGTGCTACAGAAACAAAATAGATTAAGTACCTACAGTTAGCATACTAATTAAAAATAGGAAAAACAAAATACAAGCTGAACTGTAGCGCAGCTGAGGTGATAATAAGCAGCAAGTTGGCAAGCAGATGCCGAATGGGGAAGACTGCCAAAGACACGCCAATCTTCATCACGTCGTAAAAGTTCACGTTAAACGTCGTTTAGATGCCAACTTCATTTCCAAACCAGGACCTTCAAGACAAGTTTTCCCCCAAATGAAAAGATAAATTAATACGGCTCTACGCTACGAAACGACCCCTTGCTTCTAAGTTAGCCATCTTGCTAAATGCTAGCTCAGACGTTGGTAGCTACGTTAGCTAGCTAACTGACTACCTGGTGACGACTCCAATGTCACATTTAAACAGCAAAATTATTAAAATTAACGACCAGGTATACTTATGTCAATAGCAGTGAACTACAGGAGCAATATTGCAATACAAATAATCCAGTTTCGACTGCAAACGATGACTGGTGGGCTAACTTGCTAACGAGCCAGATATCTATTCAGAGGCATGAGACTTGGCTCATTACACTGCAGGCAAGAACATCCAGCTACAGTAGCTGGTCACCTGAAGTAAATGCGATAATATGAAGGACAGGTATGCATATCGCCAAATGTTGCAATATTTCAGTTAAATTCACGAATATTTCAGTTAAATTCAACAGCATTAATGCACTTTTGAGATTAGCCCTGCCGCAAAACACACCAGAAGATCAGAAGCCAGCCAGCTACATTGTTTACATTACCAGTATTGATGTGCATTACACGAGGATTTGACCAAATACATTTATCCTATCAGTTTGAATGTGATATTAAAGTCTATACTATAAAGTCTAGAGTAAGGAATGCAGGAGGGAATACAGCAAACAGAATTTGCTTGCAATGGAGACCAATTTAAATTCGAGTTAGCACGGTAACGTTAGTTAACAGGACACCAGCTACAGGATAAGTGAACGATCAATCTCCAAAACACTCTAATTGTAATACACGGTGAAATAAACTTACCTAGTTGGACATACCGCTCCAAATGAAATGCCTCTTTTTTGGAATTTCAGATCCTTTATTAATCCAACATCAAGTAAAAAATCACTGAAGTAGGCCTTCACTTCGGACCTCGGTGTTTCCTGCAAGCCGAGAGCTGAAAGGAGGCTCCTTCTGCAGGGTACCTACTGGACTTCACAGTGCCACTTCTGCACGCTATTTAAGTGATATTTACTATGCCGTCATGGGCATATTACTTTCCCAGGAAATAAATGTGAAAATCCCGTTGGTTAGGTTCGTGTGCTGTGGCGTTTAATATATTTACAATCGGTGTTTATAAGGGGAGGTATGCGGCTCTATGTGTTACAAGGCTCTGGCTCCATCTCAGGTCCTGAACGTTCGCAGTAGCGCCCATCCCCCTCCAAACCGGCATCGTCCGCGGGTCTCAGCGAAACTGACACACAACCATGCCACGGGGTTTCAGAGGCCTTGCAACAGGGGCTCGACAGTGGGCTGGCTCTGTACAGAAGTCCAGCCTCTCTTTTCCTATTGGTAAATGAACTGTCAGTCAACGTGGAAAATAAGGGCATACAAGAGTCATTGGACAGTTGCGGTGCCGAAATCTTAATGATTACTTGTCCATCTAAAGAGGGCGGGTCGGTGCTTTAAAGAGGAGGGTAGAAAACAGACAGAAGCTCCGTTCGAGAAAGCAGTGTGGCATTCTCTGAAGTCAAGCGGTCCTGTGGATGCGGGGAAGAAATCATAAAACGTGGATCTGTTCTGCAAACTGGGAAAATTGGTCATGTTGATAATACATAAGCCTTGGAATTATTAACTCTGTATTAGGAGGCTGTAATATTTTAATGCACTCTCAGATACTGGTGTATTCATAGAAGTAGCGCAAAAGGAAAACCCAACGTTTCGTTACACTGACACTGTAGTCAGCCATAGTAACACGGGGTCTCCGGGGCCTTACACCAGGGACTACGCCATAGAGGTAGGGGTCGGCCCCACCTAAGGAGTAACAGGAATGGAATAGGTGTCGATCTTGACGGACCCAGGGAAATACTGGTTAGGGTCACCATCTCTCTTCCCGTGAATTTTATTATCCGAGTTTTTGTTTGCGCGCGGGTTGTGTAGTGCGAATTTATTTCGTGCAGCCAAGTAAAGAGCAAACGTTAACGTAAAAATCAACAAACGTATGACAATATTTCAATGCGCTTAATTTTGATCCCCGGAAATTCTGTTTTATTTGTAGATACGAGTGTAGCATGAAGTGTTCGTTAATTATCGACGACCATATGAGTGGACGTAAATGTGGAATAAACAGTTGCGCGATCGGCTACCTTCCTCTTTCATATTTCAAAGTGGGTGGGCTTTTGAAATCATATTTAACGTCATTTGTTGCACCGGGTATATAGACGGCTGGTTTGTGTTTGAGAGTCGACTCGAAATGGAAAGGAGACTACGTCGAGAGAACTGACCCGTGCACCAGCCCTGAAGTCGCTCACGACTGGAGGCGTCGTGGTAGTTTCCTCAATGCATGCTGGGACAGATGTTCTATAGCCCTTGCTGCCAGTTTTCCTCTGACCAATTGAGCTGCTTTGTTGGCAAATGCTTTCGCTACGCTAAACGATCGTAGAATCCTTGTTTTCGTCTTTATTAAAATATGAGTCGGCCCACATGAGCAAATTCGATATTTTTTCGCCTTTTACGACATACGCTTGTTTAAAGACAACATGCTTCATGCCAGTGTCGTCCTAAGTCTAGCGGTTACATGTCCCAGCGACGCCAGCGTGTGCGTTCAGATTTTGTGTGCTCACATATCGAAATGTGCAATGTAAAGATCTTTGTATCAGATCTTTGAAGATACACGATGTGAGCGTGGAAACGGTCCCAAAATAGTGGGTCTGCGCATTCTGGAACTGCTGGTGGCGTAACTCGATAGCCAGCACAAATCGATACGCCATGTGTTTGAAGTCTGTGCATTTTCAACAGATAGAAATGATGCAGTGATTAGTCCGATCAGCGAAAACCATGGTACTCCACTGTTTCAATATATATATTTTAAATCGCTGGTTTTCAGAGCATTTACCGCTTGGGCACCGTTCTTGTTCATAGCAATTGCGCGGAGCTCTCTCTCGATGTGGAGGTACATTTTGCTTGGGCGTCGACGGAAGTGACATTTTCCGAAGGGAAAATCCATAAAAACCAGGAAGCGTGGTTGTGGATGGGTGACTGACTTGACCAAGCTTAAGTTTGATGCCGCTGTATTTATAGATCTTTCCCCTAACTAAATGCCCCAACTTTGCGAGGCGTTTTGTTGTGGCAGACTTGAATTTAAAAAAAAATGCCGCAAGGATTGTGGTCTCCTGCGGTGGTCTGCTCTGCATTATGACAGCTCACAACTGTCTGCTCGGCTGCGACTGTGATCACGTGAATAAATCTGCTCCAATAAAACCTTTTTTTTCCTCTGAATACATGGCTGTTTTACACAAACGACTGGTGCGTGAACGTTAGCTTTTTTTGTTCGTAAAATTTCTGCATCATCGACAGAGCAAAGAAGAGCATAATGGTTCACAGATTTCTATGAAGATGATGGCCACGTTGAAAGATGTAGTGCAGCAAATTAGACGTGCATATGTCGCTGGTGGCACGACGTTTAGTCATTTTTGCTTGCTTTGGGGATGTGATGTCGACCTATATCAGAGCGGAGTGTACTACAAAGCAAGAACATCACGAGTTAGACTTTGCGTGAGCTGGCTCAACAAACCCTAAACTTGCAAATAGAAATGCCATTAGTTGTCATTGCAGGTTAAAAGGCCCATCTTCGTAACATTGTGAACGTAGACTTTAGACTCAACATACCTTGCAAACCCATTCATCTCGCTTTGTGGTACACCCCTCAGGTGCATTTTAGAGTGCCAAAGGAAATGTGAAAGGCTATTGCAGCTTGGGGCCTTTCCCTGGGAGCACCTGCACACTGCCAAGGTGGAAATGGAATTAAATGAGTTGACAATTCCATCTGATACAAGGCAAGATGAAGGCTGCATTTTTTGGCAGTATGAATGCGCCTTCACATTGGAACAGCCGAAGATGAAGAAGCCTATAAATGCACCCCACGCTTTGAAGAACAGCAATGGTGTGCACCCGCTTACAGCTTGAGACAGGGTGTTAACCTAATGGCACGCGAGCACAAATAAAAAATAAAGAAACCACCATGTAGGTTTGTATATCAGTATTTTTATTATAGTAGCGCTGTCATCTTCAACGGTTACTTCATAAGTTCTTAGCTTACTCACTTGCCTATTGTGCAGATTCCAAAATCCATTTTTCAAATGTCTCCCCCCCCCCCCCCCCAATATGAGATCAGCTAAAAACAGCCAAATGACACAGGCCTATTTACTCAGGGAATGGAATAAAAACAAAAAGAATAATTGGCATATGACCTACTAACCAGGAACCTGCACTCCATCGTGATCTTGTTCTGTCTAGTTCCGGAAATCGCTGGTAAGGTAGTACAAGGATGAATCCCTATTTCTGGTGCACTTGAAATGACTAAGGATCAAACAACCAGGGAATTCCCAATAGGTAAAACTCCTAAAAAAAAAAATTAAAAAAAACTTTAGGAAGGAGCGCTTCCTGGACTCGAACTCAGTTTACTTTGAGGTGTTCTTTGGAAAAGGATCTTCAAAATCATTAAAAAGATAACTCCAAGGCGCTCTCTTAAAACAACAAAATGCCATTATTTTCCTGGTGTGGTCAAAAAGAATCTTAAAAACCAAAACTGACGAAGGTGAGATGCCGTAATGCATCAAGAAATTAAGGTTCCCCAGGACCGTGCAAGGACAATAAAGGAATTTTATTGTTTCAACAGAGTTTCTTGGAGTTTTCCTTTTTGTGTTTTAAGGTAGAACTCCTACTCAGAATTTCTTGTTTTATGGGGGGTGCTTAAGAGAGTCTAGAATGAATGGGATCCCACAGAGCTTTAGCCCATAAAATAGCCTAGGCCTACATACGTGGGTATAAAAAAAAAAGAAAATTTTCAAAACATTTTCATCAAAAGGAGTTAATAAAATAAAATCATTCCATTTTTAGATTTTTTTTTTTTTGGGGGGGGGGGGGGTCACATGCAGAAAATATATCTAATATTTGTGACATCACACACCACTTCAGTTCATTCACCCTGGCAGTAGACCACAAAGCATACACAAGTATTTATTTATTTTTTTAAATTATTTTTTCCACTCCTAAGGTCTCGTAGTTATTGTTTGGAAAATACGTAAGATAATTTTCTCAAAATCCAATACCATGGGTATTTTGATTGTGTTCGCGTAATTCACAGTGTAAGTAAATTAGACCATGGTAATGTTGCCTGCTAACTAAAGACTCCAAAGTACCATCAGTCACAATCATTAATGCAAGATTTCACACCACTGACCAGTGGCGATGCAAGTTGAACCTTGTTTACTTTGCAAGGGGCAGTACCTACTTGAAATCTCATTCCATATCCTAAGTTGAGCTAGACCACCATTTTCTTGAGAGACTGTAACAGAGGTTATTTGGTATAGCTAGCTCCCTAGCTACCCTTCCCTTTATCTCAAGCAATATACCTGCAGGTTGAATTTGTGGATAGGTAGCCTAGCTAGCAATGTTGCTACCAGTAGTAATGATGCAATTCGGAACACTGCTATACTCAAGCAAATTTGTCGCAAAAGATGTGCATTTTGAGATTGAGAGGAATGCTAATTTCATGCAATTGCGCCATTAGCACGCACCATATGGGTATTGTTCCAGCGATTCACATTGCCCAATGCGAGTGAGCATCTTCGCGTCTTTGTATTGACTTTGAATGTAATCTGTCCGAGTGAACAATTCGTTTCACGTTCGGTGGAAACGCAGCATCACACTGTGGCTGCGCTCCTCGCTTCCCTCTCCTCTATTCTGGACTCCTCCGAGCACAAGAGAATTGGGATCTCCTTCAAGATTGGTCTAGATTAGAGGTCCCCAATCTTTCCCAGAAGGCTTCAGTGTGGGTGCAGGCTTTCATTGCAACCAAGCAATTACACACCTGATAATAGTAATCAACCCCTGGACTCTTTGCTAATAAGCTTGATTAGTAAGGTGTGTAGCTGCTTCGTTGCAATGAAAGCCTGCATCCACACCGGCCCTTTCTGGGAAAGACCCACAGTGAAGGCCTCTTAAGCGTGCCAAAAGCAGGCAGGTCCTCAAGATAATGCCGGGTTGCCCCCCCCCTCCCTGGTGTTTTATTTTCCCAGTTGCATCTTCCGTAACTATAAATCATTCTGAAATAAACCAAATGTAAATATTTGCGTACCCATTCCAATGTCCCATTGTTATTGGAGCTCCCCCTTGGATTTCCTCGTGTGAATCAATTTGAAGTTGCGGTTTTGGCATGAGGACCAAGATGATGCTAGTGGTTTCCTACAGAGTTATGTTTCAGACAAACTTTTAGTGATTAAACAGAATAACTTCTGTTACAAGGCTTCGATGGAGCAAATTACTAAATATCCATTTTGTGGGACCTCATTCTGAGCATCCCTGTGACTGAATGAAACCGAGGCTGCGTTCACAATACTCCTATTGTAAAAACTGTGAACAGGCTACATACCAATGTTATCAGGTGACATGGCACAAGCAAGCCAGTCCAGCCAGTCTGGACAAGCCCCCCCCCCCTCCCAGGTTTGACATCACAACGGTTGTTCTGCCAACTTTGTCCATTGCCAGTTAATTCCCAACATCTGAAGAGAAAAAAATGCCAGATTCAAATCCAAAATGATACAGGTATGACTTATGAGTCATTTACCTTCATTCTCCAAAGATCAAAAGTGCTCAAAAAAGAAGTCAAATCTAAAATGATGCAACTTGAGTATGGCGCATGCAAAAGTCAAACAGCATCCATAAATCATGACCTCAAGGCCAGAATGGAAGCCAAATATTTAATCATGGAAAACAAACATATCACGTCTCATGAAACCAATAGCCACACAATTTGTTCCCCAATCGTTTGCATCTTCGACAAGGGCTGGCCTTTCTTCTTGGAGATCTGCCATCCAGTAGGTTTTCACTTTAACCCTAATTCAGCTTACATGACTCAACAATATTGCCATTCTGTTGAATGAGGTGTGGGTAGTTGGTGATTCACTGAAAACCTACAGGATGGTAGATCTCCAGAACAGGATTTGGGCTGCCCTGGTTTGGAAATTTGCTCAGTACACCAATACAGGGCTTAATACTGCACAATATTCTGTTAAATGTAATCCTTCCAAAATACTCACTAAAATTGTCAATAAGTATTACAAGGAGGCCAAAAAAATGCAACAAAAAGAGAAAATTGATTTTGCACATTGGCTACTTGCTCGAAATATCAGGAAGTACTCCCCCAGATTGCATAACATTTTGTAAAGACAAAAGTGTAATGTCTGGGTGTACCATTGGGCTCTTGCAGTGATGTTTCAACCAATGGGAGAATGGCCATAATCCTTTCCCCAAAACACTTTCCACCCATATACAGATAATGTGAAATTACGTCGTAAATCGAAAACCGCATCTTCAACAGCCTTACCTATTTGCATTACATGAAGATGCTTATGGAGGAGTCAAGAGTTTGTACAGCATGAAAGGTTTTCCAGTTTCAGAAGCTTAAATAAGTATAATGTAGTGTTAACACAAACCCCATGTCAAATTAAATGTAACTTTCATTTTTCAAAGCAATGTGATTAGCTTCCAGGACAACTATTACAGGACACTGAGAACTGGATTTTACGACGTTGCTTCTTTAACAATGGCCATTTCTATGCGTCACCATTGCACTTTTTTTTTTTAAATATCACCTTTCTTGGCAGAAAACGGGTCATTTTTACTGTAGTATTAAAATGTAGATGCATGTCCTGCTTTAAAATGTAGTTTTGAGCTTCAGTTCACATTAACTAATTATAAACAAAAAGTGGTTTGCTGGGAAATATAGTCCAATCTGCTCAGAGAATCTGCAGTTAGACACTGGATGAGAGACTCAATGTCCTAACAATTAATTTAAACAGTTATGTTCTGGACTTCTTTCTTGCCAGTAAATGTGGCCTCTGCCTCTTTTTATTCCAGATAATATGCTGCCACCCAGGCTTGTTTAAGGTTATACAGTCAGTCCTTCCTCATAAATCAGTCTGACTTCCCTTCCTTTAGCCTCCAGTTGATGTCTCAGAAAGAGAATGAAATAAAAATGGCCGCGTTTCTTATGATTTCCAAAGTTTTTTCTTCCCACACTTGCGTGTGATGCCCTCAGCCGTAACAGATTCTGCCCTCTGCTGGTCTCTCCGCAGTACTGCTCAGCAATACACCAGACTCTCAAAGCAGTTTCAGGCTCCCCGTAACGTTGTTTACAATCTCCTCCTCCCCGATAATGGCCAGAACAGTGCGTGACCCCGCATCCACCTAGTCAAGACAACGACTGTCACACAGCCATACAAAAACATCCAAAACTAGAGCATACAATTCTTATGAACACCAATGAGAATACAAATGCATTGTTCACAGAATATGCAATCCCTTGCAAAACAACAGAAATTTGCTTTAAAAAAAGGCACCAGTTTATCAGACAACGGGAGTGTGGCCCACCTGAGTCTTGCCAGCATCCTGCACCAGGTATGTGGGCAGGTTGAGACTCATGGCCAGAGCCTGTAGCTCCAGGAGGTGAGCCATGTTAGTGCCTTGAAGCACCACTTTCTTGGCCCTAATCAGAAAGAGCACCGTGACACAGATACCATATCTATCCATATCACATCCCTGTCATTATCCCCAAACTCTGAGCTATGGAGCGCAAAATATGTCAATTCAGCATGACAAAGCACATGAACAATGACAGAGCACTGGAACAAGAAACCAAATCAAATTATCAATTCTTTAGCTGCACTGAGCATCAGGAATGTCCTCTTCAGTCGAATTAATGTTACTGTTCACAAGGGGAAGCTTTGAGATGCAATTTAACATGGACAGTCTGACTTTGTTACTGCTGGTTGGTTACCTGCTGCCTAATTTGCTATCCAATGGGAAATTGGTCCTCACCCAGCGTGGTCCCACTTCCAGGCCATCTCTCTCCAGCTGTTCTTCTCCTGTAGAGCCTGATACAGCCCCACTGCGCCATGGCCCACCTGAGCAGCTACCTGCACATACATTTATCAGGAACTTAGATGCAGCAGCAGCTGACAGGAGGCAGCCCCCACCCATCTCATCACAGACGGGATCCATTGCACCAAGACCGTGAGAGAGAAAATTCAGACTTGACAGTAACAACGAGCTGCTCCTAAGCCAAACTGATCGGAGGCAAAGCCCGTCTCTCAATGGAGTATAATGCATATTAGTGACTGCATTAAACAGATCATCCCTTAATCACAGGTCAGAAAAATGAATTACATCCAGCACAAAACGCCATAGGGCTCCACTTAGTGTTTCCTCAAACCTCATGCATTTTCTCCGATGGAGGGCAGAGGCTAGGCTATGTGTATACAACTGGGCTTGAATGTGTCATAAACAAAGAATACATTTAACTGCATGATGAAAATTTGCTTTGGTTTTTTTTTGTAAGCAAACAATGAACACCCGGTTTTCATTTTGGAGCACTTTCATCTTCTCTCAAAACACACATTACATATCTTCGCAACAAAATAAAAAGCAAGGAGTAACAAGTGAACCTACCTTCCCAACACCCATAGATAGGTCCATATTCACAACAAACACCATCTTGAACATCAGATCCTCTTCACCTTCATACTAAAGAAAAGAGGGCTGATTTAGAGCCAAAACACCACAGTAATACATCACAGTAATGTAGGAGGGATGGCAGCACCTCATTTTCCAGCTTGTTGAAGTAATACATGGCAGCCTCCTCAGCAGAGACATTCTTGGTGTGCAGCAACGCCTAGACAAACCCCAAAAATAGACTAAATCAGAAAACTTTGCAGATTTAAAGGCTGAAATTAAGAAAATAGTGAGGTCCTGTGAAAGGACAGCTGGGGTGTGAGCAAAAGATAGAACATTTTGCACTAAAGTTTATCCCTCAACATATAGTCAGGTCCAAATCACAGAGACACTGACATCATTATCGTTATTACTATTATTGTATGGATGCCACCCTCTCCATACGAGTGGGCACTTGACTTCCCCAAATGGCTTTTTTCTGGAAAGTAATCCCTTATCCACCATCCTAACCGCTAGAATAAGTCCCTGTCAGATTCAGGCAGATTCCTCAAGTCTGGGGTAAAAAAACCACTATCTTTCTAGGTCTACTTTCAGAGTGAAAACAGATGAGGCATCATTAAACATCCTTGTACAGCCCTAGGTAAGAGGGAATTGTACCAGCATTGAGTCAGATGAATAAAAGAGCCCCTTGAGTGTCAGTCAAGGTCAGCAGGCAGCTCTGAGATGAGTTAGTGAGACATGAGTATGCGGCATCGTCGTTAACCAGAGACAAAAGACGCCTAACACTACAGCATTGTTTTGTGATTTGATCCGAAGTTTTTTACTCTGTTGGCAAATGCTTCTGGAAAGTGAATACATGTACATTATGGTGAACAACACACCAAATGCCTCAGTTGACCAGTGAGCAATAGAGAGGACGTTAGTTTTTGCGCAGCGCCGTCAACATTCTCACAGTTCCGGTTCCAACGATCCAGTGTTTATGGGAAAAATGAATGGGGTTTTCAAAAATGCGGCGATAAAAGGTAGATCAGTAAATTAAGGGGTCAAGACTAGGTTCAGACTTGGAAAAATATATATTTTTTTAATTTTGTTAAAAATATTTCAAAACATTCATAAAAGGTAATTTTAAGACCAAAAAACTATCTTTTAAGTGGATTTTTAAGTGGTTTCGCGACAAAAACGTGATTTTCTCGCATCGCAAAATTTCATAGTTTATCAGGCTTGTGGCAGGCATAAAATCCACATTTTTCAAGGTATTGCTCTGAAATTTCACCATAGCATCAGTTTGTTATGTTCTATACAATGACATAGCCATTTTTGGGTAGGTAGATACATGGTGTATTTATGTTCCATCTGCCAGGCAGGTCCTGCCACCCATTTTTAAAATTCTGACCAAATAATTTTTCAAAATATTTTCCCATGAAAATACCCAGAATGAGTATGTTATTGTATAGCTGGTGATATTAGCTTCAAAACAAAAAAGAATTACAGGAAAATATGGTATAGGTTTGAGATATTGTTGCCACTAGATTTCACTTTTTTTGCCAATAATGTATGGTTTTTGCGGTAACAAACTTATTAGATTTGATTAAAATCCATTCCATTCTGAGCTTTTTTCGGTTGACACAATTTTTGTGTTTTTAATGTTCAGAAGTACTTAAATTGAGCGAACCCAGGCTTGACTCCTAACGCGTGGAAAGCGATGCCGTTATGTTTAATGTGATAACGTGGTTGAATACTATAAACGGTTTCTAAAATGAAAGTCTGCAAGACCCTAAAAGATGAACGTTGCCATCGACAAGCGAAGGTCGAAGTAGTTTGGTAAACCATCACCCACTGGTCTCAAATCATCTGATCGTTCAAACGTCGTGCATGCTTACTGTTCAACTGTTGTTCATTGTGGCACATCGTGAGCTACAATCGCAATCTATGACCACGTCGTGTTTCATTTTCGTTCGGTCGTTAGGAATTGCGAACATCACTAAACTACATGTGCACCAAACCGGGAACAACTCCCGGATCTCAATATCGTCGTTTTTGTAGAACCCCATTCATTTTTCGCAAGACACTGAAGCGATAAAACCGGAAACGCCCGTTTAGGGCAAAGCTAATGAGACCAGTGTGTGAGGATACACACCAGTGAGTGAGGATACACATCAGACGTAAAATGCATTTTCCGCATTGCAATGGTCAATTCTCAAGATATGACTGGACGGAGCTGAAGTGAAAGGATAAGGCAGCAAAAACAGAAAAGAAGCTCTGAATAGTAACGTTAATGGGTCATAACAGCACATTGACGGGTCAATGACCTCCTTTGCAGCCTCTTCAGGGATGTCCAGCTCTCGCAGCTGCTGCAGGTACACCGGGTTTACCTCCTGAGTGCCCGAATCCGGGGTGGATCCTTCTGATGGCTCCATTGCCTTTAGCTGCAGTATTATTTGCACAATTAATGCCGGTCAAACACGTGAGATAGATTTCATTCTAAGGAACAAAACACACACCTCAAGCTCTCCTATGCATTTTCGACATATTCTACCAATGTGTATTCAGAATATTTCTCTGATAGATCTTTAAAGTTAGCTATGTGTTTATCTCATTTGGCTATTTTTGCAAAAAAATTTATTGACCAGTTCAAATGGAAAATTCGGATTTCTGTAGTTTTGCCAATGAAGTAACATCTGTTAAAAAAAAAACTAAATATAATCTGTCGGCGGCTAAGAATATGACAAACCACAGTTTGAAGACAAAGCTTGCGATAGATACAAAAGGGCTCGTAAGAAGTGAGGATTTGATCGCAAACGTTACCGAACAAGTGCTACCATTAAGCAGCAGGCAAGCTAGCTATGCCGTGAGTGATTAGCAACGCTCAGCAGATTAATTCCGACGTTACGTTAAAAATGTCATGCAGCCAGTTTCCAAAGACATTTCTTCCATAAATGCAAAAACATCCATTACTGTGTTATGATTCTGAATCAGTTCTGCTCGCATCAGCTGTCCAGCCACTCCTACTAACCTGGATAACACTGCGTAGCTTGAAGCGATCTTAGCTGGCTAACCAGCCACAAACCGCACACAGCTAGAATTTGCCGAGTGAGTCGACTGTTTGTATTATTTCCTTTTCTCTCTCAAGTGTGCAAGTTCAGTATAGTGATAAAATCCACAATGAATTTCCACTTGAAATATATTTATACAGGGGAGGTATTAACCATTTTGCGCCGGGTTGCCACCACCCTCTGTCGTAAGCGGATACACACTCGAATGGGACGGGATTGCGAGTCTGGTCCGTCATAGAAGTGAATCCGTAGTACACAGCAGCTACCAGAAATCAGTACCGAGCACTCAACTGGTCTCTCCCCTCACTCACTTGCTCGATTGAGTATGGACACACTCAATAGCTGTGTTTCCATCCACTTGTCAGTCGAACTATCTGAAGTTCAGCAAAAATATTCATGCAAAAAAAAAAGGCAGCTGAAAATGCCTTTCCATATAACGGCATTAAAGCGAATAAAAGGATGTGCGTGATGACGTCACATGCTGTTATCATTGATGCGATCGCAATGGTGTACCGAATAAATTTCCTACATTTTAAGCTGTTTCCATTCATTTTCGAACTGAATCACAGAAACGTCAAGTGAATAAAAAGTAGTGTGTTATCCGACTAATTTGGCAAGTTAGCCAAAATGGATCGCGTCTACCAACAAATGATGATAATTGCACAACTGGTCTGGTGATAGCTTGACCGCAGTGCTACACGCAACATGGCAAACCATTATCAAGAGGCAACGACTGCATCAAACACCGTCACGGTGCAGTAGAAGATTTATTCGGCAAATAACGTTTCCATCAACATTTATCGCCTGAGCCTTTTACCGACCAAGAGAAAATCCGATCAGATCTACTGTATAAACTTTGTCTCGATATTCTTGAAATCATGTCGAATTTCACCGTTTCCATGAGGCATTAATTCGATATGACTTAATTCGCATGAGTGTGGATGGAAACGCAGCAAATGGTGCATTAACACAACACAGACAAAACAACTTGGTCAAGGAAGTGTTCGCATCACTCATGAGGAAAAAAAAATTCTAGTAACCTCTCATAACCTATGTTTTTGGAAAGTATATTATCTCCAGTTTTTTATCTATATTTTCCCTGCTGAAAATTCCAGCTTTGACCAGCCTAGGCTGGTCAGGCTGGTTTAAGCTGTGTTCTGGACAGTTTTAATTGGTCAACCAGCCCTTCAAGCTATAGAGACCAGCTACACTAACTATGACCAGCAAAGGACACCGCTCAGACCATCTTAAACCAGCTTAGTATTTAAGATGGTCTGAGTTGTGTTATTAGCTGGTCTCTATAGCTTCATGAAGGCGGTCAAAGCTGGTTGAGCTGGTATTTTCAGCTGGAGTCAGCTGGTGAAGGGCTGGCTGACCAACTAAAACTGTCCAAAACACAGCTTAAACCAGCCTAGGCTGGTCAAAACTGGAATTTTCAGCAGGGTTGTCATAAGTTCAATTTGACAAAAGTTATTTGGGTTTTATTGAGAGTAACCACAATAAATTTGCAGCCAATTTCATTGTGTATATATATATGTCTCCCATTTGAAAAATATTCAGAGAATATTGACCATCTTGGATTTTTCATATGTTTATATGTCATACTAAAGAATTACTAATCAGACTTAAAAAAAAGTGCATTTTAAAGCAGCTGAAAATTTGGGTGTGCCATTAAAACAATGTTTTTAGTTTTGATTTTTTTTCTACTTAAATTATATGTCCTCTATCTATAAACATAAAAATTCATGAGAAAGCACACATGTAGCTATTTTAATATGGCGTGATCATAATTTAGCCCTTCTCTTTCATTGCAAATGTCAGCCATTAACTACTGTGCACTCATTACCATTGGCAGACCTGATTTATAGGTCACCTTTTACATTGAGAACCTTGATCAAATACATTCACTAAATGTGATTTCAAAAATATATTATTTCATTTTTAAATAGAATTAAAAATAATTTCATTAGTGAAATTATTTGATTTTTTAAAAAAATGTATTTAATCAAGTCATTAAGTGTGACAACGCTTAGGTGTTGAGCTCATTTCATACAGCTGGTAATTCCTTTGATCACTTGAATGCACACAGCCAGATTGTTTCTCCCCCCCCCCAAATATGACTAAGAAATGTAAGTGTTAATCCTAACATTCAAGATTAAGGAAATGTATACACTTGATGTCACAAACCCCAATTCCAATGAAGTTAAAATGTGAATAAAAACAGAATGTAATGATTTGCAAATCCTTTGCAACCTATATTCAATTGAGTACACTACAAAGACAAAATATTTAATGTTCAGACCGATAAACTTTATTTTTTTTTTAAATATTCCCTCATTTTGAATTTGATGCCTGTAACACGTTTGAAAAAAGCTGGGATGGGGCAAAAAAAAAAAGACGAGAAAGTTGAGGAATGCTCAAAAAACACCTGTTTGGAACATTCCACAGGTGAACAGGTTAATTGGAAATGGGTGAGTGTCATAATTAGGTATAAAAGGAGCATCCCAAAAGGCTCAGTCGTTCGCAAGCAAGGAACTGCGTGAGCAAATAGTCCAAATAGGTGGCATTTCACTCAGTGGATTCTTTGACTTTCCTCAGCTCCAGTTTGGAGGGGTGCTGATTGAATAAGTAGCAGTCATCAAACAACCTCTATAATCCTGCCTTATGAAGTAAGGATCAGTTCCTTACTCCAAAAAAAAAAAACCAGGCATGTACAGTAGCTCTTCATAGTAAATACATAGGCACTTGGGTTAACATTCAGTTGTGGCTGTATCCACCAGCGCAGGTGGATAGTATTCACTGAAGGTCACAGTCCTCTCTCTGGCCTAGGGCAGTTTACGTGGGCTCTTAAAACCAGATACCCTCATTACTATTTTAAGGCTGTTCGGAGTGTAATGTCAGGGGTATGAAATGTAGATGCGAGAGGAAAAACCATGACCACTAATAGTTGAAGATGTAGTGGCAAGGATACATCATGTACTAGCAAATCAGAAACATGAGCTCTGTGGAGTATGTCAGATGAAGCTACAGTAGCCCTACTAAACTGGCATGTATGGCGTAGGGTCAAAAGGCTGCCGCGTTTGATGGCGGTTCGTCGCAGGCTGGGAGAGGAGGAGGTGGTGGTGTACTACTCAGGGCGCAGAGGAACAAATCCTGCTCCACTCTCTCTGCATGGAGCCCATGTCTGAGGAAAAGCTAAAGGTAGAAATCCCTGTATTCATACACAGATGCACCAGAGCTCAAACAGTATAAGTGTTTGCGCTTAGTAACTACACACTTTAATGACTCACTCCCTCTCCTGCCCACTCACACAAATGCAAAACACCAAAACATTCTAATCTTAGAGTAGGACACGCTTATTAAGTTTGTTTGAAAGAAGTGTGGGGCGTGATACATGTTGCCCCTGGGCTCCACCAGCTGATACTGGCTTGTTCCTACCGCTCTGGGAAGAACAGCTGGGAGTCCCTCTGTGGTTAAGCAACTTAGTTGTTCTTTTGCATCATGGATGGCTGGATTATTGTTAAATCTTTCATCTAAAAGATAGATTTTTACGGAACAGAAGAAAAAGCTCACAGGCAAGTTTGAAGAACGGGCAGATGTGGCATCATCAGTTCGCACAAAGAATTTGCCCCATTCTGTTCATTTTTATTCCAACAGGCAAGAGATGCACGCATCTGTTTTTTTCACAGGATTGGTACATCAGGAGAAATGGATTTTGGGTGTAAATTGTATACCCTGCGATGAACCTCAGTGCCTCAATACTGGCACCAGTACTATACAAGTGTCATACTTTTTTTTTGGTCAGATCTCATACAATCCTGTTTTCAGGACACGGAGGACGCGTGGCGCTACGACAAGGTGCTGAAGAATCATCTATGCCTGCAGCAGAAATGGGCTTGGCTGTGCGAGCCGAACCACCAGCTTGTTCCCAGCACTAGAATGTTCCGGAAGGCAAGTCTGTGCACGAGGACACCCTGCACCCCGGAAACCCTCTGCTCATAGCGGGCAAGCCCCCAAGCCTCCAGGAAAAGTGGTTGCCAGAGAAGACCTTGCATCCACCTGATACTCCATCAATGTCCTGCAGCTGATGCTCTAGCTGAGGCATTGTGGGTAGCCTCACACCACATGCACTCACCTGGAGATTTGTATTTTAAACTCCAAGTTCCTGCATGGTCTGTGCAGTAGAGGTGTGCAATATCTCAGAGAGAAACCCTGGCTTCGGTGGAGGATTCCGTTTTACATGAGAACTGAAACCCCTCAGTCAATAGAGTACTTGAGTATGGGCATCACATAGGGTGAGATCATGTCTACTCTGGGTCTTCACTCACAGCATTGAAAACCGCTGCTTTTTAGTGTGGAAAATTAGACACTCTTTGGCATCCTGCTAAATATGCTAGATTGACTATGTTAACACAACACCCTGACCATCTATTCAGTACTTTATTGCAATTACTGTCCTAATTTTGGATTCCCTTTGGAGGTAAGAGTGAGGACTCCTGTGTCACTTAGTGCCTACCAACACCACTTACAAAGATCAGTGTTCTCAGGTAAATTTGAGTCAAATTAAATTTTTGGTTCACTGAGTTTCTAAGCAAAAAAAAAAAACCCAAAACAAAATTCTTTACCTTTGCATGAGGCTGGTCCCAGTTTCAAACAATGCACGAAACAGAAACGAGAAAGACAGGCAAATCAATAAAAATACATCTAATCTTTAATTTTCCGAACGTTTTATTACATCACCATCTGTAGGAAGTTTCCACTTTCTTTTATTAAACAGGTTAAGCAGCTACAAGTCGGCCTTATTAAATCATTATTTACACAGGTATTAACAGCAAAAAAAAAAAAAAATCTTTAAAGGAAAAAAAACTTTTGTCTCCATGCTCCCTGCAGAGCCTGCTCTACACAATAGAATTTGTACAGCCTAACAATAATAAAGTTACTCTTATTCCCTCAAATTGCCTTAACTCTTGTTTGATTTCTAGATATATGCTACTGCAACAGTAAAAATTGTGCATTTGGGGGAAAAAAGACATTAGTTGGACATAAAGGAGTGCAGTGTGTTATCAGGTCTCCAGGCTTTTTCCAATTTAATCTGAACAGCGGTCATTTATAACTCATACTACAGCCAGTACAAACTAGAGGAAAACGCCCTTCATATTTCTCTTGAGAGCTTGAACCGATGGTAGATATTAAAGTAAGACTTCCTTCTTCTCAAAGGACATTCGTACTCGTGAAACAGATGTTAGCAAGGTCTGCAACAACATGTCCTTGACACTATGTGCGCAAGCAATTGTTTATTTTTTTTGGTCACAAGACACAGCAGAGGGATCAGTAGCTCCTCAGACACAAAGTGAAAGTCAAAGCAATCTCGCGCACAGATTCCATGTACTGAATGCTGACGGGAGGGAATCCACATAAAATCCGTCATTATTTTCTTGTTCTCTTTCAAGATTCAGAGGAGTCGTACCTTCTCAGTCATATGCAAATCTTCTCTTGGTATGCAGCATTACCAGAGCGCTCACATGAGATAGCTGGGTTGACTGAACAATGAATTTCGATCCAGCACAAACCTCAGTTGTGAGCCTTTTGCCTTCTTACGGGAAGATCCCTTATTCAAAACAGCATCGAGATTGCACACATTTCGGCAGTTTCCCCATTGAGCTGCGCATTTGTAACCCCCAGAGTCCATTTACTTTTAAGTTTACGAAATTTCACAAATACACCAAAGCGCTCCATAAAAACACGAACATAGTGAGCATGACAGCACTGCTTTTTGCAACGGTTCCAAATATATTTGCGTGCGTCAACACTGAATTCACTGTACTCGTTTTCTTATGCCACCTAGAGGCCGCAAAAGGACTTACAGCATGGCGACTGCTCAACAAAATGCAGCAGTCCATAAATGTCTTCAGCATTCTTGCGGATTTTTGTGCCCTTTATTAAGGGATAAAGGGTCCGCGTAATTTCAGCTATAAACTTTGCTCATTTAGTCACACTTATAGCACAGTGTGCAATATATACGGTGAAAACTTTCCTATGTGTCACACTTAAAAAAAAAAAAAAAAAAAAAAAAAACATTAAATAAAATAATTTCCCCAGATTGTGTTTCCTTTACTTGGACCCAATAAAAGGAATGTGGAGATGCAGGTAAATCCTGACAACCTTTATAGCACAGTCTTTAAAAATAAAATAAAAATCAATCGTTAAAATTCCTCTGAACAAATACAAATCAGAAATGACTGCAAAAAGGAAAATGAAGTAGGCCTATATCATATTCATTTGTGCACATGGTTAAAAAGGCAGGTTTTAGTACCCTCTCGTAAACTATACACAGTACAACATCAACTCCTCTAATTTACAGAAAGTAATTCAACAGTGCTTTAGATCTTAACCAGAAACTTCCAGAATACAATTTTCCTTCCCACGTCCACAGGAGGATCTCTTTTGAGAAAGAAAGTAAAGACCTTTTTGAACACACTAAATTTTTACTGAGTACCTTGACTGAGTACCATTACCGCGCTGAGACAGCAGAGCTTCTGCTGCTGAATGTGAGGCTTTACTGGCTCATTTGCCTCATGCTGTTTTTAAGAAATAAAAATACCATGCCACACTTAAAGAAACATGATTAAAAAAAACCTTGAGTTTATGCATGTATGATTAAAAGCGTTCAGTGAACATGTACTACACCCTGCACTGCTGCTCAGTTGTACCGTATGTTCAGTCCATTTATCATTACTCATAATTATGAGGTTCTGTTTCACATACTGGGTTTTTACTTCCACCGACTCTGAAAACAGGCAGCTGCTTTTACCGGATTGGATGACAAAAATGGTCTGCGGCCAGGGGGCTCCCCCTTCACTCATGTAGTGCAAGTAGTAACAGCGCTCATACACCTCGGAGATAAAGCCCAGCCTTATACAGGAGCACTGGCGCCCTTGGGTCATATTCTGTAGAAAGGGAATTTCCCCTCTCAGGCACTTTCACACAGATGTGACACACCCATCAACCCTCACAGTGAGCGAGGTCTTTACTGTGGACGGCAGCACTGAGAAACTGCAGTATTCATTACCATGGGAGGAAAATGTGAAGAAGGCAATCTAGAAATGCAGAACTTGATCATTAGAGGGACCTGTACTGGACCTTAATTGGAGATGAATCGAAAAGCACATAACGATTACGAGTTGGTGAAAACATCGAGGGCGGATTAAGAGGTTTGTGCATGTAATGCCCAAAATTTACACATGTAACAAAAAATATGAGAAGAATGGTGGGAAAATTTATAAACCAGAATTGAGTAGACAGATGGTTTAGAAGTCCACCATGAGACATATTTTTGAAAGGGAGGGGGAAAAAAAAAATTGCTTTTCACCACAAATATCCATGGATCTTAAGTCTAACAGCTACGTCATTCAGACTTATGGAATTTGTTGGAAGAAAAGATCTGCCTAATGGAGATTAATTCATGCAGCAGGCATCTGGTAACCTGGCGATTAGTTCAATGTTCATCCTCTTCGGGCCCTACCTGACTCATCGCAAAAATCAGCAGCCTCCACCCTGCCTCTGCACCACTCCATGACGCCTCCGTTAGACTGCTCACCAATGAGAATAATGCAGCAGTCGATTCCAGGTCCGAATTTCCTCTATGTCTCAGTACAGTTCAGTAATGCATGTGGACACAGCAGGCAGATGTAACACAGACATCCAAGCAGAGGTATATTGAAAAGGAAGCTGAATGGAAGATATATCGTGTTTGTCAAGGGGCTGGCGGTGGAGTAGGTCAGGTAAACTCTGACCCCGGTATGTGTACCTTCTCCTCTCTCACCCTATATTCGGACGAGCTGAGGAAAAATGGGCGTTCTGCACCCCAAATGTTCACTGCCCTCCCACCCTCTTCAGTTTAGCGACGCTCCTGCCTCCTCTCCGCTCGGCTCTGGTGGGTCATAGGTCAGTCACTTTGTTCTCCACGGCGGCAGCGATCTGCTGGAGCCTGTATCCAAGCTGCATCTTCTGCGCAGTGGTGTCCTCTTCCAGAGCGGTGATGATCTGGGAAACATGGTGAGGCAGACAGGAGTAACGTTAACACACAAAACTGCAAATCTCTTCACACTGACTGGAGGAGAGGCTGCGGTACCACACATACAAAGCACCGGGACAGAAAAAAAAAACAGAGGCACAGATCACTTTGGAGTTTAATTTTAAATTATATTCATGTTAAAGGTTCGGTAGTCAGGAATCCTAGAAAAACGGTGATCGCTGAGTCTACACGGGTCTCATCTCCTCATCTCTGACCTGAGCTCCTCCCACCAGACAAACACAGGCATCTGATGCACGCGCTTCATACACGTACCCGACAGTCCCTGCCTGAGGCAATCGCAAATTAGACAAAATATTTTTGTATGTTTTCCTCCATATAATAATGTCCGAGTCACAGGTAAGAAGATACTTTTAAACATGAGCGATAGTAAATAGTATTTATATATAGTGTAAAACTAGAGCACTCGGCAACCGAGCACATGTATCCCCCGAAGGCCCCCCAGTTGGGCCCAGATGGTCCAGGGTACCCAAAATCAATAGGTGTCGTGAACTTACCACAATACATGTCTCTGCAAAATTTGAAAAGAATCAGTGCATTTGTGTGGGCTGTAGAGCGTTCACAAGAAAATCTCTGCGGACGCGTGACGATCCCAAATCCATAGTATCCTCCGACCTTCGTTCGGGGGATACAATAATACGAAAGACAGACGACTACAAAGGCTAAAGTAACGTTAGCCGACAGTTCAGCCCCCACTTCTCCAGATACTCAGATGTCACTCAAAACAGTTCCTCACCTGTAACGTTAGTTTTCTCCGGCAAAATTAGATTAAAAAACGTTATTTTCTCTGTGTTGTCTCCGACATATCTGACACTGGCCAGTAATTGTGCATGTCCACTGACATCGGTTGTTTCACCCACATGTAGCGCAAATTTCCCACTCCCTTTTATTTTCTCCATTCCAATGTCCTCTATATCTGCCGACATTCTCCAATTCGTCTGCCAGTTGTATTGTTAGAGAGAGGAACCTCCGATATTACATTGGCAGCATTTTGACCCAACATGGTCCCAACGATAGCTTTGCATGCTGGCAGGATAAGAGATTTGGCAATTGTGTGAGACGCCTTTGATTTTTCTACTAGTTCTGCAACTAGATAGCGAACTTCTAATGCTTTTTCTGACACTAGCGGTTTTTGTCATGAAACGAGCTCATCTGCTCGTCTGGCTTCTCGACTGCATTAAATATTCAGTCTTTTTTTTTTTGCGAGAGAAGGGTGTTTGGTTGAAAGGGGTCGTTTCTAAGCCACTGTAGGATTTCCCACATGCTAGGAGGGGGAGGGTACGGGGGACGTTTATCAGTTGGTTGCAATCTGCTATCTATCGGCTAGATGGCACTACATCCTAAAGGCTGGTCCTTAAAAGCAATTTCAGGGGGATGGTTCAATAGTTCAGACTGGTACTCTACCCTCCCTCCCTGCCCCAGAGTAGCACTGACAGAGTGGTTTTTCTTTTTTTTTTAATTTGATAGGATACAATTAAACTTGCAGTTACAGGAGTGCAGAATATTTGAGTGGGTGAGACTCACCTGGTCATAGTACTTGTTGATGTATTTGTACAACTCATGCAGGGCCACAAGGTAATTCAGCTCTCCAGAGTAATTCTACATGGAAAAAGGGCATTTGTTACAAACCCCTTGAATTAATATACAAAATAAAGTGTCCTTGAATGAAATAGTACTAATGTTTTTTGGAGGTGCATAACATTGCACGCTTTGCCAAACAGACGGACACATTCTAAATTCAAACAAAGAATCTGAAAACAAATATTTCAGGCCGCGGTTACACTCGTCTTTTCAATGCGACTTTTACCATCCTGTCATGCTCGGGCGCGTTAACTGCCAAGTCTATGCCCCGAGACTGGATCTTTCTTGCACTGAGAGCCGATCAGCCAGACCACATTCTGAAGTCACCAAGCTGGCACTGAGTTCAGATCTCAGGGAGGTGTGGACACCATGAGGCACAATCCGGACAATTTACCAAACACAGGTCCGCTTCATCTTCCCACAACACAGGAATTCCTCCCCCAAATGAGAAAATCAAAGGGAACAGATTCAAAGATGAAAGAAAACCAGGGCTGAAGCACATCTGAGACTCGCTGTCTTACAGCGCTTCGGTCCGACACCACTGTACCAGCCTGACTTGAGCCATTTCAGAAATAAAGCAGAACTTGAGGAAACTGCCGATGTTCCAGCACTGATGAAAAACAACAGCTGGGTTAACCACTCGTCTCTGCTACTCTGCCCTCAACAAAGTGCGTCTCGTGTGGACCCAGCCACCATTACAGAATAAATGGAATATTCAGGAAAGATGAAGGCTCTTTCTTACGCCATTAGCCATTCAGGTCACACCTATTGCACTGTAATATATCCAATCATTATCCAGTCAGACAGGCAGCATTGGATTTTCAAGTGTGGACACACACATGCGAACACAGCTGGCACATCTGATCACGAAAGTCGCCTTTGAAAAACAAGTGTAACTGCAGTACCCTGCACATACCCTGGACAGCTCGGCAAGTGCAGAGTTCATTTCCTGGTCACTGGCAGAAATGGTCTGTCTGATATCAGAATAGTACCTGCACAGGAAGAGAGAAAATACCAGGAATAAAATGGGCGGGTTATGCAATGATGAAAGATGGAGAAGAATTTAAGAACAAAGATGATGTTCAAGAGTGGAGAACCAGGAAGGAGAAATACGGAAAGAATGAAATGTGGATTAAGTGCCAACTGCTTGTCTGGCAATATTGTCCTCCCACTTCCAGCTCTGACCTGCAGAAAATAACATTTCCTAATCCAAATAAACAACGTTAAAAATGCATTGCCTGTTATCTGTCCCCGCCTATCTGGCCCACCATCTAAGAGCTGACCTCGTGCCAGGCAAGAGGCAACCAAAAACCCCCAGGTCCAGCCCAGACAAATCCCCCTGATAAAAACTGCCCTCACCTTTCCACCATCTGCTTATAGCGAGGAATGTCTCTGGCGTACAGCAACTTGTTGATTGGAGAGTCCTGAACACGGATAAAATAAGAAGTAAAAAATATCATTGAGAGAACAGGACCTTTGACTTCTCCAGAACACTCTCTTCCACTCTCCTGTTCATCCATCCATCTTGCTCACCCTTCCCAGTTTGTGTTCGGCGATGGTGCAGGAGTCCATGAAGGTCTGAGCGATGACGGACAGGACAGCATCCACATTATCGGAGGCCTGGACGTCAAAAATGAATTGCGGGTTCTTCACGATGTTGATCCAGAACCTTAACGGCAGACTTTGGAAAGAAAGGGATAAGATGTAGAGCAACAACAACAAAAAGCAGCAAAAGCGCCGAATGGATGAAATCGGTCAATTCCAAGTTCAGGTCTCCAAAATACCACAGGTAATCCTGCAATGTGAAGACAACTCCGAAATGCTTCTACATTCCTTCAGGAGACCTCCTAATACAGAAAACTAGTGTCTCTTCACAATAATGTTTTAGACAAACCCCAAAACTATTAGCAATCATGAACCAAATTCTGCATTTTGGGAAAACATGATAACCCACCATAATTCAAAAGGACCTCCAGAACTTGGGAAAACTTAAGAAGCTTTCTCAGTCCAACGGTGCACATTGTATTTTGGGATGACACTGCAACACTTCAAAATGCCAAAGGCCATCTTGTATTTGGAAAAAACACTACAAATACTTCAGTCTTATTCATCCTCTGGCGTGTCGAATATTTTCTTACCTATTGGTTTTCCAGATGTGGATGGTCTCAGAGTCGGAGATTCCATGATGCGCGGCCTGGTCGTCCAGGAGGTCAAAGAAGTACTTCACTGCGAGAGGGACCGGCCGGCTCGTGCTGAGAATCACCTGGAACAGGTCGTCCACAAACTTCTGCAGCGTGCCCTGCGCATATTACCACAGCACAGCATTACTCCCTCATGTCATGCAACAGCACAGCCTCAGTGGTGCTCAGTGCAACAAGACCTCTACATCAGCGCAACTCCACAGGAACCATTTCATTTCAGTAAAGTAATAAAATTTGGTACTTCTATACAAAACCTAACGCAAATTGTGGACTTTTAGCAGTTTAACACACAAGTGTGAGAGGAAGTACCAACATAGATTTGTCAAAAGCACAGTCTAAGGACAGTATTCAATGGTATAATTATAATTATTATTATCATAACAAGTAAAACATTTAGTTAAAATTCAAAAATATTCAATTTTTGAAATATAGTACACAATGTAAATAAAAATGTACCAGGCAAGTAATAGCATAAATCATAATAGTGCCAGAGCTCTCTAACAGTGCAGTACCTTCATGGAGAGCAGGCGTGTGAGGTAGATCTCTGGGATGGCCTTGGCCCTCTCCCGCTCTCTCAGGCTGCCCCTTCGGTGTTTGGGCAGCTCTGGTTCCTCGCTGGCCTTCACCAGGTGCCACAGCCTCACCCCTCCCTCATCCGCATCCTCCAGCATCGGGGTCTCTGAACAGCATACAGATATGTAGATACATCAGCATAGAGTCACCCTCATTCTCCTGAAGTCGATAGTCCATCAGAGAAGTAATGACTAGACAGGCAGACGATCAGACACCTGGATGTCAGCAGGCCACTAAACACAAAGCCAGGATACATGAGCAGCTTCCCATCTGTCTAACTTTGATTATTTTTGATGGAAATGGAAAGGTTTTAAAATGAGCTGACACAGGCAGTTAATTCAGTTTGGATTGCATCCCCTCCCGATTGCCACATATCCCTAATTCAAGTTATTCAGAAATTATTAATGATTTAACTAGATAACTGTTGCCACAGAGACAGAGTTGTGCATCTCCCCGATCCAAAATTTCTGACAAAATGGCCGCCAGCAGCCACATTGGACGTCCAAAATTAGCGAAAATCGGTCTTGAGCATTGTCCCATCAATATCTTCGCCTGTGTGGAATTTGGATAATTCCTCTAATAATTGTGGCTTCCAGAGCCCAGAACTGAAAATCTCGAGGCAGTGGCAGCACCGCCAGAACTAAACCATAGGATCTCCCAACTATCACGTCAGGGAGATACAACTAATGGCTATAAATAATAATGGGTTTACGCACTAGCTAGCTCACGATTGAAGGGTACAAATAACATTACCTTAGTTGAGCCATATATTCACTCCCTGACCTGGTGTTATCCTGATAAAGCATATAGGTGATACTTACCAATTCACTCAGATGGACGCACTCATGTTTTCTTGTGTCAGAAGTGGCTCTAGATAAGACCAGGTGCTATATGAATGCAACTTAATGTGCAATGTAAAGGTACTGAAATGTGTGCAGCCATGGCTTAAACACTCACTCTCTCCTGCCACATAGTCGTGGGTGTCGTGGTGAATGTGCTTGCTGTGCCGTGGTACCAATGCCACTGTCGCCCCATCAGGAACCTGCCGGCCAATCACACAGCAAAGGAAATAATAAATTAAATTTGTATAGTGCTTTTCTAAATAGTCAACAATGCTTTACATAGGAGCAAATAAGCATAGAACAGGGAGACAAGTAAGCACGTGAACAGGACAGATAACAAGAACAATGGGGGGGGGGGTCGGAGGATGTTCAGATGTCGTAGGCGATCTTGGAGAGGAGGGATTTGAGTTGAATTTTGAATGAGAAGAGTATCTGGTTCCGGATGTGGAGGGGCAGGGAGTTCCAGGGTTGGGGCGGCGATGGCAAGGTGCGGTACTTGGTCTTGGTAATGGGGGTGACAAGGTTGGCATCAGCAGAGCAGAGGCGGCGGGTGGGGGAGTGGCGGTGGAGGAGATCAGTCAGGTATGAGGGGGCGAGGTTATTCAGAGCTTTGTAGGTGATGAGGAGGATCTTGAAGTTGATGCGTCGCAGTGTGAGGAGCCAGTGAAGGTGACGGAGGATGGGAGTGATGTGTTCTCTGGAGCGGGAGTGGGTGAGCAACCGGGCAGCTGAGTTCTGATGATATAGTAGTTTATGGAGGACAGGGGAAGGGAGGCCATAGAGGATACTGTTGCAATAATCTAGTCTGGAGGTGATGAAGGCCTGGATGAGTGTTTCAGCGGCTGAGGAGGAGAGGGAGGGGCGGAGGCGTACAATGTTACGGAGGTGAAGGAAAGAGGTTTTGGTGACGTGGTTGAGGTGTGATTTGAAGGAGAGGGTAGGGTCCATGAGGATGCCGAGGTTTCAGATCAGGGGGGAGGGAGTGACTGAGAGACCATCAATGCGAAGTGAGATGATGTGGGAGGAGGGGAGAAGGGATTTTGGGCCAATGATGATGGATTCCGTTTTATTGCAGTTTAGTTTAAGGAAATTGTTGCACTGAGGGAGCCAGAATCGGAGGAAACATGACAAGGAAAACATGAGCGACCAATTAACAAGCTGAACTGCTTCGAATCAGAATTTCATCGAGCATTTAATTGTTTCAACATTTGTAGTCCAGTGGTCTGAGACAAAAGTTGAAGCACTTGAGTCCAGATTACGGAACATATCATTTGAGCTTCATTCGTTTCATACTTTTGTACTCCAATCCAGAAAATAGGAAATTCAAAACAATCCCCAAGTGAAGAAATCAGTGCAGCAGCAGCAGCTTTAAAAAAAAAAAAAAAAAAAACCAACACTGACCTTGTAGTGCTGCAACGTGTTTAACCGCTTCCATGTCCCCTGCACTACAGAAGTTAAGTCCTCGTCTGACAGGATCAGATGACCTGCCACTCCCGACCGCCACTCTGCACCCCAGCACCAAACGCAGGAGCACAGAGAAGGGTCAAATTACACACAGAAACATTCACAAACAATGTCACCAGCGCAATGTTCTCCGGCGCCAAACGCCTCAAACGACAGGATATTAAGCTCATCAGCCGTAACACTAGCATTAGCCCGTCTTCCATCAAGGTTTATTACCACAGGAATGACACTCGCTACAGCTCCGCAAGTCTGCTGTACTTCAAATCACATATACAGCACTCAACACTAGTCAAATTAAAATTCAAACCTTCATTCGCAAAGCATCCGATTCATACTTATTGCTCAACGTGCCGTGTGTAACACAATCCAGGTACAGTAGGGGGAAAAGAACAGGAGGGGGCTTTGCGTCAGTGGAGGCCGGTAGCTCACCCAGGTCGAGGGAGTCTGTGTGCGGGCGATGAGAGAAAGACGTGCCCTTGTACATCTGGTCCACGATCTTCTCCTTCACCTGCGTGATGGTGTCGCAGTCCAGCACCTTGGCTGGGACAGGCTGTGCCTCATTCCCACCTCCAGCCCCGGCCTGGACCAGCACATTCAGCGTCTGCAGGAGGAAACGCACTGAGGTCGGCTTCAACCTCTCAAAGCAACATCAACTGACTGCGTCAAAAGATACACTACAGGCCAAAAGTTTGGGGCCACCCTCAGATTAAAAAAAAAAAAAAAAAAAAAAAAAAAAAAATCACACATCAACTGTTCTTTCATTATTTTTTGTACATGAAATGACTTCAGTGACTTGAGTCCCAATGCCTTTGTTTTAAATGATTTTATGTCACTAGGATGTGAACAATTTTACGTAACAAGAAGGCACGCTCTATAAATGCCTTCCCCAAAACCAAGGGGTCACATTGCACTTGGTGCACCATTAAAAATCTGAGGGTGGCCCCAAACTTTTGGCCTGTAGTGTATACCGTAAGGCCCAGATGTGCTGCTACTGCTGCTGTTAGTCTTGTCACTGATAAGAGTGTATGTTGAATTCATGTTGAAGTACAACAGTGAAGCACCCATGCATAACCATACAGGTGCTCGACCAATAAACGTCCTGCAAGTTGAAGGTGAGTATGGACTGGACGCAAATACGGCGACCTTGAAAAAGTTTCCCCCAATGAATGTGGAGGATATACGATAATGGCTTTTACACCTTGGAAGAGCTATTGAAGAATAATTTTTTTTGAATTATAAAGAGTTTGTTTCATTTTTAGACTTTTACTGCTGTACATTGTTCTAAACTCAATTAAATTACATTTAAATTAGAAGCACTGGTTATTAAATCTGCGGTAGACTGTTGAGTTAGGAACACATTGCTTTCCCTCCCATGAAGGCTAAAGAGGACAAGCTAGACAGCAGAAAATGTAGGGAATGTGCTGAGGTAGTGTGTTCTGGATCTCTCACCAGGGTGCGGTACTCCACGTCCTCGCGTAGCAGGCGGTTGTCATTTAGTGTGTACTTGGCTTTTCCCGTCACCGCATCAACAGGGCCTTTGTCCACCTGGTGCTTTATAGCCCGGAACAGCATGTAGAGGGACTCTCCTGCAGAGTCCTATAGGACACATCGAAAACACAGGACTGCCATTAATCAAGAATTCCACACTGCGTCAGAGGACTGCCATCAAGTATTTACACAGTACTCCCCAACTACTGGGATTCTGTCCTAAAGAGGGCTATGCTTCAACAGGGCGCACGCAATATTGATGTCAACACTGTATCTACCTTAGCCTGTACTCCTTGGATCTCAAACCCAATGTGTTAGCGCCAAACAGACAAAAAAAAAAAACAGAGTCATGACTATGCTGGGTAGTGAAAGTCTCTATAAATGAGACGGAACAAACTCACCCTCAGGAAGGCGTAAAGGCAGATGGACATCCAGTTAGTCAAGAGTTTCTCTACCACCGTCTCAGTTCTGGAACATGGACAGAGAGCATTCAAAAGATTAGAGTTTATGGATTATGAAACACTAAGCTATCATAACAGTTCTGACCCACAACATCTGGCGTTCAGTGGAAACAAATGATAAACCAATTAATATGTATCAAAAACAAATACTAAAATCATGCATACCAGGCCTACCCACAAAACTAAAACTACAACTGTAACTATACTACAATCATTCATACCTTTAAAATGTGTATTACAATGTGGTGCGTCACCATAACAACTACTTGAATGCCACCGCCCCCCACATCTTGGACTAAGCCAGGCTACTATTAAAAGCACCCACTGTGTTAAATATGCACATTTGCCACAGTCCATGTTCAGTAAATGCCCGACCGCCTCCCGCCTCCCCCACCCCCACCACAGAGCTGTCCTCACCTGCGGAGCATGAGTTTGGGGTTCTTGGCGACGTACTGCTCCACCAGGTCATTGAGCAGCGTCTTGAGGATGTCGGTGAAGTACTCCAGCTTCCCGTGCAGAGCCACAGTCAGCAGCGAGGCCACATACGCGCGGTCCCTGGGGGAGAAGGTGCGCTGGCTCTCCAGGGTGTGGATAAACTGGGGCAGGAATGAAGCGCGTGAACTCTGAAACTTATCACTTACACACCCAACTTTTGTAAAACCAAACAAGACTGCTCTGCCCAAGAGTCAAACGGGGTAGATGGGTTGGGCAAGCCCCTCCTACTGGCCATTCGGACACAGATCAACTGCACTCTGAACAAGCACTTTTTATGATTTCCTACATCCAAGTTCTGAGCAGACTAGGACTAACAGCAGTGTGAAAAGTAGTTAAGGACTTTTGGATGCTATCATTCGTGTGTGCTTTGCGCCAAGGACCATGTCAGATATGGAACAGTACTACATTTTTCCCAGATAATGCACTTCCCGGCAACTGCCATCATTTTCAATAAAAACCAGACAGAGCTAATGGAGTCACTATGTTTGAAACTGAAGGAATATTTCTGCCGTTGTTCTTGTGCCTACCGCAATGTAAAAAGGTATTTACATCACCCTAATCAGGGCATGTAAAAACACAAAGGAGAAGTTGACACGTGGCCTTAAATTACTAACATATAGAGCTTGCATTTGCATACGCAGCAAAACCTCATGCACAAGCCTTTAAGGCCCTATGCAACTCGGGAGGGAGCGGTACTAAATTTGGAGCCAGCTCCAATTTCTCTCACTACGTGGGAACATGCAGAACACAGTCATTTCATTGCCTCTGTGAAACTGCCAGCAAGGCAAGTTCCCATGCCCAGCCAGTGGGTGGGTGCAACGGATGTCCCTACATCACTGTTTTCTTATGCATCTGCTGAAATCAACCCATTCAGCTCTTAATCCTCTGTTCTATACAAGAACACACACTGCAGCACTAAATTGCTGAACATGGCCTTCTTTCAAAAGTGTTCACACAAGCCCAAGGAACTGAAGAACTTCACAAATCTTTGTTTTACCGCGTTACTTTGTTTAACTTGTAAACTCAAAATGATAATAATTATGTGCTGCAATTGTCATATGTACGAAAATTTAAACACTAGTCACACAAGAAAAAAGTAGCCACAGTATTGGCTGGCTGCAAATAATGTTTACATATGCAAATAATCCTGGGGCTTCCCCTTGTGGCCGGTGACCATAGCAACCATGGTGGTAAGAGGGAGGAGCCTCTCACCTTGGTGAGGAAGAGCTTGCTGTTGAGCAGGTTGGAGAGCTGCACCAGACCCTGCTCCACTGTCTGCCGCCGACACTCCTGCACGTCCAGGTCACGGCGTAAAGGCGACTCCCGGTGGCCGGGGAAGAAGATGCGCTCGGCGTACATGCGGTAATCCAGGAAGGGGATGCCCGACCCCACCAGGTCACTGGACATGTCCATCATTTCAGTCATCAGGTCTGGGGAAGAGACATTGTGGGGGATATGGGGGCGTGTTTGAGCAATCATTGCATTAATGCTGCTGCCTTGTGATGTTTCCATGGAAACTTAATGCACACTCCACACGTACAGTTACAATGGGAGAACTGCTCTTGCCACAAAAAACCTGTGGGTTCAAATCCCATCAGAGGATACTGCTATGGCACATACACTGCATGGCCAAAATAAGTCACCACCTGGGCTTAACAAAGCAAATATGAAAGAGCCTTCAATTGGGAAATAACTGCAGCGATTAATAGGTTTCAGCCGCAAAGAAGTTATTTAACCCAGACTGATGCAGGGAGTAACTTCTCATTTCTTAAACATCCATGTCGGAAGACATATCCTGTAGTCGAGGAAAAGACGTTACTCCTGTAACACCTGTATACAAAGAAAACAACTAAAGAGATTGCTGAAACTACTACAACTGGGTAAAGAACTGTCCTACACATTATGAAAACCTGGAAGCATAGTGGTGAACCATCATCTCTGAGGAAGAAATGTGGTTGGAAAAACAAATCTAGAATGATCATGATCTTTGCTCCATAAAATGTTTACTAAAATCAAATCATATAAAAAAAAAATATATATATATATATATATATATAAACAAGAGCAACACAGTGCAATGCATATGCCCCTGCCTGAATGTTGATCAAGGGCATATTGAGATGGCTGCTGTGGCGGCCATATTAGATATCGCACGACGCTGGTTTACGAAAGGAACCTTCCTCTAGCCACTCCCAATACGCCATTAAGAAATGGCATCAATCCGACGAGGGGTTCTATAGTTATCCCACGGAAAAGAAAAGTTAACGGACGACGGACGGACGACGGACGGACATGGTGTCGACATAATGCCCCCTTTCCTGGGAGGGCGGGGGCATAAAAATAACAGTAGAACGCACGGCTGTTTAATAGCGAAGGTAAGAGCATTTCTAAACGCACAATGCAAAGAGAACCCGAGGAATCGGGACTTAACAGCAGTGTTGCCTTAAAAAAACACTCATCAGTGAGGCTTACTGCAAAAAAGACTTCAGTTTGCTAATAAGCACAAAGATTGGACTCTGGAGCAATGGAAAAAGATCATGTGACCTAATGAATCCAGATTTACCCTGTTCCAGAGCGATGGACAGATCAGAGTAAGAAGAAAGACAAATGCAGTGATGCACCCATCATGCCTTGTGCCTACTGTACAAGCCTGTGGAGGCAGTGTTATGATCTGGGGTTGTTTCAGTTGGTCAGGTCTAGGCTCGGCAATGATATGTGCCCAAAAAATGAGATCAGCAGACTACCTGAATATACTGAATGACCAGGTTTTTCCATCAATGGATTTTTTTCTTCCCTGATGGCACAGGCATATTCCTAGATGACAATGCCAGGATTTATCAGGCTCAAATTGTGAGAGAATGGGTCAGGAAATATGAGATCATTTTCATATGTGCGTTAGTCACCACAGAGTCCAGACCTTAACCCCATTGAGAATCTGTGGAATATGCTGAAGCAGACTTTACGCAATGTATTGACTCTTCCATCATCTATGTGAGATCTTGGCTAAAAATGAATGCAACTATGGACAGAAATAAATGTTGCGACATTGCATTAGCTAATCAAAATGATGCTATGGCTAATGTGTGCCATAATCTAAGCTAAAGGCGGTTCAACAAAATATTACAGTGCACAACTTTCTTCTTGGCTGGGCAGTGTATATGAGGAGATGTATTAAGCTGCAGTGAAATACCCTTCATCATAAATGCATAGCAGGGAAAAATAGGCTGGGCAGGTTGTAACTAGGGACACATCAGTCAAGCTAAATTATTCAGCACATTGCGCACAATAAAACCAGGACTGTCAAGCATGATCTGGGGTTATATTATAGCAGATATAAACCCATCCACAGATCGGTTCAGGCCTTGCTCACCGGTGAACTCCTTTTTGCAGCGGTCTCTCACACTGGTCTCCAGGTTCTCCAGCTGGATCTGAACCTTCTTGTAATCCCTCAGGGCCTGTTTACTCTTCCTCCTGCCAGACACACTCCGTCCCATCAGAAGGGAAACACGATCGCTACCCGCAACCACTACCAAAAACAACCTTTCAGGAAAGAGCGGTTTCCTTAAATACTTCTCGTCACAGGACTTTAAAAAAGTGAATTGAAAAACTGAAAAATGACTGACTGAACCTCGCAAAAAACATACATAAGAGTTTTTTATTTGCTGACAACTCTTTTTCCTAGTTGCTGTCATGTTCCTGAGCTGCGCTTGAAGCCCTTGGTTAATTATAGGCCGATTTGGGTTCAAAACCTATAGATGTCATTCCCAATTTTCTCCTGTGAGTGGGGTGGGGTGGAATATGCCACTGAGTACAATACTGGAAACAGACAAAAATTTGTCTGTGGGGGTTTCACACTAATGTGACATCAGTTCTAACGATCATAAATGACCAGTCAGAATCATAACAGTTTTTGTTCTTCACGCAGAGAGTGCAGTACACAAACGTCAGAATTGATATGAAAGGAACAACATTATCATTGCGCAGTACATATATCCCCCAGCTGGTAATTAGGAATAACAGAGATCTTAACAGATTGATTTCATCTGAGGAACAATTAAACCTCATTTAAGTGCAATTAAACACAGCTTTACTAATGAAGGCCAGCATAATGGAAATCGATTCTGTGAAATCACTTGCAAAAATTACACTACAGCTGATCAAATCCAACATTTTTGCCCCATTACCACATTCAGTTGGTTAATGGTCATTTGGTATATAGTAAAGTATTGGGTTTTGCATGCAGGGGACTTTCACAGAGGGCAACGTTTGACAGACCCAATGAGAGTAGCTGTCAGGAACGAGAGAGGATATTTTAAGGCAGTGGAAAGACTTGTACGCACCTGTATATGAGCACGATTATCAGCACTATCAAGGCCACGATAGATGCCCCAACCCCAACCCCAATCTGGGCCTCCACAGGGAAGGTGGACTGGCTGAGGGAGTCGTACTGCACCTTCCCCAGGGAGAAGTTCAGGTTCCCCATCTGAACCTGTGCAGGGAGAGGGACCCAAGGCTCAAGCATACATCAAGAGACCTGTTGTAAGGCTTAAGCAGACTGTAGAAATGTATGGACAGGGCGTTATTATCAGGGACTATATGATAAAGATAAGGATGCCTCTATTAATGGCGTTGTAGTCCAGCTGAATCCAGTTTATCAACTAACCACTAACACAGCAATTCAAGTGATGGCCGATACAAAAAAAAATATCCCGATATTGCAATGAAGCCCCTTTCCGATGCTTTATGGGACAGTATGGCGACCAAGTCGTTTCCGGTCGGCTGCAGGGGAAAAGTTGCGTTAGCATGCATGGTTACAGATGCTTGGCCAAACTATTCAGAGCGTAGAAGCCGTATTAATTCTTCATGCATTCAGCACTTTTTCTGGGCTTGATTTTAGCATTTATATCATTTGCAGTTCCACAAGTATACATGTAGCTGAATTGTTGTTGACATGCTGCTATGCAAGCTCCACCCCAGAAGTGTCGCATTCAATAAAGTGAAACAAATTTCAGCAAAAAAGCCAACTCCGGGTAATTTTTTTTGTATTGGCTATCATATTCAGCAGTGACCTAAAACTGTCGCAGATTTGTCCATAAAATAAAACACTATTGTCCAAATACAGAGCATCAGTTTTCAACTAGACCAGTTAATGGAGGTCGAAAAAAGGAACCCGGTTTCCACTGCTCAGTGCAGCTGCAACGCGTCTCGTCCTATTATCTAAACCACTGTTCTAGCATGCGACTGAGCCCCGAGGCCCGATATCGAATCCTGACCACAACAATGGCGGTTGAGGGCAGAGGCAGGGAAACATGATCTTTCTGGTGAGGTTGCTTTAGAGTTACACAAGGCGCATTTTCAGTTTTAGACCACAGATTCAGCACCATATACACTGCAGATGCTGATTTCCAGCTAAGCGCCAAACCACTGACCGTGATGTAATAATGAGCAGAACCCGTTCTCCCTAGAGGCCACAAAGCTAGATATGCTGGGCAAGAAACTGAGGAGGAGGCATGAAATTATGGGGTGTGCCGTTCTGCATTAAACACCACTGCACAGCCGTACAGTCTCGAACACAAATAACTCGCCTATCACAATCACTACCAACCACGTCCTCATGTTTCATCAGCACGCCCTTCTCAACAGTAACCAAACTCACTTCGGAAGGCATGAAGCCAAAACGCTTTCAACCCTCTGCATAATTTGTGGTCCCATTAAAAATTGGCCGAAATGAAATGTACTGGAAAGCCAATAACAGGTGACTGTGAACAGAGTTAAAGATGACAGTTCAAAGCCCCTCGTCCTTTCATCTTCAGTATTCTTCACAGGAATCAGCATCCATTATGGAATGACATTTAGATGTGGTCCGTTTCTCTCTGGGCATTTCCTCTGCTGTCAAAAATACACTCGGGGAACACTATGCCGAGGACTCACGGTAAATTCTGGGAGGGGGTCGGCGCCCTCTCGTTTCCTCCCGGAGCCTGGGGACGGTTGCTGGGGTGGGGGTTCGCAGTAAAGGTGGTTCCTCGTGAGTGTCTTTACCGAGCACAGCCCCTCCCCAATCAGAGCCACCACCTCCTCCTTAGACATGGCCAGGTCAAGGTTCTCCCCCTGCACAAGAGCCACAACACACCCACACAGAGAGACAAATGGGTGCCATGTATCAGGAATAACCCACAGGGTATAACGAGCTCACCGTTTACTGAACAACATCACTGACAGTTCTGGCAAAGGAGGTTTAAAGTTCAACTATAAGGTAGAAGACCTTTGAAAAACACTGTCATGATAAACATTAAAGCAAAACATTTACGAGGCTAGAGCCACAGTTAAAGGGCCATCGAAATATTATTTGAATTTCACTGATGAACAATCACAACAACTGACAATCTGAAAAACAACCATACTGCTGCCATGACAGAAAATAGTCCATTTCAGCCATTCTAAGTGAGGCTTCATTTGTAATTATAAAGGACACACTATTCAAACCACCCCACCCAGGGAAATTAATGCTGCAGGTCAGTTGAGGGCCACTAATATATGCAGGATTGTACAACTACAAATGACCACCATGCCTTACGAACACAAACCTAACAGAGAGGAGCAAGCAGGTAAAGGACACAAAGGTCAAAGAAGAATGCAGCCATGTTTTGTTGTGGAAGTTATCAAAACAATCTAGGCAGATTTGAGCAAGAGGAAATTAATTCATGAAGCAGCTCATTAACGGTGTATCCTCAGGCTAAGCTTTGCAGACTGCAGGCGGATGAAGTCTGTAAAATAAGAGGAACAGCTGAAGTAGATCATCAGAGACCATAAAGCTTGCGTATGTGTGCGGCATTCCTCACCTCCACAGAGATGATGCTGCCGGGCTTGTAGCGGTAGGGCTTGCTGGGGTCGTGTGGGTTAAGGGGGTGCAGGGTGGGGTTGAGCTCATAGCTGAAATAGTTGTCGCTGACGGAGTCGAAGTCGAAGCGGAGGTTGTCCAAGAGAAACTCCACCTGCACCTGGGCGTGGCGCGCGTGGGCCTCCACTGCCGGCGTCCTGCACAGGATCAGGGAGGAGGTGTTCACCTCACAGCGCTCCACAAACTGAGGAGAAGGGAATTAACATTACTCAGAGAAACAGCGAGTAAACATCGCTCAGGCAGAGAAACAAGAAAAACATTGCACAAAAACAGCCATTTCAAAAACTAACTCCTATAACAGGCTTGTTGTCCACTGGAAAAAGAATGGCTGCGTTGCATGTCTGCAAAGGGAAAAGACGAGATTACCTGTTTAACAGAACATAGGGCCCCTTCTGGGCAGCCATGTTCCGGAACAATCCGGCGACGTCTCCACAGCAGCAGGTCCCCCGCCTCCCTGCTGGAGCTCCTCCTCCTCCTCCTCCGTCTCCGGCTCTGAGAGGGCTCAAATGGGGATACGGTTACCTGAATCCTCGGCTCCTGGACGACATCGAGGTTATGGCCGGAAACATGGATGAGCCGCCCACCACTGATTGAAGACAGGTATGGAGAGTCAGGGATGAAGAAAAGCTCACTCATCAATGACAGATCACATAGGCAAGTTAAATCTAGGCAATAAACGTTTAAATGTTTAAAAAGTTTAAAAATGAAAATCAATTTCCACATTTATTTGGGTAATAACGTTACGGAAACGCCCACGAGCAACCATGGTTAATTGTAACACCCCTGCCCTCGAGATTTCTCTTCAGGTGCCGTTAAATGGCAACATGGGGGAATGCAGTAGGAAAAGTGAGGCATTCGCTCTTAAAAAAAGGCAACATCTCGTCAGTCATCTGGAATTATTTCAGGTTCGCCGCGTCAGAGCAGCAGCAAACCACTCAGGGCTGTTAAGTTTGTCGAAAGTCTGTGGCAACTAAAGGCAGCAGCATAATGAACTTTTGTTACGTTCAAGACATCCTTGTAACAAGGACGTTCTCAGCTTAAACTTCCCACCAAGGTCCATTCAAAAGCTCTACCTGCGAAAAAGAACAAAATGTGGGGGGGGGGGGGGGGGGGTTTCTGAGCTAGTGTCGTTACCCGACATTACATTTAACGTTTGCTACTCCCCCAACATTACCAAACATCACGCACCATGTTTACCTGATAGGTCTAGTTAATGTTAACATAAAATCTGTGCTCAGCAGCTCACGTGGATCAGTTTTACGGAGTTAACTCTGCATTATTCAGAAAATATTTAGCTAATAAAAAGTCAGTTTTGTCAGCCACCATGCCTTGATGTCACATATATTCTGTTGGTGAACTGGGAGTTCAGAAATAATACTGGAGCTCCCCGCAGCTGGGAAGTGGGATTATTCTCAGTTCCTAGGATGCCTCGAACGCATCATTATTCCAGAATCCAATACAAAAGCACACAGCCGAGAAGTGAAAGTGTGTGACACGGCAGCGCTAAAGCATCGGTTTAAAAGCAATTACTAATTGTCAATGGCAAGATCTTCCCACAGTATCGCAAGACATGAAGGGGCCCCAGTAGAAAGACATGACAGATGTGGGGACATTTCAGCGCGCCTAAGGTAATGGTGACTGTACACACAGTTGAAAACCTCTGGTTCATCTAGATGCTGCATCCACATACAAGCACACTGTAATGTCGAAAAGAAATAGTGGAAAAGCCACTGCACCCGCTTGTCCAAACGTGGCCAGTATCGAACTTAGCCTATATTTTCATCCCTTATACAGGCATATAAAATATGAAAAGGAACCGTGAAAAACTGAAGGTGCTAGAGTGCTGACAAGGCAAAAAAAGTTTACGGACGCATGACAGACCACCAGTAAGGCACCTAACCAGAGCACAAGCCCGATTGGCCAAGAGGGCTAAAAAAAAAAAAAAAAAAAAAAAAAAAAAAGCAAAGGTAAATTTCCCAATTGGGATTTGTAAAACGCACACCGAACTTTCACCAAACATCACTTTTTATAAAATGCATAGCTGCTGTCGCTCGAGAAAATACTCCATCTCTGCAGAGATAAAAAATATTTTGAAGACAAAATTAAATACATGTTGCTTGCATGCTAAAAAACAAAATCGTAAATGGGGTATCACAGTAGGTTGCAACAGTCACTGGGTTGCAAACGAACAGCAGAAGTGAAAACAAGCCTTATCCACAGTGGCTCAGGGGTTTTTTGCGGGTAATATGAGTAACTAACAACTCACGCTGTGAACACTGTTCAAATCTCCAGCATTGCAATAAAATGCAATAGATGAAATGTAATACACCCAAACTCAAGACAGTAGATGAGGAGGAGGGAAACAGATGACCGGATCCATGGAAAGACCAGAGGAAGTACCTGAGGAAGCTCTTTGAAGGAGCAGCCAGTGTGATGTTGGGGTCTGGGGTGTAGTGATACATTGAGTCCAACAGGTGGCGCTCGCTGCCACCGTAACGCACAGTCACCCGGTGTTCCCCAGTCGTGTTACTGGCCCCCGTCACACACTCGATACTGCTATCCTGGACGTCAGTAGTACTGGAAAAGAGAGCAAGCGATGAATGGCAGTCCAGCGAATAGCAGTCCAGCAATTGTTGGGCAAAAAGCATTTAATTCATTTGGACGCTAATGCCAAATCCCTCAGCAGAGGGAAAAGGTAGGTAGGTTCATGATGCAGGACGATTAACCTCAGGGCTGTACACTCACAGGATGCAGGGAATGGTTCCGATCGCCACGCTGACCTCGCTGGTACGTCCCGTGCGCAGGCCCTGCCCTCTGATGGTGATGGAGGTGCCCCCAGCCTTCGGGCCCCTCTGAGGAGAAACCCCTGTCACCATGGGGTCCTGCAGGGTCGACAAGGAGGAGTAAAGAGACGAAAAAACATAAGGCTATATAGCAGAAGAGAAAAAAATAGCATCTCCTCAGCACCGCTATGCAGGCATGTATGCAAGTGTGAGTTTTTACTATAAGCTAGTTCTCTACATATTTAGTAGTGGTCAACGGCAATATCGAATCAGAGTAATACCCACTAGGATGGCAGATTTCCAGGAATAGGGTTGGTGACCACTGCTATATAGAATTAGTCTTCATCAGGATTAAAGAAATGTCTGTGCTCAAGTAGGGGATAATGAACCAGTATGAAGTCGATATTCGACATCTGTGCTTCACCTGGTAGCTGAACTTTTGGCTGGAGGCACCAAACTCCCCTCCGTTCACTTCCACTGAAACATGACCGTCCTTCTCCACCCCGCTGGGCCCCGTTACACACACAATTCTGCAGTCAGGAGGAGAAAGAAGTGAACAACTGAGCCAGCACAATACCCCCAAAAATATGCCGAGCAGAGGTGACTGTTCACCACTGAGGACAACAAAACAATGTCTAGAAGGGCCCGTCCTTGATCTTGGAGGCTACACCCAGAGCTGTTAGCAGCAGGGTGAGAGAGAGGTATCAAACATATGGGTGCAAAGCTGTAGGGCCCTTATAAATTCCATTATTATGAAGGCCCCCCTGAGTAATGTTCTCGGGCTGTACCTGGAGGAGACCTCGTAGCGGCTTGGGAGGACGGTGCAGGGAACCCCTGCCACGGTGACAGAGTCCTGAATGTCCAAGGCCTTCTGTCCCAGGTTGGACCCAGAGATGGTGATGAGAGTGCCCCCCTCTACCAGACCAGTCAGAGGCTCTATCTGTTACACAGACACAACAAAACACAACGTCACCCTACAGAGCCTGCCCACTGTCAAAACAAAGCCACGTTTTGTTTGAGTAGGAGACAAAACACCCCTATTTATCATGTCTGCTCATGCATCTGTTTACGCAATTGTCCAAGTTGTGTAGACATCCAAATGAAAACATTAATAATGCATTAACACCAGGGTGTTTTGTGTTCTCTCCATTTGAAGGCTACTAAAATGACCCACTCTGGCCAAGGATCCCAACCCCAGCAAAATGCTGTTTGTAACACCTTTCAGCAGGAACCTGCTGTGTTTTACAGGTATCAGGGCCTAACACAGCAGTACTGTACAGGCCAGCAGACAGTGCCAATTCTACGCGAGATTATCGGGAGAAATACAGGAGACATACACAAGAATATTGTGACGCAGCACAATTGTAGGAGTCACATATATCGTGTGTAGGAAAAGTAACAGGCCTAGTGCCGTTGACAAGTACACATGTGTATCGCGATAAGTCTTGCATGAGACTGGTGTCAGTAAATAGCATTGTTAGTGAACGAGATTCCGAATGTCTAACATCCAGTTTTGAGGTTTACGGTCTCACGCGCGTTTAAAATATGGCTCCAGGACCGTGTCATTTATGTTTTTGATTTTCTTATGCATTGATAACACACTCAAAATATTTTGTTAAAATTTAAGAAAAACAAATTTGTTACGCCTTTGTAATAAATTAATTTGTTAATGCAACAGAGTCAGATGTGTTATTCAAACAAAAATCTTAACAAAATAGATTTTGTCCAGTCTTAAAATAGATTTGTTACTTTTACACATGGCCCCAGCGAATTTTCTGTTGTCACTTTTCATTGGTGAGAATCGATCACTCGCACCAATTTGAGTGTCGTCTGAATGTGAAGGACCTTAAAATAAGCAGGAACGCAACAGGAAGGCGAGTTTTAACCTATGCCATCTTTTCTCTGTATAGGCTACTATATATCGTCTTTAAGTTTTAATATTTAGTGATATACGCAGACAATGTTATTCTATCTTTATTTTTGTGTCGCAATCTAAATTTGTGTATGCAGATGATATTCCTATCCCATCATTTTTTATCTTCCGCAAAACAGGTCATTAAACATTGCTGTTCACTTCTTGCATTACCACTTCACTGTGATGTAATAAAAGTACGCACTTAAATTTTTTCATCTACATGTACATCGGCCGCATAATCGGTTTGTGTAGATTTATTTTAACAAAAATCCTAACAAAATAATTCATAGTTCAATCGTGTTAGCAAAACACATTTGTTACTTAATATTATTACTCTAACGCAACACTTTTACTTTGATAATAAAATGAACTAATTTGTTACTTCCCGAACAAATCAATTTTGTTGGATTGATTTTAACAAATTAATTTGTTGCTTTATTCATGACACAATGAGACGAGCACAGAAAACATAATTCTACGCTGCATTTACAGTATAAATGTTTAAGAATAAACCAACATCGTCAAACAGAAGGCTATAAAACAGCAAACAATGAGTTATCTCCCTCTACCACATGACCGGAAATAAATGCAAATCTAGGCTTAAGCCGTCGGAGGCGGCGCCTGGGGGTATATTCCCAAACGCCCCGAATCCTCCAATTCCCCAATCCTTGAATAGTTCTTGAATAGACTTACATTTGAACTTAATTTCAGATAAATCGGACAAATGGTTCTGAAGATATGGCCAAAATGGTAATTTTCCATCACAAAGCGCATCACAAACCATACAGGTATGATGTCGTCATGTGACACGTTGTGAGGTCATGACCTTGCAGTTGCACATAGTTTCATGTCAATTGGACAAATAGTTCCAAAGATATGGCAAAAATGGTGAATTTTATGTGACAAAGCTCCACCTTGTGTCAAAATTTTGAACCAAACAGGTATAATGTCATTGTGGGACACATCCTCAAGTCATGACCTTTCATTTGCACTTGATTTGAGGTCAATCGGACAAATATTTCCAGAGATATGATAAAAGTGATTTTTTCCAGTTTTTGGCCCCTGGTGGCCAATCTAGAAATTGTAAATTGTCCAAAATCGAATCAGGTCTTCCTCTTTATGATACTTACTTATATGCAAAACTTGGAATTTCTAATTGAAATATTACTGAAGTTATCGTGTTAACACGTGGTGCGGTGGCGGCATCGGCGGTCAGACCAAAAACATAATGTCCCCGGAATGCCATTCGGCGTTCGGGGATGTAATTACAATCTACGTGTATGTAGCACATTAGGTTTTATTCAGACCAGCGGTACATGTATAAGCTACTGAGATTTTCAAAGTGATTCTTCAACCACTGCTGGATATCGTATACTCTTCTTCAGCCCACCCCACCCTCGATTTTCAAGGATAAGTGATTAGCGATTCCCAACAACCACGCAGCAATGCAACAAGGTATTCTATCTATTAAATCCACATATAAAAATTAATTCTCAGTAACAACTCTGCATAGGCCTAATTCGGATTACGTCGCGCATTTGGCAGACTCTAGGCATACGTGTGTAGGTTCGGCGGCCCGCCTACTGCAAGGCTCGTCTCGCCAGAGTATGAGGTTGATGATAGCACGCAACATAAAGAGGAGATTATCGCGAGAAATCCACAAGAGATACACGAGACATCTCGTGGGAATCGGGCAGTATCTGCTGGCCTGTACGGTACACGGAAAACACATCAAAGACTGGATGTCACATGCGATCTACAGGGATGCAGTTAATCATAAAAATCATAAATTCATAACTGAGCACCGCTAAAATATTAACAGACATTCTTGTTTTGTTTATATATTTTCATAGTTTTGCAGGGGAGGCCCTCGAGCCCGTTGTCACAGAAGAGACAGACTCACCAGGTGTATAACAGGGGCAGGACAGGTCCGCTCAATCTTCTCTGTGCAAGAGTCACGGTAGAGGCAGGAGGAGCGAGGACCCCCGCACCACACGCAGCCGTACTTCTGCTCCGCTGTGTGGCAGCGGCTGCAGTCCGACCGCCCAACTGAGCAGTTGTACAGGGTCACTGTGGGAGCCGATCAGAGGAAAAGTCATCTCATACTAATGCTGCACGCAGATCATGTACACAGCTTATACCATTCCCAGTCACAGTGAGCTAATATTGTTGAGTCACTGTCGACTCAACTGAACAAATTTAGAGTTAAAGGGCTGCCTAAATCTGGCCCTTGAATCCTACTCCAGCCCTGGTTCTCTCTCTTTCCAGACAAGTGAATGACCAATTAAGGCCAGACCAATCATCCAATCACTTGCAATCAGAATGACCAATCATCACGCCTGACTCCCTGGTATAGGAAGGGTGGAAAAATCAAGCAGTTCTCGATACTGGAGGACCTTGATTTGGGGAGCCTTGAGTTATAGTAAGTCCATACTGCATCAAAAGTTATAGTAAGCTCATAATAAATGCCCTAAGCCATAAGCAGCTCTGAATGTCAATTACAGCTGTTAACGTAGCTCAAACAGAGCGCATTGAGAGTCCAGTCAGTTACAAGCTGTAATGGCTGATGACCAGAGAGTTTTGCCAAGCCCGGGTGATTACATGTATGCATACCATACAGGTCTTGGGCGCTGTCGACATGGAAGGTGTTTCTCCTCTTCACATAAACCATGGTGTTGTACTCCTCCTCGTATACGGAATAGGAGTACTGCAATAACCAGTCAAAAGAAAGAATGAGTCTCTCTCAGAAAAACAAAAATTTGGTTAAATGACTGAATAACCCAGCTATAGAAACCCCAGTAATAGCTGAAAAAACAAACACCACTCAAACAGTAGAGAAACTGAATCACTAGAATTTTTAAGGATCCAACGGCAAAATAGTCATTTGATTATTATTAATATCTATATGCAGAATAAAGTACATTTTTTTCATGTATAACTGCATGTGAATATGGTACCCAGTGATATCAGGACTAAGAAAATATGTCCCATCATTGGTTTCACATGTGGGAGGAAACCACCGATCTAATGAAAAATGTTCTTGCAATATTACCAAAATGTTTTGACAATGTTACACCATTACTACGACAACATTTTGAGCACTTTGAGGCAGCTGGGAGGCAAAGTGGAGTGATTCCTGCGTGAATCTTCCTGAGAGCAGAGCCAGACCTGATGTGATTGGCAGGTGATGTAGTAAACGGATGGATCCGTTTGGTCCGTTTCCACGTAAGAGTCCACCACCACTGTGTGGCCCTCGATCACCAACACACATTCGTAGTCCAAATCTTTATCCTGCACAAGGAGAGTGCTGCAGTAGTGAGCCAAATTTATCCACAAAAGCACTAAGTGGAGCATTACCCTCAGTCACAAATCAAATTAACTACTGCTGGGATTCGAGAAATGATTCACAGAACAAGAATTCTGTAATTGAGGAAAACATTACCTTCTTGCTGCATGATTCAAGAAGGGATTCATGCAATAGGAACAGTGTGACAGAACAATAAAGGACCCGTCAGGGCCCAGTCTCATGCAGCAGGATTAGAGAGGTTGCCAGATGAGTGCAATGAGTAAAACCTGGAACCCTCATTAATTTGGGACATGGACTGAAAAAGGACGATGCATTAAGGGTTCTTTTCATTGTGGGAATGCAGCTAAACCAAAAATCCTGCATTACTAGACAGCACCCAGCTGCATGATTCCAGATAAGACACTGGAAAGCACAGTCCATATGAGCAGCGCACGATCTACTGCAGTACTGAAGGAACACCTGCCACTGTAGCAGCGGGAGCACCATCCAGCCCAGCAGGGCCGTTTCCAACATATTATCCGAGTTTTCTAGCTGCTCTTGAAGCTATGTAGGGTTCAAACCTGTACTACTAAAATCATACTGTATGGGAAAATATTTAACAAACTTGCATTGCACAGTGGAGGTGAAGATCATCATATTTACAGATTAAAATATGATGGCATAATTATTTGCCCGGCAGCTTCCATGTGAGTTCATCTGGCAGAATTATACGAATACATAGGACAAATGAATCATGTGCTAACGTGTGCAGTGGCACCATCAGCCTTGTATGCGCTTTACCTGGAAAAGGTGAAGGTTCCGTCCCATTAAGGTGATCCGCCTTTCAGTTCTGACGGGCAGGAGGGCGGAGCCCTGCACCTTTTCCACACAGGGGCAGGCAGACGCCCCCCAGCTCACGAACGAGCCCTCGTCACCCTGCGCTCACACAGCACACACACACACTGGGCATTAACACACTCACAGCAAACACACTGGGCATTAACACATTCCTTACCTGCGTAGCTCATTCTGTGCACCCTGGTGGTTTCTAATAAAAATTAAGAACGCCATTTTTTAATTGTTCTCTTTAACATAACTCAGCTAAGAACCTCCCCATCAATGTTTCTGTTGCTTAAGAAATGAGAGAATATGGCAGGAACACTGTTACACCAAGAACATGCGATCAGTAAGTTAAGTTACTGCAAAATTTCACAAAATGGCTTCCCTGATTCAAAAAATTCTCCCCACCTTCCCAGTTTTGCTAACTGATAACTCATCATTTCCAAAGCATACTTGCTTTTTGGCGAACAGTTACACATTAAAAACTTTCAACACACAAGAGAAGCATAGATGGATGACAAGTTAAAAGATGGTCAAATAATAAAACAGCAAAAAAAATCCAGCCGGTTTATGGTAAACTAAACCAGCATGATTTTTTTTGAGAGTGCTGTATTCCAGGCAGTGATAATGTTGCCAACAATAAGAACAGAATAATGATATGAGTGACGTGAGAGAAGAGGATCTTGGGTAAGGGCAAAGCTTGTATTTGGGGGTTGAAGGTTACAGGTTGTCCTCTCTGGGACTCACCGGCAGGTAGAAGTCGGCCGAGTCGTACTGATAGTCCAGGTCCGAGTCAGGCTCTGAGTCGTGCAGGTTCGTGTAGGAGGGATGGGCCTGCTCAGCGTCTCCATCTCCAGAGAGGACCGTGGCCGCCGAGTATGAGGTGGTGTCATTCTCAGCCACAGCTTCTGAAGCCTCCACCTCTTCTTCAGGCCAGAGGACAGACTCCCGATCGCCGTCTCCAGCTGCTCCGGGCTCCACTACCTCCGGTGGGGGCGGCTTGACTGATGGGACCTCCATCGAAAGCTGATGCAAACCCCCATCTGAGCCATCTGGTTTCTCCAGCAGGATAGAAGTGCCGCCTGTTGAAGGCGGCGCCACGGGAGAAGGCTCATTGTCACTGGGAGGCTCAGCAATAGATTGGGCTTCCTCCATTGGAACGAGGCTCTCAGGAGGAGGGGCTGTCACGGTTTCCATGACCGGGGATGCTGGAGGCAGAGGCGGGGCTGGTGTGGTGGGCGGGGCAGCACTAAGAGTGACGGGCAGCACCAGTTCTTTGGCTACCACTGCTCTAGTGCTGGTCGACAGGGCCTCTTCACCTCCGGTGACGTGGACCTCCAGCAAAGTTGTTTCTTCTTCAAATGGGCTTCGGGCTTCCGTGGGGACAGCGGTGGACTTCATGGCCGCCGTTTGGGGTGGAGGGACAGGTGTGGTTGTCGCTGGAGGGGGAGTGGGAATGGTGGTGGGCTCTGGGTTGGTGGTGGTAGCTGGAGCCAGCGTGGTCACCACAGGCTCCTCTGTAGTGGCTACAGAGGTCGTCGTCTCAGCGGTGGTAGTAGTCGTGGTCGCTGTTGTAGTCGTGGTGGTGGTGGTGGTGGTTGTGGTTGTAGCAGCTGTAGTGGGTGCTTCAGTGGGTGGAACTGAGGCAGGGGCGAGTGTTGTAGTCGGGACAGTTGATATTAGCTTAAAGGTTGTAGGTGGAGCCGATGTAGGAAGTTTGAACTGGTAGTTTTGGGAAGAGGAAGGAAGACCGGGTGGAGGAGGACAAGTAAAGTGGGGGACAGAAAGAAATCAGGGAAAAAAAAAAGAAATAAAAACACACAATGAACATAAAGTTCCAAAAAGGAGAAACGCAAATCTGAGAGCGGTAAAAACATGGTTTTCAGTTTCACACGGGGTTATTATCTGCGAACACACAGCGCATGCAGGATTTTTAATGATGAGGTAGTGACGCAGATCATGAACATTTTTAATCTTATTTTTGCTTGCGTTAGCGCTTTCGTAACAAACAGAATTGCGAACATAAGGTGAGAGAAATTTTGTTGAGAGTAAATGCAGTAACCAACCTTTTTATCGACTCATCCGGCATTAATCTTTCGCGATTTTTTTACCCTCCAACCAAATCATGAGTTGACAAAGCCAAGATACCCATCAAACCACTCCCAAATACTGATGGGGTAAACCGATTACTCTGCCATATTTGGCCAACTCAGGTCTTGAAGAACGGTAGGGTGCCCTCGTTTACATAATTGTAGAGGTCAAAATTAATCTAAATTTAAGACAATTCTAACAAACCAACTCTCCCAGACCAGGTTTGGACAACTCCGTTTAACAGTTGTACAATAGAGTTCAACTGCGCTCCTATCTGGATGACAGTAGTTATGCGGTGCACTCACGTGCTCATTGTAAATAATCACACCCTCCTCGCAGGTGGGCTTGTGGGTGCATGAGTGCAGATGGATGCACCAGTTACAGCCCCAGCGGCTGGTCACACAGCCACGGCACCTAGCGAGAGATAGAAAGAGTGTGACCGTAAGGGAGAGTGTAAGAGAGGAAGTGAACGACATGAAGAAAGAACACGAGAGGCATAGAGAGGATGAATATGAGATGGAGGAGGAGAGTGAGATGGAGGAAGAGTGTCAGAGGAAGAGTGTAAGATGGAGACCAAGAGTGTGACCGAGAGCAGGATGATGAGAAGAGAGGTGAGGAGTTTGTCAATGTTGTGCCAACAACAAATGGCAGCAGAGAGAGAACAAATGGTGTGATTACATTACCCTGCCAATCAACTGCCAGAGAAGAGGGAAAATGTACAAGATTTGTCTCTTAAATCAATTGTGTTTGGTTACTTATCAGCACGGCCACTTTAAACAATCTCCAGAGAGGCCAGAGGAAAATAAAGCGAGGGTCTGGGCCAATAAACGCACCGATACAACAGATTAAAAGAAAACAGCCCAACCACTTAACAGGCAGCACTCCATTACCCATGCAGCTATTAACCTCAGAGTGCATAACACATTGCATATTGAACAAAGCTAGCCGACCATATAAACACCAACATGTCAATATGTTCAATCATCACTGTGCATTATTTACCTGGCAAATCTCCATTACCCAAGACATCCTGGCTCTTTGGCTATTTGAGCATTATAAAATAATTTAATTCATGCATCTTTCGCAAAGGTATTTTAACAGTGACCCATCCGGGATTTTAAACCAACAACCTTCTGGCAACAAATCCCAAACCACAGCCACAGTGTAACATCTGTCACATTCAAGCAGACAGATGACTGGTGGTAGAGAGGTTTAGTTACATCTGAACTCACGGCATGTTCCTGGAAAGCTGCTTGACCGCAGCGCAGTCATAGAAGGTGAACTCTCTGGCAGCAACCGTGACATTCAGGAAGCGGAGAGACAGGACGACCGCGACGGAGTCTGCGGAACGAGAAAATGATCCCGTCACAACCCCTGACATCACCCCCGTCTTGTACTGCAGCACCTAGAAATGCCGTCAGAGATTATTTCACCAGCTGGGCACACGCCTTCAACTGAGGATATGACAAATGAAAAATGTGCATTTTTTTTAAATGGAAGACAAAAACTATGAGCACCGATGAGATGTAATAAATATGCCAAAAGAGGCATCAATGGAAAGTAAAGAATGGAAACTCAATAAAACACATCTGCTCCTGAAAACAAAGCAGGAGATGGAAAATGTTTGAAATTCTTCAGGCCCTGTAATCCTCTGATATACAGAGCTCAGTTAGGCCATAGACCCCAGCGCTGGACGCCAGCCTGCCGAGCTTCAGAGGCCGTGGGAGAACGTGAGGCCCAGTTGAAGCAGGCCGGCCAGCCCCGCTCAGGAGCTGAGTGCTGTTATCACAGAGGAGAATTACAAACAAATTCAGTAAGGTCAGGAATGCTTTCATCGGGCCTGCACACAACCAGAGAGGAAAAAACAGGGGTCTTTCCGAAATTGTTGCTTTTCTTTGCTTAGTTTTAGATGTTTTGATTATTTGTGATAATCTGAACTTCGTCTCAACCAAAGTTAGAAATTAATCCCACGTATTAAGCCACTTGTTTAATGTTCTGAAATGCAATATTGATGAGAGCAGTTTGTGTTATTGATCTACATAACAACACTGAACAAAGATTTCGCCACAAATCTTAGACACAGACCGCTTCTACAATCGCAACCACCCATGCAATCAAAAAACATAAAACATAGATAATATTCTACAGAAAAATTAAGAGAGGCTTGGCTCCGAGAAGTTCATCCTCATGTGTCCCCAAGACTTCTGCGTGTCAAAAACATACCGAAATAGTGTGGGTTTCATATGTGTAGAAGACAAGATGTCATGGTTCCCTGAAGTAGTGCTCTTTCATTTCCTTAAATGGAGAGATTTCACCATCCTTCACCAATGTATGAGAAGGGGTAAAAGATGACTCTCAAACCTCTTTGGACCCTAAATCTGTAAAAGATCTTATGGGACCTTTACCTCAACTGGTGAATACAGTGGCTGTACTCTACATGATAAATTGAAGTTGCATTTTAAACTGCAAGAATTCTCTCAGGTACACATCTGGCTTACTACTCCATCCAGTACCAAAAAATAAAAGTAGGAAAAAAAAAAATATCGAGGATATGCGTAATGTCCTTTCCAGGTCCCCACCTTCACATCTTTCTATTATTTTCTGCGTTCAAGGCCACTCAAAATCATTTGATGCACATCCGTCAGCCAGCAACCCACGGGTGCACTTACCCTCTCCCGGCCGTATAGGCGGGACCTTATCAGGATCCGGGGAGAAGCATGTGACGCCAGCCTTGGTGATGGAGGCGGGGCTCTCGTTGTCATGGAAAAAGCAGGAATAGGCCTCAAACTCCTCCAGGGTGGGCAGCCCCAGCACAGACAGGGAGATCTATGGGACGGAGGGGAGGAACAGAGGAGTGAGATTAGTCAGATTGGATTCTGGGAAAAAGGGCTGTGCTCGTGAATGTTTTGGGAGGAAGTACACAGTAATTAATTAACTTAAAGTGCACGGCAAAGACTAAAAATAAAAGCTGCCACTATGCAGTTCTCATGACAGCTCCCCCACCACTGACTTCTCCTCAGGAGTGTTATCCCTCATTGGAGCTCAGGTCCAATTATTTGTGATTTACATCGTTTTTACGTGCCTTTTTTGACATGGAGCAGCCTGGTAGATATCTTCCTTGGAGTTATAATATTCCAAAAACACAGTACTGAGGCCATTAGCTGGGCTCAATCTTTCAGACGGAGAAGATAAGAATGAATAATGATAGATCCCCGCTTAAGGCACTGAATGCCATCTTTGGGTCAGACACGGATAATATGATCCATAAGCACTGAATGAACCGACACATCCCTCAGGCCTCCCAGCCCAACTGATTCTGTATGAGCCCCCTCCTGGGTTACTTACACTTCTCTTCTCCTCCCGGCTGATATTGGATGGGATCAAGGACTGAACCGTGAGGCACTGCTGCTCAAGGTCGAAGCTCCACAGCCACTGGCCAGGCTGCTCTCCACGCAGGCATTCAGTGCGCTGACCACACCTGGCACAGGAGGAGGGAGACGGAGCGATGTAGAGGAGAGCCAGTTACATGCCAATATGCTTTCAAACTAATGTGGCCGTGCTTATTTTGAGATGGCATGAAAAAAATGAAACTAACATTTTTTGCATTATTAATGCTTTCAATGGCACTGTAATAAATGCAATGCAAGTAAACCTTTGACTTGATGCAGGTGGCTTTTGTGTGTGTTACGGACAGTGTAGAATGAAAGTGGTCCTGTGAGCTAGTGGCTCTGAGAGAGTTCATTGACAGTGGTTTTGTGAGTGTGTGGCACTGGGAGCTTTGAATGAGAGTACTTTTAGGAGCCAGTAGCTCCAAAAGTGTTGAGTATGAATGGCGCTGAGTACAAGTAGCTCTGGGAGTCTAGTTTTCAAGTGGTCTTGTCCTGACAGCATTGAATACAAGTGGTTCTGTAAGCACTACACTTACGGCACCAGAACTCACCTTCCCTCTAGGACACACCAGCCACAGTATGGGTCATGGGCTGTGAGACAGGACTGGCAGTCTGTGTGTTTGTAGCACTCAGCCACTGGCCTCTTCTCCAGCTGAAACAATAGCACACACCAACATCACCATTAAAACACACTCTCCAGACAACGTGTTTAAAGTACTTTCCCCATAATATGCAACTCGATGTGTGGTTTAAAAATGTAAACAACAATAATAATTGCGCATCATTTGTTACAACAGCAAGGAAACATTTCCAAAAGACTTTCTTTCATAAGGTACTGTAGAAAACACCAGATAAACAGAGCTAGTAATCTGGGTCAATGCAACACCATAACTATTCATGCACAGTGCAGTGAATGCCACGGACCATGGTGCTGGTCATGATGAAGATGTGTTCTTCGGTCTGGTCCAGGAGAAGGTCGCTGCTGATGGGAACATTGGCTTGGATGGAGATGGTTTCGTACTCCTCCACCTCGCCATTGGGGCCGAGGTAGACCTAAGGTATCATACGAGACAGACCTCCGTCAATACTGCCGACTCTCTGGGATTTTGGAACATCTAACATCCAGCCAAAAACTTCTGATTTGCATTCCGAGGCACTATGCCACTTCTGGCAAGATTATTCACACAAAGCTCAATGGCCACTTTACACTGTCTGCCGCATGATTGCCATCTTGCACATGTCTAGCTTTCTTGGCGTTGTCATAAACAGACATCCTACACCGGTAGTTCATAAAACTCAGTCCCGGGGGACGACCACCTTCACTGGTCTTAGTTTAATTTCAACTACAATCCCAGAATTTTCATTAGTTTATTTTTTATAACCGTTTTAAGCCAAATCTTAAGAAATAGCAAGGCATGCCCTGAGGAATGAAAGCAATTTATTCACATCATGCAATGACAATAGCAAAGAAAAATGCAAAAAAAAAAAATTAGTGAGTAGTTTTAATGAATCAACAGGCTGTAAATTAATATGGTTGATTAAAATAAACATTATTTAAATTATAAAGAAACAAAATTGAAGCTAGTCACTATTCAAACCTGCTTTCCAATCTTTCAGCAGTGAATGTACTGTTATACACAACAATTTTCTAATTCGCTGACAAATTTTGTCTTTCAAAATGTCAATCAAACCCCTCAGCATAAAAGATTGCCGGCAAATGATGGGTCATGGCTAAGGCAATATTTGTGTGGCATTGTTTTCAGTTGCCAAAAAAAACTCGCAGGACACAACTTTGGAAGCAAAGAACTGAGAGCACAAACAGCCTTGCTCCAGACACGATGACAGATGCTCAGGCTGCGTGGCCTCATGTGTAGCCAGCTTGAGTTACTTCAGTTGCACCGGGCCCATGGTGCCTCCTCTCAAAAAAGCACTGGCTAGTCAGTGTCAGAGAAACTATAAATTTACAGTGCAGCATGTTACTGCGGGCTAACCAATGTCACTGCAGGCTTTTCCAGCCGCCACTGGGGGAAATAACTTTAAAACAGTGGCCATCCCCATTCTTTGCATGTAACAGTATTTTGAAAACCAGTGGATGCATTACTGCAACAAGCTAAGTACATGTTGCTTCACAATTATTATATGAAGAATAGCTAGCATAATGGTGACAATGATGTCCCTGATAGGAGAAAATCAAGAAAGGGGTATGGGTACTGTAGTTCTACAGTAATGTTACAATTAAAGAGCATTAGCTAAAAATAAATAAAAATCTAATGGCTCACGGAGGTCTGCTTTTTACATTTCAAATACAATCATATCCAAATGATAGACAACATTAATTTCTGACAATGGAAATTCACTTGCAGAATCAGATGTTTCAGCTCCATAATGTATCATATATTCAAATGTAAAAGATGCCAACTACCCAAATGGTTATGTTCCTTTAAGGCAATACATTTGCACAATTCAAAATCACGGAAGTCAGATTGGAACTTTTAAAAGGAAGTAACAAAGTTTCAACTCTGAAATGGCTTGCCCCAGTGCACCGACCAACAGGCTTTTATGGCATTTACAGGAGGTTAAGATTGCACATCATTTGGTTTAATTCCATTAGAGTGAGTTCCATCCGATACTGTTTAAGTCAGGAGGAAATCGGGCTAATGTAAAAATCCATACCGGGCAGGTATGTCTACATTACAGCTCAGATAGCGGCAATCTGCGATACAGGATACCACTTGAAGTGATGCGATAATCCATTTCAATAGATAATTTCTGGTCAGCAGCGCAGGAATAGCTTTGATCTCAGCACTTCAGCTGTCTCTAATCCAATAGCAGGCAACTGTTTCTGCCAGTGAACCACTGCCAATGTTCAAATGAGAAAGAAAGAGCACTAAAACTTGGATGCCCCTTTCAGGAGACCACGTATCTCCGTGCAAAATCTCCCATCTACCTCTTGTGGCACGGTGAAAACCCTGATTTGTGCGCTTTCGGCAGGGGTGAGAAAAAGATCAAATGAGAGGGAGAAGGATTGTGGCAGCCTGCCATATAAATGCCCTTTGCCATGTTCTCTCAGCTGAACTTTCAAAAGAAAACATTTGGTTCGCAAACCAGTGACTGCAGCCATCTGTCTAATGTCAATGAAATTAATGAAGTTACGCAACCGTTAGATGTTTCGAATACCAACATAATTCACATTCGACGTGGCTGTAACTCCGTGACCATGCCTTCAGAATCCTGGAAAAGGTGCATAAAATAAGTAGTACAAAACATTACATAGCAGTGCCCATATCAGAAAACCATCTCCATTAGTTTTTTTCACAGGCAGGAAAGGAGAGTTTTATGGTTGTTTTCACTTGCAAGGAATATTCATTTCAAAATATGAGCACACTTTGAAGGGGTTGAATATTCCTCTGACAAATATTTTCTTAGGAGAAAACAATTTTGCCATGTCAGCAGCCATCTGGAACAAAAGTCTTTATAAAAACAGGACTTATTTATGCATACTACACAGAAGCACAGCATATTGTAGGCTACTTCGTACAGCAGAGTGCCAAGGCAATTTATGATTTATGAACAGAGAAATAAAAGCGAGGGACTGCGAGTATGTGGTCCTTCAACACATTCCACCTCTAATGAAACAAATGCTCGACTTGTTACTTGCCTCACATGTGGTTTCTGATACAACAGCACATCAGCTTAATACATGAAAAAGCAGGACTAAGCGGACACTGTGAGGGGACAACCGCACTTGACCTTGCGATGGTACCGACGGCTGCATGGTGATGAGGACAGTGCAATTATTCACGCCCACCCAGAGACATCAGCCGACCTCACTGTTCGACGACCCCAGCAGAATTCAACAGCTCCTCTATTCTGAACTTCTTTTTCTGCAATGAGTGAGCAATGGTGATACTGACCACAGGTCAAAGGGACGCAGTTGTGACCAACGGATAAATGCCTACGGCTTTGCTCTTAAATTCAGAGAGGCAATTATATCACATTTTTGGTCCATATTTTCTGCTCTGACCAGATAAAATCAGGGATACATCAAGAACCAACAGTGTTAACCCATTCATTGTGAGATGTCAAACATACTGCAAGACCAGTATGTGAGCAATCCTGCCACTATGGTAGTTAAGACACAGCATGGGCCTCAAGTTTAACTGAAGGAAATAGTTATATACAGTGACATTCCCGAAGATTACCCGCTTCTAGATGTCTAGGGAGGGCCACCTCCCACTTCAATGTAACAACGCTCCGGTGAGCAAGGTCTTGATCAGTCGACAATAGAAACTGGGCTCTCAGACCTGACTTTAACTGTGTCACACCCTGTTGTGGTCAAAGAGAGAGTAGACAGGCCCAAAATCACTACCCCAAGCTCAACATACTTCTCCGGCTGGAAATGGAAGCAAATCTCAGTGGCAATGCTTTAACATCTGGTGGAGAGCAGTCCCAGGAGAGTGTAGACTTAATGAAGCAAAAGAGGGACCAGCGCCATATTAATGCGCATGATCTTAGAATGAACAACTGAACTGCAGGAGCTACGAGAGTGCAAACCACCACCAAGTCAGCACAGTCCATATCTCGCTGAGCGAACATGGCTCATCAGAAATTTAAGGTGTCTGCAACATAGGATTTCCTGATGGTTGTTGTGGAGGCCATATTGTTTGACCGATCGCAGCCAAAATCAATAGGGTCCGTCCTTGATGTAATGGCAACTCACCCACAACATTTCAGAGGTATCGGTTCATAACTTTTTGTTTTGTGTTATCTTGTACACAAACAGACAGACATACAAACCAATGCCGGCAAAAACATACCCCCCTCGGCGGAGGTTATAAGCAGGTGCCAACATAAATGGTGATTTATGTAGTAAGAAACTTCTTCGCCGATCACTCAAATGTGACTAATTTCTTCTGGCAGTGGAAATGGATGAAGTTCTGGAACAAAGCTTAGAATTTACAAAAAATCAAACTACTCTACAACAGGCTAATCACTCTTGAAACACAGAGGTGCACAGCTTCCCCCTCCCTCTGCCCTGCTAAGATCCAGCATTGCCGTGTTCCTGGTGGAAACCCGCAGGAGAGGTCCTCTCTTACAATATGGCTGAAGTGCTACCACTGCCAAAGTACACAGCCATTAAGAACCCAAACGTACTGGCATGAGTCCGTTTAATGTGGCAGACTACAGGAAGGCAGGTGCGCAATGGCAACAACCTCAGGATGGAGGGTTGTTTTTCTTGCTGAGAAAGCTGCCCATTTACTCTCCAGGACCAAATGCGTAACCAAGAAGCCCCAACATAAAAGCAATTTTCTGATAAGCTGAACACAGAGGTACAGGTTTTTGGATAAAAACCGACTCAGATCTGACAGCTGAAGCAATGCATTTGGCATGTTCAAGAATATGTGGAATTTAATATCCAAATAACTACCATGGCAGACATACACACAAATAGATCACAAAAAAGCAATGTGCAGGATCTGACATACCCGTGACTCCAAAGTGTTTGAAAAATATGTGAAAACTTTGTGACTGAGAGGAGCCAAAACGGCGCGCTAACCAGGAAAGGATCTACACTCCCTCAAAACGACAAGAAAAAACAAACACAGGCCAGAACTTGACAAGAAAAAGAAAGGAAAGTAAAATTAGCAAAGGATGAAAAGAAAAACATTGGTGAAGAACAAAAAAAATAAAAATCAGGAGAAGGGAGCTGGCCAAACAAGAGAGTCAGACAGGGGATATTAAAAGATAATAAGAGCTGTTAGTGAAAAAGTACGAGCGACAGGGTATAAATCATGCAGTTACCCAAACTAAAGCACAGACATTAAACAGAGCACTGGGGGTCCATTCACCACACAGCAAAGCTGGACTGTTTTCTATGGCCGTACTTCAGCACGGGCCATCTGATAAGGTCCCACTATCACAGAAAGTACGCATACAAGACCCCAGTGTCCCGATTCTAGACTTAAGATTAGACACGGAATGCTATGAACCACCATGTTCTAGGAGGCATTTCTCTGACATTCAGCTAATGAATGCCCGGGCCTGTAAGAGCATGTACAGTATACTGTATGTAAGGACACATGGACAAGCACAAATGTGTGTGGGAGTGCATAAGAAGGCATGTCTTCCCACCGTTGGGAGGGCCAAATTTCCCCACAAGTGATGGAGAACAAAATATATTTTTTAATCCTTACAAGGATATTTCTGGGTATCCAAAAGGTAACTGGGCTGTTTTAGGGTTAGGAATTAAGGTTAGGGTTAGGTTACATTTAGGTATGTAGTGTTTATGGTTAAGGTCAGGGAATGGATGGAAGTCGATGGGATGTATCCACAAAACATGAAACACTTGTCTGGCTTGGATAAAGCAAGTGAGGCTCATAAGGCCTGTTGCCAGTTTCACCTTCAGCTATACGGAAAACAAGGACATGCCCATGAAAACGCAGTAGGAACAAAGGGACAGAATATGCTGTACAAGCGGCTGTGTACCTTGTGCAGGTTCCCTTTGGAGTCTCCCAGGAAGGCGATGGTGTGCCTCTCCCTCACGCTGACGGCCACCGCAGTGAGACGTGAGGACGGGCTGTCCAGTATTGACTCCACCTCCACCGGTACCCTGCTGGCCATTGGGCTGGGGGTGTGGTCTGAGCCACAGGGGTAGGCCTCAAGGGTATTCTGCAAGGTGATAACAACACATTCCCAAAACTCTTAAAACAAGCTTTTTATCGTGTCCTACTTGCTTGTAAAGCATTTAACGTTACGCGACTCGATGTTAGTTTGGTGCAAGGCACTCATTTCGAGCCATTCCCCATTTAAAAAGACAAATGACCTGCCGATGGCAAATCACGAAAAAACACATTAATTAACAAATGCCGCTCAGAACTGAAGTAAGATGTCATTTAACTAGATAACATTAAATACGTATGAACTGGCGCGACATTTACAACATTTACAATTGGTAACAACTAATTTATAGGGGGCCTATTTTGCTATATTTCCAAGGTTATAATTTATCTTGGACTCCCCTAGAGTACTCCTGATCGTTCAAAGCCCAAAACAGGGTCCTTATTTAGCTCATACTGCCATCCTCAAAAAACCCCATTTGTAGTCTCTGCCTGAAATGCTTCATTGGGGTGGCTCTTCCGCTATGCCCCCCACTCCCTGCGTGCACACTTTCTTCTGACTGGCCAGCTCTGTGGAGGGCGGAGATGGGCGGGTCGAGGCTGCAGAATGCAGTTTTCTGGGTCAGTCTCCCCAGAGTGAAACGTGAGACACGGCTGCCATCTGATAAAAAAGCGGCGGGCAAATTCCGCAATCTACCGTTATACTTGAATATATATCTAATGAAATTAACTTGTTCTAATAAACGCAGCGGCAAAAGTGGAGGACGCAGTGCGAAAGTCAGGCAGCTCAAGCAAGAATTTGCTATCGGCTACAGTTTGCAACGGCAACAATGGTGAGTACAGTGGTTTTTCTACTCTATAGCTAGGATTCAGGGAAAGCTAGAATCCACCCCATATAGACACATTTGTGGAACAGGTCGACATACCCAGGTGTAGATCGGAGACCGTAGAAATCCGGTGGGTCTGAGTTTAGAGGGAAACATGGACAGTGAGGAGCAGCTAAAAGTGGAACATCAGCTTATGGACTGCTTCGGTGTGTATTATAAGGACCTGCTGGTTCGTGTACATAACTGTGGTGTGTAGTTACCGTGGAGAAACGAACAGCTTCTGCGCTGGTATATGACGGAGGGGCGAAAGCTCCAGGCTAAGCAGAAAAATTAGTTTCACTTCTGGTGTGAAAGCGGCTTGACCTGCCCATAACACGTGTACTCGCATCTTTGCATTCACTTTGAATGTAACCTGTCGCGCGAAAAATTTGTTTCACGTCCAGTGTGAAAGCAGCTTTATGGATAGTACGAGCTAGAGAGAACTCTGGTTATGTTATGAACATAATACAGGTTTTACAGACCGTAAGTTCCATTAGCGCAGACAAGTTGCTTATGTGTAGCTAGCGAATCGGTCACTTCTACAGAAAAGAATTTCCTATTTAATCTCCGCCTTTTTTCGCCTTTTGACTAGCCACAACAACTTCTAAAGGGGGATGAAATTATGTCAAGGTAGTGCAGAGAAATCATTTGTTATAGCAAACACAGTAGAGCTTCTGCTTTCATGGAAGCACCAGAGAGCCTGCCCAGACATTTTTGAAGTATCCGGCTAATCCCGGTCATGGGTACGTGAAGCGATCACAAGCAGCCGTAAACAAACCCAAACACGTATCCCAAGCTCTGCAAAACCTAAGTCTGGTCTAACTGTGCTTTTCAGCCAAACTTTGTGGACACATACAGTACCTCCCTGGTTAGCTTCAACTGTAGTGGCTACAATCGGGCAACTTTATAATGAACCTGCCACATTGATGCTTACCAAAGTAACACAAGCATACCGATCAGAATTATTCCGTACGAGTTAACCAGGAGCATTTTTAATCAGTAAGGCACGCGAACTAACATGCAAACCCTTGCAATACAGGTTTTACAGACAGCGAGTTCTGTTACCATGGACAGTTGTACCAAGCATCCAAATTACAAACAAGTACAAAAAAGTTAGCTTCAAATGAGGTTTATGTTCACAAAGCTTCTGTAGAATTTCCCCTGATATTACTCATGCATATTTAGGGCACAAACATTAGCAACATCAACTTGGCTACGTTAGCCGCTGTGCTACAGCCACAATCAACTGGCTATCATGTCAGGTTGGCTTATGCAGTAAAAGCAACTTGCAGCTTGTGTCTGTGAGTCACGGACAGTCGCAACCGATCCAAGATTTATCTTCAGATATTTGGCAAAGCCTGCGTTTGAGGCCAGTTGTTAGTGCTAACTATCGCTAGCAGTCCTGCTAGCCACCCGTAACACATTAGATTTACTTCCATTATTTGCTGTTAAATTTTTACTTACAGCTTGTGGCTCTGAGCGCTTGATGGATGCAACTGCTTCAGGTTTGAGAAGCAGCTGAAACGCTTATCCTGTGTCGAATGATCCTTTATTAACAAAGCTGTCTTTGGTGAAATGCTGAGCACAAACAGCTAACGTTCCCTTTGGCTTTGGCTGCTTGCTAACAGCAAACAAAAAAAGCTACCCACTAATTTCTGGTGGCATCCTCTTCTGGAAGAGAAATGTGTCTTTCTTTGCGTCCAAAAGTAAATGGACAAGCAGCTTTGGGAGAGATGCTGACAAAACTGCACCTCAAATGATCTGCAGTTCTTCTTTTGTATTTCAAAAAGCATAGACGCTACTAAGGCATAGTATGATCTGCCGTTGTTAGTGCCTGCTAGAATAGTTTCCAGTGTGGGCAGGTCCAGCACTGTCATTGGCTCTGGCTTGGTCTGTACTAATAGGACGGCACAACCTGACGTTTTGCCCAGATCTTGTGAAAATCTCGGGAGGAGCTGTTCAGAGAGGAAATCACGTTCACAAAATCACGGTCTTGGATTACGGCAAAACCTCTGTATCTTATGCTTTGAAACTTTTCAGAGGTTGAGTATGGACAACCAACATTATAACATTACTAATATGTAATAAAAGAAGAATCAGCATAATAGGTCCCCTTTCAATGAAAATGCTCAAATCTTTCCAGAAAAAAAATTTGAAAGAGCAGATTCATAAAAAGATACTTTCGTAAATTTACATGCGGCTAAAATAGAAAAACCAAAGGTCTGGTTAATCTGCATCCTCCTGCAATGTCAAAGTAATTTGTTTTTTACCCTGTAATTCAGAACAGCAGTCCTGTGTGTGAAAGCAGCTGATAACGTGGTCCCAAGCACAGATCCATAAAAATTAGTCCTTTAATACTGCAACTGTTCCCCAAAACACTAATCAAACTGTCCAGAACCGTCATAGAGGGAGGGAGGGGAGTGGGATGGAGAGCGCGAGACAAAGCTGAGAGAAGACAGAGAGCACTCATCCCTTCCTCCGTCTGTGACGCACCGGACATCTGAGCGCTTTATCTGTCCTTGTCAAAGCTCATTAAATCTCCCTCTCCTAGCTAAGCAAGGATAATCAGAAATATCGATTCCCAACAATCCCATTAAAATGGGCCAGCGTCTCTGCAGCTCTTCCCTCTGTGACTGCAATGGCCCCGAGAGCATCGGGGGTCACTGGCAGAGTCCATTCCTGTTTAAAGGGACCCATTTAAAGGAGGAGACCGAACTTCGGCAAAGTGTATTTCAGCGAAAAGTAGAATTCTTGAAGTGTCTAAAACGCATATTTTAATTTGATAATAATCCAGTATGACGCATTTTTAAACCAGCGAGTCTTCAAATTGGCAAATTGGCAGACATTTTTACTTGGGGAATCTTCTGATTTTGATCTTCAGAAACCTCACCTTTAAAAATGCTTAATAACCTAAACCTCTCGCAGTTTACTTCTCCCGATTAGCCACAGTTGCTCAGACTAATTGATAAAAACCGACCACATCTAATTTATTTTCACAAACCACACCACCGCCACCACAAAATTATGAGGAGTTTTCTTCTGTGCATAAATGATGACGTAAAATATCAATATGTCTTTATAATTTCTGCGCTTAGGTAGCAGCACAGATTTGCGTAAAATAGTTTGCGTGGCTCATGAAGCAACAAGCCACGAGAATCCGTCCTATATTCTGAATGTATTCGCCGCTATAGGGTGTTGAAGGCACGTTGCACAACTGAGTGACAGTTGGGAGGATGGCGAAAATAAATGCTGCAAAGTCAGCAAAAGTTTTGGATCTTTGCATGTATACTGCCATTCTTAAAATGCCGCATCAATCACATAAATGTAAGCAATAGGCACTCACTTTTTCATTACCATTTTCAATTTTGGTCATGTTTTGGTCTCGGTCACTCGGTCGATAAAATATTCGATTGTTAATCAGGGCAGCTAAAATATAACAGCTTGCGGGCAATCGAGCCGTAAAGGGTGAGCTTACTGAAGGCCTTCTGAACAACAACATGGCCCGGATGAAAGGAAAGAACAAAGGACCGCAGCACTGGCATTTGATTGGATAATGCATTCAAAATGTACACTCACCCACTGTTTAGGGCACAATGAAGTGAATGTTGAAAAAAAGATAGAGTGAGAGAGAGCGAGTGGACAAGTGTTCATTCCGAACGCAGCCTTATATTCCCCAAGTAAAAATGTCAGCCCCCTGATATTGACGCTGATTTGAAGACTCGCTGGTTTGAAAAAGCGTCACACTGGATCATTGCCAAATTAAAACTTATAAAACTGTGTTTTAGACACTTCAAGAATACTACTTTTGGCTGAAATATACTTTCCCGCAGTGCGGTCTCCTCCTTTAATGTAGGCAGGATCTCTGCCTGCTGATCGCCGTCAGAGGCTAAATCCGCCTGCACTGCAAAGGCATCTCCAGTCATGAGAAAAGTCAGAGGAATCTGCTTTAGTACACTATATATATTTTACCACAGGGAAAAAAACACCAAAAAGGGAAGAAAAACATTATGAATATGACTGCTAAACCCAGACTGCACAAGATTTAATCCCAAGTAAAAATCAATGTCAAAATCGTTCACAGCGCAAGGAAAATGCCAACAAGCAAAGAACACTGAAATGTTGGCAAGTCCCATTTTCCCAATATGCTATTCCCCAGCAAATCAGGAATTGCACCTCTGAAAATAGAAGAAATATTCAATAAAAATAATCCTAGTTATACTGCATTCAGTAAGTGCGTATTCATACCCCACGCTGTTCAAGGAGTGCAAGGTCAGACCACATCCATCTTTGAACTCAGCAGTCTTTATTTATCCCAATTACTCACCTGTGAAGTTTACTGACAGAAAAAAAAAAAAATAATCAAAACACCTGCAAAAAAAAAAATCCTGTATAGTTGTATAATTGGTTTCAGACTAGTCTTGTTGAAGTTTGACCTGATGACACAGCCCCATTGAAAACAATACCAGCATCGCTATCATGACTGGTCATAATTATAATAATAAGCTGGTCAGAGACCGCAACATTACTCCACCCGATGAACCACAAATAGATGGACCATTAGACATATGGACGCATGTATGGACAAGGCCTAAATTAACAGTCCCCCAGACTGTCAGTCAGGAGACAAGGGGATTTAAGAGCTATTTTTGAAAGACTACTGCAAGAAGTTTGAGAGATATATCTATAAACAGAACTGAGGTCAAAGTCAGACTAGGTGAAAAATACTTACATTGGTTTCCTTGACTTGAACTTAGGTTTTGATAAGCTACATTAGAAGATCTCATGATTTTTTCAGAAAGTTAAAATTTGCAGGCAAAGGATAAGGTCATGGGAGTAAAGGTCAACAAAAGGTCAAAAGGCTCAACAAGAAGACACTTAACCTATATATGCTTTGGAATCAAAAAAACAGCAATGATGTCATTCCTGAAAGGTCAAAGGTAAAAAAACGGTGAAATTTGACATTTTCTACAGGCAATAAAGTCTGAGTAAACTGCTAAGGCTGCTGCAAATAGTTTCAGAGTAACGGATCCAGACAGACGCATAAACGGACAAGGCCTTAACAAATAGTCTGCCAACCTACTCTTGGGTGGCAACAGACTAAAAGCCAATTGCAAATTAAAGGCACTAACTGACTCGGCAGCTTTGAAAGATCTTTTCTCAACAGGAAAATGATGAAGATGGAAGGATACAACTCACCGAGGGCAGGTTGGCGCAGTTAGACTTGACCTCGTACTCGATGTAAGCCGCCTCAGCCCCTCCTTCGGCCTTCCCCTCACGGGTGTAGCACAGGTCCCGGGTGGAATTAATCCGCTGATCCAGCTCCGCCAGCGAGAACATGCAAAGTGCTGAGTCCTCGCTGGGCCTGCTGGAGGAGGCCAGGCGGGTGGAGAAAACACCCAGCAGCACCTCCTCCTGGCCCACACCCCCACCCAGCCCCACTTGCACTGCCTGTAGGAGGTTGTAGGTTTTCCCGGTTGCTGAGTGGCAGGCCAGGGGCACCTCTACATAAGAGTAGTAGGCCGTGTCATCTAGGCACACACGAGAAATGTAGGTCTTGTACTCCCGAGACTGTGACTTGAGGTCGCGGCGGTAGAAGAGGAAGTAGACGTGGGTGCGGAGGGAGAAAGCAGAGACAAAATGGTGGTCGTACTCCGACAGGCGGCCCGCGACTGCTAGCTTGGCCGTCTCTTCGTAGGAGAAAACGGGCTCGGAGGCTAGGTTTCGGGTGGAGATGGGCGGGTGGCTGCTGGTGTAGCCGCGCCCCACGAACAGTACGGGCTGCTTGCCCCGTGAGCGCACCACCAGCCCCACAGTGGTCACATTGGGGTCGTTGGCGGCCACGTACTGGGTGTCGACTGGTCTCTCCGTGGAGAAGAGCACGTGGCTAACGGAGTCCAGGCTGCGTTTCTGGCAGATGCCCTGGTTGACGCTGCCGCAGCTGATCAGCTCCAGGGAGTAGGGGTCGACAAGCAGCAGCTTGTTGTGGTTGCTGGTGCGCCGCGCCTGGGGGCAGTTGGTCTCTGTGATTGGGGGCAGGCACTCCTTACTGTCTGTCACTGGTCCAGTCTCTTCAGCCAGCTCCAGCTGAAGACTGCTGTCCAGCTGGAAGAGGCGGTCCTGGGCGCCGATGTATACCCGACCGACCCCCGTGTCAGGGTGCAGAGCTAGGTGCTCAAAGCGGGTGTCAGAGCAGGAAAAGGTGGGGTATTCGCTGGCAGCCAGGGTAAAACCATCACCCCAAAGGATAGATAGGAGCATTATAGCAACGACGGCACATGTTGGGACCATCCCCGGTGGCATAGTAAATATTCTGAGGAGTGAGGCACAGATGAGTGTGTGTCAAACATTCTGGTTTTATGACCATCAGGGGCAAGTAGAAGCTGGCAACTACAATTAGAGTTAAATTTACAAACCAAAAGACAAGAAATTTGTATCACAGCTTCCATTCGCAAAAGGGTGAAGATGCCACAGAGCACATGACAATACTTAATATTTTTTATTAAGCCAAGAATTAAACTAGGTACCCAGCTTCAAATGTAATATAATGAGATATTCAGACACCAGAACAAGCACTTATACTAGTCCTCACCATTTGCTTCGAACTCTGTGTTAAAGAGGCATTTCACCCCTCTGCCATCCAGTAATTCAGATTATCACCCCCCAATCAGCAGGACCTGCAAAAGAGTGGGAGAGATCACGTGAGTACAAAGGAGTGCACACTGTGGAGTGGACTGTAATTATAACTACTCCTTTCATACTTCAAGCAAAGACAGCTCAAAGCGTGCGCAGCTGAGCAGCAGTTTGCACAGTGAACGTCTTCATCCCAGTCTACATACACTGCGCTTCTCAGGAGTTTCTTTGTCAACTCAGGTCAAAATGAGCAATGCGAGAACCACTTTGTTGCCACAATACTTACTCCTAGGATTTTCATGCTCATGGTAAAGATCTTTTCAGTGAAAAACATATCATTTGAAAAAGGCAAAAACCTCTGTGAAGTGGCTCCCTCAGTATGAAGAATTCAACAACCACTCTCCAGCTAATCTCACGCAGTTCAAGTCCAACCCCTAAACACATTCGCCAGCATCATTTACCACCTCCCCCTGACCGCAGCACACACTGGAATCATAAATAAATGTGAGCTGGGGCAAGGAGCAGCGGCAGGAAGGAATAATCCTCCCGCCTCCCACTATCCACAGAAGCGGGATTAAATCCTGCCAGTACAGACAGGCTTGATCCAGGGGAAAGACTACAATGCTCAGTTCTCCGAGTGACAGACTGCTCACAACACTCCACCCCTCCCCCACACATCTGACTGGGAGGGGGGCAGTGGGAAAAGCCAAAGAGGTCCTGAGTGCATTTTGCGATGCGGGAAAAAAATATAAATCAGATAAGTACTGCGAAACATTCTGACATCACTTAATCCGCAGTCTGATCTTCCACTCCCATAAAACAAGCCCACGTCCCCCTCCCCCAGATGCTATTTAAATATTTGCAAACATTATTTTTAGCCCAATGAAACCACAGCAGAAATTAAGCTTCCAAATCCATCAGGGAGATGAGGATGAATGGTTCTGACGCATGCACAGACCCAACAAACAAACAACTAAAAAAAAAAAAAAAAAAAAAAAAAAAGATGGCCAAAGCAGAATGATAAACAGAGGAGACAAGAGCCAACAGAATCCATTCGGTTCCCGTAAATACTGAAATTTAAAAAATTCCAAAATAGCACAAGGCAGTACTCCAGCACATGGCTAATTGGTCTTTCGCACATCCCAAGTAATCTTGTTAAGTTTCATGAGGATACATGATGGCTCAGAGATTCGAAGGGGTGGTGAAATGTAACGGGCTAATGCCATCCAGTTTGTTTGAGAGACAACCTAGTTCATATACAGTAGATATCCAGAGGACCCTTGACTAACATGAAACAAGCAAAATTGAGTCAATAGGGCAATCAGTTTAAGAGTTATGGCCATTTGCTTGCTACAGCCCCACCTTTGGCCGGATTTACACCAAATTTGGTTGGCTTAAGTCGGCTTTTAGATAAGGTATCTCAAGTTTGGTGATGTTTGGCCATTGCATTCAGGAGTTACGGCTTATTTTAGCATTAGAGACTACAACAACAAAATTCACAGCAGCCCCATCTTGAAATGTAAACATTTTGTCCATATTGCAGTAAGATCTTGGTATGAAGGTGCAGAATTACAAATTTCATTATAATTAGTCGCCTTCAGGGGAAAAAAAATTTAAAATGGAAGAAAATGTTTCTTTAAGCAAATGGGCGTGACGAATAAGGCAAGATGGATTCCTTTGGACCCTCAGAATCCGACTTGCTTCTGAGACTGATGGTTACAAGAGTTGTCGGCAAAAATGCTAAGCTACTACTAATAGCACCACCTAATGGTCAATTCATATAAAAATTCCAAAACTGCAAAAAGCACCACTCCAGTTTATTGTAAGAACAAAGTTAAGCGCAAAAAAAAAAAAAAAGTTATAGACCAAAAACTTAAACCGAAACTGATTTGCAGAGGAACATACAGACCATAGGACGGACGGACAAATATGCTGATGACTGTATCCCTCCTGTTATACAAACCAGGGGGATGAAAATGGCTTATTTTTAAAGCATCCACAGCTCAAAATAAAAAAATGAGGGTTATCGCGTAACGTCATAGAAAAATGGGCTTTCTGAAAAAATAAGGCCTGCTTTCCTAAATATGCAGTCGGGGCAGAGGTAGGTTCTGTGTTCCGAACACGTCAGGGGCCTGACTGACAGCAGACCCGTAGAATTGAGCACTGGACTGGTATAGGAAGGGAAGATCCTAGTGAGAGCCACAGCCCCCAGCAATGGTCCAAAAGAATCAATCCTTTGTGCTTGAGGGAGCCCCACACTGACCCACTGGATTTCCGGGGGTCATGTGCAATACAGCAGTCATGGGTAATTACGCATTTGGCTGCGATCCACCACAGTTGTCACATTCTGCGATCATGAAAACTTACAGCCCATGGTGCTGGAATCCACAGACAGTATAGCTTTGTCATTTACCAGACACTCTGAAAAATAAGCCATTTTAAAAAATGCATGTGATGCATTTATTGTATAATTTCTCATTTGTTTTTCATGTTTCTACAACCAGGATCTAATCATGTGTGCGGACCATCTACATTTCAGCTGCATAAACAGAAGAATAAAATGAACAGAAATGTTATCTTAAGGTTTCCTTTTAATCCCCATTTGATTTCCGGCAGTATCGTGCTTCAGCAGGCCAACAGTAACAGGGCAGCAATAATGCAGCAAAAGCAGGAAGGGCCAATAGGAAGCACATGCAGTAATTAGTTTACACACTTTCTGTTTATTTGCTTCCCCACCCTTGGCCAAACATTGTGTATATTTTCTCTGGTGTCGGCAGTACAGAGGAGCTGCACCCAGGACTGTAGGAGAACAGCTGCACTCAGCCTCACTCCAGCCAATTGTCGCTCAGGTGGTCTGAAAAGCTAGGAATTAGTCATTACAAAAAAACAGTAAAAATGCATCTGAGCAACAGAGTGGTCTATGTGTGGCAGTACAGGAGGGGGCAATTTGGGAGCATAAATGGAATGAGTGGCACAGGATTGAGTAAGGCTGAGGAAAAAGAGACCGTGGTATAAGCATGGTAATGCGTCCTTCAAAGCCATGGTAGGGGGAATGAGATGTTGGAGCTGTCCATTGTTATGGCCCAAATTTGTTATGACATTTACAACAGCAAGGGATGACAGGCAAAATTTAAAAACTAAAACAGGTTTAATGAAACAAAGACCAACACTAACGTACAATTTACACTACTGACCAAGAATGATTATATACAAGAAAAAAAATATTTACAGTCCCTTTGGTAGGGTTGCTTGGTGATGTTCCGGGTGAGGAAAATGCTCCAACACAGGCAAAAATCCACAAAAAGCTTCACAGGTCTTGAAAAGAGTAACACGTCTGGTCAAATGTACCCTTCCCCTTGCAATTTCTCCTCTTACTTTACTCTCTCAATTTCGCTCCTTATGTAGTCCTTTGCAGCCCCCTCCCACCTTTTAGACCTTTTTTTTTAATTCTCTGGGACTTTCCGTCTCAGACATGCCCACAACATGCCCAAACCTAGCTTCAGACTGGGCTTAACAAAAAAAAAAAAAAAAAAAAAGGTCAATGCTGCCATCTTTCCACATTACACCATGTATTACACCACATTACACATTACACTGTAAACATAAGTCACAACTCAAAGTGGAGATATGCAAGAAATAGTAATGAGCAAATAAAATAGTAAAACTCCAATCAAAGTTAACTGCAGAAGAATTCAGACTTGATCTGAGAAATGAAATCTAACTGGGTGATAATTTGCAAGCCTCTTCTTCATGGCCCACCAGAGCACCAAAATCTGCACTAAACCCATTGATGGTACAGCGGTGAAAATACGTATTGAACACTTCAACATTTTTCTCAGGAAATATATTTGTCATGGGGCTAGCTATTGACATAAAATTTTCATCAGATGTCAGTAACAACCCCAGTAATCCACACATACAAAAAAATCAAATTAGAAGTCCATACATTGAGATATGTGTAATAAAGTGGAATGACACGCAGAAAGGCCCAATCCCAATTCTCTTCCCTTAATCTTAACCTTTGGTTTCAAATGCACCAAACAGTAAGATTTCCCGACATGGGGGTAGTTTTGAGGGGAAGGGAATTGCATCTAAGAATTGGGATGCCACTTCATGCAAATCAGCGCAACACGTGTGTCCATGTACGTCACGCGTATGGCCTACGTACGCTTCTCGCACTTATTTCGAGGCCTTTCTATCATGTACCGGTTTTGTACACTGTACTATAGCCTACATTATACAGTTACCGACTCATTGCATGACTTGCCAAAGCGATCATTGCCACTTTGAAAGTTGACATACGCAGCTACAACCCTAGCTGCCGTGGTATGTTCGCACTCACAATCTCAAATCAGGTCATGTCACAACAAATTTCGAAGAAATTGGAATGTAACACGTGTAAAACGCAGGCATGCTCATCACGCGTAACGATAACATTAGCCAAATGCGTGCAGCATTATAGCTATACAGAGAACTTGGTGGTTATCATGCTGGCTACAACGTGAATTAGCAATTTTCAAACATTCATATTCTAAATCAACGCTTACAGATAAAGATGTATACCCATAAACATCACATATTCCGACATGTTTTGGATTTTTTGCATGCTTGCTTACAGAAATAGTGCTTACAACTGTGCAATGCTTTTTCATGGCTGCCGCCATCTTCTTGGAAAACTCGTCCAGCTCGATAGTCTCGGACCGCATCCTGCGAAATTCATTCTTCCCCTGAGTCCATATCGACCGGCTTACAATTAACTGGGAATTTTAAGGGCTAAAAAGCACTTCCCTTAATCATCTTACAGTTTGGGACACCCTTGCCCTTCGCGTGAACATGCAAATCTTAAGGCTAGGGTCAATTTTGAGTGGAAGCGTGGGTATTGGGATGAACCCTTAGTATTGAACAAGAAAAGGAGGTGAAAAAAGGAATGGAAAACCAAGAAACCAGCTGAAATTTGTCAGTATTTAGAAAGCAATCCTGTCCCCAATCAGTGCAAATTAATATCAGCTGGTTTAGTCCCAATGTCCGATAAAAAGGTTTCTCATTACCAAGGTGTCACTAGAGAAGAATCTCATGATGGGTAAAAGCAGAGGGCTCTCTCAAGACCTTTGCAAGCTTATTGTTGCAAAACAAACTCGCTGCATTGGTAACAGATGTATTTCTAAACTTATGAATGTTTCAGTGAGCATCGTTGGGGCCATAATCCAAAAGTCATTTCACCATGAACCGGCCATGACCAGGTGCTCCTTGTGAGATTTCTGAAAGAGGAGTCAAAAGAATATTCAGAAGAGTTGTTCAAGAGCCAAGGGTCACTCGCTAAGAGCTTCAGAAAGACTTGGAATTAGCAGGTAAAATTGTTAAGTTAGTTGTTAAGAAAATAAGTAATGCACTCAACTGACATGGCCTCGATGCACGCTCACAGCACAAGACTCCATTGCTGAACAAAATGCATTTTAAAGCTCATTTAAAGTTTGCTGCACAACATTAGAACAAGCCTATGAAATACAAGGAGAATAGTCTTCTACAAGGATAATAGTCAAATTTGTAACTCCGTTAACGACCAGTTTTTTGCAGTTTTCACCCAAAATAAATCAAATGAACAAAATTGGCTGATTTTGTTTTTTGAAGTACAAGGGAAGACCTACTCAAAGCCATTTAAATTGTAATTCTATCTTACTTAGTTGTGGAGCTATGATACAAAATACACCAATTTTGTAACTCCATTACCGCATGACCTGGCCCATCTGTGCTTTCGGGAAACGCACTCCCAGGCTTCCTGTACATGTTGGATGTGGGTCAGGAGTAATGACTAGTGGGAGAGTGTCATTTTTCCAATGGCGAATGGAAGGAAATTTTTCGGATGACGCTCAAGTAATTCGATAAATCATGCAGATTAATGGTAGAAGTTAAGAGACCTCAAGATGTGACAGTTAAAGCACCAATACCCTTGCAAACAAGGATTGTCACTGTTCAGTACAAACTCGCTAGTTAGTCAGAGCTCAGAGTAGTCACTAGCAGTTTCGTGTTTACATTTTCCACAAGACTTCCGGGTCAAACCCTGCACGAAGAACGTGGTGCATGCTCAGAGTTCATAGTCCAGTTTGGTTCGATTCAGGCGTATACATGCAGGAGTAATGCAACTATTAACCGCATTATCTGGGTGTGTTAGTTGAACTATGAGAAATTCAATTTAGCGCGATTCCATTTTGAATAACATGTTTACATGCATTTTAAAAGTCCTGTTACAGTTGGACTAACAAAATAATTTGATTTTCTCACGTAAACACACTGACTGATCCCAAACACACAGCCAAGGAAACGCTCAGTTGGTTTCAGAGAAAGAAAATAAAGCTGCTAGAATGGCAAAGTCAATCACCCGACTTGAATCCTACTGAAAATCGATGGAAAGAACTGAAGATCAGAGTTCATAAAAGAGGCCCCCGGAACCTTCAAGATTTGAAGACGGTGTGTGTGGAAGAATGGGCCAAAATCACACCCGAGCGATGGATGTGACTAGTTTCTCCATACAGAAGGGGCCATGAAGCTGTCGTTCCCAACAAAGGCTTTTCTACTAGTATTAAATAAATTTCAGTAAATGTGTTCAATACTTTTTCCCTGTGTCATTCCACTTTATTACACATAACTTCATTTATGGACTGATTTGTTTCATTTTCATTGTATGAGTGGATTACTTGGGTTGTTAGGGACAACTGCAAATTTTATGTCAATAGCCCCATCAGAAATATATTTACAGAGGAAAATTGTTGACGCGTTCAATACATATCTTCCCTGCTGTATGTTGAAACAGGTTACTAATTTTATGTTTTTATCTGTGCTGTTCCCGTAATGAAAAATAAACAGTGACTGAACTTGGATGAGCCATGATAATGATTCGTTAATACTTGAACATGACATTGAAGGGGTTTTCCTGAACCAATTTGGACATACGGATGATGAAATCAGCAACATAGCGGTTTTGGTTCCCTAATTCAACAAGCATGAAATGCTCAGATCCTCCATCACAGTTTTGGCATTCTGGCCTGGAAACAAAATTCAACAGAGCAATGGACAGGAAGACTGACAGAAGAATGAAAAGGCACATTTACACTATAAGATGCATCTACAGTGCTGTGAAAAAGTATTTGCCTCCTTCCCGATTTCTTACTTTTTTGCATATTTTTCACACTTAAATGTTTCAGATCAAACAAAGTTTAATATAAGAAAAAGATAACCAAGTAAATACAAAATGCAGTTTATAAATTATGATTTCATTTATTTAAGGGAAAAAAAGCTATCCAAACCTACCTGGCCCCATGTGAAAAAGTAATTCCTCCCTTGATAAATCCTGAATTAACTGTGATTATCCACATTTTTTCCTCGTTAAATTTCACTAGTCACACCCAGGCCTGATTAATGCCAGACCGGTTTAATCAAGAAATCACTTAAATAGAACCCGGCAGACAAAGTAAATTAGCTGAAAAGATCTCAAAAAGCAACACATCATGCAGCAATCTAAAGAAATTCAAGAACAGATAAGAAACAAAATCATTGAAATCCATCAGTCTGGAAAGGGTTACAAAGCAATTTCTAAGCCTTTGGGACTCCAGCGAACCACTGAGAAAGCCATTATCCACAAATGGAGAAATCTTGGAGCAGTGGTGAACCTTCCCAGGAGTGGCCAGCCTACCAAAAGAGCGCATCAACAACTCATCCAGGTGGTCACAAAAGAATCCAAAACAACATCTAAAGAACTGCAGGCCTCACTTTCCTCAGTTAAAGTCAGTGCTCATGGTTCAACAATAAGAGAGAGACTGGGCAAAAATGGCATTCATGGGAGAATTACAAGGCAAAAACCAATGCTGACCAAAAAGAACACAAAGGCTCGTCTCACATTTGCCGAAAAACATCTTAATGATCCCCAAGACTTTTGGGAAAATATTCTGCGGACTGAGGAGACAAAAGTTGAGCATCCCATTACATCTGGCATGAAACTAACACATCATTTCATAAAAAGAACCAACAGTCAAACGTGGTGGTGGTAGTGTGATGGTCTGGAGCTGCTTTGCTGCTTCAGGACCTGGGCGACTTGCCGTAATGGATGGAACCATGAATTCTGCTCTCTAACAGAAAATCCTGAAGGAGAATTTCTGACCATCAGAAAGTCACCAAGCTCAAGTGCACTTGGGTTGTGTTTGGCAGTAATCAGACCTGGGTGTGATTAGTGAAACTGAACTACAAAAATGTGGTTAATCACAGTTAATTCATGATTTAACAAGGGGGTCTAATTACTTATTCACACAGGACCAGGTAGGTTTGCATAGCTTTTTCCATTAATAAATGAAATCGTCATTTAAAAACTTCATTTTGTATTTACTCGGGTTCTCTGTGTCTAATATTAAAATGTGTTTGATGATCTGAAACAGTGACAAATATGGAAAAAAAAAAAAAATCAGGAAGGGAGCAAATACTTTTCACAGCCCTGTAAATGTGGGCCAGGTCAAGCCACGTTTAACGTCAGCAAGAAAAATTAAAATGTGCAATCAGATTCTATTCTTCACCTCATTTGATAGAATTCACTCTCGTTTCCACAACACTTTACACTTTTATTATTAGTTTATTTTTTGAAAAGTTATGACCGTTTGAAGGAAGAGGACTTTTGAAATCTGCAATTGTGCTGAAATTGGCATTCTTGCATCAGTTTTAATAATGTTATTATCCTAATAGTCTCAAAGAGCCAGTTCAGAAGTCCAGATCTGGAGCAGAAATGTAACGGATGGACACACAGAAGGACGACACTCATTCCTACATCCCCTTCCACATTGTGATGGGTGATAATAAATCAGTTGTGCTTGTAGGTCCAGTGTCACCACCTCCATGCTTGGGCAGAAAAGATAACGCTATGCTACCACACAAGTAGGCATTATCAAGAGCTCACAGCATGAGGGCCTGTTGTGCAGGCTCCCTTTCTTTTAACATTTTGCTGAGAATGGTAAACTCAGTAACTATAACCCCAGCACCAATCTTCACAGCCATGCAGCTTTACTCCTAATTTGTGCAACGTACCACCGCTGCAGGGCAGCACAAATAACTATTTACATGAATACATAAAACAAATATGATGCCGACTGGCACACACTTTAACAGCGTCATATTTTAAAGAGGACTTCAAAGTATGTAAATAAACCATCCTGCTAATGTCCGCTAACAAAACCTGAATAAGCGGCAGGCTCCAGGTCTTTGTTCATTCCTATTCTGTCCCTGCATCTTGGACTTTCACCCTGGGAATATCTTCCCTCCCATCCATGAAAAACATGTCCTACCTGAACTACCTGGATTCCTCAGCTTTGCAGTGTGATTAAAATCACTTCAACGCTACAAGCAGAACAATACTTCAAGTAGACCAAACTGCCAAAACACCTTTATTTAATATTTTATTTAAAACAAAGTCTTCATATAAATACTAGGGGTGCAGGAATTCACCATTTTCTCAACCCTCCAGACTAACTTTTAGACCTAGGAGCACATATGTGCTCCGAACCAGAAAAAGTTGGACGCACAGGCCAAAACTCGTCACGCAAATTACCATGATACTTTCTGAATATTCACAAGCCCAGACATAGATAGCTGAACAGACCATCAGTTGTTGCTGCATTTATTTAAGAAACATTATCAGAAAGCACTTTGTGAACTGAGAAGTAGATATTGATGTTCACAAGAATGTTTGAAAAATGTATAAAAACAGTTAACATTTGGAGAGTTATCAGACAAGTCTAAATGAAATGTATGAATAAGTCTCCATTTCCCCAAGGGACAACTTTTCATCAGATCCTCCCCTGTACATAAACTGAATCATTCATAGAAAAATGATGGCCAAATTTAGATGAACACCCCCCTAAAACCCACATATAGGGATAAATCAATGAATAACTCCCAATTATCAAAGTGCTAGTTCTAAAATGTACAACATGGCTTAATTGTTTTGAAAATGAGACCCGGGAGGAATTGAAGCTGTAAAAAGCATAATTTGGCAACATTTTTTCCATCACAAATTGAAAGTTTAACATTAATATTAATATAGTTCCCAAAGTGATCCACCCTAAATATTTGGTAAAAATAGCGCACTATCGCTAGCAGGACCCCTGCATCATTCGTGCGTTGTATCACTAGAAAGTGAGTGTGAAAATGTTGTAGTATTATGCTGCTGACCTGCTATCAGTGCTTGTGAAGTTCGAAGCACTTTCTTGCTGTCGTGCTACCATTCCAATGTAAGTTAAGAACTTTTTCCAGCTGATATGCCAGAGAAGTATCCACATTGTGACAAGACTCAACTAGCTTATGTCCTTGAACCGAGAGATGTGATGAAACCGGCTGCAAGTATCCACAGTGTGACATGACTCGACTAATGTCCTTGATTCGAGAGACGAGACGATGAACCAGCTGCAAGTATCCATACTGTGACATGACTGAACTTATGTCTGTGTGATCGGTGAAGTCGTTTTGGAGTTATTGCGTGGAATGTGATTTCAAGATGGCTGCTGTGGCGGCCATATTGGATATCGGAGCTCAACCAAAATCGATGGGCTTCTGTAGTTCCACACCGCCAACATGCACACCGAAAACTAAAGTGATCAGTGAAGTCGTTTTGGAGTCATGGCGCGGAATATGAAATTGTTGACAGACAGACGGAAGGACGCCGTGCGTGACGACAATGCCCCTAGCCCTTTCGGGCAGAGGGGTAATAAAAAGTAGGAGCAGTATGCAAAGTTCGTTTGCACAAAGTTTCAAGAAATTCTTTCACCGGTAACAGTGTAGTAGGACGGTTTAATTATTATTATTACTTACCAGTTTCTTATTTCGCTATTTAGATTTTGCACATTTCAAAGGGTAATGGAAATGCACACAGAGAGTGAGGACGATGTCCGACGTTATTAGCCCCAAAAAAAAAAACAGTCTGCTTTGTGACCATACAATGTTCGAGACACAGAATCATATTTGAGGCATTGCACCGATAAGCCTATGCATGGACGTCGCTGGAGTAGACTACATTGGTCAGGTGTCACTAGTTAGTTTTTGAATCACTTTTTGAACATTTGCTGCAACCGACAAAATACTATTCCTCAGACAGCTGACAATTATCGGAATCGCAAAGAAAACGGACTATAAATCTTTTCTCATCTTTATCATACTCCAATGAAAATAAATAATCTTGCACTCGGACCAACCAGTCACCGATTTCATACAACCTAATCCATCAGGATAGAAGGTTAGCAATTGATATTGAAATGCAAAATAAAACCATTCGCCACTGGACACAAGCACCCATAGCTGGTATCAACAAGACTCAAAACTGTGTCACGAACAGTCTACGGTCACGTTTTTGGGCCAATAACGTCGGACATCGTTCTCACTCCAGGAGCGTTGCCATTACCCTTAGAAATGCGCAAAATCTAAATAGCAAAATAAAAACCGGTAATGAAAACACTTTCTGAAATCATGAAATTTGCTCTATGATCTGCAGTATTAGCCACCAAGGCCAAGGCCTAATACGTAGACTATCGATCTTCTGAAGCAGACCAGCTAGTGTACTTGTAATTTTGCGTCGTGTGGAGCATTAACATCGTTATTTTTTTCAAAGTGTCTTGAGACACGGGAGTTTTTATTGGTACGGCAATAAATTTCAAGGGATTAGGTTCACCACTTTGTGAACGTTTCTCAACGTGCATTCGCAAGGAATTTAGGGATTTCATCATATACAGTCCATAATATCATCAACAGATTCAGAGAATCCGGAGGAATCACTACTCATAAGCAGCAAGGCTGAAAACCAACACTGAATGCCCTTGACCGTCGGTCCCTCAGGCGGCACTGCATTAAATACCAACATCATTCTGTAAAGGTACCATGTACGCTCAGGAACACGACAAAAAACCATCGTCAATGAACACAGTACGTCGCTTCATCCATAAGTGCATGTTAAAACACTACCATGCAGAGTGAAAGCAATATATCTACAACACGCAGAAACACTGCCACCTTCTGTGGGCCCAAGCTCATGTGACATGGACTGACACAAAGTGGAAAAGTGTGCTGTGGTCTGACGAGTCCACATTTCAAATTGTTTTTGGAAATCATGGATTTTGTGTCCTCTGGGCTAAAGAGGAAAAGTACCATCCAGATTGTTATCAGTGCGAAGTTGAAAAGCCAGCATCTGTGACGGTATGGAGATGTGCTAGTGCCCATGGCATGGGTAACTTGAACATCTGTGAAGGCACCATTAATGCTGAAAGGTACATACAGGTTTTGGAGCAACATATCCTGCCATCCGAGCAAATTCTTTTTCAGAGACGTCCCTGCTTATTTCAGCAAGACAATGCCAGGCCACTTTCTGCACGTGTTACAACAGCGTGGCTTCGTAGTAAAAGAGTGTGGGTAATAGACTGGCCTGCCTGCAGTCCAGACCAGTCTCCCATTGAAAATGTGTGGCGCATTATGAAGCGCAAAATATAGAGACCCCAGACTGTTGAGCAACTGAAGTCGTACATCAAGCAAGAATGGGAAGGAATTCCTCCTACAAAGCTTCTGCAATCATTGTATTCCGTTTTTATTCAGGTTTTACACAACGTCCCAACTTCAGTGGAATTGAGGTTTGTAGTTCTTTCTGGGTAAGCTGAGAACCTGAACATTTCATGGCCTTTTGCTGCACCCATAGGTGCAGAAATCAGTCAAATTAATACATTTTAATACTGAAAATTTATGCACGCTCTCGCTTATGAACTCGTTCACTGAGACCGTGCCCAATAATGCAATGAAAACTTAAAGGCTCCGTATGTCACATGACCAGGTCTTCCTGGAACCCTGATGTCGCAACTCTGACCATGTAGGAACTGCAGTCTAGACAGCAGCAGGCTCATCACTGAACATTCCTGAGCTCTCATGACCAGGGCACAGGCAAAATACCCAACAGAACCACAATAAAAACCAAGAGACAGACTATACCCCAGATGTGTGTAAATTCTGTAAGGGTTCACATGCACTGCTAGATTATATAATAACAGCAATATTGACCGGTATAGATTTTGGTCAATTTTGCTGTATATATAAAATAACCAAATGCAAAGCCCTTACACAGAAATGGGTCTTAATCCCACCATGAGGCAGGAGTTTGAATTTATTGTGACTGGCGAGCACAGGACCGAGCACTGTCACCCCACAGATCCCCCCACAGGGGGGAGAGAGAATCACAACAAGTGCTTACAAGCTTCAGTGAACTTGGGAGTCGTGATGGAATGCGACTGAAAAGCCACTATGAAGGAGTAAGAGGGAGCAAATGAGAGGCAGAGGGAGAGAGAGAGAGAGACCGAAAGATGGAGAGTCCACACAGTGGCCGTTAATTACAGGAGGAGGCCAAAATGCTCCATTCAAAACTAATTCAAATAATGGTGAGGGGGGGAAACAGAAGAAAGGAATGGTTCTGCTTGCTTTGTAATTAGTGGATGTGTACTTTAAGCCCACCTAATGGCCTGTCCAAAGCGCTGTGCCACATCCGGACCCACTTTCAACCAAAAAACAGGCTTTCTGCATCCCATTATTGAGGACAAATGCTTTTTAACCAAACAGCCTCTGCTCTGAACTGTACGCTAAAAAAAGATGCTTCAGTGTTTTCTGGAAATGCTGACCTCAGTGTGCATTCACTGCACATTTATTTATCATTTCCCCAAAGCCTAACCCAAATCAGTCCTCAGTTTTCTCTGCACACACACTGACATGCATTTGTAAAATGTATAGTTAGCTGAATAAGCAGAAAATACGTGTTAACACAAATCAACATTTTCTTGTTTCACAGTTTCAGTAGTGGGGGGTTCAAAATGAAATCCAGGATACTACACACTTTTATGAATGAAAATTGCCCCTTTGCACATTTTGGCTGCCCTCCAGTTGTATTTTCATTACCACAGTGACCCAATGTTTATGGGAAACTCCGGAGCTTGCGCATTTTATTGCAGGAAAGACGTAAAAAGCTGAAAGATTAATTGTTAACTTAGTATCTCATTGACAGCTGCTGAGGCGGAGAGGAGTGCAAGGTCTGGGAACTCTCCGGATTCCGCCGGATTACGGAGCCGTGTAGCCTTGTGACCGCGAGCTCGGCTGAAGGGAGGTTATTTATAGCGGGATCCAACAATGGTTGCCGCTCAGAAGGAACATGCATTCCTCCTACTAGCTGATGAGCTTTTTTTTTTTTTTTTTGTGGGGGGGGGGTATTTTCAGTTTTGCTGCCTTCTAGAAAAGTCTATTCACAGGGGGGGAAATGTATTGCTGAAATTAACCATTTTTATGTAACTGGCCTTTTCGGGGTGAGAAAAACTGAAAGCCTCACTTTTGGGTACATTCCTAACTAAGCGGTAGGGCTGAACCGTTAATTGAATTGGCCCTGCCATTCCGATACAATAGAATTTAACACTCCAAAAGCAGTAATTTATCTTCTTCCATCAGAGTTTTAAGCCCTACTCCAGTTACTTCCCTGTTTTTTTCAGTTTATGTTCTTGCTCAAATACGGAATGGGGATGTAGTTCATAGTCAGACAATCTATTACCAATTACCATGGCAACCAGATTGTCATTGTAGCAATTGCATCACTAGCTTGCAGGTGCACAGTCATGCCTCTGTGCTGGGGTGGTATCACGACAAACATTGTCGTAAGCTAGCTAATCAACTTCTCTAGTACTTTTGAGTAATTGTAGCATTACAGCATCGCTAACAGGACTTACCATACCAATTCATATGTTGTCGACGAGTCAATTCAGATCATTTCAACAAGAAATCTAAGCCTAAAGCCTGGTCAATTCGCCCATTAGTTTGTTGCGATAAAGATGAATGATTTTTATCAGCTTATGCAGAGTGAATACAGAAGGGACTTTAAAAATTTGCTCATGAAATTGCAAATATTTGCCCAAAAAATAAAAAAAATAAATAAAATAATCGCAATAAAATGTACTTACCCAAATTGCTCATTCCTAATTAGAGGTTGCTAGTTGGGCAAAGTGTAAATTCAAATAACAATTAAACTTATGTAATATTAATGGTCACATCATGATAGAAAACAGGAAATATCAGAGGGAAACAATGCGGCCAACAGAAAATTCCTGTAACATTCACAAATGCAATGACGTCCCACGCATAATAAGCCACACATATTGTGAAAATCTGTAGCTGTCAAAACACTAATTCTAAAGACCTTTCCGTCAATGTAACTAATCCCAGAAAATGTATTAGCCATTATGTTTGTGGTGGACAACTGGCATTGTACATATGTAGGAAACGTCACATTTTCGGGAATTTAACATAAAAAGCTACAAATCTGCACTACTTTTGTGTTTGATTATGTTTCCACATGTTGTGGTTACAGTTTACTGCTATAAGAGACTCCAGCAACTCTTTTGCCTTCGCCGAACAATTTTACTCGCAATGACATCTAACGTGTAGCTACAACAAACATTCAAACTGATGACGATTTCACTCAGGAGGAAAGCAGGAAAGCCATGTGCCTGGCACAGTAAGCAGCTGGCCGTTAGTGTCTTTTTGTGTAGATTTAAGTGCAGCAGCATCACTGTTTAAAGTAGAGCCCAGCCTGGCACATGCTGGAGCGAGTTTATCAAGAGCAGGACAGAAGCCACTGACAAAAAAAAGCAATACAGGCTTTAGACGAGGGCTGCTTGAGTTTGCACCCGGCAACAGGAATACTGTGTGCACTTAAGCCTTTACAAACATTACCAGGGAGCTTTATACAATGTTATTGTCCATCTTGATATTTAAAGGGCATTAAGCTGGCTACCACTTAAAACTCCCACTGTCCTATAAATAACATTGCAAAATGAGACCTTCCGAGCTGACATCTGGTTAAATGCTCCCAGTGGTTCAGGAATGTCCATCATTTAAACTTCGCCACATTCGGAACAATTCCAAATCCTGCGGGAGAAGTCCCATGATTCCTCATGTTGCAGCCTTCACTAATTGTTTGAAGCCTGTTACGCTCTCAATCACAAACTCATCATTCCCAAGTCCTGTACCCACTCATTGCTTTGCAAACAAGTTGCATTTAGAAAAAAAGTAACAATCCTGACATATAATTAATTTGCGAGGATAAAGGCTGAGAAAAGGATGATGCAGACCACAGACAGGCTTTTATCAGAATGCTGACGATGCACAAGGTGCTTCCAGGTCACTGCATTATGCCATCTTCTATCCCATTCATTGTCCTCTGATGGTCATCTCTGTGGCTCAGCACAGCCATCAAGACCGACCCCTGACTCCATTTAAGGGGTCTGGTGGTTGCCTCCATGGCAGCTCGTATCCAAGGAATTGGGATTTATGGGCAGCAAGGGGATGTGAAAGTCACCGGGGGTTGGGGAGGGATGCTGCAGTCCTCTTAACACAGATAAATAAGTCAAGGGCCAGACTGCAGCATTAAAAGCCAGGCACCATACACCACCTGCACCTCCACAGGCCCGAACTGCCTTTTCCAGCCACAGCTCTGAAAGCCAGTCGCAGCAGGGTGCAAACGCTCGTTCCCTCCAACCCTATTCCACTTAAGCATCTCAGTACCAAGCAGAGGGGGGAATGGGTCAATTATTAAACACCAGTTGGCCTTCACCCCAGCTCCTACCAGCGACAGATCATCACGTTCCAGACAGAGGCACGTGTGACACACATATTATCATACTGTAATCAGACAGTTCCTTTGGCCTGGGGGCCCGGGAAGGGGGGGTGTTAAGATCATAACGTTGCACCCACGTCTCCCCTAAAGCCAGGCAACACCACGTCTCAGTAAAAATTACGGAAGAATCCCAGTAACTTTGGCTGAAACGAAGCGGGAAAAATACTCTTTTCAATGCAGTGTGTAAACTGTAATTAGGAAAGCATCAAGTGGAGTCATTATGGCTCAGAGGCAATGCGATACTTAGCCCTTTCAGTCTGCGAGTGTGCTCATATGGACTGAAGTACCAGTAGGTGGCACTCTTTCCAGTCAGCACCATGCTATTCAGCAAGAGTCCACACTTGAACACAGGACTTCGCCAGCACTGTATATAGACACAACTGTGGTGTGGGGCGGGGTCAGGGAGGCAGGGGCTGTAATGACAGCAGTAGGTGCCGCACAAAATGCAAACACCCCTCTTCCAGTCGGTGGTCGTTAACGGGAAAATCCAGATGAACAGAAAACACAGACAGGGCATGCCGGAATGTTCCACACATCAAAGCTGGAGAGAACAGGGGACAGGGCCTTAGCAAATCTACCTTCCTACTGACACTGCAACATAAGAAATTATTGACACCATTTCTAAAGAGTATTGCTTTTCTTGTTCATCTAAAATATATTACCACATTCCGGGCGCAATCCCAGCATACCAGCTTCACGTACATGTACAAGTGCAAAAGTGCAATGTCTGAGAATGAGAAGCATATTGCCAAATCATCTTTACTGCACAGGGCCAACGAGAAAAGCAATGTACTCACAACCAGCCATACAGAGTTGGATAAATAGATAAAACAGATATTGAAAACTATCTTCCCTTATTCTTTGGGTCTTCTGCTCCAGGTGAATAGATTAGAGTACAGTATACTGTAATTTCAGTGGTGACAGCACACAGCTTCTCCAGGAATAAAAGTTGTCCATCAGTATTAGGCTGACACATCATGTTATCTAGTCGAACAGAAATGGGTTTCAATCTTCAAGCAATAAATTAAGAATCCCCAAGAGCCTAAAGAACCACCACTGACCCACAGGCATTACAAAACAATCGTCAAAGCCGAACTTAAAAACAAGTCACTTTTAAAAGCAGCAGAGACTGAACTCATAAGGCAAACACTTCAGTGCCTTCAGGTACACTGAATTGACTCATTAGATTAAAGCACCTCCACAAACACGCACCCAAATAAGAATGAAAATCAGTCAATAAGCAAGAAGAATGTGCCTCACTCCAAATGACAGAGTGACTGAAACGGTCAAACCGGAGAGGAAAAGACAAAATAAAGTGACGGGAAGTTGAGGTCTGTGAAAGAGCAATGATCAGAACTCCCCTGAGAGGCGTGGCAGCCAGGACAGCCCACAGCGGCCGGCGAGAGGCCAGAATCCCTGACTAAATTACAGCTTTTGTTTTTTAGCCCCTGATTATGGAACGAGCAAAAATGCTGCACACCACCAGGAGGAATGCGCAACCTGTACGAGAAAGGACAAGAAAGAGAATAAGAGAGGCTATTTTTTATGGTCTTGGTTTATATGACGCAATAGGAAAGGCTCCAGAAACATCAGCGCTTGTTGCCCAGGAGTTGGTGAATTGTTTGGAGAGTGAAAGGGTTTGAAAGTTTATTTAAAGGCAGTGGAGTACTAAATGCCTAAGGGCCGGTGGTAGCAGTGGATACAGCTGGGCTCCAACTGGCTTCAGCAGCTTCTACCAGCCCAAAATGCCAAACAGCAGAAAATCTGACCCCCCGCCTCAAAAAAGAAAAAAAAATGTGATTAAATTACTTTTGTAAAAAAAAAAATAGATAATATAAACTGGCTTATCAGTTTAGAGCAATTACTATGAATCTTTTACCCACATTTCGCAGGTTTAAGACCCAGAAGTGACAATGCAGCTGTACCCCTGTGTAAGGAGCCAAGCCTTGACCATGGAATCACAGCTTTGGAAATGGAGGCGGCCAAAACTCAAGTCACTCTCGGGCATGTAAAAAACCCTAAATGTAGAAATGATACATTTTTAATGCCATTTATGCCAAGGAAAGAAGCTAAAGTCCCCCGAGCAAACCTGGTATGAAGTCTCCTGAGCGACCGGTAAAGGCCGGATATATTTTTTGGAGTGGGCGTAATCTCGCTGAATCCCATCAAAGTCTCCGCTAAATCTGTGTTTGGTCAATATACTTAAGCTAAATCTTACCAATCAACCAATAAAATGAAATATTATTTGGACCAATTAAAGATATCCTAAGCAGCTCCATCATTTGTGTACCAAGCTCTTATTTTCTACACTCAATGGAATTGAGTCCAAATAGGACCTTGAAGAATGAAAGGAGGTTGCCTGGTCCGATTAGGCCCATTTTCTTTGAAAGGATTAGGGCTGCCTATACCTTAGGAAGAGATTGCACTAACATGCATTATAGGAAGAAGACAAGCATGCGAAGGGAATATGATGCCCCGAAAAATGCTCTGCTGGAGAACCCCTGTTCCTGAGGTTTATTTTTACATCAATTTGAGATATGCTACCCATCTAAACCAGACAAAGTGCATCCCTTCTTGGCACCAGTATTCCCGGTGACAGAGACCTCTTTCAACCTGGATAATGCACCGTACCACACAGCACAAACTGTTCAAGAAAGTTTGAGAAACATACCCAAGCATTCAAACATACCCTGGGCTTCAAAACACCCCAGATATTAATCCAGTTGAGCATCTGTGGGAAGTGCTGGAACATAAAGCCAGATTCAAGGAGGCTCCACCTCAAAACTTAAGGCGTTAAAGGATCTACAGCCAACAAATTAGTGCCAGATACCACATTGTACCCTTCAGAGGTCTTTTCATGCCTCGATGAGTCAATTCAGTTAATGTCACACAAGGAAGATCAACATCAAATTAGGTCAAAATTTTAAGATTCGGGGCTAGTGCATTTAATCAGGCATATTTCACAGGAATTTAGACATGCAGATTTCCTGTCAACTTTTTCCACTGATTCGGGTGTGTAATAAAGATACTGTGGAATAACATTGGTTTCATCAAGCCAGTTCAGTTTTTTGCCAAACTTGTTACTGATGCTATTGTCCAAAGCACAAACTGGTAAACCCCCAAGGTTAATAGGATAACATTCAGAAAACCAATTTAATCAGCCTGTTGAATTCACACCTCAATGGCAAAATTGAGGTTGATTTCATGGGCAATCATCCTTACGAGCATTGAGAAGAAAATGTTTGCAGACACAGACAGAAAATTTTTAAGTCATTCCCAGCGCAATCAACACAGTCGAGATAATTCTATCTGCCTTCATGAAGAAGAAAAGCAAGCGACAAAAAAAAAAGCGCGCTGTCGCGAGCGGGACCCCTCAGCCTTGCGCTTTATTGGGGGCCATATTGATTATCGGAGCTAGACACAAATGAATTGGGAGCATCCTGTAACCCCCCCGAACATATAACGAAAAAATTGAGAACATTTTGCCAAGGCGTTTTTCAGTTATCGTCCAGAAACTAAAATAAAGATGGCCGCTGTGGCGGCCATATTGATTCTCGGAGCAGGACAAAAATTGATTGGGAGCATCCTCTTACCACCCCCAACATCCCACCAAAAAATGAGCATCTGGCCAAGGCTTTTTTCAGCTATCGTCCAGAAACGAAAATGAAGATGGTCGCCATGGCGGCCATACTGACTATCGGAGTGGGACAGAAAAACGAAAGGGAGTTTCCTTTAACCACCCCAAACATGCCATCAAAAAAATGAGCATTTGGCCAAGGCGTTTTTCAGCTATTGTCTGGAAACGAAAACTTAACGGACGGACAGACAGACGGGTGCCGCGCCACGACGATCCCCCTTGACCAACTTTCGCCGGCTGAGGGGTAAAAAGCAATACACGCCATTTGCTTCAGACATTGTATTACGCTTCCCTTTAAGCCATGGCTTTCAATCTAATACGTGGGCCACTCAACACTAATCACAAAGAAATACATATTTTCATGGCATTCCCCAATGTCCTGAGAGGTTAACCACTGACTTGAACATTAGCGAATACTTATTACATATTCTAGAAAATACTCTGCAATCAACAGGTCACCCATTTGCAATATACTGATTTTAGCAACATGATATTTGGGACAAAGACATTTTTCTTCAATCGGGCATGTGCAATCAAACAATACACTTATGCTTACAATGCTCCTGAGTGTATTTTTATGCATTTGGGACAAAGGGATTTGCAGGTGTTTATGAATCAGCAGAAGAGTTTTTAATTGCTTCCTTACTGCCAGTACAATAGCTCAGCAGCATCTTGTTCATCTGGCAGCAAAGATTTTGATTATCTGTCATTTTCAAAGGAAAAGTGGGGAGAGAAATTTTTCAATCCACTGTTAGACTTAACCGAAGATGTATTATTGAATAAGCATTTGCCTGTCATTTCGTCGTGTTGGGATTACACTGATCAGCTCCACAGACAGGCGTTGGCGTGATACTCAGATTTACAGCAACTTCAATCCTCAGAGGCTGCATAGGAGATGGTGTAAATGTAGCCCAAAATACCATGCACTCTGCTGAAATGATACAATGCTGATTAATAGCCCCTGAAATCACAAGAGGGACAGAGGGATAAAAATTTTCCCCAATAATTATCACCATTTTGTGGATTATCCCAAAGGCTAGGCGTTGGTTGTGCAAAATGTATTCCGAGTTCATGCAACGATAACAGCAAATTTCTTGAAGACACTCCTACCTCATCGCTACAGTGGCCCATTTTTACCGTACCGTTTCCAACAAAACTGAAAGTTTGTCATTTGCACCAGTACACCATATTCCTTGAAGACCCCCTCCCGCTCCCCCTGGGCTGGATAGCTCAGAATCAGCGGAGTACGGCGACAGTCCATCCATCTATTCATTCACACATTATTTTACTAATCCCCTCAGGGGCAGCAATCCCAAGATGCACTGGGTGAGGGACAGTTTTCCAATCCACCATTCAATGAGACGTTAATACCTCTCCAGTAGACCTGGGAGGAAACAACAATTTTGATTGCAAACGGTATACTGCACTTCATGATTGTACTATAGATGCTTGCATGTGAAACGGACCTCCACATTTTCTAAAAGCCGCTCAGGCAGGTTTCTGTAGACTGCAGTGTCAAGAGCGAGGTTATTCATGAAGGCATGCGCGTCCTTGCATACATTAAACCCGGCGACGTGTTTTCCGATTCATAAAGAGCTTCTCTTTCTCCACGCTGAAAGGGCAGAGAGGCAGCCAATGAAAGCACTTTGTTGATGCTGTCGCCTTGGCAACGGACTGAGGCCTCTGCTTGAAAGCCTAGCGCAGACCCACACCAGGACTGGATCATGAGATTGTGCGTAGAGTAAGGGCCTGCCATTCCCTGCAAACCCAGTGGGCCCAGCTCTTCTCAAGTCAAAATCATATTAACCCTTCATTACGTAATGCAAATGTGCTTTCAAAAATCAAAAGTCTAAAATATCAAAAAAGAATTTACTCAAGAACAGAAAACTATTAAACTAAAATCACTGTTTGGTCTGACTGCCCCAGAAAACAGATTTCATATGCACGATGATCCAAGTTGTATAGTTTAGTAAGAAAAATTGGCTGTTAGGTTGCTATAAGCCTCCTGGAGAACTTTCCACATGTCTGTTGCAGACTGGCCTTCTCACTGGCTTTTGCCTCAATGTCAGCCCAGACGGTCTTACTGCTGCCAAGATCAGGGCCCTGTGGAGGCCATACCATCAGTTACCAGCTTTAACTACATAAATGCTGAAGAAATGTTTATTCTTTTCCAACTTTAACTTTATAAGTGTTGTAGAAATGTTTATTCTTTAATGTCTGGAAATGTTTCTTCAGACACACTTCAACAGAAAACAAAAAATAACCATCCAAGACCATATTTATATTCAAGCAACATCTGACACAACAAACTTTTCCCCAGTACTTTGCAATCCTGTAAATTTTAATTTAAATCAAAATGCGGCACAACATGTGGCTAAAATCAGCCGTACAACAAGAGTTCCAGCTTTTGGACCAGGAGGCAAGGAAGACAAACAATACAACGGCAGATCACCAGGGAGTCAGTCGCCATTACATTCATTTTAGTCATTGGATTAGAACGTTTTCCATGTTTTTGTTAAGACTGGAAATTTGAGTGAGCAAAAACGATGACTAAGAAGCACTGTTCTAAGCTTGCTTCCAGTTCAGGAAAATGCTGGAAGTAGATCTATTAAGTTTTAGGATGCCTTACCTGATGCAAGGTGACCTTCTTAGGAAATATGGGGAGGCTAGTCAATGCAGGTCTCCAGACGCACCGTAACCAGGCCACTGAAAACGGAAATGCAAATGTTTTCAAACAAATGGAGGCGGGAGAGGCAGTGTCCAAATTTAGCAGTGAAAACTGAGCTTCATCAGTGATGCTGTGAGACAATATGCGACAGACAGAACACCTGACAGAAAGGGCATCACAGGGAGGCTTGATTCATAGTAAGGTTCAATGAGGTTGAATGTAGCGTGTGATCCTTTGAAGCTTCATTGCCAGTCCAATAATTTTACATACTTCACACCATAATCCACAGCATGGCTTCAAAGAGATGGCCCAAAATAATCAAACGCCAACTCAACTCCCTTCAACTTATTCAACTTCAAAAGGGCTCCACCCGATTCTTTATCTGGTTACTTCAACACAGAGACGAGAAGAGAGAAAGACGCCTGACAATAACTCAATTCTTTCAAACACTGAATTAAAGTGGTTTCAAATCAACATAGACAACTTCTATAAGTTTGGACTTCAGAAAAACTCTAAGATACCTCCAGAACAAGGAAAACTGACAACATACAGAGCAATATTAGTTCAAATAAAGAAAAATAACGAGGAGATTGACCTTGATGCAGACAAAACATGATCCGTTTGTTTTTATGATAGTAGGGACAAGGTGAAATAAAGCATTTTAACAAGAGAGAGAGTCCCAAGTCACAGGCAGCCTGACTTCATTAAGGTCACAAGTTCTGTGTGGCTGAGCACCTGTTTGCACAAGGTATTTGTGTGTTGGGTTTACGTATGCATTTAGTTTTCATGTTTTGCCATTTAAATTATGCTGCAGAAAATATGCCCCATAGTGCACAGCCAGCCGTTCAGACAAAAAAAAAAAAAAAGGACTCCATTTATATACTGCTTTCTAGTCGCATGACACGACCCTAAAGCGCTTTACAACTATGCCTCTCATTCACCCTAATGGCAGAGGCTGCCATGCAGGGCACTAACCTGCACATCAGGAGCAGTGTGGGGTTCAGTGTCTTGCTCAAGGACACTTCAACACGCTCTCTTGAGGAGCCAGGGACCGAACCTGGAACCCTCTGATTCCTAGACCAACCGCTCTACCGCCTGAGCCGTGCTGCCCCAAAAAAGCCAGTCCCCCTATATAACCATTTGCTGATGTCCACAGTACTCAATGTTTTGTAGTGAACTGCCATTTCAAGCACAGTGTTTTTTTACAGAACACTGGAAAACCCCATAAACACTACATTATTACTAAGTAAGTAACATGGGACTCAAAAAAAAAAAAAAAAAACCAGCAGTAGCACTAGGCTGACGGTGCATAAACTCAATAGTTATGCACGCAAAAAAAAAAAAAAAACGACTTCAGCAAAATTAACAGCATCTTTCACATAAAACTGTTCAGAACACAGGCCCAGTACTTCTGAAGTAGGGAAATTCTTCAGAGAACATAAATCTTAGAACAAAGAGTAGCAGAAACACTTCAGGATAATTCCTTCATAAATCCACTGCTTTGGAGTTAATGGGCCGAGTTTCCTCGGGGGGATTCAGGATGGCTTATCGGCGGTAAATGAAATATTTGTAAAGATATTAAAATTTTAATTAGAAATGGCACGAATCGGCCAACGGAGTGCTCAGAAAACACAGCTCTGATTGTTTACACAGTACCCTAGCTGTAGCACACTGGCTTCAAACAGTGGAATCGTGGAAGGGTCTTTACAGCAAAAAGCACAGGCGCACCAATTTCCATCCAGAAGGTTCTACTGCGACAAACCAATCTAAAAGGGAGGTGGAGTTGGTGCGGTAATTGAACTTACATCACCTCTCGCAGGGATATAGTAAAAGCTTGTATGGCCAGTGAACAGACAAGAGGTTTCTGTGGGCTCATGAGGAGTTATAACGTAGCAGCAGAGAATCTAAATATTAGCTTGGCAGTCTAGTCTTGGGTGGCGTGTTTACAAATGCATACATTTACAAAGAATGTCTTTGTAGTGCACAGGGCGGCTTTCCAAAATGATCCTTTAAATAACGAGTGGTAAGGAGGAGGAGTAAATGGGTGAATTTCCATTAAACGAATGGAGTGTGCTGAGTACACACACACAAACAGCCGTACCAACTGGGAACAGAAAAAAACTGGGATTACGGAGTGGAGCACAAAGTGGAATCTGCTTCTAACCACCTTGCTTATATTCAGGAGACTAAAGAATGTGAATGTTGAGCTCTCGCATTTTAAATCATTTTCTTCCAGCAAGCGCTTAGGCTCGAGGCTTTAGAAAGGCTCGCTCTGGATTCCTGGAGAGTCCCTGGATGGCAGGCAACCAGCCTTCCTGAATCCAAGCACACCTCTGTCCTTCTCCGGGAAGTCCCAGTGATTTCTCTCGACACCACCCCTCCTCCAATCCAACCCCCACTTCAGATGTGCCCTGACGCCAGCCCCTCCCCCACAGCAGGTCCAGCCCTTTCCACCCAAAAAGCTCCCCAGGACTCCCGCGGGACACAATCATTCAAAATGTGCTCATACCGCACCAACCCACCAGCTGCGTCCTCCCCACTCTAACTGGACTGCACAGCAAGGCCAACCACTTCAGGTACCAGCACCGCACGAGCCAGCACCAACGGTGAGTCACTCTACACAGACCGTATGAGCTCAAGTGTCCTTAAATTTACCTTTTACCTCCAAATTTACTTTATATTAATTTCAGCATGAGTAATACCTTGATGTAGATCCATTATTTAGGTGACACTACTTGTTCTGTAGAGATACCATGTTTAGTCTTTCATTCTTAAAAAAAATTTAATAATTTCTCTCTTCACATGAAAAAACAGGCACTTTGACGCACTCCTCCCCCTCCAACCCCCCCGGCAGAGCCCAAACGCCTCCATCTTTCCTGTCTCGCCCTGTCTTGTTCTCTTCTACAAAGACATGCAGAGATGACAGGCAGAATCAGCCTCACAGAGACCGGCAGGCCGAGTGCAATTACTCTGCTCAAACAAGTGAACGAACTTCTCTTTTATTATTCCACACTTCCATACACTGATCGACGGGAGGATGAGGGGGACACAGTTACTCAGATCTGGCTCATTCCAACCCCGCAGGATTGAATGACGGAGACAGACGAGGACGTCATCGTCCGCGCCGATCGCTTAGTTACCCGAGAGGAAACTGAGTACTTTGGTGTGGGGAGGTTCTGGACTTGATGAAGGCAGTGGGCACATCTCCGAAAGCGTCACGAGGTGACCCATCATTCACCCGTCATATTTTATACGCTGGGGTTCGGCCTGCTGCCTGATGACACACGCTCTTATACGCTTTCATAGCAGTGACCTCGGACGTCAGTTACTGCTGCTGGGACGTGAAAGAGCAGGAACGGGTGGGTCAGGGGCTGACAGCTCTGTAGATTCACACAGAGGAGGGGGGAGCAGTTTGCTCTGAACGTGATTAGCAGATGGAGCAAAAGTGTAATGTGACCAAACGTAGCCACTACTCCAAGCAGGCCTGGCTGACGTACAGCAACACATGGGCTTTTTCTCCATATGTCACCTTGAGTTGCAGACGGTCTGGTTGGGACACACAACAAAATACACACCTGTGCAGACAGAGACAGACAGACAGACACACACACACACACAGACTCACTCACAGATACACACAATCACACAAACATGCGAGCACTGACAAGCCCACATACAAATGGACACAGGCACACACATAAATGGATAAACACACACACACGGGCACACACACAAACACACGCGCACATAAACTCATACACACACAACAAAGTCTCATAAGACATGGTAGCACACACAGACACTCTCGCTCCATCTCTCGCTCACGTCCTCTCCCGAGGGCCAATCCAACAGTCAGCAGTTCGATGAGGGCCGGAAAAATGCAACGCGCCGGTGGATAAGCGGAATATTAATAATTGAAGTGGCCATGAATGACAATGGCTAGGTTCATAAAACAGATCCATACATGCTGGTCAGATAATATTGAATATTTTTCAACAGTAAGTCAACCAGTATCACTGTTAAATACAGCCTCTCGACACTGGGGAGTCGACCAGAATAATCAGCCAGTTCAGCTGACGTGACTCAACGCCGCTGCTTTAGGACTAAAAAAAAAGGGCTCTAACAGAACAGAGCAGCCCAGTTAGGACAGAAGACCAAAGGCCCAGTGTATGCTGGCTTCCTGGCGTGCCCTGGTGGAATCAGCAGTTTGTTTAGCGGGCTTGTTGAAGTCTCGGTACAGTAGCCCAGGCTGTGACCCTAATTACGGCTCATGGGTATTTATTTGGCCGGGTGTCGCCGCAGGGCCTCTGTGGGCAGGACTGAAAGGGAGGGGCTCGAAGGATGACGCCCAGTTTCCATGGGCAACTGGGACCTGTCATTATAAAAGAGGGGGGCGGTATTACCAGTTTGTCATGCCCTTTAGACCGCAGAACGCCCCCCTCCCATACCAACTCTCCCCCTGTCCTGCTTATCTGCAGGCTGCCCTCAGTCAGAGCACAGGAATGTTCCAGATTCACACCATACTCTATAAATACAGTCAGAGTTCTCATGCACTCCGCTGAATTCACACACATCCAATTAAACACAGACACACCTAATGAGTTCAAAGCAAAGCAGAAACCACATCCAACACAGACACACACTGACAGACACACCCCTGAAAAAATACACAGACACACACACACACAAATAAAAGCAAGCAGAGCACAGGAGAACCCTGGAGCCAGACCCACACCTCCACACTCAGAGATATACAGAGTCTGAGTCTCACTGCACAGTTAAATCTCACACCTCCATCATAACGATGTCATTCATCACACGGACAGGAGGGTCACATGATATCCGCCCCGCGTGCAAACACACAACTCATTACATCCCGGGACAAAGAGCAGCCGAGATAGCTTCACACTTGGCCTGTCTCCTCAGATATCTCGGCGAGGTTAAGTTCGCCTAACCTTGGATTCCCGCACACCCAAGTGTAATTCATTTTCTGCAGGGAGGGGAGGAGACATGATGGGTAAAACAAACATCTCAGCTTCTCCTCCATGCCCTCTCTCAGATTTGTTTTGCCCATTTACCAGGCCCACGTCAAACATGCACCGCCGCCATGAAGATGCATCATAACTCAAATACAAATGCGTCCGGCTGACCAGGATCCTTTAGTGACTTCAGTGGGCTTTGAGACACAGAAATTGACTTCCATGCACATCCCTCAAACCAACCGTAAGGTTTTCAAGTAGTTGTGCAGTGACAACATTTTAAAATCCATTTATTCCAAAAAACGGAACATTCAATGCAGATGAATATCATCATACCAAAGGTAATACTAGAAACGTAAATAAATTTGGCTACTTTCAGAAGATATTATTTGAACCATTTATGAATCATGGAGCCGCAATAATTTATCCATGTCCGAAAGCTAACAACACACAGGCCTTATAATACACTCAGGAAACCATATTCTGATAAGACCAGAGCTAGTCAAATCTGTTTTGTGAGCAACTCCGTTTTAACTACCATTTGCTACAGCATAAAAATATGAAATGTGAAAAACAGAATGAATATTTTTTGAAGACGTTCACAGTGAGTGTTTGATGAACAAACCCAATCATGTTACGGCACAGCAGCACGATTGGGGAGTTGCTGAAACTCATATTGAATCAATGCTCAACATAAAATAAAATAAAAAAACCCCTAACATATGAGATAGGACAGGGGTGGCCAACCCCGGTCCTAGAGAGCTGCAGTGTCGGCTGATTTTTGGTGTTACTCAGCACTCGATCGGTGGATTAAAACCCCTTTCAGCAGATGTAGACGCCGGCGTCCGTAAATTCCAAAATTTAATTCCTAAACAATTCTGTAATTGAATTTCCAAATGTCTAGCTTCACTTGAATAATTTTCAAAAATCTCTGTGTCACAAATCCTGAGTTCTAAAGTTTAAATAGGCTCATGCACAACAGGAGAAATTGGCAAAATTTTGTATTCCGCGCAAAGGGGTTAAAGTAGTTGTTTACGCACTTCACTTATCTCACCTGGTGTCTCAGGTTTAATTTGGTAAGAAAGAGCCAATCAACAGGAACAACCAACAAAACTCCTAGAGCCAATTAAGCAGACTAGCAGGTCGTGACAGCAATCTACATGTAAACCAAGATTTGTCAATATGGTTGGATATTTAGCGTAGTTGTAATGCAGACAAAGTCGAAGTACAGAGTACAGATCAAAGTTTATGGAGCAGGGGTGGATAATGCTGGTCCTGTAGAGCCAGAGGGTGTGCTGAGTTTGGTTTTCTCCACTCGATTTAAACCCAAGACACTAGGTGAGATAAGTGAAGTGTGTAATCAACTGCTTTAATGCAATCAAGTGCTGAGTAACACCAAAAACCAGCAGACGCTGTGGCTCTCCAGGACCAGGGTTGGCCACCCCTGAGAGAGAGAAAGCAAGTTTCTGGTTCATGGCACATGCAGAAACAAAAGAGGAATCACAGGCGGTTAAGTAGATAAGCGTACGCAAGAATCCCAAAGTCGAGACCCACTCCAGTCCCTCCTCCCAACAGGTCCACAGTAGGGCAGGAGAGCAGGCGATTGGCTACAAGATGCCAGAAAATGTCAAATACATCCGTGTGAGTGTTGCTACCATGTTCTTTACATATAGGTCTGTCCTATTTAAGAAAGGGAAAGCAAATAAGCAGAGTTTAGGTCACATGATTGGTGGAGTGGGCCCCCCCCCGATGGAGCACCACTGGCTCGGGCAGCAGTTGAGAGGCATGACGGACAGGCGGAGGTGATAAATGTGTCCTATCAGCCCGCCCAACGGGAGGCAGGAGGTGAAGCAGATGGGGGAGGACAGGCAGCGTTTCCTCGGCGTCCGCCTCAGTGCGAGGAGATGGACAACTTCATTTAAAAAACAATGAGCCGACCCGACACCCCACTGCACCGCCTGTCAAAGCGCAAATGAGAACGATGCCGAGAGGAAGGGAAGAAGGGAGGGAGGGAGAAATAATTCTGCTATAGATTACAAAGATTAAAAACCAAGTGCACTTGCGACAGAAGCGCAAAGGCAGTCCACACATAAGAGAGCATGCAAGCACAACAAGACACACCACAGAACACACTTCCAGCCAGGAAAAAGCATTCTGCCGAACAGCCCATGAAAATGTCTCCAAGTGAAACAGAGAGATGAGGTCAGGAGGTTTAAACCTGACAGTACTCGTCACCTCCTCTTCCACAGCACCTCGCCCACCATTCTGATCACATGGACAGAGGATCGATAGAAGAAATCGACCGACGCAGCCTGGGTCTCAGAGGCGAAAGGATTCGTTTTTCCCAAGGGGGTTGGGGTGACAGGAAGCTTGCTGAAGGCGTGAATAAAGACAGCTGTTCTTTCCACAGAGAGGAAAACAGGCAAACAGGCCAAATCAATGACAGCCTCATGACAGCACTGCAAAAAGAAATCATATGGACAGAGAAAAAGAGTAATTCTACCACACACAGATGACGGGCACAAAATAAACATCACTAAATTGAATTATAGCAAAAAAATTAACTACACACACGAACACTCACACTCAGTCCAGTAAGGACATTGCCTAGGACTAGCCCGCTGTATTTACGAACTTGGCTTATGAGTTGATCTCCCTCTCCATCAAAGTTCTGAACTGAATTCAATTGTAGGCCTTCAGGGTCTAAACATCATTTAGCACATTTTGGCTATTGGCTGCCTTCAGACACTCAGGCTCTTCATCCACAGCAAAGCTGTGAAACATTACAGCAACACTAATGAAGAAATCCTGATACGCTCTTTGCTGGGGTTACCAGAGTGAAAGGAGTGCAGACAGGTCTCAATTAAGTCAGTGCTCATAAGCCCCCAAGAGGGGTGGGGGCTGCGGGGGTCTGCCGTTGGGCCCTCAAGCGACCCTTGGGGTCCCTCGTCTGACAAGGGTCTGTGGAGGCTGCCCCGGCACCTGATGACTGCTTCAATTATTGTACAGGCTTTGTGCCTCAGCAACTCAATTGGACCTCAGCTGGCTTGATGATTAGCCTCTCCATAATGATCAGAGTGCACATGCACACACGCAGACACACACACACACACACACAAGCACGTGCACTCGCACCCACAGAAACATCAGCCTTTGCTTTACCTCTTTACCTGCCTTTTCTAATATCCCTGGGCAGCAGGACACTTGCTTCTGACTCCATAAAAGGCAAAACGCCTCCAATAAACTTCAGCCCAGACCAAACATTACACCCCTGGTCTTTTTCCTGCCATTTTCCCAGAAAAATTAGGCGCATTGCCACAGGGGACTGCAATAATCAACTGAAAATCTAGCGTATACTCCAACGGGTATTTCACAGGACCCCAAACAATCTATTCTCCCCAGCCATGAATGCAATGAACATTTTTGTAAACAGTTTGGCAAAACATTTGTTAGCTCGTTTTGCCAATGGCACAGGAGTGTGGAACAGGAAAAAATAGAGAAGTGCTTCAGGCGGCATATTATTTCCCCCTGATGGACAATGCTGCATGTGGTCCAGTGAAATGTATGAGCAAACTGCAAATAAACAAGTGAAGATACACACAGCCGGTGGTGATCTGAGCACCGTAGCCCATCAGCTCTGAACATTTGAATAACAAACCAGAGTCTGTAATCCTGGTCATGACCCACTTGAGAAAAAGACCCAATTAGCGCAGATTCTCAGACTCTTTATTGTACCAATCAGCAGAGCAGATCCTGAGTTGTCTGCCATTGTTCACCCCTGAAATTGCCACAATGTGCATCTGTTCGTTTGCTTGCTAGTTGTTCTGCAGCAGTTGTGATCATAAAAACACATTACGCACATAAATGAAACCACTTTGCCGTTTTGAATTAAATAGGACTGTGGGGCAAACTATTAATCAGTGATTTGTTTGATTACAAACAGAGAAGGTTTGCACTCTCAAAAAAAAAAAAAAAAAAAAATCTACTCTAACTTTGATGAACGATAATTGGGATTTTCAAAAGGAAGACCATGTATTCTGAGCCCTGCCCTCAGAGTATGAAATTAGACCGCATTGGCACTGAAAGAGCAGGCTCACCTCAAACAGAGCTAACAGTGTTGTGCCACCTTAACAGTCTCCATCGATTAAAGCAGGCTACGTTCCTGACAACAAGAGGGAGGAACCACTTACACTGACAGTCAGGATACTGCACGCAAACTTTAGACAAACCCGTCCTCTCACCCTCCCCTTTCCGGAATATGCCCTGTACTTGCATTGGAACCAGACAGTACTCCAAAAACAGCCATAAAACAGGAAAGTGAATTATGTTATTTGATTACTTCTTGGCTTTGTTTTTTGGTATAGTTTTTCCTTTTATCTCCATCGATAAGAGACACCTTCCTTCAAAAGTAAAATGGATTAAGCTGGTTGATTCAGACAGATTAACTCATGCTCTTTTGAACATTTTCAGACAATGTTGCTACTCAAGCAGAAAACGTTAGGCGACACCAAAAATGCTACCTCCGGGAAATGGCTTTGAGGTTTCTCTACGGTAGACTAACCTTGGAACCCCTCAGGGCGTGTGACCCATGGTCAGCAATTCTCCTTTACAGGAGCCATTGGTACAAAATCTGAAAAACAGGCTGGAAGAGGGTTTGGAGGGAAAAAATATAATACAATCAGTCTAGACTGATCCTGTACTTTAAATTAAGGGACTGCCAAATCACACCAGGAGTAGACGGTCATTCAAAGGAAAATAAGGTTTCGCTACAATACTTTTCTCCCCGAGCCAAAAGAACAAAAAAATTGTTCAAGCAAAATTCACTCATCTTACCCAATTCAAACTACAACACTTACCAGTAGCTCAACTGTATCAGAAACACAAAAAAATACCAACTTGATTCAAGTATTTAGACCAAACCCTTCAGCCTTTCACCCAGGCAAAAAATCTCTCACCTTCTCCACATTGCATGTCAAAGAGATTTCCAGTCAGCCACGCAGGAATGTGAAGACAGCCCTGGATTTGGAACTACAGTCACGTTTATATATTTCCAGAGCGGGAAGCAGAGAAAAAAAAAGAATAACCTCTCAGTGAAAACAAAATGGTAGAAATCTTTGCACAAGGGTCATTTCATACAAACTCAACCAAAGTACAAGAATCTTCCATAGTCACAGACTCAGATTTGACTCAAATCGATTTTTGGAATACCTCTATATTCACAACAAAAACTTGCAAAATTTTAGGGTCCTACTTCATGGGATTTCCAAGAAATGGCCCCCCAAAATCAAGGGCCCTTGCCCAAGCGAATCGCAAATTTAAAGGGATTTTGGAGGCCAATATATTTGGAACAAATCACAGGTATGGGCTGATAATTGCTACCCAGGGTAATTTGGGTCCATGCTTTCAGAATCTCAGCAAAATTAATCTCTTTTCATTTTCAAGAAATTGGCCTCTCAAATATGAAACTTTTTAAGGGTGAAAATCAAAAATTCATTTTTCAAGGCCTGTACAAGGAAGATTGACAGCATCCAGGACATAATAGTGGAGTCAGGAGACTCTGAAAAGGGTCCCAGCTGAGAAAGTCACCCTTTGCCAACTTTGGATTGGCAAGTTCGCCATGTGGGCAGTTACCCATGGTAATGAAACTTTTTTTACATAAATTTAAATATCTTTGCTTTATTTGTTCAAAATTACAACTTGTTCCCTTCACCATCTCCTTCACTATTTAAACAAATATATAGGCATTTTGGGGTAAAAACACCCTTTATTATCCCCTTTGTTCTTCAACGAGAAGTTTTAAATAGACAGAGCCAACTCAAACTCAGGTTCCATCATTTCCTAAAATAATCTGACATCTGACATGATGCTGCGTTCCGTACCCAGGATCTCTCTGGTTCTCTCTGGTCATCTTCTCTAGTTAAAACAATAAGGTAGCTAATTAATGAATTCATTGAAGCTTCAGCATGTCTTCTGATGGGTGCAAAATTGGGATTTCCTTGAATGAGGAATGCGACAAACATGCATACGTTACCGACAATTTTGTCAGTTTCACCCAAAATATATCAAATGAACAAAATTGGCCATTTTGTTTTTTGAAGTAGGAGGGAAGACCTCCACAAAGCCATTTAAATGGTAACCATCTTACTTAGTTTTGGAGCTCTGATACAAATACACCAATTTTGTAACTCCGTTACCGTGTGACATGGCCCCTCTGTAAGGAATCCTGCTCAAATAGGGGGCCCTTGAAAACTGAATTTTTGATTTCCACCCATAAAAAGTTTCATATTTGAGAGGCCAATATCTTGAAAATGAAAAGAGTGATACATTTTGAGAAGAGATTCTGAAAGCATGGACCCAAATTACCCTGGGTAGCAATTCTCAGCCCATGATGATTTGTTCCGAAAATATTGGCTACCAAAATCCCCATAAATGAACATTTGTAATTGGCGCGGGCATGGCCCTTGATTTTTGGGGGGCCATATCATGGAAACCCCATGAAGTAGGACCCCAAAATTTTGCAAGTCTTCATCATGAATATAGAAGTACTCCCAAAATAAATTTGAGCCAAATCTGAGTCGGTAAACCCAGGGACCTCTGGTTGACTTCATATGGAATGACCCACAAGTTTGGTGATTTTTAGCTGGGTAACTACATAGATTTTGCCTCAAAATATCTCCGGGTTTAAGCCAGTATCGGAATACAATGAACAAATCAGTCACAATCGCATGATTTAAGGAGATGATGATAAGCATGAAAAGCTGAAGACCTCATTCTGAAATCTTACACCAACCTGACCCAAATGAAAACATCTTGAGACTAAATTGGCCATGCCAATTCAAGCCACGAAAGCCAGCTGCCCAGCTTACACCGTAAGCTAGGCCTCTTGTTTGATCAACATAATCTTAATCTCTTGAGCTAACCAGTCTGACCAGCAATAGAACCGCTCTGACCAGTCACAAGCCAGCTACACCCAACTAGCAGTGCAGAAAACAGCTTGAACCATCTTAACCATAAAATTCTAGCTATGGTGGGGGGCAAAAATGAACAGAACCTAAAGGCAGGGGCATTTTTGTCAAGTTCCTGAGAGACAGAAGAAGGAACCTGTGTGAACAGCCAAGTGAAGCAGTGCATAAACCCAGTTCATTGCACTCTCCCACCATAGCAGAGCTCTCTCCATTACCGGCTCCAAAAATGCAATGACAACTCTACTGTTTCACAGGCGCAATATTGTATTCTAAGCTTGATATCCTGGCCATTGCTGTTAAAAAACCATTTTCACTGCCTGGTACACACAAATTCCCTTTAACCTGCCTCCCACCAGCTTGCAATTTGTGACCGTCAGGATTGTTTTCTTTGGCAACGGAGTCTGCACTATGTGTAGCGTGACGCGGCGGACTGGTATTTTAATAACACGACCGTGTCATTGTTGGCGAGAGTTCAGGGACATAACTGTACAGTTAGAGTGTTGGGAGGAGTGATGATTCCTTTTAAGGGTCAGGCTGCCATAAGTTACAGGAAGAACACTGCCAGAGTTTGGCCCCACTGCGTCCCCGTAGTGTGCACACAATGTTGACATTACCTCTGAGTCGCACAAGAGCAGCGGGAAAGCATACAGTGAGGTCCGTAATGATTTCGACCATAACACAAGGTTCAATTCTTGCTCAGAACTCCAGCTGGATTCAATAACAATACTATAGTAGTTTAAAATGGAGACAGTCAGCTTCAATTTGTGCATATTTGCATCAATATTATTATGTGGCACCCCACCAGGCCAGCATACATTTTCATGCATTTTCACTGTTCAAATGCGAACAGCCCAAACTCTGTATATTCCTAAATCAATTTGTAATTCTTGGCCAATTTCTAAAAATTTGGTAAAATAAATAAATCCCGTCAGTGGATGACAACAGGGTAAATCCCAAAAATAATACCATTCTCCCCACAGGCAAAATTCATCGCATGGAATAACAGCTGCGCTTAAAAAAAAGAGGGGTATCAAACATAAACATGGGAACCACTCCAGACTGAGCACGTTCACAGCAAATGTTACCCGATTCCTACATGAACAGTTTGACTAATAGAGCGAATCCACACTAGAAATAGATTTTTTGTAGAAAATTGATTAAAATAACTTTTGTTTGCCTGTTATCTACTATGATACCCAGGCCTCAAGGACCAAGCTATGTTTTTCAGAAAATTGGAGAGAACATGTTTCTTGTTAATTAAAAAAAAAAAAAAAAAAAAGATTTTTTTCTGAAGTGAAGTTGAAGTGAAGGGCGAGGGGGGGGGGGGGGGGTCCTAAGTAGCAATCAGTGTCACCAGGACGATGGAATTGCTCTTTAATGCATCAAAACATTCACAGCAAAGTTGATCTGATTCCCATTAAAAAAAAAAAGAAAAAAAGTCTAGCTTATTACCACCAAAAAGGAGGTTATGTTTTTGCCAGCTTGTCTGTCTTTTTGTACAAGATAAACCGCTCCTCAGAGCCTGTACTCAGGCCGGGTCGAGGCCTGGGCCAATCCATTGATATATATATTTAAAACACTAGATTGGATAATGTAAATATGACATCATCAGCAAAGTGAAGCACCCGGCTGCCATATTGATGCACCCAACGTCATCATAAAAATGAATGGTTTCCTATGAGGCCAACTTCAATAAGTTAATATAAGCATTAAAATGCAGAGATCTGCGGCTGCCTTTTGCAGCAATAGCCATTTGAAGGGCTGTAATAAAACGTTTCATGCAAAACTTAACGTAGAAACGCAATTTTGTCACTTTAAAAGAAAAAAAAATAGAATTCGCTTGCTAGCTAGCTAATTAGCCTTCCCATTGACTTAAATAGACCGCCGACTAAAGCAAACGCTAGCAATCAATAACGGCCTACAGCTAGCTACCTTGGTAGCCTTACCATCGCGGGGACTTGTGAACTTTTCACGTCGGCTTTTGGTATTTACCATAATTCCCATAGCACATGAATGCAGCAGTAGTGTTGGGGCAATCGCGAAACCATGCACGCACATGCGTAGGACAATTACGACCCCCAAAAAAAAAAAAAAAAGAACGAAACTTGGACTCGTGGCCTGCCAGCCCGAGTAATAACTCAAAAAGTAATGAATGGATATCTCTGAAATTTTGTGGGTAGGTTGCCATTACATCAAGGATGGACCATATTTTTTTGACCGTGATCGGTCAAACAATATGACCGCCAGTGCAACAATCTCTACATCCTATGTTGCAGATATAGAGGATCTTAGTCGAGCGGATGTGTCATTTGAAAGTTATGAAGCGACTGGAGCAAATCTTGCATTTGTTGCAAGCCTTGGCTTGTAAAATGTAAAATTTACTCAACAAGTTTCATAACTCTCTCATGACATAACCCTGAGCATAAGATTCTGTTTATCACTTAACTGAATTGCATAATTGAATGGAAAGCAAAAGTAATTTCCATTAGCGTTCATTGTATGTTAGCACTGCTCAAACTAAATCACTTAGTGGCTGCTTGGTCAGTCTCGGAGTCAGACATTTGCAGCTGAACAAGCAATGGTTTGTACATTCAGTCAACTAACTACCTAGCTAACAGACTGATGTTGTATCATGGTTTTGAAAAAGTATTGCATGCATACTACCAAGCTAAGTAACGTGAACTTAGTAATGCGAGTGGCACTTAACTAGCCTGTTACTGCACTGAGGCATGCTTACTTAACAAACGTTACCCTCAGTATTCAGTTTGGCAAAGTATAAAAAGCGCAATTCTGTAACGCCAAGCAATTTTTCCCCCCATGTTCTCAGCCAAGGAGATTTTCGCAAAAGTGATTTTACCCTCGGGTAAAATCAAAAATATGTCATGAGCTGGGCAATGGAAAAAGTACTGCAGTTATGGGATAAACCTCAAATTTCTTACGAGCCATGTTCACTCATTAAGATTTCGACTGTGCCGCCTTGACTGAGGTTTGCACTCCCGGAGTGCTTCTAGTTTTATTTGCAAATGTAGTTTCACCTGATAGTCCCAACAATGAAAGTCATAGGGTGATTATAATTGATTAAGTTCGTCCTCTATGCACCAAGATGGCGGATTTAACAATTCCCACCAAAACTGTTCAAGTTTTGCATTTTTAAAATGAACAGCTTGCCCAAGTAGTAGTGCTACAGGGAAGAACATAAGGTCACCAGAGCCACTATGATAAACCAAGAACATCCACAGAAGGTTAGACATGATTTCTATCACAAAAAAAAGTATGTGTTATTACGCTTTGGAAATCCGAAGGTGCTTAAAGGAAACATCACAGGGCCACCATGATCAAAAAATTTCCTCCTCTCTGCGCAAGGAATGTCGAAAGCACATTTGACATGATCCCCAGAAAAGCCCTGCTGTAAAGGTTGTAGTATGACAATAATCAGTAACAGGCCCTCACCAGAAATGATCAACAGTGGCAAGATTCCCATAAAAACTGTTTGAGTGACTGCATTTGGAAAAATGTGAATTGAGCTGGTGGTGGCGCGACAGGAAAGGAGCTTTGGTCACACGGAATAACAGGGTCGGCCCTCTTTGCACCATGAATGCCTGCAAGACGTTTCATACAAGTCCCATAAAAACTGTTCTAGTCATCACGCTGACATGAAGGATTGGTGGCGGCGGCTTCGTCCAAGGTGAATTCATAATATCCCGGAAAACTCAATTTCTGAGATAAGAAAAAAGGAGATTAAACTTTGTGATAAGCTGCTTTCCCTTTAGCTTACAAAATGAGATGTTATAATCAGACTTATGGCCAAAACCAACAATATCTAATCTCTCCACCCCCTCCAATTCACACTCACATCAGATCACCAGTCAATTTTGGGAATCTTCCTATTAAAAAAAAAAAAAAAATCAACCCCAACACTGAATTTGAAGGGAACAATATCACAACATTGCTTTGCATTAAAGGCAGGGCAGGAGCTCTTCGGTCAGAGCTTCCACACAAGCAGAAGTTCAGGTGCAGCCAAGAGAAACCGCCAACCGGAACGGCTGCTTCCTGCACCCACCCTCAGCACCTCTCATTTCCCTGTAATTTAATGCTCGGCTGGCAGCCTCCGGACAGGGGGGCAGGGGATGGTAAAGGCAGTCATTTCCCACAGACATCCCCAACTCTGACCACTGCACAGCATCCACAAGCTTCCAGCAGAGACTAGTAATGAGAACTGCCACAAAAATAAAGGCGAGTGCAATCGGTAACTACAATGCACCAACTAACATTTGTGATATACAGCTTTCTCCTAAAAATGGAAATTAAAATGCCTTGGAATTTGTTCAGTTGACATTTTCAAATGTTAAAGGTGCCTTCAGAGACTTGAGCCGTTCTTGCCAACTCCCGTGTGACTTTCCACAAAGAAGTTCATGCCCCCATCACCCCTCCCCTCCCTCCCAGGTCCTTCTGTGTACTAGGAATCATGAACACGCACTTGCACAGCACTGTACAGGTCATGGAGAGTTCCAGCTCCTTGTACTCCATGCATAGATATAGCCCAGAAACGTCACATTTTTAACCACTTAGACTCCGACTTCTTCAATCCAGTTTTCCCCTAAATCTTGAGAGGGCAGTCCTTTTCTGAGCCAATTTCCTCCGAAACTAAAATGCTTACTGTTCTTGAATCACTTTGACTACAGGCAAAATCATGGTTTCTTTGGAATGGTGACACTTGCTCGATTGCTGTCAAATAGTCAAGAATTGCTCATAGTACCCAAATTGAGTTACAACACTGAAAATATAAGTTTTTGTCTGACAGAAAAAGATTGCTTTCTTCTGCCCCTGTGGTGCTGCGACCAAGTTTAATCAGCTTAGAAAAATAATACAGCCACATCCAGATCCCTAAACAACTGCATATTTAAATAACATTATTCCGCAACCAAAAATGAATACTTAATGAATTTTTTTTCTTGGTTATGTTCAACAAACCATATTGGCGAGTCCAAATCTCCCTGCGTTCCTAGCCACAGGAGTGTTGACTTTTACAATAGTTTTATAACTTCCTCCTTTCAGGTCCTCTTCCCTGCAAATTTTCACTCCAATTAACCCTTCCAATTCCCTGCACTGAAGAAAAATTGTATATGCATAATAAAGCCGCTTCCAGACCTCCTTTGCCTCATTGAAAAAAAAAAATCCCCCCCAGTAAGAAGCCATTGAGGCAATTCCCCCAAACGAAAATTAATCCCCTGGCTACCATACACATCCGTCCTTATGAAGTCTCAGACCACTGGCTGTCTGCATAAACTAAAAATAGGCGTGCAATGCATGGAGTACGCTAGTGCGCTATCGCTAGCAGGACCCCACAGCCCCAAGCTTTATATGAGCATGTGGATCGTTTGTGCGTTGTATCACTTAAAAAGTGAGTGTGAGAATGTTGTAGTATTCTGCTGCTGACCTGCTATCAGTGCTTGTGAAGTTCGAAGCACTTTCTCCCTGCCGTGCTACCATTCCTATGCAAGTTAAGAACCTTCTCCAGCGGATGTACTAGAGAAGCATCCACAGTGGGACAAGACTCGACTAGCTAATGTCCGTGATCTGAGAGATGTGATGAAACCGGCTGCAAGTATCCACAGTGTGACATGACTAATGTCCTTGATTCGAGAGACGTGACGATGAACCAGCTGTAAGTCTCCATACTGTGACATGACTGGACTTATGTCTGTGTGATCGGTGAAGTCTTTTTGGAGTTATTGCGCGGAATGTGATTTCAAGATTGTGATGGTGGCGGCCATATTGGATATCGGAGCGCAACCAAAATCGATCCTCCGAACAAAGCTGCCTTCATTTGGGCCATGTACTCAATTTTATCTACATTTTTGGATAAACTGACTTACTAAATTGTGGATGCCATCAAATATATGTGTTCAGAGTAGAAATACTGTCTAAAAACTTTCTACAGATAGTCACGTGCCTAAATAGAAGGAATGTAGCCCCAATAAACAGTTGTGATTTATTGTAGCATGACACTTGCCCCCAGAAAATTGAAATTTTCATTTTCGCACATAACAAAACCACTATTTGGAGGCCAATACCTCAAAAACTAGAGGAGATAGGACTTTTCTGATGACAGATCCGGAAAGCCTGGGTGCCAATTACATACTCTACCACTTTTCAAGCTCACAACTCATTTCATTCCCAAGATATTGGCATCCAAATATGGCTGTTCTTAAACATGCGAGATTGGCAAGGGTCAAAAACGGGGTATACCACCCTATTTTGAAGAGCCACAGCACAAAAACCCTTTAGAATTTTTGCAAAATATTTTGCACGTTCATAATATATGTTAAGGTACCAGTACAAATTTTTTTAGCCAAATCCGAGTCGGTCATTATGTGACCTCTGGTTGAGTTCATATGGAATGACCCTTACCTAGTGAACCGATAACCCACTTTGTTACCCTAATGTTACATGTAAGGCAATGTTACTTAATCTGCCAACACGTTAGAGTGTGAGCCAATGTTGGACTACGAAATGGCAGTTGAATGGCAGACAAATGGCAGTTATAAAGCTCAGTGGCTTGGTAAACATGTCCAAAGAGCTCTTCAAAGTTCTCTTCTCTTCGGCCAGCTTTCAGAGCTTTTGCTGTTTAAATATGAAAAACAGTTTCAGGGAAAAAAATTAGAAAATTAAAAAAAAAAAAAATCAGGTGAAATCATTAGCTCTGAACTTTCCACCATCAGTGCAGCAAATGCTGGAATCCAAAGGAACACATACAAGCACACTGTGAATGCAGAGGGTGTTTGTCAAGTACAAAGGCCTACTACATGGCGGAGCCATTTAGGTTGGCAAATGGTTTCTATGCATTAGAGTTTTTGAGACGACTGGCTCAGAGTCAAGTCAGAGAGCACTAAAAGTTCAATTAATGAATGTCACTGAATGCACCTTTAATATTTTGGCAACACAAACTGTACATGTCTAAAAGGTACTCATATGGCTTGCTTAAAACAATATTAATAACCATGACCTTTAAATTTTTCAGGAATAATACTAAAGAAGAGGACTGATACCTCCAGAATTCTGCTTGTAAGGCAGTATGAAGAACTGAAATGGCTGAGGCTTCAGCAAACACACACTGCTCAAAACTAACCTGAAGCGTTTCCTGCTTGTGCTTGCAAGGTAAAGACAGCAGACAGACTGAGGTCAGAGTTGTCAGGAGGGATACCTCGACATGTCACGTTTTCAGGTATGCAGTCAATGCTAATTTGGTGCAACACTGATACGTCGGGCTTCTCCCAGCCTGAGGGTAGGAGTAACAGGAGCATGCGCTATACTAACCAGCATGAGGTAAACCATCATACCTGCATACAGACACATAAATGCAAAAATCCCCACACACACACACACACACACACACACACACACACACACACACACACACACACACACACACACACACACACACACACACACACACACTTGTGCAAACCAAGCATCTGAGCTCGAAAATTGTGAGTACCTAATGGTTTGATGCTGGGTTTACATCTCTAACTGCAACATAAGGGTCAATGACGTGATATGCAGATTTTTGTGTCCGAGCACACTACTTTGGTTTAAAATAATTTTAAATGATTCATAATAAGCATCAATTTATACTATAAAACCTGTAATTAGAACATATTTCCAGCTAATCATAAAAATAATATTTATTTTATGTTTTGCCATCTCAAACCTTCAAAACGCCAGGTGGCGCAACCGTCTGAGCAAGTTAACACTATGTGAAATGTATTAAATATGTAATTTAAAATATGAGTAAATATGAAAAAAAATAGCTACTTTCTCTTCATAGTTAGACTTGTTCAGTTTATATGTCAGGTGGTACAACCAATATAAAACTAAGAAAAAGTTATTTTATTCTAAAACGCTCTATTGTATTGTAACAAGAGTCATCAGAAGATAACATATCCCCCCAGGCCCCTCATTATTTGCGAAAGTAAGTCAATCCTACACCTTCAAAGAAATTCAAACAAGAATGTTGGGGTGATTTTCCTCTGGAATTATCTGGAAGTATGTACTGGCAACATCTAGCAAAGACTATGAAGCACAAGTTGGTAAAGGCAAAAAAAAAAAAAAAAACAAGAGTCATTAATGAAGTGTTTTATTTCTGCTTCGGAAACAAATCCAGCCCTGTGACTGAGCCCAAATCCATGTCGCTTCCATGGAAAGGAAAAATAAAAATTATTTCAGAAATTTGAAAATATGAAAAGGCACCACTTCAGTACTTGGGTAATGCACATACAAAGTTTCAGAAAGATATAATGAACGGTTTTTGAGTTCTGCTCCAGAAATGAACCCATCTTTGAACAGATTCCAAATTCATTCAACTTGTTTCCACAGAAATGGAAAAAAAAAAAATTCATAAATCTAAAAATATCCAAAGGCACCACTTTAATATGCAGGTAATACACATACTAAGTTTCAGTAAGATATATTGAACGGTTTTTGAGTTGTGCTCCAGAAACGAACCTCTCTGTACAGAGTCCAAATCCAGCTTGTTTCCACGGAAATGAAAAAAAAAAAAAAAATTCAGAAAAAAAGGCACCACTTCAGTATGTGGGTAATACACATGTAAAGTCTCAGTAAGATATATTAAACAGTTTTTGAGTTCTGCTCCGGAAACTAACTAGGCCTGATGTGCACGAACTCCAGATTTGTTTCCATGGAAACGACAAATATAGGAATCCTGAAATTTCCAAAGTAGCAAAAGGCACATCTAGACTATACATAGAATACATGTACCAAGTTTGGTGCGGATATCTTGTTTAGTTTCAGACTTCTGCTCCGGAAACAAAATGATTACAGATGGACAGACAGATGGATGGACGGAGGCGATGCCGATATCCCCCTGCATTCTATGCTGGGGGGATAAAAATGAATGAATAAACTAGCTAGCAAAGCCATCTTTGAACAGATTCCAAATTCATTCAACTTGTTTCCACAGAAATGGAAAAAAAAAAAAATTCAGAAATCTAAAAATATCCAAAGGCACCACTTTAATATGCAGGTAATACACATACTAAGTTTCAGTAAGATATATTGAACGGTTTTTGAGTTGTGCTCCAGAAACGAACCTCTCTGTACAGAGTCCAAATCCAACTTGTTTCCACGGAAATGAAAAAAAAAAAATTCAGAAAAAAAGGCACCACTTCAGTATGTGGGTAATACACATGTAAAGTCTCAGTAAGATATATTAAACAGTTTTTGAGTTCTGCTCCGGAAACTAACTAGGCCTGATGTGCACGAACTCCAGATTTGTTTCCATGGAAACGAAAAATATAGGAATCCTGAAATTTCCAAAGTAGCAAAAGGCACATCTAGAATATACATAGAATACATGTACCAAGTTTGGTGCGGATATCTTGTTTAGTTTCAGACTTCTGCTCCGGAAACAAAATGATTACAGATGGACAGACAGATGGATGGACGGAGGCGATGCCTATATCCCCCTGCATTCTATGCTGGGGGGATAAAAATGAATGAATAAACTAGCTAGCAAAGCCAAAAGATTATATAGGAGTCCAAGTAGATGAATTAATAATTGGGAATTAGTAGCAAATGTCAGGCGGAGCAACCGCATCATCAGGTGATGCAACCAGGTAAATTACTTATTTAAACCAAGAAATGGGAGATTGACGTGAACAAATGTTTGAAAATTGTATATAACGATTGTATCACACCTGATATTTTTTGGCTGGTGAAATTGCAAATACAACTGTACTACAAAGCGAGCAGAGCTCACATACCCCCGCTTTATGTTTGAACTAATCCAGACGCACAGACACACGGACAGGCGGACGGACACGCGAAGCTCTATACACCCCCGACTACGTCGTAGTGGCGGTATAATAATTGTTTAAACACACTCTTCCAACTTCAAATACATGTATTCTGTAAATTTTTAAAGACATAAAAAAATCAATTTTTAAAATGGCTTATTTGTTATTGACGCATAAGTAAGTGCTAAAAGTGGTATCTCTCCTGTAGGACAGGGGAGAATGCATTAAACAATTAGCATGTGATAGACAGAACTGGAATCCTTTGGGCCTAATGGTGTTCAGGCTGGACCGAGGGCAGGATGCTCCATTTTTCAGATGACCATTTCTTTGACTAATCTGTCATATAGCCTACTAGACGGTTTCCAAACGAGAGCTATACAGCTGGAGATTTCCAAGCAGATCAGTTGGCCTAAATGTATTCTGACAGCTACGGTACAGCAGAAATCAAAATGTGTTGGGTAATAAACAGCATACAGTGTACATTGGTATTTGACTGCCTACAGAGGCAAATTCCCCAATGACAAATAGGACAGATTCAAAATAAAGCTACAAATTGGCCAGTGGACTTTTAAATTTAAAATCAAGATAAACTAAAATACATTTTTTTTTCTTTAAATAAAAAAATTTTTTAAAAAACCTCACAAATGTGTTAGCATAACCGTTGTGTCATACAAACAGCTAGCTCAGTGGGCCGGGTCACTATGAAATTACAGCCACGACAGCACACTGAAATTGGCTTTGTTGCACTTAGGCCACATCCAGTAAAAGGAATGTTACCTTTCATATTTCAGTTTTATTGCTCCCTGCCTCATTGATGAAATGTGACCATGCTTGTCTCAGCAGATGTGGCCGAACTGACACATAAGCTCCTGTCAGTGATACCAGCTATGCAGCCACACACAGAACCCAACCACTCATCATTACATTCTGTCCTGCTCCAAACCCCACTGTTTTAAATGACTGGTATCCTAATGTGCCACACTGCTCACACTGCTCATTACTGTAATAGACGTGTGCGCTGCTGCGTTTGAAACCCACCCACAATGCCAGGCCATATCATGTTACCCCACCGGTTGAATGGGGGCAGCAATCACCGTGCCTCTTAACAAAGAGCCCAATGTTCGTTCATCAAGATTCACAGGACTCCGCTCCCACTGATGCCCCTATAGACACAAGCGTATCGGCATCTGTTTCATGAAGACAACGTCACTCAAAATACTCCACGGTTACACAGTGAACCTTACCATAAAAAAGGCAGAGAGTTCAGAGTACCTCTACACAATTCAAACCAATCAACTTCACGAGTCCTCAGTCATTAAAAAAACACATGAAATATGTAAAATAAAAAATGTGTGCAACTTCATTCATTTTCTATACCCGCTTAATCCTCACTAGGGTCGCGGGACGAGCTGAAGCCTATCCCAGCTGACTATGGGCAAAGGCAGGGACCCAGCCTGGACAGCTTGCCAATCCATCGCAGGGCGCACACACCATTCACTCTCACACTCATACCTTTGGGCAATTTAGTGTCTCCAATTAACCTGATATACACGTCTTTGGACTGTGGGAGGAAACCGGAGTACCCGGAGAAAACCCACGCGAACACGGGGAGAACATGCAAACTCCGCACAGAAAGGCCCCAGGCCACAACCTTCTTGCAGTGAGGCAGCAATGCTAACCACTGCGCCACCATGCCGCCCCATGTGTGCAAATTATTTTTACAATATCAAAAATATCCAAAAACATTTTCAGCATGACACTGAAAAGAGAACTAATATGCCCATTTTATACTCCAGTTAAACAAAGCAAGGTTAAGTACATTAACATATTTGTTAACTTGTTTACATATTTATAAGAATTATTTTGCAACTTTTTATCTAGAAAGTCACTGATTTTAATATCAGACAAACATTAGCCAACGAAAGGCAAAATGCCATTTTTAGATGACGATTTCAAGAAAAAAAGAAATCTCTAACCCTACTTGGCCCCGCGTGAAAATGTAATAGCACCCTTAGATAATGAATCAAACGATTCAACAAATCTAATTAATAATCGGGGTTCATTTCTCTAGATAAACCCAGAAATAACAACTGCCTGGTCCGTTGTATGTGAAAGTCACGTCAACAAAAACCCGTCTTACAGTTTGAAGTAGGCAAAAAGTAGCACATAATGCTGCAAACTAAAGAAATGCTAGAACAGACATCAGTTAGCTAGAATTGACATCCATTAGTCCAAAAAGGGTTAAACAGGCATTTCTAAGGCTCTGATACTCCTGCAAAACAATGGCAAGAGCTGTCATCTACAAATGAAGAACATTTGGAACAGTGGAGGTGGTCACAAAAAAACCCAGACTAACATCTAAGGATCTGCAGGCCTAACTTAACTCCATTAACGTCAGTGTTCACAGTTTCATAATTAAAAAGAGACTGAGCAGGAATGGCATCTATAGGACAGCTGTGAGGCGAAAACTGCCGCTGACCAAAAGCCACACAAAAGCTGGTCTCACATTTGCAAAAAAGCATCTTGCTGACCATCCAATAAGGCAAAATTAAAACAACTGCGCAAAAAACGGGCCAAATTTCCTTCACAGCAATGTAAGACACATTGTCAGTTATAGCAAGTAGTTTGCTGCAGTTGATGCCACAATGGGTGGCACAACCAGTTATTAGGCATAAGGGGCAATTGTGTTTTCCCATGGGTGAAATACGTTACATATGAATATGATCATTTATAAGCTGCATTTTGTGTTTACTCACATTGTCTTTAATATTAAAATTAGCTGGATGATCTGAAGCATTCAGATGTGACAATAAAGCAAAAACAAAAGAAACTGGGAAGGGGGCAAATGCTTTTCTCAGCACCGTAGTCACAAAGCCTCAGGAACAGGCAGTTAGCTCTTCCTCAATGACTGAAGAGGGGTATGAGCATCCTGAAAGAAAGAGGAGGCACAAAACGCACTCCATCCTCCATCCCAGACTAAGGCGGTGGTGTCAACAGCATAACTTCATGCACCAACAGAGTTCAAGCACAGGAGCTCAATCTCCTTCCATGGGAACTTGGAGCCGGCAAGCAACAGTAAATAAATTCTCAGGTCCGATTTCACAATGTAATGAAAACAGCCGGTTTAGCGTAAGCCTGCAGGCGTGCACAGACACAAGGCAACTGGATAGAAGAATCAAGAAGGGATAAACTACTGGCTTATGTAACAAAGTTCATGAAGAAGAAGAAGAAAAAGAAAAAAAAAAAAAAAAACTTGAGCCAGGTTCAGGGGGATGAGGTGGGAATTTTTCACCAGAGATTAATGAAAAGACAAAGTAATAGCTTGAGAAAACACTTCAGTGAAGAGATATTTCTACACCACCCCCAGCACCACCCCCAGCACCCTATAAAAAAGCACACTATAAAAACAAACAGCATTTTGTGAGTATGTTTGATTCTGTATACACCTGCGTATAGTACAATACTAAAACTTCTGGGTACTTTACCCAAGCCTTACAGGAAAAATTCAGTCAAAAACATGAAAAGAAAAAAAAGGACTTGCAACTCACCAGTAGGTTCCAGAGAATCAGCACTTTGCACTTTTGCATTCCAGACAATAAGCCTCGAGGAAGGATAGACTCTACTGCCGAAGCTCCATGCGGAGAAGCCAACCCCTGCAGATGGAGAAGGCCAAAGCTGATGAGCTCACGCAGCAGTGACTCAGGAGAAACACATTAAGACCCTGAAAACTAGGCGAGCCTCCGAGGGGAATGCCCTCAAATGAACAGACGAGACTAATTAAAATAGGTGTTGGTCGGAGTCTGTTTGTGTGTGCGCCTGCGGCGGCAGAAATGGCGCAGGCAACTAACAATGAATGAATCTGATGTAGCTTTATAGCAGCACATTTTAATTTACTATAATCTGAAAAGGCTGTGTACATAAAAGGCATGCCCACGGGCCAATTTTCCCCAAGTTCAGAACAGGGACTAACAAATGCTACAATAGTGTTGTCACGGAATACAATTTTAAATTTTCAGAGCAGTCAAAACGAAACCGATGCGGCTGTGATTTTAAGATTGTATGTACAGAATGTAACCAGCACTCATCCTCCCGCTACAGCTAATCCACTCTGTTCTTAAACACAGGAAATTACAGTCCTTGTCACTCTGCGCCTGCTTATTGTATAGCGTTTTCAGAATGACACAGTGGCTGTCAAATTAGCGCCATGTCAGGTAAGGCTAGCATTGGTGAATTGGGGCGAGACCAGGTTTGTCAAAACAAACTCACAATTTATGTCCACCCAGGGAAAATGAAGTGTACTATAGACACATCTGAAAAAACAGATGTCCTCAGAGAAGAAAATGAAAAAGAATGAACCATTTCTTAAGATGAAATGCAGCCAAATGATATGCAAATACATCACGAAAACAGCATCTGACCAGATGAGACCCAAGTCGATATTTCCTCCTCATCATCTGTTCCACGTAAAGCCATTGCATCCATAATCCGATAAAGACAGACTAGGCTATAAGGACAAAGCCAAAAAGAGGAAAAAAAAAGAAAAAAAAAAAGCCTTTTTGGCTTTCAATTACCATGTCACAATGCGAGTAAGTTACATTATTAAGTAAATAACCCATTTCTTGTTCAACTGAATGTTATATTTCCAACAGAGAAAGTGAAGGATTAGAAATTACCATCAGAGTTACCACCAGGATGCACTCTGAGCAACACGCTAGAAGATGCCAAGAGCAGCTCCGACTCACTTTCATACAGAAAGAGGGGAATATGAGAGGTATAATTTTAGCCTTAACCCTGCAGGCTTGCAGCTGTGATTACATACATGTATGGTCTATACATTTTTTGCCGCTTATTCATCGAAGCCCCAAGCAGGCCATCACAATCAGTAAGCTTCCCTCGCCCCAGGTGTGTTCATTCTCAGATGCGTCTGGTCTTGTGCAGAAATTTGCAAAAAGCCCCAATGGAGTGGAATGAGGGAGGCAAGAAAGGCACACAGGAAATAAGGAGAAAGAAGGGGGCGGGTCACAGCCCCACAGCCCCGCGGCTGAAAGCACACAGTCACAGACTCTCCTCAACCCAAATCTGACCGTGGGTGGATTGGGAAAAGCTGCCTCGCAGGCTGTGGCAGGTCAATGCAGGTCATGACTCCAGATGTACCACAATGCTTGTGCAGAGCTGTCGGGTAGAAGAATAATTTTGAATTTTGCCTAAAATTATAATAATAAATAACAAAGCTTCAATACAATTTAATTCAATTTTAATTGTATAGAGCTTTTGAGTGAAAAGGGGAGTGCCAAGCCAGTAGGGAGAAAAATCCTCGAACAGTGGTGAGAAAAAACTCCCCAGTTAGAAGAATTCTCAAGAGGAACCCGGCTATAGTGGGGAAGCCCATCCTCCGTTGGTAAGCTAATAAATAATGTTAAATTAAAGTCCAGTAAAACTATTTAAAATATCCAAGCAGGGGCATCTGTACCTCCATGAAGTGGCAAGGCACGGATGGGGTAGAACTGGATCTGGACAGATCAGGAGAGCGGCAGACAGGGACCACACGCTAAGGAACAGGGCTTGGATGACAAATGTATGCAAGCTACTTGTGTAGAGAATATACATGCTGCAATACAAACCAGCATTGGGAGGCTGAATGCACAGGTCACTGTGTGTGACGGGTTTACAGCGGCATTAACTTTGGTAGAAGGCTCAAAAGGTTTTATACTCTTGCAATGGATTGGCAGAAACATTAGAGGCGCCAACAGCTCTATATATTAAATGGACTTAGATAAGCAGAGCAAAAGGATTGCTTAGAGCCTTAGACCTTGCCAAAATGCGCTGGTGGCCTTTGCTCATTTATCCTGACTCACTCGAGGGAATGACATCAGTACTCCAGGCTCATAACCCTTAAGCCCAAAATAAACTTACCTTAACAAGACCACTATTCAACACAAACATGGCGAGTCACAGAAACTGGCCCTGACTTGAGCACAAGCGGTCAGGATCAGTAAATGTCCATACTTACACAGAAAAACATCAACTTAAAGAGGCACCTTGTGTGTAGTACAGATGAGATAATTTCACAAAAAAATATATTCATAAATCTCACACACACACAAGCACACACACACACACACAAGCACACACACACACACACGCACACACACACACACGCACACACACACACACGCACACACACACACACACACACACAGTTCCTCACAGTGGGGAGGTGGGGGTGGAGGGAATGACAGGGAAACAGTCTCTGCATTTAGTTTGGTTTGAATCAAAATGCATTCAAATGCTGTAACTGCTGAGCAACTTCTTTCACTTTTTTTATGAAGAAAAGAGGGCTTATTTACTTCTCCAGCTTTCTCAGAATGACAGTGACTGAGTAAAGCACAAAGACAGTGCTTGAGATGTTTGCAGATCTGCGACTATATAGCGGTGACTGGTTCCCCATTGCACTTATTGTACCCTGAAAGCTCTTCAGTCTCAGGGAGCAGGGTTAGGCAGCGGGGTGAGGGCACGAGAGATGGAAAATGCCAACAGAGGTTCTTTCATAACAATCTCTCCCTCCAGTCCACCAATGGAGAGGGAGTCAACTGACCTAAAGTTCAGGTAGTGCCCAAATGCACGGCATCACAACTGGAGAAAACAGATTCATTCAATATTGCTGGTTTTTACCCCCTTTGCAAAGAAGCCACCAAAAAATAAAAATAAAATTTAAAAAAATCGGGCAATTCATGCGTTCTCCTATTCAAAGCTTTATGATTCAAGATTTGAGAATCACAGGGAGTAGATTAATAACACCAGTGAAACCAGAGACCAAATCAATTTCTTTCAATTACCATGGAGAGATCATACTACCCTCTCTTGGATGAAACACCTGTAATCAACAGATAATTACTGGAAAGTTTAATGTGGGCGTGAACTACAGCTGTGATATACGCCGTACGAAGTCGGCAAGTTTTCATATGACTATTTCTGGGAGAGATTACTTGAGACCAGAACTACCCAATGAATCCTGCAAGAAATGCATCAATACAATAGAATGATGTATCGATATGTAGAATTTTTGTTTCAGAATAAAGTGTTTTTTTTTTATTTTACTCGTAAATTGCGGCAATAGTTAGCGGCTACAATGGATTGACTACTGAATGGATGCCATTGGCAAATATGTTAGGCTGTTTGCAGATCAGGCTTGGCAGAGGAGCTTCATTCAAAAAATTCCTGGGCAACCGTGGTGGGGCTTAAAACTTCCATATTCTTGAAACATTTGCGCAGTTATAGACACCTGCAGACATGGAGCAGCTCTATTTATGCATGTAGTTACACTATTCACTTAGGAGGCACACCCTAAACGGTTATTGAATATTCAAGGCAACCAGTGCCAGCCGTGAGGAAGCATGCTCATATTGAGTTTGGCATATCCAACCCATCATCAAAGCCGTAACTAGCCATCTCGGATCTCTATAAAAATTTCAGCGAGGAAAAAAAAAAAAAAATTAAATGTCTTGATCATTCAGGTTTTGTTCTAGTATCTTAAGTGTAACCCGCGTGAACATGCAATGTTATATTTTTCTAAAATCAATTTTTGTTTGCACATTATTATTCTTTTCCTCTTATCTACACATGTATTGTTTTGAAGAGTTTTATTTAATTCAATAGAATTTTTACATTAATGCCATTTGATCTTTGCCATTTTTGGAGACACAACTTCCTCAATATTCACGGTATTCTCCTCAGGATTCAGCTCTGCGGTGGAGAGGTAAAATGAAATAAGTGCTCTTCAGTGGTTTTGTAAAACGCAGTAAAATGCCAAAAGGAGGCAAAGATACTTCTTTGTAGATGTCAAAGATTTTGTTCATTATTGCTTCAATGAGTACTTCGGAGTTTACACATTTTTATTTTATCGTGTAGGGCACTTTTGTGAAGCATGCTAATTTACCTATTATAAGTCCAGGCTAATGGAGCATTAGGTGGTTTTGCGTGCGGTTTGCGTGTTCTTCCTTCTCTAATTTAAAGGTATGTTTGTAGAAATGTGACATGCGAAGTTTCTCCACTAATATTAAAGGAGAATTCTGGTGTGAAATTGACTTGGTGTTTTGAAACACAATGAATACTAACTTTTGTCAAATACCCCACCTCCATACGCACAAAACATTTTGAAATGCATGGCTTTTTAGCCAAAGCTCCCAACAGGCTTACAATGGTAGTGAATTGGGCATACCGTTGCCATGCAAATAAATCGCTATTTTTTCCATCATTAACAAGGCTCAAAGTAGCTCCACAATTCATTGAAAGAATTCCGAGGGCGCTGACATTTAAAACGAGGCACTGAGAACTTTGAAAATGCACAGGTAGTTTACTAAAAAAAGACTGTTTATGCAGACAGCACCTTGAGGTAGTTTCCAGTCGCCTCCATCTTGAAAGTCACCATAAGTCGATTGACGAGCACGAACGAATAGGAGGGATAGGGGAACAGAATGCAATCTATTTGTTCGTGCTCAGTTCTCAGTGCAGGGACTCTCATCTACTTCAAAAATACTTCCACAATGTGGGAATACAACTTCAGCACTGTGGTTGGATAGAAGATCCTGAGGCTACAGGGTTATTGGAAGCCTTCATGAAGCACATCAAGAAGCTGTTCCGCACCTCCAGCATCTCACACAATGATCCATACCTCGCTCTACACAACCAGCTCCTTCAATCTGCGTCTCAACACAGCCCAGACCCGCCCCGAAATTTTTGAAGCGAGAGTAACCGATAACCGGGCCAAAGCCCGCATGAAGCACAACAAAGACAAGACAATCGATCTACAGTCAAACAGCACCAAATTCACACTGGTGATTGAGTGCTACTTTAACAGAAAACCACCAAACATCGCAGTGTCTATGATCTACAACCCTACACCGTCACCAGAACATGGGGCACACAGATGGAGGCGGAGAGAGCTGATGTCATCAAAAGACAGGATGCACAAAGATGGAAGAAAATACATACCCACCCACCCCGTCAATACGGAACCCTCAGAGGCTGCTCCCACTACCTGGAGGACCCTGACATAGATGCTCCCAGAGAACCAGAGTACCCACAAAATCCTCCAAATGAGCCTGTTCCAGAACTCCCACCTGCCCTTGCCACTGGTCCCGTCCAGGGCCACCAGGATCACCTAGCTGCCTGGAGAACACACCCAAATATCATGTCAGACACAGTGGCAAACAGACCCACACGGACAACACGACTACCTCCGGTCATATAGACTTTAGTGTATTAGAGGCATTTCAGAGGGATCAAATCAAGAGGATCTTTGCCTTTGCACAACATAGCCACACAAAATTTCTGAGGGCACTAGGCATTACAAAAAAGACAGATATAATTATTCAACAAAAGGTGTGATTGTTTAATCAACTTGTTTCTCTGTGAGTAGAGATCTTAATGTTATCCTTGTATCTAATTTTATAAGTCATGGTAGTTTGATAGATGGCACTCTGATACATTCCTTTGTCCAAAATGGTTTTTTTCCTTCATTGGTAGCATTTGGCAAGAAATTTGACCACCTTAAGAAACAATATTTTCCTGAAGATGGGGTTGTAGAAAGTCTTGGTCTTTCATTTTCAAACAAATCAGGATGGATTTTGGCCTATTTTTTAACCAAGGCATTTTAAATATTACATTTGACAAACCCCAACTTATTCCTGTACATTCATTGTCTTTGTCGAAGTTTTACCTTTGTGTATTTTATGCAATTTTTTCTCTTCTGTAAAGGAGGTTTAAATAAATAAATAAAACACCACCCAGTGCCTCGAAATCCACGCCGGACATCCTACACCACAGGTGAGACATCCCGTCGCCAATAAATTCTGATAGACCCAACTTTAAGACTTCGACCTCGGTCCCTCCTAGCTGACTTATGAGGACTGTAACTTCACTTAGTTTAGCTGAAGCAGGACTTCCTAAGTTAGATCCCTTCTCATGGAATGGTAGGATGCGTTACCTCATAATCTAGTGCAAGTCACACAGACCAGCGTATTGATATTTCCTTTAGATTCACCTTCAACCAGAGACTTCAACACTTATTTCCTCCAACATGGACTGGGCCAAAGTGTCACTTATTGCCACATCTCCTTTGTGTTTATTAAATAATATTACTGACATACTGTCATGCTAATGAACACTAGGCACTGTGTGCCTCTCACCTTGCACTACATCTTAGTGACCTAGCTTTAAATGTGGGTGGCATTATGTGTAGCATGTGGTTTGTATGCATGTACCTGGTAACGGGTTATTTCTCTTTGCAGGGACTGAGCCTGTAATACAACACTGCTGATGACATCTCAAGACAGACATTACAACCAGTAAGACATATATAGTTTCCAAGAAATGTGGGTGCCAAAATGGACAACACTCCATTTTAAACAACTTTGTGGTCAGATTGCCAATGTATGGTTAAGTGCACCATCCTGAAACTTTGCTTATAGATATTAATTGATCATATTTTGAGCTTTCTTTACAATCAGTTTCAAGATGGGATCTTCATTCATAGTTTAGTAATGAATTTTTAAGAATATGATACAAACGCAAAAATAAAATCTATTAGCAATGCATGCATTTCAGAGAAAACTGGTGTGCAGCAGTGAAATTAGGTCAGAAACACACCCATCATAAAATTTCAGTTAGCAACTGTTCATTTAAAAGGTTTTCATGAAAGCATTTGCCTCCTTAATGGTATCATGGTTGAGGTGATACCTCCATCCTGTTGATGTTGTTGGTGCTTCTGTTATTATGTGCTCAGTTGGTATCCAACAAAGGTAATTTCTTTCTGGACAGAAGAGATTGGTGCCCTTGTTTGGAGGATGTGGGAATTTGACAAGAGCATCATTGTTGGTCTCAGATACCTCTGTAATGTATCCTGCCCACCATTTACGATCATACACACGACAAATTGGCCAGGCACAAAATCAGGCAAGCATTTTGCTACTCCAATGTGCTGGCTGATGGGGCTCTGAAGAAAAATGGATAAAATTCCAAACTTCATCATGGAGAAAAGGCATGTTTTTGGTTTGGAGAAGTTACTGGTGACTATTGATATCAGTCTGCGCCTATATTGATAATCTCAAGCCAAATGCAGCTAGAAAATCATTAATTCATATTGAACTTCTTGAGTCAGAAGTTAATTTGTGTTAAACTGATTATTTTATGATTTGACAGCGCACAATATAGAGGGCTCTGACAGCTTGGGAAGCCCCTCGGAGAGCTGTATCATTTGGCTCATAAAAAGTACATAATTTTAAAAATCACTGTCAGGTGAAGAACACTTGTGGTCAGTGAGTTTATGATCCCAGAAATGTATTGCTTTAACTCCCAACCATTTTTAAATTCTCAATATTTTTTGTATAATTTCATTATTGAATCTTCTTGAAGATTTTTTGTGTTTGTGGACCTTGCTGCAATTTAAAATTATGAAAAGAAATTGAAATACAATAGGATCGTACAGGCCACGTGTCTTGTTTCATTTAAGCCATTTCCCCACTCTCTGTGAAGCTCAAATCTTGAATTATAAAGCCTTAAATTAGGCAAAGCATAAATAGCCATATTTGGCTTCTGCGCAAAGGGGTTAATAGTTTACAGGCATTGCCTACTTGTGAAAATTCTATACACATTTAAAATCTACTCCAGATTTGTAGGATACTGCAACTTAATGCATCAGCTGAGCAGGTCCCATCAATGCTAGCATCTACAATCTGCTACTCTGCGCAAACAGCTTAACTGTGGTCACAGCAATCCGGCAGTTCATCCATACTTACCACAAAACTTGCCATTTTTCAAATTATTTCTGTGAAAACAGGGCAGGAACCAGAGATGGGAAATTGGCAGGTATCAAAACTATTTAAGGAATTCCTTGTGCAACAATATTCTTTAGTTCCAATAATTAAAATTTCATTGCAAGGCACTGTAGGAAAGAGGAGGCAAAATGGAGGTTATGACAGCAGCACTGTTAATTATCAACAAATGGAGTGGGCTGAGGGAGGTTTGGATAGGGGCTTGTCAGCCTGTGCAGATAGCATAACTTACTTAACACGTGTCTGTGTGTGTGTCTGAGTGCGCGCGCGCGTGCGTGTGTGTGTGTGTGTGCGCGTGTGTCGGAATACATGCATGAGAGTCCCTCAATTATATATCCATTTCAGCAACCCTGAATTTCCAATCCTAAGCAGTGGCTCCTTTGCTCACTACTCATCTGCATGAAGTGGTCAAACTCAGTTGAATGCTCAGAAAACACAATTTGTAAAATGTCGATTGGCATTACAGGAATTTGGATCTTTTTGTGCATGGTCAAGGAACGTGGCAAATGATGCAACCACTGTCTTTCTCACAAAGAAAATATCTAAAAGGAAAATAAAAAAAAGTCAAGGAATGATAAATGTTGTACTTTCGATAAACATCAATAAGCAAGTAAGCCTACTCATTCAGGATAGTGTCGAACACGCTGCGAAGATAGGTGGAAAGATTCTAACTTCGATTCTGCAGTACATTTTATTCACGGCACGACATGCAGTGTTTGAAAGAAGGGAAAAAAAGTCATTGTAAAGAGATGAGACATTTGTAAAGATAAACTCTAAGGTTCTTAGAATCTTTCCAATGGGAGTGTACCTTCCTCTATTGACCCACAGCGGCCTTTACATTTCATAGACGATTAGACACGCCGCCTAAATTTCACTGGCTTTGCTGCCCTACTTTACAGTGGCTACAGTCAGTATACAGATTACTCCAGTCTCGTTTGCTTTTATGACAATAGTTTCTCCCCATTAAGTTTCAGTGGTCTTGTCTAATGTTCAACAAACAGCTTTGGTGGGAGCATGGCTTTTATTTTCCAGCGGCTTGAATGCTTGAACAAACCGCGTTGATGAGGGGAGGAGCATCACAGGTTCTCACTGGGCAGCGCGCTTTTCCCATTAACAAAACAGGATTAAATGAGCAGGGACATGGAAGCCATCTTAAAAGCAGTCAGTTAGCCCGTGATTGTGACTCAAATTCTGCTACTCGGTACAGTGAGCCAGCACACTGAATTTGAAAACCATGAATATGAGGTGAAGGTTAAGAATCATCTTTACTTATGGAGCATTTTATTCCAACCATGAAAGAACAGCAACCCTTTTTATAGCATCACATTCCCAACAATCAAGGATTGCACATTACATGCATCTGCCTCTGGCCAAAATGAGAAAACTCCAACTGATAGCAGGGCCAAGTTTAAGATCTGAGGAAAATTGCAGGGTAAGTATCAGTCAGGAAAACTAACAAATTAACTAGACCACCATGCTGTTGGTACAAGCTTCTGAGACTGACACATTCACACACAGAAATGAAAAGCTGATTATATCTGCCCAAAATAAGAATCATGCATTGTTGGGCCAGAAGGAGGGCAGATTGTCTCACATTGGGAGGATTACTGTCAGTTGCCCGCAGGAATGAGGTAGCACAGCAGAGCAGGCTCAAGAAATTAAGATGACATCCATAATAACCCAGGATGAATGGGTGTTAAGGTGGAAAGAACTAGCCCTGCCATGCCGGAATTGTTCGTCAACCGACATTTTTCCTCAACCTACTTTTTGGCCTGTTGCGTGCAGAGTCCCTAAATTAGTATTGTTGAGAACTGCTTTTTCACGACCGTTTCAGCAAGCTTAGGCTAAAATTTTTTTAAAAGGCCCAATTTAAAGCGAAATACACTGCTCAAAAAAATAAACAGCACAATGTAACTCCAAGTCAATCACACTTCTGTGAAATCAAACTGTCCACTTAGGAAGCAACACTGATTGACAATCAATTTCACATGCTGTTGTGTAAGTGGAATAGATAACAGGTGGAAATTATAGGCAATTAGCAAGACACCCCCAATAAAAGGAGTGGTTCTGCAGGTGGTGACCACAGACCACTTCTCAGTTCCTATGCTTTCTAGTTGATGTTTTGGTCACTTTTGAATGCTGGCGGTGCTTTCACTCTAGTGGTAGCATGAGACGGACTCTACAACCCTCACAAGTGGCTCAGGTAGTGCAGCTCATCCAAGATGGCACATCAATGCGAGCTGTGGCAAGAAGGTTTGCTGTGTTTGTACATCAGGAGACATGGAGGAGGCCGTAGGAGGGCAACAACCCAGCAGCAGGAACGCTACCTCCGCCTTTGTGCAAGGAGGAACAGGAGGAGCACAGCAAAATGACCTCCAGCAGGCCACAAATGGAGGCCGCCAAGCCAATGTTGACATGGAGAATAAAAAAAAATTTGAAGTATGTGTTATGATTGGTCATTATAAGTGGAAAACTCATTGTAATATATTGCTTAACTGTAAAAATGTAAATAATTATGTATATATGTATAGTGTATTGAAATAAGTACATTGAAACGAATTAATACTTATGTTGTCATTCCGTGACAGTTTGCCTCTTGTAATTCCGTGACATTGACTTTTTGAAATTTCTTGCCCATAAAGCAGGGTAAAAGTCAATATTTGTTTCTATAACTTACAGTATTAACAAAAAACACCTTAAATATGAACATATTGAAGTTTCATAACTTAACTATGACAGGATCATCATTTTCTGAATAGTTAAACACAACATTAAAAAAACCACGTCAATTTTGTGTAATTTCGTGACGGAGTAGTTTTTGCTTGTTTCTTCTATGAAAATTTCTCAAAAAATATATTTTCACTAAATAATATTAAAGAACAAGTTAATACCTTCAATATGACACATCATACTTGATTTTATCTTATTTAGTTGCAGAGTTGCAACCCAAAATGTAGTGGGACTGTAATTCCGTGACAGCTTGACAGCCCCCAAAAGTGCATGTGTCTGCTCAAACAGTCAGAAACAGACTCCATGAGGATGGTATGAGGGCTCAACGTCCACAGGTGGGGGTTGTGCTTACAGCCCAACACTGTGCAGGACGTTTGGCATTTGCCAGAGAACACCAAGATTGGCAAATTCCCCAATGGCGCCCTTTGCTCTTCACAGATGAAAGCAGGGTCACACTAAGGACATGTGACAGATGTGACAGAGTCTGGAGAAGCTGCGGAGAATGTTCTGCTGCCTGGAACATCCTCCAGCATGACCGGTTTGGCAGTGGGTCAGTAATGGTGTGGGGTGGCATTTCTTTGGGGGGGCCGTACAGCCCTCCATATGCTCGCCAGGGGTAGCCTGACTGCCATTCGGAACCAAGATGAGATCCTCAGACCCCTTGTGAGACCGTATGCTGGTGCGGTTGGCCCCAAGTTCCTCCTAATGCAAGACAATGCTAGATCTCATGTGGCTGGAATGTGTCAGCAGTTCCTGCAAGATGAAGGCATTGATGCTATGGACTGGCCCGCCCATTCCCCAGGCCTGAATCTAATTGAGCACACCTGGGACATCATGTCTCGCTCCATCCACCAACGCCACATTGTACCACAGACTGTCCAGGAGTTTGCGGATGCTTTAGTCCGGGTCTGGGAGGAGATGCCTCAGGAGACCATCCGCCACCTCATCAGGAGCATGCCCAGGCGTTGTATGGAGGTCTTACAGGCACGTGGAGGCCACACACACTACTGAGCCTCATTTTGACTTGTTTTAAGGAAATTACATCAAAGTTGGATCAGCCTGTAGTGCGTTTTTCCACTTCAAATGGACTCCAAATCCAGACCTCCATGGGTTAATTAATTTGATTTCCATTGATAGTGTGTGTGATTTTGTCGTCAGCACATTCAACTATGTAAAGAACAAAGTATTTAATACGAATATTTCATTCTTTCAGATCTAGGATGTTATTTCAGTGTTGCCTTTATTTGTTTGAGCAGTGTATATCAGTAACATAGGCCAATATGGATCAGGGCAAGGTCTAGAATCACAAACCTTCTTAAATGAGCCCCATCCCAATGATTGCAAATGAAAAGGAATCGACCTGTACAGTTCATAAAGAAACTGACAGACCCGTCTCTATGATCACAGCAATTACATGACTTAGTTACAAGTGAAGTATACATTAGCAGTGAGCCATGTAGTGCATTCTACAGTAATTAAGTATAATTAAATGCCGAGCAAATTAGATGCAGGAACCTTGCCCCATTGCAGCTCACAATGGGAACTACTAATGCTACTCTAGAAGCAAGAACATTTCAAGTGGGTAGAGCTGGGCATTACTTTCAACTGTCACTGTAACTTTCTGCTGAATCTGTCCCTTTACGACATCCAAAATGTAAAATACGACTGCTAATAAAGCATGCACGCAAATACCTTACTTAATGCACTGGTTAGCAGAGGCCCACTTAGAAGTAGCACTGGGCAGCAGACCTCTCTTTGACTCGGCACACAACTCAATATCTGGCAACTACACACAGTCGTGAGAAATACGGTCACAGTCTTCATTTGTGATTTAAACATGAACCTTTGACATGTATTTGGCAGATGTGCGAGCCACAGAGAAACTGCCCGTTCGAACTACACCTTCAGCGTGGAGGTGAAAAAGCCACAGAGCACCCCGGTCACATTTCCATACTCGGATTTTCAAGACTGAACTTGGCAAAGAATATTCTGTATCCAATGCAATCAAGACAAAAAATAAAAGATCTTAGATCAACAAATGATCCTGAGAACAAAAAAAAAAAAAAAAAAAACAACACATAAGGAAAACATGAGGAAAATTCCAATTCAGAAACCACTTGTTCACCAGACCTGTGAATAACCTTCACACTCAGCAAGTCCAAAAGTTTGAGCCCCAGCTTACAATAACAGCTGCTCAAACCAGCTTTGATCAGCTAGAAAATGGTTTTAACCAGCAACAGACAAGCAATGAACGATGAGAAGTGTCAAAAACATACACAATGCCAGATTAACCCAGTTTAGAATCCCACTTTACGCAGGGCACCCCTACAGTTACTAAATCAGTAGGCCCAAAAGCAGTGCAGAGATTAACAGACAGAAAAATGCACAAAACCCTGCTTTTCTTCATTACGCCATTCAATCAATGACAAAGATGCATTAGGCTAGGGCTGGGGCACAGTCAGCTTGGCATATCCAGGGAGATCTACAGACCATAGTGACAGCCTCAGTATTACCCTTTCCCTGGAAATTACCGCTCCAGTCGCTACCCATTACGATGCTGTCCCATTTCTCTTACAGAGCCCGCAAGTGGTGCCATTTTTCAAGCTATAACAGCGAACATTTGGCCAGCTCATCTTTTGCTGGCAGCTGAAAAAACAAACCAAACACTTTCAGAGAGCGCATTCCAATAAAGCATACTCGTTTGCGACAGCAGTTAGAGTTGTTTTCAGAATATCAGGGATAAGAAGCTACATCAGGCAAGCTAACACTGTCCTGTAACCCCTATTATTTTCTTATTCAGAAATAGAATGTGCCATTTATATGGAGCAGAGCAATTTTACTCAGGGAGAAAAGCTTCAGCACGATTTGTAAGAAAATATACTGCTGAACCAAGGACAACCTATTTCCTTGTTGCCACAGCATTCAAGAAAAGGGATAATTATAGCGTACGGTGAAGAGTTGTATATCCCACATTCTAAATTATGATTTGTGATGTACTTATAAGCCAAACAATTCTAATTTAGGATGATACTTTAATAGATCTTACTGTAATCATGTATTAAGATGAAAACAAGAAGCCATTTCAGATGAACATCAATGCCCCCTTAAAACCACATCTCAGAGACTTTAGGGGAAGTTGTCTCTCTATACAATAAATGGTACCTACACATCCAGACTAGCTATGCCAGCAATGGTAGTGTACCTCTGAAGTCTGGATCACACACACAGAGTCACAAATCTTTGCACTTCATGCTCAACAGTGCTGGGAAATTATGCTACATCTCTGCACCAACATTGTCACCAGTTTTCTTCATTCTCCAGAGGTTGTTGTTCTTATAATACCACAGACAGAGTTTTCATGGCCACAGGGAGCTATAATTATGCCATTTAAAAACAAGGGAGCCCTTTTCCCCCCACAGAGTAGATTAAAGGCTTCCAAATTTAACTTCAGTGTATCCTGTCCAAAAGGATAGGCCTGACTCTCCACTTAGCATAGTGTGGATGTGATCGTTTGACTTGCTGCACAGTCTTCGAGTGTTCCGACAGGAAGCCCGGCAGAGACGGTCAAACCAAGGTGCAAAGCAATGCACTCAGTCAGAGCAGAAGGTCCAGTAGGCAACCAGTTCTTAACAAATGCCGGGGAAGTTGGCTAGAATCCACCCACTAAGAGACTGGGTGTTCACCATTTGTTAGGTAGGTGTCAAACTACCTGGGGGGGAGAACACACGATTACAGTGATCAAACTTCTCTCAAAAGGAAAAAAAAAACAAAAAAAAAACAAACAAACAGGATTCATATTTTCTTGGATGGGAGCGCAGTGACAGCTACACTGTATGAACTACAAGTTTCATATAAACAATGATCCTGAAGTCATAATGCTCAGTGTAAACTGACCCAGCAGGCTTCACTTCAAAAAAACGAATCAGCCAACTACCTCAAGATAAACTTCCAAAGTGTAGGCTGGAGACATGTTAAGAAGAACCCAAGATCACAAGATCCCCACAGATAACTGCTTCTACAGTTTACAAAGCTGCTCAGCACTTCTTTACAACATATTCAAGGGGGCCGCCAAGCTGTCACGGAATTACAGTCCCATTACATTTTGGGTTGTAACTCTACAACTAAATAAGAGAAAATCAATTGTCATATTGAAGGTATTAACTTGTTCCTTAATATCATTAAGTGAAAATATATTTTTTGAGAAATTTTCATAGAAGAAACAAGCAAAAACTACTCCGTCACGGAATTACACAAAATTGACGTGGTTTTTTTAAATTTTGTGTTTAGCTATCCAGAAAGTGATGTTCCTATCATAGTTAAGTGATGAAACTTCAATATGTTCATATTTAAGGTGTTTCTTGTTAATATTGCAAGTTATAGAAACAAATATTGACTTTAACCCTGCTTTATGGCCAAGAACATTCAAAAAGTCAATGTCAAGGCAAATTGAGGCAAGAGACAAGAGGCAAATTGTCACGGAATGACAACAATAGTATTAATTAGTTTCAGTGTATTTATTTCAATATATTATACATATATACATAATTATTTACATTTTTACAGTTTAGCAATATATTACAATGAGTTTTCCACTTATAATGACCAGTCATAATACATACTTCACATTTTTTTTTTTAATCTCCATGTCAACATTGGCTTGGCGGCCCCCTCATGTTCATAACCCCCTAAGTCAATTATGAATGATTAGTAAGATGCTAACAGCCACGAAAGACATTCAACACACTTAATAGAAATCTTTTCTTTTTTGTTAACTTTACGAATAATTTATCAAGTTGCTTAACTTTCGTGATATTTTTTTAGTAGCACAAAGTCAGATCTGCTCCATCAAACTGTTTAAGACTCACTTCAAAATTGTCATTTCATTCCCCCTCAAATTACATGTTTACGTTCAAAATAACATAGATCAGCGACGGCATTAAAAAGCACGCAGAAACATGATACACAAGAGACTACAGGGACACAATTTTCACAATTGCTTTCATAATTTATTTACTTTATCAAACTTAAACTTAATTACGATTTTAATAAAATGACCACTCTCCTATGTCCACTAATTTACCCTGCGTATTATATTGGGATACAACTCAATAGTAATATCATCTTCTGGGAAAATGTACATTTAATTTTACAGATCACAGCACATGAAAGAAATTATTTGCAAATTTAAGGCATCACTATGCAGACTGGCCATCTGTCAATTAAATTACCACAGTCAAAATTAGGCTGAAATTTAGACGAAGAGAATCACGCAAGCCAAAAGACTGTACCACTAATGCCAGCTCATTGTATACATGCATTTCACAGAGGATATTGAACGTGTAGACCTGTGCGTGTGCGCTTGTTTTTGTGCACGTGTGCATCTCAGCAGCCTGACACCACTGTCAGCTCCAGCTCATCTGCCAGCTTTCATTACCAACGCTTATTTTACTCAAACTGTGAAAGGTCAGAGGTCCCCTCACTGCTGATATCCCTCCCCTCCCCCACCCAGCATCAGCCTCCACAATCCCTCTCACGCCCGTCAGCTTCCAGCTCTTCACAAGCACCTTTACTCCAAATTGTATAACAACCCAACATTTTCCCAAAAGGCTATACAGCTGAGGAGTTAGCTGTTGCTAATTGGATTTCCATAATCTGAAACCACTTCCAGAGGTAGCAGAGGAGACACTGACACCACATGTAGGAGAAATAAGTGCATTTGAGAATAAAACAAATCTACTCGAAGCACTTTGAAGCAGCAGTCATTCAATATGAGCTTTTGATACATTTAACATCTTAACTCAAGACAGTAGACAGTTTCCCAATGTTAATGAGACTAAGCCTAAGGAATCTTTCTCCTTAGTTTTACCTAGTTTCTTCTCAACCTTGGAAAGCTCTAGGCAGCAAAAGATGGCCTTAAAATGTAATTTACCCAATTATGATTATTGTCAGTGGTTCTGAAATCATATTTAGTTTAGTTTTTTCTTCTACTGACCCACTGACCGCACAAATTCATGCAGCCGAAGAGGACAGTGAGGCTACGAAGCTCCCAACATCAGAGTAATTCTCATTTTCGAAATGATGGTAGTTGCACACTGAAACAGACTTCACAAAACATAACATGAATGGAGAGAACAGGCCGTTCAGCCCAACTACGCTCGCCAGTTACTTTATACTGTTGTGAAAATATCCCTTCAGATACTCAATGGTATCTAGCTTTAAGTCAAGTCTGCTCTTGAAAACTTGAGTCAAAGGGGCTTGAGTCAAAGCACAAGCAGATGCGCCATCACAGATGCCAAATGTGACATTTCTAAATATAGGTGTAAATCACACCCACAACAAGCCTATCCTCTTATCCTGCCTTTATTATGGATTATTTTCCCTTCCAAGTCCTCATAATTGGTGGGCTAAACATGACTGACGGGTGGCCAGGGGAGGGGTTTCAACCCTAAGAAACACAGCAGAACCATTTCCCCTTCACAAAATACTTTATTCACGTGTTTTCCTTCATCGCATAAATTAAATGATGGACAGACTTATTACTCCATTGCCAACATTATGATCACTGGTCACAGACTACGCCTGTCCATGTACGTTTTCTTAATGTTTACTGCATTTGCAGCATAATGCAGCGTCCTAGTTTGGAGACCCAATTAACATGCAAGCTGAACAACGGCAGAACAGTTTCACCCCCCAGATATATACTCCCGCACAGCCAAGAGAAATTAGTCTGTGATAGCAATGAGAAGCTATTCAGCACCGCAGATGATAAACTTACGGGAAACAATAATTTTGAGTTTCTAGTCCATAATGCTTTCATGAGCTTAAAATTCAGTTCTACAAAAAAAAAAAACTATGTGACACACATTTAATAAGAAAAAAAAAAAAAAAAACTGTATACCACACAAGTTGCACCAACTCCCTTCTTATTCTTAAGCTGAGCTTATTTGCTATATTACTTATTTTCATAGCAATGCTGTATATCAGTGCATTAACCAGATTTATAATTCCAGCTTTGAGTTTTGACAGCTGGGCTTGCTAGGGGGGGTCAATTGCCAAGCACAGCTTATGAAATTTCATATTCAGGCAAACAAATCGGATATAATCTTTCCAGCACGATTAGGTCAGGTTTTCCGCTTTTTGATATATTCCACCCACGAGCAGTGCAGGAGGAATCAGATGTAATATGTAATGTCCTACAACACAATTCACTCAAAATGTAATAATTTAAGCCAGATTTCAAGTTCACAACCCTGGAAGACTTCATCCATGTCAGGTCAATTCCACGGTAACTGACGTAACATTTAGAACAACTTTAACTTCAATTACACGGTGGATTACTACAAAATATCACCGGGATTCAAACATTTGTTGGTGCATGAGAACCCATGTAATAGATTTTAGTTTGCGTATTGCACTCTCCTGCAGTTTGTCATTTTACAGGGTAACTGATGTAACATTTAAAAATACCCCAATGCTTTTTAAAATCGAAGATTTCACTGAATTCTTTCCTTCGATCATCTTAGTTTCTCTGTCAAAAGAAGGTTGACAGTCACTCTTCAGCAATCAGAATGAAGGAAGTGTTTCTGTCGGCTGAATTATATTTTCAAAAGTCAAAAAGTAGAGTAACTGACATAACATTCTGTGGTAACTGACGTAACGTGACTGGGGCCAAATAAGAAAACTGAGCTTTATTGACTTTTCTGTGACATATAATTCTGAGGAGGGAGTGCAAGCATGTTTCACTGACAAAAAAAAAAAAACACGTTTTCAATGCAGAAAGAAGTTCAATCCCATAGAACTCTATGAGAAAATGACCCTACTTTTCCACATTACACTACTGAATCTATCACAAGTTTCCAGTCTCCTTCGATGATCATGATGTTCATTTTTGTAAATTAAGGTCCTACATAGACTAGAATAAAGGTATAAAGGCAACAAGGTCCCAAAACTTTTATTGCCGATTAGTGAGGTTTGGCATACAAGGATTGGAAAACAGTTGTAATTTGTTTGGGACCTTTATGTAGGTTGGAACTAGGACCCAATTTCCATGAGTCAGAAATGGCATTGTTTCTGACTTCAGGTGGCGCGAGCATCAAGCTACATGGAGGTCCCAGGATTTTTTCACTTCAAGTTGTAGTCCATCAACTCTAGTTTCAAGAATAATTGATAAAAACTTTGGACCTCCATGTGGTTGAAATTTGGAGCAGTCAAATCTATTACCGCTCAATATGGCACAAAAAGTGGGCGTGGTCTGCTCAGCATACCAAGGTAAGGACTGATTTCCCTAATCCCAGCCCCAAACTCAATAATTATGAAGTATGAAGAGATTTGGAGATGGAGAGTTGGCCACTTTTGCCTGTATTGGGCTGATCTTAGAAAAAGGCTCTCTTAATACTAACTGACCTGTTAGCAAACCTAGAGTCCCATGAAGAGAACTCCATGCACACCTAAACCTTAGCTACCTGACTAGAAACCCGACTGTGGCTGCTCCGAAAATGAAGTTGATTTTGTAAGTCCCTCCCTCTTCTTGTCTTAGACTGGACGGTGTGAATGAAGTGATGTTGACAAGCCCAACAATGCTCCAAAAGTTTAACAATTTTCAGCTGAGAACGCTGCAGAAAAAATCCATGTTCTGAGGGCACTGAGCACAGTCAATGCCGAACTTCATACAATTTGAATAGAAAATGGACACTGCCAGCGCATAAAAAGCCGCCTGTGGACACAAGCCCTAATACAACTGCCAGGGTTTTCAGTTGTCTGACTGCACAACTTCGTAGGTAGGCGATGTGGTCCGAATTAATTTCAGGTTGTCTAGATAACCAGATTACCTCTTATTTCTAATGCTAGTCATTGGGTCTGTATGATGCCATCGGCATAGACCAAATTGCCAAAGCAGTACCTTGCTCAATCCAGTGTCGCAAAGAATTAAAACCACAGGCTAAATTTACCTCGCTATAGTTAACTGCAGCAGGCCCTGTGCTACCACTAATAGCTGCCGAGTAGGGTTACAGCATGAACGCAAGACAGAGAACATACTTTCCAAGAGCTGTAATGAGCTGAGGCAGAGTGATTTAGCTGTCATGATGTTCAGAGTGACTGTGAATACGTGGAGGACAGTCTCAGCAGAATGGTCATATATAAAAAGAGCCATCAGGAGATGGCATATCCCCCCGACCCCCAGCAAAATCGTAGAACAGTAATTTGTGACGAGAATGTCACAAAAAACATGATATTTTATGAACTATGAATATCTAGTCCACACATGATCACTATATGCATCATCTTTCCATGGAAAACCTCAGAAAAAGAGCATAAACAAGAGTCATGTGGAGATGACATATCCCGACCCCCACAAATCGTAACTCCGCTTTTGTGATGAAGATATTAGAATGCAGGGTCTGCATGTGTGTGAAGAGATGTCATGATCACTAGTGGTCACGGAAACGGATTCTGTATTCATGAAAACATCTTGACATAGTGGATAATGTGTCTGTGAATTAATTTTAATGAACCTAGATCATATGGTTTGGGAGATATGCCCCAAGCAAGACAGCCACCCTCAAAGCCAATCTAAGTTCCCTGTCTCCATAGAAACTTCGAAAAGAAAAATGAATCAATAAACTCCAATATAGGAAAAGGCAGATCTACTCGTAGTGGGTAATACATCTGTGAAGTTAGGTGAACCTAGGACACACAGTTTAGGAAATATGCTCCGGACAAGGTAGCCACCTTCAAAGTCAATTTAAGTTCAACGTTTCCATGAAAATCTCAAAAATTAATAGAACAGGAAACTTCAAAATAGCAAAAGGCACATCTACTCATAGTGGTTAATATATCCATGAAGTTTGGTGAACCTAGGACATGCGGTTTAGGAGATATGCTCCGGACAAGACAGCCACCCTCAAAGTCAATCTAAGTTCACTGTTTCCAGACGGACATACTGATGACTATATCCCTCGTCATTTGTATGTCTGGCGGATAATAAAAATTATCAGTTAGGGTTAAGGGCATTATTCTGCTGTACCATGGTTGCAGGCATGTTCTTGCTTAATCTGGGTAAAAATGAGGAATGAAACTAGTCAACTTCATTTCCTCTCCCAAAAGTTGCCAGATGATGCTTCAATATCTGTCAATACAATTTTTATTGGAGAGTGATAAAAAATAATAATTGAAAAAAGGCACCAGTGATGCCTGTGATAGTTCATTTCTTACTTGTTCAAAGGAGCTATTAGAATTCAAAATTTAAGAATTTGAGGAACTGGCATTTTGCAAATATTTAGAGCCATGCTGAAAAACCCATTAAACTTGAGAAGTTTATTGGCCATGCAAACATAATTGAAAACATAATTCACGGCATCTTGTGTCGGCAAACGTAGCGGTAGTTGCAATAGAACACTGAAAATGTTTCAGTACTTCTGACTCACTACAGGTCCGCGAATGAGACTGGCTAATACTATGACAAACAATCAACATAAGTCACTGCTTACAAAATCCCCATACAACTCAAAAAGATTATAAAAACAGCACTATTACGGAACACACCCTCAATGAGAGAGTAAACAGAGCAGTAGCCTAACTATAGAAAAAGTAAAGTAAACTTAAGGCACTGACAAGAATTGAGATCAGGGCTAACACATTAACCATTAGATTAACCATCATTCCGCAATCGCCGCCTGTTCATAATATATGCGCCCCTTCAGAGGCCTCAGTCCAGTCCAAAAAAAAAAAAACTGAATTTCAAGACTACTGGAAGACACGTGATTGAGTGCGCAATATCAACAAAATAAAACAGATCCCCTCCGCTCAGAATAAAAACGCATCCCCTCCCGGCTCAACAAAATGAAACGTGCACCACCCACTCACACAAAAAAAAAAACAAACCACCTACTGCCCGGTCCTTGATAAAATAAGTCAGGAACACTGATGGTACCAGAATAGAGGTATTACTAATAATGCAGTCATTAAATTCATGTAATGTAAAGATTATCAGCCTTAATTGGCTAACGATACACTCTTAGTCATCAAAATCTGAATGGTCATACAAAAGTTCACCATGAATAGAAAAGGAACAGGTTTTCCCCAAGTTGGGCTTGAAATTTGTGTAAATAAGGAAATGGACCAAGTCATATCCTACTCATTAATTGCTAAAAAAAAATTAATAAATAAATAAGCTTGTATTCCAAAACTACACTGTACTAACCAAGTCCTAGGATCAAATATAAATTCCAAATCCCATGTCATTACAAAGCACAGGAAAATGAGGGCGAATCCGAGATTAACAGGACAGCCATTTTAATTAAGAGGGTCCTGAGCCAGAAAGAAGGGGATCACTGAATGAAATGACGATACATCTTTCGCAAACTATCCAATGCAAAAAAACACTCCAGACTAAATAAATATTTTGCATTTGGTTTTAGTTATTCCCAACTGTTGAGCAGCTGTGCAAGAGAGGTGAAGGGGTCCAATTTAAAAAAAGGCACTACTGTCCAGAGCACCACTTTGTGAAGCAGGAGGATGCAGATTTACTTATCTGGGACACATTGCTAGCAGATCAATCAATGGAGCTGGGTCAATAGGAACAGATTTACAAATAAGACTTGATACAAGCCAACAGGGTTATCGAGCAGGCAAATACCAACAAAGGGCATGTTAAGAGCAAGCTGGATGAGTAGGGCCGGTATTGATGCCATCAACATGTTCTGATGGTTTCAATAGTTGGCGATGCGAATAATGTTAAAAAAATATAGGTATTGGTGATCCACAGCAAAAATCTTGAGCAACGTATTGGTGTCAACAAAACATTAAGATAGTGGCTGTACTTGCTGGCAAAAAATGAGAATGAAATCATTTCTCAGTTCATTTCTGAACAGTGATTTCAACAGAGTGATGATCTCTCAGGCAGTTTACTAATCCCATAGTAAAAGTATGCAATCATATTTCCCGCAGTGCAGTCCCAGTCATTCCCTCATTTTCACAAAACGCACAAACACCTTGTAGCATTACAGCCAAAAAAAAAAGTGCATTAAAAGGAGCTCTCCAAAAAAAGCACACACACCAAATGTACAGAAATTCCTAAACACATGCTTCATCAATCTACAGGCAAAAGGAAACTGATCACAACCAGGCCTTTGCAAGGGTGTTCATCCACAGTTATTTTCAACCTGCCTTTTAACATTTTCGAGGCTAACCCCAAAACAAAAGGAATGTCCCACTTCCCACACAGTTACCGTCAAAGCCTGAACTATTTAAAGAGCCACGGGGCAGCAGATGGACTCAAGCTAGCGTAAGCCTTGAACACTTTGTACTCTAGGGATTTGGGTCCTGCTGCCCCCACAGCTACCAGTTCATCCTCATATGCTACTGGTTAAAATATTTCAACACTGTACATCGAACGTGAATCACATCAGCTTGGGTGGGGAGGTCAACTGCAGTACACATTCATTTCCAATCATATATTCTGAGGCCGGGAGCCCCTGATGGGGTGGGAGGCTAGGTCAGGAGGGAATTTGAGACAAATATAAGCACCACAAATTTTTATCATGGCGAGGAAGGAAGGGAAGAGGGATGCACAAACCACAAGGCAATAAAGTGCCATTGCACACTTTAATACATCGCTATTGTACGGGCCAAAAATAACACAGTGTCTGGGTAAACAAGTAATACCTTCCAAAACATTCCGTGGAACAAAATTGGGGTAAGCTAAAGTAAGGATGAAGTGTCCTGTCATGACTTGTATTTTAACAACGCGGGTGGGAACCAGCAATGAAAGGCCAAAGCAGGCCAATGAGGCTTTGTTTAGCCGTGAGATGGGGATTTCAAGCGAGACTACATTCCCTACTTAATCAGCTGAGCTTCAGACACAGGGTGGCCATGGACTTAAAAGCACAGGTTGAGGCCAAGGTTTCTCATGCCCATGGAATTCACCCAGTTAAGGGTGTTTTGCCTGTTTAACGGGGCAGTGCACATTTCCAAACTGAACCCCTCCATAAAAACTTCACTTCCAATTCAACAAAACCACTTTTGGATTTTATTTTGAATGCTACAGTGGTAAATCTGTCTAATATACAGTCGGTCAAGTGAAATGTAACTTCTCAGTAGGGTTGGGGTCAATTCCAAATCGAACTGGAATTGATGATTCAATTGCAATTCAATTCAATTCTGAAATTGAAACTGGAAGTTAAAAATCCAATTCCTGACGGAATAGGAATAAAAACTTTGACTTGAAAGGAATTAAAAACCAACTCTCCCTGTATTATAGAAAATTAATTCGTCCTGAAACATGGGAGAGAATATTGTGTAGGTGTAGGGAAAAGGGAAAAGCGTATGAAAATCCAATCTAGATGACTGGAGTTAAGGGGTCAAGCCTGGGTTCACTCAATTTAAGTACTCTAAACAACAAACACAAAAAAACTGTGTCAATAGAAAAAGAATGGCTCAGAATGGAATTTGATTTTAATGAAATTTAATAAGTTTGTTACCGTGAAAACCGTACATAATTGGCAAAAAATGTGAAATCTTGTGGCAACAGTATCTCAGAAACTATATAATATTTTCCTGTAATTCTTTTTTTTGTTTTGAAGCCAATATCACCAGCTATACAATGATATACTCATTCTGAGCATTTTCATAGGAAAATATTTTGAAAAATTATTTGGTCATAGAATTTTAGAAATGGGTGGCAAAACCTGCCTGGCAGATGGATCATAAATACACCATGTATCTACCTACCCAAAAATGGCTATGTCATTGAACATAACAAACCGATGCTATGGTGGCAATTTCAGAGCAATACCTTTAAAAATCTGGATGCCCGCCACAAACCTGATAAACTATGAAATTTTGATTATGAAAATCTATGGAAATCGCGTTTGTGACGCGAAACGAATGCGCTGGAGGCGTTCACATGATAAAAATCCACTTAAAAGATAGTTTTTTGGTCTTAAAATAACCTTTTATGAATGTTTTGAAAGATTTTTAACAATGAAAAAAAAAAATTTAAGTCTGAACCTAGCCTTGACCCCTTAATATAGTAAAGTACATTTAAGTTTATCCTACTTTAGAGTAAGATGGGCTTTATTTCATCCTCAAATGGCTACCCTACTTACATTTTATGTGATTGAATGACACCATCTTTAAAATGTTTAAGACTATGCAGTCATGATAAAAGTGATTTGGGATCAAGGGATCATGATAGGAGTTGCATGATATGATGATTTGATTCAACCAAGTGTTGTCCAAACTTGAAGACATGGTCATAATCATGTTAACAGTTCAAGAATATAAGATAAATTGGTATATTTTTAAAGGTGAGGTTTAAAGATGCCAGTATTGTTTTAAAAAATGAAATTAAGGTAATCTTACAGTTTTTTGCAGCGCTTTGAATATTTGATTGGAATTCAGCAAATGGAATTAGAATTGATAAGATGGATTTGACCCCAACCCTGCTTCAGAACTTGTTTAAATCTCTCGACAGTATTGGCATCTTGCTGCTAATAATAAATAAAGGAATAATTATAATAACAATATTCTTCATTGTCCTGAGGGAAATTTGTGACAAAAATGTATCTAATGCTTCCTCCCTTCATTTTTGAGCACATTCAGTGGACCCAACTTGTTGATTTTCTAGAGCAGGGGTGGCCAACCCTGGTCCTGGAGAGCCGCAGTGTCTACTGATTTTTAGTGTTACTTTGCTCTCGACTGATGGATTAAATTAGTTGATTACTCACTTAACTGATCTCACCTGGTGTCTCAGGCTTAATTTGGCAATCAAGCAATTAATTTGGTACTTGAGGCAATCAAGCAATTAGCAGGAATAACCCACAAGACTCCTAGAGCCAATTAAGCAGACTTGCAGGTTGTGAAAGATTTGTCAATGTGGTCGGATATTTAGTGTAGTTGTAATGTAGGCAAAGTAGAAGTACAGAGTACAGATAAAAGTTTATAGAGCAGGGGTGGATAACGCTGGTCCTGTAGAGCCAGAGGGTGTGCTGAGTTTGGTTTTCTCCACCCGATTAAAACCTAAGACACCAGGTGATATAAGTGAAGGGTGTAATCAACTGCTTTAATTTATCAATCAAGTAACGCTAAAAACCAACAGACACTGCGGCTCTCCAGGACCAGGGTTCTAGAGTAAAAATTATTTCTTTTTCACAGATCAGTCACCTTGATCCTGTTGCTTCTGCCATTTGGTCTAGAAACACCCCAATTAGGGATCTATGGGGTGCAGCCCCGTTAGGGAGCTTATCGTTAGTGGGTCTGGGATCAGAGGTCTTGAAATGGCATCTCGTTAGGCACACAAGGAAAAGGAAAAACATTCTATGCAACAATACTGCACTCGTTCCCAGGAAATACTCCCACACCTGCTAACATGATGCAGAGTCAAAGAGATGCAATAATTAGTCTAATAATCAAGTAGTTGCCATCTACTTTGATAATCATGTCTTTTGAGCCATTTTAAAGAATAAAATTCTAAATTCTCCGATTCCAGCTTCTCAAGTGTGAATATTTTCCATATTTTATTCTTCCATCACAGCAAACTAAACATCTTAGGGTTGTGGGCTGTTGATTAACAAATTATTTGAGCATGGCACCTCAGGCTGGGAGAAATTGTGATCAATTGTGATCAAATTGTGATTTTTCACCATTATGGACCAAACAAGTAACAAATTATTCCAGAAAATAAAAAAGAGTAAAGTGAATATATTATTAATTGTTAGAAGCAGTCATAGCTATAGATATCTATGGTTGCAGCTCTAATGTTGTAGCTGTCTGCAGGCTAATAACATAGACATGAACCAAACAGACAAGAAAGCTGATTACACCTCGAGGAGCAGCATTAAAGCAGTAAAAATACACTGAAAAGTTAAGCAGTTCACCATCAACCAAAAATGCCTAAAGCTGAACTCTGTCCAATTGCAGAAATAATTAAACCACAATATTTTGGTGGGTCCACACTTTAAGGGAACAGTCACAAAAAGAATTAGCCAATCACAGCTGCCTTAAGACTATAATTATGGGTTGCCATGCAAGTCAGAACAATTTATGGAAGTCATGGCGATGACAGTAATATTGGGAAAAAAAAATTTACTCAGTGAAGTTGAAGGACCAAGGGTAAACATCAATGGTCACAGAACTCAATAATTAAACATTTCTGATGCAATCACCAGTACTTCTTTTTACCATAAACATATCAAGGCCTAAATACATACAGAATAATTGTTTGCCGATTGTCAGTGAAAACCACAATTGAACAGCTTTCAAATGAAAATATTGTTTTTTAGGCACATACATTGGCCATGAATAGTTCAACGCGTCATTAGCACAACCCGCCCAATCAATGCCACCCATGAGAAATGACACAAAAAAGCACCCAAACTGACTTGTCTGAAGTGCAGCATGCCCATACTCTACATTATACAAGACCAAGCAACAGAGCAAAAATGGCATTGATTGAGGAGGCATTTTCAAGTTATGGTGCGGAATACAAAAGTTTATGGGACAGACTGACGGACATCGCACGAGACAATACCTCTTTGCCCCTTAGACAGAGCTCAGAGGTAAAAAGCATCCTCTAGCTAATTTTCATATTCAGTAAAAAAAAATTCTCTTTCAAGTTTAATGCCTGCACTTGGTTAGGCTCAAAATAATTTTATTTATGTTGGCGAAAATGTAACATTTTTGGTCAGAATTCAATTATGCAGCATTTTTGGCCAAAATACAAAAATTTATAGCTCAAAAATAATTTAGAGTACAACTTCAATATCGACACCCTCATAACAAATGTTCCGGAGTCATTTTTTCCCCATTCTGAGATTTTATGCCCAACTCTCACAGATACAAAAATACGATTTTTGTGTTTTTGTCAAAACGACAAAAAAAAAAAAAAAAATGAGTCCGGCACTTTTGTTATGAGGGTGACGATATTTCACATGGATACTTTTCTCAAGCGAAAGTATCAGCATGAGTATCAGCATGACTTAAACTGGGGGGCCCTGGGACAGTTGGCATGGAATAACCCTATAGTTTTCTCAGGGGAAAGTAAAACCCCTGGTTTTTCAATAAAAAGTTTCTGCGATCCCAGTGAAAGGTTTTGGACCCATTTCTATTCAAAGTCAGAGTATTGCCAAACAGTTACAGACATCTTGCTGAAGAGTGTGCACCTCAGACATCAACCACATCCAAGTCATGAAGAGGGAAGGAGTGAACTTGCTTCTTTCCACAAAATGTAAACAAACACAAGAAAACTCTCAAACCACCCCCATCCCTGCCCCGTTACAATCCTCTCACAGCCCCACCCCCAACCCAGAGAGAAACACGGGCTCCGTTCTCTTCAATCTCACATTAAAGAGGTGGAAAAGCTTATTCCTGTTAGGCAAAACACTTGAGCGGGGCGTTAATAAAAAAGGGTTATTTACTGAGGCTGCCCAGCATTGGCAGGCTCACAGAGCCATGTTTTATCCACAACGGCGTATTACGCATGCCTGTTTTTTCACATGCCAGCAACGTGCACATGCACCAGGGAGGCCCGGGTAGGGCACTCTGCAGGGGTGTGCCCTCCACATAGAAGAAAAACTAGCCAAGGCCCAGGCAGACACAACATTTTCCAAAGAGAAGTGTATTTCTGGATGAGCTTAGCAACAAGTGGCAGGGTGTTGCTCGGCGTTTATCAAGGGGGCCAAAAATAAATAAATAAAAACAACTAGAGAATTAATTGGAACTGGAAGGAGAAAGCATTCAACTTCAGCTGAGCCAACATGATAAATGCATAATCCAATGAGCTTTTGAAATTTTGATGCAACATACTACTTTGCAGTATCGTATTTCAAGGTGTCACTGACCAAAAAAAAAGGCAAATTGCTTCACGAAATGAGCACAGTGTGTGTGGTGTGTGTGTGTAGACTGAAGTAAAATGTGGTCAAACACCTCAGTCCTCAAACACCTAAGCCCTATACCAGGGAAGAGCAATTGTGACCGCTGTCGCCCAGTACCAGAAGAGAGCTACTGCTACCGCTGCTGCCCTGAACCAGAGGACGTCTACTGGTACCACTGCCCTGTACCATAGGAGAGCTACGATTATTGCACTGCCCTGTGCTATTCTAGGAGACAGCTACTGGTGCCCTGTCCCAGGCAAGAGATACTGCTACTGCTGCAGCCCTGTGGGAGGGGAGAGTAACGGAACTGCTGCCGACACATGACGTACAGCAGAAATGAAATTAGCTCAGCCAAAGGCAACAAGACCGACTACAAACTGCATTTCAGTGCAAGCTGCATGTGTGTGTGTGTGTGCGCGTGTGTGACAATGTGAAAAAGTAACCAAGTTGCATCCTGGATCACAAAATGTTAATCGTTACAAGGGTCTTCACTCAACCAAACAGAGTACGAGCATTTGATAGCCTAAACCCAGTCGTCATCAGACCTCTGCTCTACTATAAAGCCAATGTCCTGCCTGACCCAAACTTCAAGCAGACTGTTCATTTGCATTTCAAAAGACCACATGGGCAAGTTCATTAGACTTAGAAGTGGAAGAACAAAGTACTCAGAATAAGTTGCAAATTGGTGTACTCATTCATTTCAAAACTGAAATTTGTCACTCCGTTACTGACCAGATTTTTGCCATTTTCACCCAAAATAAGTCAAACGAACAAACGGAGCTATTTCGTCGTTTGAAGTACTAGGGAAGACCTACACAAAGCCATTTAAATTTTAACTCCAGCTTACTTACGTTCTGGAGCCATGATACGAAATACACCAATTTTGTAACTCCGTTACCACATGACCTGACCCTTTCGTATTATTCAGGCCACATGTACAGAGCATAACTCGAAACATTGTCACAATCCAAGTACTTGAAATTGAGCTGTAAATGAATAACAGTGCAACAGTCCCAGCCATAAATGAGATCAGCGCATTTACAATGTTTTTTTTTTCTTCTTATAAACAAGCAAAGCAAAGAAAGCTCTTAGCAGATAAATGTCTTTGGTGCGTGTTGCATCTGGGAGATTCAGTACACCTTTGGCGTGAATATTTGATAGAGACAATTTATTAGGGTGAATCCACACTCATAGACAGAAAAGAACTCCAATTTTAGCAAAACCTCACCAGCTCCCCAAGCCCTGTTCACAGCCCAATCCAACATTGACCTCTCTCTCCATGGCAACTTCCTTTCCCAGAAGGACAGAAATCCCCCTAACCCCCACTCTAACCCCCCAGCTTTTCAGGGTGACTGCCCGAGCTTGGAACAAGCCTTGAGAAGCAATTTCTACAGAGAAAATGGGCCCATTTTCCAGGATTCCTCAGCATGTACCTAGCAACAACCCGGGAGCATTGGCATTCCGCTGTCCTCTCAAGCCCACTATTTGCCAGCCACCATGGGGGGGGGGGCTTCTTCCATTCTCAGTGTCCTACATTGTTACAGAAAAGTCAAAAGTCAACCTTACGTCATTGGCGGCGCATTCTGATTCTGCTTGCTCCATTTCAGCTTAACGCAGACGTATTCAGCGCAAATCTGCGGCCACCTGTCCTACCCTGCGTTTGCTTTGTAATCGACAGAAGGCCAATTAAAGAACTATTCAAAACTAGTTTTTCCCCCTTTTTGATTCAATTATTCACTGAAAATTTTTACCTGCCTCATTCAGTCAAAATCGAAGCCATTTGACCCCGAACACTTTTAACATAATTAAACTTAAGTGTACCATCCAGGCATAGAATTCTAGCATCTCGGTTAAGGACAACTACTGAATTAATTCAATGTAAATAGGGCGCCAAAAGCTCCATTGAGCCAAAATTGTGAAATTTCAGGCCTAGTTCACGTTCCAGAGCACAAAGTGCAGCATAGTGCAAGTTAAAATGCGGCAGCAGTACAGCCCCTCCCTTTAGCCTGTACCCCCAACCACACACCCCTAATGCAAGAAGGCCTGCGTGCAGGAACAGCTGTTCCTCAAGTGACTGACGGGAGTAGAACTGTGCCTGCATCCTCCACAATTCACCCCCAACCTCAACTCCTCTCCTGTCCCCTCCCCCGCTCTGCCCGGGTATTGCTCTTGTTCGCCAGCCTTTTCAAACTCCATTCCCAACAATGCAGACAAAGGAGACTGCGCTCCCCCATTCCCCGATCCCACAGAGAGGAGCCCTGCTCATCGAGTCCAGGAGACCGAGAAACACCCCCACTCAGGCCCCCCTGACCGAGCACCGAACAGCAAAGGCAGGACACAGCAGGCAATGAGCCGGCTGCTGGCAACATACCTAACTACTCCACTGGTAAAGACCGGCCACTCTAGGGAGAAAATAATCATCTGCCTTATGTAGGGGCAAGCTTGATCAAGACATTTCATTTGACGCCATTCTAAAACATGAAAAAATTATGTTTTCCAATCAACCAACAAAATTTTGCTCATCTTCACTTCCATGACACAGACATTGACAACGGGTGCTCCTCTCCATCTTTGTGCCCTACTGGTGTAAATAAATTGGTAGATTACAGTCAAGTGTGAACCATATAAACATTTATGTTGGAGTCAATAGTGGGAGCGAAAGCATCAAGCAGAAAATAAGCTGTGTTTTATGATCAAGGAGATAAATGGGAAGAATAACGAGTAAAAGAAGAAACAGACTTCACCCGCAAGCTGAGTCAGTACTGAGATGGTGCAAATCCAAGCCATTAATTTTGTGTTCATGGCTGTGAAGTAATTTTGGGGAAGGCTGCAGCCGTCTAGGATAAGCATAATACTACTTTCAAAACTGAATATTGTCAAATGATTTTTGCATTGGCCATCTCCAAAACCATCTTTCCAGGCACTGAAGCTCTTAATCCAGACCCTACTTGGTTGTAGCTTTCCAGTGGGAAATACCCACAGGTGAAGGAGTTTGAATGCTTCCAGAAAAAACTTGACTGTATTTTTTGGCTATGTGCTGAGAGGAGCCAAGCAAATGAAAACAAAATTGTCTCCTATTAACCAATTACGCAACTCTAATAAAAGTGTACCTGATCCTGTTTACTTTGCTTGATTAGCAATCAAATGGTGGATTCGTTTACTCCAAGTTGAATGAGAAGAGTTGTTTATTAAGACATGTTTGATGGCTGCATTTTGAAATTTAAATGGCTATAGAACAGCACAAATTTGCATGAACACGATTGCCATTGCCTCGCCATTTCGTGCGACCGTGATAATTCATCTCTCACATTCACGTTTCATCCGCTTTTCAGAATGTTTTCCACCTTGAGTATTTTTAGACACTTAAACTCCAGATCGATCTTTTTTCTAATTATTCAAATTGGCATTCTTTCAATCCAACACCATAGCCAGTTAGGTTTGTCTGCTTTTCACCATCACATCTTAATCATTATACGCTACAGGCTAAATTTCTTGATTGTTATTTAGGCCAAGTACACGGGAGTCGATTTAAGAAAGGGCGGAGCACCTGCTATTAGCGAAATCTAAACTCAGGCTTCTTCCCGACGGCATTTTAAATTGTTTTAAGCCGCTTCAGGGGGCCGCCAAGCTGTCACGGAATTACAGTCCCATTACATTTTGGGTTGTAACTCTACAACTAAATAAGATAAAATCAATTATGATATGTCATATTGAAGGTATTAACTTGTTCTTTAATATTATTCAGTAAAAATGTATTTTTTGAGAAATTTTCATAGAAGAAACAAGCAAAAACTACTCCGTCACAGAATTACACAAAATTGACGTGGTTTTTCTAATGTTGTGTTTAACTATCCAGAAAGTGATGTGCCTATCATAGTTAAGTTATGAAACTTCAATATGTTCATATTTAAGGTGTTTTTTGCTAATACTGTAAGTAATAGAAACAAATATTGACTTTCACCCTGCTTTATGGCCAAGAAATTTCAAAAAGTCAATGTCACGGAATTACAAGAGGCAAACTAACGGAATGACAACAATATTATTAATTAGTTTCAATGTATTAATTTCAATATATTATACATATATACATAATTATTTACATTTTTAAAGTTTAGCAATATATTACAATGAGTTTTCCACTTATAATGATCAATCATAATACATATTTCAAAATTTCTTTTTTAATCTCCATGTCAACATTGGGTTGGCGGCCCCCTTCAGGTGTGTATGTTTCAAGAAATTACACGCGACTGCCTACACACCCCAAGACGGCAAGTTGTCTCATCACACTTAAAAAAAAAATCCTCGTTCAACATCGCCACATCCCAACCCAGCATTTCATCTCTCAAATAGTGGCATTTTTAGGAGATCTATAAAGTGCAAATAAAGAGATTTATTTTCAGATCACCCTAAATTTCAAGCGTTTAAAATATACACAAGGTGGAAAACATTATAGCAGATGAAACGTGAATGTGAGCTATAAATGATCACAAACACATAAAATGGCCAAATACGCGTTCTTGCAAATCTATGCCCATTCAAACTTTCAGAATGCGGCAATCAAACATGCTGGTCTTAATAAATAGCTCTACTCATTCAAGCAAAGTAAAAAAGAGAATCACCAGTTTGACTGTTGATTGAGCAAAGTAAACGGGGACAAGATTAGAGTAACCTAATTGCTTAAAAGAATACGATTCTGTAATCTTTTACTTGGTTCCGTGCAGCATGTTGCCGAAACAGTCAAGTTTTTTTCCGGAAGCATTTCCCATGCCCTCTGATGTTTGGCACTTTCGTTCAAGACTGCGGCAGGTTTAATATAGGAAACGGTTAACCTCGGATGTTCGCCCTAAGGCGGTCCTATGCCTTAAAAAACATTGATACAGAATCCATTCAGAATTTTTACACCCCTAGTTCTTGGCAAAGTGATATAATTGCACTTTAAAACTGAATTTTTTTTCACCGCTCATTTCTGATCTCAGAATGTTTGGCCCTTCTGGTACCCCGAAAAAAAGAAACCAATGGGTGTTGGCACCTAAAAAAGTCGCAGTTTTTCGACTGAACTAACCATCTTACACGCAAATCTGAGACAATCAGATATCATCCTCTGCCTGAAAAACTGGCTCTTAAGTGTGCACTCAAAGTACAGTAACTCAATGAAGAGATTAAGTATCTAGGCTGCCAGCTGTATATCTGCTAACAGGGGCCTCGGCGCACTGTATTCAGCCAAGAAGCAAATTCTCTGTGTAAACCCAAAGGAGCCGAAACTAACAAGGAGCTCAGTTTCAGCATCTGTGCCACAGCCCTGCGTGAGATAACTAGTACAGCAGACCAGGGCTCAACAGCTCCGAGGAACAAACTCTTCTGACACGCTCCTACCCGCAGATTAACATCGCTTTCTATATGTTACATGCTTACTCTGTGTGAACATGCTTTTCAAGCAAAACTTACAGATGGCCACTTGCAAGCGCCGAGTGTTGGTGGCCTCAATACTATCCATCAGTCCCCTTAAATACAATCATCATTCCAGACAGTCAAAATTTAACCAATTGCATCTGATACCTTCTGCCAATAGAAAGAGGGATGTTAGTCAGCCAGTTCTACCCAGAGCTAAGGAAACCAGGCAGAGTATCATCAGCTGGATTTGCTAAGAGGTAAGAGTAACACGACCACTGAAAATTCAAATATGAAAAGGCAATACAATTTATACATGTCTGTATAATTCATATATCCAGGTGTATGGTTCAGAAAAAATTAAAGGTCTGAGGGAAAACCAAATTTTTTCACAACTCATGTAAAAGTTTAACATCATTCACATACTGAAGTTGTGAGGAGGCTACTTGGTTGGTTGAATTGGTTGTTCTGAGAAGCTAAGGGCCACGAGTGTGACATTTTTCTGGGGGGAGGGGGATGGGGTAGAAACTAAGTAGGTGGAGGATGGACTTTTTTTTTTTAAGGCCCCATTGCAGAAAATTACTGTTGCATCAAGTTGAAATCATGGTTGTGTTAGAATTTTCAGTTATAAAGGTTCAAACATGCCAATTTATACTGTAATGCAGGGTCAGTCCATGTCAAATCACCCAATACAGAAAAAGCTAGTTGCTGCACCATTTTCAAATTTAACAAGCTTCCACTCACTTAAAGATAATGCCAAAAGAACATACCATGCAAAATTTTAGACCTCTAATTCAAATAGTTTTCAAGCAAAATAGTTTTTAAATTTCGGCTATTTAGGCCTGAACCAGCCCCCCCTAATCCTAATACAAAATGTGAAAAAAATTCAATGATACTGTGATGGGGAAAACTTGCAATTATTATGTGGAAACAGCCAAATGATAGATGCTTTCCTGCACAAAGTTTCATATCCCTGCCACCTGTGCTACACTGGCTTCTGGCTTGTCGAATTTTGGCAATTTCCACTCTGATTAGAAATTCAGCTGATTATATCTCTGCAGATAATGAAGCTAAGGGGCTCTAACTTGTTAAAATACTGTATAATGTTGTTAAGAATGGAACTGGAGGGTATTATAGCTGGTATGAGCACTATTTCTTGTTTTTTAAGGTTTCTAAAACTCATTCACAAGCTTATTTTTCGTATATTTGGGCATTTTTGACAAGCTCCAGTACCTACTACACTCTAGCTAGAAGGGTAGGAAAGGTTTTTGTTTAACAAGCTACTTATAGAGAACTTGCATGTCAAATTTGGTGATGCTATGTTGCCTAGAAGCTAAGATACAAGCACTTCATTTTCTAAAAAATACCCTCGAGGATTGGGGGGGCTGGTTCAGGCCTAAATTGCTGAAACTTAAAAACTACTTTGCTTGAAAACTATTTGAATTAAGAGATCTAAAATTTTGCATGGTATGTTCTTTTGGCATTATCTTTAAGTTAGTGGAAGCTTGTTAAATTTGAAAATGGTGCCGCAACCACCCCTGGGTGATTTGACATGGACTGACCCTGCATAAACATAATGCGTTGCTGAGTAGCCCTCGGCCCTGACATGATTTCCTGCCTCAAAGTCACAGCATTAAGGTCAAAGGTCATATCCAGCAAAAAAAAAAAAGTGATGTTGCATATGTATGTGTCACAGTGAGTTACCATACTAAATTTGGTGAAGCTGCGATCAGTAGTTGCTGAGTACTAACACATATAAGATTTCCTGCCTTAAGGTCACAGCGCAAAGGTGAAAGGTGAAATCCAGCAAAAAAAATATCACATTGCACGTGTGTGACAGTGAGTTGAAGCTGTGAGAATAAGTTGCCGAGTACTGACCCGGACAAGATTTCCAGGGTGAAGGTCACAGAGCTAAGGTCAAAGGTCAAATCGGCAAAAAACCTGACGATGCACATCTATGGGTCATAGTGAGTTACTTTACCAAATTTGGTGAAGCTGCAATGATTAGTTGCCGAGTACTGACCCAGGCAATATTTCCAGGGTCAAGGTCACAGCGGCAAGGTCAAAGGTCAAATCCAGCAAAAAATGTGACGTTGCACATCTATGGGTCATAGTGAGCAACTATACCAAATTTGGTGAAGCTGCGGTCATTAGTTGCTGAGTACTGGCCCGGAAAAATTGTCACCCGGACAAGATTTCCAGGGTCAAGGTCACAGCGCTAAGGTCAACGGTGAAGTCCAGCAAAACACCTAATGTTGCCTATCTATGGGACACAGTGAGTTATCATACCAAATATGGTGAAGCTGCGATCATTAGTTGCCGAGTACTGACCCGGACAAGATTTCCAGGCTCTAGGTCACAGCGCTAAGGTCAAACGTCAAATCCAGCAAAAAACCTGACGTTGCACATCTATGGGTCATAATGAGTTACCATACCAAATTTGGTGAAGCTGCAATCATTAGTTGCAGAGTACTGGCCCGGAAAAAATCATGGACGGATGACGGACGACGGACGACAGTCGGACACACAGCTGACGACAATACCCCTCCGGGCCAGAGTCGGCCGAGGGCTGAAAAACCATGTTCCTTTTGAGTAACGTGAGTTACGCTTGAAAAATCCTGTCTGCCAGCATGAGCATTGAGGGGTTCATTCCGGGTTCTCTCTGGTAAAGTTGATTATGGTCAGAGGTTGCCACAATGTAGAAGTTTTGAAGTTCCGTCCATTGAAGTGTAGTGAAACAATTTTATACCATAACCTAATGCAGTAAATGTAACACGAGTAACGCTGGAATTGGGAGCCACACTGTGTTGCAAGGTTACAGACAACCATTCGGGTAATTCCACAGTGACTGACGTTGCATTCAGAGACAGAACAGGCCGTTTGGTATGACCAGCTACTCAAACTTGCAGTCAATAAATGTTCATATTTTGTAACAAGCATACTAGGGCCAGAGGAAACTTTGCTGGTGTTGAGTATTAAGTTGGTGGGATGTGAAATTGTGAGTGTAACTGGCTTTACACAAAAACAGCCATAAAGAAAATTCATCCATTTTATGCAAACTTGTCAGTTCAAACCATACAGGGTTGACAGCTTTTTTCCATTCCAAGATATGGTAACATGCAACTGAAATTCTAGAAATTATTGCCAGGTCTCAAATCAAACGCATTATCAGAACAGTTACATAATGATGCCTGACAGACGTTACGCGACTGATGTTAAAGTTTGTCACACCAGAGTTACAGAGAATGGGTTTCTGAAAACAAGATACTCTGACAAGCAATTGTCATACTGTATTCTACGTATTCATTTACTTTGACAGCTCAATAAATGGAAATAATAGAATTTGAATATTTTCCAGACCATACCAGGTGCAGTGCTGACAACACCTTCTGGCTTCAAGTGAACTGTGAATACTCCGTCACTTTATTGGCACAGAAAATGAGTGGTTTTCACTAGCCTGATATACAGCATAAAACAATAGAAAAAAAATATTAACCAACTACCAGTGGCTGACAGAGTAAAGAAATAATAATAATAATAATAATAATAATAATAAATAATAAATAATAGTGAGGAGAAATAGGGTGTAAAAGACAGTTTGGCGAGTTGACAAGCTCAGTATTCCAATATGAAGTCATTCAGCTGCACTCTTGATGAACATTGAGTTTTCCGCTTATAATGACCAATCATAATACATACTTCAAAAAAATTTTTTAATCTCCATGTCAACATTGGCTTGGCTGCCCCCGCAAGCAATTAATAGGAACAACCCACAAGACTCCTAGAGCCAATTAAGCAGACTTGCAGGTTGTGAAAGATTTGTCAATGTGGTTGGATATTTAGTGTAGTTGTAATGCAGGCAAAGTAGAAGTACAGAGTACAGATAAAAGTTTATAGAGCAGGGGTGGATAACGCTGGTCCTGTAGAGCCAGAGGGTGTGCCGAGTTGGGTTTTCTCCACCCGATTAAAACCTAAGACACCAGGTGATATAAGTGAAGGGTGTAATCAACTGCTTTAATTTATCAATCAAGTAACACTAAAAACCAGCAGACCTGGCTCTCCAGGACCAGGGTTGGCCACCCCTGCATTAAAAGGACCATTTCCAACACTTCTGACTAATCAGTTGATCATTTTGTCCACAAAAAAAGGCAAAAGAAAAAACTTTTAATGATAACAGATCAAGAGCACATAAAACATTCAAGAATAAGAGAAAAACTCATGAAACCAATAGTACTAACACATCAGCAACCCAAGCCTGCTGATCACATGTGCAGATCGAAGAATTCACCGTCCATAAAAGTATTTTCTGCTCTGGCTTTTTTCTTCCAGATAAGACCAGATTAAGTTAAGCAGCAGTCCTATATGACTTGCCACAAATGCTGAGGGTCATAACGGATCGTAATGGGAAGCTTTTAAGATTGTTACACCATGCTGCCTGGAACAAAGCCAGTTCTCTCTCTCCATCTCCTCGCCCCCCCAGTTATGTTCCCGTTATGTTGGTGTATTAGAAGTGAAATGCTAGTGACATTGATGGGGGTGGGAGGGGCACAAGATGGCATTCCCTGTCGGAACCAGTGTTGATGCCAATTTCCCTGGCCTGGAGAACACTGTCCCTACACACAAACCTACTGAGACAACCAGCATGGATGGGTGACAAATTAAAGGAAAAATATGAATAAATGCATGGTCAAAGGTAATAAATGCAGACACTATTGTTCATTTTCCTGCTACGGATTAAGTCCACTCGTGCCATTAAGGCCGAAGGGGCACTACTAATCAACGCAAAATCAATGTAGAGTTATTCTATGTGATCAACTTTATATCCAATGATGAAGCACTCTGAGCAGGAGGGGAGCGATCTCTTCCAGGATGACAATGGCCGAAGGCCCGCAAGGGGCCACTGAATTTTTTGAGCATGAAAATGATCCTAAGCATATGCCACCACCTTCAGTCAACAGACCTCAAACCAACTAAACTCATACAGGAGATTTGGGAACAACAATGTGCTCGACAAAGCTCTCAGGACCATCATCAAAACACTACATGAAGGAATCCCTCTTGGAAGAATGGTCCTCAATCCATCCCATAAAGTTTAAGACTTGTGGACTCTAAGCCAACACGTGCTGAAGCTGATCTGGCAGCTTGAGGAGGTCCGACACCTTGCTAATATTTCACCTAATACACACACTATCTGTTAGAGCAGGGATACTCATTCTTTTCCAGAATGAGCCACAGTGGGTGCTGGCTTTCGCTCTATCCAACCTGTCCCACACCTGATTCTACTAATGAACCCTTAAAGCTTTTGCCATAGACCCCTGATAAGTAGAATCAGGTGTGTAAGTGCATGGTTAGAATGAAAGCCTGCACCCACTGCGGCTCATTCTGGAAAAGAGTGAGTATCCCTGTGTTAGAGTTTCAGCGAGATCTGAGACAGTACTTTTCAGACCTATGTGATTTGACGCAGAAAAACCAAGGACAAGTAATGAGGTAAAAAAAATTTGAACAATGACGTAGTTTAAAACGTTGATGGCAAGAGGAGGTTGTAATCATGATTTAGTACAAAAGCAGAATCCAGGAAAGGCCTCGTCCATCAGGGGCAAAGATGGGCCAAGAATAAGCACTTTGCCCACAAACACATGATAAAAAAAAAATTAAAAATCAAAGTAAATTAAAATGTTCCTCGAAGAATGATATGGAGGGATTTGGATTTTCCCCCCCTCTACAAAGCGTAACGAACAATTCAAAGAATCTGGAGGAGTTTCAGCGCATCAAAGGCGGGGACAGAAGCCCAAGCAGAATACCTGTGAATACCTCACTCTGACAGCACAGGATCAAGTCCTGTCATTTATCAATAAGAGAGATGACCACATGAACTCGGGAATCCTAAAGGAAACTATAGTTGAGAACAAAAATATGTACAACCACAATTCTGAAATTGTTGAGACGAAGTGTAAATTGTGAATAAAATCAAAATGCAATGACTCAGATCACGAGCCAATGTGTTATTCACAATAGAACATAGATAACATTTCAAATGTTGAAACAGAGACGTTTTTCATTTTTATCCAAAAAATGAGCTTATTTCAAATTTTCTGGCTGCAACAGATCTCAAAAAGGTTGGGACACAGGCAAAACAGGGCTGAAAAGGCAATTAATATATGAGAGAACCAGCTGAAAGAACATTTAGCAAGTAATTAATTTAATTGACGTCAGGTGTGTAAAATAATTGGCTATAAAAAGGATGCCTTTGAGAGGCTGAAGTTCTCACAAGTAAAGATGGCCAGAGGCTTTCCAACCTGTGAAGGCTTGAGTTAAAATAAAAAATAATTTAAAAATTGTGGAATACTTTAAAGACAATGTTCCTCAACATCAAATTGCAAAGCTTTGAATGTCTTATCATCGGCAGCGCGTAACATCAAAAGATTCAGAGAAACAGGAAAAATCTCTGAGCATAAGGGACAAGGCCAAAGACTTTTACTGCATGCCCATGTTCTTCATCCCTCAGACGCCACTGAATCGCTCACCGGCATGATTCTGTAATTGACATTACTAAATGGGCCCAGGAATACTTCAAGAAACCACTGTCTGTAAACACAGTCCGCCGTGGCATCCACAGATGCCACCTAAAACTCTATCATGCAAAAAGGAAGCCATTGTTGAGCATGATCCAGAAGGGCCGCCGTGTTCTGTGGGCCAAGGCTCATTTAAAATGGAGTGTAGTAAAGTGTCAGTGTCCTGTGGTCAGATGAGTCCAATTTTGACATTCTTGTTGGAAATCATGAGCGTTGTGTCCTCCGGGCGAAAGAGGAGAAAGACCACCCCTCCTGTTATTAGCATTCAGTTCAAAAGCCAGCATCTCTGATGGTATGGGGATGCATTAGTATATATGGTGTGGGACCCTTGCATGTTTTAAAAAGCACCATGAATGCTGAAAGGTATATAAAAGGTTTTGAGCAACATATGCTCCCCTCCAAATGACATCTATTCCAGGGAAGGCCTTGTGCATTTCAGCAGGACAATGCAAAACCACATACTGCAGCTATTACAACAGCTTGGCTTCATAGTAGAAGCATCCGCATGCTGAACTGGCCTGCCGGCAGTCATGAACCTTCACCGATTGAGAACAATTGGTGCGTAATTAAACGAAAAGTCCTTCAAAGGAGACCCAAAACTCTCCGCCGGCTGAATTTAACAAGAGTGAGATCAAATTCCAATGGCTTAACTCAAGAAACTTGTCTCCTCAATGCCCAGATGCCTCCACTCTGTTAAAAAGAAGAGGGGATGCTACACCATGGTAAAGAGACCCCTGTCCCAACTTTTTTGAGACCTGTAGCAGCCATCAAATTTGAAATGAGCCCATTTTGTGAGTAAAATTGTAAAATTTCTCAGTTTCAACATTTGCCATGTTGTCTCAGTGTTATTGTGAATAAAATACTGGCTGATGTGAACGTCATTGCATTTTGATTTTATTCACAATTTACACTTTGTCCCAACTATTTTGGAATTGGGGTTGTAGTCACATCCACAAATGCCAGTGAAAACTTTACTGTGGAAAAAGGAATCATTATCTTAACAGTATCCAGAAGCACCGCCAACTTCTCTGGGCATCAACGATGGAGCTTCAAACAGTGAGGACTTGTATTATGGTCAGATAAAGACATGAAATATTGATTTTTCTTGGAAGAAATGAATACTGTGTACTCAAGACCCGAAAATTAAATGAACATCCAGATAATTACCTGGAAAATCTCCCAAAGCTATGCTCTGTCATAAGGGGCTTGAGTCAATTCTCGTGGCAAGGTTTACTTTTACTTTTGCGAAGGTACCATTGATTCTGAAGAACATCGACTTTGGAGTAACATAAGCTGCCACAAAGACAATATTTCTTCCTGAGATGTCCATGCATGTTTTGACTAGACAATGCAAAACTGCATTCTGCACGCATTACAAAGACAAAACTGCATAACCAGAGGATGCAGGTTCTGGACTGGTCTGCCTGCCGTCCCCATTCGTACCCAATGTATCAAATTCTGAGATGGCAGACTGAATCAAAATTAAATATTTATTTTTTAAAAAATGACTCAAATGAATGTGGTGAATCAAATAATGTGCAGCTGTATAGTTTTCTACGCAATACAGGTTAAAGGTAATTAACAAATCACTGCTTCAGTTTTTTGGGGGTTGTATAATACATATAAATCAGCGCAGATTTAATTTCAACGCAAATACGCTGTGAAGCTGTGGTAGGCGTCTAAAACTTAGTCAAGGAGTACATTTTCATGATCCTGACGGTAAATGCACAACAAGCATTTCAAATGAGTAATTTCCATATAAACTTAATTATTTCACTTCTCTCAGCGATCCAAAACTGATTTTATGCAACTCCGTCATAGGTAAGAATACAATCCTTTAGTTTATTGTGAATAATATAGTTCAATAACATTATTTCAGACCAACGATGTTTGGCATTAACTGATTTCTATTTTGTACATCTCTGAATGCCAGCTCCTAGGTTGAACGGATTTCCAGTGAAAGTCTCCATGCACCTAACTGGTTTTGTTTTTTTTTAATGTTCTGGACTCCCAACAGGAAACACCTGTTGCTCAAACACCAAAATCTGCCCAACTGAAGTATCTGGAATCATCTAATGTGCCATCGTGGCCATTTAACTTATGGCATCACGAGCAAATTCAACATTAGAGGTCATGTCAGGTCTCGGGACATTAAATGCGTTTCACAGTACAAATATATAATGAAATTACAAAGGATGTCTATGGCGCCATAGCTTTACGAGGTCAGTTTGCCCAAACAAATACCCTGTGCGGTGAACACAGGATTGGAAGTTGACGTAGACTGAGGTTTAACTTATTCCAACGTTCAGGTTGCTGGGGCGAGTAGCACATAGTAAATGGTAGAATTGTTTTGAATCTGAGCAACAGAAATACCAGTAGCCAACTGAAACGTGGCTGAGAATTACGGCTAGAGCTCAGCTATACGTGCGATCTGAGCTATAGGCTTTTTTGCGTATTGTTCATAAGTGCATAAATTCGAGATTTATTCATCGGATTTTTTTTCCGAGGGAGCTTGCGCGATAGATGGAAAGCAGCAATGCAACGACGCCTGTCGGACAGAACAAGGCCAGCCATGATAGACACTACTGGGACAGGCAGTCCACCGACGCCCTCCTACTGTGGATCAATTACCGCCCACCCCGCTGCAATAAAACACAAACCTTAAACACATACAACCGCTCGATACCCCTGCTCCGACCGACCGAGAAAAAGTAAAAGTTGGTTTCACTTCAGGTTCGTCTTCAAATGCACGAATGATGCCTCTCAGAGGCACAGCGCACTGGGCGCAAGTCAACTGTCGACAGGTAACGAACAGCCCCCAACCAAAAAAAAAAGAAAAAATACACGACCTCAGCCCGTACAAACAGATTTTGCACAGACTGCTTAATGTTTGCCAGCCAGCGAGGTTTAGGGCCCTGAATGTTCCATTTAAAATGTGATGCAACTCTTGGCTCTGGTTTTGCACATCATCCGAATTCCAGCATGGAATTAATCGATAGGTACTTTGTATAACGCGCAAAAATACTAAAAGACAGACATCAATAGGAGCTGCTCTCATATCAAATAACTTGAACAGAAGACTTTGAAACACTGAATTTCAAAGATTAATACGAAGCAATAGCCGCACGCTAACGTAGGTCTGATGGTTAAACAAAAGTTTGCCTTATACAAACATACCACTTAAACAGCAAACATTAAAGGGCAGCAAAGGTGGAAAAATTCTAACGTTATAAAATCTAAGGTTAGGCCAGCGTGAAGCAACGCAGGTCTTACCTTATATCACAAGTGGACGGACTAGGATGTATCCCGCGTCGTTTTTACAACGTTGGCCCCTCAATAACAGATGCAATCTTTCGGCGTCGCAGAGCAGTTCGTTTGTTAATCCAATTTGCCAGCGACGACCGCTTTAAAATCCAGACCGAACCGTTTTTATCGCAAGCAAACTTGATCCCAGGATCCAAGAGAGGTAGCTCCTTTTAAGCATCTAACGTACTCTAATTTGCGCAACTTTATTATCGCCCATGTATACAGTGCACAACTTGTTCCCTACACCATTTTGCCCCGTTCCGCTCATAGACATACCTATAACTAGCCCTCGTTAATTTTTAAGTTTGCATGAGGACTCTGCACAATCACATGTATCCGGCGAACACTGGCGAAAATGAATAGGATTCGTAGGACGGATTACCTCATGAGCCTGCGCTCGTTACTCCATATACTTTAAAGGGGCAAAGTCACATGAACTGCAAACGCTCAAGCGACTGTCGGACCCCCATCGACTGAGGTGATTCTCACAAATCGTTCTCTTAAAGGGGCAACCGTATATTTGCGAATGAAACTTGTGGAACAGGGGACGAGAAAAAAATATGGACAGGAGGCGGGAAACAGCGGGTGCCCCATATTTCTGGTAGGGATAGCGGCAAACAAATGTCCCTTTCATTCTCAAAAAGTTTACATATTATTCGTCTTCTTGACATGTAGTATGTTTACTGACGTGACATGTAATGCTGTTCGCTGATCACACGTTGTTCTTCACTAATTCCGTTCCCTAATTTCTGCATTAGCAACTCCGATTTCACATCATTATTATGAAATATTAATTGTACAAATCCAATTCAAAATGCATTAAAATTTTTAGCCATTGTATCCCATGGAGATGGTAAATTGGCGTACTCAATTCTATTTAGCTAACATAGGTCTACATGTGTGCGCTGCATCTGTTGACCTATGCAGTGAAGTCAAAAAGTATTTGCTTTTTGCACAGTAACATTTTGATGATGATGATTAGTATATTTATTATTATTGTTATTATTATCACTACTACTTCTACTACTACTTGCATATTAGTACCTGTCAGCTTGTTGAAATCTTGTGATCAGAAGGTTAAACCATATGCATGCATTTGCTGTGCTGCGAATTTGCGAACCCAAAGTCGGCAAAGGAAGGCCCTTCTTTGACCATGGCCTAAATCTTTCATTGGTTGTCCTAACACCTTCTTCTTCTGTGGTATTGTATGTGCTAAACCCTGACCCTAAGCCTAACCCACAGAGCTAAACAAAACACTAGGGTGGACACAAGACTAGTCTTGGCGAGTTTCACGTCCGCCATGTTTCCGAAGAATAGTGTCCTGTATGGAACTGAGAGAAACCTTCGACCAAGGTAGTTTAGAGGTGGAATATAGAGATTATGTCAATGATTTTTACATGTAATAAGATTCTAAAGACATATTATCCCGCTTGAAGTTTGCATAAGAGCATACGTGAAAAATAGCCCCGAAAGTGAACTTGAAGCTAATGATACTACAGCCAACAGATTTACCACTTATCATATATAATAATTTTACTGTGAAAGAAATTCTGTGTTTTTCATTTCATTTATCTTGTTGCATATGCACATGTACAGCATTTGATTGTGAAATTCCCCTGCCGATTCCTTACACAAGATGGCGGACGCATCTCACATTCTCTGGTTGGTTCAGCCAATGACTTCGTCCACTCTAGTGTTTTCTTTAGTTCTGTGGCCTAACCCTAACCCCCAAAGAAGCAGCAGAAAAAGAAGGTGTTTGGGCAACCAAAGAAATTTGTTCAGGGCGTGGTCAAGGCGGGACCCTCCTTTCTTTGGGTTTGCAAATCAGCTGCCAGCGGGCTGGGTAGTAATTTGTATAATCTTAGCATTGGACGAGCTTTGGGCAAACTGGGATTTCTGGGTACTGTTTGGTGCCCGATGATGGTTAGGCAGCTGTATTATAAATAGATAATGGATTTATAAATGAAAGATGGGCTCTAAAATGCAGTTTCTCATGATCATTACGAATTGGCAAGGGGAGGTTTTGCATACAGGACAATAGTTGAAGTGTGTACCAAGTTGCAGGTGTGTACATTGTGTGGTTGATAGGATTTTCATGGAAGTCTATCCCTTTAGTAATGAAGATTACTACTAATAATACTACTACAACTATTATGATTATTATTATTTACTGATGCTCTCCACTATATTGGGTACTTTAATCTATAGTGAGTGGATCCATATCCTTGTTGGAACAGCCTATACAATACATATGTGAACGCACCAAGTAAAAATTGTCATTTCATGACACTTGGACTTTTTTGAATTTTTGCTATCATATTTTATATATACCTATAAAGTATTTACTGCCAAAAATTAGAGTGATTGACCCCTGAGTTACTACGGAATCATATAAGTAGTGAGCCGCAATACAGATCAAGTGAAAAGTGCCCAACTTTAACAGCTTTTATCTCAAAATCACAAAGTGTCATGAAATGTCCATTTTTACTTGATGGGTTCAAATATACTGCATACAGTTTTTTACAATTCAACTGATATAAATGTGAGGTCACTAAAAACCTATGAAAAAAAATTATTCCAGATTAATGCATTTGTTTTCAGCATTCTGATGCTCCCTAAACAGTAAGTGTAGATGAAGGGGAAAAAAACATTTTCAAAAAAATCTTGGACTTTTAGTTGAAATTTATACTTTTCTTAAACACACATTATCAATGTATTATCCAGAAAGGCTCCATTCAGGCTTTGATCAAAGATTTCGATTATATTTACCATGGGAAATTTTAATCAATAATAACCCAAATACTTAGTTCATATTGTGTATAGTTACAGTATCAAACTGACCTACAACTCCAATTTCAAAAAAGTTGGGATGCTGTGTAAATTGTAAATAAAAACAGAATGCAATGATTTGAAAATCTCATAAACCCACATTTCATTCACAATAGAACATAAAAACATATCAATGTTGAAAGTGAGACATTTTACTATTTCATGAAAAATATTAGCTCAGTTTCAATTTGATGGCAGCAGCACATCTCAAAAAAATCTGGAAAGTGGCAAGAAAAGGCTATGGTACTAGATAAAAACAGCTGGAGGTTAATTGGCAAGAGGTCAGTTGCACGACTGGGTATAAAAAGAGCATTTTACAGAGGCAGAGTCTCTCTAAAGTAAAGATGGGCAGAGATTCGCCAATCTGCAAAAAAATGCGTCTAAAAATTGTGGAACAATTTCAGAAAAATGTTCCTCAATGTAAAATTGCAAAGACTTTGAATCTACTGTACATAATATCATCAAAAGATTCAGAGAATATGTAGAAATCACTGTGCGCAAGGGACAAATCCGAAGGTCAATGTTGGATGCTCATGATCTTTTGGCCCTCAGGCGACACTACATTAAAAACAGGCAGGCAAGGGTGTAAGATGCATTTTCTTTCCTTTATATTGCGCACTCAATAGCGCTTCTTCCAGTACTCTTTAAATTCCCTTTTTGGCTCCTCCCTTTGCGTAGTGCCAAAAATTGAAATTCTTCTTGGAAACTACGGGCGCCCTGTTGTGCGGTCTTAAGAGGAGAGGGACCGTCCAGCTTGTTATTAGCGCAAAGTTCAAAAGCCTACATCTCTGATGGTGTTGGGTACCATTAGTGCCTATGGTGTTGGGAGCTAACAGATCTGGAAATGTATTATCAATGCAGAAAGGTATATAGAGGTTTTACTACAACATATGCTCCCATCCAGATAATGCATCTTTCTGGGAGGGCCTTGCATATTTCAGCAAAACATTGCCAAACTACAAACTGCATCCATTACAACAGCTTGGCTTCGCAGTAAAAGAGTCTGAGTGCTCAACTGGCCAACCTGCAGTCCAGACCATTCACCAATAGAAAATATTTGGCTCATCATAAGACAAAAAATCTGGCAAAGAAGACCCAGGATCGTTGTGCAGCAAGAATCCTACATCTGACAAGAGTGGGACAACTTTCCTCCCCCAAAACTTCATAAATTGGTCTCTGAACTTCCCAGACGTTTATAGACTGTTGTTAAAAAAAAAAGAGTGGGTACTGAACAATGGCAAACATGGCCCTATCCCAACTTTTTTGAGATGTGTTGCGGCCAACAAATTTATTTCTCATGAAATGGTAAGATGTCACACTTTCAAAATCTGATATGTTGTCAATGTCCAATTGTGAATAATATGTCAGTTTATGAGATTTGCAAATCATTGCATTCTGTTTTTTTTTTACATTTTACACAGCATCCCATCTTTTTTGGAATTGGAGTTGTACAACCATGGGCATCAGCAAAAGGTTACCTGTAATTTTTTATCTGGTTCAAAAGCAAATGTTTTCAGAAATATATACACTTTTCCAAGAGGGCAACATTTTTGTTTATTTTTCCAACAGGAGGTGAATTACTTGCTTGTCTTCCATTAACATTAATTAAGCAAGGAAGTGCCTAATGACCATTTCTTCTAACAGGGCATGCATGGCTATATAAACTGCTCAATCAATACAAATCAATGCGAAACCCTCAGGCATCCTGGGAGGGCTCCTCTTCAGAGTAAAGACTGTATCAGTACTCTTTCTCCTCATCTCACGTCTCTTTTTATTCAGATAAAACATTGGACATTCTCTGTGTTCACACTGCTCATGGCCTCTCCTCCATCCTCTCACTCTGTCTCTCCTCTCTCTCATCCCAATAAGCAACAAAGAAGAAATAATCTACCCTGCTGAACGAAACAGAAGCAAGGAGAGGAAAAACACAAAAAGATGTGACTGACTGAAGAGAAGGAAAAAACTACTGAATTGAGGGAAAACGGGAGGGAAACATTAGTTTGCATCCTCTAGTCCTAATTTGGTTCAGGTCTGAGCCCTGTATTCATAGCAGCACAGAGATTCAGGGAGGGTGCATGAATGAGTGTGGCTGTCTTTTGGGGGCAGAGCGCATTCAGGTCTTAAACACTGTGCCATTCATCCCACTCCAGTACTCGGCCTGTCACTGAATATCAACTTCTCAATTGGGAGAAAGAGAGAGAAAGTTAGGGAGAGGGTGCGAGAGAGAGAGAGGGAGGGCAAGTATGAAAAAGATCACCCTGAGCTAATGTTCTTATTCAATATGTTGTTGTGCCCCAGGGCTGCCCAGTACTAAATAATTCCAGTCTGACAGAGTTGCATACTGGGCTGTACAGGTGCGGACCAAGCCATTTTCATTACCTGATTGCATTCAGTCATTATTTAATTGGTTGAACTCAAGCCATTTCCCCATATAAAGTCAAAGCCTGAAGTTCTACTCTGACTCAGATATCATACATTTTGAGGAAGATCATTTTCCATGCAAACAAATAAGGGCCAAAACTTTTTTTTACAAAAAAATAATAAATGGGGATTTGTACATGATTACTATATGTGTGTATGTGTGTCGGCCAAATGACAGTCATTAGCCATTATACCTCAGTGCATAGCTAGAAATTCTAACATTAATTTCAGGTTATGAATAAGTCCACAATCTAAAATACAGCAGATGCATTTAGTACTATCCATTGTGAAACATAGAATCAGTAAATTTTATGTGCCGCATTGACGGAACCAGGCGCAAATCCACAAGAAGCCTCACGGGCATATTCAATAATGCAGAAAGTTGCAAATAGCAGGAACAGAAGAGAAAGCAATTCAAATGAGCACTGGGTTGAGCACTTCTCTGGAACAGTCTGAGTCAGGGGACGGGCAAACAAGATCAGAAAGGAAGGAGCAAGTCATAGTCAGTACTGGACATTAAATCCAGGGGTACAGGGTACATAGGACAGAGCCCACTTCAGAACTCTGGAAACAGAGGGACTGGCCAACCTGCCAAATGGGATCTAAAGGCACAGGGAAAATGTCCCTAATAAAGTGGCTGATAGACATCTTTACCAAAGATGGGGGTTTTAACAGCTCTTGGCTAAACAGGCTTATAAGACAATGGAGAGAAGCAATCCAACAGGGAAGCAAGCTATACCAGGAACTTAAATATACGCAACAACAGTCAACAATGGGGAACAGGTGGGAGCACAAGGGAAGATGATGCACAAGACAACAATTTAATAATGAGGACTAATAAGGGGAAACAAAAGGAAAAATCGGACAAGGTTGGCTGGATTCCAAGAAAAACGATAAAAGAGATGCAGGATGCGAATGTAAGCTCATGAAGTTCATCAAAGCATGTAGAACTCGATGAGATTTCTTTACAATGCGAATGGCTACCTCGTGAGCCAAACAGAGCGCAAAAAGGAAGTAAAGCAGACTATAGCTTTTTTTATCATTTCCACCCTGACAGAGACAGGACCACTCACTGCCCGCATTATACAATGCCACCTGTGTCAACATAGACCATGTTAGGCTGGGTGTTCCATTGATACAGGATTAATGAAACAGGTTAGGGTGCTGCGGCAGCTGCTCTTTGCCAATGTAGAAAATAGCTGTTCAGCACTCCAGTCAAGGTCACAAAGACCTCTGCCACATGACTGAGTGATGTTTGTGGCCACAGACTATTGGATTGACACACTCAACTCAGATTGTCCCATTTTTCGAGTGACTGAGCCCGCTCACAATATCAGTTTGGCAATCCAACTGAACCAATATCTGGGCTACACTGGGAAGGGATTATTGAGAAGAATCAAAGAAGGCAATATTCACAAAACATGCTTATACATTCATGTCTTAAATCCGCTTTTCACATACACAACCTGTGACTGCATCTCTCTCTGTCAGATTATGTTGTTTTTTAAACCCTCGTCAAGTTGTTAAATGACATGTATGATCTGTATAGGTACACAAGCACATATAAAAAGTCTATGAGATCAATATTTTCACCCATCTAATGTCTATGTGAATATACATTCACTGCGCACTTGATTACGAACATCCACATATCTGCTTATTCATGCCGTTATTAAATCAGTCAATCATGATACTACGGAAACACAGTTCAGGAGCTTCAGTTAATGCACACATCAAAAAAATCAAAATAGGGAAAAACGTCATCTAAACGTTTTTAACTGTTGCATGGTTTTTGGTGCCAGATGAAATTGAGTATTTCGGTTTCTACTCCTGTCAGCAGGAATCTGAGGCTGCAGTTAGCACAGGCTCACCAAGACTAGGCAGCTGATGATTAGAAGAAATGTTGCCTGAATTTCAATTTATGTAATGATATGCCAATCGTAAGGTCAGAATTTTGTGTTAAGAGTATGAATCCAAGGAGCCAAGCTGCCTTGTGCCAACAATTCAAGCTACTGGTGATGGCAGAATGGAGAATGTTTTCTTTGGGTCTGTTAACACCAATCAATCATTCACTGGAGTGTCACTGCCTTTCTGAATAAAAATATGAGTTCAGTGTATGTTGATGGCATCCCCAGTCATTAAATCTGAATCTAAAGAAGTGCACCTTTAGGATGTGGTTGAACAGGAGTTTCACGGCACTACAGCACAGCTGACAAATGTGCTGAAATTATGAGATGCAACCATGTAATTAGGATACAACTCTCAAATGAATATTTCCAAATCTTGTGGAAATCATGGCGAGAAGAATTGATAGTTTTCTGAGAGCAGGGGGAGGACCTACCAGCATTAGTGTGTTGTTGTAAAAATAAATAAAATAAATACATAAAAATCCTCCAGGAACAAGAGGACATTTTTATCCTTGCATGCAGAGCAGTGAAGTTTATTTGTCCTTAATGAAGAAGCAATTGTCACCATTCAATTTCTCCCTTAAATAGTGAGATAACTCATATTTTCTCATGCAGTGGAAATACAATTTGTCCTGCAGCGCTTCATAATATATTAATATTGGATACGCATGTCAGTCCTTGTGGGGTAATCGCTAAATCAATATTTCCCCTCACAGTCAGTTCAGGCACAAGCTGTGCAGTCATACGTTCAGACAGATGGGCCGTGGGTCAAGCTAACAAATTAGGCCAGTTGCATACAGCACTCCTGTACTTTGCCGGGCTGTTCAACGTGATGCATTGTGGGAAAGGCATCCACAAGTACTTTCAAATAGGCAGTGAGGTCCAAAAACTGAAGATACGCCAAGCACAGCAGTGCGTCCCTCCTGGATGCCAGCAAATGCAGGATAAATCGCAGTAAACTTAAAAAACAGTATCCATTTTTGATACCATTTTATTAATGAATAACACTAAGAAAAAAAGAGTGAACTTTTTATTGCTTCATCAGATTCATTCTGTGCTTGATTGCCATCAATGTACTGTATACCACTATATAGTCAAGCACTGATCATATAAACAGGTACTGATTTTTGTTTTTGTTGGTACAAAGACGTGTTGGTGGGCTAGTAGGTTGCGATCTTCTCTCCGGTGGAATAATCCCCAATACAGGAGTTGCATGTCTGACATATTGGATTTTCACTCGCGCAAAGGACTGTGGAGTCAGTGGTCCTGTCAGTGTCCTGTCCGTACCTCCAGAGCTTCACATGTGCTCTGTGCCGGGATGCTACAGAAACCATCACAGGGATCGAGAATTGAGCTTTTAAAATTTTCTGAAGGACTCCAAGCTCAGAAAGAAGGGGCTGATTTACACAGGAGGGGCTGGAAAGAAGGGCAAATACAATAAGTTTGCTGTGTTGTTTTGCCTTAAAACCAGTTTTTTCCCCCACTTAAAAAGGTGCAATATTCAGCAGTTTGTCACTTGTCCCGTTGATGGACAAGGGAGCGTCTTAAGAATACGGCCTGCATAACATAACTATACAGATAACTTTACTGTATTAAAATGATTAATGAAATATAACTCGCTAACCTATCTGAAGCTTCATTATAACCTAGCTGGCTCCCGTTATGCTTGCTAGCAATAATGACCAACAGTCATTACACTGTAAGTTAGTCAGCTGAGTAACATAACCTTAGATTTGCAATCCAGGCCGTATTCTTCAGTCGCTCTGTGGCAAGGTTTGAGGATGAATTCATGGAGTACAGTGGCGTGCCGTCAGATGTCAGGAAGGCCTTCAGTAGCATCACCCTATCCTGCATAATTGCTCTTAAACTGTGTGCGATCAAGTTTGCCTGATTAACAATCAAACAATTTATTAACTGAACAACTGCCACAAATGCACGACATGTAATGATAAAGAAATGCTAATGACAAAGCGATCGCCTATTGGCTTTGTTGATATAATTGATGTGACTCCACAAGGATGGCAATCTGCAAAAAATCAGAAAAATTCACGGACTTAGCAACAATTATTTTCACTATCGCTCAGCTGTGCATCATACCTAATAATGCACTCGAGCTGTCACTACATTCAGACGATAGAACGGATTCTCATGGCTTATTGCTCAATGAGCCTCGCAAACTACAACCCCAATTCCGAAATAGTTGGGACAAAGTGTAAATTCTGAATAAAATCAAAATGGAATGACTTTCCAATCACACCAGCCAGTATTTTATTCACAATAGAACAGAGATAGCATAGCAAATGTTGAAACTGAGAAATTTTACAATTATATCCACAAAATGAGCTCATTTCAAATTTGATGGCCACTACAGGTGTAAAAAAAAGTTGCAACAGGGGCATCCCCTCTTCTTTTTTAACACAGAGTGGAGGCGTCCGGGCATTGAGAAGACAAGTTTCTTGAGTTTAGCCATTGGAATTTGATCCCACTCTTGTATAATACAGGCTTCCAGCTGCTGAAGAGTTTTGGGTCTCCTTTGATGGACTTTTCGTTTAATTATGCTCCAAATGTTCTCAATCGGTGAAAGATCAGGACTGCAGCCTGGCCAGTTCAGCACACAGACTCTTCTACTACGAAGCCATGCTGTCGTAATAGCTGCAGTTTGTGGTTTTGCATTGTCCTGCTGAAATACACAAGGCCTTCCCTGGAATAGATGTCCTCTGGAGGGGAGCATATGTTGCTCTAAAACCTTTAAATACCTTTCAGCATTCATGGTGCTATTTAAAACATGCAAGTGTCCCACACCATATGCACTAATGCATCCCCATACCATGCTGGCTTTTGAACTGAACACTGATAACAGGAAGGGTGATCTTTCTCCTCTTTAGCCCGGAGGACACAACGCCCATGATTTCCAACAAGAATGTCAAATTTGGCCTCGTCTGACCACAGGACACTTTGCCACTTTGTTACAGTCCATTTTAAATGAGCCTTGGCCCACAGAACGCGGTGGCGCTTCTGGATCATGCTCAATAATGGCTTCCTTTTTGCATGATAGAGTTTTAGGTGGCATCTGTGGATGGCATGGTGGACTGTGTTTACAGACAGTGGTTTGTTGAAGTATTCCTCGGGCCATTCGGTAATGTTAATGACAGAATCATGCAGGTGAGTGATGCTGTGGTGTCTAAGGGCTCGAAGATCACTGGCATCCAGTAAAGGTCTTCAGCCTTGTCCCTTACGCAGACAGATTTTTCCAGTTTCTCTGAATCTTTTGATGATGTTATGCACTGTCGAGGATGAGACCTTCAAAGTCTTTGCAATTTGATGTTGACAAACATTGTTTTGAAAGTATTCCACACTTTTTTTACGCAAACCCTCACAGGTTGGGGAACCCCTAGCCATCTTTACTTCTGAGAGACTCAGCCTCTCTAAGACATCCCTTTTATAGCTCATCATGTTACACACCTGATGCCAGTTAACTTAATTACTTGCTGAATGTTCTTTCAGCTGATTCTCTTTTATATTAATTGCTTTTTCAGCCCTTTTTTGCCTGTGTCCCAACTTTTTTGAGACCTGTTGCAGCCAGAAATTTCAAATAAGCTCATTTTGTGGATAAAATGTAAAATGTCTGTTTCAACATTTGAAATGTTATCTGTTTACTACTGTAAATAATATGCTGGCTCATGTGATCTGAAAGTCATTGCATTGTGATTTTGTTCACAATTAACACTTCGTGCCAACTATTTCGGAATTGGGGTTGTAATTTGTGCAAATCTGTGCTACAGGAGCGCAGAAATTATAAAGACATATTGATATTTTTCCACCGCTGCAGTTCCGAAACAGAGGCTACCTCAAATGACATAATTACAGCTCCTGGCACTTTGTCCCGGATGAAATCAGGCTCCGAATAACACCTACGTTTTGCAGTCTCCACGTTACACTCTATTTATTTCGACCACTGTGCATCCCAATATGCATTGCGCGGGAGCTTCTTCCGGCTTTGCGTAGTAAGACATGCAGCTCCCGTATACCAGAGTGCAGTGATGGGGACACAGTACTGAAGGAGACGTCGTCTTTCAGATGAGACGTTAAGCCGAGGTCCTGACTCTCTGTGGATATTAAAGATCCTATGACACTCTTCAACAAGAGTAGGGGGGTTGCCCGGAGTCATGGCTAATATTCCCAACTTTGCTCTTTCGTTCTGCCACCTAATCATCCCCTGATCTTGTCCTCTCCCTCTCCCCCTCAACCCCCAAGACTCCCTCAAAAAAGCGATTTCAATCTCAATGGGACTTTCCTGGTTAAATAAAGGTCACATAAAACACAGTGAAGCCTATGCCTGTCTATACAGACTTCAAAAGGGCTACAATTGCTAAGTTCTGTAGCTCATTCAATCAACAGTGAACAAAAATATAAACACCCCTTGTCAAATTTTTGACTTTTTATTAACAAAAAACTGGAACCGGGATTCATCTGTGAGATCCAGACCACAGTGATGACGCAGATCATGCAAGTTGGCTTCTCCCAGGTGGTTACGGACCGTCCGTGGTGTGATGCATCTGTTGTGCAGACCAACGGTCTCATCTGCTGTGCATGGCGCTGTGCGCTGTGATCCCGCAGGTGGACGAGCCGGATGTAGCGATCTCGTGCTGGTGTGGTCACACATGGCCGACGTGGATGAGGTCGATTTGCAGCACTGCCTGTCTGTCAGAAACGAACTCTCAAACGGCCTACCGTCCGAAAGTTAACATTCAGCTGCGCAGAGAACGCTCTGGTGGACATCCCTGCATCCAGCATGCCAATGGCAGCCATGATGACTTTTGACGAAAAGTTGACATTTTGGGGTGGCCTTTTATTGTCCCCAGTATAAGGAGTGTTAAGGTACAGCTCATTCTGTCTGATCACCATCTGGAAATGCCACACCCATGTACTGAGTGAAATCACTGCATCACTGAGCAAATGCTCACTGACGGAGAGATGGATTAAAAAATGGTACACAAATCAAGAGAAATATCCCTACTGTACAAGTAAAAGTCAGCATATGCTCACTTGGAGTTGGTAACTCCATGTGGCATCAATATTTGACATGGGGCGTTTATATTTTTTTTCAGTGTAGATATATTTAGTGCAATCCACAGAATAAAGTGCAGTCTACTTTAATTAAAGGGAATTCATATTCATATCCCTCACACTGTCAATAAATAGTAGATCTTTGTATAATACAGTACTTTCTGGCATTTTATGAATGCTAAACCTTCATCCGAGTCTAGCGGCTCTCCAGGCCGGTGCTGAACCCCGGTTTCAGTAGCATGATGCAACTAGGAGTATTGCTACTCTCCTGAATGGGATGCTAGTCCATCACAACTTACTCCCCCAGCTCTTAGTCAGGTTTCCCTGACGATTTTCCTGTAAGCAATTATATACCTGGGAGTAAGGCACAGTGGGAGTGAAGTGTTTTGCCCGCGAATGCACTGCGAAAAACCGTGGTAAGGACTTGTACTCAGGACCTTCCCTGAGTTCTACCTATTCAACCTATTCTTGTTGATATCCTGTAAATACTCATTAACCAGAAATACAGTAAATGTCTTTTTGCCTTCAGCAATGTTATAAATCAGTTTCGATATACAACCCCCAATCAGATAAAGCTGGAACAGTATATTAAATTAAAACTGAAAGCAAGGATTTGTAAATTATTTTTCTCTTGTGGCCTGGTACATTGAAAAACTGCAACAACAACAACAAACAAACAATTTAAAAGCACATTATTTGCTGTTTCACCACATGAATTTAATAGATTTTTCAAAATAAAGAGTGAGTCAAATTTTGATACTTGCAACATATCTCAAAATATTACCACTTTGTGATGTTACCATTCCTTTTCACAACAATTGGTAAACATTTAGTGACTTAAAGCATCAAGTGATATTCCACCCATCCATTGTCTTTACCAATTCTTCCTCCCTAGAGCTACAGAGGAGCTGGAGCCAATCCCAGCTGACTATAAGCAGAGGGAAGGGACACACCTTGAACAGCTCACTAATCCATTGTATGGCACATTCACCATTCACACACACACACACACACTCACACCTATGGGCAATTTAGAGTCTCCAGTAAGCCTGACTTGCACATCTTTAAACTGAGGGATGACGCTGGAGTGCCCAGAGGAGACCCACGTGAACACTAGAAGAACAAGCCACATCCTCGGGATGGATTCAAACCTACAACCTTCCTGCTGCAAGGCAGCTCTGCTATCCACTGAAAAGGTCCAAAATACAATTTCTTACCACAATACATGGTTCAAATCTGTGATGGTAAATGGACCGCATTAATATAGCGTTTTCTGGTCACATGATATGACCCCAAAGCACTTTACAACTATGCCTCATATTCACCTTGATGTCAGAGGCTGCCATGCAAGGTGCCACCCTGCATATCAGGAGCAGTGCAGGATTCAGCATCTTCAAAACATTTTCTGGAGGAGCTGGGGATCAAACCAGGAACCTTAGAATTCCTGGGCCGCCCACTCTACCTCCTGAGCCATGCCGCCCCGTGCAGTTCACTGCAGGTGCCTCCAAGCCCAGAGAAGTCAATGGCACTCCTGGTGGTACTACCACTGCTAATACAATGCTTCCTTTTTGCAAAGTTTTAACTGGCATAGAAGCTCACTTTGAGTCTTACAGTGGTACTGCATTGTTCTTGCTATATGTCCATAAGCAACAAGACAATTTGTTTCTCCATAGTTTGAGAGTTTATTGTCACCTGAAATTATTTTAATCTTTCATGATAGTAATATCTGGATGTACTCTTCAGAGCTTCATAAATAGGAACAAGATCCCAAGCCTAATCCCCAGTCTACAGGATTAGGCCTGCGTTTCTGTTAACCTGCCTCTCCAGTTTGTTCCTCTCCCCGGTTTATTAGGAACACTTCCCAAGCCTTCAGTGGCCTCAAGGATTGAGACTACATCCCTGCTAAGGCCTTTAGCCCTTTCTTCTGACAGTTTTGGTCTGACGAGAGTGAATACCACCTGGCTTCTGCACCGGGACACCACTGGCCGGGCGCAGACACGCCCCTCACCCCTCTCCTTATAGTATCTGAACTGATCCATGCTCAATTTACTCTGGGCTCTGTCCCTTCTTGCCGTTACTGTTTTCCTATCAATAAACGCTGTCATTAAATTGTCAGCATCTGGTTCCTTGTTTGGATCATAATGATATTTAATGAATTCCAGGCCACACCTAAAATAGTAGTTTACGATATTTATTGAACTGAAAAATTCATGGGAATTTGTGCTGATGGGAGACGGAAAGGAGTCGAGTCGGTGGAGACCATTGCAGGGTAACGAGAAGCCCCAGGCAACGACACTCATGGTGGGGTTATGTCTTTTATTGGAGTTAAAGAGGCTCTTTCAAATCCCCTGGGGTTCCTATAGAGTGATATGGTGAGAGATGAATTAAAGGGAACAGGAGGAACGGAGGGACATCGAATGAGACAGACAAAAATTGCAGACTGAAGATTATATAAATAGGCTGGTTGGTTAGGACATGAATGAATAGAATGATGTTTTCAGGCATGCTTTGGTTCACTAACTTGCATTTAGAACTCCATGGTATAGTATTTCACAAAGGTTTGCCAAAAACATCCTGAGCCTATGTGGTTATTTTACTTGTTGATAAATGATGTTTCTTGATGCCGAGCCATTTAAGTGGTTTGAGCTCACTTATATTCAGCTTTGGCTTGCCCTCTTGCCCTTTGTGATCAGAAATTCTTTTAGATTTCTTGAATATTTGAATTTTTCATAGAAAAAAAAATTTTAAACAATATATTTATTGTGTTTTATGTAACAAGTCAAATAACAATGGTATAATTGACATTAAATATACATTAGACCGACAACATAATCCCCCCAAATAAAATAAAACAAAATAAAATAAATGGTTATTAAATAAAATAATTTCATACACAATACACAACTCAACATCAACTCAGCAACATTTTCCAAGTTAATTGGCTTCGTAACCTTCAAGAGACTCCCCATTCCCTGGACAATATAAGTAAGCCGTTCCAATACAATGCATGACGCCATCTCCCTCATCCACACTACGCACTGAGGGCTCATCCATTTTCCTCCAGGGTAAAGATATCAACCTCCTGGCCTGCAGGAGTCCTAAGTCAATGAGTTTTAGTTGTCCTGAGGTAAAAGTGCAGTTCTCTGGGTGCGTACCCAACACACACATCTTTGCTTGAAAAGGCACACTCACTGCAGCGATCTTAGATAAAGTTTGTGTTATAATCCTGATCTGCCTGACCATGTTTTGTATATGATTTTGCCTTGATTGCCATGTCTGATTATGAATTCTGCTTTGCCTGACTATGATTTGAGATTGTGATTTGGATTCCATGCCATGTTTTGTTTTTACCTTGTCTCATATGTTTGCCTTTGCAGTTATATTCCGGTTCTGGTTTTGTGTCATACCATGCATTGCACTTTGTCTCCCCCTGTCTGGTCTTATGTCATGTGATCGCTCACTGCCCCAGTATTGCGTGCCACACTTTCGGGTGATTTCATAGTTTCTGGGATTTCAATCATTCCTTCTAATCTCGTTTATTTCCTTCACCTTGCTTTTCTATATTTACTAACCAGACTAACAGTTTATTATTCAAGTTAAAGATGCTAACCCAAACTAACACTGTTTATAGTGCTAACTTACTAACGAACACTAGGGATTATATAGCTGCACTTACTAATTGACTAACGAGCTCTCAGCATTCGCCCTATTCTCATCTCCACCCCTTTGGCTTTACTCAATCTACTTTGCTGCAGTTTCAGCGGAACCTCCACTCTTGTTAAACTCTGTTCTCCCTCCTTATCTGTGCACGTTAGAACTCCCTAACCATAGCCGTGTGTTTGTCTATAGGTTGTCTTTGTGATCCCTGTCCGCGTTTTGGCTTTCACCAATTTTATGTTTCTAGGAACTTCCTCTTGTTCATTTCCTTGTTAATTAGTCTAATCCAGCTCACTTGTTCCCTATCATAGCATGTGACTTCCCCTACGTGTATTTAAGCAGTCATTTCACGCACAGTTCTTGTCAGAACGTTTTCCCTGTGCTGCAATTGTTGATCCCTTGTATTCATAATGTTATACTTCTGACTGGAATGTCCCCGATTCTGATTTTGGCTTTTTCTTTGATACTTCTGTGCCCGTGTACCATAACTGTTTTGCCTGACCCCGAGTTTTGTCTCTGCTGCCCTAATAACGAATTGGATTGTGTCAACTGGACTTTGGCTTTGGATTCTCTGACATTCCTGTGCCTGTGTACCGAACCTGTTTTGCCTGTTTTGGTGTTTGCTGTAGTGATGGAGAAACCGAAGCTTTCTGAACTACTGAATCAATTATGAAGCAATTGTGTTGAACGTCCCTGGGTTGGGAAGCATTTGACACAATTAAATATGGCGACATCTGCTGGCCAATCTTCAACATAGCATTTGCGTGGAACAATAAAGGACAAAGTGTCATGAAACAGGCACTTATGTACGTTTAACAGTAAAGGTTCTATGTGCATCTTAGAATTTGACTTTTTTTCAAGACAATAACATACTTGTGTTATGTGATTGTGCCATCATAATACAATTTTTTTTACAAAAAATGGCATGTTTGTGCAACTAGGGACTGTTATTTCAACAGTTGAGCAAAATGCCACATAAGTTGGAAAGGGGATTTACAGGGTTCAAAGTTTTTTATTTAAAACAAGATCGTTTCAGCTGAGTTAGGCTTCAGTCTGTTTCTCTTCTTTGTTAGTACCTCTCCAGCATTGGAGAAGACCCTTTCACATGGCACAGAAGTTGCTGGCATATGAAGATATCTGTGGGTAAGCTTGTAAAGATAGGGATAGACTATTGCCCTTGAGTACCAGTATTTTAATGGGTCTTCTCCAAAAATCCTGCCCTGGATTCAAAACCCGAGTTACACGTCGCTGATATGCATGTGACGGAATGACACTTCATTTGGGGGGTCACATGGTTTTTTTTGCATGGTGAAGCGAGACATCGAAACATATTGCTGAGATACTTCTGCATTGAAAGATCAATACTGCTTCGAGCATAACATCCCTAGTTTGCTGCCCTGAGTACAGATTGGATTACGCCCCTGGGATTCTGACTTTGGATTGTGGACTCTGTACTGTTGCCTTCTGCACTGAGGGGGTTCTAGTTTGTATGTTCCAGTATTTCTGTAGTTTTGGGCAGTCCCAGACACAGTGACTCAGAGGACCCTTTCCTTCTGAGATGTTGGGTGAACAACAATTCAACTGGAGCGGGGTAATATAAATTCTCATCAACCACTTATATTGTAAGAGTTTCAACCTTGTGTTAATTGATTGTTTTTGCACTTGTCGTTTCCCAGTCTCCCTGATGTATATCCTCTTGGATGTCTCCACGCATGTAGCCTATCAGTGGTGGTTTCCATATCATGTGGTAAAAAGACTGCATAAAATAAAGAAATTTGACCTCTCCCCTCTAGATTTTGGAGTGATTCTCCAAATAAGATAATGGCGATTGAGATACAATATGCTTATGTTTTGACATTATGAAATGTTTTACTTGTAAATGTTTAAAGAAATGTTTCTTTGGAATGTCATATATTTGACATAATTGATCAAATGTAAGAAGATAGCCATCCCTATAAAGGTCTGCCACTTTCTGTACACCTTTATATGCACAGATTTTAAAACCTCCATCTGTTCTTCCTGCCTTGGAACATGCATTGCCCCATATTGGGGATAAACAAGAGATGGGAGGGATTTCTCTAATATGCTGATGCTCCCAATACCAAATATCAACAGTGTAATTTAAAAAGGTTTTTTTTTTGTCTTTTTTTCCAAGTTCTTGGATTTGTAGAATACAAATACAGCTTTAATGGAAGGTTTGGTACTGATGTTTGTTCAATATTTACCCAGGCTTTGGGTGTCTCAGTTGAAAAGTAAAACACAGCTGAGCGTAACTGCGCAGACCAGTAATACCATTTCAAGCTCTGGAGTTTCAGCCCTCCTCTTTCATATGGCAGGTACAGTAAGTGATGTCTCAGCCTAGGCTTTATGTTATTCCAAATGAATGTGTCAAAGATACCATTTAGCTCTTTAAAAAGTAACTTTGGTGGAGGCAGAGGGAGTGACTGAAAGAGGAATTAGAATTTTGGTAATATGTTCATTTTAATCATGTTTATTCAGCCAATCATTGTTATGGGCATTATCATCCATCTATCCAGTGTCCCCTACTTCACTGATCAAAGGGTCATGATTTGTTACCTCCGCCAAGGAGGTTATGTTTTTGCCTGGGTTTGTTTTGTTTGTTTGTTTGTTTGTTTGTTTGTCTGTTGGTTTCCAAAATTACTCAAGATTTTTATGAAATTTTTACGGACAGATTTTTATGAAATTTTTAGAGAAGGTGGGTATTAAGTCAAGGAACAGGTGATTAAATTTTAGCATATCTAGGCCAAAGTACTGCTGAGATATACCCCAAAGTTCAACATTTCAAGTCTTTCCAATGGGCCGGAGTTCCAATCGCCGTGCTTTTGGGTTTTGCTGCTCCCTGGCGGAGGTCTGCGCTCTCTGAGTACTTTTCTAGTTTTTAAAGTGGTTTTGGTGTCTAAGGTAATTTTAATTCCAAGATACATGAATCCCTCTTCTGCATTAATAAACGGGGGTTGTATGATTGGTTTTAGTCTTTCATTCTTATTCAAAAATAGTATGGAAGATTTTGAGTCATTTATTTTATAGCCAGAAAATCGCCCAAATAGTTTAATTTGTTGCATTAGGTTTGGTATGCATAAGGTTTGGTATGCTAGTAGACAGCCTGGTTAAGAAAACTATCAAATCATCAGCGTACAAGGCCGGTCTATGTTCTTGTTCTCCTAACTGGATACCAGACAAGTCTGTTCGTGCTCTTATTATCATAGCCAAGGGCTCTATAGCCATTATGAATAACACTGGCAATAGTGGGCATCCCTGGCGTGTGGAGTATTCTGATGTAATTGGTTTTGAAACAAATGTTATTTGTTAAAAAACTGGCCATAGGTCTAGTATACAAAATTTGAATCCATTTAAGAAAGTAATTTCCAAATCCAAATCTCGGTAGAACTTTTAAATAAATATGGACATTCTATTCTATGCCTGACCAGCATCCAGTGATAATAAAGCTGTATCTTCAGCATCAAATTTGTCACAAATTAAATTGAGAACTCTTCTAATATTATGAAACCCTTGACGTTCTGGCACAAAGTCATTTTGATCATTATGAATGAAGTGTGAAATATGGGGGTCCAGTTTTCTTGCTAACAATTTACAACGTTTTTAGTGTCGACTCCCATCAGACTTAATGGTGTAAATGCAGAGGTGTATAATCCAGGTTCAGAAAGTAAAAGTCCATCCCAGGATATTGTTCCAGCCACAATAGACCTGTCAGTTAGCCCTATTCTTCAGCTGGGTGGTAAAACTAACAAATGAAATCTGCTGACAGGAGTTTACGAGTGGAATGAAAACATGGTAGGATTTTTACTTTCTGACCCCTGGATTATACACCTCTGGCTAAATGAAGAGCGTTCTGCAGGTCGTTTTCCTGGTTTTAAGACTGGTGTTATTATTGCCTCTCTCAGAGTCGGTGGGAGAGCCCCATTTTGAAATACTTCATCATACGTATTAGAGAGTGGAATTATTAATTTTTCTTGGAAAGTTTAGTAAAATTTGATCGTAACCCGTCTGCACCAAGAGTCTCACCACTATTATTGTTTTTAATGGCTTTTAATATCTCTTCAATGGTTTAACTCCTGTCCAATTCCTTTTTTTCCATCTTCCGTTAGAGTCGGGAATTGAAGTTGATCTTGGAATGTGTCCCGTTCCTCTGAAATTTGAGGACATTTTGATTTGTATAGATTTTGATAAAACTCTCTAAAACTATCATTAATTTCAGATGGATCTACCGTAAAATTCCTGGAAGAGGTTATCCTGCTGTCAATAGCTCTATCACTCTGCATTTTTAAAAATTCTCCATGCCAAGAGTTTTCCAGCCTTCTCCCCTTGATCGTAATAAGATTGCTTCGCCACATTAGACTTCTCGCAGCTGCATCTGAAGATAATTTATTGTATTCAGTTCGCAAACGCAACAGATAATTTCGTTTTATTGGGTCATCCCCGGTGTTTAGGTCCAACTCCAAAGATTTAATCTGTTTGTCCAGCATCTCCATCTGTTTCTTGTGCTGTCTGTTCTTTGTGCTTGTAACACTGAGAATTTCACCTCTAATGTATGCTTTGAATCCCTCCCACCTTATTGAGGCACTAGTTTGATCAGTATTTAACTCAAAGTAATTATCTATTTTCTCCTCCAAGAATTTAACAGTCTGGGTTCTGTAGCCATCTTACTTAAAACCGCCAGTTAGGGGGGTTATGAGTAAGTTTCTCTATGTAAATATTCAATTAAATAGCTGCACGATCACAGATCATTATGCTATCATACTGGCATTTTGTGATCCTTGATAAAAGTTCTCTTGAGACAAGAAAGTAATCTATATGAGAGCAGAATTTATGTATACTGGATTGACAGGGGAATTCTACTTTGTCTGGATTCTGCTCCCTCCACTCTTCCACCGAGTTAATATCTGATATATATTGATTTATTAATTGTCTAGTTTTGACTTTATATATGTCTGAACCTGTTGAGCGATCTAAAGTCGGGTTTAAAGTGCAATTAAAGTCTTCTCCAATTGAATAAAGTCCTTGCAAAACAGATATTGTAAAAAAACAGTTCTTCAAAGAATTTAGGATTATTTACATTTCGGCCATATATAATCACTAGGTTAAATGTAAGCAAGAGATTGTTACCCTGAGCAATTACTTTGTACATACCTACCAGTGGGGTCCTGGATTGGTTTTATCATTTAAAATGGTATAGATAGTTCTATGGATCAGAATTAGTGCCCCTCCGGCATAATTATTGTATGATACATGTGTCACTTGGCCTGACCATCTATTCTTCACAAATTTTATATCAGAAGCTGTCAGGTGTGTTTCTTGAAGGAAAATAATTTTAGATTTAAGATGTTTGATCCTATTTATAACCTGTTTTAGTTTGATCAGCTTCTTGAGTCCCCTGACGTTCCAACTTGTGATTTTTATATCAGAGATATTCTGCTTATTTACTTGTTCCATAAGTGGTACTATTGCTCCGTGATGTGAATGTAATAAGATAAATTACTGATGCTGACTTAATGCAAAGTACATGAAAGTTCTTAATAAGAAAAAAAAAGAAAATAAAAATAACGAAACAAGAAAAAGCCATCCTGGCATTGACACAAAACACTCAAAGTCCCCCTCCCTTACTCAGAGCAGCGAACTGGGTCTTGTGCTAATCCACTCTACAAGGAGAGTACCAGAACTATAAGGACCCAACTTCAAAAGCAACAGAGGTGTCCGCTAACCACACATTTACCATATTCAAAAACATAATGAACCCATACAAAAAGTAAACAGATCAGATTAGCCATTAGGTTATTTGACAGCATTATCTCTTATAAGTGTTCTTTCTGGCACATAAAAGGTCTCTTTGAAAAAATAAAGGTTTCACCAAGGTAAATAATTGAAAAACATTTAATTTAAATGTTCCAATACTTTTCTCATGCATTTGTTGGCAAATTTGAGAGTCTTTGTCGAACTTTGTCCTTGAAGGCCTAGGTCTTTCCTGGGTGCTGTTTGGTAACAAAATGTGATTACAGTCACCTACCAACATCTGTTGTTGCAAATCATATCATTATTTAAATATTCTTTATGTCATTCCTAGTTCTAAATCATCCCCTATGCCAGCTTTTTTGGAAGATGCTGTAGGCAAGAATGGATGCACAATATTTACAAATGTGTATCCCAGTATAAGGTACAATCGTAACTTGTTTGGCTCGTTGAAGTAGTTATCCACAATATTGCTTCAAAAATGGATATTTTTCCTCAAAAATGCTCAATTTGGTACCTGAGTTTTCCACTTCTAGGTGGCACTGTAGCCATATCGATAAAATTTGTGTGCTCAAACTCACGATTTCTCGGGCACCATTCTGTCAAATTTCATCCAATTCTGAGATGTCAACTCCGCTGCCAGTGCCACTCTCAGAATATGGCTCTTAATAACTAATCATTATTAAATCATGAGAAATTGTAGGCTCCTTAGTTTTTACTGATTTAAATGAAAAATACTGGTAGGCAGTATGTAAATGAAATTATTGTAGTATTAATTCTCCACTCTGCTTTTGCCCTGGGACAATTACTGGCCTGTGGTGCGGACATGCTCCCATCCTCTCCAGTCACATTACAAAATGGCCTGCCCCTCTTCAGCTTTGGGCAAGAACCTTCTCTCTTCTATGACCATATTCTTGTTAATAAATACTCCCACATGGATTGTACACGGTATCTGCATTTGGTTCCTTGTCTGGATCATAACAGTCATGGCTTTCAAAAAGGAGTAATATATGCCAGAAAATTGCCAAAGAGGCAACACGACCACAGAAAGAATATCTCCCTCCTGCAATTAACAAACGGTGTCATTCAAAGACGCTTTCAGTCCAAACTAAAGTACACAGGCTACGTTCCATTAATAACTGCGAGGTAACTGTATTCATTTTCACATGCAGTACCAAATGTCATCAAAAGATGGCAATGTGGTACGAGTTATAGACCCTAGAGAGTGCAAGTGTCTCAATGAAGCTGATCATCAATTGTAATTCTTGAAGAAATTCATGAGAGGGGAAATGACATTCACAGTAAGGTCTGTATTTCGACTTTGACAAACTTACTGCTACTTGAGCTGTCTACCAGCATAGACATGAGCTCAAAGTATCAATTAAATACCTAAGTTGATTTCAATATGGTATTTGCCTTTGGAATCTCTTGCTGCGTAGCCCAAAGAGCTGTCCCTGGCTGTGATGCAAGCCATTGCGGAAAATAAAAACAATCTTAGATTAAAATATACTTTATTGAACCCCATGGGATAATTCGCCCTCTGCATTTGACCCATCCTATGATTAGGAATATGAACATAAACAAGAACACAAAACCAGAACCATAACATAAACATCAAGATCTAGGGAGATGTGCAAAATTGTCTGTATTTTTACATGGTTCTTGAATATCTTTTACTAAATCGTAGATGAAATTCTACTCTTCAAGCGTTCTTGATTGTTTTATTTTAAATCGTCATCACATTTTTAAAATGTGATGGTGTACAGAGCCAAAATGTTTAAAATAGTGTCACAGGCCAAATACTTATAAACCTGACTGGATTTTTAAACATCTCAAGAAAATTAGAAGTAAACAGCCAGTCCAAAAGTTTCATAAGTTATTGATCGGAAATTGATCTGTCTGTATCAAAGAAAACAGTTCCTTTACATCGAGGGCTTGGAGCACAATGGTTATATGTCCAAATTTTGTGATTTTGAGATTTTTACCCCCTGTTACAGGTTTCTGTCAGCAAATTCTTGAGCACAATAAATGTATGACCATCTGCCTTATATTTAACCAGAATTCACATTTTCTTTTTGTGGTATGTCCAACAAAATCTGATGAAATGAATTAAACATTTACATTTTGATGAATGAACATGAATTGTATCACAGAATCATCTGTCTTCCATTGCAAACTTAACTCCAACCTATCACCATTATGTCAGGTGACATGTCCATTTTTGAAAGTTTTGGCCAAGATGTTGCAGTGCCATACCAATGAAAACTTAAATGTTCTTCTGCACCATGCAGCAAAAGAGTAACTTATATAAAAAAATTATATAAAATACCTGATTTAATAGAACACTTGCAAACCTTAAAATCCATTTTTCTCAAAACCTCTAAGATGGACATATACAGTGCCCTCAATAATTATTGGCACCCCTGGTTAAGATGTGTTCTTTAGCTTCTAATAAATTCATTTTGTTTTCTAAATAATATAGGACCACAATGAAAAAAAGAGGAAAATCAACCTATAATTCAAGTGCATTTATTCAGTGGGAAATAAATCTCACATTTAGATATAATTCTTTTACATCAAATCATGTGTGCCACAATTATTAGTACCCCTGGTGTTAATACTTTGCCAACAAAACAGCACCAAATCTTCAACTATAATGTTTCACAAGATTGGAGAATACAGAGAGAGGGATCTTTGACCATTCCTCTTTGCATAATCTCTCTAAATCATCCAGCATCCTGGGTCCTCTCCTCTGCACTCTCCTCTTCAGCTCACTCCACAGGTTTTCAATGGGGTTGAGGTCTGGGGACTGAGATGGCCATGGGAGGAGCTTGATTCTGGGTCTGGTGAACCATTTCTGTGTAGATTTGGCCACATGTTTAGGGTCATTATCTTGCTGAAAGACCCAGTGACGACCCATCTTCAGCTTTCGGACAGAGGCCACCAGATTTTGATTTAAAAATTCCTGGTATTTCAAAGCGTTCATGATGCCATGCACCCTAACAAGGTTCCCAGGGCCTCTGAAAGAGAAACAGGCCCACAGCATCACCGATCCTCCCCTATACTTCACAGTGGGCATGAGGTGCTTTTCTGCATACTCGTCTTTTGTGTTACACCAGACCCACTTAGAGTGTTTGCTGCCAAAAAGCTCTATTTTGGTCTCATCTGACCAAAGCACACGGTCCCAGTTGAAGTTCCAGTACTGCTTAGCGAACTCCAGACGTTAGTGTTTATGATTTTGAGTGAGAAAAGGTTTTTTCCATGCATGCCTCCCAAACAGCGTGTTGGCATATAGATAGTGCCTGATGGTTGTTTTGGAGACTTTGTGACCCCAAGATGCTACCATTTGTTGCAATTCTTTAACAGTGAGCTTTGGAGAACTATTTATTTCTCTGACCATCCTCCAAATAGCCTTGTGTCCTCATCTAAGCTTGTTTACCACTGTTCCAGTTGTTTTAAACTTCTTAATGATTCCTCTGACAGTAAACATGGGCAGGTGCAGGCGAGTGGCTATTTTCTTGTAGCCATTGCCGGACTTGTGAAGGTCGACACACATCTGCCTTACTTGAATGGTGTGTTCCTTTGTCTTTCCCATGTTGAAGAGTGGATAAGAGAAATGGCCTCTGTGTCACATCATATTTATACCGGAGGGAAACAGGAAGTGATGATTTACAAATTAAATGTTCCTAGATACTCTGATCAGCTTTGTAAACTACTATAGAAATGACAGAAATACTTCAATTATATTTAATTCCTGGAAAATTGTGAGGGGTGCCAATAATTGTGGAACAGGTGATTTTATGAAAAATAATTATTTCTTAGTCAGAGATTGTTTTGCCCGTTAAAATTCACTTGAGTGGAAGGTTACGTTTTTCTACAGTTTTTAGTGTGAGAGTATGCTTCTGCAATAAAAATTGAATTTATTTTAAGGCTTTTAGCACATCTTAACCAGGGGTGCCAATAATTATGGAGGGCGCTGTAACTACTGTGCTCTGACCCCTTGACATACATATGCTCATTCAGTAGTCTTGATGCAGTCTAAAAGACCACCCCTTCAGTGTCAATCAAATTTAAAACTACAGGGTAGAAGCATTCTTTGTTCAAAATGAACCAATAGTTTCTCTTTTGCCCACTTATGGTAACATCCGCCAAGTAAAACTAAAACCTTCACACACCATACTATGATGCATCATTTTTACAACTGAAGGACAGAGAATGAAATCATGGAAAGACTCTGCATCGCACTAATTATGATAAATTGTGAGTAATATTATGAGCACCTCTCATTATTAGTGTTATTTTCTGATTGCAAGTGTCTCGAATATTTTATTCATGTGTTGGTTTTTTATCTTTCATCATACAGTGTCCTCCAGTCAAGTCAGGGATACATCCACCGAGGCTACTGTATCTAGGCTGGTCCAGCTAGGGGATTCAGTTACACTGCACTGCGATGTAAAGCACGACAGAGAAACCGTATGGCATGGGCAACATTGTGGAAAAGTTCCATTTATCATCATCGCAGCAATAGGCGGAATTCTATTAGAAGGCAAGACTGAGACAAAATATTTCAGAGGCTTTGACCTTCGATTCAGCGTTAATCTGAATGCAGGCAATAACTCAGTCTACCTTAAGATAGCAAATGTCACAAAATCTGACTTGGGACTTTACTATTGCATAACAAACCCAGGTGTGCCAATGCTCACTGGAAGTGCTACTATGCTAGTTCTTGCAGGTAATGTATCAATAAAAAGGCTCGGGCGTCTTTGTTCTGGAAAACTGTGAGTGGTAATGGAATTTTCATTCTTGTGCTATTGTTACATTTTTCAGAAAATGCCAACATCTCTGCAACTTTGTCCAATAGTTCAAGAGAGTTCACAGGCTGTACTGAGCCGAAGGAAAGGGTTGTGGCGCACCACTGGGTTCTCTTAGTCATTTTGTGTCCAGTATGTATCATGGTGGGCGCACTGCTCCACTTTGCCTGCCTCCACAGGAAATATCACCAAAATGGCAAGTTTTTTTTCTCCAATCTTGAATTAAACTATTAATTACTGCATTTATCTTCATTTCACAGGTATCTTCCTCTTCTTGTTTTCTTCTTTTGTTATAATTATTATTTTGTTAATGTATTAGTGTTTGTTCTTCTTCCTCTAATTTCTGTGGTAAGTAATAGCAAACCTAGCCACCATTAGGCACCATTCTTACACGGAGTCACTTTTGAGGGATCCTTTTTTGCATTTTATGACTTAATTCCAGGAGAATTTGGTCAATGTGCAAAATGTCAATAAAACAGCAAGTAGTGATTTTAAAGTCCTTTTCGACCTGTTTTCAGTTACAAGGAAACATTAAGTAGTGTTTTAACAATTTTAGTATTTTGTAAATGAAATCAGTCTTAAACGCGATGTCTGCAAAGTGCTCCACTGAAGGTGGGACAGGAGCATGATCTCCACTGTATAACATCACCTCTTCTTTTAATTGCGCTAATAACAGGGGGTTTCTTTGGAACTGACGACACTAATCATTGGATTTTCAAAAAAACAATTTGTCCAATTCATTCTAACCTAAAATTGGACTCCAGTTGTTAAAGAGCCCAAGATCTCTGTTTTCTGAGCCTCATCATCCACCATGCATTTTCAGCCTGAGACAGGTCTGAGCTGTAGACCAGTCTAGTACCTGCTCTCTATGAATACAAAGCCACGCTGTTGTGTGCATAGTTTGGTTTGCCATTATCTTGCAGAAAAAGACAACATCCGAAGGCTGCGCATGTTGCTCCAAAATGCACATGTACCCTTCTGCATAAATTACACCTTCACAAATATGCAAGTTGGCCTTGCAATTTCAGATCATGACAGACTGAAAGCTTTTGAACATGTCTCAGATAACAGTTAGGATGAAGCCCCCTCTCTTTAGCTCTGAGAGCCTGGCATCCATTATTTCCAGATAGACTATTAGACCACTGCACAGCAGTCCATTTCTGATGAGCGACGAGCTTGAGCCCAGGGAAGTTGATGCTTTTGGATTGTGTTGATACATGGCATCCTCTTTATTTAGATCCCACAGTAACCCCTGTACAGGAGGCACAAACCAACTGTCCATTTAAAGGGTCTGAGCCTCAGCCCCAATGGTTTACCCATAAGTGAATTACAGAGAACTCTAGACTCTTAACGTGAATATGATGATGCCATGGTGAAGTCTGTTCACTGACACAGGTCCTCTGAAGTATTTATGATCCCATCTGATAAAGTCCATAACAGAAGCATGTATGTGTATCTTCCATCTGAGGGCTCAAGTGTTACGCACATCCAACATTGGTATTTGCCCAGGTTTTTTACACAAGAAGATTTCTTTAGGTTTTTGTAGTCTTTTCTCTATATAATAGACTCATCAGTGGTGAGGTCCCTAAATTCTGTGCAATCACATGATGAGATACTTGGTTCGTAAACTGTTTGACTATTTGCTCAGGCAGCTTTTGGCAAGGTAGTAAACCACAAATCATCTAGCTGTAAACAACTGATCCTTCTGTCATTGCTCATTTTATACCCGTTCATAATTGAATCACCTGTTTAAGTGTGGATTGTTCCAACCTGTTTAAGTGTGGATTGTTTCTGAGGGTTCCGTGACTCTTCCAGTCATTCCTGTCCCCTCTTCCAGTTGTTTTTGAATGCGCTGCAAGTATAAAATTTGGGATTTGTGTATTTGTAATTTACAAAAAAGTACGTACACTTATTGAGATTTTAGATTGATTTTTTTCTTTTTTTTTCAACAAAATGTTGGTAAAAGAGAATATTTAAAAAAAACTTAATTCCGTTTATACTTGAATTTTGCATGTTCCAATTCTTATGGAATTAAGTTTGTACAACCCAAGTCCAATGAAGTTGGGACTTGTGTAAAACATGAATAATAGCATACAATGATTTGCAAATCATTTTCAACTTATATTCAACTGAGTACACTACAAACACAAGATATTTAATGTTCAAACTGATAAACTTAAAATATTAACTCATTTTGAATTTAATGCCAGCAACACGTTCCAAAAAAGCTGGGACAAGGGCATGTTTACCACATTGTTACATCACCTTTCCTTTTAACAACACTCAATAAGTGTTTGGGAACTGAGGACCCTAATTGGAGAAGCTTTGTCGGTGGAATTCTTTCCCATTCTTGCTTGATGGACAGCTTCAGTTATTTTACGGGGTCTCTGTTGTCGTATTTTGCACTTCATAATGCGCTGAACATTTTCAATGGGAGACAGGTCTGGACTGCAGGCAGACCAGTCTATTACCCACTGATCCTTTTCCTCTTTAGCCCAGAGGACAATACGTCCATGATTTCCAAAAACAATTTGAAATGTGGACTCGCCAGACCACAGCACACTTTTCCACTTTGCGTCAGTCCATCTCAGATAAGCTCGGGCTCAGAGAAGCCGGTGGCGTTTCTGGGTGTTGTTGATGTATGGCTTTCACTTTGTATGGCAGAGCTTTAACTTGCACTTGTTGATGTAGCGAATAACTGTGTTAACTGACAATGGTTTTCTGAAGTGTTCCTGAGCCCACATAGTAATATTATTTACAGAATGGTGCCGGTTTTTAATGCAGTGCCGCCTGAGGGACTGACGGTCATGAGCATTCAATGTTTGTTTTTGACCTTGCTGCTTACGAGTAGATATTTCTCTGGGCTCTCTGAACCTTTTGATGATATTATTGACTGTTGATGATGAAATCCCTAAATTGCTTGCCACTGCACATTGAGAAACTTTGTTCTTAAACTTTTGGAAGATTTACTCAAGCAGCTGTTCACAAAGTGGAGAACCTCGCCCAATCCTTGCTTGCGAACGACTGAGCCTATCAGGGATGCTCCTTTTATGCCTAATCATGACACTGACCTGTTTCCAATAAACCTGTTCACCTGTGGAATGTTCCAAACAGGTTGTTTTTGAGCATTCTTTGGCTTTCCCAGCCTTTTGTTGCTCCTGTCCCAGCTTTTTTGGAATGTGTTGCAGGCATCAAATTCAAAATGAGTGAATATTTACAAAGAAACAATAAAGTTTATCAGTTTGAACATTAAAAATCTTGCCTTTGTAGTGCGCTCAATTGAATTTAGGTTGAAAAGGATTTGCAAATCATTGTATTCTGTTTTTATTCAAGTTTTACACAATGTCCAAGCTTCATTTGAATTGGGGTTTGTAGTTACACTATGTGAAAATGACAGAATTATTCATGCAAATTCCTTTCATTACTGGGGACCTCATTGTTTTGCTCATACTGTATATGATAGGTTTGGAATGCAAAGTATTGCCAGCATGATATAATTTTTGCTTGAATGTTCTGTTTGATGTAACTGCTTGTGTAATTTCAGGGTTAAAACCTTGTGAGAGATGGAAGACATCCATGGAGACAAACACAGAGAAGGAAGAGGTATTTAATCACTCACTGCAACTCTCATCACATAGACTTCAATTACCCTTCAATAATACTTTCCCTATAATGGTTGTATCATTTTAGTTGGAAAATGTATAAAGTATTCAGTAGAGTCAACAAAACTAAAATTTTCCTCAAAATAAATATTTATTTGCCATATGGGAAACGTGCAATATGCGGTGTAGCGGTGTTTTGTTCATAATGCATACCAATTTTGACTCTAGACTTCTCCTGCTTTTATTTACTCAGCAGTTGGAAGCAATGCATGTGTTTCACGATCGTTTAAATGAAGTTAGATCATTTTAAACATCTTTATGCAATTACATTGCTTTCCACCCCTCCAAGGACTCCATAGCCTACTAGTTGATTGAATAATTGCTGACTACAGCAGAGGAACCTAAATATGAATCTTAAACACACACCGAATGCGTGAGAGTTCACAGGTATGCGTTATAAATGAAAACTGGCCACACCTGATAATGTTGAGAGTTTTCAGAGTTTCTGTAATGGTAATTTAAATGAATGATTGAAAACAGCTTGTGACCAATCATTAATTTTAAGGGATTGTTTCGAGCCTCCCCAGTTGCCAGTTCACGAGCCACCACTGATACACACACACACACACACACACACACACACACACACACACACACACACACACAAACATAAGGTGTCTTTTCACAATACTGGAAAGATTTCAGGGGTAGTAGTTGTTCATTGTTTTATTATCAGTTTATCAGCAAATAATGATTGATGCCTTAAATTCATTTTAATTTTGTTTAGCACACATAAGAGATACAGTTGGGATAAAACTACAGCTTGAAACCTAGTAGATTTTTTATAAATCAAATTGATTGAATTGATTTTTGGCTCAAATTAGGACACCAAAATGTGACATCAGAAATAAAGTTTTATCAAAAAGGATGTGGGAAATTAAAATTAGTAGGCCTAGTATCATATGCATTAGACCACAGATTATTTACTCGCAGTCCAGTGGATAAATTCCACTTTGTTACCAAGCATTTCTGGTCAGAACGTGGGGCGATATCAGACTGAAATTATCGGGTTACAGTTGTTGCACTGAAAAAAATGTTTTGTTGAATGAACATAATTTTTTTAAGGTAAGTGGTTGCACAAAATATTTTTATCTGAAGCTAGATATTTTTATTATGTGGACTATTTGAAATTATTTACATTTTTTAAGTGGAGTTAAATGACACACCTATTTCTGTTAAAATACGCTTAATTAATATATGGAACATTTACTAGGGGTCAAAATCACTTTTTCAGTGTGCCTGACGTGTCTGCTGTGCTAACAACTGTTACCAAGGCAAGCAGGTCTTGAGTGAGTGGCACTGCTCAAATCTACTGCTACTCCACAGAAGAACTGACTTTCCTAAGGCCCATAAACCAACTTTGTGACCACTAATTACCGTCGATTCTGAAAAATATCAACTCAAATACTAAAAATCATGTCGTGTCCACTAAATCACAACCCTTAGCAAAGACAAAATAAGATTTTTATTCTTTGATTATGTACATCAATTTATTGATTTTTCATGTCCTTTGGAATGACACTGTGCACACATTTTATCGGCAGCAAAAGTTTTCCTATGTGCTGCTGAGAGTCGGCTGATATCTGTGACCATACCTTTCATGTCCACAATTTTGCATGCTGCATCGACCGTTAAGTGAAAAGGGAATTATGATAAACATCTTCTGAATCCATCCTTACTCATGATCATCCTTCAGCAATTGGCCATCCTCCCAAAAGGTAAGACTCCTATTTTCATGACATTTCCATATAATTTGCTTCATTGATTTCATATTTTAGGATTATATGATCTAATACATACGATTCCTTATCATGCACTGATGGATTAATTCTTAGCCATTTCTTGTCAACCGTAACCCATCGTGATGAAAGTTATGCTTCAGAATAACGTTATCCAATAAAATATTGCATGAAGTAGTTGTACAGTTGACGTTACCCGTAAGCAGGGATGAAAACTTTAAAAATTCAACATGAATCACCATTTTCTTGCTTGTTTCACGGTCATGCTTTTGGTATCGTGAAAAGACACACACACACACACACGCACACACACACATATACATATATATTTAAAATTCTTGGAGGTGCAAGGTTTCAGTCGCTTGCCCACAACTGGCACGGAGGACAGGAAATTGAGGACTGAACTCAAGTGCAAGGATGGATTCAGTTGTAGGTTTATTACTATGCCGAACGCGCAAAAAAAAAAAAAAAAAAAAAAGGAAATGAGGTTCCTTAAAGAAAATAGACTCGATGGCTAAGTGTAGCAACACTATATTACAAATAGAAAACAAAATAGGAAACAAGGTCCTTTCAATAATATAGTGTTGGAACTACGCAGCACGAAGATCAATGGTTTAGTTTTATAATAATAACACCCAAATATGGCTAACAACAGCAATGGTACTGGCGTGTGGCTAACGCGACTTTGGAGAGAAGGAGTGTGAAGCTCTGACATTTCTATCTGCAGCAACCACTCAGCGGCAATGAGAAATAGATGATCATAGTGGACTGATGAGTGGAGTGCCATCCAGGTTTTATTTGGCCGGCGCGCGGGACGGCAGGAGGCGAGTCCTGACCGAAGGGCACTATCTATTAAAGCTGAACAATACCATTTATATGAATCTCACAAAAACAAAGTAAAATACAATTTAACAAAAGTATTTTTTTAAGGCATTTCATTTGAGATTAAAGTTCAAGGAGAGGAGCATGAGACAAAAGATATAGTGTGCAGTAATGAACCAGCGCACACATATGCATTTACTGCTGATAATTGATGATTTGGTCTAAGTTTTTGTCAGTAATCCCAATGTACTGCAACCGTAGCTCTGAACCAGCAGCCTTCTTCATTTAGGCAGAAACAGTTGGTGCCACTGTGCTATATCTGAAAGAAAGAAGAACGATATGACAGTTCAAGAGTTGTATTCATTGCTGTAAGCTAACATTATTATACTACATAGAGGGGTATGACAGCATACTTGGTAATGCAATATGATGCAATAATGTGGAAATGCACAATGTAAAATGATCAGGGATGTGAAGTCTGAAAGTAAATTAAGTTCTGCAATGTTTTTCTTTTACAAATACAGAAATTTCTCTCAATTTTCAGAATAAATACTTCCGAAAGTGTGAAAATGCAAAGTACTGGGGAGGAAACTGATTTTCAGGCCCTGCGTTTTGTATCTCTTAAAATTAAATTATAATTACTCGGTAAACGCAGTATGGCATGTGAATACATAAATCTGTCATGGTATTTGTAAAATATAAACAAAATCTGGGGAGGAGAGATAAAATATTCTGTGAAAAAATATAGGAGTACTGTCAGGTTGCAGTTACAACACATTTTACAAGCATTCAAGCAGCTTTCTTTAAATGCTAGTCATCTCCAAACCTCGCATCGCAGTCTCACAGTTTTATTCAAATAAATTGTTCATTATTGTTTCTATAATTTTTTTGTATTAATTATTTGTATAATTTTCTATTAATACATGTATTGTCGATTTTTTTTTACAACATACTTTTATTTGAATTAAATGAAATACATGGCCACATGGAAGTACTTATCAGCAAATGTATAAAAACAGTAAAATGATCCTAGGATTGGATGCAAATTCTGTTTACTTACATTCTGTTTTCATTGATTGCAGGAGGAAGATTGTGTTATTTATGCAGCAGTAAAATTGCATTCGGGACCACCTCCCCAAACAAGGCAAACACAGGACTCAGAATAATACTGACAACGTAAAAAAAAAAAAAAACCTGCAAACTGCCTCTACTAATTTATTACCTGATGTAAATATGTCATTTATATGTTTTAAGAAAAACCTATTCGGCACTAAGATAAATTATACTGTACTTGTGCTTTAAATTTTCCCAGGATTTGTATTTTAGTATCATACAATAAAGCAACTAGCCCCTCCCCCCCAAAATGGGCTCTAAAAAACATGCCATCGTCTTTAGCAATTGCGAAAGTGATAAAATTGCTGTGCATTATGAAATTATCGTTGTATCATCTTTTAATAAATGCTTTTACCGTAAGCTGAAGTGGGAAGCATGTTTGCCACAAGACAGCAACTACCACTAAAGAACAAATGTTTTTATGGTCTCACAATTTATGAGTAAATAAGCCCATGGAATAAAATATGAGACCAGGGAAAATAACCTCCCACAGGTTGGGTTTTTTTGGAGTCACAGCAGCTTCTTTTAAGTAGCCTCTGACCTTGATCTGAATCCAGCTTTTGAGAGATATGGAAACGCATCGAGATGAAAGGGACCTCTGGGTGCACAGAAAACAACAGTGATGTGCAACAGTAAAGATTGTTGTTATTGTCTGTGATGTGTTTGAAATGGCAGGCACACCACAGTGCACGTATCTTTTAAAACCGCAAAGCCCAGTCCTCATATCGAACTTTCCAACCACCACTGAGCCGCAGCAAGACTGCTGGCAGGTGTGTGACAGGATGTGCACCAGAAAAGCTTCTAAAATTATGCTGTTTCTTTAAATTCTGAAAAAAGGCATTTTCCTCTACAGGACACCACTATGATTATGTAGAGGAAAATCTTTCGCCGCATCTGGGCAACCCTATAGTGTGCTATTCTAAGCTATACAATTTGTAGATTAGATCAAAGTGTAAACGTGTGTGTATTTTGTGCATTCATGGCATTTGTAGACTACGAGGCTCAACATGGCACATATGCAGCACATTTTAATTTCCCTGTTGGGGTTTATGCCTAACTGTATTGGAGGATAATTTACTCTGAGTATAATATCTGTAATATAGCACAGAGCACAGGGGGCATATTACAGAGCAGAACATTTGACACATATCTGAACAGCCAATATATATTCTGCCATACACCTCCGCACCTGCTTAAAAAAAATTACATTTGACAGCATTTTCTGTTTCCTGTAAGCAAAACAGATGATGATAATTCCTACACCTACCATTTTAATATGAGGGTTTGATATAATGGCCTTACACATGCCAGTAACTCCTGGGGCCTTATTTGCCAGAGTGGCTCCATGGAAGCCTTGCCTGTTACTGAGTGGTATGATCTTGCAGAGGAAGTGAGGAACTCCAAGGAAGTTCAAGAATGCACAAGCCAATTATATTTTGCCAGGTATAATATCTACCATCAGCTATGCGGGCAACACCTCAGCTCTTCCTCAAAGTTCCTGATTTCCAAGCATATAAATTCACTAATATCCACCATCTTTTAGCCTTAACCTTAGTCACAAAGTAATTTTAACAGCATTACATCATTTGAAGTCAATCCCGACGATGTGGAGACCCTAACTGTTTTTTTTTTTCAATCAATTTTCTTCTTATTACAATTATTCTGACATTGAGATCTAAGAGAAACATGGCAAAAAGTTATATTTTGCATTAATTGCCAAATATATCAACAACCCATGCGCCAATTTTGGAATTACTGTGTCAAGCACTGTAGCTTAACGATCAGTTTAAAGTTGCACTGACATTTCTTGTCATTACTTATGAACTGTGACTTGGAAATTGAACCTGGATATCAATAGAACCCATAAGTCATGCTGTGTCCAATGAAGCCTAAAAATTTTCCTGATAAGTCTGATAAGGCTGCAGTTAGACCAGGAGTGTGTTTTTCAAAGCTTAGAGTGTGTGTTTGGGTTTGCTTGCCGCTGCTGTGAAACTACCATTTTACTTATCCATGACCAGGGCCAGCCGAGTACTTTGCCAATGTGTGGGTTAGCTCTCTGATGTTACTGCGGTGAAAGCAATCGTGAAAAGCACAAGCTATAATGTGTCTGGTATAACAAATGATTTCTCTGAATTCCCCTTTTAAAATTGTTCTGGCTGATAAAAAGCCAAAAAAAAAAGTGGAGATAGGATACGGAATTCTTTCTGGTACAAGTTATCAATTCACTAGCTCCACGTAAGCAACGCTTACACTGTCTGTGTGTTTTTGCTACAAGCTTGTTCAGTAGCTTGGTGTTGGAATTGAGTTTTTTTTTTGTGGAAATGGTCATCTGTGTCATAATCTGTATTTTCTGGCTTAGTTATGTTCATCATTTATTGTTTCATTTATCATTCATGTGTTTAGGGTTGCACCCCATCTGCCCCAGTCGCGTCATGTATGTCTTCCATGTGATTTAAGCTATGCACTTCCCTGTCCGCGTTCGTGCATTTATTCGGGTATTTCCATGGGTTTCCGCAAATCTTCTTTCACGTCTCGTTTCCTGTTTTTCCCGCTATTAATGTATTAACTTATTAATTAAGACTAATACTTCATGTTATGTTATGTCATTACTAACATAGACTAATATACTCATCCTGAGTACTTTTGTGTATTAATATTCACCTGGCATGTAATAGTGTGTAAATATCACGTTGTTCATTTTTTACTAATACTCTTTACATTCGCTCTAGTCTGTAAACTCCGCCCTCCTGTTTCCTATCCCTGACTCTGCTGATTACTGCAATCTCCTGCACCTGTTTTACCTCGAGCTGCCTCCCGTTCTATTATGCACTTAGGCAACTCCCTGATTGGAGTCTGTTTTCATGTTTAGGATTGGTTTGTCCATTGTGATGCGTGAAAATGGTTTGTTTTTCCCTCGTGTGCTTATTAGATTTGAATGTTTAGCAACTCCCTCCTGTCGTTTTCCCCACCTAGTTTTGTAATTTCCTTGGGTATATCATGTACTCAGTTCACTGCAGATTTCCGTCAGATCTTCATTCCTTTTTCTCCTTTGCATGTGCTTTGTGCCAGTATTCTTGTTTCGATTCCCGTGTAGAACTATATAGCCTGTGTCTGACTGATTACTCTTTTGCCTAGCCCTTTTGTTTTGATTGCTGCATTTATTGATTCTCGTGTACAAACCTTGCCTGCCTGACTACGTCTCTGTGCTACCCCTGGCTTCCCGACCCATTGCTTGAATAAACGACAACGGTTTTGGATTTCTTGACTCGCATTTGGTTCTTCTGTCTGGCATGTCAGAAAGATCTGACCAGAGGATGGAACCAGCGAGTGACCCACTGCAGGCAGTAGTGATCCAGCAGGGAGCAGTACTCGAATCTCAGCTACGACAACTGCTGGCGATTATGCAGCATCTGCAGGCTCTGACCCATTCCGTCAGCAACCTAACGATCCAAGCAATGGCTACACCATCAGATGGTACGCCACAACCCTCAGCTCCACCTGTGCCCACGTGTCAAGCTCCTTCCGCACCGGAGCCCCGTCTACCACCCCCTGAGAGGTACGCAGGCGAATCAGGTACCTGCCGTGCCTTCCTGACGCAGTATAAGCTCATCTTCCAACTCCAGCCAGCGACCTTCCCACCAGAGCAATCCACGGTGGCCTACATTATCACCCAGCTTACCGGGAGAGCCAAGCAGTGGGCTACGGTGGCGTGGGAGGCTGGATTACCATGCAACGATCTGCGGAATCACTGGTCGAGGAGATGACGAGGATTTTCAACCGGTCCAAACATGGTCATGAGGCAGGGTGGGAGATCCTCCACATCCCCCCCCCAAGGGGGCCAGAACAGTCTCAGACTACTCCATTGACGGATGGGGAAAGGCCTCCCTGTACGATGCCTTCTTTAATGGACTATCTGACCTGGTGAAGGATGAACTGCTGACTCGTGACCTGCCCGAAGATCTCAATCGGCTCATGGAGTTGGTCATCAGAGTGGACGCACGCCTGGAAGAGATGAGCAGGGTATGTCAGTTCCGTGGAAGGGTGGCCGACCCGATATCCACACCTCAGAGCAAGTCTCCATCTCCCTCCAGTGGCGACAGAACCTACGCAGGTGGACCGGCCTCGGATATCCATTGCAGAGAGGCAGAGGCAGAGAAGAAAGCCTGCTTTTACTGTGGCAGTGCCGAACATCAAATTAGGCATTGACCAGTAAAAGCCAATGCCCACCATTGATGAGAAGACCATTGGTGGGTGTACTCCCTGTCGAAACCTCCTCTAAAAGCCACACCTGTCTGCCTGTAACCATCAAATGGGATGGAGGGTGACGAAGGACCACAGCCCTCATTGACACTGGGGCAGAGAAGAGCTTCCTGGACGCTAGTGTGGCGAGTCGATGGGGGACTCCGACGCAACAGGTTGAACGTCCATGAATAGCCAACTCACTCAAAGACCAGAAGAACAGCACTAATACCCATTCCACCATCCCGCTCAAACTGCTAGTTTCCAGCAATCATCCGGAGAAGATCCAGCTCTACATCATCGACTCGCCACATGCATCAGTGAATCTGGGCCACCCCTGGATGAGGACCTACAACTCAGAGATTTACTGAGAGAGACACGTGTTCCGGGCCTGGAGCCCATCATGCCTATACAGATGTCTTGGTCAAGCCCTGTTCAGAAGCAAGAACCTGAGGAGAGCCCGGACTTAAGCAAAGTCCCAACAGAATACCATGACCTAAAGGAGCCCATCTGCAAGTCTTGTGCCATCGGCCTCCCACCGCACCGGCCGAGTGCCTGTGTCATTGACCTTAAACCAGGGACCACACCACCCAGAGGATGACTGTTTTCCTTCTCCCGGCCCGAGACGGCGACGTTGGAGAAGTACCTGAGGGAAGCAGTATCTGCTGGCATCATTCGATCATCCTCCTCAGCGGCTGGCGCGGGATTCTTCTTTGTTAAGAAGAAAGTTGGGTCACTCCGGCCATGCATTGATTTCCGGACACTCAATGACATTACAGTTAAGAATCGCTACCCCTTGCCTTTCTTAACTACGGCTTTCAATCAACTCAGTAGAGCCAAGCTATTCTCTAAACTGGACTTAGGCAATGCCTACCACCTGGTGCGTATAAGTGAGGGCGATGATGACAGTGGGTGGTCGTAAATCCGGTCCGGCTGGTGTGTGACCAGTTGCAGGGCGAGTCCGACCAGCATGTCGCCAAGGTGTTTGACCACCAGTCAGCACGGGATAGGTAGCCGAGTGTCTGGACACTGCTTCCTTTGACATCTTGCGTAAAATTTGGGGGTAACGAGCCGAGGATCAGGGTGACTGCGAGTTTGCTCTGTTTGAGAGCCAGGTTGAGTTAGCTTATGGCTTGGGGCATTGACGGAACCAGTAGACTCTCCAGGAAGAGGAAGTTCATGGACATTTAGAATGTCATATTTATTAGACAGCTGGAAATCACACTGAGGAGGGGAGCTAAGAGGACACTTTCTACCGCATTTTTTTTAGTGAATTTTAGACTAAGGTGGCTGGTGAGAAGTTGTGCAGATCAGTCCCTTAGGTTCAGCTCCTTGACATAGCCAGCATTCTCATGTTTTGAGAATCTGTGGCCAGGATGGTGGACTCTACCTCTGCCTCAGCTGAGGGAATGGGAGCTGAGCCAAGAGAGATCATGGGGTTGAGTAGCTGCTCATCTTCCCTGATCGGATTGAGCGTGGAAATTCTGCCTTCCAGTTTTACTACCTTCTGGCTTAGGCGGAGACAGCCAGAGCACCCCGGAGAGGTGAGTGGCGCCATGGAGCAGGCTTTAGGGGGGTAGAAAACAGCTGGCTAGAACAGGGTCAAAAATGACAGGGTACTGCTACATGAACGTGCTGAAGTTGTACAGGTGGCTGTTGATGAATCTCAAATGAAACTTACCCACAAGGACCCACTCAAGGGTCCGCCGCAGTGTTTGAGCTCCAGACTTGGTGGCGTAGGCAGTGCAGTAGTTTCTCAAAAAAATATATTTTACTCATCATACAGAGAGAAAAAAAGGAACAGAAACTAAAAAAAAAACAACCTGGAAAAAAATCAAAGAACTCAAAGAACTCAAGTATTCTAACAATTCCACAAATTCTGGAAAAAATCACTGAGAAAACAATCCAACTAAATTGTATTTTATACAAAAAACATAAGTTCCACAGCCAAAGACTCAGACTTGATCATTTTGGATATCATAACAAATCAGGAACATTTCTGTAAACAATTATACCAGCCACTCAGAACTCAGCAGGGAAGACTATGCTGAAACATGAGGATATCAACAATGAAGACCCAACCCAATACCTTAGTTATCGCCCCCTTTCACTCATGAACTCTGATCTCAAAATGATCTCTAAGGCACTTTCTATTCAAATGGAAAAAGTCATCCCATCACTTATCCTTCCAGACCAAATGGAATTCATTAAAGGTAGGCATGAATCATCTTTCAGACTTCAGAAATCAGACTTTTCAATTTAATCAACATTTCTTCAACTGTAAATCAAGTATTATTCCATTTGATGCAGAAAAGGCATTTGACTGCGTTAATTGGACTGTCCTATTTGCAACTCTAACCCAATTTGGTTTAGGTGAGTTATTCATTCAGTGGAGACAAACACTGTACAAAGTATCAATGGCCGCATTCACTACTGATGGGCTAACAAAGTTTCACACTTCATAGAGGAACCAGGCAAGGATGCCCAAGATCACGATCACTATTTTCCTTTTTCATTGAACCTCTTGCAGCAGCGATTTGGCAAAACCGCAACATCAAAGGAATCCAGACCAATCACACACACTATAAGATCAACTGTCATGCAGATGATGTATTGCTCTTCCAACAAGATGCATCAAATTCACTTAAAGAAACAATTCAGCTTTTAAACTCCTTCTCAAAAATATCAGATTATGCTATAAATTGGGCAAAATCAGCAATTTTATGCAACTAGCAGTAATTGGAATGCTGCAACTCATGATCCACCTCTCCCCCTCACTACTGGTAATATTAATTATCTGAGGATAACAGTTCTCCCAGGCTGCCGGAATAGTTCCATCTGAATTTTGTTCCACTTCTGAAAGCAATAGAGGATGATTTAAACTGCTGGATAAATCTCTGTCATTTGCAAAGTAGCAAAAGTTCAAACTTCCTAAAGTAAACTCCCATTTCAAAATGATCCCTACCCAACCCACCTCTTACTGGTTGCAGCCACTTGACTCAGTAACTACAAATTTTTTTACTGGAAAAATAGAATGGCTCGAATCAAACTGGCTACTCAACAAAAATGCTAAAATGTAGGAGAATTAGAAGCAACCAATTTTTACAACTGTTATCTTGCTAGTTAATTACACTACATCACAAATTGGATTCATCCAAATCGAGAGAACACACCATGGTCAGAAGAACAATCAGAATTTACCAACATCTCATTATCTGATCTCCCATTTCTTAACGCCACCGTAAAATAACACGACCGGTTTAAAAAAAAACAAAAAAAAACATGATCTGAACTATGCTGACAGCCAAGTGTGAAATCAACAAAACTATATGTTACATAACAAATCCCTGTAAATACTCCCCATTAGGGCACAACCTTGACTTCTTACTCAAAAAATCCCCATTTATGGAAACAAAGAGGTATCACACACCTTCGCCGCGTCCCAGAATAACACTTTCATTACTTTTCAGAAGCTGATCCAGAAGTATGGTATCAGTGAAACACAATACATCCAATATCTCCAGATAAAACCTGTATTAAGTTCTAAAATTAACATTGTTGATATCAACCTACTTCCTTTTACTCTGATGGAAGAAATGTATAATCTAACGCATTTCAAGGAAATCTTTTCTTAGTTGTACAAAATAATTTTCACCAAAGACACAACAATATCACTCCCGGTAAACCAATGGGAAAACAATTTATCAATCTCAATCTGGTCTGAAATCTGCAGGAACACCTTCTCAATGACTTACAATACTAACCCACAACCCAGACAATAAAAAGTAATTCACAGGGCACACATTATTCAGCACAAAATGTTTAAAAATGGATTCATTGGCTCAGACAATTGTTACTTGTTGACACTACTTTCTCTCCATCTGGCTTTGTCTCCCAGTTCACCATTCCTGGAAAGAAATTACCCGCAGACTATCACTCATTATGAGTTGTAGCATTCCTCCATCCCCGTCACTTTGTTTACTTGGCGATCTCTCTGCGATCATCCCACCTATCCACAACACCAGACCCATCCTCCTTCTCCTACCCATTGCCAAGAAAACCAATATCCTAAATCACAAATCTAGAGACAAAATTAGTATCACACAATGGCTGAACCACCTCAAAGATGCGTATCCATGGAAATAACTTCACTTGAACTTAAAACCCTGTACTCTGATAACATTTGGTCCATTTTCATTACATCATTGAACCTGTCTGTTAACTGATCTCACTCACTCACTCGCTCACTCACTCACTCTCATCTATTTCTCTCCAATACTCAGACACTCACTTGTCGTATGTATGTACTGTTATCACTTGAATGCATTTTCACTGAAATAATGCATACTGTTTTCACCTATCTGTAATTGTTTCATTAATCTCCTGTTTATGTCGGTACATCCTGTCCTGTCCATGTCTGGTTATGTTGGTCCAAATGCTTCTTAGGTTTATATCTTGTCTATGCTGTCTGTCTGTCTGTTTTGTCTTCTCTGTCTATACCTGTATGTTCTACACTGTCTATAAATATCTACATCTATATCAGTCCCCCATTTGATTATATTATTAGCCTATTGTTTTCTGCCCTTTTATTATTATTCTGATTATTATTATTATTATTCTGTATTTTGCTTTGCTTTGTTACAGCCCTCCCTCAGAGAGGTTTCACCATTATGTTTTTGCATAACATTTGTAATGAAGAATAAACTTGTCCTCCAATAAGGGGGGCAGGTGGTGGGCCAAAAAAAAAAAAAGATTCTACAAAGACAACCTCTAATTTTTACTCTGACGGCACAAGCATCTAATTTATTTGATGCTTGACTGAGTATTTTGTCTGTTGATTCAATAGCAGACCTACAGTGACATGTGTTTAATATTAGTAATGGGAAAACTGCCCCCTTGCTGCTTCACGACTAGCTCCCACAGATGGAGCATAGCATTGTGCCCACATTGGTCCAATGCCGCTGTTCGGTTACTAATTCATCATAAAGGTCTGCGTCATCTGACATATATTTGTTATGATGACCACCCACAGATGGATAGCAGAATATGGCCCACGTTGATCCTATGATGATTTTTGCGGAGTGATGTCTTTGTAGATTTACATAATTTAATAAGACTTTTGGTCTTTCATTGAGAAACCTTAAATTTTGGAGAGTTCCAGATCTTGAATTAAACATCTCATCTCGTTACTAAATAGTGCACTCTAGTGGTGAAAATGTAAATGGCACATGAGACTATGAAGAAGCTTCTCCAGAGGGTGTCCAGAAGCTTGAGTGTTGCGTTTCTTCTCTGTTCTTTGTCTTGTGAAAGTTCCTGGTCATTCTCTGCATCTGTCATTTTCAACATAACTGTGATGCTTCCTCTTGTTGAAATCTCCCCTATCCCCCGCCCCCACATTTTGAAAGAGATTTTTTCTTTTCTTCAAATTCTTATGCCGTGTCTCATATGGACCACTCATCTCACCAGGATCAGCCACCATGTGCACATTGGCCACCCTCAAAATCACAGGTCAGCATTTAAATTTCAAATTACTAACTTTAATCATTCAAATTACTACATTTTTAAAGTGCTTATACACGCATCTTTATCAATTTGTATGTTTATGTTTCTCCTCTTGTTTACAAGGGACTTGATTATGTGTGTGTTCCACAGGAACTAGGGGTTAAACTAGGGGTAGCAAATCTAACAAAAAAAATCAAAGCCAGTGAAAGGTACATTGTTTTTTGTAAACTAATCAACTAAAATTTTTATTCAGCACAGCCTTTTTATATGTATTATCTGGCATTTCCTGCTGGACATCCTTAAAAAGAAATGTTCTCAGTGTAACGTCTATGTAAAATAAATGCACCAAAAAAAAAAAAAAAAAAAGTAAAAAGGACAGTCTGATAATGTGTAAGCATTTAATTATTAAGCATTAAAAAAAAACATTGATTAAATTCTGGCTGATTTCACTTGCTTGAAAGAATGCATTTTTTTTCAACAGCCAGATTTGAAAAAAGTTTCATTCTGCTGCAACTCAAATAAAAAAAGAACATCAGATAAGGAAAAGACAATAAGGCTTAAACTGCTACTGACTCTGTCCTCTCTGCTACAGGTGTCAGACTGGATTAAGTCTGCTAACAGTTAGTAATCCCCATGGGTTTTGCACACAGCAATAATATCAAGGAAGTTACAGACAAATTGTCTATGAAATTTTCCATTTATTAATCCCTAGATTTTCATAATGAAAGATGTCTCCGTGTACCTCTCCCCAAAGCATAACTGTGAAAAGAGGGAAGCACAGAGACTTAAAATTTTGAAACAGTGTGAAAAACACAGAGTACAACTTCAAGGATATTGCAACTTTGGATTGTCTGTCACTTAGTCCCTTGCGTAATACCACTATCTATATCTGTCTCTGTTAATTTCAGATGCCTAATGTCATATGTTTTATGTTTTTTACTTGCTGGAATAGTTCCTTTTATACCTGTGCTTCCATATTAGTTAATTTAGAGTGCTGCTGGATAGGAGACATAGGGATAATGGTATATTTTTTATATCTGTTGGTAGTGCTTATGAAGCGATTCTCTCACTGCAAGTCAATTAAAAATATTCAATTGAATTTTTACTACAAAAGTAGTAAATGTTTACTCCTTAACTGTGGCGTACCGTTCAGGAAGGACACGCAAGAGATGGAAATCCAAATTTAAAAAAATGCCTTTAATGAAGTCCAGGTCAAAGCCAAAAAAAAAAAAAATACAATAGCCAAGCTACAACATGAAATCCAAAAACAGAGTCGACTAGACAGGCAGGGGTCAGAACCATAAAAACAGATGAGCAAAGGTACATATAGGCAAAAAGTCATAGTCTGAACAAAGCCAAGGGTCATACACGGGGCATCCAAACACAGAAATCGTGGTCATACAAAAATTAGTTCAAAATCCAAAAAGACTTAACAATACAAGAAGGGCTATGGCAAGAATCAAAGTCGGACAAACCAGTCAATGGAAAACAATACTCAATGGCATACAAGGCATATAATATGAAATATTGATCAACGTTGTGACAAAGTCAGAACTGCAGTGAGGACTCTTAAATAGATGGGAGGGAAGTCACACGCTACGCAGGGAACAGGTGAGCTGGATCAGACTAATTACAGCAGGAGAATCATGAGGGAAACCCTAACCACGAAAATTGGCAAAAGCCAAGACATGGACGGGAATTGCGTAAACAGCCTATGACTTTTAACAGCTCCGGTCAAGAAGTTCTAAGTGCACGGATAATGAGTGCAGGAAAGCAATTTGGCACATGTGAGAGGTCTCACAGAAACGCAGAGGGAGGCAGGTAAAGCTGAGCAAGAGGCGGAGACTAGAACAGGCCGATTGCTGAGAGGGAATTAGTACTAATTAGTAGCGGTGCAACTTTACAGATTTAACTAGAGTGCTTGTTAGTGATCTACGTACATGGATTAGTTGTGTTAGCAGACTATGATACAAAATACAAATGTTAGTTTTGTTAGTAATCAGAACAGTAAGACGAAGGACGTAAACGAGAATCAAAGGAATATATGTATTAAACACCAGAATTCATTTAAATCACCCGAAGTGCGTGAGCACACAGACCAGGAGGACGGACTGAACCACAAGACAGAGGAGACAAGAACAATGGAACTGAGAAATGGAATTAAATAAAACCTGAGGATTACAATAACCAAAATGAATAAATAAAAGACAAAATCATGAACACAGATCCTGAACATAAATATAAACATAAACATGACAAAAAACCATAACCATGACATTAACATTTCCCCTGAGGAATAACTTTGTGGTCTTTCTTTGTGCAGTGTGTAGCATTCTGTTGACTGCTTACTGGATGCATGTGGAAGGGGCTGAAGGTAAGTATGCTGTCAATTATTATTCATTTGTATAACTACTGATTCTCTCAGTTGATTTGGCTCAACACCCTCAAAGCGCCAGGAGCATTTGTCAAATAGTTTTAACATCGATGTGAAAAAGTATCCGATGTGAAAAAGTACCCTGCTCAGTTTCTTCTGTTTTTGCACATTTGTCGCCTTTAAATGTCTTAGATCAAGATAATTTTAGTGCAAGACAGAGACAGGCTGAGGAAACATGACAAGCAGTTTCTAAATGATGATCTCAGTGATTGAAAGAAAAAAGGTATTCAACCCTACCTGGTTTCTTAATCAATCAGTTAAACTAATTTAAATGATAATTGTGTTGTGATTCTGCCTTGTTGTCATGTTTATGTTCATGTCCTGTGTTCATGATTTTGTCTTTTATCAATTCTTTTTGGTTATTGTAATACTCAGGTTTTTAGTTCATTCCATTTCTCAGTTCAATTGCACTTGTCTCCCCTGTCCTGTGATCTACTGTAGTTGGTTCAGTCCATCTTCCCTATTTGCGTGCTCCCTTACTTTGGGTGATTTAAATGAATTCTGGTGTTTAATATATTCCTTCAATTCTCGTTTACTTCCTTCGTCTTACTGTTCTGATTACTAACAGACTAACATTTGTATTTTGTATCATAGTCTACTAACACAACTAATACTGGCATATAGATTACTAACTTACTAACGAGCACTCTAGTTAAATCTGTAAAGTTGCATCGCTACTAATTTATACTAATTCCCTTCTCAGCAATTGCCCTGTTCTAGTCTCCGCTTCTTGCTCAGCTGTACCTGTCTTCCCTTGAGTTTCTGCGAGATCTCTCACACGTGCTTAATTGCTTTTCTGCGCTCATTATCTGTGCACTTAGAACTCCTTCACCGGAGCTGTTTAAATGTCATAGGCTGTCTGTGTGATTCCCGTCTGTGTCTTGGCTTTCGCTAATTTTCGTGGTTAGGGTTTTCTTCATGTGATTCTCCCATTGTAATTATTCTGTTCCTGTTCACCTGCTTCCTGCATAGCATGTGACTTCCCTCTCGTCTATTTAAGCAGTCTTTTCACAGCCAGCTCCTTGTCAGAACGTTGATCAATATTTCATTGTGCCGAGCGCCTTGTATGCCATTGAGTATTGTTTTTCTTCTACTGGTTTGTCCGACTTTCAATTCTTGCCATTGCCCTTTTTGTATTGTTTTTGTCTTTCTGGATTTCGACCCATTTTTGTATGACCACGATTTCTGTGTTTGGATGCCCTGTTAACGGCTTGGATTACACCCACTGGATTTTGGCTTTGGACTCTGACAAACCCGTGCCTGTGTATTGAACCTGCTTTGCCCGACTCTGAGATATGTGTTTGCTGTTTGCTGTTTTGCTGCTTTGTACAGTTTTAGATTGCGTCCCTGGGATTGTGGACTCTGTACTGTTGCCTCCTGCTCTGCGGGGGTTTTCCCCCTTCCATGATAAAGTCCAGTTTTACTGCACTGCGTGGTTCTCGCAACTGGTTCCTGAGCGACTTCACAAATTGGTTTCAAATTCGCCAGACACACCCAGGCATGATTACTGCCAGCCCTTGTAAATCCAACCATCACTTGAATAGAACCTGTTAGGCAATGTGAAGTTGGCAAAAAGCAGCACATGATGCTTCGATCGAAAGAAATTCAGGTTCAGATGAGAGGAAAGCTATTGAAATCTAGCTGTCTGAAAAGGGTTACAAAGCCATTTTTAAGGCCTTGAGATGCAGATTATGGTGAGAGCCATTAACTACAAATGAAAACTTAGACCAGTGGAGAACTTTCCTAGGAGTGGCCAGTGAACATAAATTCCCACAAGAGCACATTGACAACTTATTCAGAACCTAGAATGAGGTAAGCTGTTCTCATTCAGTATTCATACTAATTGCTACAAAAAGTTAGTGCAGTAGAATACATAAGTAATTTGTGAAGCTGGAGGATGATTTTATATAGTGGCAAAGTTCATGCAGTGAGGAGGCTGGGATGGATGGTTGGGATAACAAGACAATAGTTTTTCCTTCAGGAAATCTGTGTTCGTATCCCATTTCCGGCCGCAAGTTTAGCATTGGTTTCGCAACTGCATGTCACGACTGTGTTTTAAAATGCTCAGCTGTCTTTTCTTAATCCTGAACTCTAACTAACCAAACATAACTCTGATTGCCTTTTCCTACCCCTTATCCCTAATCTTAACCAAACCATAAAGTTCACCTTTTAAGCAGTATAACTGAAGCTGCAGTGTTTTCAATGTGTTGGTGTTACTTTCAGTAACTGCGGAAATGCTTTGTACGCAATGGCGCTAGTAACTATGATAATCACGTTACTGCATTATTCAGGCCACGTGTAGCAGAGAATTCGAAGGTTTAAGCACACATTCATAGGATATGTTTTCGTATGGAATCATACGAGCTGTCAATGAGAAAATGCTGGTTCAGAATCGTGTTCATGTTTCCACACTCAGAAAGAAACTGGGCAAAAATGGCATTCATGGGAGAGCTGCAATGTGAAAACCTCTGTTGACCAAGAAGGAAACACAGGCTTGTCTCACATTTGCTAAAAACATCTTGATGGGGCACATTGGTCCAATCGCGTGCACCATAAAACCAGCGACCCGGGTTCGATTCCGGCTTGGGTCGTTTGCCGTGTGTCTTCCCCGTTCTTCTCCTCACAATTCCTGTCACTCTCCACTGAACAGCTATCGAATAAAGGGAAAATTCCCCCAAAATTAATCTAAAAAAAAAAACCATCTTGATGACCTCCAAGACTTTTGGGAAATTATTCTGTGAACTGATGAGTCAAAAGAAGCATTTTTTGGAAGACATGGGTTTCATTTCATCTGATGCAAAGCAAACAGCATTCCACAACGAGAATTTCACAACAACATTAAAACACAGAGGTGATGGTGTGATGGTCTGGGGCTGCTTTGCTACTTCAGGGACTGGGCGACTTGCTATAATTGATGGAACCATGAATTCTGCTCTCTACCAGAAAATCCTGAGGGAGAATGTCCAGCTATTGTGACCTAAAGCTTCAATCCAGTTGGGTTATGCAGCAGGACAATGATCCAAAACACATGAACAAGACCACCTGAATGGTGGTCTTGTTCTGAATGGTTGTCTAAAGATACAAAATGAAGGCTTTGGAATGGCCCAGACAAGATCCGGACTCAAATCCAATTGATACGCTTTGGCATGACCCTAAACAGGCATTTCAAACTCTAAAACCTCCAATGTGCCTGAATTAAAACATTTCTGCAAAGAAGAGTGGGTCAAAATTCCTCCGCGGCAATGTTAAATACTCATCGTAAGGTCAGGAATCGCAAAGTTTTGATTGCAGCTGTCACCACAAAGGGTGACACAACCCTAGGTTTAGAGGGGCATTTATTTATTTATTTATTTCCCAAATGTGTGACATAGGTCTTGAAATCCTTTTTACCCTCAATAAAAGAATTGATCATTTAAATACGACAAATTAGCAAAAATAGTGGAAATCCAGCAAATACTTTTTTCACGGCACTATATGGTACAGCGCAACAAGATCTTTCACCTGAAAAAGGTCATTACTCACCTAAAACTTTTATCTCGTGACAAAAATGATTGTGTTGGTAGAAAAAAATTAAAACCAATTCCATCAAAATGCCATGAAAACTTCTGTCCACACAGTGTAAACAGTGGTGTTTGAAATATTTAGACTTTTTGTCTGCATGGCAATGGATCCTAGAAATGCTCCTCACATCCAAGTTTTAGCTTTGTGCTACTTTTTTTTTTCTTGACAGTGACTATTTATTGTACCAGAATGCCATTTGTATCCAGCTAAGTGAAAGATCCTGCAAACTTCTGCACTGATGTCATCACAAGCAGCATCTATCGCAGCAAGCAGACATTTGATCTTGTGGTCGATGATCATACACAAATCAGATCATGCAAACATTTGGATTATAGCTTGTATATCACCTTCACATGTAAAGAATGGAGAATGTGGTGGGAGTAAATCTATGAACATCCTTTGCTAGACACCAAACCATTTTCACAGGCCACCAGATAGCTCACTTGGTAAAGCATCGCGCTGCGAAGCAGAAGCGACTATCACGTTGCAGGTTCGAGCCCTGTTTTGTACCAGCCGGCACTTGGTCGGCAGCTTCTTCAGAGTAGCGCATAATTGGCTATAGCGCTACGGGGTTGCAAATTGGGAAGGGAATATAATAGTTGCCTTGTTCGTTGCTCAAGCGCCTCCTGTTGGCCAGACGGGCGCTTGTCAGGAAGTTTCTAAGCCCGGTCATGTTCGGGTATCCTCCGCCCTCGTTCTGAACTTGATAAGATTCAACCAATGAGTGTATAAGAAGCAGTGGCTGACAGGCGTGAGCTTCGGAGGAGAGCCGCAAACTGTCTTCACTCTCCTGAGTTGGCAGCGAGGGGTCGCGAACGAGCGAGACTTGTACATAGTTCACCATTTGGGCATTCCATTATTCGGGTGGGATTGGAGATGCCAAATTTAAAAGAAAAAAAGACTCCAAAACATTTCCTAATGAGATCTGTGCTGTGGAAGCTGACATTAACTGGCAAAATTACAGAATCTGGCGAGTCATTTCTTCCCAAACCTCTCTCATTCTCAGGGGTCAGATCCCTGTGGAGGGTGTTCAGTTAAGTCAGGAGATGTTGTGTATGCCTAAGTGATAGTAATAATGGTGCTCAGACCATGCTCTGACAGTGAAGGACACACACTCCGAATGTTCCCCCATACAGGCTGGATGTGAGAAACTCTCCACTCAAATGTGATATTTCGACGGACTAGCAGATGCGTTTACAATTTAATGTCAGTGATATTTATGGAATTCATGTCTGACAGATTCTGAAAATTGAATGGACTAATGTTCATGAGATGACTGACACAATATAAGAATTTATGTTTTGGAAAGTACAACAATTCAATTGAGGATCTATATAATAGGTTTAGACCAGGAGGACATATGCATTTAGTAATTGAGCAAATTGTTGACAATTGTACTCACTTATTTGCACAGATGTGATGATATATCTGTACTTTCTTTAAAAGAATGAGAAATTCAAATCTGTTGCAAACAAGTGACCATCGATGTTGAGGTTTTAGCATTTTGTTTATTTATCATTTGACAATTGGGCCAAAGCAGTTAAGAAAAACTGTAATCATGACAGGTACTGTTCATGCTTCATGTATACCAAATGATTGCAGAGTTTATATGTACAGGAGTGTCTTACTTTCTTGCATCCAAAAGTGCAATCTTTACTCACACTTCCTGAAAAAAGTTTGAGGACGTCAATGCCATCTTCCTGTTTTGGCAATCAAGATACCCAACATCTTAAGGTCACAGATTTCAGGCAGCAAGTAATACTAATAATTTAAGCTAAGTATGTTCAGACATCCAGTTGCTATTACTCCCCTAAAATTGGGGCTATATATAGTGCCGTGAAAAAGTATTTGCCCCCTTCTGGATTTCTTATTTTTTTGCATATTTGTCACATTTAAAAGTTTTAGATCATCAAACAAATTTTAATGTTAGACAAAGACAACCCGAGTAAATAGAAAATGCAGTTTCTAAATGATGATTTCATTTGTTAAGGGAAAAAAGCTATCCAAACCTACCTGACCCTATGTGAAAAAGTAATTGCACCCTAAGCCTAAACCCATCCTCGGCGAAAACAACTGCAATCAAGCGTTCGCGATAACTGGCAATGAATCTTTCACATTGCTGTGGAGGAATTTTGTTCCACTCTTCTTTGCAGAATTGTTTTAATTAGCCACATTGGAGGTTTTTCAAGCAAGAACGACTTGGTTAGGGTTATGCCACAGCATCTCAATTGGATTTAAGTCCAGACTTTGACTAGGCCACTCCAATCCTCCTCAGGAGGGGCTCCCTTGGACAGCCCGTCCGGCTGAGTGTTTAGGAAGCCTGGAATGTGCTGGGCTCTCAGTCAGCAAAGATGGTGATCTGCCCAGGTTAGGATGGAAGCAGCCATCTGTGTAGGGCCACTGACCTGACCCCTCCTTGTCTGTTGAGACACCACCGTTGTGTTGTCCGATCTCAAAAGGACATGCATCCCTTCCAGCTGTGGGGTAAATTGGTGCAACACATTCTGAACTACCATGAGTTCCAGAAGGTTGATATGACGTAAGGGCCCCTGCCATGTACCTCTGACATAAGCAGGGCTGCAAGTCCTGCCCCATCCTATGGGATCCACAAATATGTGGGTGTAAGGAGACACACTCCATCCTAACCCCTCGCGTAGCCGGCTGGATGAGGCCCAAAATGCCAATGCACGACATACTCTAATAGGCACGCGGAGCATGCACTGTAGGTCCCATCTTTGGTCCAGATGAAGGCATAGGAACCAATGCCGAAAACCTCTCATGTGCAGCAGCCCAAGACGGACTACTGAAAGGGCTACAGCCATCATTCCCAGTCGTGACACGACTGCCATTACCGGCACCGAGACTGCGTCCAGTATTCTTTGGACTAGAGACAGGATTTCTTCTGTTCTGTTCACTGACAGACATGTGTTCATGGATTGAGAGTCCAATAGCAGCTCTAGATACAGCACTGTCTGGTTAGGCTGTAGAGTACTGTTGTCACTATTGATAGCAAACCCTTGTTGAAAAATGTGTTGCATCACCAGCATAGTATGGGCAGCTACCATCTGCCTGGAAGGCACAAGGATCGGCTAATCGCCAGAAAGGTCAGGATACGTATACTTTTCCACCGGAGTGGTGCTAGCGCGGTCTCCACATATTTGGAGAAGGTCCAAGGCGCCAGGGAATATTCAAATGGGAGGAGGCAAACCTGAAGACTCTGATCTTCCAGCGCAAAACGAAGAAATTTCCGATGGCATGGAAGAATTGGGACATGGAAATAGGCGTCTGTCAGATTTATTGGCATAATCCAGTCGCCCGGCCTGACACATTCCAGCAGAGACCCCACTGTCAGCATCCGGAATGGTCTGTGCACAATACGCGTATTCAGCTCATGGAGATCTAGAATGGGTCTCAGCCTTCTTGATTTTTTTTTTTTTTCGGGGATCAAAAAATAAAGGGAACAAAAACCCCGCTCGAGCTTCCAATTGGGGAACCAGCGCTATGGCCCCCTTTGAGGAAGCAAGTCCACTTCTTCCCTTAAAACCATCCAAACAATGCCCCTGAATGGAGGATGGCAACAAAACTGCAATACATATCCCTTCCACAGGGTTCTGTCCAGCCAGACTCTGAGGGGGGGGTGCATCAAACTCACCCAAAACTGATAATGATTTGTGAGCAGCAAGGCAGTTGGTTCTGCGGTTTACGGTATCCTGGGCCCTCCTGCGATGCACCTCCCCCTGAGGGAGGAGTCAACCGGGGGGCCCAGCCTGAAAGAGCTGAGAAGACAGTAGCAGCAAAGTTGATGTCACCTGATGACTCACTCATCATGGATGGCGGGGGCACAGTTATTTATGAGTTAAGCGAGACCCCTTCCAGCCACTCAACTTCAGAAACATTAATGTCCAGTGGCCTGTGGAACAAAATGAGTGAAGACGGGTTCATAAGTACAGGCACTAGTATTACACGTGTGTAAACACCCCGCCCTTTGCCTCCGGGGTGTACAGTGAACATTGTGTGACACTTCAGGAGCCATAGAGCCAAAATTGCGGACAACCCCACTTCTGTGCAACCCACTGTATGACAGGAAGGTATCACCGTCAGAATTCAGATTAGCCACATTGTTTCACCGTGTACCACCCCTGCGGGTAGACTAATGCAAACCTTGCCGGAGGTTTGCTAGCCAGTGTTTCATAAACAGGCTATTAGCTGGTGAAGCGCCAATTTGTGGATCTGTGTTGAGTGGAAATGCCGAGAACACACGAGCCTCATGCACCATGTCCCTCTTATTCTTGGGGGGCCATGTAGGTTTTAGTGGGCGTAGCTCAAAGTTGGGTGACCACCCACATCTACCCCACTTTTGGTCCCTTATTCTCCTTCCTGCGCAATGCTTGCAAAATGTTCATAGCTGATGTTCGGCATGCAAAGATTAGAAAACAGTTGTAATTTGGTACCTTAATGTGGGATGGAACTAGGACCCAATTGCCATGTGTCAGTAAAGGCATCACTTCTGACTTCAGGTGGCCCTGGCATCAACCTACACAGAGGTTCCGGGATTTTTTTTTTTCCACTGCAAGTTGCAGTCCACCAACTCTAGTTTCAAGAACAATAACTTGAGACCTCAACGTAGGTTGAAATTTGGAGCAGTCAAATTTGTTACTGCTCAATATGGCACAAGTGGATGTGGCCTGCTCAGCAGGGGAGGCGTTGATTACCAAGGTCATGACTGATTTCCCCATTCCCAGCCCCACACTCAATAATTATGAAGAGATTTGGAGATGGTGAGTTGACACCCTTGGGCTGATCTGATGAAAAAGGCACTTTAAGTGTGACAAATATGCAAAAAAAAAAAGAAAAAAAAGAAAACAGGAGGGTTGCAAATACTTTATGGCACTGTATAAAAAGGGCAGCAGCAATTCCTGCAAAGATCGCTCAATATTGATATGCCTTCAAAGTCTGCAGTCTGCACTTAAGCCATTTTTTAAAATATCTATTCTTTCATTTCAATGTAATGTGCTGTTGTATAGACTTAAATCGCCAGCAATTGTGGCAATGTCCCTAAACTTTTGACATGCAGTTTCTTGAATATGAAAAAAATCCTTAACAAAATATGGAAAATCAAAGTAATTGACCATTTAAATGATCTTTGGCAAATCTGATGATCCTGTTTCTACTGCTGCATGTTTTCTGTTCTACTCGCATCAACAGGGTCTCTCCCAGCTCCCTCTCTGTCGTTCTCAACACCACTGAATAATGTTGAGCTGTTCTCCGAAGTTGAAGTTACCTGCAGCCCACCGCCGACAGCCCCCAAGCGCTACATACTCATCCTGGGAAGAGACACGCAGCCAAGAACTGAGGTTTACTCTACAAGCGAGCAATATATGAGTGCAGCCTTTTTCCGTATTCCTGCCCAGCCTGAATATGAAGGTAGCTTTATTTGCTGGTACAATGTTAGCAGAACTAAGGAACAGTCCGGATCCAGCAATTCAATAAACATAACCATTGGTAAGTGAGAAATCCAGACAAGACATAAATAATGATCTCAGGGAATATTAATTTTTTTGAATTTCTCTATACTAGCAGGTCAATATTCAGCAACTAGAGGTGGAGCAAAAATTGGTCTGATTTACCATTTGTCTTCTTGTACAGCATATCGATGAAACAGTACAAAATTATTTTAATAATTACAGTGCCTCAAGGGAGGTACATTTGCGGAGTGAAATAACACATGACCAATAACAAATGGTTTTGATTGTCTGAAACCGATAATGATTCAAGACGCTCTTTTCCCCAGCCTCTGCACCATCCCCTTCAGTCGTCATTGTGCCTGACTTTATTCCTGCTGGAGGTAACTACACAGTGCACTGCCAAGCTCCCAGCAAGCTCCTCAACACTGCCATCATCACCCTGTCCTTCTATGAGAAAGAGCCACCCACAACAGAGGAACCCAATTCGTTGGGCTCTTTGACACTAGATGGTGACAGTACAGGCATCAGGACATGGAGAACGGACGTGCCTGCGGGGCTGAGGGTGGAGTACTTCTGCAAAATGGAGGTCCTTTACCAACAGCGCAGATACATATCTCTCCCATCTCCCTCGGTCATAGCCGTTGTCGGTCAGTAGTTTACAAAACTTGCTTTTTCCTCAATTTCTCATTTCTGTGTGATGACATCTGAAAAACCTCTTTGATTGGAGGCTGAATTATTCCTCCCATTGGAAACTAAAACATAGGACTTACGATTTACACCAATGAGTCAAAACATCATGACCTTCTGCCTCATATGCTGTTGGTCCACCACATACTGCCAAAGCAGCTCCGTCAAACAGATGCGCACATGACTACAGCAGGAGAACGTAAATGTACCATTACAACTCACGCCGAATGCGTGACAGTTGACAGGTGTCCGTTATTAATGAAAACTGACCACATCTGGGAATGTTTTCGCAGTTTCTGTAATGGTAATTTAAATGAATGATTGAAAACAGGTCATGACCAATCATTATTTTTAAGGGATGAGTTTGAGGCTCCCCAGCGCCAGTTCACCAGCCGCCCCTGGGGTGTCCAACACCCATGGGTGCAGATCCTGGGGGGAAGGGGGTTCTGAAAGCCACGAATTGCCCCCCCCCCCCAATAAAAATACCCTAAATTGAACAAATGTATTTTCCGACTTCACATTCTTCACACTTTAGATTCACATCTAAAACGAAATGATTGAAATGGTGGAACAAAGAATGTTTGACAAATATTTCTTTCTCCACATTCCATCTCTGGCCTCCTCCACTGCAATGCAACTGAATGGGTAGTTTCTTACTCAGAAGCTGATGACATCAACAGGCTTAAAAAAAAAAAAAAAAATGACCACCTTACTCTTTCTCACAGCAAGTGGCTGTCGGCTGGCGGCTCTGGTAATTTGGTGCAGAAGCAGATGCCTTTCAGTAAGTAATTGTGATCGAAAGTAGAATACTTCAAGAAAAGTAGTGTGCCCATAGATGACTTGAAAACGAAATCAGACTCTGTTTGCCACCTGTAGTGAAGTAACTTCGCTAGAAGCTAGTTTAACACTAGTGCTATCTTCTTGTTGGCCCCAGCTAGTGGTTGCTAGCTAGCTAGCTAAAGTTGGTTGCTTGTTAGCACTAGCCCTAATACTTCCATGTACTTCCATGTACACAGAGACAAAGTTGATGAGCTAGATAGACCAAATCTCTGCCAGCAATTTATTGCTGGTTGTGAAACTCGCAAACACACCTTTGTCTCATTTGTCTAGTATAGTTTATAGTTTGTGAGTGTAGTGATCAGACTCACATGCTCATATACATATAGTGTTCAATACTCAGGATTGTATAAATGACTGGATTTTGTTGATTTTGTTGAGTCTACTGGTCTATATGATTTTAAAAAAGGGCCACATAGGTACATTTTATTATAAGGACATTTTCTTTACTATAAAACATGACTATATAAATGAATGGATATGAATTAATTGTCAAGTTGTAAAATGGCAGATAAAAACAAACAAGGAATGATTTCATAAAAATTTATGTGAATCAGATTTGTTTGATAAATTAGTTTACACAAGCTTGGTTAGGGCTTCATATTTTGATATTCATCCATATCAATTAATCGTGCATATACAGTAGTCCCATTTACTGGGAGAAAAGGAAGATGGTGAGGAAGAATTGGGGATCTGGGTGGGAGGCGAAAGATGAGAACGTGAGTGGACATTACATGGCTGAGACCCTTAAACTTGAATTATCATTTACTAACAGTTAAGTACGCAGTGATACGTCCTGTTGGCTGTTAGGACAAATAAACAAGAAAGGTGAGCACTCCTGTGCAGCACGTTTTGAATGATATGGTGATGAGCCTCAACAAAGTTTTGAAATATGGAGGCATGGTAAGATTTGCATATGTGAAAAAAAAATAAATCACTTTTGTGTCCCCCCCCACTCTTGACATCAGATCTGCACTCCTGCCGACACCCTTCACTGTTTTGTGGTGTGTCCCTCCTCGGACAGCTGTAGGACTTACTACTGCACACCATGAGCTCCCCCACAAGCCTAGATGCTTCAGAGATGCTCTAACCCAGTTGTCCGGCCATAGAAAATTGGTCTTTGTCAAAGTCACTCAGATCTAATTTACCCTGCATCCAAGACACGAACAATGAGAATCAACTGTCAGCAGGACTCGACATGCGCAGCTGTAACAAGAGAACCAATGGTATTCGTTTTCATCTGTGAGTGGTCAAACTGTTTTGGCTCATTGGTGCCCATGAAAATCTAAAAACGCAAACTGGTTTAACTGGAACAATATCAGTTTAAGCTCATATAAGGTTGTAGTTTGTTTGTTTTTTTCATGAAATCCCTATCCCTTCTAGAAAAAGCCCCTGTGCGGCTGACGTACAAATGTGCAGGGAGACTGGAGATGTTTGTTAGGGAGAGCTGGGCCCCAGTGTGTGCCGCAACGAACCTGCAGGAGTCGGAAAGGAGAGCTGTGGGCCAAGTGGTCTGCAAGGAACTGGGCTGTGGCCATGAAGTGACGACCAGCTACGTGAAAGCTGCCCCTCTTCAGGTGGGGGGGTTCTTCATGGGTCCAGTGCAGTGCCGGGGTGGAGAGCGAGGCCTCAGGGAGTGCTCTCTCGATGCCTTCCAAAGTTTTTGCAGAGGAAACTGGCAAGTGGAGATTGTGTGCTCAGGTCTGTCCACATGCATGCTCAAAAGGGCGCATGCGCCCGCATATAAACAAGCACACACACACACACACGCGAGCGCGCGCTCGCACACACACACACCTTCTTACTGTAAATAGGACAACTACATGCTCAAACACACAAACAAGCACACACATACACCCACAGACATGATCTGTGGGGAGGTGGGGCTCAGATTTGCAATACTGCTATTCAGGTAGTGTTTAGCACTTCCTCATTGTGCAACCACAGAGCAGGAAAACAAGCAGCCCTTATCCACCTTATCAAGAGTTAAGATCAACATTGCGGGCTATGAGAACATATTCAGATCACAAAACCTCTACTGCCCCCATAATTTACATCAAGCCCACTGCTGCTAAGCGAAAATAACCAGTGCTAATTCTTCATCATGAATGTCAAGGAAGTCGTGGAATAGTTTTGGAAACCATTGCAGTTTGCTGAAAGCGACAGAGGGGCACAAAACAACTGAAATAGAGAAAACTGTTCTAACCAGGCATTCGAGTTTCGATTTGAGCCGTGTAATTGAAACCCCCTCTCATTTGAGGCTGCTTAAATTACATCCAGTAGGCTCCAGCAAAGGCTAAATTAGGACTGCTTGTATTGCTGCGTTGCCATAGTCGCTTACCTTAAACAATGACACTCAGAATTTGCATGACTAGCACATATTATTCATCTAGCCACATCATCATTTCAGCAGCTATGCAAATTTTCAAAGTCATTTGATGATTTTTGTTCCCTGGTTGTGTGTTTGCCTCTTACTCTGATGCTGCAGCTTTTGTACCACCCCCAGTGCTGTCGGTCACTGGTTACGGAAGCGCTTCCAGCGTTTATGTGCATGTGGAGAGTCCGCTGGAAATATCATGCATGCTGACTGAACCGCGGCTGTACCGAGCAGAGGTACAGTTCATACAGGCTTTAGGTCGATACCTACAGAATACAAGCCATTTATGTAGTCTAGGATATTTCTTTCCCTTTTCTGATTCTGAGTGTAATTCACAATCCAGTGCGATGTACTCAGGCTGTGGCACTGTATAAAACTGGCTGCAACTCTGATATGGTTCCTGTGATATGAAGTCGAACACAAGTTAATTAAAGATAACAGATTCTACTTTAAGATAGTTTTAGTTTTTGTCTTCACATCCAATGTCCAATCTTTCTAATGAATGTCATCATTATTATTAGTCATTAATAATGACAGAAATGCTGCAATCATTACCAATGTTGAGCTCGCACACAACCCATATTAATGCAGGTGGGTAATTTACAACCACAGGAATTAAGCCAAAACCTCCAGTGTTAGGGTGTGCTTATTGTGGTAGAAATCTAGATTTTTCACAGCAAGCATAATGTCGCCATTGCATAACACTGAAGGCGTAAGACTGCTATCACTTGGGGTCATTGGTGGGAGATTATTAACGTACTAACCGGAAAAACTAGAAGGGCTACTATGCTTCCCGGGCTACTCTCTTTGTGTTTTTCCAATCTACCGACGAATGGGTGTACCCATACCTCAGAGCCACTCAGCCGATAAATAAATCAACAGCAGATGCATGCACATTTGGATTTGTAGTCCAATCAGCTACTGTTGTTTCAGCTTTGGCACCTTATCATTAGCCACGTGGTCATTATTGTGAGGTCATTGATTGTTCTGATCGAAGTGTGACAGTCATAGAGAAAAGAGAGGTTGTGAAAGCACTAACTCACTCAGTTCAGCTGCACTGCATCTTGCTAAAAGGGAAGCTTTGTGTTCTGTTATATACCTTTCGAGATGAGCTGCAGGTGACTAAGTCACCCTCCATGGCCTCCTTTAGGATTCAAAGCTGTTGTATTCCCTTTTGTAAAATCCAGTGCCCCTGTACAATTTCATTGATGTTTTGCCCTCACCCACATTCCTGAGCCTCATTCACTCAGGAGGATGTGACGCTTATTCAAAAATATATGAGTAGACCCTCTATCCGAGGGGGGTGAACAAAGGAAGAAGCAGTATATTTTTTAAATTTAATTCTAACTGCAGTTGTACTCAAATGTTTGTGAGAGATGCCATTGAAACATTTGCTGCTGTTGCTTGTAGAGACAGGAAAGATGGCTGCCGATTTTTCTTTTAAACATGGAGGCTGGAGTTGACGTACAACATCCTGGGCTTTTACAGTGCCAGTTTTGTAGACTCGTTCACTTGAGGCAAATGCAGGATCGAGGAGCCGATGTTGTGTCCTTCACATGCATTTCATATGGATTTGACAGACAGCCCTAATGGCTTACATGCAACTTCCGATTACTAAATGGATTCCCCCACGCGGAAGTGACATGGGGAAGCATTCCAAAACGTGAATTTTTGCTGAGAGAACCAGGTCCATTTAATGTCTAAAGCCATATTCACAAGGGATTTGTATTACTTGGGGACCTCTGGTCATTTATAATAATCATGGATGTTATCTGTGATCTCAATCCTGTGCAAATCAGCAATGTCTGCAATTTATAAAGTACTTACCTACTTCGGCAAACACAGAGGTCATCTGATAATATTAATCCCTTGCGAATCGGTATCTCAGTAATTTGGGATTGAATTTTTTTGTGCGAGTGCATGTCTTAGTCATCTCCACACCTTCTTCATGCCTCTTTCATGGTCAGGAATTATGGTGGCTGCTATGGAAATTATAGACAAAAGTTTTGATGGCATTGTGGGTGCAAATTCAGGTAGCTCATGTCGCTACACAGCTTGGCGACCCATTGGCAGAAAGAACAGCCTCACATCTATCACAAGAGCTATATCTCAAAAGAGATATGATGAGATGAACAGTATGCATGGCAACATGCGGTACAGAACATTTTTCTATCTTTCAACAAGCTCAATACAAACAGTACATTGGACGCAGATGTTATGTGAAGCCCTGACGTTTTTAATCATATCCGGGGGGTTATGTCTGTAAATTCTTTTAAAATACAGACTTCGCTTATCAGAGCAAATGCGCTACACAATACACAGAGAAGAAAGGATCATTTCTAAATCAAATGAGGCCCTCGGATAATAGTAGTCCCGTGCAAATAGAGCTTTAGCTTTTGTGTCAATCCCATTCATTTGCTGATTGGCTCAGTTCTTCAGCCAGGAGGTAGAACTACTGTTACTGGAGGAATCAGTTTGCTGCTGAGCTTGTGGATGGAGGAAGCAAACGATAGGATTTCCACCTTCTTATTCCTGTGCTATAGTATATCTCAGTGACATTCACATTTTAATCAACTTTTCAAAATGTATGGCTTGAAATTACAATGACCCGAAAGCAAGGCTGAACAAGATGCCATTTTTAGTCTTTCGCTGCACGCCATTGTCTTTCTTTTGGAATTTCACCGCACTCCTCTTTCAGATTACGTTGCTGGAGGTGAAAAGTTTGGCGATCCACAGGAGCTCAAGTGTGAGCCCTAATGGGTCGGTGAAGTGGGAGTTGGACCCACCCGTGAAGCCTGGCGAATACGTGTGTTACTCTACCCTCAACAGCTTCAACACCATTGTCAAGTCCAACTTCAGCAACCATGTGATTGTCACCACTGGCAGTGAGTGTCAACGAACCCTCCTTCTTCCAGCAAATAACAGTCTGGTTGCCAGCAGGATCAATGTATGGCCAGTGGTAGAAAATCGAGGTTCAGAAAGCAAAAAAATTAACAATAATATAATAAAATAAATAAACGTATGCTGCTGCATTTGATTCAATTCAACTGGATGTAATTGTTGGCATAATTCTTCACCCAGATCGCAGATCAAATCAATGTAAACATCTGTTTGAGTTCCCAGGTGGAAAACAACCATATGGCTGTACTTGTACTTTCTGAACCAAAGGCTTCCACTTCCCTCTGTGACATTAGTTATTAAGGGCTCCTCATAATTTCATTAACAATAGAAAAACTATGGACCAAGTCACTGTAATTGACCTTGCTTGAGCTTAGACTTCTAAAAAAAGAAAAATAAATGAAGAGTTCATTTGCAAAAACAGTCATGTGCATTTTGATTTATTTTTCGAAATCATGTTTTTTAATTGTGTACGTCATGGAATAGCAATCAAATTAGAGTTTGGTTATTTCTGGAAAATATCTTAAATTTTTTACTTTTCTTAAATTATGTTTTTGGATTGTTTAGACAAAGGAATATTCATCAAACTGCTGTTGGTATATTCATTTTAAGATTGGCTTTTATCTGCTTTTGCATATGAACTCTTCAAATCCATCTTACTAAGCATTTTATTCTTGTATTTAGGCTAACAACACTTATTTCTTTTATCTTTTTTCTCAGTGAGACAAAAATTCTGCTGGTGAGATGAGATGATTTTGACATATTTCTAGATTTGCTAAAGGGACAAGAAAATATCACAAAATATCATACGGTAACTTCAAATAAGCTAATATTTTCTACTTCAGCGGGAAAAATAAGAAGTTAAGTCTCACAATAAAATTGCGAGACTTGTGAAGACAGAACATTTTTGCCCGGGTGGAGAAATGTATTTTGGCCAATGGAAGTTCAGTTGTAGAAATTGGAGTCAAAGTCTGCGCAGTATTGCCGCCAATTCTGAGTTGTCTACTACTGCAGAGATGTAACCTTTTCTTGATTCAGTCTCAAAGCATTTTTTCCATTTTCATGCTGCACAGAAGCTGAAACGATTGGAAAATGGAAAGACCAGGGAGGTTTCTAGCTTCTTGGGGGCCCTAGGCAAGATGCTGTTTGGGGGCCCCTACTTTATCAAACTACGATGAAGAGATTCCTAACCCTTAGATGAGACAATCGATTACACTTCATGAGGAAAACAGGCTACAGTTAAAATCAAACATCTGAAGTTGTGCAACTCAGGCAAGTTAAACTGATAAAAACTATAATACAAGGAAAACAACAATCCTGTATACGTCAATAAATGAAACAGATTTTGAGTGTTTATAAAAATGTTCACGGTCAATAAAAAAAATGACAAATCAACATCTATTTTAAAGTGGAACAATCAAAACAAAACAACACTAAAATAAGGCTTATCAAACATCACTGTCCCACACTCATCAGCATAACTTAACGGAATAATATCAGTTATAAATAATTTAATCATTGTAGAAGATTTTTTTATTTGTTTTATTATAACAGAGTTACATGCATTTGACAATGCCTGGTGAAAATATGACCCCTTAGTCAGAGACGTGCGGTGAGGTGAGGCAGGGACCAAACCTTTTATTGCTGGATTTCGTCAACCCTGTTCCCACGTACTACACATGATTGACAATCAAAACAATGAAGCCTACAGGAAGTCCGAATACTGATAGAGGTGAAAGTTTCATTACATATACGCTTTGAATTGAGACTGCAAGAATGGAAATCTCTTTAATCAATTAGAAAAAATCTCTGCTTGGTAATTTTGTATATCGTTTTAACCTTTTGTTCATCAGATTATGAATGTAGACTGAAAATAAATGCTCAATTTTTTTGATTAGGGTTAAAAAGTGCGCATTGAAGGGGACTATTTTATGTTGATCAAGGATTGAACTCGGCATAAGAACGGGTTTAATATTTGTTGATGCTGTTGCTTCGACTTATTGACAGTAAGTACGCGCAAATCTGTGGTCTTGTTAGCATTTCAAGTTCAATCTACTGAGCAATAACGCAGTGGAGACTTAAACTGGCCCGTCATTCTGCTGAATAGTCTTACTAATTTAGTTAATCAATCGTCTGATTGCTAATCAAGCAAAGTAATGGAGTAATCATTTGCTTAACGGTGTGGATTCTGCCTCATCTAACTGATCTCCGACGGCAAAGACAATCTATTGTCTGTGTTATTTTCATCATCATTGCTTACCAAAAATAGAAGCTCAATCAGAACAAAAACTAAATTGGAAACTAACCATGGGGAGTTTGGTACAACCAAGGGCTGTATTTATAGTTATTAAGCCATTTGGGATCCCAGCCAGTCACGTTCTGTGTTTAGCTGCATTTTTTTTTTTTGACTGGGTCACCAGTCGGACGTGGGTCGGCAGTCGGACCGGTGTCAGCGACGGTAACTTTACTCGAGCAGTCCCCCTCTCCACCGCAATCTGCCCCCCTTTCTTCCGTCTCATCTGCACCTGTCATTTTTTCTAGAGTTGCCTCTGTCCCTCTCCCTTCATATATTTTCCATGGCTCCGGAGTCTGGCGGAAAAATCCTTTTATGTTAAGTTGTCTGTCGCCCGCGATATTTTTTCCTTTTTTCGACGTCTTGTTGAAGGGGAAGGGGAAACGCTGGAGTTTATGAGGAACAAATCCTAGCCAGCTAGCTAACATTTATCTGGGGCTGGCTAGCCGGACAAATAAACAAACTTGCTAAAAAAAAACAAAAAACAAACAAAAAAAACAGCATTTCACCTCCACCAATGCCCACATCACCAACAAATGCCTTACCTTATTCTTTTGACCGCTTTTCTTGCTCTGTTTTCTTCTTCTTTCAATTTTCCGCGCCACTGACGTAAGTTCATTTTGATGCCATTGCTGTGTTTTTGCTCTCTCGCTAACAGGAATGATGGGTGGCTGTCAATCATTCCCATCATACCTGTTGCTAGCCCGCTATGTCAAAAACTGTATGACAGTGAGGTCCAGCCACAGCTTCTGATTTCAGTTCATTTTTCCTACGTTTATTTTTATGCATAAAGGATGTAATAAACACAAGAAATAGCAACAGATAAAGACATGACAGTCTAATTCTCCTCAGATGAGGCTGCTTTGGGGCCCCCTGGTCGCTTGGGGGCCCTAAGCATTCGCCTAGTTCGCCTGTAGCAAGAAATGGCTCTGGGAAAGACAATTGACCTCTTTAGAACAAGAGTGATCCAAGTCCTTTATTTTTTCGCCATTTTTCACTTTGGACCAATATTGCAATGAGTACTTTATGCATTCTTGAAGTACAATTCGGTGAGCAATTCTATTGTTTAGAACTGGAACTACACTGTGTTAATCCATTACTGCAGTAAATAGATTGACCACTGTTATGGCCCCAATTGTTATGACATATCGGACAGCAAGGGATGACAGACAAAATTGTAAAACTTTAACAAATTAATTAAACAAAGAAAAACTGACCAAGATTGATAATAACAGAAATGGGATAGTTACAGTTCCTTTGGCAATTGAGATGGGGGTCGCTATTTTGCGATGTCCTGGGACAGGAAAAAGCTCCAACACAGGTAAAAATCCACAAAAAGCTTCACAGGTCTTGAAAAGAGTGACAGTTCTGGTCAAATGTATCCTTCCACAATTTCTCCTTGCAATTTTTCCTGCTACTTTACTCTCTCATTTTTTCTCCTAATATACTCTTTTCCAGCCCCCTCTCACCTTCCAGACTTTTTTCAATTCTCTGGGACTTTCCCCTCTCAGACATGCCCAGGACATGCCCAAAACCTAGCTCCAGACTGGGCTTTACAAAAAAAAATACTGCCATTTAGTGGCATCCCCCCCACATTACACCACGTAGGAATCATTTTAAGATTAGAAGACAAATATAGAGTTAGACCACTTTTTTTTTTTTGCCCAATTACTGTAGAAGACCAAAAACGCATACTGACTGCAGTAGGCAAAAAATAATGGACTTTGCAATTTTATATTAAAGCTATTGACAACTTGAAAGGAGAATTGACCTATACTTGAACTGACCTATACTGAAGGCAGCCAGGGGTGCTATGTAAGTTAGCACAGATGCCAACTTACATAGCTGTAGCTATTGACTGTGAATGAACAAAATATGTAATTTGCCAACTTATTTGTCTGCTTGCTTCAGGGAAGCAGCAAACTCTATTCTCTTACTTCTTCTTCTTCTTCTTCCTCTTCCTCCTTAATTTGGCCAACTAACCACTCCTACTCCATTTAAGCTATTGATTCCGTTCAAACTTTTAAAAAATTCTGCTTGTCCTGAATTGAGTTGCATACTTCATTTTACACAGTGTCTTGAGATACTGCGGTTTTTTTGGCACGGCAGTCGATTTCAAGGGATTAGGATAAGGATTTGGGATTATAGTTAGGGAAAGGGATAGGTTAGGGGCCAGGGTTAAGGTTAGGGTTAGGGTCAGGGTTAAGTTAGGGCAGGGTTTGAAATTGGGACTGCCGTACCTGTCTACATTGAAATGCATTGGAAAGCTGCCGTACCCGAAGCAACTGCCTTCATTTCAATTGTGATTTTTTGGGGTCCTATTAAAGGGGAACTCCGGTCAATTTCAACACATATCTTTGTTGTTTGTGGTGAAGGAGTACTGTTAGTAGTGAGACAAACAAAGAAATTTGGTTTTACCTACACCGAGTTATGCTCCTGCTAGAGATTGCACCTAAGCGGCACAAACGGGGCAGGCTTTTAATGTGCTTTTAGCCTCTTAACATGATCGAGATGTCATTTCAAGTCCATAGCCATATTAACCTATCCCTTCCAAGTGACCACAGTGAATTTGACTGCAGTAGCTTACCTAGAAATGCATAAAAGGTGTGCTAATTCACTCAGTGCACATACCTCTGTTTACTGCCTGTGTTCCGGTGATGTCCACACTAGTCAACTGTCGAACTCATACGATCCAATATTCAGCGGGGTCAGCGAATGCGACAAATTTCCCAAAAATGCAGTCATTTGATAAACTTACCAGCAAACGAGTTCCACTGAAAATGAATGGAGGTCAGTGCTGTAACTATTCATTGTTTGGAACAATTGATTTCCCCATGACACGCATTACTTCCACATTCCTCGATTCCTATTGGAGTCTATGGAAGTGTCAAATTGTGCTATAAGTCAAAAACAAAGCTCTATCTCAAAAATCTGGCAAATTCAAATCCAAAATATCATGGCATTTAACCCATAGAGCCATATTCTAGGACTTGATTTTTACCTGCGGAGCGGCTATCCCGGTAAGATAGAATGACACACAAATGAACTACCATATGCCCCACTTGCGCCCATGCGCACCGAGGCATAATGAGACAAGACAATTCCGGTTGGGAAGCTGCTCATGTTCCCACATTTTTGGAACTACATACAACATTTTGACATATTTTGCTCAGCAGACTCTTCAGTATGGTACCTCCATTTCGTAGATTGGACTCATTATCTTTGAGGTAGAGGCAGTAGTATATAAGAGACGCCTTAGCTAAAACCTCCGTTGGACCAAATGCTTAAGCCATTAACTCAAATGGCTCAGAGTGACCCAACGAAATTGTGGCGGTATTGCGGTTCAATTCTGCCCTCTGCTGGACTTTTTCCTGGCCTTAGCATATCATTGCTCCGATTAAGATTGTTACGACTGTTAGACAAATCTCATTCTTCTGCGTCAAACTCAGTGAAAGAATTTTCGGTATTGTCGTTTGTACAGTCGCTCAAACTAGCTCCAAGAGAGCATATTTAGGGCAAGAAAGACTGGTCTTTTTGCAAGACGGGTCCATGAGAACACGTTACAGAAAAAAATTGCAAAGCAGAAAAGAATTGCTTGAGCTCCAATTCCAGTATATACAGTACAAGTAACTGTTCGCACTAGGTAGATAGATTTAAGATCTTATCTAAAACAGGCAAAATATTGGTATCAAAATAGAGCATGTCCCCAGTCGCTATTCGTTAATCACTTACTTTTACTTACTTTTTCCTGCATTTGAAAATTGCCGGGTTTAAGGCCGGAGTAAGCAGTAGCCCCTATTAGTTTGGCTTTCCATGAATGGATCAATGATGCCATCTAACGTCACTTGCCAAATTATTATTATTATTATTAGTGGTAGTAGTAGTAGTAGTAGTAGCAGTAATTTTTTTTCTATTTTTCATTATCGCTTGACTAACTGGAACACATGAGATCACTTTACGGAAATTTCTATTGATAAATAATGACACCCTAATTTACATCGCTGCTCGTTGTTCTGGTCATCTTAGCTATGCCTAAGCTAATGTAAATTGATTAAATTGTGTGCTTGCTTCAGGAAAGCAGCACATTCTATTCTCTTACTTCTTTATCTTCTTCTGTCTAAATTTGGCCCACTAACTCCTTCTACACTGTTTAAGATATTGATACCATTCAAACTTCTGAATGAAATTGCATCTGAACAGATTTTTGATTGTTTTTTATTTTGGTTTTTGACATATTTAATTAATTAAGTCCCATTACATAAAGCCAATTTGTGCTGATTCAGTAGATTCAGCACGGAGGAGCAGCAACAACCTTTGCTGCACCATGCCTGCCAAATCAATAGAAGAAGAAGAGCCTGTTGGCATTATTCAGAAGTTTTTGGCCTATTTAAAACCATATCCATGCTTAAAACACTGTTAAAGGCCAGTGTTAAGGTTGGTTATCGTAAGGCTAACAACTTTAGCAACAGCCAGTCATGAATGCTGGCTAGTAGCCGTTGGTCTATCATAATATATGCCTGCTGCCATTGCTTGGAAGGGTTGATGTTTGCTAATATAGTATCGTGAGGGTTGGTCAATCACTCTGCTACCATGATGGCAGTAGAGTCAGCTGGACAATCACTCTGCTATCATAACTCTAGCCGGTTAGCTGTCAGGCTAACAGCTAACTGCCAGCTCTTGGTTATACTAGGGCTAACCAGTTTTCAAGCATGGTTAGATATTCATGTGCTTCGCAACTGTATCTTGAAGGGTTAGCGGATAATGTCTAGTGTTATTCGCAAGCTAGCAACTCAATTGACCTTGAATCTTGTACAAACGTGAATAGATGAGCAATGCTAGTGCCGCATGTTGGGAAAAATTTGCATCGCAAGAATATTTACAGGCTTTTGACCGGCCTAATCTTTTTTTGCCAGAGTCAATGAAGGAGACCAGCTGATAGGAACAAATTGAGTTCAGTTTTGGAGAATAGTGCAACCATTATCAAATACATTGAATGTCAGGTAACGGTTGCTACAATGCCCATGATAGCCTTGGATCAAATTTTTAAGACCGTAACTGCCATCCTTGCTAAGCCAGCAGACATAACTTTTCCATACTCATTGAGTAGTTTAATAGTTAACGTTAGCTAGCAATTGATTATGTCATCTGCAGTGATGGCAGTTTCAACGCTCAAGTTTGACCCGCTTCGAACACGTTCTTTGCATCGTGTTCGTGAGCTAACTAGCTAATAATAGCACAGAAATAAAAAGGGAGCCATGAATAATATCACGTGTTAATGATATCTTGCAGCTTGCTATTATTAGCTATTTAGCTAGCGAACACACAGTGCACAGAAATGAACAGAGAGCCGCGAATGGTAGCATTTCACTACTTCACCAGGTCAGCATTGCACAGTTCGGGACGAGGGGGGTCTTCCAATGTGGCATGCCATGTTTTCTCTGCCATAAAGCTAATTTCTCAGTATGCACTGCGTTGACCTAGAAACGCACAGAGCCATAGAGTGAGAGCCTCACTGATTCCAATTGACTATTTTACAGCTGGGTTGAAGTAGAATATACTCGGTCATGATGCAGCTGAGAAGTCAGAATTTCTTAAACAATTACTTTCAGCTTTTCCAAGCAGCCTCATTTAACCAGCCAACCTCTTCAACTTTTCACACTGAAGCAAACATATAAATTTTCTTCAGAAAATGTAGCCTTTTCTAATTAGCAACTATGCTTTTTGGAAACGCACCCCAGGGTGGTGCCAGTGATGGTGATTTTGCAAGACAACCTGGAAATGTACCTCAAAAGCAAGGTCTCGCTGTGGCTGCTTGGATTATTTCCCAGTACGCACCGCTGCTCAACAGTTCACATGCTAGGAACCTGTATTATCTGTCAAGAATTTGTCATTCAAGTCCTCTCCTTTTTTATTTTTATCTTTTTCCATTGCTCCAGCATGGAAACCACCAAGCGCCGGGCTCATTGCTGGAGCTCTCATCTCGACTCTGATTGGAGCAGGGATACTGGTCTATATATGTGTCTGCCGTGTCCATAAAGAGGAACAGCCAGAATATTCAGAACGTCAAGAGGCAGAGACTGGGAGCTCTACAGCTACACCATCAGCCCACACAGAAGACCAGACAACTAACCCAGTGTACAACATGGAGAACTCTCACATAAACAATGAGAACCCTCAATAAAGTATGTAGAACCCCCCAAACAAATTCAGTGGACCCTGAAAGTCCCCTGGGGAGTGTCATGAAATATTCCTGGTTTTCTCTGGATGCTAACACAGAACCCTGGATTCTCCTTAGGTAGGGACCACCCATAATGATTTTGAGTAACTGAGGGGCTTTGTATCGTGCTTAACTATGGCACACCATGACATTTTCATTAGCAATTTTCATTTGACCTGCATCTCATCATGAATGTCGCCCTGCACGTATTTCCATTGCTTTTCGTAGTTTGTCTCATCCATTTATCCCTGTCTATGTGAAGGCTCACCTGCTATTCATTCCCTCTGTGTCATTCTCTGCGCCTGATTTCTATTATCTCCTCATTGCCTGAACCTATTTCAGCCTGTCTTTGTTCCATGCTTTTTGCCAGATTGTTTTATGTCTGTTCCTCCTTCCTGGGCTCCTCATTCATTTCGCCTCTCCGTTTCCCCCATACCCTGTGTTTTTTTGTTTGTCTAACTCCTGATCCTCTCTTTCCCACTTCGACTCGCACCCCTCTTTTGATCTGATTTGCTGGTCAAAGATTCTCATCAGTCTGTTTGATTTTGCCCCGATTGCCCTTCATACTCTTGGCTACTGTGCTCTAACCCTCGCTTGTTCCTTGATTGTCTTACCTACATTGCCCAGTTTCTTTGTGTACCAAACCTGACCTGTGTATTAAAGAACTACACCATTGTTACTGTCTGCTTGTGGTTCCTGTGCTTGGATTCTGAAACAATTCAATTGAAAGATGCAGCTTCAGTGAATATCAATGTTATTCATATGTCACAGCATTAGGACATATCATCTATACAATGGTGGACACTGTTCCACCAATCTGCTAACTGCTAATTCGCGAGGCTAACTTTTTCTTTAGAAGATTAGCATGTCCGCTAATTTTGAAAACCCTTAGCGAACCAGTTAGCTTCTGCTAACTGTAAGTCCACAATTTTTTGTTTTTTTGCTGGTAAAGTCAATAAAGCTTAACAGTCAAAATAATTTGTGAAATCATATTTGTCTGTTCCTATCTGTAGTGCGCGCATCTGCAACAGTCAGTCCAATACGCTGTTGGCTGACCAACGATCAGTGGCGGTTCTAGACAAATTTTAGTGGGGGGGCCCAGGTGGTGCCAGTGTTTAATCAGGGGGGCACATTAAAAACAATAACGATGGCCCTAGACATGGGCCTGCAGCTAAGACGTGCTGCAATACTCACTCCCTGGCTCTCTAAACTTTCCTGTGTGAATAAAGGCAAAAAGTCCAAAAATACTTTTAAAAAGCAACAACAATAATATTAAAGCATTATAAACTTCTATTTTGCTTTAGCCTATAAAATCATGCTGAAGATTTTTTCATGAAGAAAAAATGCATTGACTGATGGCCATTAAAAATGGAAAATAAAATACTACATAATAAAGTGTGAAGTATCAGACAAATCAAATGGCTTATGGTCTTGTTATGTGCTGTGTGTTTGGGATTTGTCTTTCTTTTGCACTTCCCTGCCTTTCCCCTGCCATCACCATCCACCAAGTCCTGCCTCCCAGACCACACCCTTCAAGCCCCGCCTTCACCAGTCCCAGAGCCACCTCATCATTCAAATCAACCAACCAGAACCCGCCACCTCCTTTAAAAGACCTGGACTGTTTGCTCTTCGAGAGATATTTGCTTTGGTTTTTCTCAATTGCCATTTCGTGTCTTGTGATCCAGTGTCTTAGTTGTGTTATCCATTATATGTTTCATTGTTGTTTATGTACACTGCCAAGCCTTGGGACAGGTAAGACTGGGAGCTCCTATACATATGCCCGTAGGCTATGTTAATGTATAGACACACTAGTCTTTAGGGGTGGTTGCCAACCGATGTACGTTATTGCTAGACAGAGTAGTTAGGCTTTTGTTTGTAACATTAGTGTAGAAAACTCCTGGTGTTAGTTAGCTTGTTTTGGTTATTTTGGCAACATCCAGCGTCCTTTGACTCTGGTAGTGTGTGTCTTGACTGTCTTTGTGTATCCAACCCCTGTATATCCAGCCACAATCAGTAAACACTTGAGCACTAGTCTCTGCATTGTTTGTGTTATTATTATTTTTACTGTTTTCCCACCTATTACCCATTTTAACACCTTCTGGCCCATTCCACCACAACCAGTTACCTACCCCCATGCACCCCTAGGTCCATGGGGGTTGTAACAGGTCTTAAGAATTGGCGACTCGTTCGTAGAAAAAAAAAACTCCTCGTCAGTTTTTGGGCCAATCAGAACCACAGCACACAAGTAACATTTGTACAAACCCGTCTGTATTCATGGCCAATGACTTGCGAGTCCAGTCTTCACACTTATTTACAAAATATGCTGCCAGTGCCTGAATGCATAGCAGTCACACAGGTGTGGAAGTCATGCTGACTTTAATTAGTGACAGACAGAGCTACTTAGAAGGATCTGGTAATTGAGGACTGATAGTTCTTCAAACATAAATCAAAATTACAAATATACAATATACAGTAGGCTATCTGTGGATTGAAGCTAGTTTTGAAAAGGTGTTTATTCATACAAATGTAACAAAATGGTACTAACAAAATAATTGGTTCTAGTTACTGTAATTACAATGAAATAAGTAATCAACATAATTGTAAAACATACATATACTGAGTACAAATGAAAATGCACCACTTGAAAAAAGTCAATATTTAAGTTCAAATGAACTTCAATATAATTTTTATACAACAACAACACTACAGTGACGTCACCCAACATGCCAGGTGCAAGAAATGCGAGAATTTCAAGATAACTGTCACGTTAGGCAATTTTTTGCAAAAACGCAACAGCTTGCACGCACACCACGGGAAAAATGAATTTCACTCTGAATTTGTGCACACATTGCCTTTAAAAGCATGTGAATCCGAATAAAATTTCACTCCTTCACTGAAACTTGTGAAACGTCGACACTATGCCGTGACTTACAGCCCCTGAACGGGAACGTGCCATAGGCATGCTTCAAATTGGCGCCAGCACCAGGGAAATTACCAGACAACTACACTGCGCTCACACAATGATCGCAAGACTCCATCAAGGTTTTCTGCAAACGGGGAGCACTCGGGTCCGTCCTCGACCGGGTCAACAACGTGTGACAACGGCATGTCAGGACCGTCAGATTGTACGGGATCATGTCCGAGACCGAACACTACCAGCGACAAGAACGGCTGCTCAAGTCCAAGGACGACGTGGATTCATTCACCCCAACACTGTACGGAACCGTCTGCGCGCTGCAGGCCTGCGTGCACGACGTCCTTATTTCGGCCCCATATTGATGAATCGTCACCGAAACCAGCGTCTACAGTGGGCAAACAGGCACCAGAATTGGCGACTACGACAATGGCACGGTGTCATCTTTTCTGACAAGTCACGATTTCACTTAAGGAACGCAGATGGCCATATACGTATTTGGCGGAGACGTGGTGAACGTTATAACGCCGATTGTGTCGTTCAAACGGACCGTTGGGGCGGTGGCAGCGTTATGGTGTGGGGTGGAATAAGCTACCGTCACAGAACCCCTCTCCATATCTGCAGAGGAAGGGTGAACGGCGTCTACTACTGGGACCAGGTGCTGCAGAACCATGTTGTGCCGTTCTTCAACCAACACCACGATGTCCACACGTTCCAACAGGACGAAGCTAGGGCAAACACTGCAAGGGTGTCCATGCAGTACCTTGCACAGCAGAACATCCCCGTGCTTCAGTGGCCAGCTCTGTCACCCGACCTCTCCCCTATCGAGCACTTATGGGATGTAATTGGACGACGTCTTTCACGTCGACGCCAGATGGACAACATCCGGGAACTTGAGGTTGCCCTTGTTCAGGAGTGGAATGCTATCCCTCAGAACACTATCCAGAGACTGATCAACTCCATGCGAAGACGATGCGCCGCATGTGTTAATGCAAATGGCGGTCACACCCGTTATTGACTTTCCTGTTTGACCCCTACTCCAGTTAAACCTCTCTCGCGCATTAACATTATCATGAATGAAATTGAATGATGTTTACATGTCTTCTTAAATCATTCATTATCTCAAATGCATCATACGTATATACTTCACATATCAATCCGTGGAGCTATTCCAGATTTCGTGAGTGGTGCGTTTTCATATGGACTGAGTATATATACGTATACCCTCCACTCTCTCAGACACAATGTGCCATTTCTATTTATGGAAGCCAATATTACTGTGGAGTGATTGATTGAAAATATGAATTGGAAAAATGATGCGGTCAACTGAAATACAATCATAGGTTTGTGAATAGCACTAATACTAGGCAAATGTTGCCATATATCGATTTATTTGGTTTCCTGTAATTTTTTTTTTTTTTTTTTACTCGGGCAAAAAAGGAGGCGATATCCCTTCCTCGTTTCATGACAGTCTTATAGGAAGAAAAAAATGTAAAGCGATGCATACATCTTGTCTGCTCTTTATCATCTTTGTATGCAGCCACAATGACCAGCATTATGCAATTCTGAAGTTCAGTTCACTTCTGGACTTGCAGAATGTTTATGTTATGATAAGCATTTTTTGTCAGTTTACTAAGTGTATAATTGCCAGTCTATGGTACCAGATGAAGCGATACCCACATATCAGGAACTGCTTAAACAGTTAAACATGTAATAGAATAGGCTCTTCCCTATTAAATGGATAGATATTTTCATGATAAACCTTTTTAAGAATATGACCCCCATCTTAATAAGAGTTTACTTATAAAAAGGGAATTTCCAGCCTGCTAATGTGTATTCAGTGCTTTCTAATATTTGGCCATTTATTTACCCAGTGTTAATAGCGTGGTCATGAGGGGACCCAAGAGGCTAGGTTTGATCAGTGACATTCATTGGGTGAGTATTGTTTTGCTTCCATATTGGACACTGAGTATTGTTTTGCTTCCATATTGGACACAAAGTATTTTACACTGCGTGCGTTGCGAATATATGTAAATTGTACGTTGCGGTTTTTGTTATGATGAAATATGTCAATGGCTACTACTTTGATGAAGGGGGAGCCAGCTGATCTGTTAAGTGTTAATATCCTCATTCACGTGTACAGAATGGACGCACACCTTCTACCGACAATGTCCTAAATAAAATTTGCTTTCACAGAGACGTCCAGACCGTGTTAGCAAAACGAAAAAGTCAACCTGCCACTATAATTACTTATAACTTATCATAGCTGTCATTGACAGGACAAAAAAAATCCACAAAACAATTTGTCACAACCAATTACTTATTTTTTCAAGAAGAGGAAACCCACATAGTGGAAATTTCATGATGAAATTCAGTATATTGAACGATTGATTGAACCCTCACCGGTAAGTCGGTCACAAACATTTTTTTTTTATTGGATTATCTTGCAAACCTACATAGTCATAATGTTAAAAATGTGTATTTTTAATTGTGATAAAACAAACAATCAAAATTGCTTGATGGCTGTTCCACAAGGGGCCACTACCTGAGGTCAAAAATACGAATAGATTGCACAGCTTCTGTGCTTCAGCGCGCGATCTGCCCACCCCCATATTCTTTCTGTGAGCGTGCCTGTGTGGCATGCTTTACCATTGTGGAAAGCTCCATGTAAACATATTAATATACTGATAAGGATTTTTGAGCCAAAAATGCAAACGAAAGCTAAATTCATAAACTAAACATGAGCTATTTGCTAGCTAACATGCTTTCTTTCGAGGTATAATTTGCCCATTTTTTGATTTTTCAATACATGTGTACTTTAACAAAGTGTCTGACGTCTTCAACGCAAACTTTTCCTTATGGCAATTATGGTTATTTCTTTATAGCCATAACCAGCTGATCTTTTCGCAAACATCACTGTATTGACTAACTATATTCATGACAACCACTGAACTCTAGGTCTTAAATTATAAGACAACCAATAACAGTGTCTGCGATGTTACATATATTTTGCATTCATTACAAACACGCCAACGAAGTACAATTATTTTTGTATCTATAGAACCAGTTTAGTCACCAATGTTCACAGACAGTTCTTGCAACTGTAAAATGGCTTCAACAGTTTACTATTAACATATGCCTCTTGTAGCTAGATGGTAATTTAACATTTCTGGGGCCAAATTACTCCTAATTGTATTTCAGTTCAATTTATCATCCCTAAGTGCTCCTCTGGAATCCTCTGTGTAATGTTAATATCAGGCCCATTTACTGTATGTAAAAATAGACAAACCTATCAGTTCCCCAAAGGTTAGGCCAAAACATCTTGATTGCCATCTACAGAGTAAATAAAAAAAACAAAACACTTTTTAAATGTCCAATTATTATATTCTGTAGCAATGTATACAACATTTTTTTACATGTATGTTTTCAGCAGCTCTTTTTGCTTCTTTTGGTACCATTTTTCACCTTGTTAGATTAAATCCATGAATTCTGTGGAACAATTTAAGGATTTCACTTGTGCCAACTGATCAAGCTCTGTGAAGTTTCAAGTCAACATAAAACATTTATGGCATGTTAGGAAACTGACGCCGAAAACTCCACAGCACATTTGTAACATTCCGTGTCCTATGATATTTAATGACCAAGAAGGCCCTTTGTCTGGGGGTAAACTGTGGATGCACCATGCTTGGCAGTGCCAAGTCATTACGACCAATGCACAGGAAAGATTCATATGCCTGTTTTTAAGTTCAAATGACTATGCAACCCATTATGACATGCATGGTCAATTTCATATCCAACCTTGGTCAGTTGGCGCAAGCCAGATTTCACTTGAGTCCCTTAATTTTCCTCTGTGCATTCATGCCTGAAACCTAATGGTGTAACTGGTACTGATATCAGCAGAGAGATCTGAGGCGAAAGTACAAAGTATGTTGTATACATGTACACATTGCTACACCATTACAAAATGACCCATTAAAAAGTGTATAGTTTTTTACTCACTCTGTAGTGGCTGGCTGCAGTATCGTTTATCAACCTGTCCCCTTGATGTTAGTGGATGGGACATGGGCCACACTAAATAATAAAATTACTTGTCAAATTTTTTTTCGAAAGATGGTTTCAGTCTTTTTAAGCAGTTCTTACTATGCTGTTGTGTGGTCTAGTGTTCATTTTTTTTTTATTCATTTGGTTTTATTTAGTTATTTCATACTATAAAAAGGGGGTGTTAAATCATGATTAACAGATGTGATTGACAGCGACTCTAAGGGTGGAGGTTGCCAGGCTTATTTTTTTTTTTTTTGGCTCTTCAGTGTGACGGTCAAGAAGAGATACATAACATTAACATTACACATGCAAAAGTTGCTTAGTCCCATCACTACTGAATATACCGCATAGTAATTTTGAAAGTCCAACAGAAATTGACTGTAGAATTCATTTTACCCTGAACATAGTGTCATGAACTGCATTGCATATAAGTAAAGCCTGTTTGCTTGCTAGCTAGCAAGAGAGTTCACCAAGATTCTGCAAAAGGTCATTGTAAGATAGGTAGCACGGGAAATCCATGATGAAGATCTCTTGACTCAGACTATAGTGTAGTGTACTGTTAGCAGCTAACTGTTAGCATGTTCAGGGCAAAAAGCTTTTTCACCATCAATATTTGTTAATTAACATTAATTTATGCAACCTATTCCTAAATCTTGCTTGCCAGCTAAAAATGGTTAGCTAGCTAGCTAACTAGTAAATCATGTTTCAGTAACATGTCACTTAACTTATAGGCTAGCTTGAGAGGTAATTAGAAGAAATGTTAAAACACATGATAGCGGGACTTCCGTTTACCCACAGAGTGTAATTAGCTACCTTATTTTGAAGGGTTGTATGAAATAACCATAGTCTATATATTAGCCTCCAAGCTAGTAGATTGCTAGCATGAGTAGTCATGAGTTTGTGGAGGCTGACAGGAGCACTGAACATTGGCATGGGAGCCAAGCAATGTACTGCTAGGAACAAGGAAAACAGAACACATATTTGGCTTCTTACAACTTAGAAATTCAAACTTGCTGACCCTTCAACAAGCTTTCAGTCATGGTAGAACTGTGCATTTAATTGGCCTAACATTATGTTATGTTTCCTAAAAAAAAAACCAATATAGAGTATTTGAGGCTAACAACATAGCCTATACATAAAGTGGCACATATGGAACATTTTTATGTTATTTACTTTAAACTGTCACTAATGTTGAATGTAGCATCTGTGAAATGCTGTATACATTTGTTATAACCAATGCTATCATATGCCATTTGACCTTGTACTGGATGAGTATACAAAATGCAGTCATTTACTCTTATGGATGTAAAACTCCAATTCCTTGAAAATTGGTACATCACGGAAAATACAAATTAAATCAAAAAGGACTGATTTGAAAAATCCACTCACTCTGTTCTTTATTGAAAACAATACAAAAACACATTATTTCATGTTCTTCAGTGAATTTAATTGCAGCGCAATGCGACGTCCGGATTATGTCAAACTATGTACTTATATTTCAGTAAGAACACAAGACGGCACATCAATTCAGAACTTTATTTAGATGTTATTTTGGTGTGACAGTAGATTTTACTAAATCTAGCCACATCAGCCTAGCCATCAGCCAAGTACAAAACAAAACCACAATAAAATCTTTTCAAAAACCCTCTATGGTGTGGACCCCTCTTTTTCCTCCAAGACTAGGCAGAAGCTAAGGGGGGGTGGGACTACCCCTTGGCCCTTGGTTGTTGTGTGTCCAAGGGAATATGCTCATTTATCTGTAGATGTGGAAAACTGGTTCAGAAAGGAAAAGGCCTCCAACCTATTTCTCTCCAATCACCTGCATTAACAAATAGTGCAGTACTAAGGAACAACTAATTAGTCACCGGGTGGAGTTCACCGGAAGAAGAAAAAATTGCTGCACTTTTTCTTCCTGCCCGCTGGACTTTTTTCACCTGTGCTTTTTCATTGGTGTAGTGGCTACCTTTGTGGCTCAAAACACAGCAGGGACTGAAATGAAAAAGGTTTCAGGAACTAGGCGTGGTCTTGTTTGTCAGCTGCTTATGACAATGTGCCCATGTGTACTGCCTTTTCCCTCAAATGAATTTAATCATTAGTGAGTGTTTCCACAAGTAATACAGTTATATAAACTGTAAAACAAATGTTTTAGACTATGTTAACAGACTTACAGTAATTGCAGCACTATAGCCACCATAAGAGCCAACACCCTGTAGCACTGTGTAATTTCTGAGCAACAGAAAGGTAGTCTGACTGATGGACGCATAGAAGGGAATTGACAGAAGTTCATGGTGGATTTGTTTTAGTTACTGATCCTCGACTTGTATCAGCTTGATATAGTTCTGAAAGAAAATGGTTTGACCAATGGGTGGTTGAGAAAGCAACATATGCCACCATATTGTTTTTTTTTTTTTTGAATGAATTTGTGAGAACAGAATACCAAGTGAGCAAGCACAGAAAATAATAAGGGTTTTGATCATTCCCAAAACTCAGTAGCTGGATTGCTATTAGGGAGATTTTAGGATGGAATGCTGCAGTTTACAGCAGATGTGGGTGCTTGGGAAAAAAAGGTTGCTTTTTGTTTTGGGAATGAGCAAAATGCAGATGTGATTAAAAGGAGTGAGGGTGATGTCTCAGCAGTAAAGTCAGTTCCCTGGATTGTTAAATGCTAATGCTTGGCAGGACTTGAGAGTTATGGAAAATCCTAAGAAGTAACAACAAAAATATTTAGAGAAAAAAGACAGAAAACTATATGCCTCTGGGGTTAAGCTGTTGTCAAACAGTGAAGCTAACTTGGCAGTAATTTGTCCATTACATGATAAGAAATATTTAGGGAGGGCATTTTTTTCTTCTTTGTAGTGTCCATGGCAATATGACTTACAAGGCTTTTCCATCAAAAAATATAAAATATCAGTTATAAAATTTATTGACAAAGACCTGGCAATTATGAAGTTGCAGTGGCGTTTGGCAGATTTCAGTGCTTACTCTGCCATCTGCCTCTCTCTTGGGGCAATTTTTCAGTCATTATTACCATGTGAATCATGTGAATAATGAATTCTAACCATGGATGTCCTGCACATCTAATGCTCTGAGACCGACCTGACAGATCATATTACAGGTATGTTGCTTCATGGTGAGCTAATTCAACTTGGCAGTTTTTGCCGTACAAAAAATGGAAAATTTAAGGTGGAAAAACAGAAAGATCAACTTGCTAGGTCTTTGCTTCATAAATGATTAAATACCGATGACTTGCTTGGTTTTGCCACAAAATTACCAATTTTTGCCATAAATCACCAATTATTTTTTATGTATCTTACTGTATGTTATCAGGCAAAGTCTAGGAAGTACAAAAATGGTACCAATTCAGTTTTGACCAAAATTAGACTTACTAGGTTTCTCCATAACACCAAAGAGTAGTCTTTGAACTTATAAGGTCAAGTATCTGAAGGCAGGCAGTTAGGGTGCATGGGGGGAGGGCCTCTTCTGATTCCTACCAAGGCCTGTATGAGTTGGTAGACATCATGGTGGATTTGACAACTGGACCACCACCACCACTTCCCCCGTAGCTGCTAATGCCCCTAGATTTGGTGCCGAAGCTACTGCCGTAACTACTTCCTCCACTGCCACTGCCACTGCCACTGCCAAAACCTGTGAAGAGTAGGGTCAGAGAGGGGTCAGTGCAAACATTATGGGCAAATTCGCCAATCCCAACAGTAGCACAATGAACTCCATCTGCTTGCTGATTTTGTATATCATGCACTTGTTTAGTCTTGTCTGACCCTCACGGTGTAATTAAAGTCATGCAAAATGATCCAGTTTGAATAGCTTGTGTTACATCACAATCTTCTGTTTCAACTCAAGAAAGATACCCAGCTTAACCCATTACTGACCACTGTCTTATTTTTGGGATGCTGCACATTATAACCTCTGTAACTCAAGTAAATGTGTTACTGCGACTAAACTGCTGAAGGTTAATCAAGTGAAGTAACTTGCAAACAGGCAAAGGGTTTATGAGAGTCTCCCTTTACAGCAGCGGTGGGGGGGCAAGTATTTGCATGAATTTCTTGAATCTGTACTATGCGACGCTCTAAAATGTGAGTGCGGCATTTTTTTCTGAGACCCATTTTTATACAACACTAAGAACAAAGGTGGGAGATTTTAGCATTATCTAAATATGTTCTTCTCAGAATGATGATTTTTTTTAATGCTTTCAACTATCTGTTTACATTTAAAATGGGACATACATATTTGGGGTCCTTGATGACAAAATAATTAAGTTTCACCAGAATTTGTGTTAAACATTCATTGTACATCGTGTTCATCACATCCAATAATAAAATGTAACTTTTACTTCAAAAAAAAATTTTGGCATTAATGGTTTAGTACTGCAGACTAAATTAGGGAAATGAATGAAGGGGGGAGTTACTCACTGGTGGAAGTCTGCTGTACATGGATCGTTGCGGGTGCACCTCCGGAATTCAGTCTGTTAAGAGAATTTAAAAAAAAATCTTGAACATCATATGACATGCTATCAAATCGCCATCATTGCAAAAATCTTAAGTCATTTTTATCCCATGGTTCAAGTGGCCTGCAGTGTAGCAGAGGCTGATAGAGAGCTACAATGATTCTAAGCACACTTGTCACATCACTTTTGGCTAAAGAAATTTAATGTGGAGCCACTTCTACAAAGACGAGCAAAAGCTCATTCCAAAATGTCACCTCACCTGGTCTCCTCTCCTTCCAGCAGCTTCCTGTAGGTGGCGATCTCGATGTCCAGGGCCAGCTTGACATTCATCAGCTCTTGATACTCGCGTACTTGGCGGGCCATGTCTTGCTTGGCCCTCTGCAAGGCATCCTCCAGGTCCTTGATGCGGGCCTTGGCGTCCTTCACCGCCAACTCACCGCGTTCCTCTGCCTCAGCGATCTGGGCCTCTAGGTTGGCACGCTGAAAAAACAACCAGAGAATATATAATTTCTTCTATATAATGTGGTCTTATGTCAAAAGGATGATTTTTTTGTTGCTTATATTTCATTATTATTGTAGAATTGTGTAACAACACTTGTGATTCTTATTATTGCAGCTCCATTTTGAGGGAAATCTTCACGCACATTGGGCTTTTCCCTCTGCTATACAGTAAAATTCCACCAAAATATAACAACGACACTCATGATGGCACAACAATGAAAAAAAATGGCCATCTCACCTGTGACTTGACGTTCTCAATCTCGTTCTGGAGTCGACTAATCATACGGTTCAGCTCAGCAATCTCAGTCTTGGTGTTGCGCAGGTCCTCCCCGTACTGGCCTGCAGAGCTCTGCATCTCCTCAAACTGGAAAGTGGGGAGAGTAAGGAGTCAAGGGAAAGCAAATCAAATGAGTCTGTGCGGGGCTATAATTTGACCAGAAGAAGAAAATTCTGTCTCTTGTCTACAGTGCCTCTCACCCTCTGCTTGTACCAAGTCTCAGCTTCTGCGCGGTTGCGGTTGGCGATATCCTCGTACTGGGAGCGCACTTCAGCCACGACCGCGTCCATGTCTAGGTTTCGGCTGTTGTCCATCTCCACTATTACAGCAGTATCCTTCACCTCCCCCTGCAGCTCACGGAGCTCCTGAGGATGCAGACCAAATATTTTTGAAGGCTTATAAATCTTATCTGGCACTGTCCTATTAGTGCTTTTGTATAAAGTGACAGACTCTACTGATCTTGGTGGGCTGAAATGCTAGTTGTCATGATGTAAAGAATTCTTTTGACTCAATAAAGCATTTATTTTAATTTCGGAGATTTTTTAGATCCATTTTTGTTTCTATTTGTTTTGTCATTTAGGACAGAGAACCATCTCTGATTTCTGTTGGCTGGAAGGTTATTTCATGACTTACCTCTTCATAGATGGACCTGAGGAAGTTAATTTCATCCTGAAGAGCATCAGCCTTAGCCTCCAGCTCGACCTTGGTTAAGTAAGAGTTATCAACATCCTGTTGAGGTAGTAGGCAAGTTGATTTTAGTTTCTTTCAGCAGTGACCTGTGCAGTCACAGATACATGAGTGGTTGCACATACAAAAAGGTTTGCTCAAGCAGCTCTTACTTTCTTCAGCAGGACAAACTCGTTCTCTGCAGCAGCACGCTTGTTGATTTCATCTTCATATCTACAAAACAAAATCACAGATTAGGACCACAACCTCAATCCTAAATACTGTTGACTAAGGGGTGTTCTGCAAAATAGAAACAATGGTTTCCCCCTTACACAATTAATTCTCTGTGAAGGGTCACAAATCTCTGTATACAGTGTCGACTTACTTGCATTTGAAGTCCTCTACCTGACCCTGCATGTTTTTAAGCTCTCCTTCCAGCTTGAACTTCTCATTGCCCAGGTTGTCCAACTGTCGACGCAGGTTGGCGATGTAGGCCTCGTACATGGCGTCGATGTTGGAGCGGGAGGCGGTCTGGTTCTGCAAGAGGCTCCATTTGGTCTCCAGCATCTTGTTCTGTTGCTCCAGGAAGCGTACCTGTGTGAGACAGGATATAAGGTGATGACTGATCCAGAATTTAAATGATTAACTACACAAATCCTTGCATTCCAACCCACTCTGATTCCCTGAGTTGTGATGGCAAATAGGAACAAGTTCCCTTTCTGAGGCTATACCATAATCTGGCAGTGGTAGACAGGTGGGCCCTCATTAAGCGTCATAAAGTTGTAGATATACAAATAATTTGGAGACAGGAGGATTTCATCTGAGATGTACATGCATACAAATCATTGATAAAACCACACCCTTTACAGATGGATAAAACTGTTGGCTATCCAAATCCGTTGGTGCCTGTTTCACCATGGTAGGATTTATCAGTAATGGAGGTGTGACTCATCTTCTCTAAAGTCTGTTTGGGGATAGATACAGTGCTGAATTTGTGTTTGTGTCTGGTACTGAACCAGTGTTTTACTGTGCACATTTCACTTAAAAGAATCCTAAGGCTTTGGCACCTCCTGTGGGCATATGGCTGAACATGCAGCATTGAGTATACTAGCTGTGGTTTACCACACCAGAGATGCTCTTTTGTCATGGTAAACAACAAATCCAAAGAACAATGATTTCTTTGTTTCTTTACTAATGCACTCCAGGGTACTTGCTGAAAAAAGATGTCACATCCTTGCCCGGGCACATGGCTTGAAACAAATACACATCTGTTTCACCATTAAACTTTAATCAAACGGCTGCTCCTCTTTCAGGGAGTTTTTAGTGAAAAGGTTTTCTATGAATGCTGGTACCAGCACAAAGACTGACAGTGAGTCATCTCAAACAATGAGTTTAGCCTTTCGTTCAGTTTACCTAATGCAGGACGGGTGTGGCTCAATGGTACACTGACCGTGGAGACAGCAGACAAGATCCAGTCGCTGTTTTTGGTGTAGCTGCCGCTAGTGCCTTGTTTTCTTTATAAATTATGTGAGTTGCTTTTGAACAAGATAGTTGGGATGAGAGAATGGATCCAGTGAGCAAGTCTGCTTCTTTCTCAGTGGGCTTCATTGAGCTCAATCACAATATATACCTGCCACTGAATGAAGCAAATAAAATTCTCCCCATTCTCCCAGTGAAGACTTTTCTTCGTCTGGTGTTCATTGCTGGAAGATGATGTAATTACATGCATCTCCCCGTTAAAGGCAGCTCACCTACTGTTTATTTCCGAAAAATCTCACGCCCTTGTGAAAGCAACATTTCATTAACCCTTAACTTCATCTTTAAAATAAATGCATCCCATTTTGACAAAAAAAAAAAAGACTAAAGATGAGACAAGGCTTGTTTCAAATGTTTTGAAATGGGTTTGAACCCTTCCAAGAGTATTTAGTTTTTTCTTCTCATATATATGTTACTGTTCTACCACGTTAATTTCAATTGCTGCCCTTGATTGTTAGAATAGTATCACAGAGCTCTGCTGAGAACATTCTAATCAAATATTTGGATCTCAAGGCATATTTTCAGGTGCCAAACTCTTTGACTTGTCCTCCCCCCACCCTCCCCCTACTTGTGCAACAGGCTGATCTCCACCCTTATTTAGTGAGCCATGTCTGGACTGGGCTGGGCTCTTCTCTCACCCTCTCTGACCCACAGCGCAGATGCAGCTACTGCACATTGCACTGGGCCGTCAAAGGGAGGCGTGCGGTAATAGGAGAGCCTTCCGCATAATTTAGTGCAACACAAGGAAGCGGTTTCCTTTGATGGACGATAGACTTCAAGTTGCATTGTAACAGTAGTTTGAAAAAGAGACCAGGTGCTAGCTTTCGCTTACTGCCCATTCACAGGCATCGCCAGAAGTCACATTTTAAGTGCGTTGAGTACAGCAAGGACATAGCTAAGGGGCTGCTTGACCCTTGCATCAAGCAGGGCGACCCACAGTATGCACACGAGAGCACGGCAATGTACAGACGACAGGCAGCAGTGAGAATAAAGACTGCATTAATGCTGAATGAGCACCCAGCAGGAAATAAAAATGCACACTTTCTGCTATGAGTAGCACCACTCAGTCACTGCAAGTTACCACTCAGTCAGTTAAGTTTATATTATCCACTAGGTCACAGTAAATATGCTTAGAAGATTCTTGGCGAACCTTAAACTCCAGAATGATAAAGAAGACATCAGACACACCACATGCTCTCCACCTCATCCTACTTGGCTGTTCATGCCATAGAAGCACCTTCCTGATTCTCACTGACAGGGCAGGACTCACCTTATCAATAAAGGAGGCGAAGCGGTTGTTGAGGCTCTTGATCTGCTCCTTTTCCTGCGTGCGGACGGACTGGATTTGAGGGTCTATTTCCAGTTTGAGGGGGGCGAGTAGCTGCTGGTTGATGGTCACGGGAGTGATAGTAGCGGGTACCAAATTGCCACCGTAAGCCCCGTAAGTAGAACTTTGACCACCCATGCTGTAGCCGCTAATACCACTCCCTGAGCGGCGTGCTATGGAGCCAAACCGATTGGTGCCAGGACCGCTAAACGACTGGGCGGAATAATTCCTCGTGATGACCCCGCCGCTCCGATGCATAACTGGGCCTCCACTCATGGTGGTCCTTGTGGTGAAAGAGCTACCGTCTCTTTTGAGGCTCATGACTGCTTCTTCTTAGCAAAGAGAGATCGAGAGAGGAGGATGAAAATAAAGACGCAGACAGACAAGCAAGCTAAAGCGAATCAGAGATAGTGAACCTAGGGCCACGAGCAACCTCACCAAAGGAATGTCAGATCCCTCTGTGAGCGGATACTCTCGGGGACGGGCCCCTTTAAATCCTTGCTCCTGGACGGGGGCGGGGTTCTGTCTCACAGAATACTGCTACCTGTGGCTCTGTCCGACTCCTCCCATCCCGAATGCAAGCTGCCCTCCGGCAGGACCCGCCCTTCCTGTTGGACAGGTAGTGAGAGAGTGAAAGCTGATAAGCTGGGACTCTGCCAGCAACAGGACTTGCCTGGTGAAAAGGTGATAGTGAAAAAAACTACTGCTGACACCTGGGGCCTTTTTTTCTTAATCTTCCTCGATTCTTCGGCTCTATTGCTGAGGACAACAAAACCGTTTAAGCTTGAGCAGCAAAAGTACCTGAAGTATGCGTCCCCTGTTCTCTGATAGCCATAATGTCAGCAACTGAGGCAAAAGAGTTGAAGGCAAAGCAGTATATTTTATTGCTACAATTTTTCATGGCTTTTTCAGCTTTTCATTTTTTTTAAAAAACCGAAACATTCAAAAGGCACAGGTGCTCAGGTACCACACAGGTGCCCAAAGGATCCTCCCTCCCTATACTTGGCCTGTCCTTTTGCATCACCCAGACTGGACAACGTACACAATTAGAAAGGACAAACACAGCTGCCTCTCTATCTGACAGACACATTTGTCAATGGAGACTCAGGGTCTGTAAATATGTGCCCCCCCCCCCCCCCCCCAACACACACACACACACACACACACACACAACTGCATACTCTAAGATGCAACAATATGGCAGGTCGTGTCAATTAATCAGTATTTCAGGCTAGAAGATGCATAACCACATTTATATTTTCTGCAAATCTTTACTGGGAAGTTCATCATGTATCCAAACATGATTCTGACAGGAAGGGTTTATTCAGTGTTTCACTGTTTATAATCCACTGCTGGTTAGCTTATAGGTGAGGATTATCTAAGAATTTTCTGAGCAGGGCTTGTTCCTCAGGCTCCTGTCCAACAGAGTTAGGGAGCAAAACACCACAGACAATTTAACTGACATTTCTTCACTGATGACAGTGAGCAAAAGGAAAAATATATCCATGTCCCTTTGCTCAAAAGAATTTCCAGTGGAAAATTATCATGGATAAAACTCAACAAAGGGCCCAGGGCTGAAGGGCTCAGGACTGCCGGCAGAATGCATTCGTATGCCTATTCTGTACTGCACCTGAAAAAGCAGCTAAAAAAACTCTTTGCAGAATAATTCTGGGGGTCAGGGGAAAAGGTTCCTGTTTGCCAAGGCAATAGGGTGAAAGGAGTTGAAATGTGACCCACAAGTGCCCTCCACTGACCCCTTTCCATCCTCTCATCTACATGCAATTTATGTAAACATTAATGACCAGGGGGAGAAAAAAGTTTTACTAAATGAATGAAAGAAATGCAGTAATAGTAACAAAGAAGAGAGATGGGGAAAGACAATGGTGAGAAAGAGAGAATGAAGCCTTTTCTCATGGGAGGGAAATATGCCGGAACGCCCTTTTGAACAAACACAAAACAATATTCTCTCCGCAGTGTGAACAGGCAGGTTCCCAGTCATCAGATCAGTGGATTCAGTGACAGGGAGCTGTTGCAGCAATAAGGTGATGCCACAATAAGTGGATGAACCCATCAAGGATGCAATGTGACCTTTCAGGTTTGGCTACTGCTAACTCCTGAAAATATGTGAGGAAGAGGATTTTTACAGCAAATCCAGCGCAGAGTTTGCTTATGTTCTTTTCGTACTGTGTCAGGTCAGGCCCTGCCTGCACACTGCCTAAACCCCTCTGCGCAGATATAGGGACCTGCTTGCACACAGCCCAAACACCTCTGCACAGATATAGGGCCCTGCCTGCTCATTGCCTTAACTCCTCTGTGCAGATGTAGGGCCCTGCCTGCGCATTGCCCTAACCCAGGGATCCCCAATCTTTCCCAGAAAGTGCCGATGTCGGTGCAGGTTTTCATTGCAACCAAACAGCTGCACACCTGATACTACTAAGCAACCCCTGGACTCTCTGCTGATAAGCTTGATTAGTAGCATCAGGTGTGTAGCTGCTTGGTTGCAATGAAAACCTGCACCCACATCGGCCCTTTCTGGGAAAGACTGGGGACCCCTGCCCTAACCCCTCTGCGCAGATATCCCTGTCTGCGCAGTGCCTGAAAATCCTGTTTGGGATGATTGCAACCAAGCATGTCACCAAAACTGTCCTAGCAAGTCTCACTGGCTTAATGGAAATCACTCTCAAAAAAAAATAAAATAAAAAATAAATAAATATATATATATATATATATATATATATATATATATACAGAAAAGTATATATATATTGCATCAATCAAAGAAAGAAATAAATCCCCACAATCAACCTGCTTTGATCCCAATTTCATGTACAAAATGTTTCTAGAGCCACTGTTTTGCCTCTGTACCTGTTGTCGGAAACATCATAGCTGCGCCGTGGCCTCTGTTAGAGATTTACACTCAATAGTTCACAAATTGTGACAAGTCAAGCCCTGAGGGAGCTCTGATGCTGACTGGAGGAGAGCCTTGTCTGTCTCAAATGATAACACACTGACTGGAGTAACAGAGCCTCACCTCTGCACTTTCCTCGTAAAAAAGGGCTTTCTTCTCTGTAGAGGAAGCCTTTTTAGTTTGTCATGGAACGACCTATCAAAAGCATTTCAAAGCATGAAAGCCCCAACGTTATCCAATTTTCTGGACTCTTCTCTTGAGTTCTTCTAGAACTCCAGAACTAGACATGGTTTCATTGGGTTCCTAGTGGGGCTAAAGACGGACCAAACCACTTGCATTGGTTGGGGGGGTGTAAATCTATTTTTACCACTATACCATTTGTCAAGGAAAATTAGCAAAATAAAATATATAAAGCTTTTATGTGACTGAGAAATTCTATGTTATATCTTCACACATTTTTATTATGATGAATTTTCCAGCAGATTACTTGAAGATCAGGGGGTCAGTTTTATGCCCCCCCTTGTCTGATGCCCGGGGATAGCAGTCCCCTTTGCCTCACCCATCCCCCCCCCCCCGTCGGTGGCCTTGTGTGTGGGTGCGTCTCTTGCCGGACTACGCCTGCGTCTCACCAAAGCACAGGAAGCATTCACTACATTCACTGAAGATGACAGAATTGTCCCCCATGTTGTTTGTGGGCTGCAAAGGCACACAGCTGCAGGGTGGGTATGTGGGTGTGGTACAGCGAGCAGAATGTGTCAGGGTGGGTGAGGTATCCTGTACAAAAGGGGACAGAGTGCCTGTGGAGCTTTAGGCCCTACAGGTCTGGGCAGAGGAGTGGCGATGGGCTGGGTCCCAATATTCACTGTCGGGGAATTCAGCACTAAGCCAACAGAGAAAGGTTTGGGAGTGAGAAGGGCTTGCTCACTGTAGTGAGATGAGCGGCTATAGTAACAGTGCAGACGGTGTGCTCTCATAGTAACAAGACGGTGCCAAAACATGTCAAGCTCGTTCAGTAGGGTTACATCATGGGAAAAAGAAACTGTGAAGCCTTTTATGGAGCCAAATAAGTAACTTGAAGAATCAGGGAGAGAAGAACACCCAAGTGTAAATGTACACTTCCGTCTGGATATATGTGCAAAGGTTTGAATTACAGTCAGGCGTATACATATTTAGACCGTGAGACAATTTAAAAATTTTTAATTAAATTTTGTGCCCACTGAAAGGAATGTGGCATATTTGTGAGTTTTTTTTAATCTATGTTTTGATTTGCGAGTTGTTATATCAATGTGGCACCATGTAGGAACTTCAAGCTTTGGTTATTAATTTACCTCCATACAGATTGTACACATGGTGCCATATTTTTCATATGTACAATGTGAAGTGTTAGAATAATACTGAATAACACCCAAAACTTCACTGTGAGTAAAGCGACACCGTCCAAATATGTACTGCTTGCACAGTACACTATTAACCGAACAATTATTATGGAATTCATACAGCATGCAGAGTGTATGGAAGGTGCTGCGCGAGGGCTAATCCTGCCCCTTTGTTCTTGGGAATGAGGGCTTCCATGAGTGTGGAAGATGGAGCGACACCAATGTTACTAACAGGAGTTACAAACAAATTAGGTGGAGCAGAATCAAAGCAAGGGAAACGAGAAGCTTTTGTGTTTTTAAACAGGCTCCTTTGTCCCAACACATTTGTGTATCCTGATATGTATGTGTGTGTGTGTGTGTGTGTGTGTGTGTGTGTGTTTGTGTGCAGAGTGAGCGTGAGCAGCTTCAAATGATTACTGCTTTACCGCAAACACCGGAGATGGGGACTGGAGTCACTGTGACTCGGACTTGAGTCGACTCGAGTCGCTGTTTTGATGACTTGTGACTTGACTTGACTTGACTCGAGCTGCCGGATAGCTCACTCGGTTAAGGCACTGTGTTGCAGTGCAGAAGTGACTATTGCGTCGCGAGTTCGAGCCCCGGTCGTACCAACCGGCAGTGGTTGGCAGCTTTTTCAGCGTAGCGCACAATTGGCCATCGCGCTACAGGGTTTCAAATTGGGAAGGGACTGCCGGGTAAGGGAAAATAAATAAAAACAGCTTTGTTCGTCGCTCAAGCACCTCCTGTTGGCCAGACGGACGCTCGTCAGGAAGACTCTGGGTTTGTTCATGTCCGGGTATCCTCTGCCCTCGTTCTGAACTTGCAAAGATTCAACCAATGAGTGTATAAGACGGGCTGTGCTTCGGAGGAGAGCCGTGAACTGTCTTCACTATCCTGAGTTGGCAGCAAGGGGTCGCATACGAGCAAGCTTTGTACATAGTTCACCAATTGGGCATTCCAGATTCGGGCGGGATTGGAGATGCCAAATTTATAAAAAAATATATAAAAAATATCAATTACCCAGTAGTACCGCAGGCTGAGAATGGAGTTGTCATAATTGGATCACTACTCTGTCAATCAATCATGCCTTCTCTACGTACTTTACATGTTACACGCCCTCTTATATCAGATATAGGCATCAACATGTCAGTGAGAGGGGTACCGAAAGTCATCGCATAAACATCTTGGACAGCCAGACGACAACTTCAAACTTGTTCGTCATTTGAAGAGCCATTCTGCCCAGTAAATGCTTGTCAGTTAGCTAATATTATCCTGTTACCCTAGCTTGCAAGTGTAACGCAAACTTCAACCGCCGGTGTCTCCAAAAAAAGCGAGAACAATAGATGATGCTCTTGCTACCGAAGCCAGACTAGCCTAATCCATATGAAAAAAAAATAAAAATAAATAAAATATATACGGTAAACAGCCAACAAACCCAATAAAACGTCATTTTTGCTCATCTTGTTTATTCGTGGAAAGGGATTACATAATAGGCAATTAAACTTCACATTGTGGGTCATTCACTGGGCATGTTCGGCAATTTTAGCACAATTTTAATTGTTTTAATGTTGGCACATTAAAACCATAAGCTAAGTAACTGAGTTTAGTGAATGCCGTTTATGTTCATGCAGCTTTGAAATGTGTAAATTACGATTTGAGACATTATATGTGAATTCACTTTACCAAATGTATTTCTTCAGTAATTGAGTTTTTTTTTTAAATCCTATTTACTTAACATTATGCGAATCAAGTAAACTGGTTTATTCTGTATTGCGCTTTCAAAGGAAAAACAAAGCATTCCTTACGGTAGTCTGCTGGAATGGACTGTAACGTCAGCGGTTTTCTTTTAGCCACTGATGTTTAGATTACTGAAAATTACTTATACCTTGTCTTTTCACTTTATTAAGATCAGATTCTACAAGTAAAATTGCAATAATAAGATGACTTGACTTGGACTTGACTTGCCCAAGAAAAAATGTCTTGGGACGTACTTGAGACTTGAAGGTTAAGACTTGAGACTTACTTGAGACTTGCACATGTGTGACTTGGTCCCATCTCTGGCAAACACAAATGGTGTTTCCTGTTAATACCTCCAAGAAATGCTCTTTTTTGTCCTCTATAGAGGACAGTCCAGAGTGGCACTCCTTCCTTTGTTGTTCTTTATTTTTTGGGCTTTCCCTTGAGCTACGATTAGAGACATGATTTCTTTATTTTACCTGAGAGGCCATACTAGTATGAGAATATTTCAAAAAAATAAATCAAACTTAATAAAAAAAATATGCAAACATTTCGGGACAGGTGAAATGATATCATAAATATGCCAAATTGATTTGTTTGCCTACAGTCAAGTAGTCACTCCCAGTCGGGTTCAATTGATGCCGCCGTGGCCAGTAGACGTGCGGAAATTGCCTCACAGAGTCAAAATACCTGTAGGTTTGGCAGCAGAGCAATGTAGTTTTATATGTCACCTGCAAAAACCAAATGGAATTTGGTTTGAGAGACTGGCATTGATTCAATGAGGTTTTACCCATGCAATTAAAGTTTTTTCCACCTTTTCACTCCTGGAATTTACTATACATTCCTATTGAGAGCAACTTACAAAGCATATGCATTTTTCTCTAAATATGTGGGGATATTTAGTCTACTTATGTGTTGAACTGATAGGGAGATATGCCCCCCTTGTATCTAAATAAATAAGTATTTATAAAGAGTTTATTTCTTCTAGGTCCATCGGCTGACAAAAACAACATTGTACTTATCCAAGTTGCAAGTTGCTCCGGAATAAGCTGTCGTCGCGCTAATGTCAAATTTATTGATTGATTGATTGATTGATTGGTGAGTGACACTGGAGTCTCTTCACCAGTCTCTTATCCAGGAGTAAAAAGCATTACTACTGGGGTATTCAATACCTGGAATTAAGAACTGTGCAAACGTGTGCAGGCCAGTTTCAAGGATAAACTCTTTTTTACATAATAGTTGTTCTCATCCTCCCTTTTTTGGTGTTTTTCAAGGTCTGTAAAACCAGGAACTTCCAGGCAAAATCTTTGCCCCAATCTGTCATTGTAACACAGTCATGACCAGTGTTATGTGAAAGGTAAAAAAATAGGCAACTTCACACAGAATAAGCACTGTAACTAAGTGTTCAGGTTCAGTGCCCGACCTTGGGAATTCACCCAGCAAGCTTTTGGTGAGAAAGCTGGTTCTCTCACTGTGACACAATAAACAATGTTAACACATTTACAAGTGCCGGTTTTGCAAATGCTATCTTCCACGCTATACAGAGAGTATAAAGCAAGGAGTTAGTCTGTGAGTTGGTGTAATCCAAATTCATTTACACAGATAGCTCGACTGCCTGGTTTGTCCACAGTATGGCAGCTGGGATGGCCTCTAAAATGTCTGTTATAATTTGATGATGTGGTGGGCCCCAAATGGAACAGGCTTGAAAGAGAAATGTAAAATTTCATTCATTCAGCCGACACTTATCCTGAATGAAACAAAATGTTTGACAACCAAAATGCATGCCTTTATTTGACATGATAACCTCACTAGACCTAAATTGTAACATTCCCCGACTGCCAGCATACAGTATATATACACCAATGAGCAAAAACATGATGAATCCTCAAAAATGAAGTGAATAGCATTGATTATCTTGTTACTGCGGCACATGTCAATGTCTGTGAATAGCCCTTTGAAGATATTGTTTGGGAGACATGGGACCTGAGCAACTTTGACAATGGCCAAATCATCAGGCCTGATGACTGGGTTGAAGCATCTCAGAAGCAGCAAGACTTGTGGGATGCTCTTAATCAGCAGTGGTGAGTACCTCCCGACAGAGGTCAAAGGAAGTACAAACCACAAACCAGCAACAAGGTGTTGGGCGCCGATGGCTCATCTATGTGAAAGGGCAATGAAAGCTATCCCTTTTGGTCCAAACTGACAGAGGGTGGCCGAGGCACAAGCCACAGAAAATTTCAACTGTGGTTACAGAGGGAATGTGTCACACCACACAGAGCATCACAACCTCCTGAGTATGGGGTTTGAAGCTGCAGACCAGTCTGACTGCTGATAAAATTTCTAATAATAGCATCTGTAGATGCACAAGTATTACTAGTAGCAACATCTGCATTATTTCATATCATTAAAGAAGACTGGTTATAGTGTATTCAAATCATTTATTTTTTTATTGAAGGTAATCAAGGGAAAGACATGTATTCTTTTTGCACTAAAGTGCAGTTGGACATAGAGCTGTTTTATCTTTTATAAATTGCATTCAACTATGATTCATATATTTTTTAAAAATAGCTGTAATCAACCGTAATCGTCCTATAATCACGATTTTTTTTTAGGATGATGACGATTGCACTTATATAAAAATCTCTGATTACGATTATGATTACGATTACACACTTTCTAGATTTTCTGATTATGATTACACAATAATTGGAATCGTAATCCAAAATCATGATTATAATCGTAATCGGACCCATGCCTGATCCAGAAACCAATAGCCAGGTGGATAGGCTGAACCAGGAAGTGGGCAAAGCTCTTCACTGCCTGACTGAAGGTAAGCCCATCAGGTGGTCTCTCCTATTAACTTAGTTAAAGTGGGTGCACAATTCATTACTATTGGCTGGTTTGTGCACATCGCTTTTGTAATGCTTTTATTCCAGTCTGAGGAGAGAGAAGTGGAGGTTGCTCCTGCTCCAGTTTCTGGTTTGTCCTGCACTCGGGGGTTGGAAAAGAGCTTGTGCTTTACTACTTTACGACACATATCCGCCTTCCAGAAGTAGGGGAACCGCATCGCAGGCCAGCACCTGTCTTCCAAGTGGGGCAGACGATTTGGCGTGCCACCAAGCATATTCTGCTCTGGGAGATGTGGAAGAAGCTTGCCCCCAATTCACTGGCCCTTTCACCATTTCACTGATCTTGTCTTTTACCTGCCATCAGGCTCCTCCTCCTCCGTTGCCCACATAGAATCAACCCTGCGAAGGGAGAAATTAGGGATGCCCAAAATAGGAAGTAAACTCGCAGAGACGCGGATACGCGGACTCCGAAACCGAGTTAAATTTAGAAGAGCGAAAGTACAAACACTCTAAATAGAGAGAATTTAGTCTCCCAAAAGTGAGAAAACCAAACCAGTTTAAAGATAGGGAAGTGAATGGTCTGAATGATAAAGCCAAATGAACAAAACAGAAAATAAGTAGAGGAGTGAGTGAAAACTAAGCCAATGGGAAGACTGAACTAGTGATTGAATAGTTGGTTAGAATGGCGAAAAACTAAGCTGGCAGGCAGAGATGATGAGTTACATCACATTCTCCTGATTGTGACCTACTCCCAGGCCCATTGATGGTGGCCTTGCTTACACCGTGTGTCAGATCCTGGGTGACTACCGTAGGGGACGTGCATGCCAATTCTTTGTGGACTTGGAGGGGTATGGGCCCAAGATATGTTCCTGGGACCCAGAGCAGAACATTTTTGTGACTTCCTGTGCTGGCATCCGGGATCCACCACTGAGTCGCCAGGTGGAGCCCATAGCGGGGGAAAGTGTTCCTGTCTTAGCCCTCCTGTGAATACCTTCTGTGTCTCCTTTCATGTCTCCTTTGATTGTTTTACATGTCATGTCTGCCCCATTCCTTGCTGTGTCTTGTTTCACGGTCACTTCCTGATGTACCTGTGACATGTATGTAAACCGCCTGTTTTGATTGGCTATTTCAGGTTATTAATTCGCTACTCATGCTTACGTCCAGTCAGAATTTAATCATAGAAACTATTAGTCTTTAGAACGTTATAGTTATAAGTTGTAATTTGTGGAAGTCTATTAATTCAAACCAACTCCCAAGCCCATTCAGGGTCCAGGATTGGGACTGCGTTAAAGGTAACCCTGTCCAAGTCTGTTCCTCTGTCCAGTTTGCTACGATCAACCTCCCAATCTTTCTACAGTCATCAGGATTGGAATCAAGTTCCTCTCAAGCCTCTCCAACCTGCCTTTGAAAAGTTCAGCTCTGGCGATGTGTGTTCTCCATCTTACACTCGTCCCAGAAAACCACTTGCCAGAGATTGACAACCTCCTGCTTTTCCTACAACACCTGAACTGAACTATGCCTTCTGGGCTCCGTCCTCATATCAATAAACCTTACTACTGAATTACACACAGCCCCTACACTCGATTCCTGGTCTAGATCATGACATAATCCATGACCACTGGTGGGGTCCCTCTGATAAATATGCAAGCAGAGGGAGTTTCTACTACTTTGTCCGACAGTCATGACTCACTGATTCTAAATTGGCAACAGAATAATGCGAATACAGTATATAATCTTCTCTTCCAATTGCTCATTCGGTGATATTTTGGAACTGTTTCCAGTTGTCATGGAGTGGGTCACAAATATAGGGAGACTCCCATGCCTTCCGAAAAAGGAGGCATATTTCTCAGTAAAATGAGCACAGTTTCATAATCGGAAAATAATAATCACTGTATTAATCATCCATTTACCTAACTGAGCAGAATGGATTATAACTGAACGTTATGAGGATTTTTGAATTATGAATGCACAGTTAATAAAGGAAAATCTGGTTGAGGCTAATTACCAGTTTATGGGGAAGATTATCAGTCCTGTCAGTTTCCAATTTAGCTACCAGTTCTGGATACACAACTGCGAAGTTGATACCAATCTGAATCAACTTGGAGAGTAAAGCATTTTGTTGCCTGCATCAAATGTCATATGAATGCTTATATTTGCTTGCGTGTGCATATGTGCGTGTGTGTGCACAGATTGTCAGAACATGTATGTACGTATGTGCTTGTGCGTATGTGTGTGTGTGTGTGTGTGTGTGTGTGTGTGTGGGGGTGTATGTGTAAACATGTGCTCATATGTATGTATATGTGCATGTGGATGTGTCTGTGGGTCGAGAGGCAAGTATTCATGTGGGTGTGTCAGCGTGCTTGTACCAACATGTACAGTTGCATCATCTGTGTGTTTCAGCATATACAGTGCCATGAAAAAGTATTTGCATCCTTCCTGATTTCTTACTTTTTCCATATTTTTTACACTTAAATGTTTCAGATCATGAAACAAATTTTAATATAAGACAAAGATTACCCAAGTAAATACAAAGCGCAATTTTTTTAAAATGATGATTTAATTTATTAAGGGAAAAAAGCTATCCAAACCTTCCTGGCCCTCTGTGAAAAAGTAACTTTTAGTCCAATTTCACTAGCCACACCCAGGCCTGATTACTGCCAGACCTGTTGAATCAAGAAATCACTTCAATAGAGCATGTTTCATAAAGTGAAGTTGGCTAAAAGATCTCAAAAAGCAACACATCATGCCGCGATCTTAAGAAATACAAAAACAGATGTGAAACAAGGTAATTGACATCTGTCAGTCTGGAAAGGGTTACAAAGCTATTTCTAAGGCTTTGGGACTCCAGTGAACCATGGTGAGAGCCATTATCCACAAATGGAGAAAACTTGTAACAGTGGTGAACCTTCCCAGGAGTGGCTGGCCGACCAAACATTACTCCAAGAGCGCATCAACTACGCATCCAGGAGGTCACAAAAAAAACCCAAAACAACATCTAAAGAACTGCAGGCCTCACTTGCCTCAATTAAAGTCAGTGTTCATGATTCAACAATAAGAAAGAGACTGGGCAAAAATGGCATACATGGGAGAGTTCCAAGGCGAAAACCACTGCTGACCTAAAAGAACATGAAGTCTCACATTTGCCAAAAAACATCTTGATGATCCCCAAGACTTTTGGGAAAATATTCTGTGGACTAATGAGGCAAAAGTTGAACTTCATGGAAAGTGCACGTCCTATTACATCTACCGTAAAACTAACACAGCATTTCATAAAAAACATCATATCAAAAGTCAAACATGGTGGTGGTAGTTTGATGGTTTGGGGCTGCTTTGCTGCTTCAGGACCTGGACGACTTGTAGTAATTGATGAAACTATGAATTCTGCTCCCTACCACAATAATCCTGAAGGAGAATGTCCGACCAGTTTGTGACCTCAAGCTCAAGTGCATGTGGGTTATGCAGCAGGACAATGATCCGAAACACACTAGCAAGTCCACTTCTGGATGGCTTAAAAAAACAAAATGAAGATTTTGGAGTAGCCTAGATTTAAATCCGTTTGAGATTCAGTGGCATACACGTAAACTTTAACAGGCTGTTCATGCTCAAAAACTTTCCAATGTGGCCAAATTAAAACAATTCTGCAAAGAAGAGTGGACTAAAATTCTTCCGGAGTGATTTTAAAGACTAATTGCCAGTTATCGTAAATGCTTGATTGCAGTTGTTGTTGCCGAGGGTGGCAAAACCAGTTATCAGGATTTAGGGGGCAATTACTTTTTCACATAAGGCCAGGTAGGTTTGGATAGCTTTTTTCCCTTAAAAAATGAAGTCATCATTTAAAAACTGCACTTTGTATTTACTCGGGTGGTCTTTGCCTAATATTAAAATTTGTTTGATGATCTAAAACATTTAAGTGCGACAAATAGGCAAAAAATAAGAAATCAGAACGGGGGCAAATGCTTCTTCACGGCACTGTATGCATGTGCGCCTGAGTGCCTGGTGAAACAAAAAGATAATGGCAATAATATTCACAAAATACTGGCAAACAGCTTTGTAAGCTTGTATCTGTACTACAGTTCTGATATCTGAATGGTAATTACATGAATTACAATGAAAATCCAACCGCAGTACTATAAGTCATAACATTTGCCCGAAAGGTAGTTCAAGGTATTTCTGCCATCTTTTGTGATGTAAATGTTCTCAAGGGCTGAATTATATATACATACTCAGTAATGTCTTTTTATTAGATTCACAAGCACCTGCGTGGGAAACCTAGTTATGCTTTATCAGAATGGCTAGTTGTGTATACATTTAGGTCACATGCAACTTTTATTCTTATCAGGCTTGGATCCCTGTTCTTTGGCATTGACTCTGGACCACACCCTCTTTTCTGCTCTGCCACAAACCCGGATTGCTGAGCACACATTCACACCAATGCATACAATCGCAAAATGAAGTTCTAACTGTTCATTCCCGGACAAATTCTACAACCTCAGTGTACTCTGGAAGATTTAAAAAGCATATAGAAGTCTATCTGCAGTCTATTGAAATGCACTAAGAACTTGTGCACTTTATAGCCTTTTTTTACTTAATCTGAGCAATCATATATTTTTCATTCACTGGTCAGTCCTGGATCTAACACGTCTCCACAGAAAAGACCCTGAAATCTGTACAAAAAAGTGGTCACAAAAGAAAATAAGGCATACTTTCATACAAAAAAAGGTACTTAGTATTCCTCTTGGGTCTAGATAAAATCAAAGCTGAAGGAATGGCGTAATGAAAAGAACACATATTATGTGAAGTAAAACATGAGTTCTAATGCATTAACCAGTGACAGGTACATTTATAAATTGGCAGGGCCAGAAGCAGTGTAAAATCAATTGAGTTATTTGAAGATGCCATTGCTGCTCTTCAGTCAATGTCCCCTCACTGACTCTGTTTTTAAGGGCGTTACAACATATCTCTCCACGTAACCATGCCGAGCTCACTTTAAAGTCAATTTGCTCCTTTTAGATGTATCATTTTCCTGGTCAACTTGCATGGCCTGCCTTTATATAACTGTTTGTGCAATTCTTTCATTTTTGCCCTCAGACTGGAAAAGTTACATTTTTTTAATGTCTCTAGTCAAACCTCACCACTTCTGGTCTTCTATCTGAATGCAGTGTTGTGGTCGTGGTCCAGCGGCACCACTGAGGAACTATTCAAAGGAGATTGTCAATGGGTTTTAATGCCAGACCCAAAAATGAATACTTATTTTCTACTTTCCAAATACAGCACATTATTATATGGGACTAGGGGTGAGCATGAGCATGGTGTTGTGGACAGTGCTGTTGACTCACAGCAAGAATAGTGTGGGTTTGAATCCAGCCTGGGGCCTTTCTGTGTGGTGTTTGCATGTTCTCCCTGTGTTTTTATGCGTTTTCTTGGGGCAATCTAGTTTCGGACGAAAATCTGAAGAGGCTAATAGGAAATATTAAAGGGAGTTGCTGATAACGTAGGTTAATGAACTCGCCACCTGGGGGACGCCCAACATCCGCACAATCACAGACTAAGTCCAACATCACACTCGCCTCAATCTACCATCCACAGTTCCACCTAATACTCTCCTCCAGTTTGGGAGTGGTCCAGAGTTCATTCCCACACTCTCTCCGCGATGACGACCGAGGGCTCCGCGCTGTAGGAATTCCAGACCGATGTCTCACAGTAGCTACGCCTCTCCTCAACAGCGGTGCTCAGAAACGAGAGCCTGCGGCTCCCCAGCAAGGCTTACCACGGCTCACAATTCAAGCTCATCCCAAGCTCCACGTTCGACCCTCGCCAGGCTCCATCGAGCGTTCAAGCAGAAGAAAATCCCCTTCTACCGCCTGACAACAAGTCCAGTCTACTAAAATTATTCACTGACTCCCTTGGTCCTTCCTACATGCAGAGCCGATGTATGCAGACCACACAGCACTACCGGGTCCCGCCATCAACGTCCCCAGCTCCACGTCATCACGCTCAGCAACGGCCTCCCACTCCAAATTTGGCAGAAGTCACTTCTTCCACACACCAGCCAGTACCCCCCATCTCTCCCTGACCCCTTAACACTTTTGGGGGCTTGGGAGCCACACCGACTCCAACAAGAGACACGAGCCCCACGCTGAGTCTCGCCACCTGAAGGACGCCCTATGTCCGCTCAAACACGGAGTAAGTCCAACATCACACTCGCCCCAATCTCCCATCTGCAGTTCCACCCAATACTGTCCTCCACTTTGGGGGTCTAGAGTTCATTAAATTGCCCATAGGTAAAAATGTGTGAGTGAACAGAGAGCTGTTGCTGCAATGGACTGCATAAAATTGTGTCAATGCCGGGGAAAGCACCCTGTTAAGAATGGCAGAAAATCTTGACAATGGTGGGGAATGGGTTAACAACATGAATAAATGAGTTAATTAATGATAAATTGAAGAAAATGTATACAGTGCTTACTTTATATATTTTACTTTACTTTATATATGCCTATACAAAATTTTAAAAGATTCCAAGTAAAACTGTTAAAGCTTTTGTATTGACAGGCAGGATCGGTGGCAGCACCGGTGGCAGTGGATGCAGTAGAGTTTAGGGTGAATTCACAACATCCTCAAAAGTAATTTGTGAATATAATTATTGCGATAGATATTTCACTATATTTCACTCATTTCATTCCACCTTAAGGCCCAGTCACACAGCCGATCACGCACGAATCACTCACAAATCACGCACAGATTGGGTTTGTGCGTGCTTGTGCGTCGAGAAATTGACCAATTTTTCGGGGTGTCGGGGGTAGAAATCTCGGACGAATCACGCATGAATCGCGCATGAACCACGCATGTATCACTTACAATCACTGACATATCGCGCACGTCGACGCATAATAGCAAACACGGTGCAGTATTCCACGAACATTCGACGCACGCCCGACGCATGAATCACCGGCAGAGCACGCACGAAAAACGCACCTTCGGCATCGCTTCGGTTCAGCGCATATAAAAAGCGGTGAACGACGGGAGTTCCTCAGTACCTTTCGCCAATCAAGAACACTTCAAGAGATGCCACCCAGGAAAGCTCGCTTGCCCTCAAAGACAAGGGTGCAGAAGAAGAAAGCTGCTGAAGAAGAAGTCCATGTAGATCCACCAGAAGCTGCTGCTGCTGAAAAACCTGCTGCTGGTGCTGCTGCTAGGAGGTCCCGTAGGTCTGGAATGGCAAAAGTGCCCGAAATGGCTGCTTTTTTATGCCAAAATACATACGTGAGTTGTCAGTGGTTCGTCAGTGGAACATCAGTGAATCATCAGTTTTCAGTCAGTCGTGCATCGGAAATGCGTTTTCCGTCAGTGATATGTCAGTTATTCGTCAGTTTTATAATTGATTGTCAGTGGATGTCAGTGGAATGAACGTGATACGTGCGCGTTTCATGCGTGATATGAACGTGGGGCATCAGTGGACGGACGTGGACGTGCGCGGATTCAAACCAGTTCTGACGCATAAGCACTGACGGCCGACGAGTGTCCCGCGCATAGTTACGCATACTCGACGCATAAACTACGCATGCCGACTCATGAATTACGCACACCAACGCACAGTTGTGCGTCGGAAAATTTTTGAACCATTCAAACTCAAAATCACGCACAAACCGCCTTCGACGCACATCCACTTACAATCACTGACAGTCCACGTTCGTTCCACCTACGAATTACGCATACGACGTACGCTCCGCGCAGAAACGAAAATCTGTGCGTAATTCATGCGTTTTCGCTGTGTGACTGGGCCTTTAGTATACACTTTGCTGTCTACAAAATTTTTCTCGCCCCCATTTTTTTCAACCTTTATTTATCCAGGAAAAGTTCCACTCACAGCTTGTTTATTTTCCCTTAGGGCACCTTGTAAGAAATGCCAGATAGAAAAATTGCAGGTGTGGAGGGATAGAGAGCAACCGGGGTACAGCCTCTGGAGCCATTTTGGGGTCAAGGGCCCAGCAGCAGAGTTCTTCCCAACATCATCTGCTCAGAAGTCATCCAGATCCCAAGCCCCACCACTGAACCAGCCAGTCTTCAGTTATCAGTCAACCTCCACTGAGCTCCCCTGTAGCCCATTTTATAATTTTAATCCTCATGCGGAAGGTTTTTTATCACATGATTCGGTTACGTGGTACTTCAGACTTTTGTTTGACTTCTCCCACTCTGTAGAGCGCACTGTATGTGTTACAGTTTGAAAAAAATGCCAATTAATTGACATTACTTGCATAAGTAAGACTTCCACCTATCACTTCCTGTTTTGCCGTTTGTAACTTCATGATTATAAGGTGCTACATGCAGAGTCGCATAAGGCCATGGAGTAACTCACAGTATTTTGTGGACAAAAAGCAGTTAAGAGGTGTGACAGGACACTATTGCAGCCCATATCTGAGTGCTTTGTCTTTCTGTTTACTCTCCGCTGTGCTGTATGTAAAGTGGCCCTGTGCCAAATTACACTGCGCTGAATGAAGCATTAGCAAAAGACACATAGAAGCACACACCCAGTCATTCAAACATATACATACACCCATCCATATAAAAATTCACTCACAACTCCACACACACACACTCCATCTCACACACACACGCGCGCACGTGCACACACACACACGGGCATTCATGTACTGATGTACACATTTACAGTATATTACATTTGAAAGTAAAAATATATAAATATGCCTCAGTGTGTGTGTGTGTGTGTGTGTGTGTGTGTGTGCGCGTGTGCGTGAACGTGTGAAATTGAGCATGTACTTTCATTTTGAAAATCTAGTCAGTATAAGGTGTGCATATAATCTTTGAAGCCGCAAGGATAATTGTGTAGATATACCTGAGGCACACTAAAATTCAATATCAGTTGCCAAAAATAAATGCAGTCATTGCCCCAAGCGCAAGTAACAAATTAAACATTAATCCTCTGCCAATCCATATTACAACACTGAGTTCGTGCTGGAGGATATTTTGAGAGCCTCAATCATTAAAAGTAGATTGCTTTCATGACAGGAAAATGATATATCGCTTGCAGCATTTACATGTGCTGATTTTTCACGATTAACCGTGATCAAAAGATATAGAAAAATAATTTGTGAGTGAACGTAAAATGTACATGGAGCGAATTAACTCTCAAGCAATTGTACTCCTGTGGGTGGGGCAAACGTCAGCTAGCTCGGTTCATTCAAATGCTGTGGTGGTGGGGTTTTTTGAAGGTAAGCTTTGCCTCTGCACAAGAAAGCTATTGACAATGCATGGCATGGCTGGATTTCAAAGCATGGCCGAGGGTGGAGACCCCGTGACTAATACTTCTGCTGGAGACGATAAGGTATTCTTACTTGGTCTTGTGGTTTTGGACTAAGCAGAAAGAATGAACCTGTGCCCTTGCTTTCTTTGTGTTATGTGAGAGCTTGGGAAAATATACTTATTTTACTCATGGGTTGTCATATACCCTAACTCTTCAGCCAGAGACAGAGCGGTATCGCTCCATAATAAAAGGCTATTATTTACTTCTAAAGATTTATCGTTGTAAAAACATCACATGCTGGTCTCATCTCTTGAAAATGATCTGAGCCTGCAGCCACTGCCTGTTGAAGCAAAGATTTGGCACCAGTTTTGACATTCTGAGTTGGATAATTATTATGGCTGTACTCCCATGTAAAACATGAAATCACATTCTTGAGAGAGAGAGAGAGAGAGAGAGAGAGAGAGAGATCATTTTGATAGTAACTGCAAAAATCAATAATTACAAAACAAATTACTACAGCAAAAAAGACAGTTGTACCCAAATCCCTGTGCTTTGATTTGCTTTACTTTGTAATGGAATTTTTAAGTACCCATAGAATGTAAAAACATCACCTCAGATTGCAAAATAATTCTTCCTTGTGAGCGACGCCCTGTCACGTCAGTCACCAGCACACCCGCCCTTGATGTACAGAGCGCATGACATGCTCAGAGCAAAAGCTGCACTGTGTATTGCCCTCATTGTGGGGCTTAGATTTCTTTAGTTTGCTCCAAGCAGGTTTTGCCAGATAATCACTGAAATGTCTTGAATGACTTTTAGAAACAGCTGAAAGCGTAACATGGAAAATTTAAAGTGAACTATCTATACAAACGTACTTGTACCGATGATAAAAACTCAGATTACTGTTTATGGTATCTCTTATCTTTCCTACATGCATTGTGGAATAATTAAACAATGAATGTACTGTAAGCAGTCTAGATGTGACATTTTATGAGTGAAAAGGGATATTTCAACTTTATTGATCTCAGAGATCACAAGCACTATTCATTATCTGTTCACCCGAAGACAGAAATGCTTCATATTCCATATGAAGTATCAAGATCAGTTCTCAAACTTTGTCCTGGGCCTCCTTGTCAATGGTGGTTTTTATCGCCATGCCAATATTTTAACTCACTATTAACGAACTTTGTACCACTCCCATAGTGGAGGAGAGTATTCAGTGGAACGATGGATAGGAGGTTGGGGCGAAGGTGATGTTGTATGGACTTAGTCTGTTATTGTGCGAACATTGGGAGCCCCAGGGGGCGACACTCATGGTGGGGCTCGCGTCTATTTTCGAAGTCGGTGTAGGCTCCTAAGCCCCCAAAAAGTGTTAATGAATCTGCGAGAGATGGGCTCACATCTCTTCAAATCACATTGAGTCCCAGGGACTCATTTACAAGTGCGACCTGTTGCAAACAAGACAAACAATAAAATAATAACAAGACAAACTCAAAATGGCAACACTAAAATTTAAAAACAGATACACAAATTTACAGTTAAGGTGCCTTACAAGGACATCAGGGTAAAATACTAAAAAGTGAGAGAGGGTCAACTTGTAGTACAGGAGCAGATCTTCGAAGTGCTTTCAATATTCCTCAGTTACAATTTGAAACTATTAAGAGGGATCAAATCTGACAGCTTCCGGCTAAGATGTAACGTATTCCAGGCGGAAGGGGCCGCATAGGAAAATGCCTTCTTGCCTTTCTTAGTATGGACTGAGGGGGTGGAGTAGGTTATGAAGTCCTGTATACGAAGGTTGTAGCCGGATTTTTTACGTGAAAAATAAGTAGGTAAATAGGAAGGCAACAAACTAAGGATGGATTTGTGAATGAAATGTACCAATGAAGGGTTCGGCGCATGGAGAGAGATGACCAGTTGACTAATGAATACAAAACACAATGGTGAGTGAGAGGTTTGCAGCCTGTAATAAATCGCAATGCGCCATGATAGGCAGCATCAAAAAGTTGGAGACAGCTTGCGGGGGCATACATATACAGGACATCGCCATAATCCAAGAGAGGCAAGAATGTAGCAGCAACCAGGTGTTACCATTCAGCAAATGAAAAACAGAATTTGTACCTGAAAAAGAAACTCAATTTCATTTTAAGTTTTTTTTATAGATTATCCACATGGATTTTAAAAGAAAGGCCATCATCAATATGTATGCCAAGGTATTTATAGTTTGACACAAGTTCAATAGTTTACCTTGAAGAGAAACAATGCTGTAAAGAGCATCTGGCACACACTTGCTGTTAGAGAAAAGAATGACCTTAGTTTTCTCTGCATTCAACACTAATATAAGCTGATGCAATTGAGACTGGAGAACATCAAAAGCAGATTGCAGAGATTGAAAAGCATGAGAGACAGAGGATGGACAGCAATATAAAATTGTGTGATCTGCATATAAATGGACAGTTGCATTTAAAATTTACCGAATATTGTCTATATAAATTGTAAAAAGAGTCGGCCCTAAAACTGAACCTTGGGGTACCCCATTTGAAACCTTCACCATGCTAGAGGAGAGATTGCTAGCGAGTACTGACTGTTTATGGTTAGACAGATAATTGGCAAACAAACCAACTGTATTAGACGAAAAACCAATGGCAGACTGGCGCTGGCACAGGATACTGTGATCAACGTTGTCAAATACTTAAGACAGGTCGATAGCACAGTGGAACTTTTTATCTGAAGCCTCCAAAATGTCATTTACCACTTTAACTGCAGCAGACACTGTACTGTGTTGCTTCCTAAAGCCAGATTGCAGGGGAGATAAAATATTATGGGAGCCCAGGAAGTCTTTGATCTGGTCATTAAGTAAGTGTTCCAGGACCTTGAAAAGCAGGAAAGCAGTTTTCCGGATCTCTGGGATTTCATTATTTTAAATAGAAAAATTTAAAATGTGAGTCATAGGGTCTGCTATGATGTCTGCGGCTAGGCGCAGAAAAAGAGATGGAAGATTATCGGGACCAGATTACTTCCCAGGGTCTAGCTCCCTAAGGGCTTTCCAGACATCACCAACAGCGAGGGGAGTAAACGAAAAAAGAGGACGCACTCATCGCACAGATGCTGCATAGACCTGAAGTATTCTCCACCCACTGTTTGGATGTAGGCCAAGCTAAAGGAGTTGAGCATTCCATCCAATTGAGCAACACCCAGCCTTCAAGATGGCTAGCCCTCGCTGACAATGAGGATGTTAGGGAACATCTCCAAGAGCTGTTATTGGCTTGCATAATAACTAAGTCCAGGAGCCCCTATTCCTCTCTGATTGTAGAGGCCAGGAAAAAAGATGAGTCCATTAGAATGTGTATTGATTATCATACTTTGAATAAATATATAATTCCAGACCAATACACACCCCAAGAATTAAAGATGCATTGCATGCTCTCCTGGGAAGCAAGTGGTTCTCTAGAGTAGACTTGCAAAGCAGGTATTATTGAATTGCAGTGAGTGCCTACGAAAAAGACGAGACTGCGTTTATGTGTCCACTTAGATTTTATCAATTTGAATGTATGCTGCAGGGAATCATTAAGATTCATAAAGAACTATGCTATGGTTGAGAAGCCTCTGACTGACCTCAGCAAAGGTTACCCTCCCCCACAAAGAAAAGTCAAAAAAAAGGGAAATGTGCGTCAGACGTGCCATATCTGATGGACTGCCTAAGGATCATGAAGACTTTGGAAAGACATCATCCCTTACCAGCAAGTCTATCAGTCCAATTACCCTCCAGTATAGAGGTGTTGGAAAAGATCAACTGTCCTTTTAGGCCAAAGTTAAGACATGATAAGGTGGGTCTGACCACCTCTAGAGAGGACTATGATTAGATGTCATTGAGGCATAGTGATTTCGAAAAAGAGGGATACTTTAATCCTGGGTATCCAGAATTTGTCATTTTAGTACTCTGTGAAAGCAGTGATCCAGTGGAGATTGAGCCCATTCCTGTAGCACAGCCAACTGAGGCAGGGAGTGGGAGGGAGGAAGATGGCGTAGAGAGAGGGAAAATTCCAGCAGCCAAGAAAAAACAGTGCAGTGACATCGAACCAGAAGAGCAGGGTGAGGACTTAAAATCCACCCACTGATAGCCGTTGGTCTCAGTAAGTAAATTGGACTGTTTGTCAATTTATCATAGGATCAGCCAAGGATATGTGTCAATAAACCCCTTCAGTCGGGCTCTAAGACCTTTTTAGTACAGGTTAACAGGGTCAGATCTAGTTTCAAAACAGATGGCATAGGGTCATAACAAGACAGCAGGCTGAGAAGATGCAACCACTTAAGGTAGACAATAAGGCTTTTTTTTCCATCTTCTGAAATTTTATTTCCTGATGCCCATTATGTTTTTTTGCTCCTGAGTAGGACGTACAGACTGCTGGAAGAGAGAATGTGTGACCTATATGAAGAAAGCATGGTGTTGTGAACATGAAAACTCTTTATTACAATAATGGTCAAACTGTTCACTTTTAAATATGTTTCATGCACATACTCTTTCAGATGCCAAATGCTAGATGGGTTAAGTAATAACTTTAGTACAACTTTAGTACATCCCATGGGGAGTGAAGAGCCTAAAGACATAAAAAGATTAACCAGAAAAAGAGATGTACAGTGTTTCTTCAAAAAAAATTTGCTGTTATTTCTGCAATCTCCATTCTCATGTGTGCTAATAGTTTGTTTTGGCTCATCAGAATGACATGGCCATATTTTTGTCTACAAGTGCAACTGGTTTAAATTGCCAGCAAGATACAGTTGGTGTGAGAGTATGGTTGCTACTATATGTTACTCGCAGCCATTTGTGCCAATCATAGCGCTGGTCTGCGAATTTGCATTGAACAAATCGTAATAAGTTGTTTATTTGAGTTTGTTGCATTCACACTTATAGGTTGAAAGTGTATAATTATTGTTTTTCTGCATTACTCACTCAAATTGATTTGTTTTTTCATGAATTCAGGGCCCAGGATATGGGTGGTAAAATATCTTAATGGGTCTTTTATTTCTCATGGCATGCAGGTATATCTCTGTCAAAATATAGGCAAAGAAGGTAAAAACAGAACTAACCACAAAATGCTCCTTACTGAGATGAATTAACAGCTTGTTTAAATTCTCCAATGCTAATTGTGGTTGGAAGAAAAACTGGCATATACTAAGGGGCCCCAAGAGTCACTTTAACAACCAGAAGCACCATCTGTAGAGGAAAAGACGGCAATACCTGACAACATGACCAGCATCTCCCTTCTGATCACATGGTGAGCCACTCCTGAGAAAAAGGCAGCAGTCAGCGGTTTGTTTGGAGAGACTAATACGAAGCCATTCTTCAGTTAAACCCTGCAGCTCCTCGTCCTCCACTTCATAATTGCAATTTACAACGTCTCATGTTCAGCCCTAGGCTGACATCAACTTCTTATGTCATTTTAGAGATCCTTGTCGATCAATTACCGCACACTCCTGGCGGCTAAACTGTCAGGTTCAGATTCAATCATTTTTTTGTCTTTTACTTTCACTCACAAATAAATTTAAGTTTTTCCTTGATAGAAACTGTGAAATAGTAGTAATTTACTGTGTGTCTATGGTCTACTACTCCATGTCAGAGGTATCCTTGAGATTGATTCTGCATGTACCCATTTTGGTCCCAAATTTGCGAAACTTTTGGATTGACGCAGATATTTTTTTTCACTGCCAGGCTTTCAGTGTTTTTCTTCAGTCATTAATGCACAAAAGCATTAGTTTGTCTATCCAAAGGCATCCATGGCACAAAGCGCTCTTTTTCCTCAAAAGTCTCCTGTTTGAACCCAAAACAATTGTGAAGGCTGTGAAGGATTGCAAAGGATCAGCCCTTCAGTTTTCATGACAGCAATCATAAATTAGCAAGTGTGCACAAAAGGGAGTGCTTTCACAAGCTGGGAGACTCACGAAAAGAGCTGTGAGTCTGTTTCATACCAAAAGCCAGTGCTGCATAGTGCCTTTTTATGGTACATGGTGGAAAGCCGTTAACATCAGTCAGGCCATGGGATTTAATGTCTCTGTTTGCCTGCATGGCACACCCATCCAAGACTGGCAGCAAGTCAACCATTCAGCCATAACCCAGCGCTCTGGGACAACAACGTGTCAGATCTTCTCAGTGCCAAACTACTCTGTGGAATAAGGTTGACTGAAGAGAGAGGGTGAGATTGTTCTTCCAAATGGACTCGGTGTGAGCCACAGCCCTGCTTTGTCTTCAGTGCGACTGCAGGTCTTTGGCACACCTCAGGTGTGCTTCTGCGGCTCAGTTTTGTGCAGGGCAATGAACGGGCAGAATGGCCTCACCCTTAGACGTGCCAGCTGAGTCATCATCAGGAGTGAAAGCAATGGAAATTTTCAAGTTTGCATTTGTGTGGTCATCTGTGTATACTTGTGTGTGGGCTAGTATCGCTATACTTTTGAGAACCAAGAATGCACAGATGTTATGAGGACAACTGTTGGTTGTGTGGACATTTTGAATGGTCCTTCCAGAGATTACGAAGGATTACGGCAAATTGGTTAAAGTTAAGGTTACGTCACAGTCAGGGTTGGATTATGGTTAATTAGGGTTAGACATAATTTGGTTACAATTAGAGTCTGGGAAAGGCTTTGCAAAATAAATTGGAATCAATACCATGTCCTCGCAAGTATAGCTTTAGAAACGTGTGTGTGTCTGCGTGTGAGACTTCAAGCAGGTATGTGTGCACTTGTGTGTGCTCATGATTGATGCTTGGTCATTGCTTGCCTGCATGATTGATGACTCGTCCACTTTCCTCTGCGTTCTTTCTGTGGGAGTGCTCTGTCAGGCTAAAACAGAGAGAGGCTGAAACAATATATTTTTAAGGAACAGGTTATAGCATGTTTGGTTGATCTCACGTTTACCGAGACCAGACAGAAAGGAAGTGTGTGCATTTTATAATCTCTGGGCTTGTCTCGAGAGATCAAAATGGGCACAGGCATGAAACAACATGAAAAAATTACAGAGTACAATTGTTCCTCGTGGTGGGCGGCCCAAGGGTTTCATAGTAATTCTGTAATGAAGTCAATTTTGGTTAATTACACTTTTGTCACCAGGCAATAAATGAAAAATAACACTCAAAGTCAATATTATATATGTCTGCAGAGCAGTATATATCTAAACACTCTTAATCTGGCCCATTTTAGTGAATTCTGTTCTGTGTATTGTTCTGTGGTGCCTAGCAACGGTCATAACAGCACTGTGTAACTTGAAGTCATCCCCTGTTGAGTGAGCTTGGTCACTGGCTGATTGTTCCCATTTTTTTCTGTGCATAGTGCAGTGACCAGCTCTCAGACAGGAGGGCAGAACTGGAAAAGGCTTTCGTGTTTGCAACCGAACACAACCCCCTCCCACTCCCAGCCCTGGTGGTTGGGGTTCATTCATTGACGATGAGGTAATCTTGTTCACACTAAGACCTGGTGGAGACTGGCATGCCAGGTCTGGAAAGTATGGAGGGGAGGGAGAGAGGATCTGCATTTTTTTGTGGTTTTATATAAACAGGCATATCCAGGGCGTGTCCCAACCCTCTTCTTTATTCTCTAATTCTATATCTCCTCAACTACTGTTTTCTAAAATAGCTCTAATGTTCTTGGGCCACTTGTCAGGTTTTAATCATCTGTTTGTTTGATCCTGTGCAGATGTTGCTTCCATGAGAATAGGCAGGGATAACTAGTATTTTTGGACTTGTAAATAAGAAGGTTGTCTTCCATAGCAGATAACAGTAGTTCCGCAGACAAATCTCACTCTCTTTCCCTTAGGCATTGAAAAATCATGAGGGCAATACCAGTAACAGTTGAAGCAGGAACATTGTGTCGGCAGGATTTTTTTTTTTTTATTTGTCCTTAAAAGGCAGCTCTGTGTTCTCAGTGCCCGACTGTAACACATACTTTACACACGCCCAGTGGCCTAATGCCATACAAACAGTGCAGGACTGGCACAAAGCCAGGTCTCTGGCAAATTATTAACGAAGCAGCACATCTCACCTCAGTGTGTGTTTTCACTGCGTGCATGTGAGCAATAGCAGAGACCGTTTTTCACAGTTCCCTATCCCTACCATGTGTTTGGCTTTATGTACCATCATTGCAGAATAAAAGTCTCCCGTCGAATTACAGTAGACCTGATGACAGTGAGGAAGATGCAGGAAGATAGTGAATTTAGCCTTTGTAAATTGTGGTACGCTCAAGGCTAACGTGCGAACGGCACTAAAATTCACGAGGCCAAAAACACAGTCAGTGTTGTCTAAGGTGCTCATTAATAAATGATTGACTAATTCGTTGGAAGATACTTAATTATAAAGTCCAGCACGGCCCACATTTTATTCGTAAAATGGTAAAATCCGATTCTTTTTACTGTGCCATTTTACAAACGTATTTAGCTGAAATTTTTATCCAGAGTCACATTAAAGTCAACTACAATTTTTTACTTTTTGTCTGTGTTCATGTACGCTCTTTTAATGCATCTGCTTTTCCGTCAAATGTTTTTTCTTTCAATTTCACTGAAAAATTGGTCATAGCAGATGCATAATATCACCAAAAGTGTGTTTGTCCTCTTCTGAAATATCATTCACACTCATAGAAAATTATGACATTTTTAAATTCCAAATATCTGAAACTGAATATGAAATTAATTTGTCCATGTGGGCTAATAGGATTGCCATTCAAATCTATTGTACCATTAGGATTTCGTAGCACTTTGTGAACCCCTTCACCCTTTCCTTCACTGAGCTGGAGTTGAGGGGGGTCATGTACAGAAAGGGTAAAAATTGCCAAAACTGTGATGCGAAATTGTATGAAAATACCCTCAAATTTTAGCAGACAGTCTGTCCGCTCATCCCATATTCAAAGACTTTAGAAATGTATCTCTGCTTTCAGTCAAGTGTTCAAACACATTTGGATAGACGGTGTGCATAGCAGGAAATCGGAATGGGAGGTGTGGTCATGTGTGTTTGGCGATGTGCACAATCAAATATTTGCCATAAATGAAAAAAAAATTGTTTGCTTTGTCGATCATAGCCAAAGAATATTTTGTCTCATGACATATTCCAGCAAGCATGGCAAAACAGGATGGGTTGATTTCCCTGAGTATTTTAACAGTGTGATAAACAGTGGAGTTTGGCGAGGAGCTGTGGGGAGCTTCATTCAGTTTATAAAATATCCTTTTAACTGTGGATTAAACTGCCTTTTAAAACTGGGCTGTCAAAATGAGCTTTGAACCAAAAAAGGTCCTTGGAAGCCTAGGCCATTTGTTACTTTATTCACAGTCCCTCATCAGTCGAATAATGTGAAACTGTACTGTTCAAGAAAAACAGTATGGCAGTAGATTTCAGGGGAGGATAAGCCTGTTAAGCATCAGACCATGATCTCACTGTATGGTAACTGTTCTGACAGGTTCTCAATCCACACAGGCATGCAATGCTTGTTAAAAAGTCATAGTAAAATACTATCAGTTGAGTGAGAAGTTGAAGTGTTCTGACCTCTCAGCAAGGGAGTGTTTCTGGCGATGCGGTTAAACTTGCATGGCCACCTTTGACAGGTCACAGCTGTCAAGAACTTCCTTTGCATTGTCCTTAATTAATCACACTTGTGAAATCCCTGGTAATTTTGGTAATGTGAACCCACCCACAAGATGTCATTTTGTCCAGGCGTTTTCTTTGTCTTTTAATCAAGGAATTTGTGGAACTGGAATGCAATCTGCTCTGCTCAAGGTGGTTAGTTACACCTAAAGTACTCGTCCAAAGAATAGTGCATACTGTTGAAGATTATTCATGTGGTATTTGACAAGGGCGTATTTACTAGAAAACAAAACCAAAAAAATCAAAAGAAAAAAGAAAGAAATTAAACTATGAAAGCATAGGTATCACCTAACAAAGAGAAGTGTTAAATTCATCCTCAGAGGAACAGCTGTGAGTTACACCCAAAGCAGCTTTAATGTGAACAAACGATTGGCAATAGACTCCTATTCATTTCAAAAGGAACAAAAGTCAGTATTCACCATATATTTCACATCATCTCTTTTCCATCTCTCTCCGGTAGGTACCTGTACTGTCATGTATCAAATTCAAAACCTAATTCTTTGCATATTGGACAATATTGGAGTAATATTGTCTCACAACCCAAATACTTGTTTGAACTCTTCTCTCTGCTAACTCTAGAAACCTCAAATTCAAGGACTATCATGTTTTAATCTTTATTGCAAAAGCATTAATGGGTAAACTTCCCCTTTACATCAGAAATCTACTAACATATTATTCAACTGTTTACTCCAAATGCCCTGCACGAAAAATTCTCCAAACCATCCCTCAAACACGCACAGAGCTTGGCAAACCATCTTTTTTTATATGCACCTTATACATGGAATGAGCTACAAAATGTATTAAATCTAGAGTCACTTCCATCTCTCAACGTATTTAAACAGCTCTTAGAAACCGCCATTACAGAAAACTGTTGTCGTTTCTAACTTGGACATACGCCCGTTTTATTTCTATTTTTTGTCTAGTCTATATTTTGTGTGTGAATACTGTGTTTTAAACTAGGCCAGTTTGTTTTTAATATGTGCTTATTATATCCCCGAACGTCGAATGGCGTTCCGGGGGATATTATGTTTTTGTTCCGGCCACCGCCGCCGCACTGTGTTAACGCGATAACTTCAGTAATATTTCAATTACAAAATCCAGATTTTGCACATAAGTAAGTATCATAAAGAGGAAGATCTGATTCGATTTTGGCCAATTTACGATGTCTAGATTGGCCACCAGGGGCCAAAAACTGATTTCAGTGTTAACGCGATAACTGCAGTAATATTAAAATGAGAAATTCCAACTTTTGCACATAAGTAACTATCATAAAGAAGAAGAACTGATTTGATTTTGGACAATTTATGATCTCTAGATTGGCCACCAGGGACCAAAAACTGATTTACATGTTAACGCGATAACTGGAGTAATATTGCAATTAGAAATTCCAAGTTTTGCATATAAGTAAGTATCATAAAGAGGAAGAACTCATTTGATTTTGGACAATTTACAATTTCTACATTGGCCACCAGGGGCCAAAAACTGGAAAAATCACAGTTTTTATCATATCTCTGGAAATATTTGTCCGATTGACCTCAAATCAAGTGCAAATGAAAGGTCATGACCTGAGAATGTGTCCCACAATGACATTATACCTGTTTGGTTGAAAATTTTGACACAAGGTGGAGCTTTGTCACATAAAATTCACCATTTTTGCTATATCTTTGGAACTATTTCTCCAATTGACTTGAAACTATGTGCAACTGCAAGGTCATGACCTCACAACGGGTCACATGATGACATCATACCTGTATGGTTCAATACTTTGCCACCAGGTGGCGCTTTGTGATGAAAAATTACCATTTTGGCCATATCTTCAGAACCATTTGACCGACCGACCTGAAATGAAGTTCAAATGAAAGTCTATTCAAGGTCTATTCAAGGATTGGGGAATTGGAGGATTGGGGGCGTTCGGGGATGTACCCCCAGCCGTCGCCTCCTACGGCATAAGCCTAGTTGTCATGTTCTTTCGTACGGTTTTGTTTTTTTCTTCTGAAACTCTTTGCCGCTACTCTTGGCCAGGACTCCCTTGAGAGGAGTTATTGTAACTCAATGGGACATTTTCCTGGATAAATAAAGGTTAAATGGGAAAAAAAATACTACAGCACATTGTGAACTATCAGGAATACTAGATTGCTTTCTACAGCACAGTAAAATTCTCTCAAATCCTGCTGCGCTATAACTGGACCTCAGTGAATTTAATTAACTTTTATCAATCTCACTTCACTTTCATTTCACCATTTCTATTGCATCAGTGTGCTTTGTTTCGTGAAAGGGATTTAGTAATGATGATTGACACCCCTAATCAAGCGTACTGTAATTATAGGAGGATTTGGGAATCTTCAAGAATCCCTGACTGACAGGAGCCCCCAAAAATTTGCACTGATGGGGTTGCCTGGAGGAACAAGCTATACCAGGAAAATACTACGGGCCACGAGTATACATTTGTCACAAGTTATTTAAGTTTAATATACGTATTTCAGGAAATCCAAAAAAGACATCACAAGCCATTCTTTTCCAATTGATTGAAATTTCACTGGGTGGCATAATAGCACAGTGGATCTAGCGCTGTTTCCTCACAGCAAGAAGGTTTAGATCAAATTCGGCCAGGGGCCTTGCTGTGCGGAGCTCGCATTTTCTCCAAGTGTTTGCGAGGGTTTCTTCTGCGCACATAAATATCCTTTCACTGCCCAAAAATTATGGATGTTAGCTGAATTGGAGACTGAAAATTGTCAATGAGTGTGTGAATGAATGGTGTATAAGCCCTGCAATGGATTGGCGGGTTGTCCAAGATTTGTTCCTGCCTTTTGTCCATAGTTGAATGGGATAGGCATCAGATCCTCACTGACCTAGAGGAGGTAGAAACAGCTTAGATAATGGATAGATGCATGAAATTTCCCTTGTTCAACTTTTCTCTTGTTCAACTTGTTGAATACCTTACTTACTTATTCTAAGCGTTTAATTTCTCCTGCATTATACTGTAAGTAAACATGTTTATCATTAATCTGCCAGTAAAATTAAAAAAAAAGTCTTTCAACTAAATGATCCATGACTGTGCATATCAAATAGAGAGTTACAAACTTTCCATACATGCAGATCACTATGTGAGAAAGGGAGTGCTGAGAAATGGTATGTGATTTGTGGTTCCCATTTGTTGAGAACTTGAGGAGAAATTTCATGGTGAATTGTGATTTGTCTATGTGCTGCTGCCATACATTGTTTTAAAATAGTATTTTTAAAGACATGAACTCAACGAATATTGTTCCACAAAAATATGCATTGTTATGCAATTAATGTAACTACATAAAGGCTTAGGGTTGGGTTTGAGATTACACAAGCTGTTGAGATTTAGGGTTTTGCCTCTGGAGTTCAGGGTATGATTAGTTATAACAAAGGGCAATGAATTAAATTGTGTTAACCAGAAAAATGTTTTTTTTTTTTCTACATGAGAGTTTGATTGATTTTATTGATGAGGCAGTAGGATTTTTTAAGTCACAATTTGCAAGTAATTTATTCATGGTACTTCATATCCTCTGAAGATCGTAAAGCAGTAGCCTTTGTCGACACAGGCAATGCATTGCATTGCAACTGCATGACTGGTATTTGTTGATACCTTCTTGTATAACAAAATATACAATTGTGATGTTATCTGTGATGTCTATTGTGAACTTACTCTATTAGCTATAGCTCGTTATTGCTTACTGAGAACTAATTCAACATGATAGGATTGCTGTAATACAAACAAAATCTCTATGGAAAGTATAGACTCTAAAATCTATATGAGATAGAACAATAGAACATCAGGCTCAAATAGTCAATAATGAGTCCACTACTGAGCGCAGGCTGAAACAGAGTCACTGTCAGGATAATTTTATTTGCTCTGGTTGATATTTTCATGGCTCAGTCAAAGTTATGCATATTTTCCATGCAGGAATTTAGAACCACATAGCAAGCCACTCGTCTCTGACATACTCTCTTGCATGATTAAAAAAAGTGCATTTGCCGTGGTTTAGCACACACCCACGGGTAGACAAAAAAAAAAAAAAAGGTAAAAATATTCCACTTACGCAACATTCCTTGTTTCTCAGAGACATCAAACCACAGGTAATACCTCAGCTAAATCCCATAAGTATTCCAGTTTCAAAAGCTTTCCCTCCATGCTATGAAATATATTGACAGAAGTTACCACCCTAAGGCAGAAGACTGCCCCTACTATTTGAAAAATACTGTTTGGATCAATGGTTTGATGTTTTGTTTTTAAAAGCCCATATCTTGCTTTTTATCACGCAGCTGTTATGAGACTGCATTCTTCTCACAGTCCTCTGAGAATGCATGTGTGTATTTACACAATAGGCAAACTGATTAATTAAAAATTCCGGTTGCATGACAACTCAAAATAAATGCCAACTCTTACACAAATTGGAGAATAAAGACCTTGAACTACTCTCATTGGCCAATGTATGACTCCTTTAGTACATCTATTTTGGTCAGGGGGAAAAAACCCTTTTGTTTCCAGGTACTCCACAGCTCTGCATGGCACTGATTCAATATATCCTTTCATAAAAGCTGCACTACATGACAGTTGTTTCATCACACATGTAAAATTATGATGTAGATAGACAAATCAAGCAGAAAATAGAGGACACTTGAAGAGCGCATTACCGCCTCCTTCCCATTTTCATTGAACGTGTTATGGCCCCAATTTGTCATGACATGTAGGACAGCAAGGGATGACAGACATATTTATACTACTGACCAAGATTGACATATACAAGGAAAAAATATATACATATTTACAGTCCCTTGAGATGGGGTTGTTTGGTGATGTCCCGGGACAGGGAAATGCTCCAAATCAGGCAAAAATCCACAAAAAACGACTTCGCAGGTCTTGAAAAGAGTGACAGGTCTGGTCAAATGTATCCTTCTCTTTGCAATTTCTCCTACTACTTTACTCTCTCAGTTTTTCTCCTTATATACTCCTTTGCAGCCCCCTCCCACATTTAGACTTTTTTTTTTCTCTGGGACCTTCCGTTCTCAGCCATGCCCAGGACATGCCCAAATCTAGCTCCAGACTGGGCTTAACAAAAAAAAGTCAATGCTGCCATCTAGTGGCTTTTTTTTTCCCACATTAAAAACATGAATGTTAGACGAGTTTTGAGGGTGCCATCTTTCCACGCATAGAAATTCTTTTGGATCTTAAGTCAAGAATATGAGTCGGATTTTCACTAAAATTGAATCCATTCCGCCTTAGCACAGTATTTATTAACACACAGATTTATTGGAATCTATTCATTACTTTTTTGTGATAGGTTGTTAACTGACAAATGAGCAGATAAACAAACAAACAAACAAACAAATGAACAAACGCCATAGTGACTCAAAATCTGAGTGCATGAGTTGTTTCATAGCCTTGAGTGCCCAGTAGTCAATGTATGGCTGAAGCGCCCAATCCTTCTTTCCAAGGAACAAGAAACTGGCATCAGCAGGAGGAGTCAAATTATAGCTGCTGCGCAGCAATGGTCAAGGCCGGGCAATTTTAGGCAAAATTTGGCAATTCTGATAAACAAGCTTGGATGCATAAATGTCCCTGGACAATGGGTGCTTGGGGAATTGGATGAGTTGGAGAGTGATGTCAATCATTATACTGTAATTTATTAGCTTGCAAAATAGCTCACTAGTGAAGGGGTAAAGTGTGATGTATTGATTGTAAAAATTGAGTCAGTGCAAATATGAATCATGGGCTACAAGCTATCCCATCAAACTGACCTCCACATCCAAGTTGTGTTTTTTGGAGGGCACGGGACATGAAAAATATTTTAGGGGAAACAGTTGATTTGGTTTACACCCTACTTTCCTTCATGGCTGGAAAAAGACAAAGTGTTGTGTTCCAGGGTTCTGGCCTTTGGCCAGAACAGTATTGCTTATGGTTTTAACAGTTTCATGTTTCAAGATTCCATAGTTCATGTTCATGTTCATAGTCATAGTTTCATAGTTCATGTCACAGTTTTTGCATTTCATGTTTCACTTTCCATGTTTTTACTTTTCCATGTTTTTGTTTTTGCCAGGTCTGCCATGCCACTCCACCGCTTGTCTGCGTTCCGCCCCGTGCCTTCGTTGTTGCACATTTCTGAGCTATGGTTGGCTTTGGTATTTCCCCTCCTTCTGTGCTGTGCTGGATTCGGGGCTTTCTAAGCTTAATTGGCAATTAACTGTTTTTAAGTTACTAACATTTACTAACACTCACTGGGTGGTGTAATTCTTAGATAGGCACATTACTAATACTACTAATTTAGACAGGGAGTTTATTGTCATGATTCCTGCTTTGCTATTTCAAGATCTTGCTGTGCTTTTCTGTTCTGAACATTCATGCTTGCTTCCAGGCTGCATACTTAATTGGTACTTAAGCTGAGCACGCTCATTCTCTTAATGAGCAAGTCTTGTCAACCAATCTTGTCCATGTCTTGATCTTGCCATGCCTCTTGTTTCTCTCTCTCCAGGTGTTACTCCTCATGTCATGATTTCCAAGCCTTTATCTGGATGCGGTGGAAGTTGGCTGGCAGACAGTGTCTCAAGTTTTGTTTCTCGCGTCTCGTTGCTTGTGCAAGTTTAGCCAAGTTCTTAGTTCTCTAGCATTTCTAGTCTTGTCCTAGCCTCTTGTCTTGTGTGTGTGTGTGTGTGTGTGTGTGTGTGTGTGTGTGTGTGTGTGTGTGTGTGTGTGTGTGTGTGTATATGTATATATATAGAGTCTGGTTATTTATTTTTCTTGTTCTTCTTGCCTGGAGTTTCCAGTGCCTTTTTGTTTTTTGCCATTTTGCATTTTTGTTTATAGCTCTGAGTAGCATACTTTAGTTTGTCCTTTTGCAACCCTTTGGGCCAAGTTTTTCGTTGGCCCTCGTGCCTGTTTTGTTTTGTTTTTCAATAAATCCTCATTCCCCTTCACCTCGCTTCTGGTGTCTACCTGATCCCATATCAGTAGACACTGTCTCACAGACACCAGCGAGGATGGAGCGCAAGATCGCCCAGCAAGAGGCTGAGCTGTTACGCCAGCGGCAGCGGATCCAGGAGCTGACTGCAGCGCTGACCACTCTGCAAGCCAGCCTCCCCTGGGCGGGTTCCAGCCAGGCTTCCACCATGCCTGCTACCCGGCCCCTTGCCACCACTGCACCTGTGCTCCAGCCCGGAGCAGAAGCACCCCAGCTGCAGCCGGTCACGCATCCAGGTCCTGAGCCTCGCCTTCCTCCACCTGAGCGGTACGGCGGAGAACCAGGGTTCTGCAGGGCCTTCCTCACCTCCTGCGAGATGTGCTTCGCTCTGCAGCCTTCCACCTTCGCCTCGGAGCCGGCCCGGGTCGCCTTCGTCCTCTTCCAGCTGACGGGGCGGGCTCGCTTGTGGGGAACTGCCGCATGGCAGGCTCGGCTGCCCTGCACCACCACCTACCAGGCCTTGGCGGAGGAACTGCTGCGTGTCTTCGACCGCTCTAAGCAGGGGAGAGCTGCAGGGCGAGAGCTACTGAGGATGAGGCAGGGGAGGAGATCGGTGGCAGACTATGCCATCGACTTCCAGACGGTGGCAGCTACTTCTGGCTGGAGCAAGGAGGCGCTCTGTGACGTGTTCCTCCAGGGGCTGTCCGAACCAGTCAAGGATCGACTGCTCTTTTGTGAGATCCCTGAGTCTCCAGAGGCCCTTATAGACCTGGCCCTGCGCATCGACAGCCGCCTGGAGGAGAGGGCGCTCACCCTTGGCCCTGGCCGACGTTCTGCCCCTTCTGGCCAGATCCAACCCCCGTGCCCTGATCGCGCGTCGCCTCAGGACCAGCCGAGGGGGGACGCCACCACACTCTCTCCTGGAGAGGCATCTCCCCTGGAGATCGGGAGGTCCCGGCTCACCCAGGAGGAGCGCCAACGGAGAAGGAGGTCGGGGGCGTGTTTTTACTGCGGCCAGCAGGGTCATGCGGTCCGAGGCTGTCCGTCAAGACAGCGCCCACTAGCGTCTGGAGGAGTACTGGTGGGCTCCTCATCCAAGCAGACCTCCTCCTACCGCCGGACCTGTGTTCCTGTGACCCTGACCTGGGAGGGCCGCTTCCGCAAGACCACCGCCCTCATTGACTCGGGGGCTGAGGAGAGCTTTATTGACGCCAGAGCTGCTGCCGAGTGGGGGGTTCCCCTATGCCAACTTCCCAGCCCATTGTCCATCTCAGGGCTGGGTGGGCAACCCCTTGCCAAGGTGTCCTTCCGGACTGCTCCCATCCAGCTGCTGGCGTCCGGTAACCACCGCGAGCAGGTCCAGCTGTTTGTGACTGAGACGCCTCGCTCTCCAATTGTCCTGGGTCATCCCTGGTTGGCGCAACACGGGCCGGTGATCGACTGGGCCCGCCATGAGGTGCGGGAGTGGAGTGCCTCCTGTTCGGCCAGCTGCCTCCTCGACTCCCGTCCTTCTTGCTCTGCGGGTGGACCAGCTCCCGAGGGGAGGCCAGACATCTCCAGAGTGCCCCCCGAATACCACGATCTGGCTACAGTCTTTAGCAAGTCCCGTGCGGTGTCCCTGCCCCCGCACCGCCCTTATGACTGTGCTATCGACCTCCAGCCTGGCACAGCACCTCCTAGGGGTCGTGTCTTTGCCTTGTCTGAGCCAGAGAGGGGGGCCATGGACAAGTACATCAGGGAGTCCCTTGCGGCTGGCATCATCCGTCCATCCTCCTCTCCCGCGGGGGCAGGCTTCTTCTTTGTGAAGAAGGATGGCTCCCTGCGCCCCTGCATCGACTACCGAGGCCTTAATAAGATCACGATCAGGAACCGCTACCCGCTCCCACTGATGTCCTCGGCATTCGATGTCATCCAAGGAGCGGCCATCTTCACCAAGCTGGACCTGCGGAATGCCTACCACCTCCTGCGCATCAGGGAGGGTGATGAATGGAAAACCGCTTTTAACACCCCTAGCGGCCACTGGGAGTACCTGGTGGTTCCATTCGGCCTGACCAACGCACCCGCAGTGTTCCAGAATTTGGTGAACGATGTGCTTGGAGACATGATCGGGAGGTTCATCTACGTCTACCTTGACGACATCCTGATCTTCTCCCGGGACAGGACAGAGCACACGAACCATGTTCACCAGGTGCTCCGCCGCCTTCTTGAAAACCGCCTCTTTGTCAAGGCCGAGAAATGCGAGTTCAGCACCACCACTACCTCCTTCCTGGGGCACGTCATCTCCCCAAACCACCTGGGAATGGACGAGGAGAAGGTCAAGGCTGTGGTGGACTGGCCCGCACCCAAGGACCGCAAGGCCCTACAGAGCTTCCTGGGCTTCGCCAATTTCTATAGGCGATTCGTCAGGAACTACAGCACCGTGGCAGCTCCCCTAACGGCCCTTACCTCCAAGGTGCCATTTCGTTGGACTCCGCAAGCTGAGGTGACCTTCTGTGAGCTGAAGAGGCGCTTCACCACCGCGCCCATCCTCACCACCCCCGACCCCGCCAAGCAGTTCATTGTGGAGGTGGATGCCTCCAATGTCGGGGTTGGTGCGGTTCTCTCCCAGAGATCCAGCAATGATCAGAGGGTACACCCATGCGCGTTCTTCTCCCATCGGCTGACGCCTGCGGAGTCCAACTACGACATCGGGAACCGGGAGCTGCTGGCGGTGAAGCTGGCCCTGGAAGAGTGGAGGCACTGGCTTGAGGGGGCAAGGATTCCGTTCCTGGTCTGGACGGATCATAAAAACCTGGAGTACCTCCGCTCTGCCAAGAGGCTGACGCCCAGACAAGCCAGATGGGCCCTCTTTTTCGACCGGTTCAACTTCTCCCTGGCCTACAGGCCGGGGTCCAAGAATACCAAGGCTGACGCGCTCTCCAGGCGTTTCGACGCTTCCTCGTCCAAGGGAGAGCCCAGCTCCATCCTGCCAAGGACCTGCTTTGTCAACAATGTGTGCCTCCGGATTGAGGAGCTGGTCCGCAACGCTCAGAACGGCGCAGCTACACCCAGTGCCTGCCCTGCCAACTGCCTGTACGTCCCTGCAGCTGCCCGATCTGACGTTCTCCAGTGGGGCCACTCCTCCAACCTGTCATGCCATCCTGGGGTCGGCCGGACCCTGCGGTTTATCCAGCGCCGTTTCTGGTGGCCCAAGATGGCAGCAGAGGTCCGGGGGTTCGTTTCTGCCTGCTCAGTCTGTTCCCGCGCCAAGTCCTCCCACGCACCTCCCTCTGGTCTGCTCCAACCACTGCCCATTCCTCACCGTCCCTGGTCCCACATAGCTCTGGACTTCGTCACTGGCCTGCCCGTCTCCCATGGAAACACCACTGTCCTCACCATAGTTGACCGGTTCTCCAAGTCTGCCCACTTTGTGCCCCTTCCCAAGCTCCCCTCTGCTAAAACCACGGCTGACCTTCTTATCCAGCATGTTGTCCGTCCCCATGGCATTCCTGTGGATATTGTGTCAGATCGTGGTCCCCAATTCACCTCCCAGTTCTGGAAAGCATTCTGCACATCCCTTGGCACCTCCTTCAGCCTCAGTTCCGGTTACCACCCACAGACCAATGGACAGACTGAGCGGGCCAACCAAACCCTGGAGACGGTCCTCCGATGCGTGTGCTCGACCAACCCAAGATCCTGGTCTACCATGCTACCCTGGGTCGAGTACGCCGTAAACTCCCACGCCGCCTCTGCCTCCGGCCTCTCCCCCTTCGAGTGCTGTATGGGCTACCAGCCTCCACTGTTCCCCAGCCAGGAGGAGGAAGTCGGGGTGCCTTCAGCCGGGGCATTCATCCGGCGGTGTCGCCGTGTGTGGCTGTCTGCTCGCCGCGCCTTGGTTCGGGCGGGTAAGACGATGAAGACCACGGCAGACAAGCGTCGGCGCCCAGCCCCTCACTATCGGGTCGGCCAGAAGGTCTGGTTAGCTGCGCAGGACATCCCACTCCGGGTGGAAAGCCGCAAGCTGGCTCCTCGCTTCCTGGGTCCTTTCCCAATCCAAAGGATCATCAGCCCCACTGCTGTCCGGCTCAAGCTCCCATCCACCATGCGACGGCTCCACCCTGTGTTCCACGTCTCACGCCTGAGGCCTGTTGCCACCTCCCCCCTCATGCCCCCACCTGAGCCTCCGCCTCCTCCTCGGCTCATCGACGGAGGGGAGGCCTACACTGTCAAAGCTTTGTTGGATTGCCGTCGGAGGGGCCGGGGCCTCCAGTACCTCGTGGATTGGGAGGGGTACGGCCCAGAGGAGCGTTCCTGGGTCCCGGCCAGGCACATCTTAGATAAATCCCTCATCCGTGACTACCACCAGTCACATCCCAAGCCCAAGCCACAGTCCCAAGCCATACCCAAGCCATAGCCCATAGCCACAGCCCCAAGCCATAGTCATAGCCATCACCCTAAGCCATAGTTCCAAGCCATAGCCTCAAGCCATAGTCCCAAGTCCAAGCCCAAGCCATAGCCATAGCCCCAAACCATAGCCTCAAGCCATAACCATCACCCCAAGCAATAGCCCAAGCCTTAGCCCCAGCTTGCTGGAGACCCCAAGTAATCTTGTCTATGTTTAGTGTTTCTTGTTGTACTGTTTCTTGGTTAGGTGTTCTGTGTCATAGGGTTTTTGTCTTTAGTATTCTCATTAGTTATTTGTCTTGTGGAATTTGTATTTAGTTATGTGCGGCTTCATGTATTTTAGTTATTGGTGTTTTTTGTCCGCGTCAGGTGCCGCTTTTGTAAGGGGGGGGTACTGTTGTGTTCCAGGGTTCTGGCCTTTGGCCAGAACAGTATTGCTTATGGTTTTAACAGTTTCATGTTTCAAGATTCCATAGTTCATGTTCATGTTCATAGTCATAGTTTCATAGTTCATGTCACAGTTTTTGCATTTCATGTTTCACTTTCCATGTTTTTACTTTTCCATGTTTTTGTTTTTGCCAGGTCTGCCATGCCACTCCACCGCTTGTCTGCGTTCCGCCCCGTGCCTTCGTTGTTGCACATTTCTGAGCTATGGTTGGCTTTGGTATTTCCCCTCCTTCTGTGCTGTGCTGGATTCGGGGCTTTCTAAGCTTAATTGGCAATTAACTGTTTTTAAGTTACTAACATTTACTAACACTCACTGGGTGGTGTAATTCTTAGATAGGCACATTACTAATACTACTAATTTAGACAGGGAGTTTATTGTCATGATTCCTGCTTTGCTATTTCAAGATCTTGCTGTGCTTTTCTGTTCTGAACATTCATGCTTGCTTCCAGGCTGCATACTTAATTGGTACTTAAGCTGAGCACGCTCATTCTCTTAATGAGCAAGTCTTGTCAACCAATCTTGTCCATGTCTTGATCTTGCCATGCCTCTTGTTTCTCTCTCTCCAGGTGTTACTCCTCATGTCATGATTTCCAAGCCTTTATCTGGATGCGGTGGAAGTTGGCTGGCAGACAGTGTCTCAAGTTTTGTTTCTCGCGTCTCGTTGCTTGTGCAAGTTTAGCCAAGTTCTTAGTTCCCTAGCATTTCTAGTCTTGTCCTAGCCTCTTGTCTTGTGTGTGTGTGTGTGTGTGTGTGTGTGTGTGTGTGTGTGTGTGTGTGTGTGTGTGTGTGTGTGTGTGTGTGTGTGTGTGTGTGTGTGTGTACATGTATATATATAGAGTCTGGTTATTTATTTTTCTTGTTCTTCTTGCCTGGAGTTTCCAGTGCCTTTTTGTTTTTTGCCATTTTGCATTTTTGTTTATAGCTCTGAGTAGCATACTTTAGTTTGTCCTTTTGCAACCCTTTGGGCCAAGTTTTTCGTTGGCCCTCGTGCCTGTTTTGTTTTGTTTTTCAATAAATCCTCATTCCCCTTCACCTCGCTTCTGGTGTCTACCTGATCCCGTATCAGTAGACACTGTCTCACAGACACCAGCGAGGATGGAGCGCAAGATCGCCCAGCAAGAGGCTGAGCTGTTACGCCAGCGGCAGCGGATCCAGGAGCTGACTGCAGCGCTGACCACTCTGCAAGCCAGCCTCCCCTGGGCGGGTTCCAGCCAGGCTTCCACCATGCCTGCTACCCGGCCCCTTGCCACCACTGCACCTGTGCTCCAGCCCGGAGCAGAAGCACCCCAGCTGCAGCCGGTCACGCATCCAGGTCCTGAGCCTCGCCTTCCTCCACCTGAGCGGTACGGCGGAGAACCAGGGTTCTGCAGGGCCTTCCTCACCTCCTGCGAGATGTGCTTCGCTCTGCAGCCTTCCACCTTCGCCTCGGAGCCGGCCCGGGTCGCCTTCGTCCTCTTCCAGCTGACGGGGCGGGCTCGCTTGTGGGGAACTGCCGCATGGCAGGCTCGGCTGCCCTGCACCACCACCTACCAGGCCTTGGCGGAGGAACTGCTGCGTGTCTTCGACCGCTCTAAGCAGGGGAGAGCTGCAGGGCGAGAGCTACTGAGGATGAGGCAGGGGAGGAGATCGGTGGCAGACTATGCCATCGACTTCCAGACGGTGGCAGCTACTTCTGGCTGGAGCAAGGAGGCGCTCTGTGACGTGTTCCTCCAGGGGCTGTCCGAACCAGTCAAGGATCGACTGCTCTTTTGTGAGATCCCTGAGTCTCCAGAGGCCCTTATAGACCTGGCCCTGCGCATCGACAGCCGCCTGGAGGAGAGGGCGCTCACCCTTGGCCCTGGCCGACGTTCTGCCCCTTCTGGCCAGATCCAACCCCCGTGCCCTGATCGCGCGTCGCCTCAGGACCAGCCGAGGGGGGACGCCACCACACTCTCTCCTGGAGAGGCATCTCCCCTGGAGATCGGGAGGTCCCGGCTCACCCAGGAGGAGCGCCAACGGAGAAGGAGGTCGGGGGCGTGTTTTTACTGCGGCCAGCAGGGTCATGCGGTCCGAGGCTGTCCGTCAAGACAGCGCCCACTAGCGTCTGGAGGAGTACTGGTGGGCTCCTCATCCAAGCAGACCTCCTCCTACCGCCGGACCTGTGTTCCTGTGACCCTGACCTGGGAGGGCCGCTTCCGCAAGACCACCGCCCTCATTGACTCGGGGGCTGAGGAGAGCTTTATTGACGCCAGAGCTGCTGCCGAGTGGGGGGTTCCCCTATGCCAACTTCCCAGCCCATTGTCCATCTCAGGGCTGGGTGGGCAACCCCTTGCCAAGGTGTCCTTCCGGACTGCTCCCATCCAGCTGCTGGCGTCCGGTAACCACCGCGAGCAGGTCCAGCTGTTTGTGACTGAGACGCCTCGCTCTCCAATTGTCCTGGGTCATCCCTGGTTGGCGCAACACGGGCCGGTGATCGACTGGGCCCGCCATGAGGTGCGGGAGTGGAGTGCCTCCTGTTCGGCCAGCTGCCTCCTCGACTCCCGTCCTTCTTGCTCTGCGGGTGGACCAGCTCCCGAGGGGAGGCCAGACATCTCCAGAGTGCCCCCCGAATACCACGATCTGGCTACAGTCTTTAGCAAGTCCCGTGCGGTGTCCCTGCCCCCGCACCGCCCTTATGACTGTGCTATCGACCTCCAGCCTGGCACAGCACCTCCTAGGGGTCGTGTCTTTGCCTTGTCTGAGCCAGAGAGGGGGGCCATGGACAAGTACATCAGGGAGTCCCTTGCGGCTGGCATCATCCGTCCATCCTCCTCTCCCGCGGGGGCAGGCTTCTTCTTTGTGAAGAAGGATGGCTCCCTGCGCCCCTGCATCGACTACCGAGGCCTTAATAAGATCACGATCAGGAACCGCTACCCGCTCCCACTGATGTCCTCGGCATTCGATGTCATCCAAGGAGCGGCCATCTTCACCAAGCTGGACCTGCGGAATGCCTACCACCTCCTGCGCATCAGGGAGGGTGATGAATGGAAAACCGCTTTTAACACCCCTAGCGGCCACTGGGAGTACCTGGTGGTTCCATTCGGCCTGACCAACGCACCCGCAGTGTTCCAGAATTTGGTGAACGATGTGCTTGGAGACATGATCGGGAGGTTCATCTACGTCTACCTTGACGACATCCTGATCTTCTCCCGGGACAGGACAGAGCACACGAACCATGTTCACCAGGTGCTCCGCCGCCTTCTTGAAAACCGCCTCTTTGTCAAGGCCGAGAAATGCGAGTTCAGCACCACCACTACCTCCTTCCTGGGGCACGTCATCTCCCCAAACCACCTGGGAATGGACGAGGAGAAGGTCAAGGCTGTGGTGGACTGGCCCGCACCCAAGGACCGCAAGGCCCTACAGAGCTTCCTGGGCTTCGCCAATTTCTATAGGCGATTCGTCAGGAACTACAGCACCGTGGCAGCTCCCCTAACGGCCCTTACCTCCAAGGTGCCATTTCGTTGGACTCCGCAAGCTGAGGTGACCTTCTGTGAGCTGAAGAGGCGCTTCACCACCGCGCCCATCCTCACCACCCCCGACCCCGCCAAGCAGTTCATTGTGGAGGTGGATGCCTCCAATGTCGGGGTTGGTGCGGTTCTCTCCCAGAGATCCAGCAATGATCAGAGGGTACACCCATGCGCGTTCTTCTCCCATCGGCTGACGCCTGCGGAGTCCAACTACGACATCGGGAACCGGGAGCTGCTGGCGGTGAAGCTGGCCCTGGAAGAGTGGAGGCACTGGCTTGAGGGGGCAAGGATTCCGTTCCTGGTCTGGACGGATCATAAAAACCTGGAGTACCTCCGCTCTGCCAAGAGGCTGACGCCCAGACAAGCCAGATGGGCCCTCTTTTTCGACCGGTTCAACTTCTCCCTGGCCTACAGGCCGGGGTCCAAGAATACCAAGGCTGACGCGCTCTCCAGGCGTTTCGACGCTTCCTCGTCCAAGGGAGAGCCCAGCTCCATCCTGCCAAGGACCTGCTTCGTCAACAATGTGTGCCTCCGGATTGAGGAGCTGGTCCGCAACGCTCAGAACGGCGCAGCTACACCCAGTGCCTGCCCTGCCAACTGCCTGTACGTCCCTGCAGCTGCCCGATCTGACGTTCTCCAGTGGGGCCACTCCTCCAACCTGTCATGCCATCCTGGGGTCGGCCGGACCCTGCGGTTTATCCAGCGCCGTTTCTGGTGGCCCAAGATGGCAGCAGAGGTCCGGGGGTTCGTTTCTGCCTGCTCAGTCTGTTCCCGCGCCAAGTCCTCCCACGCACCTCCCTCTGGTCTGCTCCAACCACTGCCCATTCCTCACCGTCCCTGGTCCCACATAGCTCTGGACTTCGTCACTGGCCTGCCCGTCTCCCATGGAAACACCACTGTCCTCACCATAGTTGACCGGTTCTCCAAGTCTGCCCACTTTGTGCCCCTTCCCAAGCTCCCCTCTGCTAAAACCACGGCTGACCTTCTTATCCAGCATGTTGTCCGTCCCCATGGCATTCCTGTGGATATTGTGTCAGATCGTGGTCCCCAATTCACCTCCCAGTTCTGGAAAGCATTCTGCACATCCCTTGGCACCTCCTTCAGCCTCAGTTCCGGTTACCACCCACAGACCAATGGACAGACTGAGCGGGCCAACCAAACCCTGGAGACGGTCCTCCGATGCGTGTGCTCGACCAACCCAAGATCCTGGTCTACCATGCTACCCTGGGTCGAGTACGCCGTAAACTCCCACGCCGCCTCTGCCTCCGGCCTCTCCCCCTTCGAGTGCTGTATGGGCTACCAGCCTCCACTGTTCCCCAGCCAGGAGGAGGAAGTCGGGGTGCCTTCAGCCGGGGCATTCATCCGGCGGTGTCGCCGTGTGTGGCTGTCTGCTCGCCGCGCCTTGGTTCGGGCGGGTAAGACGATGAAGACCACGGCAGACAAGCGTCGGCGCCCAGCCCCTCACTATCGGGTCGGCCAGAAGGTCTGGTTAGCTGCGCAGGACATCCCACTCCGGGTGGAAAGCCGCAAGCTGGCTCCTCGCTTCCTGGGTCCTTTCCCAATCCAAAGGATCATCAGCCCCACTGCTGTCCGGCTCAAGCTCCCATCCACCATGCGACGGCTCCACCCTGTGTTCCACGTCTCACGCCTGAGGCCTGTTGCCACCTCCCCCCTCATGCCCCCACCTGAGCCTCCGCCTCCTCCTCGGCTCATCGACGGAGGGGAGGCCTACACTGTCAAAGCTTTGTTGGATTGCCGTCGGAGGGGCCGGGGCCTCCAGTACCTCGTGGATTGGGAGGGGTACGGCCCAGAGGAGCGTTCCTGGGTCCCGGCCAGGCACATCTTAGATAAATCCCTCATCCGTGACTACCACCAGTCACATCCCAAGCCCAAGCCACAGTCCCAAGCCATACCCAAGCCATAGCCCATAGCCACAGCCCCAAGCCATAGTCATAGCCATCACCCTAAGCCATAGTTCCAAGCCATAGCCTCAAGCCATAGTCCCAAGTCCAAGCCCAAGCCATAGCCATAGCCCCAAACCATAGCCTCAAGCCATAACCATCACCCCAAGCAATAGCCCAAGCCTTAGCCCCAGCTTGCTGGAGACCCCAAGTAATCTTGTCTATGTTTAGTGTTTCTTGTTGTACTGTTTCTTGGTTAGGTGTTCTGTGTCATAGGGTTTTTGTCTTTAGTATTCTCATTAGTTATTTGTCTTGTGGAATTTGTATTTAGTTATGTGCGGCTTCATGTATTTTAGTTATTGGTGTTTTTTGTCCGCGTCAGGTGCCGCTTTTGTAAGGGGGGGGTACTGTTGTGTTCCAGGGTTCTGGCCTTTGGCCAGAACAGTATTGCTTATGGTTTTAACAGTTTCATGTTTCAAGATTCCATAGTTCATGTTCATGTTCATAGTCATAGTTTCATAGTTCATGTCACAGTTTTTGCATTTCATGTTTCACTTTCCATGTTTTTACTTTTCCATGTTTTTGTTTTTGCCAGGTCTGCCATGCCACTCCACCGCTTGTCTGCGTTCCGCCCCGTGCCTTCGTTGTTGCACATTTCTGAGCTATGGTTGGCTTTGGTATTTCCCCTCCTTCTGTGCTGTGCTGGATTCGGGGCTTTCTAAGCTTAATTGGCAATTAACTGTTTTTAAGTTACTAACATTTACTAACACTCACTGGGTGGTGTAATTCTTAGATAGGCACATTACTAATACTACTAATTTAGACAGGGAGTTTATTGTCATGATTCCTGCTTTGCTATTTCAAGATCTTGCTGTGCTTTTCTGTTCTGAACATTCATGCTTGCTTCCAGGCTGCATACTTAATTGGTACTTAAGCTGAGCACGCTCATTCTCTTAATGAGCAAGTCTTGTCAACCAATCTTGTCCATGTCTTGATCTTGCCATGCCTCTTGTTTCTCTCTCTCCAGGTGTTACTCCTCATGTCATGATTTCCAAGCCTTTATCTGGATGCGGTGGAAGTTGGCTGGCAGACAGTGTCTCAAGTTTTGTTTCTCGCGTCTCGTTGCTTGTGCAAGTTTAGCCAAGTTCTTAGTTCCCTAGCATTTCTAGTCTTGTCCTAGCCTCTTGTCTTGTGTGTGTGTGTGTGTGTGTGTGTGTGTGTGTGTGTGTGTGTGTGTGTGTGTGTGTGTGTGTGTGTGTGTGTGTGTGTGTGTGTGTGTGTGTGTGTGTGTGTGTGTGTGTGTGTGTGTGTGTGTGTGTGTGTGTGTGTGTGTGTGTGTGTGTGTGTGTGTGTGTGTGTGTGTGTGTGTGTGTGTGTGTGTGTGTGTGTGTGTGTGTGTGTGTGTGTGTGTGTGTGTGTGTGTGTGTGTGTGTGTGTGTGTGTGTGTGTGTGTGTGTGTGTGTGTGTGTGTGTGTGTGTGTGTGTGTGTGTGTGTGTGTGTGTGTGTGTGTGTGTGTGTGTGTGTGTGTGTGTGTGTGTGTGTGTGTGTGTGTGTGTGTGTGTGTGTGTGTGTGTGTGTGTGTGTGTGTGTGTGTGTGTGTGTGTGTGTGTGTGTGTGTGTGTGTGTGTGTGTGTGTGTGTGTGTGTGTGTGTGTGTGTGTGTGTGTGTGTGTGTGTGTGTGTGTGTGTGTGTGTGTGTGTGTGTGTGTGTGTGTGTGTGTGTGTGTGTGTGTGTGTGTGTGTGTGTGTGTGTGTGTGTGTGTGTGTGTGTGTGTGTGTGTGTGTGTGTGTGTGTGTGTGTGTGTGTGTGTGTGTGTGTGTGTGTGTGTGTGTGTGTGTGTGTGTGTGTGTGTGTGTGTGTGTGTGTGTGTGTGTGTGTGTGTGTGTGTGTGTGTGTGTGTGTGTGTGTGTGTGTGTGTGTGTGTGTGTGTGTGTGTGTGTGTGTGTGTGTGTGTGTGTGTGTGTGTGTGTGTGTGTGTGTGTGTGTGTGTGTGTGTGTGTGTGTGTGTGTGTGTGTGTGTGTGTGTGTGTGTGTGTGTGTGTGTGTGTGTGTGTGTGTGTGTGTGTGTGTGTGTGTGTGTGTGTGTGTGTGTGTGTGTGTGTGTGTGTGTGTGTGTGTGTGTATATATAGTCTGGTTATTTATTTTTCTTGTTCTTCTTGCCTGGAGTTTCCAGTGCCTTTTTGTTTTTTGCCATTTTGCATTTTTGTTTATAGCTCTGAGTAGCATACTTTAGTTTGTCCTTTTGCAACCCTTTGGGCCAAGTTTTTCGTTGGCCCTCGTGCCTGTTTTGTTTTTCAATAAATCCTCATTCCCCTTCACCTCGCTTCTGGTGTCTACCTGATCCCATATCACAAAGAGCAAATATCATCATATTTAAAAGGAGTCTCATCCCTTCAAGCCACCACTCTTGATATGTTCTTCCAATATCAGCATCTGAAAAAATGAGGCAAAATTCGGAATGTTACGCAATTGGTTTTTTCACTTGCCCAGTCAGGTTGCTCAATTCACAGGTGCTGATTTGCAGTTGCTGGCAATTGCAGGGCAAGGAACATATTGTCTTAGTTTGTTTGGTAAGTTATTTCACAAATTGTTTAAGGAATTCTCATAATTTGGATAAGGACAGCTAATGCTGGATGGATAATCCATCTGACCACCTAGGGCCAGGTAGATGAGCTTCAGGTTCATAAGATCTGACCTTGGCCTTCAAGCGTTCTGGGGGACACTTGCGCAGGCAACAAATAAATCAATTCCTTAAGGATTTTCCATTAAATTATCATTATTCTTATATTTTAAGAAAAGATTATTGGAACTACTGATAACATTATTTATCAGTCATCTAAAATTGAGAATATTGTTTTCAGTCCAAAATTATTTTTGTTCCTGTCTTTCACTTCATGTATCTCAAAATTTTGTTTGTCTCTGGTTTTTGTTTTCATTTTTTTTTAACCATTTCTAACCCCTGCTCAGCATTCCTGCTGATCTCAGATAAGACCATACATGCTTGCACAAGTCCAAGGAAATGCTAATGCCGGTCATGACTCATAAATCATCATCATCATAACCTTTATTTCGACTTGTTTGAAAACTGAGGTTTCCCTCATTTGCAGTAATGATGAGTTTACAGGCAAGCAGAAATACAGAACAAAATAAAAAGAAACAAACAATCAGCAGACAAAAGTTGACAGAGCATAGAAGATAAGAACTGGGCTAAGAGATTAACTAAAACAGTTGCAAACAAATGTGCAACGGTGCAAAATCATAGATTTGAATTCTGAGAAAGTTGGCCATGAAACTAGTTTTAGCAAGTGCTGAAGAGAATTCCAGGAGTGAGGGGCATTAAAAGAAAAAGAACATTTGCCAATGTTAGAGTGAATCCTAGGGGCATCAATAAAAGCAATTTACTAGAGCGTGTAATCCATTCACTCTGATTCATTCATACTCAGATTATATTGGCAGATGACTTGTCAGTTTCCTTCAGGAGCACAGGTTTGGGGGGGTTTGTGATCACAGGGACTGTCTTTGTCATGTTTGCTCAGATTATTCCTGTGCATCTCTTGGGCAGTCACTGCCAGATAAAATTGCAAGCGTGGTGTATTGATTTGTTGGAATGAAAACTTGCATACTCTCGGCTCTCTATGGCACATGAATGGGTACCACTAATAAACACATTACCCTCCTCTGTATTCTTTAATTTACAGTTCAGTCCGTCAATATTTGGCCAGAGACACAATTTACATTATTTTTGTTTTCTACAGCACTTTTTGGATTTTAAAAGAAAACTCAAGATTTGCTTGAAGCATAGAATTTCAACTTCAATTTAAAGGGTTTTTTTTTTTTTCAAAAATATTGCCTGAACCATTTATGAATTACACCCAGCTCAGCCCCCCAGTTTTATGGGCTCAAAAGTAGTTGAACAAATTGTCATAATAATCAATAATCATAATCAACATAATCAACATAACCCATGTTAATTGCACTTTTAATTAGCCAAGCTACTGTTCTGCGTTGCGGACAGGACAACACGTTTCCTTAATTAAATCCTTTATTTTCTACCACTGAATAATGAAACTAGCTGGACATTATTGTAGTACTAGATTACATCATATTACCATGTATAAATTTTTTAAATGCATGTCACTCTTGAGAAAATGCATGTCACGCATGTCAGTTGTCCTGTCCGCAACGTTTGAGAAGGAAAAGTTTTAATTATATCCTAATGGTAAAATCTATATCACTAAAATTCATTTTCCTCTTACTATGGCCATGTGGTGACATAACTAATCTACTTTGAGAAAAATCACATTAGCCTTAAGTATATAAACAATAGATTAAATTATGTTGCGGACAGGACAAAACGTTGCGGACAGGACATGTCACTGTATTAACTGCCAACAGAAACACCTGTTAATCATTTTTAGTTTCACTTGTAATTTGACTAAAATCTACTACTGGTTTAATGTAGTTGAGATACTTTAGGTTTATGTATACGTATTGTCACTAATGTGGAAGCTACAACATTTTTCTCTCATCATTTGAAAATTCATGCGTGCTATGTGATTGGCGGTTATTATAGAGAATGTATTATTTTGAAAATCAATTGTTCTTGTAAATAATTTATATATAATATTCACATAATATAACTGTAATAAATGTAATCTATGTATATAACTCTTTGTTAATCATTTTGGTTATCATTGGTTATGGTTTTGGTTGTGGTTTGGTTATGGTAATGAAATAGAATTTATTGCGGACAATTTAGGGCTGGCTCTCGCTTAAAACTAATTTTGCCCAAATTGCCAATTTTTTCTTTATAAAAGCACAAGTTTAATGTTTCTATGCATTGATATTCTACTTAAATTGAAAAGATATGGACAGTCTGAGCATAATTTTAAATTTGGCATATTCTGTTTGTGCCAGAGCCAGCCTGGACAAATGTGTCCTGTCCGCAACAAAATCCTTGTCCTGTCCGCAACGCAATATATTCATCAATAAATTCTTTCTAAAAAAAAAAATTTCACAAAATCTTACTTTGATAACATAAAGTAACTTATTATCTATCAATATAATGAAAAGAAGTAAGATAACTTGGCTAAATGAAGAGAAATGTCATTTTTTCTAATGGTTGTTAAAACCCATGTCGCAAAGTGTCCTGTCCGCAACGCAACGAATTAGGGCTAATTGAATCAATTATCACAACAGTAGAAAGTTCAAATTTCCACCCAAGCAAAGTATTATGGTCCATTATATTTTGAATGAAGTGTTATAGTTCTACATCAAATCTCATAATGTCCTGTCCGCAACAAAAAGTTTACTGTGGAATCGCCCAGTTCTCTTATATAAGTTGATCTTTGTCTCATTTTTCTATAGGATGTTGTTCTAGAACTATACAGGCATTTCTGAAATTTTATAGGCAATTTTTCTGTTTTTGCACCTTGCCAATTGTTCGTATGTTAATATCAATTCTATGTATCTACTCTGATGAAGTCTTTTCTTGATTGGTGACTTTTGCGCTGATATGCCCACCTCTTAAACAATACTTTTGGTATCGACACCTGTATTTAAGGGGTTTTTCTGAACCAGAGAAAGAATTCTTTTGTCATCCCCCACAGTTGTTATCTGTGGTTTTCCTTGCCATTTTGTATTCCTGAACTCACCAGTGCTTTTTTTCTTTTTAAAATATTCCAAAAAAAGTTCAGTTGGCCACACCTAATGGTTTAGCATTTTTTGCGGTGGGTTTGTTTTGATTTTTCGGCCTGATAATGGCTTGCTTTATCAGCACTGACAACTTTGTAGATATCATAGTGAGAGTTAACTGCAACAGATTGCAAATGAAAATTTAACTCTTGAAATCAACAGCAGTCTGTTTATGTGTTCACTTTGAAATAAAATTATCGGGGCATAAAACACACCTGGAAATGGAACAGCTGAGAATCAGATTGTCCAAATACTTTTGATCCCTAAAAAAAAGGAAGAACTCTTAAAAAATACTGTAATTTCTACATGGTTCACCTACTTTCTGATGTGTTAACCCTCAAACTGAAGCATTATGTCCTCTCTTTGAACTCAAATTTTTTATTTTATTTTCAATTCATTGTCAAATGTCTAAATATTTATGGACCTAACTGTACAACTGCTTTCACAGAAGACTTGGGATGCTAAGTAAAATCTAAATTAAAACAGCTTTAGTTTTGGGTCTCCTTTGATGGACTTTTCGTTTAATTATGTGCCAAATGCTCTCAATCCGTGAAAAATCAGGACTGCAGGCAGGCCAGGTCAGCACACGGATTCTTCAACTACGAAGCCATGCTGTTGTAATAGCTGCGGTAGGTGGTTTAGCATTGTCCTGCTGAAATACACAAGGCCTTTCCTGGAAAAGATGTCATCTGGAGGGGAGCATATCTTGCTCTAAAACCTTTATACACCTTACAGCATTCATGGTTCTTTTTTATACTTGCAAGTGTCCCACACCATATGCACTAATGCATCCCCATACCATCAGAAATGCTGGCTTTTGAACTGAACACCGATAACAGGAGGGGTAGTCATTCTCCTCTTTAGCCCAGAGGACACAACGCCCATGATTTCCAACAAGAATGTCAAATTTGGACTCGTCTGACCACGGGACACTTTGCCACTTTGCTATTGTCCATTTTAAATAAGCCTTGGCCCACAGAACACTGCGGCGCTTCTGGATCATTCTCAACAATGGCTTCTTTTTTGCATGATAGAGTTTTAGATGGCATCTGTGGATGGCACGGAGGACTGTGTTTACAGACAGTGGTTTCTTGAAGTATTCCTGGGCCCATTTAGTAATGTCGATAACAGAAGATGCCGGTGAGTGATGCAATGGCGGGCAGAGGGCTTGAAGATCACGGGCATCCAGTAAAGGTCTTCGGCCTTGTCCCTTATGCACAGAGATTTTTCCAGTTTCTCTGAATCTTTTGATGATGTTATGCACTGTCAATGACGAGACTTTTCAAAGCCTTTGCAATTTGACATTGAGGATCATTGTTTTTAATGTTTTTTTTTTTACTCAATTTCTTTACTCAAGCCTTCACAGGTTGGAGAGCCTCTGGCCATTTTTACTTCTGAGATACTCAGCCTCTCTAAGAAATCCCTTTTATAGCCAATCTTGTTACACACCTGATGGCAGTTAACTTAAACTTGCTAAATGTTCTTTCAGCTGATTCTCTCTTATACAGTGGATTAATTGCTTTTTCAGCCCTTTTTCACCTGTGTCCCAACTTTTTTGAGACCTATTGCAGCCAGAAAATTTGAAATAAGCTCATTTTGTTGATAAAAATATAAAATGTAAATAACATATTGGCTCATGTGATCTGAAAGTCATTGCATTTTGATTCACAATTTACACTTCATCCCAACTATTTCGGAATTGGGGTTGAATTTCAGCTAAATGTAGGTAAAAGAGAATAATCACATTTCTTGATTCAAATTCTATTTTGGTTTTGCATATTGTCACAATTCTTGTGGAACTGAGGTTGTAAATTCAATGTGCTGATGTGCAAATCTAAAGCAACAGCAACTGTCACTCTCCTAAAATGTACAGATATCACTGTACAAATATGCTTTATTCTTTGATGCCAGGGATGTCACCAATTAAACAAGATAAATCCGTGATGTAAAGGGTTTTTAATTTCATAAAATAGGGCAGATTATTTGCACATGTTAATGAACATTTGACAAACAGAAAAATGGAGGGGAAATGCACAAGAAAATAAAGGAAAATGATAGATCATGCTTTACTTGTTTAACATGGTACAAACAGATTTGATGAAAAGATTAGTCAGGAATCTTCCAGAACATCCTTTGGCATCCTTTTATTCCAATTAAGGTGAGATCATTACAGCAGGGTTGTCCAAACATGCGCCTGGAGATATACTGTCCTATTGTTTTTTAATTCAAACCTTTTTGGCACTCTTCACTCTACTAATTAGCCTCCAGCTGTTGAATGATATATATAAGCTTTGTTAAAGTTTGGATTTAAACATGCAAGACCTCCAGGAAAGGGGTTACCCTGTCAGAACAATCAAGGACTGATGGACTTTAGGGGGTGTTAGAGAAAGACCACAATCTTTCCTTGGCTTGTATGCAGGCTTGTGGTTGGCGGGTGACAAGCCTAAGCATGGTGTGGAGTCTGTTGGGCTGGGTGTTAACAAAAAAAAAAAAAACAGCCCAGCAGTGGCTGGGAAAAGGCTGTGAAAAGATGAAGTGGGATTGATCTGTAACAGAGGAGCCCTGTTCAGCAGGAGAAGATAAAGCCCTTGGTAGTGGTGAAAGGAATTTGTATCAAGTGTTTACTCTTTCATCGTGATTTTGTGTGTTTCACTGTCCTGATTTCATCCATCAGTGATACTGAATAAAGATGAGGGCTTGCAATAATGCAGTATACTGTATTTCGCACAACAAGGGTGAACTCCGTAGAAGTTGAGCATTTCTTTTGCTAGATCATGAGGTGCGCATAGAGATACAAGCAGACATCACACTACCACAGAAACCTGCATACCGTACATTTTAGGAAGCAGCTATGCAAAGACACAAGACTCAGATCATTGCCAAGCTCTGATGCCTGAAGCACTTTTATTTTGATACCTTTCTTTTTACTTCCTGTAATGCAATACTCTCCTCTTTTGTTGTGCCGCATTACTTGGAGGCTTTGTGTGCTTTCTTCATCCAAAATTAAAGCAGCATTTATGGTGTCTGTTGCAGCTCCCTTCCTCTTTGGCCTTTGACTTAATGGCTACATCCTGCATGACTTTTAGATTTAGGCTGGCGGGCAAACGGCTGGCACTTGAGCGAACTATTTGCCCTCAGCAATGAGAGGCCCCAAAGGCTTGTGAAAGGATAGGCTTGGCTGAGATGTGAGAACTCACAGAAAAAGCACCAGAGGAGAAGCCTGTTCACAACGGGCCATTTTACTCTTTGCGTGGGCAGAGTTATGTGGCATGCAGCTTGGCATTTGTCCGGAGAATGTGGGTTTGGTTTCTTCCTGTTTTTCTACTCGTATCATTGAGAGTGGAAGGGAGAGCTTGGCAGAACTAAGCTGTGGTGGAACAGTGAAAGAAGTGTTCTTACAAGTCAAAGCTTGTTCTGCAGATTGACCCTCAGTTGAGGCTCAACTCTTGTAGCTTGACAAAGGCACTAAAAATCAACCGCTCCATTTTTGGAATTTTTGAGGCCGAAGCTTTCTTTCAATGTTCTTTGTTCAAGAGCATTACCTAATGGTGCAAAGAAAACATTTAACAATTTTCTGAGTATTTGAATGGAACATCCAATATTTGCAGCATAAAAGTTCAATATAAATGCCTTATTTTCTGGCCTTAAAATCGAGGACTTGAAAAGTTAAGCACAGGAAAAAGAAAAGTGATTATCAACCTGTTTGCAGCAGATTCTTATCTCACTATTTCATTAAGACGTAAATGTTTTAGCTAACACATGTTTGAAACAGTCATCACCTGAGCAAATGACAGATTCTTACTCCAGGGAAGAAAATAACCATCAGGGATTTTATTTATGGCGAAAATCATATCTAACAAGTCACAGCACACTGGAGCAATTTGTACCCTTATGAAGGATTTACTTTTTGACTTGTCTTATCAAGCACTGCCTGGGGCTGAAACATGAGTTGGCAGCACGCTTCTGTTAGCTTCTGTTTCACATGTTGAACTGTGCTGACAAGATGCCGACAGCAGCCCAGGATCAGACATCTCTGACGCAGGAGCTCGTTAAGGGAAAAAATGTCCCACCGATCAGTTCCCTTCTTCACTGGGTAATGCTGGAGCCAGCTGCTCTCGAGTCATCAATTCAAATTCACAGGGTGTGTTTTGTGTATATCCAAAACTGCCATTATTGTCACAATACACTTAAAAGAAAACTCTGGCCTACGCCTCCATAGGACAGGGGTCACACAGGTCTAGAGTAGCTGTGGCAGGGAAAGAAGCCTTGGGAGGACATAAGCCCTAGGGAGGGGACAAGCTCGTCTGGTTTGCAAAGGGTGTAGATTTGAACAAGGCAACAGACAACTTTATTTGCTTTAATATATCATTATGAAATAAACATGCAATGGCGATTCTAAAATATGACACCATTAGCATTTTGATGGTTTCCCTATAAGGCTCAATATGCGATGCAGTTCTGCGGTCCTGGCATGATTGCGTAATTTGTTTTAGTGTCTGTGTTTATTGCTCTTATACCGATTTTCATTTGAATGATTATTGTTCTGTAGGGTTCATTTTTGATTTTCCTTCCTTTCCCTTCGTGTGTGTCTCTCCCGTTATTGTGTCAGTCGGCCTCCTCTTCTGCTCCTCACCTGTTATGCATTACCCCTGTCTATTTATGTTCTGTCTTTTTAAGTGCTTCTGGCAGTCTTGTCTGATGTTTCTCTTTTTTTGCCACCATGCCATTCTTGAGCATTCCTATTCCGTTCAGTTTATTGTTTCTATTCAATAAAAATCATTGCAAGTATTTTTTGTTGATATCCGCACCTGGTTTCTCTTCTGCGTCCCTCCTCACTGTTCAAGACAGCGACTCATGGAACCAGTGGATGCGTCCTGTGATATGGAGCTGCAGGATCAGGAGGACACCCTTAGGTGCCTTCAAGTGTACTGCAGGAGGCCCACCACTCCGGAGGACAGACAGGTGACCCTTACCATGGCCCTGGCTAGGAAACTCACTGCCATGGTGGGCTATAGAATTCATTTACTCCTGGGAGTCCTTGCTTCCTCCTACAGCCCGCAGTTCAACCAAACTCAACAGCAAGATCTGCAACCCTAGACCATGTGTGTCAGGTCTGTGGGCAGAGCACGTGCCAGGCCTGAGCCTGCCAGCCCATATTTGCCCTGGCCTGAGGAGGTCCTCGGACTAAAGCCGACAGAGCAAAAGATGCTCAGCTACCCAAAACCCCAACCCATCTTGTGCCCAGAGTCAAAGCCTCTTCAGTACCCAGAGCCACAGCATCTCCACTATCAAGAACATCCGAGCCTCCGAGGGCACCAGAGCTGGAATCTCCCGGAGCTCTTGAGTCCATGCAGCCCAGTGTTCCAGGGCTTCCAAGGCCCAATGAACTGGAGCCTAGAACTCCAGATCACAGCCCAGGGAGGTTTCAAGTTCCACATCTCATGCCCAACCCAGATCCAGAAGTCTCTCTGCTCTGCAGCCCCTCAGAGTCTGCACTGCTCTGTGCCTCACAGCCTGTGCTGTCCTGTGCTTCAGAGTCGGCAGTCCTGTGACCCAGAGTTTGCACTGTCCTGTGCCCCAGAGTCTTTGCTGTCCTGTGCCCCAAAGTCTACGCTGTGCCCCATAGTCTGCTGTCCTGTGCTCCAGAGTCTGCACTGTGCTGTGCCCCAGAGTATGTGCTGTCCCGTGCCCCATAGTCTGTACTGTGCTGTGCCCCAGTGTCTGTGCTGTCCTGTGCCCCTGAGTCTGTAGTCCTGTGCCACAAAGTCTGTGCTGTCCTGTGCCCCTGAGTCTCTAGTCCTGTGCCCCAGAGTCTGTGCTGTCCTGTGCCCCTGAGTCTTTAGTCCTGTGCCCCAGAGTCTGTGCAGTCCGGTGCCCCAGAGTCAGCAATATGCTGTGCCCCAAAGTCTGTGCTGTCCAACACCACTGAGTCTGCACCGCCCAGCACCACAGAGCCCATGGTACCCAGTGCCACAGCGTTTCTGCAGCTCAGCCCCCCAGGGCTTACTGTGCCCAACACTGTATGCTGGAGCCTCCTGATCCTGTCCCCGTTCCAGTGGGGCCTCCTCATCCTGTCCCTGGTCCTGAGGGGCCTATTTATCCTCCCTCTGCCTCAGGGAAGCCCCTGCAACCTGCACCCGACCCTGATCCTGCCACTGCTCTGCTGCTCTACCCACAGGATACTCCACCGCCCCGCCCATTGGGCACTCTGCAGCCTGACCCTGAAGTCCCTTTTCCGCCTGCCCTAGAGGTCGTTCCACTGCCCTGCCCAGATGGTGGTCCATCGCCCTACCTAGGGGGCGCTCCACAACCTCCCAGATCTTATGATTGGCTCTCCTCAGCCTGACAAGCCAGATCCTGTGGGTGTTTCTCCGCCACCACCCCTGTTCTATCCTGTGGGCGGCCCTCAGCTGGCTCCCGAGCTTGATCCTGTGACCAGTCCCCTCTCTACTCCTGAGCCAGACTCTGTGGGTGGTCCTCCACTGCCTCCCAAGCCTAATCCTGGGGGCGGCCCTCAACCACCTCCCAAACCAGATCTTGGGGGCAGCTCTCCGCCACCTCATGAGTCATATCCCATGGGCGGACCTACACCACTCCCCCAGCCAGAGACCATGAGCAGCCCAATGCCGTCTCTCGAGTCAGATCCTGTGAGCCCATGGGTCTCAGCCTTCTGCCTGAGCACAGATATCCCAGCCTTCTGCCTCATCCCAGCAGCCCCAGCTTTCTGCCAGAGCCCAGGGACTCAAGCCTTCTGCCAGAGCCCGGATGTTCCAGCTCTCTGCCTGATCCTGGGAGTTCCCTTCTTCCATTAGAGTCCAGGGGTTCCAGCCTTCTGGGTATATTGACATGGTTCTGTTATTTGTTTAAATGTTTGTATTTATTTTTGTTCTTCATATTTTACATTTGCAGGATTACTGTTGTGTTTAGTTCATTTTTGATTTCCCCTGTGCATGTCTCTCTCTCTCTCTTTATGGTCTCAATCTGTGCGCTGCCTCCTCACTTGCTCCTCACCTGTAGCTCATTACCCCTGTTAATTTACATTCTGTCTTGCAGCATATTCCTCATAATCATCTCTGACGTTTCCCTTGTGTATCACCTGCCATTCATGAGTGTGTCTATTTTGTTCAGTTTATTTTTTTCTTTTTAGTAAAAATCTTTGCAAGTATTTTTCATTGATGTTTGTGTATGGTTCCTCTTCTGAGTCCCCCCACAGGTCCACTAAATACAATCTCTTGGGAAGATCAAGGTTAAATTTATGACACAAAGGAAGTACATTAATCACTGTATGGCAAAAAGAGGAATAGCATAGAGCTTTTATTTTGCCATTGCTAGTTATTCTCAGCAGCGCTTTCTATCTTCATGTTGCTATATGATAAATATGCAGTATCGCTCAGGCAAATCTGATGACACGCTACTAAAGTGTGTGCATACTATATTTTAGTTGCATTCAGTGTACTGCCTGAATAAATTTTTTTTTAAATTATTTCTAGAGGGCTATAGCCATTGTAGCTAACAGGAAGAGAGCCCTCTATAAATCTATTAAGCTACGAGCCCTACGGCCATAGAATACTGGATCAGTATCCAGTTGGGCTGGCTGTCAGGCTGATCTACTTGTTTATATGAAAATCAATGAAAATATGAAGATCACAATGGAAAAATGATTATAGTCACATTTTCATCTTGTGAAAACGATAAATGAAAAATTCAAAATGATGTTAAAAACAAAGCACTGAAAAAATATGCAAAAATACAAAATATATAAAATATTATAATAATGTATAATATATATTATTACAAATATTATGATAATATATAATATACAAAACTGCAAAATTTGGACTCGTTTTTGATCGTTTTTGCATTGTGGTCTTCATATTTCATCATGGTCTCTGTTGTTTCTTTAGTTTTACAGGAAAATATACAATGTACATGATACCAACCCAGTTCCCTTTTCTCTAAACATACAAAAGTACTAAAGAATTCTGATTTCATGTTTCCATTATAAAGTAACTCATGAATTAACTAAATTTTTCCCCTTATGTCACTGCCCCTCTACCTCTGCTGTCAATACTTTTTTGAGTGAAGCAACACAACAATTCAAACATTACTCAAATGTCATTGCCATGCAGTGCACACCATTACAATTGCTTTTACCTGCTCCCAAATTCAATATGAAATTCTGACCATTTCGATTCACCTTATCAGTGAAAGTGCTTCTTCCTAGTTATTTGCAGAGCAAGACCCACATGTTTGTGACAGAGGCAAAAACAATCATCCCACTTGGAACCAGTTGTGGGGGGAGGAGGGGAGCAATTGTAATGACAAACATGTTCAGTCAGCCAGTTCCCATGATGATGAATTCAGTGGCAGCACAGGCAATGGGCAGGACTGGGTGTGCGGGGCAGGGTGAGGGAGTGGTGCAGGGATGGGCGATACTGATCTCCCTTAGAGATCAGAGATGGTGACAACAGTCAGCAGGTGACAACAGGAGGGAGGGGCGATGCAGGTAGTGATGAAGGAGGAAAAATGGATGTCAACAGAAATGAAATGAGAAATCTTTTACCCATCACACTCTAATTTTTCACCTATGTTTTCTCTTAACTCAGTTCAAAGTCAGAAAAAAAAATCATATTGCAGGACAATGTCAATGTCCGTATCTGCTGGTTGGAGCACTTCACTGAAGTTACATCACACTTACAGTACATCGAGAGAAATATTCAAGTCTAGGACACCTTGTTTTATGGCCACAGCATTACATCAAGTGGAAAATATCTACACTGCTATAAATAGACTGAATGTAACAATTAAATTAATGCATTGTCTCCTTGTCATTTTAACCATAAGTACAGTCCCGCGCGCATTTAACTGTGGTTTACTGTTAACAACGGAACCTCTGTTATAAACTGATTGGAAAATTACACTTAAATAACTGGCAAAAAAAACGTGCCAGTCTATTACACTGTAGATCTTGTGCGTCATGTTATACACATTTTCTCCTAATTCAGCAGGACGCATTGGGATCCTTGAAACCTTACGATCTGATACGAGATCAGATAGACACCAGACGCGAGATAGAGGGGAACTGGGAGTTTATTAAAATAAAGAAAAAAACAGGGACGATGGCCAACAAAAAACTTGGCCCAAAGGGTTGCAAAAATTCAACTAAGAAGAGCTTCACAGAACTGATAACTAAAAATCCACAACAACAAAAACAAAAACAAAACCACTGGAGCCTCCAGACAGAAAACCGTGAACAGAAAAGAATAATATGACTAAGTATTTAAACAACAAGACTTGGCTAAGGAGAAATATGTAAATATCACTACACACAAGGCGACCGTGGACATGAAATGCAGTGAACATGGGGCAAGACTCTGTCTGCCAGCCAACTTCCACCGCCTCCAGATAAAGGGAGAAAATCAGTACACACGAGGGGCAACACCTGGAGAAGAAACAAGAGGCAAGGCAAGATCATGAGACATGGACAAAGATTGGTTGACATGACTTGCTCATTAAGAGAATGAGCTACTCAGCTTAAGTACCAATGAAGTATGCAGATTGGAAGGAAGCATGAATGTTAGAACAGAAAAGCACAGCAGGACTTGAAATAACAAAGCAGGAATCATGAAAATAAACTCCCTACCTAAATTAGTAGTATTAGTAATATGCCTGTCTAAGAATTACACCTCCCTGTGAATCTTAGTAAATGTTAGTAACTTAAAAACAGTTAATTGCCAATTAAGCTTAGGTAGCCCTGAATCCAGCACAGCACAGAAGGAAGGGGGAAATACCAAAAGCCAACCAGAGCTCTGAAATGTGCAACAACGAAGAAATGGGGCGGCACACAGACAGGCAGTGGAGTGGCTGGGCAGACCTGGCAGGAAACAAAACAAGGAAAAGTTAAAACATGAACATATGAGATGTTAAATCCTGATACAAGAAACGGTTAAAACTGTGACATGAGAATGAACATGAACTTTGAACCCTGGTACAAGAAACTGCTAAAACCCCAAAAAACTGTCCTGGCCAGAGGCCCAGGACTCTGGAACACAACAACGATCCCCACTAGACTTTAAAATAGGCCTGGAGTTCTACAGGTTTAAATATAGCATAGGTTTTATGAGGTTAAATTCTAAGACGCCCACACAATGCTAATGATAATTATCACTCAATGTGAGCAAATACCTTTGAAACATTCCCACGCGCAGTTTGCGCATTTCCAGAGCTGTAATTCATTCAGCTGACACAGCATACACACTTGATAACATTTAAGAGGAATACTCTGACCTTTCACTTTGATCCTCTTATAACTTTTCCAGTCATCTTAGAGAACAGTGTTGTCAAAAAAAAAGAGCAGGATTTATTCCCTGATCCAGGGTTATTGGACTCTCAAATTGCAAAAAGGCTTTTTGATGACCGTTCAGCAGTGTTTAAAAAGCTACATGCACAGCACCTCACAACAGCAACCAGTACAAGTCTGCAGTGACAGTTTAATCCAGCAAAGGTGGTTTAGTGGTCTAGTCACCCTTAACACAAGCGACAAAGACCTTGCGGCTTCTGGCCAATTTCTGGAGGGACAACTAATTGAGATAAAAAATGAGGATTTGAGATGGTTTTTCCCATAGGGTGAAGGGAGCACAACCAACCAGAGGCGGGCAACTTTATCACAGATGTGATCTCAGTAGGAGAGAGACATGACCCAGTTCATCACCTGCTACTATTCAATATGAAGAGCAGTGCCCCATGGGAGACTGCACTGTTTAGTTTGGGATGACAGTTTAGAGGAAAGTTTTATTTCAACCAGGAGAGACTCAAGTGAAATCAAGAAAATATTTATCATCCTTTGAGCATGAAGGGGTAACATGGTTAATCGAATAAAGTCTTTGGCACTTGGACTCTTTGGGAAGACTCGAAGATCAGGGGCACTGCCCGGAACAGCCGCAGGAAATCCCCCCGAAGAGTCCAGACACTGGTGGTGGTGAAGCTGGAGTGGCGGAACGGGAGGTCTGATGAGTAGAGTGGCGTTGGGGCGGAGGAGGGTCAGCGAGCGGCAGCATGGGCGAACTAGGGCGGAGAAAATAACATATTTAAAAAGACGGCAGCACGATGACTGGCTAGCGACGCGACTGAAGTGTGTCCTGGTTGGATAGAAGCAATCAGCTGCAATGCCAGCTGACTGGTCATTGACAGCCCCGGATATTGTCTGCGGAGAATCAGGAGTGAACATTCATGAACAAAATAGACGGGGTTGACGAGCACGAAAGAGAGAGAGTCTTCCTGACTGAACTTTCGCTAAGCTTCATTTTATTTTACGTTGTATTAATTTATACTTGGAGTCCAATTGAGAGCAATCTCTCTTTTTGCAATGGAGTCCAATTGTGAACCACAATAAAACATATAGGAATGAATACAAAAATAAAATAAAAAATAAAGGAACGACAGCCCACACAGAAAGAACCTATATAAACATATAGGTTTTAATATAGGGCCAAATATAGGATTCACATAATATATGCGACATACATAAATTTGGCCGTTTTCATATATTATAGGTACTTATATGGACATATATGTCACATATATGCGAAACCTATATGTGGCCCTCTATTAAAACAAAATTATTTTTTTTCGTTTAGCAATTCCACTCGCTCTTAGTATACCCAATTGAGGAACTATGTGCAAGTAATTTGGCTTTTTCCACTTACTGAGGCCCCCTGTTCACAACTCAGGTAATGTGTTTTGGGTCTGTGGTTCTACTCCGAATCCTGCGCGCGTTCGCAGTACTTCTTTAAATATTTCCAATTGTGATTTTGCGGCCTCAGAACGAGGGCAGGGAAACCTTCTCATGTGTACAGTCAGAATCTCTTTTATTAGCTCCTGTCTGGCCAACAGGACGCACCTGGACTCTAATCTATATAACCCTTCCCAGCAGGCCCGTCGCAGTTTGCATCCCTCTAGCGCATTGGCCAATTGCGCGCTACTTCTGAAAATAGCTGCCGACCTCTGGGTGGGGATTAAAACCTATATGTTTATACAGGTTCTTTCTGTGTTGGAATTTAAGAATCCTTGTTATTTCATCCCAGTGGGAAAAAGTCTGGGACCTTTAGTTGCTACACAGGCATCTCACATGAAAGAAAAGGGTCTGTTCATTAAAACTGTGAGCAGAAATGAAGACTGTCTTAAAACTTGAAAAAATGCTTAATTGATGAAATAAACATAATGAAACCATTTTTTTTTATACATTTCCTTCTCTTCCACAATACACAACTCAATCTTCATAGTGTTATGGCCCCAATTTGTTATTACATTTATAACACAACAGCAACAGCAAGGGATGACAAACACAGTTTTAACAACTAAAACACATTTAATTTTTAACAAAGACAAAGACTAATAACAACCTACAACTAAAGACCAAGATTGATAAATAAGAAAAAACAGAAATAATTACAGTCCTTTTTTGGTGGGGTGGCTTGGTGATGTCCTGGATGAAGAAAATGCTCAAACACAGGCAAAGAAACCCACAAAAGAAACGTCACAGGTCTTGAACAGAATGGCAGGTCTGGTCATCTTCTTGCAATTTCTCCTACTACTTTACTGTCTCAATTCTTTTCCTTATATACTCTTTTGCAGACCCAACCCACATTTAGACCTCTTTTTTTTAATTTTCTGAGACTTGCCCCAGACATGTCCAGGACATGTCTAAACATGACTTCAGTCTGAGCTTAACAAAAAAAAGGTAAATAACGCCATCTAGTGGCCTATATTCACATTACACCTCCATTCCAAAAGGGAAAAATTTTGACTCATAAAGGCAAAATTTTTCTTTTCAATACAAAATGGTTAAGTGAACACTTGTCTATATATACATATCATACAATATTCAAACACATGATATATATATACACATTCAAACACGGGATAAGCAATCAGCAATTACATTGTCTGTACCGTTCACGTGCTTAATTTCCAAGTCAAACTCCTATTCAACAATCTCCGATTCTTGTTTTTCATCTTACTCAAAAACATTAACGGATTGTGGTCAGTGTACACAATCATTGGCTTTTGTCCTGTGCTAACATAAACCTCAAAGTGTTGTAAAGAAAGGACCAGAGCCAACAGTTCCTTCTCTATTGTGGAATAGTTCCTTTGGTGGCGATTGAACTTCCTGGAGAAGTATGCCACGGGATGCTCAATGTCATCAGAGTCACTTCTCTGTAGGAGCACAGATCCACAAGCTTGGTCGCTAGCATCGACCGCGATGGAGAACGGTTTGTTGAAGTCAGGATATTTGAGCACGGGGAAGTGACACAGCAGAGACTTCAGGCGATCGAAGGCTCTCTGGCATGCATCATCCCAGGTGAACTTTACGCCTTTCTTCAGTTGGTTAGTTAGACTGAGAGCAATCTCAGCAAAGTTCTTGCAGAACTTGCGGTAGTACCCGATCATTCCAAGGAAGCGGCGCAAAGCTTTTTTGTTGTCAGGAACTGGAAAGTCCATGATGGCTTGGACTTTAGCATTTATGGGTGCCACCTTACCCTGGCCTATGACGTAGCCAAGATAGGTGACAGTAGCACAACCAAAGTCACTCTTGTTCAGGTTAACAGTCAGGTTAGCCTGGGTCAGGCGCTGGAACAACGTCTCTACATCTTTTAGATGTTCTTCCCAGGAGTCACTCCATGTGATCAGGTCATCGATGTATGCACCCGTGTGTGGCAATCCGGCGATTGTAGACTGTATCATCCTTTGGAACGTGGCTGGGGCATTTTTCATGCCAAAGGGTAGGACTTCATACTGGTATAATCCAGATGGTGTGGCAAAAGCAGAGATGCTCTTGGCCCTCTCAGTCAAAGGCACACACCAATAACCCTTCAATAAATCAATCTTGGTCAGAAACTTTGCTTGCCCTACACTATCAATACAATCATCAATCCTAGGTATTGGAAACACATCAGTTCTAGTTACAGCATTGACTTTGCGATAATCTGTACAGAATCTAGTACTCCCATCAGGTTTTGGAACTAGCACACAGGGTGAACTCCAATCGGAGTTGGAGGGTCTGATAATATCATGTTTTAACATGTACTCAACCTCTTTCTCAGCAATCTTTCTCTTTTCAGGATTCATCCGGTATGGATGCTGTTTTATTGGTTTGGCATCACCAACATCTACATCATGAGAGGCTATAGTAACTCTCTTTGGAACATCAGGAAACAAATCCTCATATTTCTTGATCAACCTTTCAAACTGATCTCTCTGTGAGGGTTCTAAGTGCTGGAGTTTTACATCAAGATTTTGCAACACTTCAGTGTTTGACAATTTACATGAAAGAACTTCAGCTTTAATTCTTGGTTCATCATCTTGAAACTCCCCCTCATCTTCACACGTTTCGACCATTGGAGAATCTGAAGTGACAGCTGCAACCCTAGCATTTCTGTCATGATAAGGCTTTAGCATGTTAATATGACACAATTGTTTTGGTTTTCTCCTATCTGGAGTCTTCACAATGTAATTGAGATCATTGAGTTTTGTCAGAATTTCATAAGGACCATGAAATCTAGCCTGCAATGGATTGGACTGCAAGGGAAACAACACAAGGACCTTGTCTCCTGGTTTAAACTCACGGCTTCTAGCCTTATGATCATACCAAGTTTTCATTTTTCCCTGACTTGATTTCAAGTTCTCTTTGGCAAGGTCACAAGCTGCACGCAATCTTTCCTTGAACTTGCTAACATAGTCTAACAGACTGATTTGCGGCTCTTCCTCTTGCCATTGTTCACTCAATAATAGCAAAGGTCCTCTCACTTCATGACCAAACACTAGCTCAAATGGACTGAATCCAGTAGACTCCTGCACTGCTTCTCTAGCTGCAAACAACAGCAAATGAACCCCTTCATCCCAGTCTTTCTCATGGTCATAACAATAAGTCCTCATCATTGTCTTGAGAGTGGAATGAAACCGCTCTAAGGCACCCTGACTTTCTGGATGATAGGCACTAGAAAGAATCTGCTTTGCACCTAGTTCATACACAACCTGATGAAACAATCCTGAAGTGAAATTGCTGCCCTGGTCTGACTGAATTTCCCTGGGAAGGCCAAACAACGTGAAGAACTTTATCAAAGCCTTCGAGATTGCAGTTGCCTTGATGTTACGTAGAGGTTTGGCTTCGGGGAATTTGGTAGATGCACACATGATTGTCAACAAGTACTGATTTCCAGATCTAGTCTTGGGTAATGGACCAACGCAATCAACAATGACCCTAGAGAATGGCTCCCCAAATGCTGGGATAGGCTGCAATGGAGCTACAGGTGGGTCTAACTGGTGTTTTCCAACTACCTGACAAGTGTGACAGGTTTTGCAAAAGTTGGAAACGTCTTTCCGAAGCCCAGGCCAAAAGAAGTGTTTCATGATCTTATCAACAGTCTTGTTAACACCAAGATGACCTCCTAAAGGTAAACTATGAGCCATTGTTAAGATCTCATTCCTATAGACCTTCGGAACAACAATTTGCCTGACCACTGCCCAATCTGCATTGGCAGGGATATCAGGAGGGCGCCACTTCCGCATCAACACACCATCCTTGAGATAATACCCAACTGGAACTGCATCTATTTCTTTTTCAGGAAGGGCTCTCCTCTTTAGTACACCAATTTCAGGATCATTAGTTTGCTCCTCAATCAACCGCTTTCTGGACAGAGACAAGTCTCCAGACACATCAGAATCACCAGACCCATCCGGCTGGCTGAATAGAGAACTGATAAAAGTATCTGATAAGTCCTCAAACGGAGAAACCATAGTAGGCCAATCAGAGTCATGAGGCGAACCACCTGAGTCCTGACTATTCAATGTACTGGACGGCACCACAACATCATCTTCTTTAGCCTTCTTGGCCATAGCACGAGTCACTGCGCAAGAAGGATACAGAGATGGGTCCTCATCCCCATTTTCAGTGCTCGGCTGTGAAGTAAGATGTACAGGGGGAACTACTTTGTCCCCAGCCAGGTCATTGCCTAGCAACAGAGAAACACCCTTTATAGGTAGACTTGACATAAGTCCCACCTTTACCTGTCCTGTAACTAAATCTGACTTCAAGAATATAGAGCGCAGGGTACAGATACAGTCCTCCCTTCAATACCTTGTACAAGTATGAAATCCCCTGAAGCGGTCTCATCACGTAACTCCAAGGAGTCCATCAACAAAAGTGACTGAGAAGCTCCGGTATCCCTTAGGATATATATGGGGACAGGAGTAGTATGCTCATTCAGAGCCACAAATCCCTCTGACACAAATGGAAGAAATTCCTCCCTCACAAAGTCAGCTGTATTAGGCTTTTTAGCCCCACAAGAAGCAGGCAATTTAGCAGATTGGTTATCTACTACAGGGGTTTCTAACCTTGTTTTCACAAAGGCATTTGGTTTGGTATCCTTTTCTTTTTCTTTCTTAGCTTTAAGGATCCAACAGTTAGTTGTGACATGACCAGATTTCTTGCAATAACTGCAAACTAGACCACTTTTGTCACTGTCAGCTTTCACACTTTGAGCAGACCTGTTACTGGATTTCTGAGCACCATCACCAGATTTGTCTTTGTCTTTGGGTGAGGAATCTTGGGTATCACCGTAACCCTTTTTCTGAAATTGGGACCATTTATTGTTACTGCTAGACTGAAATTTAGACTTATGTGTGAGAACATATTCATCTGCAAATTTGGCAGCTGATTGCAAATTTAGTGCTTGCTTCTCATTAAGGTAGGTCTTAACATCATCCTTAACACAGTTCTTGAATTCTTCAATTAACACCATCTCTTTTAGTGAGTTGAAATCATCCTTGACCTCCATAGAAGTACACCAGCGCTCAAAGCAAACCTGCTTCTCATTAGCAAATTCAACATAAGTCTGATTTTCAGATTTCTTCAGACCTCTGAATTTCTGTCGGTAAGCCTCTGGAACCAACTCATAAGCTCTCAAAATAACCTTTTTGACAACCTCATAATCAGAGGAATCATCTGCAGACAAAGCCGAATAGGCTTGTTGAGCTTTACCCTTGAGGACAGTTTGCAACATCAGAGGCCAGTGTTCCTTTGGCCACTGGCAACTCTTTGCTACCTTTTCAAAACACTGGAAATAGTTGTCAACATCCTTTTCCGAAAATGGAGGCACCAGTTTTACCTCCTGACTGGCACAAAATTTATTTTTAGTTTCAATTTTAATTTTTAGTTTCTCCATTTGGAGTCTTTCTTCTCTATCGAATTTCTCTAATTCAAAATCTCTCTTTCTCTGTCTCTCTCTTTCTGCTCTTTCCTCTTTCTCTCTCTCAAATTCTCTTTGTTTTTCTTCTCTTGCTAATTTTTCTAACTCAAACTGCCTTTGTTTTTCTTTTTCTTCCCTCTCAAATTCTCTTTGTTTTTCTTTTTCCTCCCTTTCTTTTTCTCTTTCCTCCCTTTCAATCTCTAGCATTTTTAATTTAAGTTCCATTTCTATATTTGGATTTTCCACTGGAAACTGTTCCAGATCTCCTGGTGCAAACACATTTTCATCAATGTAATATTCAACTATCTCTCTAGCCAGTCTTGCTTTTCGCATGGCTGGTTTTACCTCTGTCAGCTCCAACTGTCTGCAAATTTCTAGCAGTTCTGTCTTTTTAAAAGACTTCAAAACCCCTACGGTTGGTGATGCCAAGAAATCATCCATTGCTGTTGTCAATATATATCTAGGAAAATTCACAAAAACAATTTCACAATTTGGAATGTTAGATTTTCAATAAATTACTCACACAATGGTCTATCCCGGACCTTGAGCCCCCAATTTGTTATGGCCCCAATTTGTTATTACATTTATAACACAACAGCAACAGCAAGGGATGACAAACACAGTTTTAACAACTAAAACACATTTAATTTTTAACAAAGACAAAGACTAATAACAACCTACAACTAAAGACCAAGATTGATAAATCAGAAAAAACAGAAATAATTACAGTCCCTTTTTGGTGGGGTGGCTTGGTGATGTCCTGGATGAAGAAAATGCTCAAACACAGGCAAAGAAACCCACAAAAGAAACGTCACAGGTCTTGAACAGAATGGCAGGTCTGGTCATCTTCTTGCAATTTCTCCTACTACTTTACTGTATCAATTCTTTTCCTTATATACTCTTTTGCAGACCCAACCCACATTTAGACCTCTTTTTTTTAATTTTCTGAGACTTGCCCCAGACATGTCCAGGACATGTCTAAACATGACTTCAGTCTGAGCTTAACAAAAAAAAGGTAAATAACGCCATCTAGTGGCCTATATTCACATTACAATAGAATGGAAATAAGAGTGGTCAAGAAAGAATTGATGACCTTGTTAATGTTTCAGGAAAACAAATGTTACAAATAGTATTAGTTATTTGTGTTGATATCATAGCTTTTTGTCTCCTCCCACTTGCCATAGTTAATAATGACTGGTTAACACATAACATGCTGTTGTAACATGCCAACATGTATTTAGGATCAAATGTGATGCCAATTTCACGTGTTCACATGCAATTAATCAGTTGTTGCATGAAATTCTTGTTATTTCTGTAAGGGACTTTGGACTAATATGCAGATATTACCTTGAGAATAAAAATATGAGCTTGGCATCATGTCTGACAGTTGCAAAAGTGAGATATGAGCTACACAATAGGTATGACAAACAGAACCTGCCACTGGGTATATGAGCTATATAGGAGACATATACCTTGGATGTACATATAGGGCCTATATGTGTGAAATAAAGAAGCAATATAGTAGACCTATATGCCCTCTATTAGCACATATATGTACCTGAATTTGGCCTATACGCGGCATATTTGCGCATATATGCTGCATATATGCGCCACATAGGTTACATATATGCGCATATACGGTACAGGCCAAAAGTTTGGACACACTTTCCCATTCAATGCGTTTCTGTTATTTTCATGGCTATTTACATTGTAGATTCTCACTGATGGCATCAAAACTATGAATGAACACGTGGAATTATGTACTTAACAAAAAAGTGTGAAATACCTGTAACTGAAAACATGTCTTATATTCTAGTTTCTTCAAAGTAGCCACCCTTTGCTCTGATTACTGCTTTGCACACTCTTGGCATTCTCTTGATGAGCTTCAAGAGGTCGTCACCTGAAATGGTTTTCACTTCACAGGTGTGCCTTGTCAGGCTTAATTAGTGGAATTTCTTGCCTTATCAATGGGGTTGGGGCCATCAGTTGTGTTGTGCATAAGTCAGGTTGATACACAGCCGACAGCCCTATTGGACAACTGTTTGAAACATACGTACATAATTCCACATGTGTTCATTCATAGTTTTGATGCCTTCAGTGAGCATCTACAATGTAAATAGTCATGAAAATAAAGGAAATGCATTGAATGAGAAGGTGTGTCCAAACTTTTGGCCTGTACTGTATGTTCATATAGATTCTTTCCATGTGGGCTAGCACACATGTACGTTCCAGCTTCATGGCATCCAATAACACAAACAATCAAATGAAATAAGTTTTTCCAATTTTAGCAATTGTTGAAGCATATTCCATTTCTGTGGGGCATACTAATATCTAAAAGCAGATATACCCAGTTCAGCATGAACCCTCGAGATGTCTAAAACCAAATAATCAAAAGCACAAAGATGGCACTCCCCACTTCTAAAATTAAGCAAACTGGCGATATATCCAGGTAGCTTACCTAACAATGCCTTGCATATAAAAAGACAACAATCCTGATCCCTTCTCGTGGCCAGCGAAGACCAACCAACCTTCAGATATAGACGATAGTGATGCGCTCTGAAGCCATCTCCTGGTATGAACTTTAAGGCAGGATGGTATGCTGCGTCAAGCAGCTTCAGCGACGAGGGAGCAGAGTGCATAAAAATCATGTCGCCATAATATATTCCAGAGAGAATAGTTGCCTGAACAATCTGCCATCTGCAACTCCTCGAAAGGCAGGCCTTACTCCTATAAAGCACAGCCAATTTAATTTTCAAATTCTTAGTATGCTCACCAACGTGCTTCCTAAAGTTAGGTATCTCATCAAGCAAAATGCCCAGGTATTTTTAGCATGGAACTCTTTCAATTTGTTTTCCACTTGTTGTATTAATGCTACCATTATAAAACCTAGCAACAGGTTTCTGAGAGAATAGCATGCATTTAGTCGTTTCAGAGTTTAATAATAGTTTAAGGTCTTAAGAGCCTGCTGTTAGATCTGACTGTATCTGAAAATCTGACTGTAACTTTTGAAGAGTTAGCTCAGCAGAAGGAGCTGCTGAGTTGATGACTGTATCATCTGCATAAAGATGGATTGCACTATTGTTAAAATTAGCACCAAAATCATTACTCAAAAGTGCAATTAGCAAAATCCCCAAAATAGAACCATGTGGAGCCCCCTTGCTAAGATAAATAAAGCTTGATTGATAGCCATCAACCATAACCGCTTGACACCTACCGGTTAAATCATTTTTAAACCAATTCAGAGAATTAATATAAAACCCACTGGCACTAAGCTGCTTTAGGAGTATAGAATGGTTGACTGTGTCAAATGACTTATTAAATGCCTTTGATAAGTTGATAAAAAAAAAAGGCAGTGCAATCCTGTTTACTGTCCAAGGCAGTAACAATATAATTTAATACCCTGGCTGCAGCTGACACAGTGCAATGACCTGGCCTGAAGCTTGACTGAAACACATTCGGGATAGCATGGTCAGATAGAAATGATCTTATTTGATAATTGACCAGCCTCTCTAAGACCTTAGGTAAGCATGGCAGTTTTGAAACTGGTCGATAGTAATTCAGATCTGAAGAGCCACATTTATGCAAGGGAAGAACAAATGCAGTTTTCTGCAAGGCAGGCATCAAACCTGTCAACAGTGTTAAATTAAAAATATGTGTCAAAATATTAACAATCAAGGGTGAAGCCAGCAATTAAAAACTTTGGTTTAATGTATCTGCCCCAGTGGTAATCCAAGGGTCAGTGCTACAAAGTGCTTCAAGAACTTCCCCCTCAGAAAAAGGATGGAAGGAAAAATTATAGGAGTTATGAAGTACTGGCACAGAAGGCCGGTTATCACAGCTAGGAACAACTGGCAATAAGCCTAAAGTTTCAGAGATGGCCCGAAGTAACAAAATGCTCATTGAAAAAATCACAATTTCCCCTTATCTGAAATAATAACAGAATCCTTGGTGATCCTACTGGGTAAAGCTGAGGAGGGGGACTGAGGCAAAGACGTGAAAGTTTTCCAAAATTTCACAGGATTGCTGCTGGAGTCTGATAAGTTAGAGCAACTAGATGATGCGCACTCTATAGAGATGCTAACCCACGCCTCTTGTTGACCTTGACCTTTGACCTTTCGACCTCAAAATGCAAATTTGGACAGGGTATCCTAGGATCATCTACCCCACAAAGTTTGGTCACCCCAGCTTCAGTGGTGGCCGAGCTGTCGCGCCGACAGACACACACACACACACACAGACAGACGGTGCTAAACTGTATACCCACGCTGCCTCGTCAGGCATGGGTAATAATACAATGTTTTAATGTTGCAATCATGCTCATATTTATTTTCCCCCTCAAATTATTAAATCATTTCTTTTGCTGTATGCAAATCATTCTCACACCGCTCAAATAATTTTCTATGTCAAATCATACTGCAATATGTTTAAGATGAAATATTTGGATTTCCATCCGAAAGCCTCTCAGCTTTGATGTGATGCTTCACAAAATGCCCATACATTGAGGACAGGCAACATTTCTTGTGTCCTTGCAACAGTATAAAAAAATTAGCCTTTGCAAGTCACAAATCTGAAAATCATGAGGTGATTTTCAGTGTGGTGTAGCTTTGTTAATCTACAGTTAATACAAAAATGTATTATCCTATTATTTCTAAGATGACTGTCACTGATGGGGAACCACTGTGCATGCTTGACGTACTTGTGCAGAAAAACAAGCCAGCGCATCAATTTATGCTTTTGTCACATAAAACAAATCCTGACAACTTTCCATGACTAAAGAACAACTGACCAAATCAATATCATAACTAGCTGAATCCTACTGTAATTTGTAGATTTAGTGTCTGCCTCATCGCATGTTTGCAAATTGCATGTAGGAGCAGTTATTGGAATACAGAATGTTTTGACTGAAATATTGGACGGAATTAGTTCTGTCAGGTACCCAATCAGAGACAGGAGGTGGGGTCATTGGCAAAAGAAAGCGCAAACCTGACAAGCCATCTGCGTTAAGACAGGGACTGTGTCCCCATACTCTGTATAATGTATCCTCGCTTCCTCCATGCATCTCCCTTTCATTTCTGAAAGAGTGGGGGATTGAGCTGATGAAGGAAATGGGGTAACATTGTTTGAGTGATACGATGTGCTCAGTGTTGGCAGAATCTTCGCCTTTTCGAACCTGGCTACTCTCAACCTGTTTTTGTTTTTTTATCTTCTTGATTAATTAAGAAATTGATTCGCTCAACAACTATGACTAATCGGCTGGTCAATTTACTTTTAGATTGCATTATTTTTCATTGAACCACAAAGTTTTGAAGCACTCCCACATAAATTGTGAATGCTTTATAACACTTCAAAACTAAATCCGGACTAAATATTCATTAATGATGGTTATGAATTAATCATTCTAATATTTAATGTAAAAAACTTGGGGGATGGAATTCAACTAAAGTGTCAATTATTTTTCAAATATTCAGATTATTGCCACCAATAAATAGTGAAGTTACAGATAGCATGACTACTCAGGAAGTGAAATCTTAATTTTGTGAAGTGATCTATTTTTACATATCATTAGGCAAGAGATAAGGCTAACATTAAAATTAATGACCAAATTAAAAATTTACATTACCCTCCCTCCATCAACCTGGAGTTCATTTTAAAATATCTCACGGTGCAGTTGTGTGTTTTAGTAATAATTTTGAAGTAACAAAACTGAAACATCTGAGAAGTTTTTCACATTCAGAAGCTCTGGGATCTCCTGCATACACGACTATCATACAAATACTATACTGAATTGGCAGCAAGTATCTGATGTCTTGCAGCTAAACGAAGCTTTTGTGCTGTCTCTCTCTCTCTTATTTTATTTTTTGTGCCCCTTTACAAAATTAAACAAAACTCGGCTTTGGAACCTAACCTTACCAGACCATGAAAAAGTCTGTTTGCAACATCAGCATAGTGTCCCCTAGTGGACTTTTTTGGGAACATCTTAAATGAGATGCATACAACTAATTCTTTTCTTGAAAACTTTTTACATGATGATACTCAGGATCAAACTAAAGGTGAATGTACATTGTTTAACAATAAAGTTTTGGGAGCACATTGAAAGCAAGAGGACGATTAAAACCGCATAAATATTAAACACTGTTCTTCACCGGGATTTGGATCCCTTGCAGCTCTTTTAGTTTCAACCAGTCTTCTTTTATCTGTTCATTTCCGTTTTGAAGGAGAAGATGAGGATAGCCCAATAACAAATGTGAACTCAGCTGCTCTTAAGTCTGCAGGCTGTGAGCTGAGCCACTCGAGCCTCTGCGCTGCTGAACCTGACCAATTTAACATGTAGACTGTTGGCAACCAACCAACCGCAGGAGTCTCTGGTTTGCAATCAGGCTTTTCCCTCAATGAGCAATACTGTAGGGGATTCCATGGCACGATTAGCTCGAGCGTGAGATATAAGCCTTAGGACACAACTGCACACTTTCTATTTTAGGTCGCAGTAGGATGTGCCTCCTTTAAGCTCTATGACGATCTCTGACGAGGGCTGTACAATGTGATGGATTTTTACGCTTACACACACAAGCAAACAAAAACCATGCAAAAAAAAAAAAAAAAAACAGGGAGACGGGCGCATTGTGATGCCACAGTAAAAATGTTTTATTGAGAGGAGTGGGAAGGAGGGGACACACATCCAGAGATGGGCTTCCAGCATCTTCTACAGCAGGGTAAACAAAATTCTCAGGGGATGGCAGTGACCGTGGGTTTTTGATTACCTTTATATTGGCTGGCAGATTAGGCCTCTCGAAAAGCTTGGATTCTTTGGGCAACCGCTGCTAAATTAAGCACTTATGCGAAGCCACTGATTGCCGTGACAACCTGCAGACATTTTGGCCTTCAAACAACCCATGATCAGAATCTATTCAGTGTATGTCATTGCTTTGGACCAGATCTGCGTATCCTCCTTGGAGGCGTCGGCAAGAGCATAAATGGGCGGAATGGCCTGGTCTTATCGTGCTTCATTTCTCTGTTCTTGCATAGCTGGTAAAGTGTTAAGCAAAGAATTTTCACTGGGTACGTTAATCTGCTGATCACTTCTTCAATAGACTACTAAATACGTTAACCGCAGGTCAGTAGTTAGAAGTAAATAAGGAGACAGAAAAGGACACTCCGATATTAATTAGGCTATGATCTGAAGCCTTGCTGCAGATACTGGTTAGACTGCAAACTTCAGCCCATAGCTACAGCAGCTGATGATTACAGCATTTGGAGGCATGACAGTTTTATAGCTCACTGTAAATTAACTTTGTTTGGGTGCCGAAAAAATGTAACTTGCAACTTTTAAATGCAACCTTTTCTTTCAAATGAGATGGTGAAGTGAGCTAGCAAGCTAGCACATTTTTATGACAATGAAGTAACTGTTTACTAAACAAAAACATAGCAGCATTCAATAGACTTGTGTTTTATCAGGAAACTGAACAACTTTGGTAGCCTGGCTACTGATTTAAGCTTTATTTCCGAATTCAATTCATTTTGTAAACAAGATGTTGCCAGTGGGGAGTTTGGGTGAATCTGTGAGTATAAAAAATGGATTCTGTCTAGCCATGAGGGGAACAGTGTAGTCTTCACTCAGAGTCCTCAATGACGTCTGATGACTCCGACACAACCTCGCCATCCTTGGTCTCGACAACCTTGACCAGAATGCTCTTCTTGGTCTGGGTGATTGTACTGAAATCAATGTTGTCAGCACCCCCGCCCATTCCACTGATTCCACTGCTGATGCCAACTCCTCCGCCGGTTCCGCTGCTGATTCTCATGCTGCCTCCTGCGTGGCCACTGCTAGGGCCTCCATAGCTACTGCTGTAACTGTAGCTGGTCCTGGTGCTCTCCAATGGGAAGGAGCTGTAACTCGCTGTAAGAGATTTACAGGATGAGTCAGACAGGAAGACAATCAGCTCAGCAAGCTGCACAGATTTACAATATGGAGGAGTGGACTCACGGGCGTAACTCTGTTTGGAGATGCTGATGGCCTTGACACCGCTGGCCAGTCTGAGGGAGAGCAGGAGAGACAAAATGAAGTTTATGTGATGATGGCTCTTTCTGGTTTTTTTTTTTTTTTTTTTGGCTGGATACAGAGTAATGATAGTTTGACAGAAAGTCTAAAATCCCATGGGTTCTTCAGATATAGTAGATTTTGCATGTCATCTGAAAAATTATTTTTGCAATGGCGGTCTGCCCCCTACTGGATCACTTAAACCATATCGGTTTTTTTTTTAAAACCAAGGCCATCCTCACTTTGCTGCAACAACATGCAGAAAAAGCCACTTTGAGAGGTTGATATTCCAAAGAAGAGTTAGTAAAGTTGTACTTTATTACATTCCTTTGGATGTAATGGCTGCATGCGAGATGGGTTAGTGAGAGAGGCAGTACTCTTAAGAGTTGTAGCACTGCTGAAGCTCACCTGTCCTCCTCTCCTTCCAACAGCTTCCTGTAGGTGGCGATCTCAATGTCCAAGGCCAGCTTCACATTCAGCAGGTCCTGGTATTCCCTGATCTGGCGGGCCATATCCTGCTTAGCTCTGAGCAGGGCTTCCTCCAGGTCATTGATTCGGAGTTTGGCGTCCCTCACCGCCATCTCACCACGTTCCTCCGCCTCGGCAATCTGATTTTCCAGGTTGCCACGCTGATTGGTGACAGAGATGAAACAATGATGTAAAATCCTGGTAAAGAAACCTCGTCTGGCACAAAGTATGGACCAGCACACCGTGCTGCAGGTTCGAGGTTAGGAACAGAATGTGACCCTGGTGGCAATGCAAACTTGTCAGTTTGGCTTTTTACCTGTCCTTTGATTAGTTCAATTTCAGACTGGATCCTGACAATCATACGGTTGAGGTCAGCGATCTCTCCCTTTGTTGATTTCAGGTCATCCCCATATCTGCTAGCAGAAGTCTGAATCTCCTCATACTGATCCGATGAAAATAAACAATGACAGATATTTTAGCATGAACAACATTCCTAGTATATTTGTTATAATGATTGAAACACATATATGTGCAAATGACAGTAACTCCAGACTATGATTTCTAATGAAAGCACACAACAGAGCTCAGAGGAAAGCTGGGGTCCAAGTGGGTCTAAGCATTACCTTGGTCTTGTACCAGGACTCAGCCTCGGCGCGGCTGCGATTGGCGATATCCTCGTACTGGGCGCGCACTTCGGCTACGATGGCGTCCATGTCTAGTTTCCGGCTGTTGTCCATCTCCACAACCACAGCAGTGTCCTTCACCTGTGCCTGCAGCTCATGTAGCTCCTGTGGACACAGAGGCGTAAAAGCCAGGTTGAGAGAATAAAAGTGCTCCCCCTACTATTTTTTCCAGCTACGAAGGCCCATGGATGAGAAATGGCAATAACCACCGTATCACCACCCTCTGAAGGCTAACCTCCTCATAGATGGACCGCAGGAAATTCAGCTCATCCGTGAGGCTGTCCAGCTTGGCTTCCAGCTCCACTTTCATCATGTAGGCCTCGTCGACATCCTGATGACAAAGCAACACACGTAACACAGTTGGAGTGTGCTCGCTATTGAGTGCTGCTCATTTCTCTGATGTGGAGCAGAATGTGCAAGGGGCTAAAAAAAGGAGACTGAGCAGGCTGCTGACCTTTTTGATAAGCACAAAGTCATTTTCACATTCTGTGCGCTTGTTGATCTCATCTTCATATCTGAAAGGGAAGGGGGAAAGAACAGGTCAGTCACCAAATGCTGACTTACTGAAGAAAATCGATATGTCCAAAGTTATCAACATTCACCGACAAAATTCATTCTGTTAATCTTTATTCCATTGTGAGTGTAGTTGTTAGATGAGTTGTATCAACTGGCTGTGTTTAAATTAAACAATTTAAAAGAGAACAAATTTTGGATGCTTTTTTCTACATTTTGAAAGTAATACTTCTAAAAGGTGGCAAAAATCACAAGAATTATTTTCTGTCAGTTTATTTTGTGGGCAATTTTTTTGTTTTCGATCAAAACTGTACTAATAAGGCAAGGCAACATTTCAGAAATCGGTTTAATGTAGGTGAGTGGCTAAATACACTACAAAGCAGGAAAGTGTGCTATCCACATGTACACTTTACTTTCTTTGTAAATTTGTTTAATTTATTTAAATTATTAAACAAATTTGTTGTTCTTTATGTTTTCCACGGTGTTTTATCTTTCTGAACAACATAGCAAACATGCATGGTTTTCCATGCTTTTTTGCCATAGATGCATTATGCATTTTATCCACTAGATGGCGACCTTTTATCATATAATTCCACAAGTTACAGGGTGTGGTCTTGGCTTGAGTTTTCCCTCAAGGCATAAAGGCCGCCTGGAGTCGGCCAATATTTCATACAACTTGAAGCCTGTAAATCAACTCTGAAATATCACTGTCTCTCTTCGGGCTCAGACAAGATTTCTTCAGATCAAAAGATTCTCATACACATCTTTAACAGAGAAATCAATGTAAGATTTATCCTCGTGTTTGAGAATGGTGAATGACGCCACTAATCATATCCTGAAACTCTTTTGCACAGGTGCCTATATTAGTACCAATTCACTGTCAGAAACAGAAGTCAAAGGACTTGCAACAACTGGAAACCACAATTGATTTTTTTTTTTTTTTTACTGTAGGTTTTTTTTAATGCAGTGCACCCTAGGTTTTGGGAAGGCAGTGTGCCTGGCAGATTGTCAGGCCTATTTGATTCAGTTGTGCTTTCTTTGAATGACCATTGCTAAATACATGGAACTCATTCCACTGCATTAAACTAGATGTGCACTGGATTGGACTCACTTATTCTTGAAGTCCTCGACAAGTCCCTGCATGTTGACTAAGTCGGACTCCAGTTTTATCTTGTCGTTGGCCAAGCTGTCCAGCTGTCGGCGCAGGTTGGTGATGTAGGCCTCGAACATGGCATCGATGTTGGAGCGGGAGGTTGTTTGGCCCTGAAGGAGGTTCCATTTGGTCTCCAGCATTTTATTCTGCTGCTCGAGGTATCGCACCTGTGAGGCCAACAGAGCCAGTGAGCAGAAACAGAATTTGGCTTTGTGCAGCCTGACATGTCCACACTATTTATACATACATACACTTTTATTGAACCCCGTGGGGTAATTTGTCCTCTGCATTTGACCCATCCTATAGTTAAGAGCGGTGTGCAGCCACAGAGCAGCACCTGGGGACCAACTCCAGTTATAAAGCCAGTTCTTAGGTCAGGGGTACTGGTTGGACTGTTCTTATGATCCGTGTTTTTGTTATTTCTTTGTGAAGCTGTGAGCACTATCTACCATTCATTTAGTGTGGAAACAGAGCCTAATCAAATGGCTGCAAAGCTTTGATTTCACTCAGTTATTTATGCTGACACAATCTGCTCACACTGGCAACTCTCTGGCAGTTTAATATTATTACAGCTGCTATTTCCATAGTGCTATTTTTCAGAGGGTGGAAGCGACAAAAGCTCAAACAGGATACAGAAAGGGACATTGGCAAGCGTTGACCCTCCACGTTTTTAAACGGATACTGCATAGAGGAAGTTAAAGAGGAGAATAATGGAACAACATTTTCCACAGATACCATTGTGCAAATGAGTAACAATGAGTAAATGGTGGAACTGATAAAACTACTGAAAAAAAAGATAATGAAACAGGACTGAAAAAGTGAGGAACTACCATAAAATAACATTTTTAATGATAAGCTTAGAAACGTCTGTGAAAATACTATCTTGATCTGGTTGGATTGTGTGTGTGAGTGAGTGTGTGTGTGGATTCGTGATGGGGGGGTGTGGCCGGAGTGAAACAACGAACCCTTGATTCTTTGCAGGGAAAGTAAACCAAGAACTGCAGACCCTCAATCATCAGAAACGTTATATAACTGTCTCTCACTGCGTCAACTCTAACATCCCTCTGCCAACTTCTTTAAACATTAACCAAAGTGGCATGCATATTGCCCCAGAGAAGTTGGACAAAGCGCAGTAAAAGTCCATAGATGTATATCTATTCTCTGGCTGTGGGAAACAAATAATATGGTGTATGTCTTCACAATAATGCAGAGGCAATTGGTCACATAAAAATATTTTTCTGGGTTTGGTATTTGACCGTCATTCACAGCTCAAGCCAGACACATTGAGAAGATTTTACACTTTTAAAATGGAAAAGGGATATTAAAGGTACTTACTTAATTGATACAAGAAATGGACAGAACAGTGAAACCAAGTACATCTGAGAAGAATACAAAGAACAAAGAATTTCATACATTCGGCTAGGTTCTGCTTTAGGCAGAGGACTGACCTTATCGATGAAGGAGGCAAATCTGTTGTTGAGGCTCTTGATCTGCTCTTTCTCTTGTGTGCGGACAGCTTGGATGTTTGGATCAATCTCCAGGTTGAGGGGGGCGAGCAGGCTCTTGTTTACACTGACAGCAGCGACAGGGGCCACAGCACCGAGACCCATGCCCCAACCCATCCCCGCACCAGCTCCAGCGCCCATCCCCATGCCCAGCCCTGGGCCACCACCATAGGCCACGGAGCTGGAGATGTAGCCGCCGCCGGACTTGTAGCCCGCCCCCAGGCCCCTGTTGGTGCCCCCGTAAGAGCTGCCGGTGTATGATATGCTTGAGCCATAGCGACTCGGCGCGGTGAACGTTGAGCTGCTGAAGTTGCCGGGTGCCCTCCCAGACGACACTGTGTAGCTGGTGGTCTTCTTGGTTCTGATGGACATCTTGGCTCACAGAGCTAGGCTAGAAACAGGGACAGTACAAGACGCCGGTAGTCTGAATCAGAGGGACGCGGCACAGAATGACTGTTGGCCTTTGGCCCCCTTTTATTGAGCTCCCAGGGGCAGGGAGGGGCCCATGCAGTGCTGGTTGGTCAGGATTGGCTGAGAGGAACAGTAGGCAGGACACAGCTCTGTAACACCACCCCCAAAGGCTGAGGCACCTGGCAGAGTAATTTCTGGCCAAAACCTCTCCCAGATTTTTTCTCCATGTGGAACTGCTTTCGAGCTGCAGACAAGGCCCTCAAGATATTGTTTTAGCCCTGAGAAATGAGCATGAATACTTTGTGGACAGTTGTTTTTTCAGTTCTCTGATATGAGGATCAATTCTTGTGTAATTAAATAGCTCTTAAGTTTGCTAATTCGGATATTTTTTTTCGTTCCAAGTGGTCACATTGATACATTCACAGAAATCAGCTATAAAATGCAATCACCAACACAGTGCTTGACAGTACAGATGACATTGGCGGAAAATAACTAATACAAAAATAGGGCATAGTGCATGCACGCATGTCAAATGAATGAAGTTAATCAAATCATGCAGTAATCATTTAAAACTGGCAATAATTTCAAACAACATTAGCCGTAACTAACGTATTTTAAGGCTACACTTCTCAATGCTGCAACAAGTTATGCTTGGAGATTATATAAGTCTGACAGAGCCCAGGGAACAGTGTTTGAAAATGTATATAGAACAAGTGATCTCGGAGAAGCTCTAGAATAGAAGATATCTGTCTAAAGTGCACATGCAATTTCATGGATTACTACCCCCGGTGTTAACACATCGCTATTGCTGCTTCACTGACGGCAATATAGCTTTCTGATTGTTATCAGTACTCAAAAAATAAGCTGTTGTCACACATGCCAAATTTGTGCTTTGATAAAGAGCAAAATTACCTTGATCACTCGCAGTCATTCTTTTCCACTGATGGTGATTGGATTACATTGCACTGCATAAGATTCTTGATGTTGGCTGCGGTATTTCCCACACATGGCGCAGCAGCGACATGAATTCCCACATTTTAGAACTTGAAGTTTTTAGCAAAATATGTAATGTTTTTCGATGATAGAAGTTTCAATATTTTTATTTCAATGTGTGTCACTTTGTTTTAAGCAAGCACAAGCAATGGAGCAGTGCAGACAGCAACACCAGCTATTTTGCACATACAGCCATCAACAGCACCTTATAAATGCTTGATATATGATTTTGAACTCCATATACTGGAACATGTCACTTTGGGATATCTCCACTAGGGGATCTTTGGGGTGTGTTTCCTTCATTCTCCTTATCAGGCAGTCGAGTGGGCAGTCCTCCCCAGCATTCTGCCTCTGCGGCCGCATTTTCTTCCAATGAGTCATCCTGTGGACCCAAGCTTTCCGTCCTTCCCTTCTCCCGACCAGACCACCGGTCTTTGTTCCAGTACATGATGGAAATGGTGATTAAGCCTCATTTCTTTAGTCACTTTCCCCCAGCTTGCTTTGTCGAGGCGCTTTTTGTGGGCTCCATAACCATATTTCCTGTGGGAATGATTGGCAAATCATTGCCAAAAGGGTTTACGACTGCACTCACAAATCAGAGTTAGCAACCAGTTTGATGAAGTAGGTTTTGAGAGCTAAACAGGATGTTGCTACTTATTAAGAAAAATAATTAATCAGGGTAAACCCTTTGCTCTGCGGGTGAGAGAGAGCCAGAGTGAGATGAGGGGTGTAAGCGTTGGAAACAGTCAGAAAGATAGAGAGACTATGCCCTGTGGTCATTTATCACTCATTAATTGAAAAGTGTATTAGAGAAGAACACAACTGTTAATGATTTTTAACCCCTTTGTCTGGACTGTGTTATTGCATCACTGTGGAACAGAAAGGCCACCAGCCCCTCTGAGTTGATGTGTGGTTAAGGGATTCAGAAGGATACTTCAGACAAAGACCCTTTGTGTTTGCAGTGTTTTAGGATACGTATACCTGAAACCTGAAACCTTAAAGAAGCAGTCTGCATGCTGCACCAAATGCGCAAAAGTTGGCTTGCTCACACAGCACTACTAGAATTTATTTGACTGAATGACATTTATTACACATAATCACACAATGAAGTACAATAAAACATTACAGTATTCCAATTAAACATTTTTGATCGCTTATTTCTCAGTTTGATTGACATTTACCCAAATTAAGCTATAATTTAACATGCCAGAGGCTCTTTTTCCTCTCTCCTGTGCCACGAGCCGTTCCATTTTCTTGATGCAGTAGCATTTTTCATTTTTTTCTGTTGGCTTTATGTAGGCTATTGACCACACCAAAAGGAACAAGTGAAGTGTCACTGTACACATCATGAACAGCTCAATGTTTGTTATTACTGAAGTGCTTGGCGCGTGCATGTGGTGTGCGTCAGGATTACAAATACCACACACTTTCCTTCATTTCCTCTTGTGCCTAACTGGAAAAGCAATAAAAATCAATTGATTCTTCAATTTGCCGCAAATACAGTTCATACCTCACCCCTGCATTCTTGATGGCGCTGAGTATGTATATATATATATATATGTGCGTTTCCAAAACGCAGTAAGAGCCAAAATGACAAAAATTGAGACAATACCACTTTCGAAATTCATACTATAAGTTGTATTTTTTCATGGTCAAAAGTTTGTGTTTTTCTATAAAATGCAATAGGCGCCGACAGAAAAAAATGAGTAAAATAGATATACCTGTATATATGTAACATATATATATATGTACGTACATAAAGAGTAACAAGACCCTATAGGTGCAGCAATACCTGAACCCCCAGTTGAGTTTTTCAGGCTGAGTCTCCCTTGAGTGGTTGGTCACTGCATTCCTCAGTTATCTATAGATTTAAAAGCAAACATAACTCAGTCTTTTCAATAAAAAAGTTGCTGCTCTCACACCGTATTCAGACTTATTCCATTAACTGATTCACTGAAAGAAAGGTAATCTCCCCCTGGTGCGTGGAATCAACAGGTTTAACATCCAAAAGGCAAAGGAGAGAAAAGCTAATATTTGTTCAACAAAAAATATAATGCATTCTTACTTTTCACTGGACAGGAAGCTGCAGAGGGATTGAGACTGACAAGTAGAAGGGCCCCTGCACCTTGGACACTGTGGGGAAGTTGCTGAGACGCGCTACAACATGTAACGCATGTGGCTGTTAATTTGTATCTGCTCATGTTTGCCAATATTATACATTTTTATTTATATAACCTTTATTTATACTAGGAAACCTATTGACACCTCTGTCACACTTGCAATGGTGCACTGTCAACAGAAACATATTACATAATAAAAATATGAATAATGTACAAATAAAAATCATAGAGTACATTTGATACATTCAAATGAGAATATTATGGCAAATTAGTCAAAACATGCCTAGACTACAACTTAATCCTTTATCACTTTTTTGAATTTCTATGATGAGATTAATTTATCCAGTTTAAAAAAGTATTTTGAAACCTTTCCCATGTCCTAGGAGGACAATCATGAAAAGCAATTCTTCCAAGCTTAGTTTTGACGGAGGGGACTGCAGGAACTAACCAATCCTGAGACCTTCCCTGGTAATAACAAGAACTTAATGTGATGAAAGTGTGATGATACACTCAGAGGAACCAGTCACAAATCTGGGATGAGCCAAAAATCGTAATGGGTCAGGACCAGAATGCACAAGGATTGCCAAGCCAAAAAACGAAATCCAAAGAGCAAAGTCGCCTAGGCCGGGTCAAAAGCAATAATTCAGAAGTGCGATGATACAAAGACAGCAGGCCAAAATCGTCGTCGTAATCCAAAGCAGAAGATCATATATGGGACATCCAAAAACAGAAAATGTAGTCAGACAGAAATAGGTCAAAATCCAAAAAGGTAAAACAGGAACGGGAAGGGCAATGGCAAACTCCAGGTCGGGAAAACAGTCATGAAGAAGCAATTAACAAAAGGCATACGAGGAGCTCTGCACAGATGAGAATTGATCAATGTTCTGACAAGGAATGAACTGCAGAGAGGACTTTAAATAGACAAGAGGGAAGTCACATGCTCTGCAGGGAACAGGTGAATTGGATAAGACTAATTACAGAGGCAATCACACATGGGAAAGTCCTAAACCACAAACAATGGGCAAAAACCAAAACGCGTACAGGATCCACACAGACAGCCTAGGAGTTCTAAGTGCAGAGTTAAGATTCCAGGACAGAGAGAGAAGTGCACCTGAGGTGCGTGAGCTGTAATCAAAGCAGAGCACAGGGAAAGCAAAAGGGGCGGAGCTAAAGAACAGAGCAGAGCAGGGCAGAGTTATTTATATTAGTAAACAGTGATACCTACACACCTAATCAAAATACGTGAATATTAGTTGCACTGAAAAAAGTGATTTTGACCCCTAGTAAATGTTCCATATGTCAATTAAGCATATTTTTATAGAAGTACGTGCGTTATTTAACTCCACTTAAAAAATATAAGTAATTTCAACATAGTCAACATATTAAAAATATCTAGCTTCAGATAAAAATATTTCGTGCAACCACTTACCTTAAAAAAATGATGTTCATTCAACAAAACATTTTTTTCAGTGTGGTTAGTGCATGTACAGATAAAGCAATTTGTCAACAGTAAAATTACCAATACTAACAAAACAGCCTAGCAGTTAATTAATTAATATGGTCATTTCAGAAAAGCGAGAAGGAAGGTAAAACGAGACTTGAAGGAAGTTCATGAAATACCGGAAAACTTCTGAAATCACCCGAAGCGTGTCTGCACGCAGACAGTGGAGTGAACTGGCATGATGACACAGATCACATCAGACATTACAGGGGACACAATGTGCAATGCAATAATGGGATGGAATAAATAAACATGAAAAAAAATAAATACAGAAACCAACAGATATAGAATCATAACAGAAAGATGCAAGATAATTAGGTAAACAATGTAGGATTATTTTATAATGAAAGTCAGCCAGTACAGCATTCTTTTACTAGCTACAGATGGTCAATCCACAGCCTTATATGGAGGACAAAAAAGTGTTCAGAAAGGATCCCTAGTAATAATAAAAAGAAGTGCAGCATGATAGAAAGTATAAAGCTTTTCCAAGGTGGTATGGGCAACATTCGAGTAGATAATATCACCCTAATATCACCCTAATCAATTACTGATAAGAAGGTAAACTGAATTAAAAACTTCCAATTATCACGTAAAAAATTTGATCTGTTTCTGTAAAAGACTCCGATTTTACATCTTGACTTTTTTGTCAGTTCATCACGGAATATTAAAAAAAAAAAACAGCTTTTCGTCAATAAATATCCCAAGATGCTTATATGATGGCACTTGCTCAACTTCAGACCCACCCGAAGTGCAAATTCAAAATGTATTTTCCCTAAATGAAAAGGATCGAAAGAAAAGCAAATATTTTGTTTTGCTGCATTTAAAACTAATTTAAGCTCTAGTGAGTGCTGGGAGGAATCAAGGCAGATATGTCTCATCCAATGAGGGCGCAGGAGTATAAAGCACTGTATCATCAGCACAGAAGTGCACACTACAGCCTTTTTTTAAAGAGACCATATTATTTATATACAAGGTAATGAGTAAAGGTACAAAACACAAGTCCTGTGGTACCTCTGGTGACCTCCAGAGGAGTTGATTGAGTAGAGTCTGCTAAAATACATTGCGTCCAATTTGAAAGATAACTTGGGAACCATTGGCAAGCATTCTGATCTTGGCCCACTAAAGCGGGTCTTTCAACTAAGAGTGAATGATCAACCATGTCAAAGGCCTTGGATATACTGACAAACAAGGCAGCACAGCGCTGCCCACCATCAAGGGCACAAACAGTATCATTCACAACAACAGATGCCGCTGATACAGTACTGTGACCAGACTGAAAACCAGACTGAAACATATTTAAAATACAGTTTCTGCTCAAAAATAAACAAAACTGGCGAGTAATCAAGAATTAAAGAACCTCCGGGTCTTTGGCACAATTCCCAAGCCAAGCTAAAGATTAAAAATATACGTTAAAGGCTGAGCTGTAACTGGAGCTGCTATCTTCAGCAGTCCAAAGAGCATCAATGACTTCTGATTCAGAAAGAAAACTAAAAGAGAAACTGTACCATTTCATATTATCCGGGAGCTCTGGTCCTGACTGGCAAGTTTCATTTTGTTCATCCAATCCTATTTGAGATATCAATCAGATGAGGATTCGTTATATCAAATTGATGGCCAGCATTAATGAAAGGTTAAGTGAAGGCATTATTTCTTTACTTATGGGACCAGAATCAGTCCATATCTGTAGGGGGGAGTCCTGGGGCTCAGATATTCTTCATTTATTCAATAATCCACAATTTAGCAGGGTTACCAGCACTCTTATGAAAAGAATAAAAAGCAGATTTTGCTTTATTAGTTATAGTAGTACACTTGTTCTGTCGCTGTGTGAACTAATACCTATCAGAAACGGCCCCATTCTGGCATTTGCCCAAGCCGAATTCCTTTCAGTCAATACTTCAGATAATTCACGAGAGAAAAATACAGTACATCAGTCCTTAATTGGAATCTTCTAAAAGGAGCATGTTTGTCAGCAGTGGTATTAAAAGCATTGTAAAGATATGCGAAGGCCAGACCTGGGTTATGTATGAGGGACACCTTGTCTAAGTCACACATGTTTAAGTCATGCAGGAACCGCTGACATTGAAAGTTCCAAAAATGTATTTTAAAAATGACATGTGGCTTTGCCCTATGTATTTTCACATTCCTAATACTGGCAATAAGGCCACCATAATCTTGAGAAAAAACACCTCATACCTATATTTGTACATGCAAGATCTTATACATTGTAGGTATTATAGGTTTCTGCTATTATATGTTTGGGGATTGAGGTGACATGTGTGTGTGTGTGTGTGTGTGTGTGTGTGTGTGTTCTACCCTATCCTGCAAGCAAAAAAAAAAGTGCACAGAAAATATTGCAATTATGATATGACAGGAAATTTTGAACTTTTCTGATAGCATAATCTCAGTTGAAATTATTTCAGTCAGTAAACTCACATGTTAATTGTCAATTGCTTTTCAAACAAATAAATTGTAAGGAGAGGTCAGAGGAACGCCATTTGCAGGATCCAGAAGTGTTTATTAAACACAAGACACTAAGGGAAAATTGGTAGACACGCCAGAAACAAAACACCGTGCACAAGCACTGAACAAATGGGAGAACTGAAGTACACTGCCAAAGGCAGGGGGAAACAGAAATACTCACTCCAAGAGTGGATAAACTAAGGAAACAAAAACTGAACCTAACTAAACTGACGGACACACTGGGAGACTTATACACGGGACAGACAAGACAAGGGCGCAGCAAAATATGAGACTCGGGAATCATACAAGGAGAAACTCGGAAGGCACAAAGAAATGAGATTTCACCAAGTAGAACAGAGTCAATACGAGGATCCGTCTGACGACCGCTCTCCCAACTCTGCCACATATAGTCACGAGAGGAGGCGGGGACTCGAAATGAAATCTCGGAAGGAAACAGAAACACATGGGATTAATAAACAATTACACGAGAACTGGGTTTAATAATAATGACTCGAGACAAGAAGCTGAGACCATCAATCAAGCTAGACGGTTTAGATTAAGGTAATCTAAACGTGACGAGTAAAAAGCACCACAAGAGAAGCGAAGGAAAGCACAGCTTTGAACGCAGTTATTCAGAGACAGCTTAGGCAGAATGCATGACAGCTAGGAAACACATGCACTCGCTAATGAGTTAATTAAGGTTAATACTACGTGATGAAATATTTACAATCACCCTCAAATAAGTGCTGGTTAGTACAGGTTGGTAACATCCTATCAGAGAACGCATTCACTCAGAGTTTCGCGAGACCCAGAATTAAACACAGCTGGAAGCAATGAATGAAATACCAGAGCCGAAACCGAAAGAGGAAAGTGATTGGACGAAGAGACGCAGGCATGCTGACGGCAGTCACGCAACATCACTGGAGAATGCAGATTGGGATTGGATCATCAGACGGCAGAAATGAAAGCTGAAATATAAAACGAAAGTAAGGTACAAGCACAAATAAGCACAAGAACACACAGAAGGCAGAATCATAACATAAATGCAACGATAGTTTGGCATCTAACCATGATGCATGTCGACAGTGTGAAGATGTCCCCCAGAAACCTATCCTAAATGGGGTTCCGTACCCGTCATTACTGTCATCACCGTGCTGCCAATAAATTTCCTGTTATATTGCAAGCCTGTCTTCACACTATTTGCCTGGTCTAGACTATTACACTATTGGATTGCACTCTGTCTCCACACCTGATTCTTGGTCTAGATCAGGGGTCACCAGCCCTGTTCCAGGAGAGCGACTATGTCCTCAAAACACATTAAGACCATCCAGTGACCATCATCCAAATTAAAGAATGATTTATCACTGATGATGGTCATCAGCAATTTCCAACACCATGGTATAGCGCAGGGATGGGCAATTCTGGTCCTGGAGGGCCACTGTCTATGCAGGTTTTTATTTCTAACAATTACCCTAACTAATTGAGTTAATTTATTGCATATACAAACATAGATTTTTGCAAAGACTAGATCAAAGAAAAAAATGTTATGTCAGGAGATGAGAACAGTCTTTGTTGGCCATTCAACAAAGGCCAATTAGCCAATTTAAAGACATGCACCTGAAATGTCAGTTGTCAGAAATAGTTTGGCGAATTTAGTTTATCAACTAATTAACGGCCAGAAGTTGGTGTGAAAACCAGGGACAGATACGGCGCCCGTTCCCCACCTCTGGTATAGCGCTACTTTAAGCTGTCTCTTTACCAGCAGCTAAAAGATTTCCAATGACTGCACTCTCGTAGGTCAAAAGGAGACGGGAAAAAAATGCAACACTAAGCAGATCTCGTTGAAGCAGATGAGGCTTCCTCAACCTGCAACCAACTCTTGTAACTTGGCAGGTTACACTAAAGCTCAGTCCTCTTCTTCATGGATGAAATACTGCAATTTAAATGAAAAGCACAACATTTATTTAGGACATTCATAATCCAATTGATACTGGGGAAAAATGTTGTACCTAGAAAATTAATAGCTTTTAAAGAGGACGCATCCTAAACCTGACAGCGTCCTGATTGAACAGTCAAAATACAGTGCATTTGTGGAGCCCATCAGGGCAGCTGGCTTTGATCTCAACTCATGGATAAGAGTCGGTGGAAGTTTGCCTAACTGAGAAGCCAAGCTCTCTTTCAGTGCCACAGATAACATAAACTCTACTATATTTCATGACTTGCCTGTGTAAACGTTGCCTTTTTCAACCCCTGACCATGGTTTTTCCCTTTCCCATGTTATGAAAACGCCAAAGCTGCCAGCTGTTCAGGTGAACTGGTGAGATGGAATGGCTCCATGAATCACCTTGAGAACAAATTGGCTTTAGTGTCATAAAACAGGCACAGAACAAGAACAGCCTAATAAATTGATTTTCTTTCAGAGTGTGTATTCTGCTGCTACATTTTAGATTAGATTGGAACAAAGGTAGCAAGTTTAGACTGGTTGGACAAAGCAGCTTGAATTCAGCAGTTTCAAGGGTTAAGGAAGTGCTAGAGTCATGTAGCAGTAGGCAATCTTCCCAATAACAGGTAGTGATACAACGCAGCAGCAGACAGAGGCAGTTTTGAGATGCAGTGGGGGATCGGCTTAATGAGCCTGTCTTACTAAGAGATGGAGCTGTGGAACATATGCATGGGAGTGTCTCCTAGGATGAGGACGTCTCAAGTTGTCTGCCGAACTAGCTCCGCAAGCTACTCCCAATTACATAGCACGAAATGCTACAAAAATCCTACAATTAGGTCATTTGATTGTGCAAAATTTATATCTAATTAAACCTTTGCATGATAGCTTCCTTCTGTAGAAAATGGGGAGAACAGATTTGGCAGTCAGTAGGCCTCCTACGTTCACAGATAACAGAGAATAGAAGCTATTTTTTCTGGAATTTTGTGGAGAGATGAGGCCTTCTCCAAATACCAGTTCAGTGCCAAGAAGGCTTATCAGAAGCCATCCTGGCCCTGAAGTTTTTAGACAATACTAACAATACCCTACCCCATCCCTCAGGGTCAGAGCAAAATACTACTCATAACAGTAATTATTTTCTCCTGGAGAAAAATTGTTTACATGTATGCTAGGCTTGGATTACGGCATCAAACTCAAAGACAAATTCCTAATTTTATGTACACTGTTATAAATTGACTGAATTTAACAGTTCAATTAATTCATTGTCTCCTTGTTATTTCAGCTTTAATTAGAGTCCTGTAAGTATTTAACTTTGGTTTACAGTAAATATACACTGAACCCCCGTTATAAACTGATTGTAAAATTGCAGTTCGAATAAGTGGCAAAAAAAGGTGCAAGGTTATAGCAGTGTAGCCCACCTAATAGTCCAGCAAACCCAAGAAGTGGTGTAAGTGCACTGTTCATGTGTATGTGTATTTTTAAGTAGAATCAAGATGATGCAGTAGTCTTGTTTACCTGCCAGCACATTAGAAAATAAAATAAAAATAGTTCAGTCAGACATTTGCAATTCTGGCTGAATGCAGTTTTTACTTGCCATATAATATGTGTGCTAATATTTGCTTATATTGTAAGTGAATACAATTGGATTTATTGTTATTTTTTTTGTATTTTATTTTTAGTTTATGCTATTTAGACTAACATTTTGCATTGGGAAGAAATTTCCTCCTGGATGTCAATACAGCCTATACCATAATATTTTCAAAATACATTGGGCGGCATATGGAGGTGGTCTTCTCTTGAATTTCAGAGCACGGGAACCACACACAGATTAATCAACAGAAGGTTTTCAATAAATTAACAAAGAAGATAATCAGTAGATGGTCCGAGGTCAGGCGGAACTCAGGAGGTCAGGCGAGGTGTAGAAGGGAGTGGTATGACATCAGTAACTGAGATGGCAAGCCAAATGAATCAGGGCACGCTGGGCAGATGCCCTCTCTCAGACTTGGAAGAGGAAGGAACTGGAAGAAGCACCACTTGTCAGGACCGCAGGGACTGGAGAGGGTTTACCTAATAAATAGTTGGTTGCTTTTTCCTAGATTAAGCACCAAAGACAGGAGATAACAATCCAGCAAAACAAATTAAGAACTTAAATACACAAGGACAACAATTCATGAAGTGGAGAAGAGTGTACAAGCCCAAGGAGGACAAACGAAAGAAGGGGAGTAGAACTAGACAATAATTATAAAATGAGAATCAATGGATGAAATGAAATCAAACCTGTCAAAGACCGCTGCACTGCGAGTAAAAGAAATTAAGGAAACATTCAGGATGTGACAGTTCTGTAAAAACTATGGTTTTGCTGTTCTGCTGAAAAGATTGGGAGGATTAGTGTAAACAAGAGCAATAATGGGATGAAGCATATACTGGTAAACCCTTGATGAAACCTGATTTGAGCCTCAAAGATATCTCCTTTCGGAAAAGATTTTACAACCAAAGACTAATCTAAAACACGCAGCAAAAAAGACAAAGCAATAGCCTGCAAATATTTTGGAAGGGCTCAGAAAAATCCTCGGCCTAATTACGGATGGAAATTGGAGGTAGGACCGGAAAGTTCCTTTCCACAGCTGACTTTTGAAACTATAAACGGAAAAAAAAAAATTCCATGATACCAACTTCAATAAAACCCTCTTTTGCTGAAACTTCCTGGTCTCGCATTTGGTTCCAGAGCGGTACCTCATTTGTGTATTATATTGTCAGTGGAAAGTTGAGTCAAGTCAAATTTATTGTCCCACTAGGATGAATTAACAAACAAAACTATTTACAAACAAATTTATTCTCCAACTAATCAAGTCAGATATGTAGCCCATAATAATTTTGGTGTGATAATGACTAAGATTCAACATAACTAAGAGGAGGTCGGGGGAACACCAGATGCAGGATCCAGAGGTGTTTATTGAACACAAGACACTAGGGAAAAGTTGGCAGACATGCCAGAAATAAAACACTGTCCACATGTACTGAAAAGGGAAAACTAAGGTACACTGCCCAAGGCAGGGGGAAACAGAAGTACACACTCCAAGAGTGGCTAAACTAGAAAAAACAAAAACTGAACCTAACTAGACTGACAGACACACTAGCAGACTTAAAAAAGGGACAGACAAGATGTGGACACAGCAAAATACAAGACTCGGGAATCATTCAAAGGAACTACTCGGATGGCACAAGGAGCTTCACTTTCACAATGCAGATCTGAGTCTAAACAAGGATCCATCTGATGGCCGCTCCCAACTCTGCCACATATATAGTCACGAGAGGAGGCGGGACTCGGAATGCAATCTCAACTGGAAACAGAAACACATGGGATTAATAAACAATTACACGAGAACCGGGTTAACAATAATGACTCGAGACATGGCGCTGAGACTATTAATCAAACTAGACAGTTTAGATTAAGGAAATCTAAACATGACAAGTAAAAAGCACCACAAGAGAAGCAAAGGAAAGCACAGCTTTTAAAAGCAATTAATGAGAGAAGGAAGCTCAGGCAGGAAAACTAAAGCTGGAATCACACGCACTCGCTAATGAGTTAATTAAGGTTAATACTACGTGACAAAATATTTACAATCAAATAAGCGCTGGTTAGTACGGGTTAGTAATTATCTTTTCAGAGAAAGCATTCACTCAGAGTTTCACGAGACCCAGAATTAAACACCGGTGGAAGTAATGAATGAAATACCAGAGCCGAAACCGAAAGAGGAAACGTGATTGGACTACCAGAGGTAGGCATGCCGAAGGCTGTCACGCGACATCACTGAAGTTTGGCAGAGAGGGAGTGGATCATCAGACGGCTGAAATTAAAGCCGAAAAATAAAATGAAAGTAAAGCACAAGCACAAAGACAGCACACATGAGGCAGTATCATAACAATAACATTTAATTTCAATTTGAGATGGCAAGGATATAAATCTGAAAAATTATTACTTGGAAAAAAAAACAGCTTACTTGGCAATCACATGTAAAAAAAAAAAATTCCACAAAATGTCTTAATTGGGATTAAAAAGTATGTATTTAAAATGGAAAACATGATCTAAAACATATTAGTCAGTGTTAACTAATGATACTTCACGCGTATTCACCTCACGCCCACTCGCAGTGGTGCATCTCACTAGCGCTTCGTTAGCGCTTCAGTCATGGGTGCACTTTGCCTCACAGGCAAACGTTCACGCATAGTACGCGTGTCCACTTCACGGCCACTCGCAGTGGCACAGTTCTTGCTCAGCCATTGCTCCAACGTTAAGTGTCTATTTGGATTCGTATCCGCTAATACATGTGACTTACCCACTGCATGCCCGCTAGCTGCGGTCATTTAATAGCTCTAAACTAGCACCTTGGTATAGCAGCATGACTCCTAGTGGCGAACTCTCATATACTGTGCTAAGTCTGTCCATCTTATAGCTGTGTCACTACTCAACCGCACTTAGCTAATGCAAATGTTTGTTACTTTATTCTGGTGCATATTTTTGTCTTCCAGGGCGGTTCAGCTTGATGACTCAATCCAACAGATTCTCTTTTGGGTATGGCTTCGCCCCTGCCTGCTACCCAAGCAGATCAGCGCCCCACCTCGCTTGAGGGTCCTCGAGGACGGAGTCATCGCCAAATACTGAATTTATTTAATTGCATTGTTAATAAATCTCCTTTTCTTAAATCTGAAGTCTTCGTGATTGAAACGGGAGTGTAAATGAAAGTTCAATCCTGAGATGTAGGATTCTCAAGCAATTGCACTTACCTAATCGGCACCTTTGGTGTTCTTCATATATAGGCTCATGATGTGCTCCTATCTGCTGTTTCAGAGATTCCGCATCGCCCACCGCCTCCCCACCAGCACCAACTGCTCGACTCCGGCCTCTTCAGCATCTACTTTATTCGTATGACCCTTCTGTCTAACAGGGGATGGCTTCGCCCCTGCCTGCTACCCAAGCAGATCAGCACCGCACCTCGCTTGAGGGTCCTTGAGGACGGAGCCATCGCCAAATACTGAATTTATTTCATTTCATGTCATTGCATTGTTAATAAATCTCCTTTTCTTAAATCCGAAGTCTATATGATTGAACTATTATCCTGGGGAATTGGCCAGTCTTTAAGTCGATTAGTCATAGTAGATGAGTCAATGAATCTTTGAGCTGCTGATGGTCCGATGCACATGAGTAAAGTCTTCCTGGTTTCATGTCATCATCATAGCGGGACTGCTAGTGGAGGACCATGATGTAACTCCTGGATGAGCACTATTTTGTTGATCCCTGAGCAGCACCTGTGCAGCAATATCAGATTGTGCATTTGGGGCGTAGCTGGAGATTTTGGGTGGAGCATAGTGCATATATATTAGGCTACCATTAATGGATCAATTTAGACTTGATCATTTCATGGCCACAATATGTCTTGAGACTCCTCCCGAGATGGTTTCAGAAATGTAGCTTAAATTTGCTTGGACACATTTACACTAAACCCTCCTGCTGTCTGGTTGCGATACAGTCAGCTCAAAACACATGAAGTGGCTTAGTGTAAGTGGGGTCAATGTCACAATCAAGTCACGGCTAATTCCAAAAAAGGAGACCCAGAACAATGGAGTACCAAAAAAAGTTAGAAATGGAATTTATCATACAATATATGTATTAAAAATATTTGCAAGTGATCTGTTCACATAGTGAATGAGCAATTTATCAGTCCAGATTGCCTCCAAGATAAAATAATCCAATTGTAGGTTCCATTGAATTAAATCATCCCAGCTAATACATGGTGTCGCGACCCTCATGTCCCACAAACTGTCTACTCTTATTTTCCAGCAACCTTCCTGTATACTGGCATCATTGAGCACACGTAAGTCCTATCTACCACAAATTCAACTGCATTAGCCTATGGTCTTGAGGACCTAGTTGTATTCCTGCATGCCAGCCCCCTTTGTTTATGATCTTTTCCATCTCTGTCCATCTTTACTTTGGTCTCTGTGATAACAGGCTGCACAAAATCCCTGAGTACATAAGTCCTGCCATACCTTTTTCTTCCTCTTTTCCTTACATACTTTTGCTGTCCGGCCCCTGACCTCCTCATCCTCTCATCTCCTCCCCCTTTTGAACCCTTCCCCTCTTTCCCTCTCTCCCCCTTCCCTTCATCCCTCCATCCCTCTGGCCCTGCACTTGGACTTATAGTATGTAACGCCTTGCTTAGATTCAGACCCATACTTCAGTCTCACTTCTTTCAGCAACCATCCTCCCCAGTTACAGTGTTTGCTTCTCACGTTCTTTTATCCTATCAAATCTGAAGTAGTAGTTCAAGGACTTCACATTCTGCTCACTAATTACTATATTTCCTACCCTTATCAGTCTCTGTGGCAAGCTGCACTTCACTCGTCCACCATTTTTGCCAGATTTATCAACCATTTCAGGAATATAAACAAATACTCAGGACATTTTTTTTCATATCTCTACAGCTACACCCTTCAACAAGGAGTAGCAGACAAAAAAACATTTGTAGTCGCCCCTCATCTCATTTATACCTCAGCTGCAATAAAAGTAACACTGATGATTTCAATCAAGCACAGATGCAGATGTATGTGTACTGTAAGCAACGTATCTTTTGGGCATTCGGTGGAGCCTTGATTACTCAGGGGGCAGATGTTTCCACAGCCCAGATTCTTGTCACCAGGTGTGTAAATGTGCCTGACATCTGCTACCATCTGCACCAACATCATTCTGTCCGGCATCTACTGATTCTGATCATCCCATCGACCAATCGATTTTCTTTGGTGTGATCATATTTCGCTCCTCCCCCAACCCCTTTTCCTCTTCTCATTACTCTTCTTCTTTTCTGCCCTGCCTCCGCTAAAAGGACTTCAGAAGACTCGATGGAACATTCATGAGTAAAAGAGGAGACATGATGCCTACCCTGAGTCTCATCTCCCGATGGTCCTACTCATCTGGCTTCTGATTTTGCCAATCCTGACTTTGCTCGAGGACAGAGGTACTGCAATAGATGCAACATATGCTCTTCTGCATACAGTATATGGGTCCACTAATCAAACTATACTCCAAAAAATTACCCCAACCCTCCAAATTTTACGATTACAATTATATCACAAAAATGGAGCTTTCACGTTAATTCAATCAGGCATGGGAGTCAGGCTGGTCACAAGCCCTTTCCCGTCCAATCATACTTGACCTCAGCTTCTCCCACCCAGTTGGTGAGCTTTTATAACTAAAGCGGCGGTCATTCATTTCTCAGGCCTCAGACCCTCTACACCGCTCCTACTCTGGTTTCTAAAAATCTGCTTCTCATCTCCCCTACCTCCCCAGCCTCCTTTTTTATAAATAGTATATAATATTGATCATCACAAGTAACATTTGGTTATATCGTATTCAATAATTTAAATGTTAATGAAGAAAGAATTTCAGAGTCTGCCAGGGGTACGTGACCTAAGACATTGCCTGGGTCACGCTTGCTTATATTGTTCCAGAGCATCACTCAAGCAGAGCCACCGCAAAACTAAAATGCAGGTCATCCTGTAATAAATGGTTATATCTGGCGTAAGTGTCTCGACTGAACAGTAACTTAAATCAGGAACACTGAGCCTAGACTCTCTAACAAGCAGATTGGTGGCAGCTGTGTCTAATTTCAGCTTGGAAATCTCATACCCCAATTCCAAAAAAGTTGGCAAATCATGAAAGAAGCATATTAAATTAAAAAAAAGGACCGACTAAAAAAGTCCCTTTACTGAATTGAAAACAGTACAACACACTATTAGATGTCCAAACATGAATTGAATTGTTTATTGAAATTATGCGATGTGATGCCTGCTGCCATGCAAGTTGGTTGAGTCAACTTTTTTGCACAATGTAGCATTGCAAAATCTGATATCACTGTGTAAGTGTTGATCTGGGATCAATAAAATTAATGTTTGTCCAAGAGTAACACCACAGTCCACCAATAGCAGCTCTGATATCTCTATGCTGCACTTAAAACTGTCAAATATTTTAGCCGACTAAAGATAGCTAACTAATATTAGCAAACTTTCATGCAGATGCGCAGAGACTTGCAGAGATCTATGTTATAATGAAAACTCAAAATGGTATTTGCCTTGTAAATTTTATTCATTTTATTCATGTCTTTCACTTTGGAATTACTCTCCTTCTGGGAATTTGCTGATTTGAACCACTAGCCAGAAATCCTTGCCAGCTGCCTGCATCGCACAGCGGTAAAGACTTTGAGGTTTCATCCCATCATAATAGCAGAGCTGCTATACTTTGTGGACAGTAATGTTACTCCTGGACGTATACTATTTTGTTGATTTCAGAACACTTACACAGTGATATCAGATTTTGAGTGGAACATCTCCATGTCTCGCACATTAAACATCTAGGCATTGAAGACACCAGCTTGTCAACTCTAGCTAACAGAATTTAACCCAGTCCTCCTTTCTCTACAATGGCTCTTAACTTTAGCTCCTCCCACCCAATTGGCAAGCTTTTCTAACCAAGGGCAGTGTTCATTAATTTCTCTGGCTCCGCGCCCTATAGCGCTCCTACTTGGGTTTACTAAGAAATCTACTTCCCACCTCCCCAGCCCTCTCCTTCATAATTATCATTGTTCATCGCAAGCAGCATTTGTTCATATCATGTTCAATGACTTAAAAATTCATGGGATTCGATAGAATCTCAGGCTCTGGCAGGGGGTTTGTGATCTCAAGGACTGTCTGTGTCATGCTTGCTCAGATTGTTCCAGAGCATCACTTGAGCAGAGTCAGAACTAAAATCAAAGGCAGGCCATCCTGCAATAAATGGTTAAATCTGACATATAGTAAGTGCCCTGCCTGAATCATTCCTACAGATGATTTAAAATTCCATCTAAGCACCACTGATTTTACCAGAGTGAATGACTATGTTACCCAAAAAGGGGCACCAGGTGTAGTGAGCAATATGTGTTGTAATGACAATCACAGTCTCTGACAGACCTATTGTCTCTGCGTCCAGCAGCTTGCAAACATCTGAATTTAGTTAGCTTTTGTGTTGGCCATGGCCTGCTCGAAGGACAGGGATATTAATTTCAATAAAACAGTTTCCAAAGGTTTTGATGCAGAAGAACCATGTGACTAACATCAAATTCAGAGTCTTTTCAAATGTTGGGATGACCCTGTGTCCAAACAATTTGTCTCCATATCAAATGGCAGCTCACATCATGAGCCATTTGACAGGTCTGTTTGAGTAATGAAGCAAAGAAGCCATCAAGAATGTGCAGACATTCGGAGACAAAGCACACACATCTGAAGGATAAACCTGATGACTGTTAAAAAGGAAGAAAAATGAAATGTACAACCAGATTTAAGCACACTATCCTTCCTGCAAACGAAAAATTTGTTAAAACCTTCTGGCCCATTGCATCTCAAAATCTAAAGCTCCAATCACCATGAGTGAAAAATTTGGGACGTCCTAGATCGTAGTGATGCCGTGAGCTGATGGGTCCAGCTACTGAGACCAAGGTCATTCTGCTAACCCAAGATGTAGCAGCTTAACAGTCTCAAGTGTTCAACAGGACTTGTAACTTAAAATATTTTGTCCTGCAATGGGGACCCGCTCGATATATAAAAATAGCCTGTACGTAAGGTGAACATTATTCTCCGAACCCGGAAGTCGGGTAAGCGAACAACAGGAGGCAATGTGCCGAGCTAGAAAAAGTAGGTTTTTAGGCAATTTTATCAACTCTTATTTTAGATCTAACTTGTGTTTACAATGGGGACCTGGGGTGCGTTTCCCAAAAGCATAGTTTTTTTACTACGCTAGCTACTTAGATAGTTTGTCCATTCACTTTCAATCGCTCCAACTATGTAAGTTCGCACCTGTTCTTTCGAGAAACGCATTCCTGGCTCGGCAGAGCAGACCGAGCAATAGCAGCAATGGCTCTGAAAAAATTAACTTCACGATCGGCAGCTAACGGGGAAACACAGATAAGGGGCAGTCCAGATCACACAAACCATGACAATAACAACCCTTTTTTTCGCTTAGCCAGATATAGAAATGCAAAAGCAACGTGTTCAATGCTCGAATCACGGCAGGATAACAAGGGAGACTTCGTATTCATACTTTAATTTGTGACCTCTGTGACAGGTTTGTAATGGCAAGCTAGCTTGGTAACAGTTCGTTAATGTCCTTGGATTTAAGTGGTTCTGGAAGCTGAGTGCCATGCATGACTGGGCTCTAACTCAACATGGTTTGAGACAGGCTGCATTAACACACACCCAAACCATGACAGATGCTAGCTTTTGGACCTGACGCTGAATAACAGCTTGGGTTGCCCATGTCATCTTTGCTTCCGACAACACCGCAGATGTTTCTTGTAAAACCACTTGAAATGTTGACTTCTACTTTGTGACTGTACAGTTGCGATGACATTGAGCCTAAAAAAGCTGGTGGTGCTTTTGCACATTGTTGCCGAACTGGTTTTTGTCCCTGCCATTGACGCACTAGGACTTTCACCTTTTAATTATAGTATGCTCTGTTGGAGGTCAAATGACCAAAATGCAACTATTTCTGTTTGGAGAATGTTGGATTATATGTTTATATAATGGTTGGAAAATTGTTGGCCTAAATCCTTCTTTTCTTTTGAGGAACTAGCCCTTCTCAGGCTTTTGTCATCTGTTGAAGTAATCAGATTGAAAATATAAGCATATTTTCAAGAAACAATTGAATTCACAAGTCAAAGCATCAAACAATGTCCTTTTGTACTTTCAATACAAAACACTCATTTTTACTTATCAAGGCTTTGGAGCACAGTGGTTGTATGTCCATTTTCGAGGTTTTGAGAAAAATTGATTATTAGGTTTGCGAATGTTCTATTCAACATCATTAATATCATTTTCATGTCAGTCACTCTTTTACTGCAGGGTTCAGAAGTATGCTGAATATGTGAGTTTTCATAAGTGTGGTACTGTGACTTCATGGCAAAAATTGCCAAAATGGACATGTCACCTCTGTGCTCCAACAATTCTAGCACTTGATGCGACATAACACAATGGTGATAGATTGAAGTTAAGTTTGTTTGCAATGGAAGACAGATGATCCTGTAATACTATTCATGTTTATTCATCAAAATATCAGTGTTTAATTCATATAAGCAGATTTTGTTGGAAATACCAGAAAATGAAAATGTGAATTCTATTTAAAACTGAGGCGTATGGACATATACTTATTGTGCTCCTAGAATAAGCTGATAGAAATGTATGACAGGAGGTAAAAATCTCAAAATCACGAAATTTGGACATATCACCATTGTGCTCCAAACCCTCGATATAAGAACATTTATTCTGAAAAAAAATATGCTTGATCATGGTTTTTCTTAAATGAAGGCCACAGCAGAGTATTTTTGGGGTAATAACCATTTAAAGCTACTAATAAAATGATTTCACTAGCATCACAGTTTAGTCGTCCCGTTCTATTATTGGGCTGGGCCACTGACCAGTGGCCAGGCCGTTATAAACGCGCCTGTGGCTGTGTGAGTCACTGCATGAGTGACTGACTGTGATCAAGTTCAACGATTGGCTGGCCGGTGGGGAAGAAGTTCAGTGATTGGTCGGCCGGTGTGGAAGAACTTCAACGATTGGTTGGCCGACGATTGGCTGGCTGGCTGGCCGGCCGGCCGTTGATGTTACTCGTATTTGCCTGTCTGTGTATTTGAATTATAAATACATGGATCTCGGAATTTCGGCTTTGAGACATTGTAGCAGAAACTGAATACTTTGCTATTGTTGGATCTTGGCTTTGACAGATTTCAGCAGAAACTTAATATTTTACTGATCTTGGATCTTGGATTTGAAACGGATCACATTACTGTTGGTGGATTTTGGAATTGACTGTTGAAGCTAAGTGACATTTTTACTTTTTTTACTTAACGAATGTGTGCCGAGTCGAAGTCAGACCATTCAAAATTCATGGCTTGAAAAAGCTTTACTCCTTTAAAAGTGGGGGCATTTCTTGAGTTAAGTTACAGTACGTGTTTGTTTAGGGCTTTGGCGGGTCTGCTGTTCAAAAATTAAGTTACCCAGTTTTATTCTCTTGCATTTGGAGTGGCAGTAGCTTCGTAACTCCCCTCCTTACTTTCGTCTGAGGGCACTGAGCTCAGTGGGTTTCATTGCTAAATTAAGAAGTGGAATTGAACACGCCACACACATTTATGTGTGTGATTATCCCGTCCTTTCTTGTTTTGTTCTTTCAGATCAGTTGGTAACATTAACGTTAAACATCCCGCAGCCCAACATAGGAACTTACACGATGTTAGGAAAAATTAATAAATACTATTACTATGACTATAGCTGGACATGTACACAGTGGAAGTGGCGCCGGCACTGTTATGTTTCTGTATTTTTAAGTATACCGGTATGATGCCCCGACTGGTTTCCAAATTAACTTATTCCCTTGCGTGTTCATGAGTTGGTTCGCTTGAACAGAACCAGTTGTGGTGGCCGATTTGATTGTATCTATGAGAGCGACTCCGACACCAGTGAAAACAATAAATTTAAGAAAATATTAAGTTTAAAAGATCGCGCCAAGCTGGATTCGACACCTCATGATTGAGGTAACTACTTCTCCACTACATTGTTGTACCCAATACGCCACCGTAACACGACCAGTATCTTACCTAATGTCGTAACCCCCCCAACCACAATATATCCCAAAATATATCACAGAACACCAATATATCGCCATACCAGTTTTTTTTTTGCCACACTTAACCTCTGAACCAACCAACTGAAATGGATGATAAAATCAGAGCTGTTGCCATGGTCATCTCTGAGTATTAGGTACCTGTTATGGTGTAAAGGCAGATTAAAGGCAGCTGTCTTTGGAAACCGAGTGCTTGGTGCAACTTTGAAGTTAACCATCTTGAAATCAAAAATACACAGTTTACGTGTTTGGGAGGTCTAAGGAGTAAAACTCATGCACTTATACTGCAAGGAAAAATTTGGGATTCAGCAGGTTAAATTTTAATATTTGTATTTTTTTCCAGACTAACAACATTTCTTTCCTAATAAATAATAATAAGTAATAATGTTTTTAGAGGGGACTGAATCAACTCCAAAATAAGTGTAATTTTAGATTTAATGAGTGAATAATTTGTGCTAGATTCTCCCAACTGCAGTGGAAAAATGACTCATATGTTCCTCCAATGGAACCATTTAAGCAAACACATGCAGAAAGTGGGACCTCTTAGGGGTCTGTGAAATACTTGAGTGAATAGTCCGAGCCTGGCTTTGCACAGTGTTGCCTGAGTTGAGTGTGATTTCCCACTTTAAGCCAGGGGCCAGAGGAGGGCAGAACACCGGCCCTTTTGTCCCAGACCTCTACTGCACTGAGATGCAGGGAGTTTGGTCTTCTGAAAAAAAAAAAGAAAAAAGCTTGCAGGTATGACCAATGGGGAAAGGAATGCACTCTGATCTGCAGCCATTTGGGGGAGGGGTAGGGGCAGGGCGAACTGGACTGAAATGGATTATCGTGGAGAAGAAGCAGGGCCAAAGACAGAGGAGAGTCAGTTATGCAATGTATAGGATGTAGCTGTACATTCATGACAAATGTTTACATTCACTCTGCCAGGTTTCCCACTGAAAAATAACAGTGGGATTCCATGGTTACTTCAGCAAGAAAAATATACAATGATTGAGTGACCATGGATCTATGTTCATAATTCATTGTGTTCCCCTAGCCCAATGCTTTTTCAAAATAATGTTTTCTGTTTATGCAGGCCTTCAACATTAAGGTTTGTTATTATGAGGGTGTATTTGCAGCCTGGGTCAGTTTAGACATTATGTAATGCTGCTGGGATCTTGTCTGTGTGAAGCATGTATATGGCACGTGTGCATGTACATATGTATTTATGTATTTATCTATGTGTGTGATTGAGAATGTTTGTGAGGGTGTGCATGTGGTGAAAGTACGGATTTGTAATGGATGAATGTGCATGATTGTGTGAGAGAGAATGTATGTATATGCCTAAGATTGTGTGTGCATTTGTGTGTGTGTGTGTGTGTGTGTGTGTGTGCGCGTGGGAGCCTGTGTTTACATGTGTATGAGCGTGTACTAGTGTGTACTAGTGTTTGTATTTGTATTTGAATGAGTCAGTTTGTATGTGTGTATATGCATGCACTTACTTGTGTGTATTGATTTGTGAATGAGTGAATGCATGTATGCATGTGCATGCATATTTTAACGAGTGAGTGCATGTGTCTGTGTGTATCTGAGTGAATGTGTATGCAAAAAGTAGGGAAGCTGGTATACTCTATTGGGAAGATGGGAGATCATGAAGGAGTAAATAGATGTACTCTCCTGTGCATTTCAGTTGCTTTTTGGCTGCTTGGTGATTATACTGTAATTTGACAGAAAAAGCCTTGGATAATCAACTACACCACTGTGCACAAGAGAGTGTGTTTGTAAATGAGTGAGTGTGTGTATTTGTGTGTGTACAAGGCAGTGTGTGTGTGTGCGTGTTTGAGTGATCGGAGTAGCATTAGCACAGGGAGTGGCTGAGGAGGGTGGGCAAACAGGGGGAATTTTTTTCCTCCACTCGAGGAATGTGTGTCTGAGCTGAATTTCACCCCATGTTCTACTTTTTCAATAAATACTTCAGATGTTTAGTTTGTGGAAAGCAGATGGGGTAGCTAAAGATAAAAGGTTTCAGGATCAGAGCAACTGGCAGAAAGAGCCAGGGATGAACCTATGCATAGCAGTGCAGTCCTCTGGTGGTGGAACATTACTCTATGCAGGTTAATGTGTAAGGTACAAACATTTCACACAGATTTTTTCTCATGTGACCAACCCCCTTGTAGCAAAAGCAAGCTGCCTTGAAAGGTCTCCACAATTAAATTTACACAATATCAAATCAGAGTTTGACATATTAACTCAAAATTAAAACTGAAAGCCATTATTTGTGTATTATCTTTGACCAACATGCATTGGAAACAATTTTACTACAACTTATTTTCACCTCATGATTACCAAGATTTAAACACTGAACAAATATTAAGGTGCTGGAGCTACCAAGGGATTAAATATTTCTGGTGTCCCATTCTTCCTGCACACAAACCTTAAGGTTGTGCAACAACATTGAGTTATTGTTGTTGCGTTGTGCGTTTCAAAATGCACCACATGTCACCAATGGGGCCAGGTCGGGACTGCAGGCTGGCCTGTCCAGCACCTGTGTTGTCCTTTTATGCAGCCATACCTTTGTAATACATGCAGAAAGCTATCTTCACAGAAGTTAAATTCATCCTTTCCAATGGCACTGACAGAACCCAATACCCTGACAGAGCGTGCCTTTTAGACTTCTTGCTGGCAACAGACTGAATGGTCCTTTTCTTCTTTGGTCAGAAGCACATGACATCCATCTAACAAAGTCCAGAAATATTTTTCCTATGATGTGATGGAGCACTGCAGATGCCCCCAAGCCTAGAGAATTCGCCGGCACTTCCACTGGTTATTGCACAGTAAGTTTTAACTGGCATTTGTGGGTATAACTATGCATTGTAATCCTTGACAAAGGTTTGACGAAAGAAACCCAAGCCCATTTGATTATGTCTCTTTTAGATAAATGTAGGTTCTTGATGCAGTGCCTTCCGTGCGATCAGTGATCATGGGCATTCAGATTAGACACGCATCCATGCCCTTTGTGCAGAAATTTTTCTCCAGATTTCTTGATTATTTTTTTTTATTATTATTTTATGCTCCATCGAGGATAAAACATCCTAGTCCCTTCCACTGATACTTTGCAAAACATTGTTTCTGTATCTTTCAATGATTTTCTCACACCTTTCTGGGCAAATTGGCGATCTTTAGCCCATCATAGCTCCCTGGATGCTGCTTTTGTTCCAAATCAGAATTACAATAACCTGCTGTTACATCATTTTTTACATTTTTACGTTATGGCTAGTCCTAAATTGAAGAGCCTAATGCTAAAAGTAGTCAAGTTCCATTTTCACACACAATGAGGTACGGATGTGAATATGTCTTTTATATACTTTTTACCTAAGTCCACTGCATTGATTTTCTCAAAATGGATATTTTGTATTTTAAGCAATTATTTGAGCTGGAGTCCTCAGTTGCCCCGTCTCAACTTTTACTGGAATGCATTGCAGGCCTGAACGGCAGGAATGGATGTATAATTACCAAAACAATGAAGTTAACCAGACATAACACTAAGATTCGTCTTCATACTCTCAGCAATAAAATGCAAGTCAGTGTTAATGTGGAATGTGGAACTGCTTTCTGTATTCATGTGCATTCTCCATACCGTCCCAGCTTTTTCCAAGATGGTGTTGTTCTTTTAAAACATTCTACAGATTTTGGATTTCTCTCAAATTCTAAAAATAAAGCCATTTTCCCATGGGAAAAATATTAATAGGCTGGTGTTACTTTATATATCAAGGAAAATGTGTTTTATTATTTTGCAATTCTAGTCCTCTTCTTACTTCGTGATATACAGTAGGGAGAGAGCAAGAGAAGCGAAGTGAATATATGGACTATACCTGCCTGATACACCTGCCTCTGCACACCAGCCAACAACTAACTCATGCCCTCTGCTGGCTCAGGGAGCCCTTAGAGAAGCAGAGATACAGTGCAGCAATATGAATGCTGCAATAATAATAATAATAATAATAATCATCATAATCATAATAAAAATTAATTAATAATGGTAATAACAAAAATAAATTAATAAGCAAAAGCAATGAAAATAAAAGCAAAGGCCAAAAATATTACAAAATAAAACTAATAAACCATTAATGCACGCATCACATTGACTCTTTTAGACATATTTATTTTACCCTCATTTAACCAGTAAAGTCCCGTTAAGATTGAAATCCCTTAATGAAGTGGGGAGGGAGAGGGCAATTTGCACAGCCAATTAGATCAGGGTATGATTTGGTGGCAGGTCGAAAGAGCCTGGTTTGGACTTCAGCCACGACACCGAGGAACCCCCTACTCTTATCGAAGAGTGTCATAGGATCGTTAATGACCACAGTGAGTCAGGACCTTGGTTTAACGTCTCATCCGAAAGACAGCGCCTCCTTCAGTACAGTGTCTCCGTCACTGCACTGGGGCATTGGGGATTATTCCACCAGAAGACTGCAACCTACTGGGCCACCAACACCTCTTCCAGCGGCAACTTGGTTTTCCCAGGTGGTCTCAAGTACTAATTTAGCCCACACCTGCTTAGCTTCAGCCACGCGGCTGGAGCAGATTGAATAGTGGTATGGCTGCATATGCATATGATCTGTGGATTAACATGTTAAAAATTCCGAGTCAATGTTTTACAACTCCACTGCTGTTGATTGCCAGGAGTGGTCTCTACATCAGTGCTGGGATGTTCATTAACAAGAAATTCTAACATCATATTAGCGGTCTTACACCTTAAAGGGTTAAGTTTTGAGAATGAAGTCCCAGGGTGACCTCTGGGGAAAAAAAACAGTGCTATGTCTTCTGTTTTGAAGACAATTTGGCTCTGCTTCAATCCTTTTATCACAAATTACCATCACATTCAGTGAAGATACTTCATTCCTATCAGCTTTGTGCTTTCATCAAATGTTGCGGCACAAGTTTTACAAAAGATTAATGGTCATTTAAAGACCAGCAACATTTTAAGAATAATGTTTCAGTACTCCGTTTTTGATGCATCTAGTGTAAAAAATCATTTTAGTAAAAAATAAGCATAGCTGTGCCACCCACAATAAGAAAGAAGTTGATAAAGGAAAATTGTTGTACAAAACCAAAAGGAATAAATGCATATATAAAATACAGCCAGTTCTGAATGTTTTTATTTCAGTACAAAGTGTGAAACACATAGGGCAGTTAGCAGAGCAAAGTAGGAATGCTGTACATGGTATATAACCACTGAAATAGTTATAGGAATGCCCCAAGGCTAGGCATGACTCAGGGCGTGTTTTGCATTGACTCCTCAACTTTTTAGTCTTGAGTAGACCTTTTTGGCCTCTAGTCAGGTCCTCGGGCTCCTTCTTGTTGTGTTTGTGTAAACACTGCCACATTTACTTGCCCCTGCACTAATGGGCAGATATGCTTCAAGGCTATATTCACTCATTCAACTTGCCTTCCAAGGTTGAGTTTTAAATGCTTTAACAATTAGGGGTGGATTTTATGTGAAGAACAGGAAGAAGGGCTTGTGATTTCTTTGGCCGGTGGCCAAGGTTTTCCGTTTCCACGCACAAGAACTCTAGGTCAGCTGCACTGGAGACAAAAGGCCACTGCTGGAAAGAAAAAAAAACAGCTGCAGTCCAGCTGCATTTCCCACAAATATGCATGCACACACACACATACAGACACACATACATGCACACCCACATACAGACACACATGCATGCACAAACTCATAAAGGCATGCACTAATGCAAACCCACACAGAAGTGCATACAGACATGAACACTTGAGCACGCATAGGTACAGATGAACATATTATGACCATTCAAAAGTTTGGAATTCCTTGTCATGAAAGATGTTATATTTTGTTTTATTGAATAAAAATTGCTCATGTAAAAGCGAATTATATGAAATAACAAACTCTATTGTAATAATAGTTTGCTCTTTATTTCAAGTGCAGTGATCCATTGAAGTGATTTCTCAACCATGAGTTTGACCAAAGTATCCATTGTCAGATGTCTTCTTCTTCTTCTTTTTCTTCTTCTGGCATCTGGGAGTCTATGACAGCCCCTAGAACCACCTGGTAAATGTTTTGAAACTTGGCCCACTGATTGGGGACAGTCTACTGATTCATTTCACCAAGTTCCAGGCCTCCACTTTGAGTGCTGTAGTGCCACCAATGGGTGAAACTGGAGGTGCATTTATAGATGAGGCACCATTGGATTCCTTAGCTCAACTCACCCTTTTATGTGAATTTCCGCCATATTGGACTTTTTTTTACATAAAAGCTTCAAAATTTTTCATAAGCCACAAATTTTTTCCATTTTTTTTTTTACCAACAATGGCAAGAATAATCTCCAGACTAAGCCTCACTAAAGTTAATAGATAATTTTTTCATTTTCTAAAGCTAGTACCCATCACAGTCAAATGGCGAAGCTGCCAAACAGGAAGTGAGGTCATATCTCAGCAATGCTTTGATGTATCACATGGTATGGTACATGGATTAGAGACCCCATTTTAAGGAAGCGCAAAAATTGTCATCATTTGATCTCTGGGGGGCATGGAAATAATCCAAAATTTGGTTGGCTATTTATGTATTTGCCAATTCATAGCAATTCCAAACTTTTGAGAGGTAGAGTACATCAGTACATGAACACTTGCATAATACATCATCCATAATATATGTACTGTTATTTATTTCCTCCAGTGGTCCAGGAAATGGTTTCAACCAACATAATATAAAGCAATTTGTCTTATAAATAATCAGGTTTTGTAGATACATACAACCTCCCAAGCGATAACATTGCAGTGAGGACTGCTATTGTGAAAGCAATCTGAAATGTCTTTAAAGTATCCTTTGAGCGCAAAACATCTGCTGTCTCTTTAAAGAGAAATTGCGCAAACAAAATTCTGTATTCTAAAAATTTTTCAATTTGAATATACACTCACCGACCACTTAGGTACACCTTGCTCGTACCGAGTTGGACCCACTTTTGCCGTCAGAATTGCCTTAATTCTTCATGGCATAGATTCAGCAGGGTGCTGGAAACAGTCCTCAGAGATTTTAGTCCATATTGACACCATAACACCATGCAGTTGCTGCATGTTTGTCCGCTGCATGTCCTTGATGCGAATGTCCTGTTCTGCCACATCCCAAAGGTGCTTTAATGGATTGAGTGCTGGTGACTGTGTAGGCTATTTGAGTTCAGTGAACTCATTGTCATGTTCAAGAAACAAGTAATGATTTGAGCCTAGAGACATGGTGCGTTATCCTGCTGGAAGTAGCCATCAAAAGATGGGTACATTGTGGTCATAAAGGGATGGATGTGGTTAGCAACTACGCTCAGGTAGGCTGCAACATTTAAACAATGCTCAATTGGTACTAAAGGGCCCAAAGTGTCCCAAGAAAAATATCCCCCACACCATTAGACCACCATCAGCCTGAATGGTTGATACAAAGGCAGGATGGATCCATGCTTTTATGTTGTTTACGCCAAATTCTGACTCTACCTTCTGAATGTTGCGGCAGAAATGGAAACGCATCAGACCAGGCAACGTTTTTCCAATCTTTCATTGTCCAAATTTTGGTGAGTCCGTGCGAATTTTCGCCTCAGTTTCCAGTTCTTAGCCAACAGGAGTGGCACCCGGTGTGGACTTCTGCTGCTGTAGTCCATCTGCTTCAAGGCTCAATGTGTTGTGCACTCAGAGATACTCTTCTGCATACCTTGGTTGTAATGATTGGTTATTTGAGTTACTGTTTCATTCTGTTGGCTTAAACCAATCTGGGGTGCGTTTCCCGAAATCACAGATGCTAACTTACATAGTTGGACCCATTGATTGAGAATGGATGAACTATGTAAGTTGCTAACTTAGTTAGCAACTAAGCTTTTGGGAAATGCACTGGACCACTGGAATCAACAAGGCATTTTCACGCAGATAACTGCCGCTTGCAGGATATTTTCTCTTTTTCAGACTGTTCTCTGTCAACCCTAGAGATGGTTGCCCGTGAAAATCCCAGTAGATCAGCAGTTGCTGAAATACTCAAACCAGCCCGTCTGGTACCAATAATCATGACACGTTCAAAGTCACTTAAATCACCTCTCTTCCCCATCCTGATGCTCAGTTTGAACTTCAGCAGATCATCTTGACCATGTCTACATGCTTAAATGCGTTGAGTTGCAACCATGTAATTGGCTGCATAGATATTTGCGCTCATGAGCAGTTGAGCTGGTGTTTAATGAAGAGGTGGGTGAGTGTATACTGTATTGAAAGTGAGTACAGTACAGTACACTGCTGGTGCATAAACCTCATGAGTCTGCCTGTGTGTGGGATGGTTTGAGGGTTGCATAAGATCGGCGGTGGGGTCTCTGTGGATTGAGTTCTCTCAGTAGTGAAACAGTGAAGGAGCCCAGAACCCTCTTCCCTCTGCTTCTCTTCCCCTCCAAGCCTCCCACACAGACAATGACGCCGGTCAGCTGTGGGGGAAGGGCATGGGCAAAAGGCAACAGACAGGAGATATTGGCCTGATCAGCGTGACACATCACAGGTGGCTGGGCCCACACCTTCCACTGAAATGTTCACCTGCAACACTCATTGAAGAGCTTTTGCTGGAATACATACATTATGGTGATGAATGTGTGACTGTGAAAGTTCATCTTATCCCTCACAGTGAAAAGACTGTTTGATGTTAACGGTTGACATAACTTTTCTCTTTTATCAACTTTTTATCCCTTGTTGTAACTTCTTTCTGAAACCAGCTTCGAAAGACTTCACCAGACCTTCTTACACCCTTATACCCTTATCTTCCTGGAATGCACAAGGCAGGGTCACATTTCCAACAAACAAGGCAAGAAAATGTGGACTTGGGCAATGAGAGAGAGAGAGAGAGAGGGAGGGAGGGAGGGAGGGAGAGAGTGCGGGGGAGGGGGAGAGAGAGACGGGGGGTGAAAGAGGGAGAGAGAGAGAGACAGAGAGAGGGAGAGAGAGAGACAGAGAGACACAGAGAGAGAGAGAAAGAGAGAGAGAGAGGGTGAGTGAGAGGGATTTGAGATGTGTATTGCCCCTTGGGTATTTCAGTAGTGTGGAGTTTCAGGGTATTTTCCCACATGAATGCAACAAAAAAGTTCTCATTGTCCCGGCAAGATTCTATTGACCTATTATAGCAAAAGTGGCAAGTCCTCTGAACCAAGTTACAGTATTATTTTACTCATCAATGGGTTTATATTTTGTCAATCACTCTACAAACTACAAATAAACACACTTTTTAGAGGCATGCTTCTTGTCGTATTACAGACCTGTGGGCCAGGATTCAGCTGTGCCATTACGCAGACTTTTATGGAAAATGGCATTTTGTTCATCCTATCCTGAGCTTTGGGATGATTTGTATTTACTTTGTGACTCTATGTACAATCCCTGCAAAGGCCTTGTAGAAGTAGAATTCCAAAAATACTGATTTCACAAAAACAAGGCCAACAGAATACCATATTTGGATAAAAAGCTGAATGCAGTAAGATATTTCCAACCACAGGGTCAGATGTTACGATGAGAAAAAAATAGCACGACCTCAAAAGATTTTGAAAACTTATGACTTCAATAAATTTTCAGATTGTCATCTGGGTATTCAGTAGGACACATTTGATCTTTACAGGTAATTATCTCGGTGGGACTTTGTCCTCAATCTGAGAAACGGATATCACCAAAGCTTGCTATTTGTTTTTGGTTAGTAAGTAATGGTTATTGATGAGTCAAAGTTCCAAATGGCTTGTCATTGTACTGTATAACAGTTGCTAAGTAAAAATGAATAGTTTAACTGTTGGCACAGAAAAGAGGATGATGTAATGTACAAAGAACTGAACACTATTATCTCCTGGACGTTATTCTTTCTCCCCTGTAGTCTTTTTTCAGCATTGTTTCATTCACAAGCTATTACTTTACCTTCTTTTACATTTTTTTCTTTTTTTAAGGCCAACTCCTTCCATATGTTAACTATCATAGGATACAACAGCTACTGGCACAAAAGTTTTTTTCTACTTTTTCTTTTTTATGAGATACATGATGATCTGTACTGCGTGTGAGAAACTTGAGAAGGCGGTTAAATGTAAATGGTGAGTCTGTTATAGGGAAACACACACAAAGAGAGGAAAGGCTGAGAGGCAAGGAGCATGTGGCGAGGAAGGGGGGGAGGGAGGAGCGGACCTGGGGGCGGAGACTCACAGGAAAATGAGGTGGACCAAAGGCCGAGTACAAAAACTCTGCCCCTGTCTCGCTCCCAGTCTCCCTCCACTCTAGCCTTGCAGTAATCCACAGCTGACCTCCTTCCCAGTGTCTCAGCAGCCCACTGCAGCAACATGAGTCATTATACTTCCTACTCGATGCGCTCCAGCACCACACCATCTGCCAACATCTCTATCAGCCGCGCCGGGACAGCTCCCGTGTACCGGTCCGCTAGTGTCCACGGCGGAGGGATGAGCCATGGGCCACGAATCTCTTCGGCCGCCGTCTCCGGGCTCCGCAGCAGCATGGCCCCTGGGGCCTCCTTCTCTTCCTTCCACATGAGCAGCGGCGGTGCTGGTGGTGCTGGGCTCGGGGTTGCTGGGGTCAGTGCAGGGGCCGGTGGAGCCGGCAGCATGGGCACCATCATGGGCAATGAGAAAGGGGCCATGCAGAATCTGAATGACAGGCTGGCCTCCTACCTGGAGACGGTGCGCAACCTGGAGCAGGCCAACAGGAAGCTGGAGCTACAGATTCGAGAGGCCATGGAGAAGGGGTTGCCCAGCGCCCACGACCACGACCGCTACAGAGACATCCTGGAAGACCTGCGCAAACAGGTGAGAGAGAGGGAGAGGGAGATGGAGACAGGGGGGGGAAGAGAAAAAGAGGATAGGATAGACAGAGAGGGGCAAAGGAAAGAGGGGGGTGAGGGGGAGGATGGGGAGAATTTGTTTAGTGCACAACTTCTGCTTTGGTGATACAATACTGAAAATTAGTCTTGCCAATAAAGATCATTCAAATTTGAATTTGGGGGGGGGAGGGGGGGGCTTTTGGGGCTTTACAGAGTTGAAAGCTGTTGAGTAGGTGCTTTTTGCAGAGGCGTGGTATACTCTGCAGAGCTGTACCAATTCCCTAGACCTCAGGCTCATTATTCAGACTGAGTACTCGTGGCAGGGACCGTAAATTGGCAACAGAATATGGCAACTGTATAAGGTAGTTTATTATTTCATTTTGTTTCATTGGTAGTTTAGTTTGTCCTTTTGGATTTGCCATATCTGTCATTGTCGTATAATTTAAGCGATGAAATCACCTTCACACAATTATTCCTGATTGTAATGTATTTTCTTTTGCAATAAGATGCCCTGTGTTAGAGGTAGGAGAAATGAATGCAGTGAATACAAAGTGTGTCGAAAAAATGAGCCATTTGAAAAGTAAGCATGCAGAAATTAACTGCTAAAATAAATCCCATGCCTGTATGTATTCGTATGCAGTCACGTCCTTGAATCTTCATATGGGAGCAATGTGTAGATCTGAAACTATTCTCTGCCGTAGTTGTATAATGCCAACCCTCACTCTCAGGGAAACTGCCGGGGTAATTGTTTGAGTTACACAATAGGAAACATTAGCTCTTAAAATGGCCTCCAGAAAGTAATGAAGGACTGTGTGAACAAATCTACCCTGCGAATATTAGTTCTATTAGCATCTGTTTTTTGAATTATTCACGGTGGATTAAATTCTGTGCTCGATTCTTCTCCACCCATTTGAACGCGTGCATTGAAATGTACTGCGAAGCCTGACTCGGATTAACCAAATGACTACAGGCCTCACAATGGGTGGGGCAGATGTATCGCTATGTATTGACACGTCATCATAGAAACTGTCTGGAAGATATAAAATTTAGGACAAGTTCAATCAGATTAGTAAGACTCAACAAGGTAAATACTTAATGAAATGCTAAACTGAATGAACCATTGACCCTCCTGAATTAAAACTGCAGTGAAACCCCCCCCCCCTAAAAAAAAATTAAATAAAATCATTGAATGAAATGATTTAAAATATTTTGCATGATTGATAATTAACATTTGTTCTGTCCAGCAGTTAAATCTGCATGATGTGTTCATAAAGTAATCTCCAGAGCTGAAAAGTTGGCAGAAACTTGCACTTTCTATTTCCTTAAGCAAACTAATAGATGATCTATTTTCTGCATTAGTACTATGGCTTTATCTGACTTTACACCGTCACTGCGAGAAAAACCTCAGCTCCCCGGACTGAAGCTTCTGCCGATAACAAAGAAATAGTTGAAAATAAGACTTGGAAAAACCATATGAAAAGACTAAAAAAAAAACATGCAAGCAGACCGCACTCAATAAACTTTTCTATTTGCATTTGAGATCTAAAATTGATCCAGATGTTTTGTATAATTACAGGACTGAAAGAATGTGAGTGGATTCAGAGTGGTTTAAACTTTAACTTTCATCCTCCTGCTCCACTGTGCAAAAGCATTTCATGCTCATTCCTCAGTGATTCACAGACACACACTGTTCCAGTAGTTTCCAGAGTGAGCCAGTTAGTCATTCATTTGTAAGCGCGCAGTTTGGAAAGGAAAAAATTTCTCATGAGCAGAGAAACAGGAAGCCCAGCCCTGCCTCCACTCCCCACAGAGGCTCATTTCTACCAAATGTCTCGGACCGCTGGGCAATACAAACAGCGGTTGTCCACTCTGGCCAGACCACAAAAGATGATGTGGATACCACAATGCAAAGATGAGTCAGTCCACAGGCATTTCAGACTTACATTTAGGTTTCAGATCTTTTCTTCCATTTTATATTTAGCTAAATTAGGCACACTAAAAATATAGCCAATAAGATGGGATATTTATTATTTGTGAGAGAAAGGTCACATTAACATTTTTAGTCAGTGTACAATACTTCACACAGTTTTTGCAAGGGGAGACTGCAAAAAAGTTTGTATCAGTAACTTTTAATGCGATGTTTCATTTGATTTCATTTTCCTTCCGTGAATGTGACGCAGATCCCACAAAGATCCCCATTTTCTTTTCAGTTGTACTTGTGGCAAATTACAATGATGATATGCATTTTTACTATTGATCAGAGATCTATTAAGCCCCTTTGTTGTCTTTCAGGTCTTTGACAAGACAGTAGAAAATTCCCGTCTGGTGCTCCAGATTGATAATGCTCGCCTTGCAGCAGATGACTTCAGAGTGAAGTGAGTAAAGGCAACTATTTTGGGGAAGCCCAATCCTGTTACCGAAGATCTGCATTCCTCTGCATCTTAATTTCGGCCTAATTTTCAGGCAATCCTGATTTTGTAAATTCAAGGCTCAATTAGACATTAAGCCTTAGAATGATCTATGTTTTTCTAAGGATAGAATTGAAAAGCTACTAGAGGTTAGATCTCCTGGAACAAGATTTGCAGGCCTGCAACATCAATAATTTGCAATGATGACCGATTAATTCATTGGATCGATTTTTCACTGATGGAAGAGGCCAAAATGTGAGTGCTTAGGTAAATTTTTGTGGGCACATGCAGGTATGAGTCTGAACTGGCCATCCGCAAGTCTGTTGAGACAGATATCGCAGGACTGAGGAAGGTGATCGATGACACTAATGTGGGCCGTCTGAACCTGGAGAGTGAGGTGGAAGCCGTGAATGAAGAACTAAATTTCCTCAGGAAGAATCATGAAAATGTAAGGCATTCGCTTCCAAGCATTTAGTTTAAACCTGACAAATGCTATATTGTCTGAATGACTGGGGAAATTTAAAACATGCAAACACACAATGTCACGGACAGAATTTCTTCAAACCGCAGTCAATCAATTTACAGTTACAGAGGATCCATATTACAAAATTCCTCACTTGAATCATACACTTAGCGCTACACTGTTAAATGCAACTTGTCCATTTCAATAGTCTTCATTTTACATTTTTAAAAGCAGTGGCTTTTGTATGTAGCCATGGTTGATGGCATGTCATGTTCCCTAAATTTAATAGGAAGTCATGGAGCTGCGCAACCAGATCGCCCAGTCTGGAGTTCAGGTGGACGTGGATGCTCCCAAAGGTCAGGACCTGTCTCAAGTCATGGAGGAGATGAGAGCAAACTATGAGAAGATGGCACTCAAGAATGCAGATGAGCTAAAAGCATGGCACGAATCACAGGTACCCATTGTCTTCTCCTCACATTTTGCTCTTCCATTATACCCATGGTTTTTACCCGGTGGTTTAAAAATCAGACTGCTTACATACGCCTTCCTATACTTTCAGATCTCCGCAGTGCAGGTTGAGGTATCTCAAAACACAGAGGCCCTAAAGGGGGCACAAACAGAGGTGGGAGACCTTAACAGACAGCTTCAGACGCTGGAGATTGAACTTCAGTCACAGAAGAGCTTGGTAAGATCTGCAATAGGATAATAGGGCTTCAAAGATGTGCGTATAAAGCATATATGTGCTTACAGAATAATGCGGAGAACCATGCTAGAACCTCTTTGTGAATCACCAAAATGGAAGAACAGAAGGACTGAATTGCCTGAAGTTTTGAAGCATATATTCTCATGATACGCCAAATAGACTTTCACCCTCTTGTAGCACAACTGTGGGTGTGTATTATATATAAAATTTATATTTGAATGCAGATCATTAAACCCAACCAAACAACTAATTCATTATTTTGTCAGCCAATAAACTGAATGGTGGGCAGGTGGAGGTCATGGCAGAATTTCTCTGCTCTCCTTTTTCACCGAACACCTCTAAATCTGTGCTCCTTCTTGCACAGAAATCGTCGCTGGAGGACACGCTGCGGGATATAGACCTGCGTAACAATATGGAGATGGAGAAGTACAACAATATAATCCTGCAGCTGGAGGCGGAGCTAACAAACCTTCGCAACAACATTCAGCACCAGACCCAAGAGTACGAGGCGTTGCTCAACATCAAAGTCAAGCTGGAGGCCGAGATCGCCACCTACAGGAGCCTGCTGGACGGCGGGGACTTCAGGTGAGAAATCAGAGCTCAGGCGTCGGATGTAAATATATGACATTTCTCAGTAATATCAACCCACAAGCAGTATTTAGACATCTTTTTCTTTTTATCAGTTCAAAGGACATGAAACTTAATTTGCAAACAGTTTGGAGGGTTAAGACACATTGTCTATGTGAAAACAAATCATTTAGAGGACACATCTTGAACATCGTGAAACAGTGGTGCCTTCATCAAAGAGGCACTTATAGATAGTTAGGAGAGAGAACTTGTGAAGACTCCAAAGTTTCTCATGATCTGCTCTCCAGTGTTGTGAGGTTTCACTCTCCTTCCTCTCTCCATCCCATCCAGGCTTCAGGATGCTCTCGGAGGCCTTTCTTCAATGAAGGATGAAAAATGAAAAGATCAATGGGCGGATTCCTCAAGATCCCATTCTCCTGGACCAGAGAAACAAAATTCCAACCATTCGTATCTGATAGATCCTGACAAGCTCCTTCAAGCACTTAAACCCATTTGTCATACCATTGTTTCACCCTACATCTAATATAAAAGATCCTCATTATCACCCATTTTAAAAATATAGTCAATGTAGAGGATCTTCGGACTGCTCATGACAACACGAAGGTCCTTCTGCCGTGTCCAGGCATATCCCTGTCAAAACATCAGTCCTTTACATCAGGGGTAGGGATTGTTCTCCAGAAAGAGCCACTGTGGGTGCAGGCTGTCATACCAACCAAGCTGCTAGACACCCGATTCTACTAATCAAGGCCCTTAACAAACATTCCAGAGGTTGATTAGTAGAATCAGGTGTGTAGCAGCCTGGTTGGTATGAAAGCCTGCACCCACAGTGCCTCTACCTGGAGAAGGTTCCCTACCCCTGCTTTACATCATCTTTTATGTGGTTTTTCCTACTAAACCGGATGTTGTGTCATACCCTTTTTGTCATAGCACCCAATAAAAGTTGTCCTCATTTTTGTGATATTGGTTGAGTTCTTCCTCAGCAAACACAATATTTGAACAGTTGACAGAATGGACAAAGCTAAAAGGAACTAATACCAGCTGCACTGTCAGCATCATATGCACCAATATACAAGTAAAATGATGAGTTCAGCTGTAAAAAACAGGGAACACAAAGGAGAATTTGACAGCACCTGAGTGAGTGGTGCAGAACACAGCATATCTGCTCTAAAGTCAACAAATATTTTGCGCATTATATCGTCTCCACGAGCAACTATTGCTTTCAGTAAGCCAAGTCATAGTCAGCACTCCAGACTGAAAGATTTTAATTTTCATCCTGACTATCAACAGAATGATTAAAGTGGTTCAAACGCTCTTTAGATAACATTGAAACAAAGTAAAGATTGATATAATGTACGAAATAACAGCTAAGGAGCAGGGTGGCACTAGTACCATTGACAGATAAGCACTGTTGCCAACCGAAAGTCAGGTATGCTGCAAGGTTACACTAGACTACGGTGAATCAAATAGCGGTGATGTTCTCTCCTAACATGTCATTTGTTTTTCTAAAATTGACAATGTTTTCCTGCGATGAATGCTCCAAATCCCTAAAATTATGGTTGGTTTACATGGCTGTCTTTGAAAGGTCTATCCAACTACCAACCTTTGAGAGTGGGGCTATGGGTTCACCAGGGCTTTTAAACCTGTCAGGATATGCATTTTTGAGTACTAAAAGATGGAAAACACAGGTTCAGAGGGGTCATTCTTGAATTTTGTTCCGATCACCTGGATTTAAAACCCAGCTCAATTCTTCAGCTATGAGGTAGAATTAATGTGTGATATCAGCTAGTAGAGTTATGGGGTAGAAGAAACACATGGCAGGGATTTTACTTTCTGACCCCTGGACCTTTCACCTCTTTGTGATGTAACGCATCATGCATGACAAAACAAAATCTATCAGGAGATACCCTAACGTCAAAACATATGCCGCAATGTCCGGTTCTGTATTAACAGAGTGATTTATTCACAGGGCAGATAATGCCGGGCAGCTGCAGAGTGTTATCCGCTCGGACGTGCTTATCTAGGAGCATATCATTGTTTCCCAGCTCTGCCCCCTGCATACCAGGCATTCCGCAGGGCTGGGGGTACCAGCGGGAGATCACAGTCAGAGAGTCGATCCAAGGGCAATTTTGTTTAAATTTCACTCCTCTGGGATTCAGCAGGTACTCCTTCATCTAAAAACTTCTCACATTCCACACAACTTACTAAACATCCAGGTAATCATTGAAGGTATTTGAATTAAGCATCTTAAGGTACAGAAAGTACAGTCACTTTCTTGAACTGCAACCACAATATTAAACTGAATACCTTTTTCTCCAAGAATTTTGTTACAAAGCAAAAACAACTGGTGAGTAAAACGTGGATACAAATCAAGAACGAGGTTGTTCTAAAAATAAAATGCTGCAACTAACCACAAACACACATGAACCCATAAATGTTTTGGGTGTCATCAAAAATATATTTTCACAATTAAAGAGACAGTTCGCTAATTTTCAACCTTATCTCCATCTATCCAAGTTTGGAATAAATAGTGAAAAATGAACTGAGTTTTAGCCAATTTCTAGAAACTCTGGAAGTCAGCCTCAAAATCTACTTCTCCTATGACTGTCATCATTTGACCTGACATAGTTGAAGGTAAGGATGAACTGCAAGCTTTCCCAGCTTGGCTTTCAAGTCTCAACCACTGGTTAGCTAAGATGCGTGCCCTAGATGCTACTCAGAAACTTCACGGTTGTCTTTAATTATAAATAAGCTGCATTTCCAGCAGTAAAAATGGCTCCTCAAAATATTCGTATGTAGGATGTAATGGGCAAGAATTCATGTTACACGAAGCTAACTAGGTAACATGCTTTCTACAGTATTATTTTTGATCAGCGAACCAAGGTTTTCCTTGGCTTGTAGTTGTAGTGGACTGCGGCAAGCTAACAAGCAGAAAATTTTACCAGGAATTTCCGCAACAAGACCTCGCTGTTTTATCAAGGTTGGCTTCAATTCTGTCAAGTAACATTATTGTTAGCTTACGACTGTAACATAAGTTGGCTGGAGGTATCAAGCACGAGAAAACTTTTGCCAATCATGAAACTTTTGGCAAATTATTGTGGTGAAAAAAAGAAAAGGGCCAGCTACCTGGCCAGATTACTCACCTTTGACTCTGTCCATCATCCTCTCTTCACCACGCAGGTTTCAAGGGTGGAAGTAAGGCTTGATTGACATTAATTAATTGGGTCAAAAAATGGACGGAATGGCCGCATCTTTCAGAATTCCAATAATTCAGATTGGAGATCTCTCTCATAGGCCTCAACTTACTAGCGAGCATGTCTAGTTTATATCTCATGTTTGCAGTGAATGATCAAAGGTGACAAAGTTGCTAATCTACAACCCATACTGTATTTGCAGATTGAGAGTGAAAAATTATGCCTCTAGCTTTGGCTTTTCTGTACCTCGTTCACCTGAGCTCAGAACAAACTCTTGGCATCATCATAAACACCAGTCCTCTTAGCAGTAAAGTGAACGGCACACCCAGAGAATCTGTGGGGGCACCAATGCAATGCCACTTGTGACAGCTGTTCAGATCTGCAAAAGTTCGAGGGCATGTCCTTAGTAGTGAACCAGCCCAATGCATTATGGCATGTATAGGGTAGTCATGGGGTAATAAACATGAGAATATCATTTGCTGCTGCAAGAAAATGTTCACAGGTTGTACAAAACCTACACTTTGAAACTACTATATATACTCAGCAACAAAAGTTTCTGTGACACCATTTATGTGTATGTTATAAATGACACGCAAAGATCTCAATGCAATCAATATGTTTATTTAACAGGAGAAACACTGACTTTTCAGTGCCAACGTCACTCAAAACGAAAAATGTCATTTTCATGCGTCATGAAGCACTTGTCTGACGTCTAACCAATTGTGACCTTCACACTTCAATACCGGGTGTGACTTCCTTGTGCCATGATGCAAGCAACGCATCTCCGGCGCATGGACCGAATCAGATGTGCCAGAAATTGCTGTGGGATGTCATTCCAAATCTGACGTAGACGTTGTCGCAATTCCTGGAGTGTAGCTGGCGGGTTATCCAACCGCCGCAAACTTCGATCCATCTCGTCCCAAAGATGCTCGATTGGGGACATGTCTGGGGATCTGGCTGGCCATGGCAGGACATTGACATGTTGTTGCATCAGATACTGCTGTACAATCCTTGCAACGTGTGGTCTGGCGTTATCATGTTGCAGCGTTATTCCGGGACCATGTTGCATCAAAAACGGTACCACCAATGGCCGTAGCACTTCATCGCGATATCTTTGACCTGTCAGATTTCCATCAATAACAAGCAAATCTGTACTGTTTCTAGCCGTGATCCCTCCCCAAATCATGACACTACCACCTCCAAAACGATCAAATTCCTGAACACAGTTGTTGGCATAACGTTCTCCACGTCGACGGTATACACGTAAACGACCATCACATCGGTTAAGCATGAATCTTGATTCATCAGTGAAAAGTACAAGATCCCACTGACGTTGGATCCACCGTCGATGTTGTTGTGCCCACTGTAGACGCAGTCGTCGGTGTTGTACTGTGAGTATTGGACGTCTTGCTGGCCGACGTGGGACAATGCAAAAATGACGGAGACGGCGACGGATTGTCTGTGCAGACAGTCGCCTCAAACCAGGTATCGTTCTTGCAGTTATGGTTGCAGGTTGGAATCGATTTCGGAGATGGGTTGTTCGAATCCAGTTGTCCTGTCTGGGAGTGGTTACTCGTGGACGGCCGTTGCGAGGACGGTCTCTGACATGTCTTGTCTGCTGATGACGCTGCCATAAGTTCCAAATGGTGTTTCGGTGGACTTTCAGGCGATGAGCAACTTCCCTCTGCGAGGTTCCGGATTCAATCATCCCAATGGCCCTCCACCGATCATTTTCAGACAGTCTTGGCATTTAGAGGGTTGAGTTCCTGATCCGAAATGGCTGTGTTTTCGATAAGTGATGCTTCCGTCGTTCATCAGGCACAATGTGAACATTCCAAAAATTCTCCTCTTTTATTGCCATCCACAAGCATGATTTACGCACATTTTCACGTGCAAAGTCATTTTCTCGCATTTTCATGATTTCCATTTCAATGTTGTGTTTACGTGTACTGTTTCAGTCTGATATCACCATGTATGACAATTTCATAATTGCGTTATGAAAAATAATTAACAATATTGGTGTCACAGAAACTTTTGTTGCTGAGTATATATACATCTTCTATTGTCAGCAAATTTCCCCTTTAAAATCAACTGAGGTCAATGTCATCAAAGCCATAGTTCATTCTTTATTTAGCTTTATCAACTGCAATAAATGCTTTCTATTGATGTTCTTATTTTTTCTCATCACCTTACACACCAAAGTCAAATCATTTTGAAAAATATTTTCTTGCTCTTTGTGCGTAGCTGTTCAGCTGTGTCAGGGTTAGGTGTAACGGAAGAAATTGGGGAAATCGAGGGCCACACACAGGGTAGACACTCCGGTTCAGCCTGAGGTTTCAAAAGTGCCTTTCTTATCTCATTATATGTTTAAAACTGAGGGGAGGCAAGACAGGGCATGCAGGAGAGATGCTGAGAAATGGAACTACCAGTACCTGCAAGCCAGCAGATAAGTATTGTTTGGATAGTTTTACTGCCTTGTAAAAAAAAAAAAAATAAATAAAATAAAATAAATCTCTGATTTATTTTTCAAACTTTTATAGGAACAAGCTAATTTCCTGAGTTACACAGAACTGCTGCCAATATTTTTTTCATTTGAAATGTAATTTTTTTCACTCTAAAACAAAAATGATCAGCATGTTTAATCAAAAATGATCAGCATGCTTGACTAGCGGTATTTTCTCACTCCATTGAATTGAGTAAAATTATCTTACTAGACCCTTTCTCTTGTTGAGAAAAAAATGTAACACTAATAAGATTTGAAAACTCATCACAAGACTAAAACGTTAGGCTATGTTCATTTATTTATTTATTTTTGTAGTGTTAGATCCAACATTTAAAATGTAATTCATTATAACTTTTTTTGTGAGGAGGAACTGGCAAGAATGATCAAAGGTGACAAAGTATTTTCTTTGCACAACCTGACCTTGCATTTTCTCACAGCTGAAAGTAAATAAATACTGGACCAAACCAGTTCGAAAAAATCTCCAAGTATCTCACTATTCTATCCCACAAGAGTTTGTTACAATTCGCAACAATAACTTTCATACATTTTTCTGTGTGTTAAACATGCATTGCGTTTCATTGTAAGCATTTATAAGAAGCAATCGCACCTCTGCTTCAGTTGCTTAACCAAGTCTGAGTAATTTACTGCACCACAGGGATGCAGTTACTGGCCTGGACTGAATGTAGAAAGGATTTTAGTCTGGGGCCAACAACACCCTGTCTGTGCATCTCCCACCTACAGGAAACACACAGAAATTGTGCCATCTAATCTACTCTTTGTGAATCTGTGTCCATACCAGTGGACCATGAAGGGCCTTGTGGAGACTGTGAGGGGGTGGTTTTAAATGGCTTGAGCTATTCATTCTGAAGAAAGATTTCATACTCAAGCACAGCACGCAGGAGTCCTGTGCTCCACACTAATTGTTTTCCAGCAGGCAGTTAGATTTTTCAAAGATGTAATCAAAAAGAGGAGTACACAGTACTTTTGCTCAACAATGCACAGTTATCAGCATAATTTTAAGAACTCTGTGATTTTTTTGCAGATGAGCAACTCAAGTGATAAAAGTGCAGATTCTCAGCTTTTATTGAAGAGTATTTTATAAATTTTGCTTTCATCGTGCAGAAATGACAGAATTTTCATACACAGCCCCCCTATTCATGAGCATTAATCGCAAAATAGTTTAACGTGAAAGACTAATTACCATTCAATCATTCCAATGAATAATACTAAGTCTTATTTCTGTTAATTTTCTATGAAGAAAACAAAAAGATTGATGTAAGTCTGTATTATCAATTTAAAAATTTGCAAATGGGGTAAGAAAATTTCAGTTTTCAAGTAAAATGTAACTCAAATCAAAGTTTAAAAATATGATTTTAAAAATCTTTATAAGACTCCTTACAAAACGAAACCTCTTATTGAGACAGTAGAGTTTCTCTTGCATTGCTAATTCAAGGTGTTCAGAGAGCTTCTGACGCAGACATCTTGAAGAGGAAATGCAGGTAGTTAATTTTTTAAGAAAGTGATGATGACAGTGGTTTTTGTCATTTTTATTATTGTAGCAAACAGCCATGGTGTACCATTAGTGAGTTCACAGAGTTGAATTCAAAACCCCCTGTTGAGCCATCCTGTACTGTTATCCCTGTGCTGCACCCGAGTCACCTCATTTTGGTACGTTACCTTTACTAATTTCATATCTTTTCATTTGGGCTAATTTTCTCTGGCAAGTTCTGAGTCGCCTCAAAATTTATTATGTTTAATCAGGGAAAACGGTGCAACTGAGCAAAATATTTGATGCAAAATGTGAAGCTGAGTGACGTTGTGTTTCTGTATGAGGGTGGGGCAGCACAACACCAGGTGGAGCCTTCCCTGATGTGCTCAAACTAGAAATGCTTTAACTGTCCATTACACTCAGCTTTTGGCTGCCTGATTGACAAAAATATGTGTTTAAGTATGGTAGTAAAGTAGTAGGGTACAGAGTTGATGTTACACTTTTCCTTACGAACTGAAAAGGGAACGCAGCAGACTCACGCCCCAAGTGCAAAAAGAACTTAAATGTGACAACGTTTCGGCCCTAGGCCTTCGTCAAGTTTAGCAAACACTTTATATATACACGTTTCATCATGACAAACAATGTCACTATTTCAGTCGCATACTGTATCACTCAACAAAGCTCTTGAAGACTTTTCGGGCTGGTGTGTTGGAGGACATTATGTTTAAACTGGAAATCTGAGACTACTAATTTACAAACAAAATTACAAGACTGGTAAATGCTCAAAGTGAAACAGACCCATTATACCCTCCTGATCTGTATAATGTATCGTTGCCAAATTGGTAAACATTCAGAGGGGAAATCATCTCTGACTGACTGGTATAAAGTCAGCTTTCAGGACTGAAGATTGTTCTAAAGAAACAGACACATTATCTCCGTTTGTTTTAAGCAATTTCTTAGGGTCCTGGGAATATTATTCAAGCTCTAAACTCAGAGGAATAAAACTGTCCAGTTACAACAGATTTCCTGAGTATGTGCCCTTTGCTTCCCAAGGAAAAGCCTGACTCCAGCCAGCATTTCCTAAAGGCGTGACCAAATAAGGACAAAAACAGCTACTGAAAGGCAGATGGTGAGTGAGTGGCACGTGTACACTGATGAAAAAATCATAAACTGTGTGGCAGAAAAGACAAAGGAAGGAGCAAAATGGTAAAAACTTTTCCTCATTTTCTTCTCATTGTAAAATGAGCGATGTTATATGCAAGCTCATGCACATTTCCCTATTTAGGACCCATAATCTCTGTTGAGCGTTTGAAATAACAAGGATATTTTACTCAACAGAGTGATGATAACTCGATGTGAAAAACTGGCAGATGTTCAAAGCATGAGCGAATCAGGTGACACAGTCATCCGATTCACCACACCACAGACCAAACTCAATGCTTTCCTAAAAGCTCAAATCATAGCGGAACTTTTATGATGATACATCAAATAAGTTATCTATTTGTTGTCTATTTACACAGTTCCTTTTGGGTGTTATAAATGCATCCCACCCCCCCACCCCATCTTTCTTATATTGTGATAAGCGGGTGGGGTGGGAGATATACAGTTTTTTTTTGCCCTCTCTCCTCTCTAGCTGGTCTAAGAACTAATTGCAGTAAGGGATTTGTTCTTTGTCAATAAATAAAGAGTATTAAAAAAAAATAAATAAATAAATAAAAAATAAATATATATATATATATATATATATATATATATATAAACACTGCCCGGCCAAAAAAATAGTCGCAGACTCAAATATTTAATTGGAACCCCTGTAGCTTTGATTACAGTGCATATTCGTCTTGCCATTGTTTTGACAACTATATGCAATGCCAGAACATTTATTTTTGATCAGAAATGCCATAATTTTTGGCTGAGATCTTTTCTTCTCGACATAGTGGTTTAACCACTCGGTAGTCTTTCTTGAGCACATCCCAATAACTTTTAATGCGTTTAAGGTCAGGAATTTGTGGTGGCAAATTTGTTTGTGAAAATGATTCCTCATACTTGATTTTGTCTTTCATGGTTTTCTTTGCTAAATACAGGCCAATAACTTGCCCATTCTGAAATTATGTAACATCTTTTCTACCATCAAAGGATTTGTCTTCCGACGTGATTTTTTAAGAAATAACTAGCGACGTGCTTCATCATTCAGGGTTAAAATGATTATTGCCAGCTGAAACATATTAATAACCGCAATAATTATCCAATTATAGAATTTTTTCAATAATTTCCAAACGGTGACTTTTTTTTGGCCGAGCATGGTCTGAGATGAAGGACAATTAATCACTTGTATGACTTTAGTTAGGTCAATGAAATGCACACTGCACAATAGATTGAGACTGATTTGGACGTGTGTGTGCGCGCACATGTGTGTGAGTATGTACATGTTGACTGACAGAGACACCCAAGTCAGGTTAAGAATTTGGCTGGGTGTCCAGCTGTGACCCTGCCCTCTCAACCCTCCATTCGAGGGCAAAAAATTACACCTCTGTTGGGCGAGACTGCTCATACCCTGGGACCTGAACTCAACCTCACAGGCACGACCTGCAAACCCCAACTGACCACACATCCAAATATCCGTCCAAAGTCTAACCTTTTAACTGATTATGTGACTGGGAGTGGGGCCCTGTCCCAGCATACCTTAGGCAACATGCAGGGATACACCCCCGGACATATCCAAATAGACCATTACAGATGTATCATTTCTAAAAGATTCCTATGATGCCGATGACTGAAGTATGAGTTCCGAATGTTCCTGCATGAAAATTTGAAGTGATACCGCTAAATTAGGCAAAAGTTTCAGTCGCATTCAGATGGAACATGTTTTTCATGCAATCAAGTAATCAGTGCTACCCTTTCATTAGACAATATAATTGTACATATATCAGAGTCACTGGCTTTAAAAGAAACCATGACCATACACGATCGACTCTAAGGCCTTATTATGCAGAAAATACCTGTTCCATAGACACAAATTACCATGAAATCAATGCAAATCATCAAATTATTTGTGCTTGGCTGGTTTGACCATAAAATATGGAGGAGGTAATGGAAAATATATGGCTTGTGCACTCAAAGTTCCATGCAATCCATATCACAACCACATCAACAAAGGACCCATATTATGGGGAAAAAAAAAAAAAAAAAACTTTTTCCTGTTCAGTCCAAACGTACAGTGTTCCCCATTGTATTTGGAAATTCCTTTAGTTTTTTACATCACAAACAGATCTGCTCTGCATAGCTCACCCTGACTAGTTCTATCTGTATGTCCTGTTCCCTCCCATAGTCTAATACAGCGCTGACCAATCAGCGAGAGGAAGCCGACTCCAAAAAGCCTCTTCTAGAGATGGGAGAGAATGTAAGACAGCAAATGGTCCAAAAATTGTGGATTTTTATGGGGTTTGGAGTTAAAAGGTTTATAGACTTCCCTTTTGGACATCCAAGAATGGGAGCTTCATATCTGGGATTAGTTAGTAAGAATAATTCTCAAAATATTCAAATTTCAGTTAAATGGAAACTTGTTTTTTTTCAAGAAGTGTGTGTGTACTTAAACACATACACCAATCAGCCAAAATTTTATTACTACTTGCGTAATATGAAACCCTCTATTTGACTCCAAAACAGGTGCGTAAAACTGATGTCCACATGAATGCCCAGACCCAGTTTACCAGCAAAATATTGCCCAGAGCGTTACAGTCCCTCCGCTAGCCTGCGTTCTGCCCACAGTGCATCCTGATGCAATTTCTTCCCTAGGCGCTTGGCGCACACTTAATATGCAGGTGTACACAATGTAAATAAAACGAATTACTCTCATAAGACCTTGCGACCTACTTCCATTGCTCCATGCTTAAGGTCCGAAGTTTGTGTACCCATTGCAGGCGCAGCCAACGGTTGGGAAAAAAATGGGCACTATAACCAGTGTTTGGCAATAAAAGTCCCAGTAGCCCTTTCATGCATTCAGACCAGAGCAGACCAGATGTTCTTCGTTGTCCTCCAGTACCGATGAAGCTGCTCAGGTCCTATTCTCCTGCATTGGACAAGTCCATTAGGTGGACTGAGTCACTGCTTACAGTCTAAGGTCTGTTTTCGGACCTTGGCGTGCTCAATTGTTAGGAGGTAATCTGTGCTTTGTAAGTAGTCATGATCAGTATATACATGATATGATGTGGGCTCCAAAATTTTTTGGCATCCCTGACTGAAAATGTGCTAAAACTGGAGAAATTTCATCTCGTATGTGCATAAGCATTTTGAAGAAAGTCAAAATATTTAAATTGATTATTATGAACAGAAATATTAACAGAGAGAATTAATATTCAGCACTTTACAACTTTACCAACTTCTTTTGGTAACAAGAATGTGATTTAACTTGCTCAGGATTTTTGCTTCCCTAGTCCAGAAGAGGTTTCGGAAATGGAGTGGGCTCATGCATCAGTCCTGCGGTCAAAAAGTAGCAGTGCACACTGCTCAGGAATTCAATGATTTACTTTCGGGAAAGAGCCTCACTTATTTTCCGTTATAACAAGGCTAAATATTTCAGTCTGTTGCCTAGAACAGGAAAAAGGTTTTGGTGTGCCACTGTGGGAGTTTTATACGCATTAAGAAATGGAAGGAGTGAATATTTCAGCCTTGAGGTTTCAAAGCAGCGTAGCCAGTCTGAAGAGATTTAGATTCAGAAATGAAATGAGCATGAAACATATTAATGACATTATGGATTGAACACACTCATTTTAAACTCACAAAAGATGCATGAGCCAATTAGAGTGATTTTCAGATAACAAAATAAACGGGTGTCAGCTTTTAAAATATAATGAGACAAAGCACTGAACCATGCCATGTAGTGAAAAAACCGATTGGGGGAAAAAAAAAAGAGGCTGCCTCAAGATCTCCATCTAGTGGGGAAGCAGTCATTTGTAGCAGACGATAGGAAACCAATGATTGCATAGCAGGGGATCCACATCATTCCAGCCGCACAGGGGCACATTCACTGCTGGATCATGCAATAACATATCAATCAACGGGAAAATAAATGACAGACATGACTGGTGTAAACAAGCCACTCAGTCCAACAATTTATTTCCAGCCACTAAACCAGACCTAACATTTAAGATACTTTAAAACAAGATGGTATCAAGGAATTTATCACATGGAGTTAAATTGGTACCAGAATCTTTCAAATGAACAACTTATAATGCTGCTACGTAAATGGTAATGGAGATCAGCTAAGTTTTCTCAAATAATATAAATAAGTTCCATTCTAAACTGGAAAGAAGAGAAGCTCAGCTGCTGAATGCTCATTGTCTTAAATTGATAATCACATTAACTCACTCCACTCGCAACCAACTATGCCATGAAGCAGTACTCAAATTTGCGTGAAAACAGAGTTGGCAATACTGGTGTCACATCCTCGCTGATGAAACCGATATACAGAGCTGTAGCGCCATCTACTGTTTTGGAAGTTGGCTCTGCCACAATTATGGCACTTTCCAGATGTTCTCATACATGGAACAAGATTCTCTGACAAAATGCAATCGTCTCGCAAACTGAAGAATATTTCACACAAATGTGACCATGCAGATTTTTTTTCTCCCACAATGGCAGATTATAATCCGGCACGTACTCGTAACTGGCATTTTGTGTTTGCAGAACTCTTTTGGTTTGTTTGAAAATCAGGTATATCTTTGCAGAACAGGTTGTATTTGCAAGTAGAAATGCATGTGCTATAAAGGTTGTGTTTGCTGGAATGGTCCGTTAACTCCATAGTATCAAGCCAGGTCTAGAAAACTATCAATTACTGCATCCATGACATGATCTGGCCAGCCATCCCACAGTGTGACCACTCTCTGCTTGCAAAAATACTTAATGGTTTGTTCTAAATTTATGCATGCCTAACGTCCAAACATGACCCTTTGATCTTCAAACAAATTTAACCTAAACTAGATGCTAACAAGTATGAGTACACTCGAGTGACCCTTGGCCTAGATGGAAAAGGGTAGTGACCTCGTGCATAGCCTCCTTTCTGCGATGCAACACCTAAACGCTTCTAGGTATTTTCCCAATTCTTGTTGCAGACGATTGATAGAATAATCTACAGATAGACAGATGAAGTGGTAGAACTAGGCTCAGGCTACCTGAAGGGCAGGCCGAGTAATAATCCTGCATAGGCGATATTGTTCATCCTTAAGTGTCCTTCGACTACGGCAGAAGAGATTAAATTTGTAAATTTTTCTTTATAGCTTGTCTTATTCCAGGAATTACTTGTGGCTCCTTTTATCCTTTTCTAGAGCCTGTACAGCTTTCTTGTGGTATGGTCCCAAAAATTGCCCACAATGCTCCAAGTATGGCGTGACACTGATATAAAAGTATAACCTAATTTAATTTCTAGTCATTACTTCTGGTAGTATATCCCAAAATCCAGTTAGCCTTTCTTATTCCAACAGCATAGTGGCTATAACCTGCAAGGCTTTGGTCAACAGTTACTCCCAGGTCTTCTTTAAAACAGTGCATATTGCAATTCTGAACCTCCGAGAGTAATCCAGTCTTTTTTTTCCCCCCACATGGAGAGCTTTACATTTAGCTACTCAGAATTTTATTTGCTGCCAACCCCTGAATCACCGCAACAGACCTTTAAGCACAGGTCAAACCTCCCAATTTCCAGCAGTCTGCAAATCTGACCTTGACTGGGACATTGAGAGTGAATTGGTTAATGTAGCTAAAAAACAGCAGGGGTCATCTGCACCAATTACTGTGGGCCTCTACTTCTCACACTGCTCAGCTCTGAAGAGACTCCTCTGACCACTATTCAGTGTTTCATCCAGTAACCATTTCCTAATAAACTCTAAAAATGCCCCGTGTAATTACCTGGCCCCTCCCCTAGGGGGCCAGGTTAAGCAATGATCATGTCTGTGTGTGTGTGTGTCTGTCTGTCAGCCCGTGGCTGGGGCCAGGTCAGCTTTCTCTGATTGCCTTGTTTTCAATAAGTCTCATGTGTTACCTTATAAAATTCTTTCTGTAAATCCAATGAAATCATAAGCCCAGTTCGGTGCTCTGGTCTGAAGTTTAAGTGGCCTCTTCCAGGAATTCCAAAAAGCTGGTCAGGCATGACCTTCCCTTACAATAGCCCTCTTGGCTATCCCTCAGGATGCCGTTATTCTTTATAAAGAACTCCTATAATTTAAGATTTCCTACGATGATTTATCGCGCATAGAATTCAGAACTCTAGTTAAATTGACAAGCCAGCAATATCCTGGCTAAATATGGCCCAATTCCTTAAAGTCTACAAGTACGTAAGATATTAGAAATGAGGTGTGTGAACTCCTCAGCCAGTCACGAACTAAAATTAGACACCCAATTTCAGGAACACATTCAAGAACAGACCCCAAAACTATCCAGAATTTTGAGTTTCTACTGCTATATGCAAACTTTTCAATTTAGTAATTGCATTACTATATAAACTACTGCGCTTCCTTGTTAGTGAAAAATGGTTATCACTTGCTTTCAATTTCTATAATAAGAATACATTTGGAATGACTGATAACGCAAACATGTATGGAAGCTTATGCTAGTATTACCTTGATATAAAGGGCTTCCTATAAGCCTTGAAGTAAAATAAAGGACTTTTGTCCACGGAAGTCATTTAATAAAAGGTAACAAAAGAAATGAAAAACAATTCATTGGTGAAAAGCATTTTTAATAAATTTTCGTTGACACAGCAATTTTTTAAAACATTTAAAGCATCGGCATGCAATCAGTTATTTCAAGTGCATTTAATTTAAGTGCATGGGAAAGTTATTCACCAGCTTAACCAAACATAAAATCTACAGAATACAATCAATCTATATACTATTACTGAGTTGGCGATTTGCGTAATTTCACACATCTCTTCCGAAACCACCGTGAATAATGAGTCCGTTTTCTGCATACTGATTTTACGGAGACAAAGACGATGCGCCAGGTTTCAAACTTAGTTATGAAGCAAAAACTGCATTTTGAAGCCGTTTTTGCAAGTAAAACCGGCTAACTCACTCAACTGTTATCGTGCCCGCGCATATAGCCCATGGATAGCACAGGTATCAGCTAGTACACCTGAATACCCAATACCTAACCAAGCAAAATGTTTCACAACACTCTCAGAATTTAAAATTATACCTGCACGTTCACAAATGTTTGTCAAAACGCATTTTCAGCAGTTTCAGGCAATTAAATCAGCCATCAGCTTTCAAGGGGCAGCTCATGATGATAACCTGAGATTTTAAGTTGTTGCAGAGAAAATCTATAGGCAGTGAAAGTTTCAGTGCACAGTACAAGAAAGCTGCTGAAGTGCAACATGACAGCTGTGTAGCTCTTTGGCCCGCTATATACAAGAATAAGATTAAAAATACAGTGACAGCTAAGAGGTCTGTACATTCGACAGCATACTGATCACTGATAGCAATACATTTTAAATACATACACAGTGTGCAATGTACACAGAGGGAATTGGGTAGACTATGTATTTATTCAAGTGGAACAGACACCAGTGCATGAACTTTGGCTGGTGGTAATAAAATGTACATTGAACTGCTAGAGGTGAGACACTAAATATAGACTTCCTCTAAAAAAAAAAAAAAACGGCATATTCTATGTAATAATGCTAGGCACCCCATATTTAGAATAGCATTTGTCTTGAATTACGCTGTACACTGTGCTTCTTAAGGTGCGTGACACAGTGCAGCCAAAAGAAGGTGACCTCTGGGTTGACATCAGTTGGTTTAATAGAAGACAGGCAAGTAATTTATTATGTACACTGAACTTTCTAGATTTCAGATTCAGCCTCAAAACATTGCTTCATACAATTTTTTGATAAAACTTACACAATTCATGCAGATTGCACCACTGTAATGGTGTCTCCTAGAAATATTTGGCAGGAGCATATATATACTGAGAGCCATTAAAAACGCATAATAAAATATCTAGGGCGGACTGCAATGAACAGTTATGTCCAATGTTTAACATCTGGACATAACTGTTTATTGCAGTCAGCCCTCGATATACTGTTTTAAGTAGTGGTAAATGCTTTCTTTCATAGTTGCAAAACGCGGTCCCGGGAAACTGCTTTTAGTAGTGAGACCTCACCATTATCGTTATACTGGCAGTCAATTCAGCAGTTCTTATGCATTATCTGACATGGCAGAAGACCTTTTATGGAATGTGTTTTTGTGGCGTCACAGATGACGCACTTTGTCGGGGACGACAGCTGACACATCTGGTCATTCTGTGTCACCCCTGCAGTCTGGGTACAGTCATTTAATGGACATTACTGCATCCAGAATCTTTTCTTTGAGACTGGCCATCATTCAACATTCAAAATGTTTGATTCATCTGAGATTCACTTGTTTGTGGCATTTGAAGTGGGAATGATGTGACTTTGTTTATGTGTTCTTTTATTGGCCCTGATCTTCAACTTTTCATGTGCAAAATGATTTTTCCCAATGTGATTCACGACCATGATCCAGGGAACCGTGCTGCATTTAGACAATCATACTGTGGCGTTAAACCAAGAAAGGATTCGAACCCAGACACTTAACATTTTGCAATGCTTACCGTACCTGATGGTCATTGTGTCAATCAGCAAAAGGAAAAACTTTTTCAGTTTTCTAATTAGACGATTAACCCTACAACACTATCGCCGGGTGATTTTCACCCGAGCAAACGTGTTTACGTGATTTTCATTATGTTGCGTTTGCCTGAGTGTTATGGGTCCCTGGGTAGCTTCAGCATTGTCTTTGACATCTTTGAAGGCATGGGTGTTTTGTCTACCTCAGGGTACTTTTTTTCATTTTGTTAGACATGGCACAGTTGAAAATAAAAGAACACTACTCTAATTTGTCATGTATTGTCATATTTTGATGACAAGTACTTTTTATTGGGTATTTTACTGTATCGGGAAAAATCACCCGCCGTTAGTGATGGTGTTACTAATTTTAGCAATAGCGTTCCAGGGTTAAAAACCACTTTGCGTTTTTAATGCCTATCAGTATATATACATATACATTCCTAGTTCAGCTATAAAATCTCACCTCAAGTCTCAGCACAGTGATTTTGTTTTGCGAAGCTTAAACATCAAAATGGCAAAGTGCACAATTTACGTAGAAATGTAAGGCATTAAATAAAGGCAAACTGTACTACATTACAGTAATACCAAAACTATAATTCTGAAAATATTCCAACACAATAGGCAATGTGAATCCAGTGCAACTAGCTGTATAAACCTTAACATTGAGACAGCAGCAAAGACAATTGTAATAACTAAAATACAGTATACAGGAAATTCTTAAAGACCAGTGCAATTATGTTATGGAATGGTGTAAATTCCTGAACTTATCTGAACCAATGAAATAAAGCAAAGGAATGCCATCATGACTGAACAGGTCAAACTATGACCAAAGAAATGGAATTCAAATAGCCATATGAAGCCAAAATATGAAAATTAACGACATCCAATCAACTAACAATGTTTGATTCAATAACAAAAGCAAATTAGATTATTAGACTGTGAATCAGTATTTTGATACTCAACACGACAAACCCTACCACTTCAGCTTACTTGCAAGTAACTGCATCTTTGTGTGCAACAATGCTCATTTAATTGTTATTTACATATAACCCCTGAAAGAGTAGATTTTGGAATGTATTTTAAAGATACCAGCTGAAGAATTCAGTCTTCTCAGAACTGCACTGCATTCAATTCCCACAAATATCTGTCCAGTCAGCATTAGATTAATCAGTTAGGATCATATAAATCACATACTCTGACCTAAACTCCAAAGGTTTGAGAATTATTCTTTCCATTTTTAAGTTTGCGCCAGCACATCTTAATATACACAATACAGAAACTAAATATTTATGGAAATTCATCCGGCACGGCTGAGAATTCATCATAATTGCCAAGACTTCAATAACAGTTAACTTAAAACAGCAGATCAGAGTAATGAGCTTTAAGCATACATGGTCTTTTTTTTAAATAAAATTGGAATAATGACAAGAGATGGTAAGAAAAGAGGAATGTAGGTAACTTTGGCTGTAAGAGGAAGTGCAGGGCGTCATACTGGGTTCAGTTGAATTCGCGGCCGGTGAGGACCATGGGAGCGATCAGTGTCCATGCATACAGTCCCAGACACACCCAGCTAGAGGTGATCTTTACCCACACTGAGGGCCACTTGCTGGTCATTGTGTTATAGTCAGCGTCAGGGCTGGAAGAAAAATGAGCGCATGAGTTACAGTCAACAAATCAACAAATTTTTGCACACTAATCATCTAGTATACTGAAGTAAACATTTTATAATAGCTGCATAGCTTTATTTTATTGCTCACTGTGCTTTTTATCCCAATCGCAACTAGAGAAAGTCATTTTTTGCAGAGTGAAAAAAAAAAAAAAAGAGGCCGCCCATAGTGATTGCATTTATCCTATGACCTTTGACCCTCATGGTGAATGCTGACTGCAGATTGGTATAAACACATCCCTAAAGTCTGAAGCCCTTGTGCCAAGCAGTTGCTGAGATCTCGTCCACACAAAATTAAGTGCATTTGCATGTCCACTCATCTTGAGCTTTGACTCAGGCGAACCTAACATGGAGGATGGCCAAACAGAAATTAGTGTAAACACTTGCCGAAAGTATGAGGCCATTGTGCGAATCTCGTGATTGAGCTCGTGCGCACGAGAAAACATAATGCTGACGCCGATGCAGCCAGGAAACAAGGGTAAACTATTTAGGAACGCCCACTGGGCAACCTTATTTACCAGCTTTACAACCTAACAATATGTGCGATGAGCAACATTAGACAAGGTTCAAGGTCACTGGAACCAATAGCACGCATAACATTCAAATTTTATACGACCCAATAAAAGTTTGAAGCAATTACCTGTACCAGTTTGTGAGTGTCATCATGATATACAGTGAGGCCAGGTACAGCATGAAATGGAAGAAAGAGTAACTGTACTGCACCGCGTCCCTCTCGTTGTCCTCCACCCTCCGTGGGCCGTCGCCCTCCATCACCACCTCCGGGGTCCCTGCAGGGCTCTCCTCCAGGATCACAGTGTCGTTGGATGCCAGGGTCAGCTTATTCACCTGACTGGTGCTGGAGGAGCGAATGCTGCCAGATACCACAAAATAGGGAGAAAAAAAATTACCTTAACTAAGGAGGTTTTCCTTCTCCTTTTCTCAGAGTGGTGGAGGGGCAGTATGACAATCAATCCTTGGTTTTTGGAAAGCATTTAAAATGTCACATTAGAGTTCTAGAGCACTAAATTATTTCATTCTGTTTGTATCAGCATTACAATCTTCAGTTTAGAACAATTTAATCACTTATTTTTGACCTTAAACAAAAACAGGCCTGCAAGTCAAAGGGCGCAGTTTCAGCCCTTAGATTAGATACCCTACCCAAGTTTCAAAAAAGGAATCAGCAAGACGACATTGTGATCAATATCCTCCGCTACCACAGAATCCTGTTTCCAAACCATTCAAGGTCATGACAAGCAACATACACACATGAAACTTCATTCATCACGGCAGTTTCTGCAAAAACTGCTCCCGGCTTCTTCAGACGGACTGACAAGTTCTACTGCAATATCCGCCGCTCCACTTCGTAATGGGGGCTAAAAATGCATTCTTTGTAACTTACTCTAGATAAAAGCATCAGCCCATTTTCAAAATAAACAGGAATGTTAAACCCACTAATTATACGCAGTAGAAGAAATCTTTTCTGCGTTTGGCACCAGTAATAAACCGCCTGAGGGAAGAAACGCTTTTCTATTTCATTCCTCCTGACCGCCAGTGACGGTATGAAATACCTGGATAAGCATCACGCGCATGCACAGACTACGACACAGTACCAACAAAGTCACGTGACCTGGGTGATGCGAGCCACCTGATAAAGGAGGCTGGCACCCAGTGATCATCTTCTTTTCATCTTCTCGCCTTTTGCGCACAGGTTCTGTTTTACATTGACATTACCTTGCCGCCTATGCCAGTAGCCTCGAAACCAAAACTTTTTATCCCCCCGGCATATAATGCGGGGGGATACAGCTATCGCTCTGACCGTCCGTCCGTTTGTCCATCCATCCGTCCGTAAACATTCTTTTGTCCAGACTATAACTTGAAAATGGTTCAGCATTTCCTCATGAAATTTGACATGTGGGTCAGGTGTCATATGTAGATGTGCCTTTTGGTATTTAGGAATTTCTTGAGCAGTTAATCCATGAATGTGGGGGGCCGGGGGGATACGCCATTGCCAGATGGCTCTTGTTTATGGTTGCGGTTGGAGCTACGAAATTAGTCCTCCAGAGGCTGCGTAGCCAGCGCTCATCCCCGCCGTGGATACCTGACCACAGCTCTGACTGCAACAGGTAAGTAAGTAGCTTAATTATTCGCCGGCGGGTGTGTTCATCCCTGCTGAGCACCCCTGCTCAGCTCGGGTTCTATACTGTTTTGACTTGTAGCAACACAGGCCTCCGCTTGCTGCCGGCCGCGTGAAGGTGTTTTCGCCCCTTTTTCGGCTGTGTCAGCAATTAGCTACGATACTACTAACTTGCTAGCTCCTCTATGGTGATATAGTGCTAGTTTTATTTAGTTTGTACCCGACTGTTTCTCGCTCCATTGCTACATCTATGGTGTACGTGCTGCTTGACTAGATTTGTGGCTGAGTGTTTCTCGCTTTGCTGCAACATTGCTGGTCTTCTACTGTGATTGTAGCTGGGTGTCCTCACCTGCTGCTACATCACTGGCCTTACTGTTGCTGATTTAATTAGATTCGTAGTCAAGCGTTTCGCGCTCTGCTGCTACATTGCTAGTGCTTTACTGTGATTGTAGCTGGGTGTTCTCGCCCGCTGCTACATCGCTGGCCTTACGGCGTCACCATTGCTGATTAATTGGATTCGTAGTCGAGTGTTTTCTCACACTCAGCTACGTGGCTAACCTTAACAGCCTTAGGTGCTGTTGGATTGTAAGTGAGTGTTCCCACTCAATTGCTATATTGCTGTGACAATGCTGTCCGTAACTCCTGCTTGGCTCCTCTATGCCCAGAGGATGGCTATGACAGATGCCCTTCCTGCCTTGGCATTGAACACCTTAGGCAGGCGCTGACAGAACATGCTTGCATCCATTGCACGCCATTCGCAGAGAGGGCCGCAAGGATAGTTAGATCTGACAGCAACCTTGCTGAGGTTGGTTTACCCCCTTTGGGGACACCTGCAAGCAGCCCCCCTACGGGCTCCATGCGCCGCAGATACAAACAGGATGATGCCTCCACTGCTAAGAAGAGACAGAAGTGTGTTGGACCTTTGGCCCTTAAAGTGGACACTTTGGCTGAGTTTGCCCAAATTAAAGCCCTCCTTAATCTGCAGCCTAGTGGTCCTGCTGCTGCTACTGTCACGGTCGCTTCAGAGCTACCGTCCAAGAGCCACGATGACAGTGACAGCCAAGCTTTTCTGTACCCTGTTACAAACCAGCATGACGAGGACAGACTATCTATTGCGGCCTCCGGGCATCTCGTTTAGGGATCAACCGATATGGATTTTTTAGGGCCGATGCAGATACCGATTTTTTTTCCATCACCCTTAGCTGATAACTGATTATGGACTGCCGATTTTCTTGGGCCGATATTTGTGGTCGATACCGCTTTTGCTCCCTTAATTTACATCAAAAAAATGATACAATGACAGGTCTCAAGTTAGACAAACATTTACTGAAAAGTTTCAGCCAGCCATCGATGTGATGGCTGTTGCTCGCCAGTGAGACGCGCACCCCCCCCCCTCCCCACACACACACAAACACAAACAACAAACACATCAGCTGATCAGATGTTGACTGAAAAACTCCACTACTGGTGGATTGAAAACGGCAGCCAACGGCTCTAAATACGTTTTCACAAATCACTGACACAAATTAGTACTACATATAAAACATTTCTCTCATCATTTAAGTTCTTCTAGTGCACGTTAAAGACCTTTCTGATAGCAGACATGGCTGCGCCACTCCGCTCTGAAGGAGAGAGCACACAGCAGGGCTCGAAATTAACTGTTTTGCTTGGTAGCGCTGCTCTCCTAAGTTCAAAAAGTTAGGAGCGCAAGCAAAAATTTAGGAGCTCACACACAGAAATAAAAGAAGCACCAATATATATATATATATTTTATGTTTAAAGAAATTACAATATTACACTCCACATTAGCAATACAACTGTCTCCAACAAAGTCTTGAGTTAATAGATTAACAAAGGTTTCCACTACATTGGCTTTATGCCATATCTGGAGGCCAGGATTTAAAACTGAGTCTCCTTGCTCTCTGCCCTTCTATCCATCTCCTCACAGCGTGTGAGGCATCAAATACGTCCAGAGGACCCTCCACACTGATCCGAATCAAATCTTCAATTGTGTTACGGTTGAATGCAGATCTGACTTAAAGTCCTTTTTTTTCCGCCTCAATATTGCAATACAAGTCAGTCCACAGCGGTAACTTTGCTATTTGTTGGCTTATTATAACATTAGCAGACTTTATAATGAGTTGGATATGTTTGTTTTAAGATATAGTAGCCTATGCCACATGCCCAGGCGCGTTTCTCGGACTAAAGATTGGTGCGGCCCAGAGCTCCCCTTAATTACTAACCCTGACTTGCATGCAATCATTCGCATAACTGACAAACAATACTGCCAGGATTTTCCCGGCTTTTTATTTATTTATTTATTTATTTTTGGTCCGCGAGAAATTTGCTTGGATTGGCTGAATTTGGTTTAATAGTTGCAATCGCAACATGCAACTTCTTGAGGGACTGAGCAATAGATTCACTCCGAGAACACGCCGGTGCGGTATGGTAGGCCTACATTTCTGTACAGCGACAATCTGGAAGCGTAATTTCGTGCATTTAAATCAGCGTTATTCAGAATTGCACACAGACGTTTCAAATGGTCTTATATTTTATTTAAACAAAACGATCAGGAAGCGCCAGTTAAATCACTTGACGAGTGGAAAAGGTAGTGCAGACGTATGAGAGAAGTTTGTCATTCATAAAGCGTTGAACAATTTTTGAGTGGCCTCAATAATTTTTCTGATCTGAATTTATCCCATTATTTAGCCGCCAATAGATCTCACGAAGAGAGAAACCGTAACTTCGATTGCCAGAGGATTATTGTCAAAATTGGAAAACGTGTTAATAACGGAAAATAACGGAGTACAAGCCAGGAACAATCCTTGACGCAAAGGCATGGTCCGGGCTCCACCAATTATCACTTCCAGAGACGCCACTGCACACGCAATTGTCTTCCAATTTCTGCATTTTCAGGAAAACGTTGCGTGTACTTGCAAATATATAAACGTTTCCTGGTCTAAAGACACGCTGTACAAAATGTTAATGATTTTTGCAGATAGGATACTGAAGATATGAGCGAAGAAACCGAGGCAGATTTTAGGGCTGCGCAAACGCCGAGCCGCGAGGCAGCGTATTTTGATAAGTTGCAACTATTAACAGAAATACCGTATGTTTAAAAAAAATGTGTATTTATTTAAACATTATTATTATTATTATTATTATTATTTATATAATGTTTCACAAAAAATTCAAAATGGCGAAACAACTACGCATACAAAATGGGCGTAGGAAAGATCCTCGCGGACCAACAAAGTCCAGAAAAAAAAATAAATAAAAATTTTGTTTCCAACACAAACAGTTTAAAAGTATAGGCCAAAACAGAAATTTTTGTTGTAGCACCACTTTGTGGTCGAGCGATAAAAATATTCCAAATTGGCAAAAGGCACAGCCCCAGCACATGGTTGATATCTGTGCCAAGTTCTACAGGAAAATATAAAAACGGTTTTCAAGTTGTACATTGTACGAAAAATGTTTACAGATGGACGGACAGAGTAATGGCTATATTCCCCTGCTCTGTATGCTGGGGATAATAAAAATGCTTCAAATGCTTTTGAAGAAACATTTTATCCTACCTGGAGTAAAGAATGCACAGGACAAAAATGGCCAACCCCACAATGCTCTGGGCATCCCACCACTGCAGGTAAGGAGCAGAGGGTGCAGGCTCTTCTGTGGTAATGATAACAGTGTCGTTCAGGCCCTCCTCCCACTCCGGAGCCAGCGTGGGAGCTGCTATCTGCTGGAAAATGCTGAGCAGGCTGGGGTTGCATTCACGGTCTGTGGGACAGTGAGGATACAGGGATTTAGAAAAGCGCCTGAGATATCACATGAGCCCACAGGGTGTTTGAGTGGGACAAAACATGGACCAAGAAGCATAATTATTCCAAAGGGCTGGCACCGAGGCTCAAATATTTCTTCTTATAAAAGCAATGATTGTGCCTCAAGAAAACATTTATATTTATATTCACAGCAAACAACCCCGAATGATAGAAATTATGACACCAGACATGTCATCATGACATGCTGCACGTTACCCCTACCAAAAACCAATGTTTAAAGAACAATCTAAAAGGCTGTGTCATACTAGAAAACTACCACCATATTTACAACCTCGCTTCCAGAAAAGTTGGGACATTCTGTAAAATGTGAATAAAAGCAGACTACAATGATTGGCAAATCATTAAAACCCTACAACAAATTGAAAATAGTACAAAGACAACATATCAAATGTTGAAACTGAGAAATTTTATTGTTTTTGAAAAATATCTGCTCATTTTGAATTTGATGCCAGCAACACATTTAAAAAAAAGTTGGGACCAGGCCATGTTTTCCACTGTGTTAAATCATCTCTTCTTTTAACACCCAGTAGTTGTTTTGGAACTGAGGAGACCAATTACTGCAGTTTTCAAAGCAAAGCAGCTGGCACTAGGAATCACGTTGGATGATCGCTTCTCGGCCTTTTGGCTAAGATCATGTGTGGTAAGACGCCCCACTGGTAGAGGGCTGTCCCACGCCTTGCACTGTGGTCGAAGCTTGTCGAGGATAAGCGTGCTGTGATTGCTGTATTGTGTATGAGTGTCGTAAGTCTTGTGGAGTGTGCAGGGTGAATGGTTAAAAAAAAAAAAAAGGAATCACGTTGGACGGCCATTCCATTGAACTGTCACTCACAAAATCACTTTCTCGGAACATGGTTATAATATAATGTTTGAGTGAGAGAAGCAAAAATTTTATTCGACATTTGCTGTTGCTTTAGTGTGGTGTTGTTGTTTTAAAAGGCTCACGGCAAAGTGAACATATTGACTTCATATTAAAGTTATTAATCTAAAGCCGTGTTCTAGACTTGCATCTTTCCCACATTGCGTTTCGTTTCAATCGCCTTAGAGCCGTAACGACAAGCTTGTGATTACACATGAGGGGAAGAGAGGGATAATTAACACAACTTGCCACAATTTTTTTTTCAGTTTTGTAGTGGCGGCCACATGGACAGAGGGGGTGACCGGGCCGTGTCTGCGGACTTTGAGTGGGTGTGAGAATATGAATGCGAGCATTTAAACTCTCCACCCAGCAGTCTTTCGGCTATACGAGGGCACGTTTCCCATTAAAACCAGTAACACTATCACAAGCAAGAATATATGTTGTGATGTTGCACTTGAGGAAGCTAATCGGCCTTTGTCAGAGCAACATACAATTTTCATAATGAGACATTGGAACCAGATAACGAATTAATGTGGAATTGTAAAACACTTCGATAAACACTTTGATGACTGATTACTTAATAAATGTTATACGGAAGTTGTTCATGTTCATTAGAGAACATGCACCACAAGAAACCCCGCAAGATAAAAAGCTTTGTTGTCATTTCACTTCACGACATGAGTCCGAGCACTTGCGAGTGCTGCATAAAACCACTCACTGCGCACTCCCAATTGCGCGCCTGGTGCTCATTCATTAAGAATTAAACATAGCTTTCCTAAATATATCACCTAAATCGCTATAATCGGAGTGTAAGATATATGATTTTGTTTTTAGAGTTGGATACGTTCTGCTTTTCGTCCGTCAAAAGGGATTATGAAGTATCCATCATTGTTTTTTTTTCTTCCTTCATCTAGAGTCAAAAGACTAATGCATGTCAGTGTCTTCAATGACCGAATTAAAAATATTTTAAATGCCAAAACAGAAACAAAATGGAAAGCCGTAAGGTTGTAAATGATTTTCTCCTCGCAAATTATACACTTTTCTGCGCTGATTTTTCTCTCTGTTCGTAATACATAGCAAAAGTTGTCAAACCTTTTCAAACAGTAACTGATATGTTGGTTACTTGGTTGGTGAAGCTCATAGTGCACACAAATGCATGATGCTTACCATTAACGTAATGTATGAAAACACCACTTCAAAATGCGATGGCATGGCATGTTTGTCTGACTGGAAAAGAGTCAATCGCATCCAAAAAGGGGCGTACAGATATTTTAAATTATTTTGTGCTGCGTCGCCATGATGACCAGCTACACTGAGGCAGTGCTAACCTCTAATGGAAAACAATCCCCCAGAAAAGTACTCGGCACCAGGGTGGATGGAGTAGAGCTGGCACCACATAGTGGAAATGAGGCATTAAGGCCGAATTCGGCAAGGTCTCGGGCAAGGAGAAAACTTTTCGGGCAACAAGGAATTCACTCGCGCTTGCCCAGCAGGCTACCGTTCATTTTAGAATTTTGCAGGCCCTGATCTGCAACCATTTACTTTCCACAGGCAATTTTTCCCATTCTCCATGAGACCCAATGTTAAAGTACATCGCCCCCACTAGACCCACTTCCGTTGTTTCAACCAAAATTACCCTCAGAATGTACATACTGTATCAAGGTGAGTTCATTGCTAGATTTACAAGAAAAAGTTATCAGACAGTTTCTGAGAAAATTTTTTTTTAAATTTCAAGTCTGATTGTTAAACATTGTAAATATTTTCCTTGACCTCATGTTTCACCTTTCAAAGTCATCTGAGGTCAACTCTACCACAGCCAAAATATAGGTCATATACCACTTCCGATATGTCGAGAATGCAAACTTAATCTCCATCAGCAACCATTTGGCCTCCACAGGCCATCTTGCATATTCATAAAGTACAGCACCCCCACTAGACCCTCTAACATCGATTCAATCAAAATGGCGCTCGCACTGTACATTGACGGAAGCAAGTCAAGTTGATAGCCTGATTAAGAAAAAAATTTATCACGCAGTTTTTGAGATTTTTTTTTTTTTTTCAGGTCGATCTTTAACACTGGGGCCATAAATTCAAGGGCCCATAAAACAAAGAAAAATTATTCGATGAAATATCAAAAAAAAAAAAAAAAAAAAGACTGAATATATCGTCTAGTAGTATGTTATGGCAAAGTTATGAGAAAATTCAACTCGCTAAAAAAATTTTTTAAAAATGCTCAGGTCTACAGATGACGGACCCCGCACCACGAGAATAACTCATCAGCCCATAGGGCCGATGAGCTAAAAACAAATTCATCGCTTTCAACATTTGATACATCGTCTTTGAACCATTTTCAATCAAATATATAGTTTATATGATGTGCAAATCATTGCATTCTGTTTTTACTTACATTTTACGCAGCGATCCAACTTTTCTGAAAATGGGTTTGCAACTTTTAAAAAGAAATTTACAATAGCAATTATTCAAAAAGAAATTTGTTTTGTCAACATATGAAATTCTGCATTGGAAGGCAGATTATATTCTTTGGTGCAAACCTGTTAATGCCACAATGTACAGTGTGATATGCCAACATACACTAATTTTACTAACTTTACTGTTGATCGTGAGGTGACTTCATACAAATGACAGAACTATTTCTCTCATTTTTTTTCTCACATTATTTTTTCGATATTGTGAATTGTCTATAGTGCATGTCTTATGTATTTTGTAAGGTCCCTAAAAGAATAGTTGTAACACTGGTAACTAATGGGGACCTTAAATAATAAAATTTTAAAAAATATAATAATTGCAACAGCCACGCAAAATCTGAATACAAAGACATAAAAAATATATCACTATTCATTCAATACGTTATACAAGCTTTAAATAGGGCTCTCACCAGGCTCATTGGTCATGGCAGACCAGGTCAGATACATGGTGTAGAGAGTGATGAGGGAGGACTGAAGCAGACCTGACCGAGGCTGGGCTTCCTACACACAGGCAGAAAAATATTAATCTCTCACTCTCTCTCCCTCCCTCTTTCTTTCGCTCTGCCGCCCCACCCCACACGCACGTGCGCGCGCGCGCGCGCGCACACACACACACACACACACACACGCGCACACACACACGCACACACACACGCACGCACACACACACGCAAGGAAATCATTACTCCTCGACTGCAATATCTCACACCCCAAAACTACTTCTTTCATGAGGTCCAGGGTCTTGCTAGTCCATGAAATACAGGATATTCAGTTTTACACAAATGACCTTGCACTCAGATAAAAGTTACAATTTTTTCCAGTATATTACCACTCACATTAATATATACTCTTCCAAAAAAGAAACTATACATTGTTGTTAGCATCAATTTATTATACATGACATGTTTTGACAAATGTGGAAGACATATTGAAAAGAAAGTGTAATCAATAATTCAATATTTGTATAGTTTCTTTTTTGGGAGAGTATAAAATTAAGTCTTTCATAATTATGTATGAAACTATACAATCCAGAACAGAAGCAGCATGGAATGCAACATTGGTTTGATAACAGAAGATTCAGTATCATTTTAGCATTCAGATTAGAATGTATTTTTTGTCACAGGAGTTAATATGCTAACACAAGTAGTTATTTTAAATTATGGTTTTATTGCATTTATATTGCTCCATAATTACACTGCCAATAGCGCTTTCCGGCTTATTTAGCCAACTATGGCGAATTTCCGGCAGTAAAAGTCAGCAGCCTCAATCCGAAACAAAAGTGAATGAAACAAAAAAAACAAAGAAACAAAAGCTGCCGGGTGGCTCACACGGTTAAGGCACTGCTCTGCGGTGCAGAGGTGATCACCACGTCGCGAGTTCGAGCCCCGGCATACCCACCGGCAGGGGTCGGCAGCTTTTTCAGAGTAGCGCACAGGGTTTCAAATTGGGAAGGGACTGCCGGATTTGGGTGTATAATATATATCAGCTTTGTTCGTTGCTCCAGCGCCTCCTGTTGGCCAGACGGGCGCTCGTCAGGAAGACTCCGGGTTGGTTCACGTCCGGGTATCCTCCGCCCTAGTTCTGAACTTGCGAAGATTCAACCGATGAGTGTCTAAGAATCAGTGGCAGACAGGCACGTGCTTCGGAGGAGAGCCGTGAACTGTCTCACTATCCTGAGTTGGCAGCAAGGGGTCGCATACGAGCAAGCTTTGTACATAGTTCCCCAATTGGACATTCCAAATTCGGGTGGGATTGGAGATGCCAGATTTAAAAAAAAAAAAAAAAGAAAAAAAAAAACAAAAGTGAATGAGCTGCGGTTCATCCGACCCATATGACGTCAGAGTAAGGACAGCCATAGTGACACTTAGCTGGATGTCAGTAGAAGCAAAGCGATTTACATTATGTCCGACTATGAATCCGACCCGCTTGAAAGCCTGCTCACCTCGGTCTTCAGAGCCATACATTTATGAAAAAAAGAGGTCTGTATAAAACCCTCTTGTTCACTTAAGGTAATAAGGTTTATAACAATGCTTTGAAGACAACACTTCATTAACATCATTCATTTATAGCAATACTAATACAAGACACTGATGATGGAAGCATTTGCAGCAATGAATGACTGCACAGATGTCGCCACAAGACTTGACTTGAGAATTTAGGGCAACCTAAATTCAGAGTTCAACCTTCAGTCGATAAGATGAACCATTTCTATTGTACATTCCAAACTGCTTCAGGAGTCACATGACATTCACCATAGCAATTAACACAGAATTCACCTTCCTGATTACTCAAATTTTCATAAAGGCAAGCATATAAGTGTGAATTTGCTGTGTGCAGCGGGTACATGGATGTGCTTTTTTAGTCTTTTTTTCCATGTTACTAATGCAAGGGCAGGACTCAGAATGAACTCCGTTGACGACATATTTAAATTAAACAGGGCTAGCAGAATTCATGCGCAGGTGTGTCAACTGAAATGTAACGTGATTATCAATTAAATTTGCATAAGTGATTTATTTAGCAACTTAGGAGGCAATTAATTCTTTTGACATAGGGCCGGGTAGGGTTGGATAATTTTTTTTAAGAAGTACAATTTTGTCTGCTCTGGTTATCCTTGTCTAACATTAAAATTAATTTGTTGATCTGAAACAATTAACTGCAACAAATATGCAAAACTAGAAGAATCAGGAAGGAGCAAATACTATTTCACGCCACTGTAACACACTCAAACTGACCGACTCACCTGCACTTTAGGCAAAACGGAGATTACAGAAACCGCAATGCAGAGGATCATGTTAAAACTGATGAAGAATTTATTCACAGCGCAACCGTTTGGCTGGGTGTAGAACACGAAGAAGAGGATGACACAAACCAAGGACAGGATGTAGCACAGCACAGTCACTGCCAGCAAAGCTAGAACACAAAGACATTTCATAATTGTGAATGTTCAGCAGGTACCCTAATTGACCAGATTTTGTAGCATTTGCACAACTACATGAAAGCGGTGTTAAATATATAAAACTCATTATATGGCTGGGTATTTTATTACAAATGGAACTAGAATATACTGTAGGAGTGGAATGCCAGCTGAGCGCGGAATGTCAGCGCAGCGTATTCCCCTAGATAGTTACTTAGTTTTAGTTACTATAAAAACATTGGTCATGTGACAGCCACCGTGGTGTTTGAGGAAACACCACTAGCAATGTGATGACATCATAGAGGTGCATGTGATGACATCATAATGCTGCATGAAGTTCAATAAAATAGAACCCGTGGATCCCCACAGGCAGAGTGATAGTTCGTATTTAATGTGTTTACTTTGCAGCACTTCCCGGTGGCGGCTGCAGACTTATAGCATTCTCAATGTAACAGTAACTTTAAACAGTAAAAATTAAGACAGAAAAATGAAACATGAATTGGGTTAAAACCGTTTTACCATAGCATACCACTTTCTTTATATAGCACATTTTCTAAACTGAACGTTTCCAAAGTGCTGTACAAAGCATCAATTAAAAACAAAAAATTGAAAAACAAAAACCAGTAAAACAAAACAAGACAAGACAATATACTGAAACAATAAATAATAACTAATAATAAACATACTATTAATAACTGATAATTAATAATAAATACTAATAACTAAAACAATAAACAAACTAAAAACAATATTAAAAAAAAAAAAAAAAAAAAGACACAGGGGACCACACAACTCATGCTGTGTTAAAAGCTAAAGAATAAAAATAGGTCTTGAAGGACAATTCTGGTGTGAAATTGACTTGGGGTGTATTGAAACATGATAATGAGTACTAACTTTTGTCAAATACGCCACCTCCGTATGCATGCAACATTTTGAAATAAATGGCTTTTTAGCCAAAGCTCCCAACAGGCTTACAATGGTCGTGAACAAGGAATAACGTTGCCATGCAAAGAAATCGCTATTTTTTTCATCATTAGCAAGGCTCAAAGTAGCTCCACACTTCATCGGTAGAATCCCGAGGGCCCTGACATTTAAAATGAGGCACTCAGAACTTTGAAAATGCACCAGTAGTTTATTAAAAAAGACAATTTATACAAACACAGTAAATTGAGGTAGTTTCCAGCCAGCTCCATCTTGAACGTCACGGTAAGTCGATAGGAAGGATAGGGGAACAGATCGCAATCTATTCGTTCGTGCTCGTCAATCGACTTATTATGAATTTTGAGATGGAGGCGACTGGAAGCTACCTCAAGGTACTGTTATAATGTGGTATAATGTGACATTTTACTAATAGAATAACAGCACCAGTTCCTCCCATCTGCACTGACGATCACAAACCTATTTGGGCATTGCCCCCCACTGATTACAATACCCTCCCAAAATTCAGGCACCTGTATCTGGGCCATAATTGGATGTTTCCTCATAGCTTGAAAGGCGCGGATGCCTAGCACATATTGCAGGCATGACAACGGTCTGAGGTAAAAAAAAAAAAAAAAACCCTGAAAAGTAGCCGGAGGTTTGGGGGCTGCTTATGCTCCCCACGAAGTGCAGGGCAGCGCCCCTGATGGGGGTCTAGGGCCTAGGGACTGAAGTGCCCTGAAGCTCCTGGATTTTCAGGTTTTATGAGGGCCTCAAGAGGCATTTCCTGGCACAAATTACATTGGAAATTTAGGTAAAACTAGCACAATTTAGAGGAACTTCAGAGTGGGTAAAAGCTACTTGTAGGGCCAATATCATCCGGCATTCTGCCTGTAATTGCACCAAATGATCATTACCCATCTTGAAGTCTAACTATGAATAAGAGTCACAACCAAGCAGTACATCACATTATACAAGTTGCCTATGAAAGTTATTGATCACAACTCATTGAAGCAAACTGTCGTGTCACTCAACTTACAAAGTACCTTCATAGACTCATACAAAATACCACAAAATATTGTACACTGAACAAAAATATAAATGCCCGAAGTGATTCTTTTTTAATTTTTTTTTTATCAATCATGAAATATTTCAACAAAACAATTATTATTTTATTCTTGCCTTAATATTCAAGCAAAAGAAACATGACTAACAATTTACTGTGCACAATTCATGAGTTATCACAGCCTGAACCCAACAGGGGCCAGCGGGCAGAGTTCACAGCACTCAGCAACAAGTATGCCCACCACTGGCATCACGTAAAGCGGTACATCTCCGGCGCATGGAGTTCACAAGGTTGTCAATAGTGGCCTGTGGAATGTTGTCCAATTCCTTCAGGAGCCCAACGTTTTCTGGAACCGGAACACGTCTGACCCACCAATCCAGAACATCCCAAATTGGCGACATATTGTGTGAATATGCTGGCCACCTGAGAACAGGGACATCCTTGTCATCAACAAGATCTGGGCAGTATGTGGCTGGGCATCATCATGCTGGAATGTCATGTGATGGAATCGCACAAACAGTAAGACTATGGGTCTCAGGATCTCGTCACGGTACAGCTGCCCGTTCACATCGTCCTCAACAAAAAGCAGACGAGTAAGCGGTCCATGGCCTGGCCTGTCCAGACCATTACACTTGCACCACCCGACGCATGACATTGGCATCAGCCTAACGCTCGCCTGCACGTCGCCATACGCGTTGTCTGCCATCGGCGCGGAACAGTTGGAATTGCGAGTCATCTCAATAACACCGTACTCCACCATGCAAGGGTCCAGCAAAGGTTACGGTTCACCCAGTCGAGTCTGTACCGATGAAGGACGGCGGTCAGGTCAAGAACTCTGTGCGGTCGGCAGGCTCGGAAGTCTGCCTCCCTCAGCTGGTTTCAGACAGTCCGAGCTGATATCCGCCAGTTGTGCAGTCCAACAGTCTCGTCAGCTGTCCTGGTGGCTGGTCGTCGCCCATCACGGAGGTGCTGGAGCCGCATGTGCCGATCCTGGTTGGACGATTCACAGTGCTGCCAGTCTCTCTGAATAGACTTCTCAACCGGCTGATGGAGGAATGATACACATTCAAGTGTGTTGTCACTGCTGTCACATATCTCAGCATTCAGCAAGCTAATCAACGCTCCTTCATCACTTGTGACAGCTGAGGCATTGCAACTTGTGACAAAAGTGCACATTTTGCGGTGGCCTTTCGTTGACCCTGGTGCAAGGCGTGCCTGTGTATTGGTCACTCTGACTGACCAACTCAATGTTATGCTCTACGCCGCTCAGGAGCAGAATAACTCAGTGAGTGAGTAATCTCACAGGGAGGGGTCAATGAGAAGTGGGTCACCGGAAGTGAGCAAAAACAAATAATTCAATAAACCAAAAAGCACTATCTATGGGCATATTTCATTATATGTCAATTTAGTTCAGGATTTTTGGTTCATGCATTTATATTTTTGTTCAGTGTACTTAAGTTTCTTTAAAGAAAATGTACCCATCACTATTTATTAGGGATGCACCGAAATGAAAATTTTTGGCCGAGACCGAAAACGAGAAACGCTTGGCCTAAAACCGAAACACCAAAAGAAATTATTTTGCCAATTTTTAATACCATTTCATTTATGGCTATGACTGTGTACTTACCAAACTAAAGTTAAGGCATTGCAATGGTCTAAATTAATAATCATTCTTCAGAGAATAAATTAATGACAAAATTGTGAAAATATTTATTTAGCACTGACACTCCAACAAAGCACAACATAAAATAAAATAAATAAAAATGTTTAACTTGGCCCCACTCATGAATAACCTTCAGGCCTATAACTGACATGCCTATTACCGGCTGCTGGAAAATTGTAAAATATTTTAAGTGACAACAGCAGCCCACTGATTGGTCAGAGAGAACTGGCTGCGATAGACAACTTGTTTCTGCATTATCTGTAGGAAACAGGCTTCACTTTCCATCACTGAAACAGGTCTTCAGATTGTGGTTTTTAAATGTTTGTTGTTTTAGGCAGATTGATAAATATACTGTGCGTTGCCTTACCTTTCATACAAGGTTGCGTTTATTCACCGAAGCTGCTACATTTATGAAATGCGTTTCTTTGTCCGTGATCTTGTTCGTAGCGAAATTAGAAACAATGGCGTTGTGCCCAATTCTTTTTCCCCATTTCCTCTTGAGAAAGTTATGCTGCCCCTATTCTACGAAAATTGCGCAGAGAATAACTTTACGGGTGCTGATGAAGCATTTAGTTCTCAGGAAGGGAAAGGTATCACAGAGGAGATGACGCATCGTAAAGCGATAAATTCTAATACTCTGCCATCTACCGCGATTTGCGCGTTTGCTATGCGTTTTGCCTTTACTTTGAAAGTGAAATGTTAAATGATGCCTGCATGTCAAGCTAATAAACAATAATTGTATTATCATCATATGTGTTATTTGCTTCTTTGTTATGAAGGAAAAAAGGTAAATTAAGATTCTCCGTGTGAGGTGATTCCATATTTTTCCTGGGGTTGTAGTTACAATATGGAATACTGATGGTGTAAATGCCTTGAGAATATATTGCCATTTTCTATGAATACTCTGTGCCTTTTACAGATATCATTACTTTGCGTTTTTATGTGGTATTTAATGTGCAACCGAATCGGATACAAAAACAGCTGCTATACTATGCATCAGGACAGTGTCAAACAGAAATTGCAATTCAGCACTTGGGGATGTGTCATAACGCGGTGACGGTGCTGCGCGTCCCCCGATTTAAAACATACAGACAGGGGCGTGCTGGCCGTGGTTTTTGCTTACGTCATCACAACATTCTGTTTCGGCTGCATTATTTTGGTGTTAAAAGTCTTTCGGCCGAAAACCGAAAATGCATTTTTTTGCCTTTTTCTGCCGAAAATTGCCGGTGCATCACTACTATTTATGAACTACAACCCCCATTCCGAAATAGTTGGGATAATGTGAAAATTGTGAATAAAATCAAAACGTAATGACTTTCAAATCACACCAGCCAGAATTTTATTCACAATAGAACAGAGATAACATAGCACATGTTGAAACCATAGATATATATATTTAGAACATTAGATTGCTGGTGTCGTCATATTTACATTATCAAAAGTGAAGCATCCGGCCGCCATATTGATACACCAAACTTCTTCATAAAAATGAACGGTTTCCTATGAGGCCAATTTCAGTCGATACAAGCAAGAAAATGACGAGATATACCGCTGCCTTTTTTGCAGCAATATTTATTTGAAGAGCTATAAAAAAAAGTTTCATGCGCAAGTTAACGTATAAACGCAAAGTTGTTACTTAAATAGAAAAAATCGCGTTTTCTGCTAGCTAGCCAATTAGCCGTCCCATTGACTTGAACAGACCGCTGACTGAAAGCGAACACTAGCGATTGATAACGGTCACCTGCGAGTTACCTTCGCATCACAGGGACTGCACTGACTTAGTGGTAAATAAAATTAAAAAGGTGGCTAACAAGCTAGCTAGCTACTTGTAATTGACATTCAACGACAATACCTCTTACCCGCATAATATTTAAACAGTGAACAAGTCGCTTTGTCTGTTTTATACAGAGCTCCAAAAGACAAAAAGGGGAGAAAGACTTCAACAGCGCTTCCTTTTATCAACATTGGCATTAGCCATATGATTCAATATAAACAATTCGGTTGATGTCAAATAGTCAACCAGGGTACAACGAAGTGAGGAAACCAGAGTGTAACTTGATCACGTATACGGATATTCATCGAGGTTTCTAATAACAGCGATAACTTCCAAGCAATTATCTTATCAGAGGTAAAAGCCTCGGTCGCGTTAACATCACTTCTCTGCTACACTTTAATGTTAACACGGAGTCACATTTCGATCTTCGCTTTAGAAAGTGTGCCGCTTTCCACCCTCAGAAAAGCATATATTTAGGGAGACAAAATGTTGCTCTGCACAGCGATACCAAAATAACACCGACTCACACGCAAGTGTTTTTGAAAATGTAATTTTAAAGTAGGCGAAAATGAATGGGAGTCTATGAGCGAATTTTACTTCAGGGAGTATAGGCTCTTAGAACAGATGCTTCACTTGAGTGTACCCCATCAGCAATCTAGTGTTCTAGATATATATATTTTTTTTATATATATATATATATATATATATATATATATATATATATATATATATATATATATATATATATATATATATATATATATACATATATGTATCTCCATGGTTGAAACTGAGAAATTTTGCAATTTATCCACAAAATGAGCTCATTTTAAATTTGATGGCTGCTACAGGTCTCAAAAAAGCTGGGACAGGGCGTAGCATCCCCTCTTCTTTTTAACACAGAGTGGAGGCGTCTGGGCATTGAGGAGACAAGTTTCTTGAGTTTAGCCATTGGAATTTGATCCCACTCTTGTTTAATACAGGCTTCCAGCTGCTGGAGAGTTTTGGGTCTCCTTTGACGGACTTTGTTTGTTCCCAAATGGTGAAAGATCAGGACTGCAGGCAGGCCAGTTCAGCACACAAACTCTTCTACTACCAAGCCATGCTGTTGCAATACCTGCAGTATGGGGTTTTACATTGTCCTGCTGAAATACACAAGGCCTTCTCTGAAATAGATGTCGCCTGGAGGGGAGCATATGTTACTCTAAAACCTTTATATACCTTTCAGCATTCATGGTGCTTTTTAAAACATGCAAGTGTCCCACACCATATGCACTAATGCATCCCTATACCATCAGAGATGCAGGCTTTTGAACTGAACGCTGATAACATGAGGGGTGGTCTTTCTCCTCTTCAGCCTAGAGGACACAACGCCCACGATTTCCAAGAAGAATGTCAAATTCGGTCTCGTCTGACCACAGGACACTTTGCTACAGTCCATTTTAAATGAGCTTTGGCCCACAGAACATGGTGGCGCTTCTAAATCATGCTCAATAATGGCTTCCTTTATGCATGATAGAGTTTTAGGTGGCATCTATGGATGGCATGGCAGACTGTGCAGACAGTGGTTTCTTGAAGCATTCCTGGGCCCACTTAGTAATGTCAACTAGACATATGTCGATGGAGCGTCATTGCAAATCTCCACGCTCTGAAACGATTGTTACGGGAGTAGTAGAAGTGTGTCAGAGGGCAATTCACTGAACTGGCATTCTGCTGAACAAATGATAATATGCTTGTTGCAGTGACAAAGCACTGATACTGATCAGAGTTATAGCAATGATATGTAGTTGGTTAGTTGTACTTACTGAGTGTCTTGAGGGCATAAATTACTCTTCATATTGAAATAATTGTTATGAAGGGAAAGCACATACAGTACAGCGATTGGCACACCTGATGCCATTTGACCTAGAAAACAGTCACAATTAGATCAAATCAAAAACCCGTCTGGTATATGATGAAGGGTCATCCCATGTACCTCCCATAAAAATTTCAGCATCCTAGCTCAATGGATAAGGTAAATATGGCCATTTTTATTTTTTCACAAAATATGAATCACAGCATGGCAATTGTTGGCATGCAGGTTGCTATCACCAAGATACACATCCTTACCAATTTGCAACCTTCTACGTTGAGTAATAACAAAACGTGCCATCCTTTTCAGCGATTGGTACACCTGACGCCATTTGAGCAAGAAAACGGTCAAAATGAGGTCAAATCAAAAACCCATCTGATATGTGATGAAGAGTCATTCCATGCACATCGCTTAAAAATTTGAGCGTCCTGGCTCAATGCAGATAGATATGGCCATTTTTCTTTTTCACAAAAAAGGCCCCTGGTGGCCAGAAGAGGAAATTAATTTAAATTCTATACGTATTGTGCACCCCTCTGGGTCACTGCCTTACACACACCAAAGTTTCGGGATTGGCAAAATGGCCTAGGAGGAGTTACTGAATCGAACGGACGGATAAACCGACAGACAGACGCCAAACTGTATTTCAAGATCTCTTCGCTTTTTCGGAAGCGCAGAGATAATAACAGAATCATGCCGGTGAGTAATACAGTGGCGTCGAGCATCCAGTAAAGGTCTTCGGCCTTGTCCCTTACGCACAGAGATTTTTCCAGTTTCTCTGAATCTTTTGATGATGTTATGCACTGTCGATGATGAGACCTCCAAAGACTTAGCAATCTGACGCTGAGGAACATCGTGGAATACTTTAAAAACTATTTTTTTACGCAAACCTTCACAGGTTGGAGAGCCTCTGGCCATCTTTACTTCTGAGAGACTCAGCCTCTCGAAGACCTCCCTTTCATAGCCAATCATGTTACACACCTGATGCCAGTTCACTTAATTACTTGCTAAATGTTCTTTCAGCTGATTTGCTTGTATATTAATTGCTTTTTCAGCCCTTTTCTGCCAGTGTTCCTTCTTCTTTGAGACCTGATGCAGCCAGAAAATTTAAATTAAGCTAATTTTGTAGATGAAAATGTTAAATGTCTTAGATTCAACATTTGAAATGTTATCCATGTTCTATTGTAAATAACATATTGGTTCATGTGATCTGAAAGTCATTGCATTTTGATTTTATTCAAAATTTGCACTTCCCAGCTATTTCAGAATTGGGGTTGTAATTTAACTCATTCCCTTAGGCAAGCCGCTGCCAATGGTGCGGCAAATTCTACCAGTCCCTACGGTAAGCCATTGTCCGCGGCGTGGATGACCATTCGCAGTCCGATGAAAACACGAAATCAGTTGACAATCGCGGTGATGGGCCACCTGTACATCAATATTTCATAGAGTAATTTTCGGGAAAAGTATTCCGTATCAACACGACAATTTGCTATAAAAGTACTCCATAGGGAATAAGTTATTGCACACCACTGCATGTGGTTCATGAAAGTCTCCTTCAAACAAATGTTGTCAGAAAAATCTAGTACTTGCTAATTAAATTTGGCCAGTCCACAGGTCTTTCTCCTCTCTGCTCTCTCATTAGCCTTTCTCTTCCTGTCTTTTTGAATTTGTCCAGAGCTGCCTTGGCTGCAGTAACCTCATTTCCAGAAAAGCTGGGAATGCATGACTGCAATTTGAAAACAATCTGATGAGCAGTTTTTGAGAAATTGGTCGGACAAACTGGTGCGGACGGAAGAACGGACAGAATTCTTTGGTATATACTATATACCTCCGCCCCTTTTGGGACAAGGGTATGATAAAAAAGAAACAGCACAGCATTTATTAAGTCCAGTGGTTGCTGATTATTTGGTTAATTAGAAGATTCAAATGTTTACCTACTAAGCAATGATTTCCTGCTGCCACGAGCTGAAGTTGTTGTATGCTTGAGACAAGTACACGTGATCCATTCTTGATCTTCGGCTAATAAGCATTCAGGTGAGATGTATGGAACAGCTCAGTATTAAACACTGCGCTGAGCATAGAAAATCTCTGATGTGTGATTGGCTTTACCAGTGCATCTGGTACTAAGCTTACAGTACCCTGTAAACTGCCGTCAGTCCCCCCCCCCCCCCCCCAAAAAAAAACTGACAGGATTTGAGATGCTATCAGAAAGTCCAAATAATTTCAGCAAAACCCAGAAAATTCTCATGCCTGCATAGTGGTTTGCGAAAATCATTAAATAAGTGAGATAAGAACAATAAATACTTTGGTCCCAACAATGACCATTAAGTCCTCATCCAAGATACCAGTCCTGAACACCAAATAACAGGTCCATCCAAGCACTGAATACTTCAGACATATAAATTAAACAAAAGTAACAAAAAAAAAAACAGACTATCCCTCGCCACATTAAAATTCCCTCGAGAATTTTACACCTGACCCATCTGTCTTCTATATAAGCAAGACAATGCTCAACAACAAGAAGGCCTCAGCATTTACCCCAGAAATCCTAAAGCAGATATGCAGTTAGCTCCGTAACTGCAGATCCATTAATTCCACATAAAGACGGAAGGTCTTACCAGCGTACCAGGCCTTGGAGTTGCCCTTCTCCGAGTTATCTACCCAGGCTTCATTCCAGGAATGAGCAAAATCCACCAGGAGAACCAGCTGGATCAATATGAAGACGAATGCACCACAGCTGCCCACAAAAAACCATGCTGGCAAAAAGCAGAAAGAGCAGTCAGAAACAGCCAAGAAACTATGAACCATGGAATTAAAATGTCAACTGCTTAAAGGTCCAGAGGTCATAAAGTAAAGGTTCTGGCTAATGAATTGTGACTTATAGAATGTCCAAGTGAATAGAAGACAAGTGTTTGCCACTAACATGGCAATATCCCCTGCTGCCTCAATTTTATGTGTCCGTACGGATGGACGGAGCCAAAGCTATATCCCCCGCTTTGCGCTAATCGCGCGGCGGGGGATGATAAAAATGCTGGGGAGTATTTTACTTTAAGATGGGCTTTTGACCTCTGCATACAAGCAATGCTGTACCAAGTCACTTACTGCGGGTGAAAGACCCTTCTGGAATGTAGAAGGCGCCAACTGTGACCGCAATTATGGCAGCAATCTTGAAAAACCAAAACCTGAAAAAAGGGCACCAAAAAAAATAATAATAATTTCACAGAGCTGTTTTTTTTTTTTTACTTTTTATCAACATCAGCATTTAGAAAACCAGCAGCACATAGACATACATACATAAAGCCCCCGTCACACTTACTCAAAATCAGCAGGAATCAAGCAAAACCAGCCGGAATGAAGAATTAGCGCGACATTCTGGCAGGAATTTCAAACTGATCAAAATTCTTATAGCTTTGAAAGAATGCTGTTCTAATACTTAGAATGCACTTCAAACCTGCCTGAAATGAGCTCTCGAATGCAGCTTGAATGTAGTTGGAACACAGTAGGGGTATTTAGAATGCCGTTAGAATGCAGTCAGTATATTTCGAATACACTTCCAATGCCGTACCAATGCCGCAATTAAGTGCAGTTGAATTGCTGCCTGAACTCCACCCGAAGTCTGGTTGGAAGGTGCCTCGAATGCTGTTTGAATTCACCTCGAATGCAGTCAGAACGTTTCCGGAATGGCCGCCAAATGTGGTTGGAACGTGCAAGAATTCAAACAGAATGCAGCTCGAATACTCAGAATGTACTTAGAATGTAACAGGAGGGTTCTGTGTTTTCATTTATAATGCAAACCTGTCAACTCTCATGGATTCGGTGTGAGTTTAAGTGGCAAATTTATGTTCCTCTGCTGTGGTCAGCAATTATTCATCACGTGTGTGAAAGATTCTCGTGCAGAATCACGATTGACGAGCGCGAACGAATAGATTGCAATCTGTTCCCCTATCCTTCCTATTCGTTTGTGCTCGTCAATCGACTAATTGTGGCTTTCAAGATGGAGGTGACTGGAAACTACCTCGAGGTACTGTCTTTTTTTTTTTTAATAAGCTACCTGTGCGTTTTCAGTTCTCAGTGCCTCGTTTTAAATGTCAGGGCCCTCGGAATTTTACTGATGAAGAGTGGAGCTACTTTGAGCCTTGTTTATGATGAAAAAAATAGCGATTTCTTTGCATGGCAACGCTATGCCTCGTTCACTACCATTGTAAGCCTGCTGGGGGAGCGTTGGCTAAACTGCCATTTATTTCGAAATGTTGCATGCGTATGGAAGTGGGGTATTCAACAAAAGCTAGTACTCGTCATCATGTTTCAATACACCCCAAGTCAATTTCACAGCGGAATTCTCCTTTAATTCCCCATACAAGCTCGATAGCTACTTTTATTAGTAGCCGAAAGATTTAGTTGCTTGAGACAGAATTCTAATTTTGACAAATTTTTGATTATTTAAAATTTGTTATGGCCCATTGATTTTTTTCCCAATTTCCAAGCCTCGGTGCATTAGCCCATGACACAAGGGGTGTGATTTTATATTTTCTCCCTGGTCTCTATAAGTAGTACTACTTGTGTAATTAAACTTCAACCTGTACCACTTTTGGATTTCTCATAGTAGCCCACTCAAAATGGCCCAGAAATAAGGATATGGTCAAGAGCGCAGACCCCCCTCCCACTTAAAGGCCTGAAACTCAAGGACTATGTGAAATTGGGATTAAATATTTGGGGACAGTACTTCAGATACACTGATAAATGATATATCAAAGTTGGAAGAAATTCGGACATGGTCATCCGGTAAAGTTAGTCCAATTAGCATGGAATGTCTCTGTTGCATTATTAGAGACTGTTACAATCATTATACTGTAATTTATTAGTTAGCTATATGGCTCGCCCATCTAGTGATCCGGCTAAATTTAGGGTCTGGTCCGAGTCGAACAATTAACGGCTGCATAAAATCAGACCTAGAAATGCCTCCCACACTTTCTATGAAGCCCAACATCCCGCCAAGCTCCCACATAAGTTAGACAACAGTTAACACTAAGAATTTATGAAGAACTGTTTTATGACCCCTCGCAAATTTATAGAACAGCAAAACTCGATTTTTTCTGCTATTAAATGCTTTCTTGTAAATATAAAATCCCCAAGTCAGTGTTCACTCCATCGTCAAACAAAAACTGGGTGTTAGTGAATATTCTCTGACAAGTCCAGTGTTCTATAATATTACAGCAATGTAATCATTTCTTGAAAGGTTATAATTGTGGTACAACTTTGCATTTACAAAACAGAGTTGCACAGAACACTAAAGGCGTTGTATGAAACATGGCTGGATACTTTGCATAATCAGGAACTGTATTTTTGTCAGCTCATTTTTATATATTCTGCAAGTCAAGCCTACAGAGTTAAAATGGTAATGGAACAAAGCACTCGGTGTTCAATTAAGTTCTAGCAATACATTTAATACAAAAGAATATGCCCTATATCAAAAAAATGGGTGTAGCCTTAGCCATTAAGATACTTACCCATTATGGATAGCTGCTCTGGGGTCTCGACTATTCTTTACATTGATCATGAGCAGAGAAAAAAAGAGGAAGCACAGGCCCATGCCAAAACAGACACGGTACACGGCTTTGTATCCAACAAAAATCTCACAATTAATGTTGACGTGGACAAAAGGGATGGACGAACCAGCCCCGCCGTCACAGAATCCGGGAACCTAAAACAAGACAACAAGGAAAACTGTTCATCATGAAACTACAACATAACTACTATGAACAAAAATATAAACGCCCCATGTCAAATATTGATGCCACATGGAGTTAACAACTCTAAGTGAGCATATGCTGACTTTCACTTGTAAAATAGGGATATTTCTCTTGATTTGTGTACCATTTTTAATCCATCTCTCGGTCAGTGAGCATTTGCTCAGTGATGCAGTGATTTCACTCAGTACATGGGTGTGGAATTTCCAGACGGTGATCAGACAGAATGAGCAGTACCCAGACACTCCTTACTGTATACTGGGGACAATAAAAGGCCACCCCAAAATGTCAAATTTTGTCAAAAGTCATCATGCCTCAGATGTCTCAGGTCATGCGGGAGCGTGCCATTGGCATGCTGGATGCAGGGATGTCCACCAGAGCGGTCGCTGTGCAGCTGAATGTTAACTAACGGACGATAGGCCGTTTGAGAGTTTCCGACAGACGGGCAGTACTGCAAATTGATCTCATCCATGTTGGCCACGTGTGACCACACCAGCACAAGATCGCTACATCCGGCTCGTCCACCTGCGGAATCGGCTCAGATCAGTGACACACACAGCGGATGAGACCGTTGGTCTGCATAACAGACGCATCACACCAAAGACAGTCCGTAACCGCCTGCGAGATGCCAACTTGCACGATTGGTGTCCTTACCGTGGTCTGGATCTCACCGCTGTCCAGCTTCGAAACCGACTCGCATGGGCAAACGCACACGTTCGATGGCCCTCGGCACGCTGGAGAAGAGTGCTAGTCACAGACGAATCCCGGTTCCAGTTTTTTGTTAATAAAAGCTCAAAAATTTGACATGGGGCGTTTATATTTTTGTTCAGTGTAAAAGTGCCCCCCTTCTCCAGAGTTCCATCCAATCCTAAAGAGCAGAGTAGTTCTCTGTAGAGTTGCCCTATCAGGGAGGGAGACATTTTGGCAGCGATTTTGCATGTGCACGTAAGGGACCGCATGTTGTCCAAGCTCTCCCACCAAAACAGTTGCAGGGAACTTCACAGGTGGAAGGTAACTGGAAATTTACAACTCAACTTTATAATTTGGGTAAAAAAATAAAATTGGTTTGAGAACTCAATTTGGCCATGGGAAATCCAAAAACATCAGCACATTGTCGCTGTACATGTAGGTGCAATTCACCCATGGTTCAAATGACATGGATGCAAATACCCACAAGCTTTTCTAAAGCTATAACATCCCATCATATTTGATGATTTCAATGCCAATGAGCCAAAACAAAAAATGTGTCGCAGCCCGAGTCCTTGAGCAGTGCACTGAATGACTGCAGAAGAAAAGTGAGCCAGACAATTAGATTTGAAAACAGATAAAACCAACCTTCTTTAGCTGGGTCTCCATCCCAGGAGACAGCATGATGCAGGACACTACAGTCCCCAGCAGCAGGATGAAGGCATATATTAGCCGTGTCACTGTAGAGTTCTTGCTGCTGGGACAGCATCTACACAGCAAGCATGTGGCACCGCTACACAGGCAAGGAATCTGGTAAACGAGAGGCCATTAGCAAACACTCAGTGATCATTATCGAACACTCGCCTGCACTTATTATTGCAATTAAAAAAAAAAAAAAAAAAAAAATCACCAACACTCAATTAGATTATATAATACCCATTAACACCCATCATAGCCATCCATCCCTCTCCAATACTCATTAAGCATTAAATACCCAAGGCTTATAAGTGTCTCGCAAATAGAGGGTGAAAACAATATAAGCTACAACTCCATGAGAGCATAACATACACTAGCACAACCCATATTGTTTAAAAAAAAAAACAAAAAATGTAAAAACACAGCTGCCCCCCACTCCTTTCACTGTTAAAGCACAATTTACATACTTCTGTGCCACTCCCCTCAATTGCAACAGGGCAATCAGGGCCAAGATTAAAGACTCTCAAACCGCATTTGCACTGCATCCACCAAATACATATCAGAGAGCACTTTATAGCATGCACATGAGTGATTGGCACAAGTAAATCCATCATAATTACTGACAAAAGTCATTTTTTGAGACTTAAAGGTATGCTGAGTAGGATAAGTCAGTTGCGGTTTGTTAACACACCATTAATAGGGGTTGTACTAGGCTGAAATATCTAAGTCACCATTTCTTTCACCACATCAGAGGTCTGTAAGGCTAACCAGGTCCAAAAACTGTTCGCCACATTTACTCTACATGGGGAAATTACACCAAATGTGAGATTGGAATGACTTTTAATTCAATTGTGGCAGTTTTTCTTGAGATAATCAACAAAATTTCATTTTAATGGAAAATGAATTGGACTTGCACCTTACTATACTGGTGCTGCCATTGAAATTTCTAGCTCCTCATGTTCCCCATTAGCTTTAAAATAACATTTTAGATGGATTAAGGCAGACCCATATAGGCACGAAAATGAATAAAAAAAGGCAGAAGCTATTTAAATTCTTTGTTTTCATGCATGGCTGCCTCACAGTGAGGCATTACTCAGTTTTGCCTTTTTCATCCCCAAGATGAGATAACACATTGGTACATTTTTGGAGACATGCTGTATGTAATCCCATTGTATGAATTAAGCCAGTCAGCCATGCAGGTATCCAGTCTTGTCCACGCAAATTTATTCAGGAAACTGCACAACATGCTGTGACTAGCGTAGTAAAACCTCTGGGACAAGATTAGAAATTCAAATTATTCATGAATTTGCCACGCATCATTGGTACAGGCAAAAATAGATCTCTATTTTTGGTTCTGAAACAGCAGACAGTTCATGTATGTAATGTCCCGTAACCAGGGGAACAAACAAAATCTAAATTGTTGAACATAACTTTAAAATCTCTTCCATCCAGTGGCGGCTCGTAAACTGGCAATTTGGGATGCTCAAACAATCCCTGAAAAGTAATGATTGGTCATGATCTGTTTTCAACCATTTATTTAAAATTACCCTTACGAAAACTCCAAAAACTCAACATTTTCAGATGTAGCCAGTGTTCATTTACCCTATACCGCATACTGATTACAACTCCAGACTTCTCACGCTTTCCTTTACTCAGGGGTTGGAAGCAATGCATGCTTTTCATGATCGTTTAAACCAGTCGTAGTCAACCCTGGTCCTGGAGAGCCGCAGTGTCTGCTAGTTTTTGACGTTACTCAGTGCTTAATTGCTGAATGAAAGCCGTTGATTTCACGCTTAACTCATCTGACCTGGTGTCTTAGGTTTAAATAGGGTGTTGAAAACCAAAATCAGCACATCCTGTGGCTCTCCATGAACAGGGCTTGCAACTCCTACCCTCTAATTGTTTATCTTTACTTTGTACTTCCACTTAGTCCGCATTACAACTATGCTAAATGTCCGACCACAATGGCTGATGTTTACATGGATTTTTTTCCTCAATCTGATTGAAATCAAACAACTGATTAAATGAATCTGATTCGATCTGTATACATGACCCCAGCTGCAACAAAATACAGTTTCTTTGACATTATTCGGGACCAACCCCGCTTAGGGCAGCCACGAGTGACGACTTGGCTCAAGAGCGCCACATCTGGTTACAGCCTGTACATGACAGATTCCAGACAGCAACCAAAACTGATCATGAGATGAAGGGTCTGAGACGATTGAGGGCGACCGCAAGTACCGTTTGACGCCGCCTACGTGAGCGAAACATGCGTGCACACGGCCCCTACAGAAAACCCATTTTTTGCCCATCAACAGGAGTAGGAACTCTTCACTTTTGACTGTGGGAACCTGCCTCCGTGTAATTTTTTGGCACTTTATTTCCCTGTTTCTGTCTGAGAATGGAAAACAGGGACTGTCACCGACCAACTACGGTAAGGGCAGCCATGCGTAAATGGGCAAAAACTGGATTTTCAGCAGGGCCCGTATGCACGCATGTGTTGCTCACATAGACGGCGTCAAACGGTACTTGCGCTCACCCTCAATCGTCTCGGACCCCTCATCTCATGATCAGTTTTAGTTGATGTCCAGAATCCCGCTGTAGCCCAACCACTTGAATTTTTCAAAAATATTTGGCAAAGTTGTAAACATATTGGGGAATATTTTGCCTGGGTATAATTAAATTTTGTTATTTTGAATTGGGAATTTTTCAGGATTTTGGACCATCTATTGTGATATTACCCTACTGCTTCCAACCCCTTCACGCACAAGGACTTCAGTTCTGCATGAGAATCTCTTACATACGCGTTGATTGAATAATTGCTGACTACAGCAGAGGAACGTAAATATGCCACTTAGACTCACACCGAACGTGTGAGAGTTGACAAGTATGTGTAATCAATGAAAACTGGGCACACCTGATAATGTTGAGAGTTTTCAAATTTTCTGTAAAGGTAATTTAAATGACTGATTGAAAACAGGTCACAACCAATCATTAATTTTTCAGGGATAGTTTGAGCTTCCCCTGTTGCTAGATCACGAGCTGCCACTGCTTTCATCATATGGGCGGCCCCCCAAAGGAAATTATTTATGACAATGAGCCAGCATTCAATCAGAGCCTCTCGTCAACGGTTACGGGAATGATTTCCCAACTTTTGAACTTTGCAGCGTTTGATTAACGTGATCTAAAATCATTGAATCATTGAACACAGAATGATATTTAATCACCACAAAGAGAAAATATGGCATTCACCACTGTGGTGAGGATTAACAAAAATTTTATTGCTACCCAAACCTTTTTTCAATCGCTTTGGTGAACATGGCAAGCGGCTAGCGCAATCCCTGCATTAAGAGTTAGCCCCTCCCTGGCTCAACAACACCAGAAGTGCTACACAGCAGTCCAAAGCTATGTCCCGCCCTCACACTCTGCTCTCTGCTGTGGGCTGGAGGCTACACACACTGCCCAAAGATTAACACCAACAAACATTCCATGCAACGAAAAATAAAATGCAGGAGGACAACAGGGTCACTGTACGCACAGACACTGCCGCACAGACACTGCCACACACTTATAGTGGGTCATAAGCAATGACAGAGATTCATTTTTATGAGTCCATATATTGCTTTCAGGGAAATCCTACTCAATATACCTTTAAATACATTATGTAAAGAGTCAGTAACGTGAATATTGATTAAAGAGTCCAAAACTAAATTCCTTTTTTTTGTTTTATAAAGGGATTGTTCACCAAAAACTCATCTTGGTACAGAAACAGATTTAGGTATAATATGTTGCCATGAAACCAATTCAGTATATTTACTAAAATGCCTGCAAAAGGTTTTGCCCAGTTGTTCAAGATGCCATCAACAAAGATCATATTCCACCTCACACATAGGCACAGGCAGTGGAGAGGCCAAAGATGGCAAACTTCATGCTACTCGCAACTGTTGCCTCATTTTATTGTGCTAAATGGATTATTTTTTAAGGCCGCTTGAAGGGCCTTCGAAATACCCATTTGCCCTTCCTCACATTCATTTCATGTATTCATATCATTCACCTCTCCAGACCTTGAACAGACAGTCCCAGAGAGTACAGAAGATAACAAATATATCATATTCCTAACAAGATTTTCCTAATACAAAAATTTTAAAAGAACAGGGTGTAAATCCCCAGCAACCAGGCAAGTAACTAATCTTATCGATATCAGCTGTTGCCAACCGGACCAGTTAGAGTTACTGAACTGGAATGTTATCAGTTTTTGGACTTTGTACAATACCTCCCTGTGTCTTATGCTTCAGGAAGATTGCCCTTTGCTGCTGAGATTGCGCCTTGAACTCATTTCCCGATTCTGTCCTCCCCCAGCAATTGCTTGAATTCTCTCCCCTAGTTTCTCGCAATCCTCCCGTTCAAAATACCACAGTGAAGTCAGTTCAGAGGATCACATTTTAATCTCCCCTACCCATTACAATGGTGACAGGGACTCAAATATCTAAACAAAAACTTCACATCGTTCATGGATTAGGTTTCTGACCAATTATCATCTTCGCCTAAGGAAAACACAAACATACAGCACAAGTCACCTCAGGAGTTTTCCTACCATATAAAGGCTCAGGCGCAAAGAATGACAAGCGTTCTGAGGGCTAACAAATTAAAAAAAAAAAAAAAGAGCGGTAACCTGGCAACAAGAATGACCAGGCAATCAACAATTGGTGTTTGGACAAGCGTGAGTGCGATTGGTGTGAGAATCTTAGCACAGTCCTCATGGACAAAGGCCTCCAGTTCACTAATATTCTTGGGTTTGTGTGCTGCAATTGCAACTTCAAATCCCAGCAGAGATTTTCGATGGGGTTCAAGTCAGGTGACTATGATAGCCGCTCTGGAATCTTTCAGGACTTCTTCTGAAACCAAGCCTTGGTGGATACTGAGGTATACTTAATTGTCCTGTTTGAAAGTCCAATGATGCCCAAGCTTCAGATCCCCTAATTTTCCACCTCTTAATCACAGACTGAACCATACTGGCTGGCATTTTCAAGTCTTTGGATTAGGGCTGAAACAATTCTTCGAACAAATCGAGTAATTTGACAATTTATATGCTTCGAGGCTTTGTTTAAATCCGGAACACAACAAATTTTATTTTTTTTTTATTTGGCAGTCTCAAATCTCACCCGAATTTGGAAAGCCCATTCCGAAAACTATGTAAAAGGCTTGCTCGTCTGCAACCCCTTGCTTCGAGCTCAGGAGAGAGACAGTTCACAGCACAGCTCCGAAGCACATGCCCGTCAGCCCCTGCATCTTTACACTCATTGGTCAAAACTATCGCAAGCTCAGAGCAAGGGCACAGGATACCCGAAAACGAGCAAGCTTAGAATCTCACCGACGAGCGCTCGGCCGGCCAACAGGAGGTGTTTGAGCAACGAACAAGGTAACCATTTTTAATTTCCCTTCCCGGCAGTCCCTTCCCAATTTGCATCCCGACAGCACTTTAGCCAATCGTGCGCTATTCTGAAAAAGCTGCCGACCGCTGCCTGTTGGTACGACCGGGGATCAAACGCGCGCCATAGTAGTCACTACTGCTTCGGGAATGTAGCGCCTTAAGAGTGAGCAAACCCGGCAGCCAAGGAAAACACTTTTTAAGAAAGACGCTTAATTCTGTGGCACAGTGCCTTTGTTTTCGCTGTACCATATTGAAGCAAATATAAGCGCAATGCCTAACAAGTCGACATGGTCTACAACATCCCCCGCCAATCGTGCGCTTCTCATTTTCGAACTCAATCAAGGCCTTTATGGTCTGAAGCTACACACCAAATTTGGTTACTGTATCTGTAGTAGTATCTGAGTAAAGCTGTCCCCTTTATCTCGGACGGACGGAGGTCAAACCTATATCCCCCTCCCACTTTGTGTTGGCGGGGGATAATAATGCATATTTTCTTATCATTGAAAAAAGAAAAAGTTGCCTTACATAGAGGCACATGCGCCTATAAATTCAAATATAGGCGCTCCTCAGTATTCACTAAAAGGCGCACACAAATATTTAAATAGCTTTGTACCTTTTTCATAGTTGTATATTGTTTTCAAAGTCTGAGGGTCTGATAGAGAGCCGTAGCTGTTGGGCAAATAAAAATTGTAACTCTTGAGTGGCTGTATCAGACATAAGTTCATACAGCTATACATCATGCGATTCCCCTGTGCACAGTATTTTGTATTTTGAAGTTTTCTCCGGCTGCCAACAGCATCAATGCTAATAGGGATGCAACCACGTCAGTCTGAGCTGCGTAAAGTCAACAAACTCCTATTACACAAGTATTTTAATGTTTTTTAAGGTCCAATCAATGTCTTTCACTTACTGAGGAAAGATTATACTGTCTGCAATTGGAGAAAAATCATGTCAAACAACTGGTAATTACCAGAAGAATTTCACATGAGCGTGAACTACGGCTGGGCTTTCATGCAGATCCCATTGAATCACCATTAAAATGACTGGATTTCCGTGAGAGCTTGTATGAGGCTCTAAAAGACAGCTAAATTTTTCAACCGACATATCTACACGTTAATCCATGATAGGAAATTGAGTGTTTTTAATATGTGATGACTGAAATTGATAGTAGAATGACACAGTGTCAATACCATAGCGATTTTGCCTCAGGAAACTGATTTTTTTTATTTTATTTTTTTTGTTTTTTACATAACATGACTACATGAATGGCAAGAACAGACAACCCAACTACACTCGCCAGTTTCTTTATACTATTGTGAATATATCCTTTCAGATACCCAATGACTCAATGGAATCTAGCTTTAAGTCAAGCCTGCTCTTGAAAACCCCCAAGGTCTCTGCCTCAACAATATGGTCAGGCAAACTATTCCACATTAAAATTACTCTATGGGTGAAGAAATATTTCTGAATATCACTGCTAAATTTACCTTTGGTCAACTTCCACTTGTGACCCCGAGTTCTACTCACAACACTTAGTCGAAGGAATCCTATATAATTCACTTTGTTAATCCCTTTAACATATTTAAAGACCTCAAACAAATCACCCCTTAGTCTCCTTTTCCTAAGACTAAAGAGATTAAGGACCTTCAGCCTCTTCTCAAAGCTTTCATCTTTTATACCTGGGATTAGCTTAGTGGCTCTTCTCTGAACTTTCTCTAGAGCCTCTATATCTTTCTTAAAGTATGGTCCCCAGAACTGTACGCAATACTCCAGACGTGGTCTGATGAATGTGTTGTACAAAAGAAGCAACAGCTCCTTAGATTTGTACTCAATACTTTTGGCAATGTATCCCAGCATCCGATTGTTTTAACTGCTACGGCACAATGGCTAGAGCCTGTGAGGGTTTGGTCAACAATCACTCCCAGATCTTTCTTGGGCGGAGCACAGTCCAGTTTTAAATCTCCCGTGAAGTAATCCAGTCTAATGTTTTTATTACCTAAATGAACTACTTTACATTTTGCTAGATTAAATTTCATTTGCCACATTTCTGCCCAATTCTGGATTCTATCCAAATCATCCTGAATCACTTTAGTGGACTCTAAACTATTTGCCAAACCCCCCAATTCAGTATCATCTGCAAATTTAACCAGTCTGCTCTCAATATTCCTATCAAGGTCATTAATGTAGATGAGGAACAGTCGGGGTCCCAACACCGATCCCTGGGGGACACCACTCCCCACCATACCTAGCTCAGATGAGATACCACTGACCACCACCCTTTGTGTTCTGTCCTGTAACCAGTTTTGAATCCACTCCAGAATACTTTCTGTAACTCCATTGGAGCTTATTTTAAAAATTAGTCTCTTATGCGGTACTGTATCAAATGCTTTCTGAAAATCCAAGTATATGATGTCAGAAGCCCTGCTCTGGTCAAAAGTCTTGGTAGCCTCTTCAAAAAATTCCAGAGGGTTTGTCAGGCATGACCTTCCCTTACAGAAACAATTGTTGGCTATCCCTCAAGATACTGTTACGTTCAAGAAATAAGTCCAGCTCATCTTTTATGATAGATTCCAATATTTCGCATTTATTGCAAGTTAAACTGACAGGCCTGTAATTTCCTGACTCGGTACGGTCCCCTTTCTCATATATGGTTATTATATTGCCCTTTTTCCAATCATTTGGTATTTCTCCAGTTTCTAAAGACCGTCTGAAGATGGCAGATAGCAGCTTAAAGATGATCTCACTAACTTCCCTGAGCACTCTAGGATATAAGCCATCAGGACCCGCCACCTCATCTGCTAAATAATCTTGAGCATTTAACATGCCCTCTGGCTGAATAAAGACCCCCTCTGAGGTAAAATTCTCAACAAAGTAACTGTTTAAGGCATCCACAATATCCTAGTTATCATAAGCAGTGATCCATTTTTATTCTTTATGCACTTAACCTGCTCTTTGACTTTCCTTTTTCTGCTACAGTACTGAAACAAGCGCTTAGGGTTAGTTTTTGCCCCCTCAGGAATTTGTATTTCATACCGTCTTCTAGCATTCCTCAGCTCTTTTGACCACAGCCTGCATTTTACAGAATTCAGCCTTATTGTTCTTTGTTATCCTTTATGTACATTTTATAAAAAGAATCCTCTTTTCCCTCAAAATGCTATGAATACTTTTGGTCATCCACTGAGGATTCTGCTTTTTCAGCTTACTGTTGGACACCTTTGGAATGAATATGCATTGTGATTCAAGTAAAACCCCCTTAAATATTCCCCCATCTCATTTATAGACTCACAGTCCAGGAGTGTTTCCCATTTTATTTCACTTAGGTATGAGCGCATCCTGTCAAAGTTTGCTTGCCTAAAATTGAAAATTTTTGTTTTTGAATACACCTTTTGAACTTCCCATGAAACATCAAAATTAACAATAGAGTGATCATTTGTCCCAAGTGGCTCCAGTACCTCAACATTGCTAATTCTATCAGGGTCATTACAGAGCACCAAGTCTAAAATTGCCTTCTCTCTTGTAGGTTTATAAACATACTGCACCAAAAAATTATCATTTTTAACATCTAGAAATCCTTACTCCCCCCTACCATGTCCTTTCACCATTTCCCAATCAACAGCAGGATAATTTAAGTCTCCCTTAAGTCCCTCCACCTCTACAAGCTTGCGTAATCTTCTTAAAAAGCATTTCATTGACTGTACTGTCCAAAGCTGGCGGTCAATGGCATACTCCTATGTTTAAACCTGTCTCGAGTTTGCCAAGGAGCCTTACCCAGATATCTTCAAAGGGCAAGGAATGTTCCATTTTGGGAATTTCCTGTACATTTATGTTTTCGTTCACATAGATTGCTATGCCCCCTCCTCGCCTATTACATGTATCCTAGCTAATAACCTTCTATTTTATATTCATCTCTATCCTCTTCACTAAGCCATGTCTCTGTAATCCCAACTATGTCATAGCCCTCACTAATCATAACAGCCTCAAGCTCTGAAAATTTTTTATGCTTCTTGCATTTAAATAAAAACAATTCAGGTTATTACTAATGCTCTTCCTCTTTGATTTCCCATGTGGCCGCTGCTTCAAGCCCCCCACTATGCTTTGTTGCTTTAAAAGTATATCATCACTAGTGCATGTAACGCCGTCAGCTTCCATCGGGGCAGTCTGCATTTCCCCATGTGTAACACTCACTAACCTTCCTCTCCCCCCAAGTCCTAGTTTAAATAATCCTGTGCTACCCTCAATATACGCTGACCCAGTGCAAAGGTTCCCCTCTGGTTCAGGTGCAGCCCGTCAGGCTTGAACAGGTCACCCCTGTCCCAGAAAAAAGTTCCAGTGCCCCATAAACCTGTACCCCTCTTTCCTACACCAGGTTCGTAGCCACGTGTTAAACCTCCAGATAAAATTCTGCTTGCACGTGGTACCAGTAGAATCCCGGAGAACGCTACCATTGAGGATCTGCTCCTAAGCTTCCACGCGAATTCCACAAATTAGTCTTGCAGAACCTCAAACCTACCCTTACCAATGTAATTTGTCCCAACATGGACCATGACAACTGGATCCCTCCCCGCTTTGGCCAGGAGCTTGTCCACAAGCTCCAGGAGGTCTCCTACCAGGGCACCAGGTAAGCAACACACCGTAGGAGACTCCTTGTTGCGCGAACAGACTAAGCTATCTATTCCTCTAAGTATTGAGTCCCAAAGTGCAATACTCAGTCAGGCTGTAACTGTCACTTATGAGAATCGTTCATGCTTTCTTTCCTGAATTATTATATTTTATTTCATTTCTTTAAACATTGATTATATCTTTTTTTTGACTTTTTACCATATTTGAGGTAAAATTGACCCAAATTGCTCACTTCGCATCACACTTTATCTGCAGTGACTGAAATAAATGCCAAACAATTCGCCATTTGTGGGCACACAAAATTCCAAAACTTTATTTCATGGCGAATTCTCATGATCTTGGTGTCGTGGCCTTTTCAAGAGCTTTCAATAGGTCATAAATTCATTAAAATAAATTGCATTTCAATTTTTTTGGTCACATAATGAACCATATTCAACCATCACCAATATCGCCTAATGCTTTATGTAAACAGGTTCTTTTAACAGATTCTTAAATTTGGTTTGCCACTTTACAAATATCTGCAGTATACCTTTGCTAGAGAGTTAACTTTAAGATTTATAAGCTCCTGAATATGGAAAAAAAGAATAATTATAAAAAAAACTTATATGTAAATAAAAATGGATTTTAATATGAAGCCATGGGCGATAGATAAAATAATTTGGTGAGTAGATACACCTCATATGAGGCAATCATCAGAAAAAATATGACGGTCCTAAACCCCTAGCCACATGGTCAAACCAGGAGACAAAATTGGCCCATTTTCGAGCCCTCCAAGGCAAGGGCTTATGTTAAAACTTTTATAATTCATCACCTAACAGTGTTATCCTGGCAGAAATGTACATGTGAATAGATAATGACCCTATAATCACTGCATTATGAGGAAAATATTCTAAGTTGTTCCATATTTTCAGGAGGGCTCCTATAGTTTCACCTTATTTTAGCTCATTTTGGTCAAAAAGCCATTTTTAGCCTCCTATAGAGTGAGAAATGTGTATCCCAGAGGCTATCTGATGCCATAATTGAAAAAATTGGATGCCAATTAGTAAACATTTGCAATATTAGCTTTCTAGAAGAGTCCATTATAAAATTGTAACCCCCTGAAGTAGGAAAAAGATGCGTTTTCACATGTGGCATTTTTAGGGCCAAATTTCAAGGGCCCATAAAATGGACAGCAATGATTCAATCAAAAATCCAGAAAAAAACAAAAAACAAAAAAAAACATCTGGAGATATGGTTTGGTAGTATGTTATGGCAAATTTACACAGAAATTCATCGGGCCAAAAAAAAAAAGAGAAAATTTCCAGGCGGCGGACACCAAACCACGACAATAGCTTATTGACCCATTGGGCCGGTATGCTAAAAAGACTCGAGAGTGCCAAGAAATTCAAGGACTGGACACTAACCCCTCCTTTGGACCAATAAATCAACATTTTTAATCCTCTCACCCACACGCTGAACTTAGGTGTGCCATAGAGTTGGAGAATGTTTCAAAAATCACAGTGTAACCCCTTTAATAAAACATGCAGGCGGTAAAAAAGTTTGGGGTTCGTCTGCTCAAAAGAAGCTAGTGATCTCATAAAATCTATGAGATCGTGGATCAAAAGTAGTATAGCCACATTCTTGTGAGGCACGAATTGCCATCTGGAAAGAAATTGGTCAAAGATTTTCTTTTCAACAAGATAATGATGCTAAACACACTTCTAAGCTTTGCAAGAACCATTTCAGTCAGAAAGAAACATCTGGTGACATAAAAGTTATAAATGGCCTGATCAAAGTCCAGACCTTAATCTGATTCAGCAAATTGTTGTAACATCGAAAGAATCTCTTCTGAATGAACTTAAAACCATATGGAATGGTTTACTGAGCGAGTTTAATGAGAATTTAATGGGAAAATAATGAGAAAAAAAGTGTGAAAAGTATGCCTGATAGATTAAATACTGTAATCACAGCAAAAGGTGGCCACACCAGAGATTGACTTTTTCTATTAAAAAGACATTACTTTAGGTATACAATATATTCACATCTGTTTTCTTATTTTTATCTATATGATCCAAAATTATATGAATACTTGAATAGTTTCTGATTTCTGATTTATGTTCATTTTCGTAAGTGTATAATCATCACTGCACACTACAGTAGCTTACTGAGGCATTGCATGGTTCCACTCATTGACTGTGGTTCCACTTCTTTTAAACTATTTCAATAGCGTTTTCAACAACTTACATGGGGAGAAAAAAAAATTCAGCGACCATATAACAGAAGTCGACGCCAATCCTTGCAAACAATAATTATTTTTATGACCAATCCCTACTGCATACTGAATGTGCATATTTCATTTCTGTCAGGGGTTCCCAGCTTTCTTTCACAAATATGGCAAGGATAATGGGCAAAAATAATGTGGAAAAAAAAGACTACCCAAGGTGTTACTGATCCTGAATCAGGCATAACTTCCTCAAAGAAACATACCGAACGTGATCGGTCATTTTATGAACCGAAATAAGGTCAATTGCCGCATGAAACGCTCTTTTGTTGAGAGCGCGTACAGTGTTGAAAGCACAAAACCGACATTAACCAAGAAAGATTATGACCACAGTTGTGGTACCAATCATCTCTGCGGGTTCAGGGTTTGTTGAGCCGGCTCACTGAAATATAGCCTGTCTGTGTGCCTCCCATTAAGCCGCTGGCGGCACCCCCTGGTGCCACAGGGGGAGATATCCCTGATCCAGAATCAGTAATGCTCCAGGTTAATGTTCCTCAGGGAACGTTCTGCGTGCGATCAGTCATTTTGTGAGCGGATATAGCGTCAATTGACGCATGTAAGGCTTTTTTGTTGAGAGCGCATACAGTGTTGAAACCACAAAAAGGAGATTAACAAAGAAAGATTACAACCGCCGTTGTGGTACCAATTTTCTCTGATTGCGAGTTTAGGGTTTGTTGAGCCGGCTCACTCAAATATAGCCTATGTTGAACTTGTTTGGTAGTAAACCCCCCAGGAGATACGAGTGACAAACGCCCGGCCAGCCAGCGAGCTAATCGTCGGTCAACCAATCGTTGAAGTTCTTCCCCGCCTGCCGACCAATCGCTGAACTTCTTCCCCCGTCGGCCAGCCAATCATTGAACTTGATCACTCAGGCAGTCAGTCAGTCACTCAAATACTCAGCGACATTCGCGTTTATAGGGGTCTTGCCGCTATTCGCGGCCCAGCCCAATAAATACACATAGGGCCTGATTTCCTATGACCGCAAAGACAAGCAAAAACAGAAACAAGGCAAGTACCCTGGCCAATCATGGGCAATGTTATTGCTTTTGCACTGGCAAAAAGATTTTGCATGTGCTGAAGGCAAATCAGGCCCTTAGTCTTATGTTTGCAAAGTAGCTTTTACATGAATTTCCTTTCATTAAATTTTTGCTTTTTAGAAAAATATTTACAAGTTACTTCATTTAAACATTCTACTTGCCACACTTAATCTACATTACTTCCTGTTTTTGAAAAGAAATTAGAGCAGATATACACAAATCAGGCCCTCGAATCCAAATCTGCCCACGGTTTTCTTCCCTCCCAGGTAATTAATTGAGCAATTAGCGCAACAGATTGGCCAGACTGTCTTCACACCTCACAGGTAAATTGAGAGTGGAAAAACAGCCGGTCCTGGCCCTGGAGGCCCATGATGTGAAGAACAGGGGATTAGAAAGTAATAAGCTCAGATGCTCAGGAGATAAACTCTGTCACTCTACCTTTCAGCCAAGTGAAGTGAGCACAAAAACATGCAATATAGGAACACTCCTGTGTGGCTGTGTGCGAATGTTTGGTGGTTGGTCGGAGGGGCCGTAGGCGCATACTGGCAGCCACGCTTCCGTCAGCCTGCATAGGGCAGCTGTGGCTACAAAAAACGTAGTTTACCACCATCAGAGCGTGAATGTGAGAGTGAATGAATAATGTATCCCATTGTGAAGCGTCTTTGAGTGCCCAGAAAAGCGCTGTATAAAACTGATGCATTATTATTATCATCATTATCATCAGTGTTTCCCCTACATTCATTCGAGCGCCGCTGATGAAATTTTACATGATCATTAGTATCAATGCACAACTAATGATGTTTACTCGCACTGTGTGAGTGCAACATCACACAATGTTATTTTGGACCTGTTTTGACCCAGATAGCAAGCACCTCCACTTCGGATCTGCCTCGGCTCTGTGCCGACTTCAGCTAATCCGGCTCCGAGCCGGGGCAGATCCAGAGCCGAGGTGCTTGCTATCTGGGGAGTCATCAACGAGCGCATCAAATCCTGTTGGACCCTTTTAAGACATCAACGTAAAAGGTAACGTTCGAGCTTATACACAGCCTGTATAGCGAGTAGCGCAGGTAACGTAACGTGAATGTAACAGCGTAGCTCCTTCGGGCAGTTAGCGGGAAGAGAAAGTGACGGTGATAGCAAGCGGAGCAGCAGCGATTCAGAAAGATTGAGAAAATGTACAGTTTGTCAGTTAATAAATTATAATAATAAATGACTTCTCAGGCCGACAGTCTTATGCCATGCAGTGGCGTGCTGTCAGATGACAGGAAGGCCTTCAGTAACATCACCCTTTCCCACATAATTGCTCTTAAACTGTTTGCGATCAGGTTTTCCTGATTAACAATCAGTTTATTAACTGAACAGCCACCACCAATGCATGACACATAATGATTGACAAAGCGATTACCTATAGGCTATGTTGATATAACTGATGTGACTCCGCAAGGATGACAATCTGCAAAAAATCCAGAACTTTCGCTGACTTTGCGGCAATTATTTTCGTGATCATCCGTCAGCTGTGCGTCGTACCTAACAACGCACTTTAGCTGTCACTACATTCAAACTATAGAACCGCTTCTCATGGCTTATTGCTTAATGAACCTCGCAAACTAATTTACGCAAATCCATAAATTATAAAGCCGTTGGCAATTGATATTCTGATGTGCGGAAGTAAACACTGTATATATTCGTAGTGCAATGTATAACAAAGCTTTCAAAATAAATTAGATTCTCGTCGGTTCCACCAATCAGTCTGAGCAACTGTTTCTAATCAGGGAGGTAAACTGTGAGATTTGTCTGTCATTAAGAAGTGAAAGGTGAGGTAATTGCCGGCCCTGTGTTTCTGCTGATGGACCCTTACTGCATATTAGCCGTATTTATATCGTTAAATCTGTTTATACCGCCATATTTATACCGTTAATTCGGTTTATACTACACTTGCCATATAAACAAATATCTTTGCCACTGTCTTTTCTTTGATATATTTTAGCTTGTATATATTTATTTTTCTACCTATTGATAGTTAAATGATATTTCAATTTTCAGATGAGTCTGATAAACTGTGTGGTTAGGAAGAGAAAGGAGGATGGTGACCACGGAGGAGCTGAAGTTAGTAAAGTAAATTATGGATGCAAACTAGTCACCTTTAAGATAGTTTCTTTTGGATTTTAATGTACTACTGTTTATATATGATTATGTAAGTGAAAGTGCTGGTTACTTACAACATGTTGCTGAAGTTGTGAAGTGTGACATAGAAAAGAAGATCAGCAGTGCAGGTGTGAGAAGAAAGAGAAGCAGGAGGTCATGAGCAGGGAGAGGAGCGAAGACAGGAGCAGGGAGAGATGAAGGAGAGGAGCAGAGATTATTTTTATTTTCATCAGATAAATGCCAAAAGCTGTAAATTGAGACACAATATAAATGTTATACTCCTATCTATAAGGATTCCAAGGTCATTTAATTTGAAACTTTTCTCGCACATGAATACGGGTCAACGTCGCATCCTCATGGAGACGGACACAGTTGCACCACTGCTGAAAAAAATTCTAGGGGAAACACTGATTATTATTATCCCCCGCCAACACGAAGTGGGAGGAGGATATAGGTATGACCTCCGTCTGTCAGTCCGTCCGTGTGTGCATCCGTCTGCCCGTCCCAGAGAAAGGGGACAACTTTTCTCAGAAACTATTACAGATAGGACAACAAAATTTGGTGTGTAGCTTCAGACCATAAAGGGCTTGATGGAGTTCGAAAATAAGAAGCACACGATTGGCGGGGGATGATGTAGACCATGTCGACTTGTTATTATTACATTAAACAACAAAACTTAGGCAAGCAAACAACGTTAGTCTGTTACAAGGCAGACATGTTAATAAGTGACAAGCAGTCATTAGAAATTATGGCCCAATCCTGAAGCCATTGAATACTGAAATCTTGTTGTTGTGCGGACAAGCATTCAATGAAAAGCAAGCAGTAGAAAAAGTGTTAGTGCAGGTAATTGTTTCGTTCCTGTAACAAAACACCCATTTACATTTAATAACATATTGCGACTGGAAGATAACAGTTTGGGGTGACTGCCCCCATTTGGGGGGGGGGGGAACATTTATCTGCTTTTGGTTTAATGAAGAAATTGTGTATTTTATGTTCCTTGTCTAATAAAGGGCCGCAAAGCCACCCTTTTCTGACTGTCTTTCTGTGTTCCTATTAGTTCGCAATGTCGTGCTGCACTTAGGGCTTTGCGATATGGACAAAATCAAATATCGCCATATTTTTGATAGAATGCCATGATATAAAGATATTGTACTGGTATTGTTGGGATAATGGTCGGTGCTCTTACAAAATATTTACAATATGTGATTTTTGATGAAGTCATTAATAATGTGCATATAAATGTACAAGCAGGTACAGGGAACAGCTCCAACAACCTAATTAGTGCAGAAAACTGCACCCCTTTAATGTAGCCTTCAAAACCTTAAAAGTCTACACTGAGGCCATATCACTACATATATTCACTGGTCGATTTAGCACTTGTAGAGCTGTGCTGCGTTTGAACTTGAGCATATAGGCGCAAGGACTCTCAGTCATAAACCGGTTTTGAAAACAACAGTTGAATATTTAGCGGTTAATTATCGTGAAAATACAAAAAACAAAGCATTTAAGCGATTATAGGCTACTGCTGAGGTCTTCCAGTGCATAACATAATAGCAAGCGGACTCTCAGATAGACTGGCTAAAACAATAGCAAGCACAGATTTACCCACAAACAGCTTTTATGACAAAATATCAAAGGTAAGAATTTTTTTTGCTCATCTCTGTAGCGTTTAAAGTGTATGCCTGCTGTTCTTTGAGTATGGTAACAATTTAAAATGACAAGGCTTATATCGTTGGAATTTGTGGACTGTCCTTTTTCATTTGAGGTATCATTTGTAAGCATAGCACAAATTCAGCAGAAATGCTTGCGATAGAGCTCTGATCTTATTTTATTTAATGTTTTGCTAGATGCTTATTTACTTGCTTGGGACTTGAATTGTGTTCGGTTTTGGTAAAAACGGTCATCAGCAACTTCTCGCCGAGTTTCTTCGCTTAAAGAGGATATGGCGCATGACAAGGTTGCTATTAGGAAACATGCTGTATTTATTATATAAATTCATTGCCACCGGGGGGCGTTCGGGCAAAGGTTAATATTTGTAAAGAATATATATTTAACACCAATTTCTTTAAATCTTCACTTTAAAAGCAATTTTTATTGCAATAAAACCGTTGACTTGCTTGTGAACTTCTGGTACGTGAAGCAGCTTTTCCAGAAGTGCGCCGAGCAAAGAACTGAATGTTTTGTTGGTTTGTGTCCACGGTCAATTCTTCATAATTTAACAAGCCACTCTTTCAAAAGGGCTTCACTATTTTGTGGAAATTGATGGAAACTTATTTTGCCTTCTTTTCCAGACGACTGAATGGCATTATTATTGGTGCAAGCAACAGCAGCGCAAGATTTCCTCATATTCACAATGCTGCAATCAACCTTTGTGTACATTTTGCTTCGGGGATCACGTGACCACTACGTGGCGATAAAATGCATCGTTTTGATGGTACCGACGTTGCCCAACTGTACTCCCTCCTCTGTACCCATGCTATCACGAGGAGAGCGAATGACTTTGGAACCGGATTAACCCACAAACGGAGGTTAACACTGCCAGTGTTCACCCAGGCATCCGGTTCATAGCCCCAAGTACAAAATCACTGTACTTGATGGTTGAGCGCAGAAGTCGCACGGCTGATCGCATAAAGTTGATTAGTAGACTTCATTTACGTTACGTTTATAATATGAGACGTAAAACGTTTCTCAAACGTAAATTTTTTGCGTTAGTGGAGCATAAATACCCGTAGACCATCACTTACTCAGCTGAGCAGGAACGACTCCAATCTCAGCTCTTATTAGCTAGCGACCTGCATAGTTTCGTTTTCCTACTAGAGTAACTTGACGCAATTTAAGGCTGATCTTGTAATTATGCGAAAGACAAGACGTCGCCATTCCCCAGACTGCATTGATGTTACTGGCAAGTTTAAATCCAACATTAACGTTACAGCTACGTCAGCCAATAATTTCCAAACAGAGAAGACTGAAAAGAACCACGTTGAGTGGTTTGCCAGCTAGGAATGAAGTAATTTCCAAAATATGCCGAGAGAAAAAAAATCAATGGTTTCTTATAATGTTACGATAGCCCTTAGAAGAATGATCTAAATAGCTATATTTCCAAAAGAATTGCCCTCGGTTGCGAGCGACAAAGTATCAGTTAAATTGTGCAAAGCATTTTCTTGCGCACTAACGTTAGCACTTCAAACCTGTTGATGGAGGGTAAGTTACTGTTCGCTCCGAAGCCAACGTCATTCATGATACAACGTATTAATTAGCTAGATAGCTAGCTAACATCAGCTTTGGTTCGACACCATGAACTTCATTGATGATGTGCCTACTCTTGCCAGAAAGATAAAACGTAACAAGTTAATTAGCCAGGCGAGTTAGCCGATTAACTCAGTATGTTCAGAACAAGAAGCGAGGCAGTCATAATTACCTGATTCATTCAACACATTATCTGGCTAGTGAGCCAAGTTAGTTCGCTAGCCAGATAACCCACCATCAAACACGGGTATCTTACCCAGCTTGCCACGGAAAAGGCCCCAAGAACAGCACCCATCGTTCACCTCAGTGGAGGATTAGCGATGTGTTTTCTCGATAGCTGGATAATTTTCGTTCTCAACTGATCAGTTCCTCGCGTTTGGCTTCCTAGAGATTCTATCCCTGAACCAAAGGTTTTTGTCTTTCGGTTTTGATCGAATACAATCTCTGAAACACGTAACAGCTCTGATGTTCAGGTAACCGTCACTATAAACTTCACTGTGATTGACTACAAGTGTCAACACTCAGCGAGTGCGACAAACCTCAGCTTCTGAAACCGCGCAGCTGCGTCAGGAGCGCGGTGATGTCATCGAAACATGGTGCTGTAGCCTCTTCTGCTGGACCACACACACACACACACACACGCACGTTACGAATAGACTTTTGTAGGTATTATAGCACACACTATTGGCGTCACTGTTTCTTGTAGCAGCTATTATTTAAAATATTACGGCACTGCCTCAAACACCTGAAGTTAGACTTTTTACCCGAAGCCAATTGGGTATTGCGAATACCCTGCGTCCGTGTGTGTAGAGAATAACTCCTTTCCTGTTAATCTCAGGGTCATGAAATTCGCAGGGACATTCTATGTAAACACTGTTTCCTGGATTACATCCACTATTTTTGTTGTAGCCGCGTAAAATTTACTGAGTGCTCTGGATAATCCGCTTCGGGTATTGCGAAGACCTTGCGCCGGTCTGTGTAGACAATAACTCCTTTCCTATTAATCTCAGGGTAATGAAATTCATAGTGACTGTTCTTGGGACTTATTGCTTGGACGAGTTTGAAGATCGGTAACCTTGACCTACTGTAAGGAGTCAAAAGCTCACATTCTTAGTAAACACCGTTTCCTTAATTACATCCACTATTTTTGTTGTAGCTACATAGAATTTGCAGCGTGTATGTTCTGGAAAGTCAGATTGCTGAACATTAAAGGTGGATGACCTTCACCTGGTTAATGGGGTCAAAAGGTCACATTGTTTCTGAACAGTGTTACTTTCATTACGTCTTTGCACTACCATGACATTTTTTTGGTGTTGCTGTGTCAAATTCATACGGTGTATGTTGTGGTATTCATTCAGACATATTTTCATATCATGAGGTTCCCCCCTACCCAAGCAATTTGGAGAGAGACAGATTTTTCTGACAATTAGGCTTTAATGTGGCATGTTGATAAAGCAGAGTTCTTTTTGCCCCAGAAGAACTCACATCTTGCCTTTCACACCCAGTTTTTATACCTTCATCACAGAAAATATCTTCCAAATAAGGTCTTTCCGCTTTCTTGCCTTTCACCCTCAATTTTTATACCTTCATCACAGGAATGTTTTCAGTAACAACTAATTATTTCACTAAACAAATATTGATCAAAACTACAAAAAACAAATACATCACTTGACTATGTTTTTGAATCATCTAAACAGCAGCGGCGGCTCGTCGGCCTTTACAAAGGGAAGCCAGAACCTCGCCCTTTAAAGCTTAATGACTTCAACATTTAGTAGTTCACTTTTCTTTATCAGCAGTTGCTCATACGAATTGGTTGAAGAACAATCAAATTTATTTTCGATAACAAATGACGACGCAAATTATCAACACGTCTTTATAAAGTAGTTTGCGAGGCTTCTTTCACAAGAAGCCACGACAGTCAATTTTCTACAATCTTAATATAGAAGAAAAGAATGCGATGTTGCACAGCTTATTGCTTAATGAGCCTCACTAATCAATTTGCGCATATATGCCGTTTCGTGTGCTTCTTGAGCGCGGAATTTATAGCTTAGGCCTATGGTAATTTATGTCGTAATTTATGTGTGAAAGAAAACCCCTCATAATTTCGTGGTGCAATGTATAACAATGCTATTGAAAATAAATTTGACTCAACTGACTGTTCTTCTAACAATTCGTATGAGCAACTGCTGATCAAGAAAAGTAAACTGCGAAAGGTTTCAGTCATTCAGCTTTGAAGGGCGAGGTTTTGGCTTAACTCTGTTACGGCCGACGACCCTCCACTGTTTAAATGAATGATTGAAAACAGGTGATGAACAATCATTAACATTAAGGGATTGTTTGGGCTTCCCCTGTTGCCAATTCACGAGCCACCACTGCCGAATTTTCTATTTCATGAAAGAAAGAATGCAATTCGCTCTTTTGTTGCTTCCTCCTAGCAAAGTCATTATAATCTTATTATGTCAAGTTTGACCTTCAAAGGTCACCAACAGTCAAGTTGAATGTCACCAAATGAAAGTTCATATGTGACTTCCAATGTCTGTAACACAAACCTAGGCTCCATCTGTGACCTTTTCAGTGACAGAAGTCATTGAATTTTCTCTTGGTCAAGTTTGACCTTCAAAAGTCAATATGAATCTTACAAAATGTTCATATACTCAGCAACAAAAGTTTCTGTGACACCAATATTGTTAATTATTTTTCATGACGCTATTATGAAATTGTCATACATGGTGATATCAGACTGAAACAGTACACGTAAACACAACATTGAAATGGAAATCATGAAAATGCGAGAAAATGACTTTGCACGTGAAAATGTGCGTAAGTCATGCTTGTGGATGGCAATAAAAGAGGAGAATTTTTGGAATGTTCACATTGTGCCTGATGAACGACGAAAGCATCACTTATCGAAAACACAGCCATTTCGGATCAGGAACTCTACCCTCTAAATGCCAAGACTGTCTGAAAATGATCGGTGGAGGGCCATTGGGATGATTGAATCCGGAACCTCGCAGAGGGAAGTTGCTCATCGCCTGAATGTCCACCGAAACACCATTTGGAACTTATGGCAGCGTCATCAGCAGACAAGACATGTCAGAGACCGTCCTCGCAGCGGCCGTCCACGAGTAACCACTCCCAGACAGGACAACTGGATTCGAACAACCCATCTCCGAAATCGATTCCAACCTGCAACCATAACTGCAAGAACGATACCTGGTTTGAGGCGACTGTCTGCACAGACAATCCGTCGCCGTCTCCGTCATTTTGGCATTGTCCCACGTCGGCCAGCAAGACGTCCAATACTCACAGTACAACACCGACGACTGCGTCTACAGTGGGCACAACAACATCGACGGTGGATCCAACGTCAGTGGGATCTTGTACTCTTCACTGATGAATCAAGATTCATGCTTAACCGATGTGATGGTCGTTTACGTGTATACTGTCGACGTGGAGAACGTTATGCCAACAACTGTGTTCAGGAATTTGATCGTTTTGGAGGTGGTAGTGTCATGATTTGGGGAGGGATCACGGCTAGAAACAGAACAGATTTGCTTGTTATTGATGGAAATCTGACAGGTCAAAGATATCGCGATGAAGTGCTACGGCCATTGGTGGTACCGTTTTTGATGCAACATGGTCCCGGAATAACGCTGCAACATGATAACGCCAGACCACACGTTGCAAGGATTGTACAGCAGTATCTGATGCAACAACATGTCAATGTCCTGCCATGGCCAGCCAGATCCCCAGACATGTCCCCAATCGAGCATCTTTGGGACGAGATGGATCGACGTTTGCGGCGGTTGGATAACCCGCCAGCTACACTCCAGGAATTGCGACAACGTCTACGTCAGATTTGGAATGACATCCCACAGCAATTTCTGGCACATCTGATTTGGTCCATGCGCCGGAGATGCGTTGCTTGCATCATGGCACGAGGAAGTCACACCCGGTATTGAAGTGTGAAGGTCACAATTGGTTAGACGTCAGACAAGTGCTTCATGACGCATGAAAATGACATTTTTCGTTTTGAGTGACGTTGGCACTGAAAAGTCAGTGTTTCTCCTGTTAAATAAACATATTGATTGCATTGAGATCTTTGCGTGTCATTTATAACATACACATAAATGGTGTCACAGAAACTTTTGTTGCTGAGTATATATGACTTATATACATCTCCAATACAAACCAACACACAATCTGTAATGATTTTGCTGATACAAGTCATTGAAATTTCACCATATAGTTTGACCGTTGAAAGTCATTGGAGGTCAAGTTCAAGGTCACCAAATGAAGTTTCATGCATGACTTTCTATATACCCACAATCCAAACCTAAGCTACATCTATAATAGTTTTGATGAAAGAAGTCATTGAAATTTTGCTATGTGAAGTTTGATCTTCAAAATGTCACCCAAGGTCAAGTTCAAGGCCACAAAAAATTCATATATGACTTCCTATACGTGTTTAAAACACACATTCCAAATCTTCAATATTTTAAAGCTTAGAAGCCTTCGAAAATTGTAACATTTTGCTTTGACCTCAAGTTCGACCTTTCAAGGTCACCTTAGGTCAACTTAAACACAGCCAATATATAGGTCATGCTTGACTTCCTATTTGTTGATAATACAAACTTAATCTCGATCCGCAACCATTTTGCTTCCACAGGCCATTTTGCCCATTCTCTGTAAGGCCCAATGTTAAAGTACAGCGCCCCCACTAGACCAACTACCATCGATTCAATCAAAATGGCTCTCGCATGGTGCATAAAGTGCATTAAGATGAGTTCATTGCCAGATTTAGAAAAAAAGGTTATGACAGTTTTTGAGAAATAATTTTTTGAAATTTCAAGTCCTTTCATAAAGCATTGTTAATATTTTCCTTGACCGAAAATTTGACCTTTCAAAGTCATCTGAGGTCACTTTTAACCTAGCCAAAGTCAAGGTCATATTTGGCTTCCTATATGTCGATAATAAAAACTTAATTTCTTTTGCAACCATTTGGCCTCCACAGGCCATCTTGCATAAAGTACAGCGCCTCCACTAAATCCACTTCTGTAGGTTCAATCAAAATTGCGCTCGCACTGTACATTGATGGTACCAAGAAAAGTTGATTGCCTGATTTAGAAAAAAATTCATCACGCAGTTTTTGAGAAATAATTTAAAATTTCTCAGTCCTATCTTTAACAATGGGGCCAAAATTTCAAGGCCTCATAACACGGAGAAAAATCATTTAATCAAAAATCTGAAAAAAATGACTGCCACCAGAGCAGTTTCTCTTGTTTTTATTGATGATATAAGTGGTCCAGACCAGGAATCAAGTGCTGAGGCAGAGTACAATCCAACAGGATTAATGACAGCAATGCAGTATAACTGGGGTCAAAGCCCCAACAGAAGAGTGTACAGTTCAGCTCAGATGTCGTGGAAGTAGCAGGGCATTGCTAATTGCAAGCCAGCGGGTATCTGAGTTGATAGCCATGTGGAGTGCACACTTTGTCAGAGCTGAGCTGCCCACAAAAAGGATGGAGAAGTTTGAGGGTAACTTGGTTCTAATCCTAATGGCCATAGAAGTATTGGGAGTTTGTTCCTAACAAACTGGACAGAGGAAGAGACGTTAAAAGGATCAACAAGAATGTGGTTCCAATCCTGGATGTTGAATTGGGCTTGGTAGCTTGTTCCTACTAAACAGGACAAAGGAGCTGAACTCAGTTAACAGGTGTCCCCACTCTGGACCTTGAGTAGGCTTAGAAGCTTGTTCGAATTGAATAATTAAAGAGGAAAGCTTCAACAAATTATCGCATTTAAGTTTATGTTTCAGTTAGCAAAGACAATGAGTTTCCACTAGGAATACTGACTGGTTCTTAACATGAATAGCAACTTACAATTCAGCAACTTCCAACTAAAAGCAGGGGGTTTAAATACGTAAATCAATTAAATGAGGCATACTTCAAATGGACACGCAAGATGCTGAATGGGATAAGAAATAGAAGGCATTCACACAAGGGTTGTGACGGATATGACAGCTGACAAAAGCAGCAGCCGGAATTCTGAATCTACTGGGTGATGTTTTTTGTACAGATTCAGCCAAATTCTTCAAATCCATAGGAAGGTGCCTCACATTAAAGATGAGAAACATTTGGCAAAACCAACCCAAGACTTTTTTGAAGTGAATAAGTGGAATCTTCAACTTAGTTAGATGTGGATCAGGTGATTAATGTAGCCTGAGTCTGCATTTGCTGATGATTGAAGAAAAGATGCCCCAAGAAGAAGCAGGAACTCAGGGCGGAAGCAGTGTAGGCCTGGTAGAACATCAGCATGAAAAAAAACTGCTGATGTCATCAATGGGTTCCAGACTACATGTACTCACTGAATGCAACACATTTGCAACCAAGAATTAGAAATGAAAATGTACGTCATTTTGTCCAAATATTTTTGAGCCCCTAAAAGGAGGGGTAAATAAAAATGGTTATAAATCCTGCACATTTTTTTTTTTTGAGAATTCTTCAATTAAAGTTGAGTCTCTACACTTCAAGCACATCTTGAATGTCTTATTTCAAATCCACTGTGGTGGTGTACAAAGCCATCGTCATCAGCCACTTAGTTATGGACCTGTATCTGCAGTACATACAACTGTTTACATGAAATTTAAGAAAAACTGGGCATGACCCTTAAGATTTGATTGCTGTACCTTTCCCGCACACAGCCACAAACAGCTTGGTGAAGTTGCATACCAGGACAAGCTAAAAAAGGCTAAAGCCTGACACCACAGACATGATGGACAGCTTCTATTAAGTTTGTCAGTAAAAACCTTGGTAAATTAGTAAATTATCTTCAATTCATCTATTGGTAGTCAGTTTAAATAATCATTTTAAGTGACAATAATGACAGATAGGTGCAACTTAAAAACCACAAAAAAGCAGAACAAGTCCCCAAAAGATCAGTCTTAGACTGCAAATCTGCATTGCTATTGCTTATTTTGCTAAATAAGATGCAAGTATTTCCAATGAAGCGAGACACTCGTTTCAACATTTCAGAAGAGGGGTGAGATAATTTCCCCTCGTCAAGCAAATAATTTCAATTTGGGAGTGTGAGAGAGAAAAACATATTTGGCAGGTTTTATGTATAAATTAACAATAATCCTGGACTAAAATGAGTTTTGTATGAAATATCTCCATTAAAAATGAAATTAGGCAAGGATTGAATCTGCAAAACTACAAAACCCAAAACCAGAGAAGTTGGCACGTTGTGTAAATCGTAAATAAAAACAGAATACAATGATTTGCAAATCCTTTTCAACCTATATTCAATTGAATACACTGCAAAGACAAGTTACTTAATGTTCGAACTGGTAAACTTTGTAATTTTTTGCAAATATTAGCTCATTTGGAATTTGATGCCTGCAACATGTTTCAAAAAAGCTGGCACAAGTGGCAAATAAGACAGAGAGTTGAGGAATGCTCATCAAACACTTATTTGGAACATCCCACAGGTGAACGGGCAAATTGGGAACAGGTGGGTGCCATGATTGGGTATAAAAGCAGCTTCCCTGAATTGCTCAGTCATTCACAAACAAGGATGGGGTTAAGGTCACCACTTAGTGAACAAATGCGTGAGCCGATTGTCGAACAGTTTAAAAACAACATTCCTCAACGAGCTATTGCAAGAAATTTAGGGATTTCATCATCTACGGTCCGTAATATCGTCAAAAGGTTCAGAGAATCTGGAGAAATCACTGCACGTAAGTGACAAGGCCGAAAACCAACATTGAATGCCCGTGACCTTCGATCCCTCAGGCAGGACTGCATCAAAAACCGACATCAGTGTGTAAAGGACATCACCACATGGGCTCAGGAACACTTCAGAAAACCACAGTCAGTAACTACAGTTTGTCGCTACATCTGCAAGTGCAAGTTAAAACTCTACAATGCAAAGCGAAAGCCATTTATCAACAGCACCCAGACATGCCGCCGGCTTCGCTGGGCCCAAGCTCATCTAAGATGGACTGATGCAAAGTGGAAAAGTGTTCTGTGGTCTGACGAGTCCACATTTCAAATTGTTTTTGGAAACTGTGGACGTCGTGTCCTCCGGACCAAAGAGGAAAAGAACCATCCGGACTGTTATAGGCGCAAAGTTCAAAAGCCAGCATCTGTGATGGTATGGGGGTGTATTAGTGCCTAAGGCATGGGCAACTTACACATATGTGAAGGGACCATTAATGCTGAAAGGTACATACAGGTTTTGGAGCAACATATGTTGCCATCCAAGCAACGTCTTTTTCATGGACGCCTCTGCTTATTTCAGCAAGACAATGCCAAGCCACATTCTGCACGTGTTACAACAGCATGGCTCTGTCGTAAAAGAGTGCGGGTACTAGATTGGCCTGCCTGTAGTTCAGACCTGTCTCCCATTGAAAATGTGTGGCGCATTATGAAGCGTAAAACACGACAAGGGAGACCCCTGACTGTTGAACAACTTAAGCTGTACATCAAGCAAGAATGGGAAAGAGTTCCACCTGAAAAGCTTCAAAAATTGGTCTCTTCAGTTCCCAAATGTTTACGGAGTGTCGTTAAAAGGAAAGTCGATGTAACACAGTGGTAAAAAGGCTCCTGTGCCAACTTTTTTGCAATGTGTTGCTGCCTTTAAATTCTAAGTTAATGATTATTTGCAAAAAAAAAGTTTCTCAGTTTGAACATAAAACATCTTGTCTTTGCAGTGTATTCAATTGAATACAAGTTGAAAAGGATTTGCAAATCATTGTATTCTGTTTTAATCTACGACTTACATAATGTGCCAACTCCACTGGTTTTGGGTTTTGTAGCTCAGAGTCCAGTAAAATTACTAAAACATTAAAGAAAAGCTTTTTTAGCAGTATATTATCTGTGGGACACTGACAGTACCCTTAAATTAGACCCAAGCCCTGAGCAACACAAGGTGGCTCATGTCTGCTCTTTGGTCTGATGTTTCCACAAAGCTCCAGAATCTGCTGAATATTCTTGATGAGTCTCTCCCACGGTCAGGTGCTGCAGCAGGCCTGGAAGACAGCTCTCACTCCTGGTCAGCAGCTTGCAGGAGTGTCCACATTTACAAACAAGTCTGGAGGAGTTGGCATGTGTTTTTACCCTCTAGAAATAGAAGATAACAGACAAAATACAAAAAAAACTTATTACCATGGAAAAAATGTTTGGCCCATCTATATTTCACAAAAATGACTGCATCCACCCATTTTCATTATTTAACATTTAAGACTCTCCACAACCCAATCACACTACTACTTGTGCTTGCTATTTGTTTTCACTTCAAGAAGGAATGAAACAGTTATATTAGGGTGAAGTCAGGTAATTTGGGACCTTTGGGTCGATTGCCTAGAAATAATCCAGAGCAGTTCTCTTTAGAACTTGTTATGGACCTCTGCTATATTTCTATGAAGAAAACATGTTGCCAAGTAAAATACATTAGAAGCTTTGGACCTTCAAACACACCAAGAACCCCACCCTCACTCCGATGACATTTTCATGTAATTGGGACAGCTAGTAAGCTAAAATGGAACATTTTGATACTCTTTCAAACTATATCTACCTTCCCTTAACAATGTCATGTCCGTGCCTGACTGCCCGGTGACCGCGCCCTTCTCATCCAATTGCTCTTCATTTGCTCGTTCAAACTCTCCAGAGTACTGATTACCTGCACTTCCTCAGATTCCTCTTTAAACTCCCTACCCGTCTCAGATGGTCACTGGGTGTCGTCAAAAACAATCCTGTGTTGGGTGCCCCAGTGGCACATCGGTGTAAGCCTGCGAACCATAAAAGGTGTGTCCATCCCGCAGCAACCTGGGTTTGAGTCCCGCTCGGGTCATTTGCCCATTCTTTTCCAAGTTTGCAGTCTCTCACCACTATATACTGAAACTATCTAATAAAGGAAAAAATCCCCCAAAAAAGTAGTCTTTAAAAAAACAGTCCTGTGTTTCTCAGCTCCAGTGTCCCTCTTTAACGGTTCTACTTGTGAGATAATATTTTGGACTTTGACCGGTTTTAGGCGTTTTGTTTGGACTTTGTGTTTTTGCGGATTTGGTTCTTCTTAGAATCTCCTTTGTTCTCTCTAAAGTTAAGTTTTGGATTTAGAACATTTCTTTGTGCTTTGAGTTTTGTTTAGTTTGATTTCTGTCATTGAATATCTTCTGAGCATTTCTGCTTTTCCTTTTGTTACCATTATCGATCTTCTGAGCGTTTGTTATTTTACTATCTCCTGTGCTTTTGCCTTTTGTATTTACAGCGCCCTCCATAATTATTGGCACCCCTGGTTAAAAATTGAATTTATTTTAAGGCTTTTCTTATTGCAGAAGCATACACTCACAGAAAAATGTAACCTTCAACTCAAGTGAATTTTAAGGGAAAAAAATCCCTGACTAAGAAATAATTATTTTTCATAAAATCGTCTGTTCCACAAATATTGGCACCCCTACCAATTCCAAGAAAATAAATGTAATTGATCAACTTTGTAAGCTACTGTAGAAATGACAGAAATACTTCAGAGTATCTAGGATGATTAAATTAGTAATTCATCACTTCCTGTTCCCCTGGGGTATAAATATGACGTGACACAGAGGCCATTTCTCTTATCCACTCTTGAACATGGGAAAAACAAAGGAACACACCATTAAAGTCAAGCAATGGCTACAAGAAAATAGCCACTCGCCTGAACCTGCCCATATCTACAGTCAGAGGAATCATTAAGAAGTTTAAAACAACTGGAACAGTGGTAAACAAGCCTGGACAAGGACACAAGGTTATTTTTCCACCACGCACAGTGAGGAGGATGGTAAGAGGAATAAAAAGTTCTCCAAAGCTCACTGTTAAAGAATTGCAACAAATGGTAGCATCTTGGGGTCACAAAGTCTCCGAAACAACCATCAGGCGCCATCTACATGCCAACAAGCCGTTTGGAAGGCATGCACGGAAAAAACCTTTTCTCACAATCATAAACGCAAACGTCTGGAGTTCACTAAGCGGTACTGGGACTTCATCTGGGACTGTGTGCTTTGGTCAGATGAGACCAAGATAGTGTTTGTTGCCAAAACGCTCTAAGTGGGTCTGGCGGAACACAAAAGATGAGTATGCAGAAAGCACCTCATGCCCACTGTGAAGTACGGGGGAGGATCGGTGATGCTGTGGGCCTGTTTCTCTTCCAGAGGCCCTGGGAAACTTGTTAGGGTGCATGGCATTATAAACGCTTTGAAATACCAGGACATTTTAAATCAAAATCTGGTGGCCTCTGCCCAAAAGTTGAAGATGGGTCGTCACTGGGTCTTTCAGCGAGATAATGACCACAAACATGTGGCCAAATCTACACAGAAATGGTTCACCAGACCCAGAATCAAGCTCCTCCCATGGCCATCTCAGTCCACAGACCTCAACCCCACTGAAAACCTGCGGAGTGAGCTGAAGAGGAGAGTGCAGAGGAGAGGACCCAGGTTGCTGGATGATTTAGAGAGATTGTGCAAAGAGGAATGGTGGAAGATCCCTCTTTCTGCATCCCATCTTTCTCCCATCTTGTGAAACATTATAGGAGAAAATTAGGTGCTGTTTTGTTGGCAAAAGGGGGTTACACAAAGTATTAACATCAGGGGCTGCTAATAATTGTGGCACACATGATTTGATGTAAAAGAATTATTTCTTAATGTGGGATTTTTTTCCCCCCACTGAATAAATGCACTTGAATTAAAGGTTGGATTTTTCTCTTTTTTTTCCATTGTGGTCCTATATTATTTAGAAAAAACAAACAGAATTTATTAGAAGCTAAAGAACACATCTTAATCAGGGGTACCAATAATTATTGAGGGCGCTGTAGTTTCTCTCTGTATTTATTGACCTGTCCCTGTGCACTAACTTCTGGTTTTGTTTACCCCTGTGGTGTACCCTGACAATCTGGATGTGTGAGCGTGTGTGTGCGTGCGTGCGTGTCTGAGCAGGGAAGAGAGATATGCAAGTGGACATACATGTACAAATGCTTGCATTGTGAGTGCATTTGTGTGTGATATGCAGACATGTGCTTCCATGTTTGTGGCTATGCTTGGGCTGATGTGGCTGACATGGACTCTTTGTAGCATCTTCAATATTTTTACGAGACAAAAATGTCAGTAATGTAACAGGAGGTCACACAATAGCAATGTAACGCATGATTTTTTTTTTTTTTTTTTCCTGGCCCCTGGTAGCCCAGAAACATGCAGGTTACACTTCAGAAATGAGTTACATTCTAGCCGATTTTTGTCCACTTTTTTGCCTCATGTATTCAGGGGCAAATGGAATAGATAGTTAAAACCCTTTCCGACTAAAAGTAAAGTGTACTGTAAAAATATTTTGGTTAGAACAGTCAGTAAAATGCTACATCTTAAAAACATTGTTGTTGTTGTAGTAACAACATTGGTTTAGCTCTGAAGAAATCTTCCCTCTGCCCATCCTAGTCATCTCAGGCAAATAAAAATCATTGTTTCATGTAAAGGACATTTGTAGCAACAACGGAATCACATGTTTGGTGATAGGCTGCTGATATGTAGTCCAAGATAGAAAACCTTATTTGTCTCACTCTAACTGTCCAAAATGGTTAGGACTCGTTCACACGCCTCAGAAGGATGGTCATTACATATGCAGGCATGCATAATTAGCATAGTGAATTCGTCAGTCCCCCGCTTCTTCTTCTTCTGGGTTTCACATCAACTTACAAATGCAAGGTGTATTACCGCCGACTACTGGTTCTATATTCTCGCTTAATGTAACTTGAATTAAAAAAATCTATATATATAAATATTATATATAAGAAAAGCAACAACAACATGCATTTCTCGATTAACAATTGCTAACTAAACGCAACTAGTCAGTTGGTATCTGGCTGCCACTCCCTATAAACCCTTTTTCCAAAATCTTGTGGAAGTCTTCTCCCTTCACGTGCCTTACTTAAGACAACTTACTTAAAAATTTGGGATTACACAGAGGTGGAAAAAGAAAAAGTATTTTAAAAGAAAAAAATTCGCTCCAGTCCCCTGAATTTCAGTGAGGTCATAGATTTAATCAGGGAAATCAGATGGCTGAGCTAAGTAATGTGGCATGATTTTTTCTTTAAAAATACCTTTACTTTTTTCCACCTCTGGGTTTACACAAGAAGACAGAAAACTAATTACAGCTCTGCCACTTCTGATGCTTCCATGATATCACTGAAATCTATAAATGCACAATTGGGATTGTTTGCATGCCCTTTTGATGTCAGTGATTCATTTGCTGTAATTGGAGAACACAGCCTCCATTTGAGGCCACTGTTGTTAGTTTGAAACAGAATTCAGACATTGATAAAGTGGTTTAAACTCAATTTCTAGATACTACAACATATCTCTGTGACTTCCATCGGGAACAAGCGTGGGAGAGATGGACAGCGAAATCATCAAATGGCGTCAGCGGCAAAGACGACGTGCTTTGTAGGCTCAGGAGAGTCGCCCATGCGGCTACTCCTGAGAAGTTCTACAGTGCACTGAAAAGCTTGAAGGAGAGCAAAGTTTGGATCAGCAATCCAAAGCTACAATCTTGGTTCCAGAACACCTGGCTGAGTTGTTATAAGGTAGAGGATTGGATTTTATTTTCTCTCCATTGGGAAAGATTTTTCTCACAGTATCTCAGGGTCTCCAGATCTTGTGTTACTGCATCTCCGGTTGTCAACAACTTGCCAATAAATGGCCTCATATCTTTGTGTTTGTGTCTTATCTAATTATTATGCTGGTAATTGAGCAATTCTTTTGTCCATAATTGCAATGCAGCAGTACCTGTCCGTTTTTACATCAGATGTAACTGGTGTGTTTGATGAGGGAAAATGCAAACTGTCTGTCAAACTTACTATATCATGTAATTCTTCATGATGTTCTTGCCTTTTACAGAAATGGGCCTGGGCCTTCCGGTGTGACAGTTTCATAGTTGGTGTAAATACTAACAATGGCCTTGAGAGGCAGAAACAAGTGTTCAAGTACAGTTACCTACAACAGCACAAGAATAACAGCTTGAGTGGGATGCTGTCCATTCTCATTGAGGACTTCCTCCCTGACAGCTATAACAGGTAAAACATTAATTGCATTCACTAGAAAATTTTGGAGAAAGCTTTTCAAACAACCAAAAAGGTTCCTTAGAAAATATATCAGGGCAGGAGAATAAAAGTTACACAGTACAGTGGGACCTCTTTTATAAACTCAATTTTAAGCTACTTGTGTGCTGTATAATAGTTTGGTTACATTTGCCATCTCCACTGCGTGAAAACTAGTCCTATCCAGATCCGCATACGATTTGGATATTAAGCTATATGATATTCATCTGATATCCGTCTGACACTTCACACCGGAGAGGACTATGATCGTATGATAGTTCTATCCTGCATACATCATGAGTGCTGGATGGGACTAGACCAAATTGGAGCTTAAAAAAAACTAAAGCAACACTCAGAAAGCAGAAATACCTCCACCACCATTTCCCGTTAGTCAGGTATGCAATCACTGCTCGCTTGATGGCAAGAGTTTTTCCCTGTTGTTGCCCTAAGTTAGACTCAAGCCCACAACTTCCTGTACCAGAGTCAAGTGCTCTGACCACTACATCACAGAGTCTTTCAGAAATAACTATGACCTAGATAAAACAAGAGCAACGCAGAGCATGGCATATGCCCCCGCCTGTATGTTGATCTGTGGTGGCCATATTAGATATCGCACGACGCTGGTTTTCGAAAGGAACCCTCCTCTAGCCACTCCCAATACGCCATTAAGAAATGGCATCAATCCGACGAGGGATTCTACAGTTATCCCACGGAAATGAAAAGTTTATGGATGACGGACGGACGGATGGACGGACAGGGTGTCGACATAGTGCCCCCTTTCCTCTTTGGAGGGCGGGGGCATAAAAATGAACATCCAAGCATTATTATTTTGTGTTTTGCTTCATTCCACCTCTGGATGATAGCAAAACCCAAAATCAGAGGGGATTGTAGGCCCATTGGAAAAGCCTGAAAATTGGTTAAATATTTTCTTCATGATGTGCAGCAGATTAGCTCCAAAATTTAATAAACTCTTCTTCAGACTCTCTCTCATCATCCTACCCAATTTCATTAAGACTTTTTTTTGCAGCAAAACTCAAAAACGTATTTGCAGCAGTTCATTTTTCTTATGTAGGTCTTTATTACTTTCATGAGATGCTGTGGTGTAGTGGTCAGAGCACTCGCCTGTCGTACGGAAAATCACAGGTTTGAATCTCGGTCAGGTTGCAACAGGAAAGGTTGCACTGGTAACCCAGCAAAATCTGGTTAACATCTGAGATAGTAGTGGCTATGCTACTTGTGCAGCTCTAATTGTGAATATTTTGTATCGCTCATACAAACATTTCATTTCAACAGCAAACAATGCCGGATCGAATAGGCTAATCCAGACGGCCGGATATCGCCAAAATTAAGTGGAATCCGGCCCCCGGATATGAAGCAGATATGCAACGTATATAATCGTATCTGTCAAATATCCGTTGCATTACCCTTACATATCTGTTGCATATCCGTTGAGAGATTGGACTATTTTTCACGCTGTGCTCATTGATATAATGAGCTCCAATCATAAATGTTTGATACAGACTGCAATTTTGTATGGCAAGTTTATAACAGAAATATTCTCTGTATTTCAGGTATGTCGAGACGAATGTCAAGTTCTGCCAAGGATACCAGAAATATAACCCAGATATCCCACACTACTTGGTTTACAAGCCAAGAATATTCGTTGCACACTGCATTGAGAGGACTTTTTCTGGAGACAACATTGAATGCCATGATATTAAATGTGTGGATCATGTTAACGGCATATTCAAAATCAAGAGCCAAAGCCAGGTTGGGCTCATCTATAATTTGAGTTTCGGAGATGCTAAAAATATGTGCAAATGTGAATGCCAGGACTGGCAGAGATGGTGGTTCCCTTGTAAGCTTTTCTTTGCAATTTTCACCCACTTTCCTGACTGGCAGTGGGAAAACCTGTCACTTCTCTATAGAGACTCACCATTCTTTTCGCTGGATGAAGAGCTCCTCACACAGCTGCAATATGATGAAGTAAAGGAGCAAGTAGATGATTCGGGAATTTCAGCTCAAGGAGCTGCTGTTCAGTCAACTAATGACATTCCAGCAAATGATGAGCACCTTCCACCAAGAAAGAAACATCACAGAAGCTAAGCTGCACGCTGTCGCGATCTGTTGGCACAGCTACGATCTGCTACTTTTAGTGTGCACAACACTGAAGCTCTTGCAAGTCTTAAAGGAACACTCTCCCAAGCGCTTGAGAATCTTAGAGCCCACATCCCTGATGAAGGTGGCATTGAATTGGAGCAGGGTGGCACACCAGCTCCAAAAAGGAAATTTACTGACAACCAATCCTATTATGATCTACCTCAACCTTGCAAAAAGTCAAAATACTCTGGTCGGCATGGCAAGGCTGCAAATGAAAAGAAAAAGCTTACTGGGCTAAAGATTGGCATTAATGTAATTAATTAATTTAGTTGTGCATTTTGGGGTACAGATATTAAAATTTACTGGAGGATACTTTTAAAAAGGTTTTTAAAGAAAGGATATGGTGCCACGTCAAAATTCACCCGTAACGCCATTTACAAAGACGCTTTAGATAAAGTCCCATGTTTCTTTGTTGTCCGCCATCTTAGACATATAGTTATTGATTTTTGTGGCAATTAAAAATTTGCACTCTTAGTTTTGTCTTTGTTTATCTGCTTAGTGCTACAGTCCAATCTGATGTTTCTGTTTGCAGGAAAATGATCCTTTGCATAGATTCACGTGTGTGTAACGATTGGATCCAAACTTAAAAGATTTTCTGCCATTTATGAGGAGCTTGTCTTTTACATCCCAGTGAAGCTTTGTATTCGAATTAAAAATAATACAAAATACTGGGAAAAAATCAAGTTGGTGCCAAGTTTGCTGAAATATGTTGCCCGTACAAATTCAGAGATATTAAATGATCTCATTTGAGCTTTTTTTGAGTATTAGAACATTGAACTGATATTGTTGCACAAAACACAACCCAAACTCTGCCACTGTTGGGTATTTGTTACACAGCCTGTTACAAACCAAAAGTTACTTCTCTGCAGGCAAAATGGCTAGTGTAACTGGACATAAAATCTCCAGTGAGTGACAGAAATGTGTAATCCCCCCTTCCGGTGGCGCAGCCAAGTCATTAAATGTAACTTGGAGGCCTTTTGTGGAAGTTGCATTCGAAAAATCAGCATTGAACCTCCACAAGAGACCACATTGTTTTCTAAATGTTTTCAGACTTTCAGTCGAAAAAAATGCTACAAAAAAGTAAGGGAGAAAAGTGATGGCTCTGTCATGAGTGATTAGGTAAACTTTCACCTGAGATTCTGCATCCAGAATGCAGATGGGAATTTTTAAACATCCTACATTTGCAAAGCCAAGTCTCATACCAGTCCTCAGGTTTTGCATTTTCACTATTCCATGCTTTCGAGTAATTTGATTTATTGGAATTCACAATACCTGACATATTCATGCTGTGCAGAGATAAACCTTAAAAACTACATGGTATGAAGTAGCCATCACATCACTTCTTGGACTGATCTGTCAGCAATGCTGAGGAAGGCTGAATGCCAAAGAATTTAGTGCTTTCTTTAGGAAAAGAAAGAAAAAGAAAAGGCATATCTGAGAATTCATTGTGATTATGAGATCCGTGTTTTTGTTCTATTTTTGTTCATAATATAGCGAGGCACTTTTTGAATATTAATTAGCATATGAAGAATGCTTTATCATTTTCAGCTTGTTAAAAAAGGCCTTTTCATTTTCATGGGGAGACAAAAATTAATTTGCTTATTAAAAATGAAACAACATCTCTGAGTATGCATTGTCATTTTAAACGGTTATCTATACGCTCCCAGACTGTAGAGAGTGAAACCTCTGAAATCCTTACCACAGCATAGTGATGAGTCGTTTTTAAACAGCTGGATAATTCAATCGCTAGGTGACAAACTTTGACCACTAGTTTGTTGACAATTAGGGCATTTTATATCCAAGCATGATGCCATCGCTGTTCTACACCTGACGATCAGAATTCCAGTGCTTTCAAAGTCTTATATTGCTCCTGTCCAGATCTCTTATGGAATATTTTGCAGGTATTTGATTCAGAATGAAAAAACAAAAAAAAATTGAGAAAAATATTGATGAGGTGAAACGTGAAATATGTTGTTCTTGTGTAGTTTAATTTTTTATAGGTCAAAGACTGCTGTCTTTTTTTAACCCACATTTTTCATATGGTCCCAACTTTTTCAGAAGTGAGGTTGCAAATATCTCAATATGCCTGTCTCATAATCACCATTAATTTTTAAACTAATCAAGACCTGCCTTGAACTTAAGTACAGGTGTGTGAGAAACTGCCACAGATGCATAATGCAACACGGCTATGAAGCAGCAAGACGCAGCAAGCAGCAAGTTTATGGTATCTCGGGCACGAATTTTTTTTTTTAAAGGCTAGCAATATAATGTACTCCCCAATAGCGAGTCTGTCGCGTGAATCTCGTATTAGTCATACAAATGGGCGAAAGAAATCTCCTGCGTGTGAATGTGAATATGGATTTTTGCCTCAATCATTGAAATAATAACTGAATTCTACTGCACCGGAGTGTTTTCTAAAATCAATATTTGAGAAATGAACAACACTCGAAGGGACGCACGATGATGTTAAAATTAATTAACGCTCGCACGCAGTACACCGATCGAAGCACCGAGTTTAATATGCTAGTGATTCGTGAGTGCATATCTTTAAGCGAGAATATAGAACCAGTAGTGGGTGGTAATACACCTTGCGTTTGTAAGTTGACGTGAAACCCAGAAGAAGAAGAAGAGGGGGACTGACGAATTCAGTATGCTAATGATGCGTGCGTGCATATGTAATGACCGTCCTTCTGAGGCGTGTGAACGAGTCCTAACAGTCCAAAATGACCAGACTTCACCCTACAATCTACAAATAAAATCAATAAACACTAAAGCGTGCTTCAAGTAAAAATGGAGCATTTTTTTTCAACATTCTACATCAATAGTCAGACTACTAAAGTAAAACAAAGGAACCAAGGCAAAATTAATTTTAAATGCCATTTCTGTACAATACAGTCCAAGAGCAAAGCAGAAGAACCTGACTTACTTTACTCTCTTGTGTATCTGCAGACAGAGGTTGTAGAGACGAAGGGGAATATTTTGACAGAGTAATTTTCGTGCTTGCTGTTGAGATCGTGCTGTTCTTTGCGCTGTTTTCCCTGTGGTCAGGGTTCGGAAAGCGGCAGCCAGGGACAGAGTAGGCTCTACTGCAACATTGAAGGGTGAATGGTGGCGGGCCAAAGGCTGTTGGCACATTGCCCCCCCTCTGGGACAGTTTCCTCCTCATGAGGGCAGCAAATTGCTTCTTCTCCTCGTTGAGTTGGCGCATACGAAGGAGCTTTTGTTGTTCCAGTTTCTTTAGTGTCTATGGGACAGATTGACATGACAAGTTAGAAACCTTTTATATGGCCAGATTTGTCAGTTTTGGCTTTATTCCAGTGTAGCATCTGCAAAGTTTCTGTAAAGTTCATGCCTAAATCCAATGTAAGCCAGCTGACAAGTCTGAGAGGATTTTGGAACGCACAGCCACCAAAAGAACAGAAATGGCTTTTTTTAAATGTCAGTCCATGTTTGTGTAGATGTGTTACTGCAAATGAAAACCTTGCATAAATATGAGTCCTTAAAAATGTTAATGAATCAAGGGATAAATGCCAGCGATCCAAACAGGAACACAACTTTTTTGGTCTTTTTTTTTTGGTTCCTTTCCAGCACATAAATGTTTTATCATTTGCCTTGTATGGCATTGAACAAAGGATCCCAAATCAAAGAGAATTCCTTCCTCCTTTGTCATTTCACAATGGCTCGCAGCCACCCTGCCTTTTGCGAGCAGAAGACAGCTGGATTCCTCAACTGTTGAGTGGGGTTGCTAAACACTACTAAACAAGGCATATAAAAAAATCTGTAAGACGTATTTCTTGGATATTTTAAATGTTTCTGGACTCATTTGCAGTTTACACTTGGACATTGGATGAGAGTACAATTTCTGACAAAATTTTCATGGATGGGGACACATGATTTTACGAATCTGCATGAATCTGGATAAGCTTTTCAAGAATAGATACTGATTGTTTAAATTTTTTTTTTTTTTTTCTGGAGCATTCTCGACATTTGGCCGCAGCAAAACCAAATTTAACCGCATGGTTAATGAATTATGGTTAATTAGTGTTGCCAAGACGCCGTTCTATTTACACTCCCTTCAACAGTATTTTCTTTGGTTAAGCAAGTTAGTCATTAAGTAATTATTTCCTTTGTTTGCTCACGGTTCGGATAAAGAGAGACCGCCGTTTTTTTCCTTCCTGTCTCACAGAGTTGAATTAGTAAAGGCATTACATCTTTAAAAAAAATAATAATAAAAATAAAAATAATAGCCTGTTTGCTAAGACAAACCAACATGCAATCCCGCCGTGAATTTGCCCCAACTAACTCAAATTCGTATCGGGCCAAACATAGAACTCACACAATCAGAAGAGATTGAGGAAAGCAGGATTGTTCTCAAAAGAAATTGTGCACTGTATTAAAACTACTTTTTAGAAGTTTGACGATCATTTCCCTTACCTTAAGAAGTTGTTTCTGTTCCTTGACGAAATTATTATTCACCGTCTGGGACGCAGTCATCAAGTCTGAAGCACATAATGAGTAAATCGGATCGTTTCTGTATAAAATAGTCAAGGATACTGCTGGGTTAGAATCCATCCCCTTAAAACAGAAAATACAACGACGACAGGGGCGATGTAATCCACATTAACCTTCTGTTCGGACGGCAGGCGAATAGATGTGGTTTCAGAATGCGCGCAGATCAAGCTGGCAAACTTTTCTCGATGGATTGGTTTGTCTTGAAACGCCCCTTTGCCTCTATGAGTCGTTAGACAACCCTGGACTAGCAATTGGAGTTCCGCTCATCGAAGCCAGCCGTGTTCAAAGTATGCAGATAAGCTGAAGGATAACACCTAATGGTGTTGACTATTTAGTAGCTTCTTGTGTTGCAAAACAAAGTGTTCCAAGCCTCATCCTTTTCCCACCGTTGTCAAAACTCCGTAGAGAAAATTTAAAACTCATAATAGCATGTGATATTTGTAGATCAACGTCCCCATTGGCCTACATTCCCCAGGTCCTGTGTTCTCAGGGCGCAGCATATTCCCTTGGTGTTTATTTTCCAAACCGAAAATAGCCGAAAACGGAGCTGTTTTTAAACTCACACGTCGTAGCCTGTATCGGTGAGGAGACATAATCTAATCAATGATGGGATAAGGGTTTCACAATTTATTGTATTGTGACTGTAGGAATTTTGCAGCGTAAGATCGGCATGTTAAAAGACATGTATTTGGGCTACTATGCAGCAATAACAGTGTGAACATAAACATTGACTAATTTCGCAGTATCGCATGTATGAGTGACAATTGCCACATTCATTATATTTTTGTCGTTCTTGCATTTTTCAATGTTCAAACTTTGGTGAAAACTTTATTTGGAAACAATGTGTTCATGAACACCATTTTACATATTATTACAGTAGTGAGCAGTGATGATTATACAGCCATCCTACTACATTATTGCCGGTGAAAGAATTTCTTGAAACTTGAAACTTTGTGCAAACGAACTTCGCATACTGCACCTACTTTTTACCAAATGTTTAGAGTGGATCACTTTGGGAATTATATTAATTTTAATGTTGAACTACAATTTCTGATGAAAAATGTGGCCAAATTATGATTTTTCAATTCCTCCTGGGTCTCATATTTTCAAAGTAAGCCTATTCGAGGCTCGTGGCCCATCAGCCCAGTGCTTAAACCCAGTTTTTGTGGCATGAAGCGAGTAGGAGTATTAGTACACCCTCTGGTACAATGAGGAAAGTCCACCGCAGGTATTTCCCCCAGCATTTTGCTGGTACCCATTTATGCACCTGAGTGGAGTGAGGCATGGAGTGTGGGAGTGTAGTATTTTGCCCAAGAACACACCGCGAAGGCCGTGGTCGGGGCTTGAACTCAGGACCTTACAATTCGGAGTCCAGCCTACTTGACCACTGCACTACCGTGTCTCCTACGTCTGCAAAGCAATTAAGCAATGTTTGGTGTCAAATTGTTCCTTTAGATGGCTGCAAGAAAAACAGTTATACATTTCATTACTAGCACTGTGATAATTAGGAGTTATTCATTGATTTATCCCCATATGGTGGTTTTAGGGGGGGTGCTCATCTAAATTTGGCCCACATCTGTCCTAGCACATATGATACAAAAAGCAAATGCATTTTCTTGGCCCACATACATCTCTCCACACAGTCAATATGGCAAGGAGTCAAAAGCTTTCACGGGCAATTTTCCCATACTGACGCAACACCACCTTTAATCATATGCATGAGTACAGTCTGTATGAATTAAAATGACTTGAGAGACAAGATACTGTCTGGGGATTCTTCCTCCGGCAAGGGGGGCATCCGTGAGGCAAGATTCTTTTGCGGGATTGTTTTCCTGTAAAGATTTCAAATTTTAGTTTTATAATAATAAAGTTGTGGTCTATGATGATTCAATTACCCTCTAAATGTGTTTACAAAAGCACAAAAGCATACCTCTGGTGTACATAATACTACCCAAATTCTGAAATAGTCTGAGGGACGAAGTGTAAGTTGTGAATAAAATCAAAATGCAATGACTTTCAGATCACATGAGCCAATATGTTATTTACAATAAAACATACATAACAATTCAAATGTTGAAACTGAGACATTTTGCATTTTTATCCACAAAATCAGCTTATTTCAAATTTTCTGGCAGCAACAGGTCTCAAAAAAGTTGGGATACAGGCATAAAATTGCTGAAAAAAGCGAGTAATATACAAGTATTTGCCACTAACGTGTCTTTGTCCCCCGCCACAAGGCTATCAGTGTGAAAATGCACAATGTCTCGGTGTGACCTTGAGAGTGACACGAAGGTCACCGAAATCGACTGGCGCCGGGGTATCACCCTAATACATGTTGACACGAAATTTGAAGGAAATCCGTCAATTCGTTCTTGAGATATCTCGCTGACAAGGATTCGGGACGTACGGACGGACGGATGGTCGTGAATACTATGTCCCGCCGCTTCGCGCGTTCCGCGCGGCGGGGGACAATAAGAGAATCAGCTGAAAGAACATTTAGCAACTAATTAAGTTAACTGGCATCAGGTGTGTTAACTGGCATGATTGGCTATAAAAGGGATGTCTAAGAGAGGCTGAGTCTCTCAGAAGTAAAGATGGCCAGAGGCTCTCCAACCTGTGAAGGCTTGCGTAAAAAATTGTGGAATACTTTAAAAATGATGTTCCTCAACATCAAATTGCAAAGGCTTTGAACATCAACATCGACAGTGCGTAACATCATCAAAAGATTCAGAGAAACTGGAAGAATCTCTGTGCGTAAGAGACAAGGCAGAAGACCTTCACTGGATCCTTGTGATCTTCGGACCCTCAGACGCCACCGCATCAGACACCGGCATGATTCTGTCATTGACGTAACTAAATGGGCCCAGGAATACTTCAAGAAACCACTGTCTGTATACACAGTCCACCGTGGCATCCACAGATGCCACCTAAAACTCGATCATGCAGAAAGGAAGCCATTGTTGAGCATGATCCAGAAGCGCCGCTGTGTTCTGTGGGCCAAAGCTCATTTAAAATGGACTGTAGCAAAGTGACAAAGTGTCCCGTGGTCAGACGAATCCAAATTTGACATTCTTGTTGGAAGTCATGGGTGTCATGACCTCCGGGCTAAAGAGGAGAAAGACCACCCCTCCTGTCATCAGCGTTCAGTTCAAAAGTCAGCATCTCTAATGGTATGGGGATGCATTAGTGCATATGGTGTGAGACACTTGCATTTAAAAAAAGCACCATGCATGCTGAAAGGTAAATAAAGGTTTTAGAGCAACATATGCTCCCCTCCAGATCACATCTATTCCAGGGAAGGCCGTGCGTATTTCAGCAGGACAAAGCAAAACCACATACTGCAGCTATTACAACAGCATGACTTCATAGTAGAGGAGTCCGTATGCTCAACTGGCCTGCCTGCAGTCCTGATCTTTCACTGATTGACAACATTTGGCACATTATTAAACAAAAAGTCCGTCAAAGGAGACCCAAAACTTTCCAGCAGCTGGAAGCCTGTATTAAACAAGAGTGGGATCAAATTCCAAGGGCTAAACTCTCCTTAATGCCCAGATGCTGCCACTCTGTGTTAAAAAGAAGAGGGGATGCTAGACCATGGTGAACAGGCCCCTGTCCCAACTTTTATGGGACCTGTAGCAGCCGTCAAATTTGAAATGAGCTCATTTTGTGGACAAAATTGTAAAATTTCTCACTTTCAACATTTGCTATGTTATCTCTGTTCTGTTATGAATAAAATGCTGGCTGGTTTGATTTGAAAGTCATTGCGTTTTGATTTTATTCGCAATTTACACTTTGTCGGAACTATTTCGGAATTGGGGTTGTATATTGATATTCAGTTAACATATATTATAAAAGGAAATGAACACTGTTCTTAGGGGGGTGTCTCACCCTGGTTTACCTTATAATGGCATTTCATGTTCAATAGTAGATGGCACACAGAGATCAATTTATTCAACACCCAAATATGTATCACTTCATCAAGGCTATTCTAAATCATATCATAATGATTGAATCCTATTGCTGGCTCTGTAAATCACATTTCTGCCAGGCTCTGAAATAGTGTTAGAACACTAGGCATTCCGGAACTCCACAATGATATATACTTTCATATATATATATATATATATAAATATATATGAAAGTATATATCATATATATATGTATATATCATATGTATATATATATATATATATATATATATATAATTTCAGAAGTTTATGGGTTAATTTGAGTTTATATTCCTGGCTTCCCTCCCTCCCTTCTTCCAGTCCCCAGCGCAGCCCCTCCTCTTGACCCTATCCCTTCTGTGCTTTGTTTTTCATATTTTGGGGTCTGTTTTTTTAGACTTTTTTAGTTTGGTTTTTTTTTTAATGATTTTTATGAGAGTTATGAATAGTATGGTTGATTTCGGGAGGGTGTTTTGTTTTAGGGGCTTGCAATTTTTAAACGTGCACTATTTGACTGTGAAAGTAAAAAAAAAGTGGTATAAATCTTTACATTAATTGCATTACATTACTTCAAATGCCTGGCCTCCGTTTACCAAGGAAAACAAAAGAGGAGTTAAACAAAGAAAGCATTTAAAAGCCTACATATGTTCGTGAAATAGTTTTCTAAACCAAAAAAATGAAAGCCATGTGTTTGATGACTGTGAATTTTCAGCAGTTTGGGGTGATAAAGTGATAATGCCTATCAGCACTACCCATGGTACTCTTCTCTGTTTCAATATCTTTCTTAAATTGCAGGCTTTCAATGCCCCTACCCCTATCAGATCCGCCGTTCTTGTTTAAACTTCGCTCACCACAAGTGGAGGTATGTTTATTGGGGTGTCTATGGAAGCGGAATTTTTCAAAAGAAAGATCCATCAACACCTGGAAGTTCTCAGTATTTATAGAAGGGTCAATTGTATAATTCCTATGTGTACATGCAATCTGTCATGGTTTGTGAATGTGCTTTTTGCTTTCTTTGTTACTCTCGTCCCTGACGACATCGTTTTCTTTCTACGTCAGATTTTTAACCCAGCTGGCTGATTATTCCTGAGCGGTCCCTCCCCGGAGTCTATTTAAGCCGGAGGTCGCCACACCTCCTTCGCTGGAGTGTCTGATATGACTTTGCTTACTTTGGCTCAATATATCTTTTGTCAGGGGTTTGCCTATTTATACGTATATATTCTTTGTTGCTGGGAAGCTTTGCTTCTTTAGGTTATTTGGCACTATTGTAAGGTGCCTTGTTGGTTTTCTCTTTTATTGAGATTTCTTTTTCTATCTAGTAGCTCACTTCGTTTCTGGCACTTAAGCCTTTCATTTATTCAGAAACACGAGCTCCTCTCCACTCTAATTTCGCCCTATCACTTACAGCTGCGGCGGCTCTGTGTTTAGTGCAGCTTTGCCTGCCGCAGCATCTGAAACTCCACTCTAACCAGCCATTGCACAATCAACATGTCTGAAAAAGATTTCAGTACTGTATCTGTTTTTGGGAGCCGTTTTGTGGGGCAAAACTGAATACTCTATTCAAAACCATTATAGAAAGCATCACCATGTTACTACACGGACAAATTAAATATTTTATAATGACTCTCATAATATGAGTGAGATAGCAAGAAGAAAACTGCAGTTAATGAATGTATTTGTAAAGATCTTTGAAAGCGATATGCTGTTGATGCATCTTATAATGTGTCATGGTTTAAGCGTGCTTTTGTTTGTTGGACCTACCTTTGTTCTATCGTCCAGGATGATATTGGAGTTCTTGTCCATCAACTTCCTGGCCCAGCTGACTGATTGAGCTGGGGAGGAGTTTTCATATTCATATTTTTCATACATATATGACCGGGGGTTTGCCACGCCTATCGCTAGTGTGTCTGTTTGTTTCTAATACTTCAGCCAGAGAAAATCTCTAGTTAAATCTTCTTAGTGATTTGTTATATTCCTTTTATTTTTAGGAATTGCTTCTTTAAGAAATTTTCTCTCTTGTTTATTTTCTCTTGCACTGCTTCTGTGTTGCGGACTTTTATTTGTACTTGGAAGTGCAAGCCTTTACCAGAGGTTTTTACCTCTTTTGTGTTTGTCTCTTATCTGGGCTGCTCATTGCTCTTTCTCTTGCTGGTCGCGGCACCTGGCGTCCCGTCACTGCCTATTACATAATAATGCCACAAATCAGTAAGGTTTATATTAATACATCAAATGAACAATAAGTCAATGATGGATTTACTCTGTAATATACTGTACACCCATGTTACTTGGGTTGTACTGGATTCACACACTTAAAAAATACAGAGATTACCAGAAAGATACACTTTCTACAAAAGCATAAAAAATGCAAACAACATTGACTACAAACTGCAATGTGTACATCAAGCTGATTGGATCACCGGAGGAAGCCAAAGCACTGCTCATCAGGGACACTGAGGAACTCGATTAATACCAATGACTTAAGAACAAACCATACGGTAACAGGATTCTTTGTAACCCCAATAAGACAGCCAATTCTCTGTGTTTATCATGCCTGAATTTGAAGTCATTGATCCTTACTATAATTTTTTAAACAATCTTAGCTATAACTGCTGCTACTACACAGAGCAACAGTTTAATCAAGCCAGAGCATGGATAAACAATTACTCATTTCAATAGCAGAAGCCGATGTGCAAACTTTTAAGGTATTAAAGAATATTTGGGTTAATTTAACAAACCTTTTAGTCTCATAGCCATTTCTGAAACCTGGCTTAAAGACAACAAGGATGTGATTTTTGATCCAGATGGTTATGAACCTAACAACTCGAATAGATAAAACAAAAATCGAGGAGGTGTGGCTCTGTATGTTCACAGAAATGTCTGTTATAAGGTAGTAGACTGTATGACAAAAATCATTGACAAAGTGATGGAATGTATTAGTATTGAAGTCTGCATGGAAAAATGTGATTGTGCTGCCGGATAGCTCACTTGGTTAAGGCACTGCGCTGCAGTGCAGAGGTGACTATCACGTCGCGGGTTCGAGCCCAGGCGTACCCGGCTTTTTCAGAGTAGCGCATCATCGGCCATCGCGCTACAGGGTTCCAAATTGGGAAGGGACTGCCGGATTTGAGGATACAATAGTAGCTTTGTTCGTTGCTCCAGCGCCTCCTGCTGGCCAGACGGGCGCTCGTCAGGAAGACTCTGGGTTTGTTCTTATCCGGGTATCCTCCGCCCTCATTCTGAACTTACGAGGATTCAACCAATGAGTGTATAAGCATCAGTGGCTGACGGGCACGCGCTTCGGAGGAGAGTCGTGAACGGTCTTCACTATCCTGAGTTGGCAGCAAGGGGTCGCATACGAGCAAGCTTTGTACATAGTTCACCCATTGGGCATTCCAGATTCGGGTGGGATTAGAGATGCCAAATTAAAAAAAAAATGTGATTGTTCCTTGCGTGTTAGGAACCCCAGGATCGAATAAAGAAACATTCAGCCACAGTATGGAGGGATTATTTACGAATAAAGCAGAAGGTCAATTTTGTTTGGGGGGTTTTTAACATCAATTTACTGAATCCCTGCAGACCTAAAATGACAAATGAGTTTATTGAAGCAATGAATGGCATGAGCTTTTCTCTTCCATGCCAAAACCAGTATTCCATGACAATTTACAGTATTTACAGAAAATGTGGAATACATGACCAATACATGACCTATAATTAGAAATGATAATGAAAAGGTGAATTGCCATTGCCTACATTTATGTAATATATATGGCATTGTAAATCCAAAACTTTCTCTGACTTTGCAGCATTTATTTTCTCCGTCCTTAGGGTTGTCACATCGCTGTGCAACTTACCTTACAGCGCCCTTTAGCCATGACAACATTCAGAATAAAGAACAGATTCTCGCAGCCTCGCAAACAAATTTACGTGATGCTGTGATGCTTAACGAGCAACACAAGCGCTGAAATTATGAAGACATATTGATATTTTACGTCATCATTTATGAGCAGAAGACAACGCCTCATGATTTTGTGGTGCAATGCATAACAATGCTATCAAAAGTAAATTAGACTGTCCTCAGTTTTTACCAATAAGTCTGAGCAACTGTGGCTAATCGGGAGATGTAAATTTCGAGAGGTTTAGGTTATTAAGCATTTTTAAAGGTGAGGTTTCCAAAGATCAAATTCAAAATCAGAAGATTCCCAAAGTAAATCTGTCTGCCCCCTGGTATTGAAGCCAATTTGAAGACTTGCTGGTTTAAAAATGCGTCGCACTGAATCATTACTAAATTAAAATTTATAAAACTATGCGTTTTAGATACTTAAAGAATTCTACTTTTCGCTGGAATATACTTTGCCTAAGTGCGGTCTCCTCGGGAGACGGGAATTTCAAGTAAACCGTTTTATGCTTGTACCAATCACTAAAGAATCCACTTTTCAATTTGTGGGATGGGACTGTCTGAAAGGCCTTCAGAGTAAAAATGTCATGCAGTTAAAAAAAAAAAGAACAAACACTATTTTTGAGGGCATGAGAATGAGAAAGGGGAGTGTAAGAATGGACACGAGTGGATCGGGGAAAATATGTATTTATGTTGAGATTATTAGCCTGTAGGAAGACGGGGTCTAGACTGGATAAACGCATGCTTCATCCTGGTCCTTTTTGAACATGAAATGTTATTTTTCTTCATTGGTGGATTTGATCAGTTGTTTTATTATTATTATTTTTTTAATTTACTCACTCCTCCGAGAATCTCTACCTTATCGTGGTGGAGGAGTTTGCGTGTCTGTGGGATCTTGGGAGCCATGTTGCCGGGAGTATCACCTCCTGGTAGGGTTTCCCATGGCTAATTGGTCCCCGGTGAGAGGCCTGACAAAAACCAATTCATTACACTCCTATGACATGTTCCCTCGAGGGTATGAGAGCCTTGCCCAGAATAAGGACGCCAGGGCCTCCCCCTGGAGCCAGGGTTGGGAGGGGAGCTTGTAAGCGAGTGCCTAGTGGTGAGTCTTCCCCGAGACCTGGCCGGGCTCAGCCAAAAGGGCCCGTGGGGAGCTGCCTTCATGTGGACTCACCACTGACGAGGAGAGGAGTAGGGGTCGAATGCAATGTAGACTGGGTGGCAGACAGCTGTGGAGACCCTGGTGTTCTGGGTCCTGGTTGTGGATACTGGCTCTATCAACATGGAATATCACCATACTGATGGGGAAGGAGCCGGGTCGATGATAGATTTTGCAATCGTGTCATCATACCTGCGGCCGTATGTTTTCGATGCTCGGATGAAGAGGGAGCAGAGCTGTCAACTGATCAACTGGTGGCAAGTTGGATCAGATGGCTGGGAAGACTGCCAAATAGGCCTAATAAATCTAAACCTGATGTGAGGGTTGACTGGGAATATTTGGTAGAGGACCTTGTCCAGACAATTTTCAACTCATACCTCCAGAAAAGCTTTTCCGACATCACAGTGGAGGCTGGGGGCATGGTGTACAAGTGAATCCTGTTCAAAATCTCCATTTTGGAAGCAGCTGCCTTGAGGTTGTTGGTGCTTGTTGTGGCAGAAACCCAAGGAGCTGTTGATAGACACCAGCAGTGAGAGAGTCCATCAAACTGAAGAAGATGACCTTTTGGACTCAGCTGGCCCAGTGGATTCCTGAGTCAGCAGACCGGTATCCACAGACTAAAAGGACTGCAGCTGTGGCAGTTGCAGAAGCAAAACGGGCTTGTGAGGGGTTTGGGACGGCTATGGAGAAGGGCTTTTGGGCGACCTCAAAAATGTTCTTGCTAACTATCAGACAACTCAGGAAGGGGAGGCAGGGCTTTGCCCAGGCTGTTTGTAGTAGTGGTGGGGAACTGATGACCTTGACTGGGGATATTGTTTGGTGGAAAGAGTACTTTGTGTCTATTGGATTCAGTTGCTCCTCAATCTCCATTGCAGAAGCAGAGACAGAAAACTCAATCCATCCTCTTGGTGGAAGTTATAGAGGTGGTCAAGAAGCGTCGCAGTGGCAAGTCACCTGGCATGGACGAGATTCGTTCTGAGATGCTGATGGCTCCAGATGTTGTTTCCATTTTTAAAAAGTAGTACAGGACGGTGAGCTCCAACTGGAGAGGGATCACAATGCTCAGCCTCCCAGGGAATGTCTATGCCAAGGTGCTGGAAAGGAGACGTAACCCAGTTGTTGAACCTTTTATCTGAATGGGGCAATGCGTGTTCCGTTCTGGCCATGGAATAGTGGACCACCTTTTTACCTTTGCACGGATACTGGAGGGGTCACAGGAGTTTGCATATCCAGTCTACATGTGATTTGTGGACTTGGAGAAGGCTTAAGACTATGTCCCATGTGGTATCGTGAAGGGTTGCTTCAGGGGTATAGGGTTCTGGGGCCCTTAGTTTCAGCTATCTGATACCTGTGCAATCTAAACCAGAATCGTGCCTGCATTCTTGGCATTAAGTCAGACTCGTTAACAATCAATGTTGGACTCTGCCAATGGTGTGTCTTGCCTCCTATTTAGTTCATGATTTTAATAAACAGGATATCAAGGCGCAGTTGAGGCTTAAGGAGTGTTCAGTTTGGTGGCCTCTGGATTGCATTGCTGTTATTTGCAGATGATGTGGTCCTGTTGGCCTCATTGTGCTGTGACCTCCAAGACGCACTGGAGCAATTCGCAACTGAGTGTGAAGCGGTTGGAATGAGGATCAGCACCTCCAAATCTGAGGCCATCATCTGCTGCTGGTAAAAGGTGGATAGACCCCTCCAAGTGGGGAGTGAGTTGTTACCCGAAGTGAGGGAGTTCAAGTATCTTAAGATCTTGTTCACAAGTGAGGGTGAGATGGAGTGTGACATTAACAATGGATCACGAAAGCATCTGCAGTGCAGTGGGCATTGTACCAATCCATCATGGGAATGAAAGAGCTGCTTTGGGGAAGAAAAAGCGAAGATCTCGATCCTTATTGAGCATGTGATACCAGATGTGTTAGAACTGTCTGTGTCTCTCAGCTTGTGGCTAAATGCTATAAAGGGTGACATTGTCAGCTAAGTGACATTGTATTGTCACATCTGGTATCACATGCTGAATAAAGATGTGTTGTTTCACCCTTTACAAAGCATGGTATTTGCACATGTATGATATATTAATACATCATGTCTCATTTATGAGGGCATTATAAATGCTGTATAAAGCCTTTATGAGCAATACTTCATCTAAAGTGTGACCAGAAATGCTAATTCAATGGCTAATGGCCTGTAATGGCTAAATGATCGCAGCTATGAGTAGTACTTCACAACCTGTAATATATAAATGGCAATTATAATCGAAAAAAATGGAATTACAGACTGGCAAAGCAAGGCAATTATCTGCAGACATTTACATGGGATAACAGAAGGACTGCTCAGAAATGATTCATTGCTACCCTGAAAGGCAAACCGCCAAACTGGCAGCACAGAAACAATGCAGGCCATCTAAATTAATTAATCTTATTTATGCCAGGTCCCACTCAAATACTTTTTGTAATGTTATCCAAATTAGAAATGATCAAATGCAATAGCACCAGGTCATGGACTAAGTAAGAGTACCAATCTGTTATTTTGCCGATTTTTTGCTTTATAGACAGAAAAAAATATATACGCAGTAAAATGTTCCAACAACAACAGTAATAAAATGTTCACACAGTAAGTACACAGCAAGAGTATAAATTTTTGCTCTATAGACAGAAAAGTATTAAAATGTTTCGGCAACAACAGTAGTAAAATGTACACACAGCAACATTCCACTAGGGGTCACTGCACAACTGAGAATCGGCAAAATCACACACGCCACTGTATTAAATCAAGACATAACACAATCAAAAAGAAATTTAAGCAACAGAGTGATTTAAATTTAAAAATAGCTAAAACAAATGATGAACAAATTTTCATCTCTGAAGACAAGTAATCACATTACAGGAATTGTAATTTCCCATTTCACCAATGACAAGCTTTTATGCAGAACACACGGTACTTATTATGAATTGCATAGTACTAAAAGTAACACCAAAAATAATCTCTTATGTTGTTTTTTGTTGTTACAGTGTTTGTTTCCTAAAATTTACTATAGTGCAAACACCTTTATTTAATGATATAGCAAGAACTACTTAAATGACCAATGAAATTCAACATTTTTTGAGCTAGTGTAGCACTGAACAGATACAGGATGCAAGGCTTAAAGATGGCTCAGGTTGGTGCTTAAGCTCATATACAAAGGCAGATGGAGATCAGGGCCCGATCTCCATCTCCACGCTCATGTGCTCACAGACACTGTGGAGCATTCCCTCAAAGTACATGAGGGTTTAGGGCGATCCCACCATCAAATTGTCAAAGGACGATGAGCCCCAAAAATAGACATTTTTTTTTAATTCCATAAACCTGAGAACATAATTATACCATTTTCATTTTTCTCAAAGGCTCGTCCACCCGCGTCCCTGGGAGTTTTCAAAAAGATTGCTGAGCCCGCGATTAACTACCACTTTTGCCCTTGATGTCACAACGTTAAATGACCATGTAAGATATTTCAAGTGAAATAGCATGTTTTTTTAAAAGCAAAATGATAAACTGTTGTGTGCCCAGTTGCACAAATTATTCCTCTAAGACTAAAGGCATAAATTATCACAAGATACCAACGGCACCGCATCTACAAAAATTGTGGATTGCACAAATTGTTCACTGTTGAGGTTACTGTTATAAACTGATTGTAAAATTACAGTTAAAATAACTGTCAAAAAAGGTGCCAGTGAATTTAATTGTAAAATCAAATCGGACTGTGATTTACATTTACCGTAAGTTTACTAGCATTTAACAGCAATTTCACATGGCTGTGATGTGCATTTGCTCTGATTGTACTTGAATTCAGCAGTAAAGTTACGCCAGGCCTTGAATAGCAAGTGCCCTGTTTTTCCATGCATTTACCTGTGAAATAATTGCATTTACAGAAATTTACATGCAAATTACAGCAGATGTACTTCTGTCCATGAATTGCATTTACTGTGATTTTATGTGCATTTCACTGTGAAATAACTCTAGGTCATGATTTGCATTTACTGCAATTTTCCATGCAAGTCACAGCAAAAAACGCCCCTCCGTGACTTGCATTTACCATGATTTAATGCGCATTTCTCTGTGAAATTACGCAAGTCCGTGACTAGCATTTGCCACACTTCTACGTGTAATTCACAGCAATACTGCTGTCTGTGACTTGCATTTATCATGATTTTATATGCATTTCAGTGTAAAATTACGCCTGTCCATGATTTGCCTTTACAGAAGTTTTTATGTGCAAGTAGCAGGAAATATACTTCTGACCGTGACTTGCAATTACTGTGATTTAATGAGCATTTCACTGTGAAATTACGCTAGGCTGTGATTTGCATTTACCACAAGTTTACATGCAACTCACAGCAAAAATACGCCCCTCTGTGACTTGCATTTACCGTAATTTTATATGCATTTCACCGAGAAATTGTGCTAAGCTCTGACCTTTATTTATCGCAAATTTACATGCAATTAACAACAAAGTTGCAAGTGCCCGTGACTTCTATTTACTGTGATTTCATATGCATTTAGCAGTATAATTTACGCATGGTAGCGATTTGCAATGACCATATTTTCATGTGCATTCCACTCTAAATTTATGCATGGCTGTGATTTGCATTGTCTGCAAATTTACGTGCAATTTATAGCAAAATGATGCCTGGCCTTGATTTGCATTTACCTCGATTTTCAATGCATTTGATTGTAACATTACGCATGGCCATGATTCACATTTGCCATGAGTTCATGAGCAGTTCACAGCAAATTTACACCTGCCCATGACATGTATTTACCGTGATTACTTATATTTCATAACAATGCTATTCCCTTGACTTGTAAAAGGACACAAATTTTTTAAGTGATGATGGGAGGGTAAATATGTTATGGTTCTGCCTCATGTGCTTATATGTGCTCGCACGTTTTTCCCCCGTGCCTCTCTTGATTTGTTTTTCAGCTCCATTCCCGCGGCCTGATCATTGATTCCCTAATGTCCTGATTCCTGTGATGTCGTGTGACAGCCTTCAGCATGCCTGAGTCTCGTCCAAACACCTTTCCTCTGTCGGTTTCGGCTGTGTAATTTAATTCATTACTTCCACCTGTGCTTAATTCTGGGTCTCGCAAAACTCTTGAGTGAATGCATTCTCTGATAGGGTCATTACTAACCTGTACTAACCAGCACTTATGTAAGCGTGTTTGTATATATTTTGCCACATAGTATTAACCTAATTAACTCATTAGCGAGTGTGTGTTTCTCGCTTGTAAATTCCTACCTAAGCTTTCCTTGATTAACTGCGTTTAAAGCTATGTTTTTCTTTGCTTCTCTCGTGGTGCTTTTATACTTGTCACGTTTAGATTACCTCAATCCAAACTGTCTTGTCTCGTCTTGTCTGCCCTTTGTCTAAGTCTCCCAGTGTTTCCATCAGTTTAGTTAGATTTAGTTTTTATTTGTTTTTTAATTCTAGCCACTCAAGGAGTGTGTATACTTCTGTTTCCCCCCGCCTTGGGCAGTGTACCTTAGTTATCCCAGCTGTTCAGTGCATGTGCACATTTTGTTTCTGGCCCGTCTGCCATCTTTTCCCTCGTGTTGTGTTTAAATAAACACTTTGGATCCTGCATCTGGTGTCCACCTGACCTCTCCTTAACAAAATAATTCTTTACTTTGACATGAATATTTACCTCTAAAAAATAGCTGAAAGGAGAAAACAAAAATGATGACACGAACCACAACAGATCTTGAATAAAGTTTTATTAGATGCTCGGCTGAACATTTGAATGTACAACCCCAATTCCAAAATATTCGGGACAAAGTGTAAATTGTGAATAAAATCAAAATGCAATGACTTTCAAATCACACCAGTCAGTATTTTATTCACAGTAGAACAGAGATAACACAGCAAATGTTGAAACTGAGAAATTTTCCAATTTCATCCACAAAATGAGCTCATTTCAAATTTGATGGCTGGCTACAGGCCGCTGCTCATGCAAGCAATCGGCCTACATCCACCCGTATTAATACCAGCTGTATGTTACATTTTTTCATTCCACAATCTCACACAATACTCATCAGCGTCAGTTCAAAAAAAATTTTTTGCATGTATAGGTGCGACCATGAGACAAAGGTTCAGTTGAGCTTCAACAGTATCAAAGTTGCAACCTGGATAAGTTATATTCATCAAGCTCTTGTAAGGCCAATAAAGGGGGGGGGGGGGAAGGATATGTGTCTGTTTATCTTAGAAAGGTAATATATTTGCTTTGCACCACATTTCAATCATGAACTTCAAACTTTTTTAATGTACAAACTATACATTATTTGTTCCTACAGTGCCGTAGTCTACACTCTCACTAGCTACACAGCACTGACAGACGCATCGCCGCAAATGAATCGCTTCCAAATGCATTTAAAAGACAGCCCAGCTCTGTCCATTCTGATACTTGCACGGGGCTGCCGTGAATATACAGGCTGTGTTGAGTGACGTCACGTACACTTACTGATTCTGATTCATTAAGGAAGCATACAATTTCGACAAAAGCATTTAACCAACACGCCCAAACAAAACAGCTGGAGAGAAATCAAAATTTACCTGGTAATATCGACAAAAATGATTGTTGCGCTTCTTGCTACAGAGGAAGAGCTCAACACATTGCAATTAAAGAAAAATACATGCAGATAAACAGAACACTTGCAAATAGACAAAACATATGCAAATCAAACATCCTCATCACTTTGACAACATGTGAGCAGCATATCGAAACCTCATCGACAAATTGACATCACATGCACCGAATTTCTCCGTGATGGTGTTGAAGAATGAGCTAAATGTTTTCAAACACTTATTGCAGATTGATATCATTGAAGATTTATTTTTTCAACATAGCGGTGGCCTTCTGCTTATTATTAACCTTCCAATTGCAATAAATAGATGTAATACGCACAATTTATTGTGAAGATCACGGTACCAGTTAGGCAATAGTTTTGGAACCCATAATTGAGAATATAATGTTTAACTATCAATAAGGTTTGCTGACGAGACAAGTAAAAAGCATTCGTAAACACAGCTGGCAGTCATAATGTTATGATCCTGCTTTGTCTGACTATGTTCAGCCCATGATTCTGCTTTGTTTGCCCATGTTTTGATTATGATTCTGCTTTGTCTGACCATGCTTTGATTATTATTCTGATTCCTTGCCATGCTTTATTCTTGCTTTTTCTGTATGTCTGCCATATTCCATTCCCTCAGTTAGATTCCGGTTCTTGTTTTGTTTCATGCCATACTTTGCACTTAGTCTCCCCCATCTGGTCTCATGTCATGTGATTGCACACTGCCCCAGTATTTCATGCCACACTTTCGGGTGATTTCATGGTTTCTGGGATTTCAATTATTCCTTATTATCTCCTTTACTTCCTTCGCCTTGCTGTTCTATTATTACTAACCATACTAACAGTTCGTTATTTTAGTTATAGATGCTAACCCAGATTAACATTTTTCATAGCACTAACTTACTAACGAGCACTAGGGATTGTATAGCTGCACTTTACTAATTGACTAACGAGCTCTCAGCATTCGTCCTATTCTAGTCTCCACCCCTTGTCTTTATTCAATCTACCAAGCTGCATTTCAGTGGATCCTCCGCCCTGTTAAACTCTGTTCTGCCTCATTACCTGTGCACATTAGAACTCCCTAACCGAGCCGTATGTTTGTCAATAGGCTGTCTTGGTGATCCCTGTCCGCATTTTGGCATTCGCCAATTTCATGTGGTTAAGAACTTCCTCTTGTTCATTCCTTTGTTAATTAGTCTTATCCAGCTCACCTGTTCCCGATTATAGCATGTGACTTCCCGTATGTGTATTTAAGCAGTCATCTCACAACCAGCCCTTTGTCAGAACGTTTCCCTTGGTTTGCCTGTGCTACGATTGTTTATGCCTTGTACTCTTTGTGATTCTCTTCTGACTGGACCGTCCCCGTTTGTGATTTTGGCTCTGACTAGGATTTGTTTGCATCTTTGTACCGACCCTTTTTTGCCCGACTACAGTTTTGTGTTTGCTGCCCTGTTTACAACTTGGATTACGTCCCTGGGATTCTGATTTTTGGATTGTGGACTTTGTACTGTTCCTTCCTGCTCTGCGGGGGTTCACCCACATTCTTAATGAAACAAATTTTTTTTTTTGGATTGCTTGGTTCTCGCGTCTGGTTCCTGAGCGTAACCTCACACGTAACTAATACCCAGTTAATTATCAGCTAATTGGAGGATGAGAGCTGCTCTAATAGAGCGACACAGGAATAATTTTGGGATCGATCAAGGCCTATAATTCAAAAAAGTGCATCTTTGTCCCCCCTTTTCTATTTGTGAGCAGGAGGAGATTTATGCGCATTTCGTCAGGTTATATTTGAGCTGGGAGGCTAATATGGGTGAGACCAGCACTAGTCAATGGCATGTATCAGAATCATGCCATCATAATGTTGAAGATAGCACTTACATTTTGGCTCATTTTTAACAAGCTGCCTATTTGCAATCTTTCGGTGCTTTCCATGTTTACAGCAGTTATTTACCATTGCAAAGCACAATGCTGACGGCCATGTATTTAATCATTCCCCCATTGAATCTCATCATTCAGCGCCTTTACAACCCCAGATCAGAAAATTGAGACAGTACGTTGAATGGAAATTAACCCTTAAATTCCCACTGTGAGAAATTTGTCACACGATTCTGGGGGTTGTCAAAACCACTGACCCCACATAAATTTTGCAACCTAATGCCCATAGTGACATATTTAGACCATCAGAGCTGCCATCTGATGCATACAAGTGGAACTGACACTACACTTGCTGCACCAGCTATCCTTTCCAATATGGCTGCCCCCATGGTGGAATCCACACGATAGATCAGCACCCATTCACCACTGAATAAAGCAGACAAACAGGTAAGCTAATGAAAATAAGCTATGCCCAATTCTTCAGCTATATGTCAACTGTTTTATCATTCAAGTCATTTTAGCAATAAGGTCCCTGAAATGCCCGTTGTAACATACAACCCCAATTCCTAAATAGTCGGGACAAGATGTAAATTCTGAATGAAATCGAAATGCAATGACTTTCAGATCACATGAGCCAATATGTTATTTCTGATGGAACATAGACAACATTCCAAATGTTGAAACTGAGACATTTTACATTTTTATCCACATAATGAGCTCATTACAAATTTCCTGGCTGCAACAGGTCTCAAAAAGGTTGGGACACAGGCAAAAAGGGCCGAAAAAGCAATTTCTATGTAAAGAGAATCAGCTGAAAGAACATTTAGCAAGTAATTACATTAACTGGCATCAGGTGTGTAACATGATTGGCTATAAAAGGGAGAGGCTGAGTCTCTCAGAAGTAAAAATGGCCAGAGGCTCTCTAACTTGTGAAGGCTTGCGTAAATAAATTGTGGAATAATTTAAAAACAATGTTCCTCAATGTCAAATTGCAAAGGCTCTGAAGGTCTCATTGACAACGTATAACATCATCAAGAGACTCACAAAAACTGAAAAAGTCTCAGTGCGTAATGGACAAGGCCAAAGACCTTCACTGGATGCCCGTGACCTTCGGGCCCTTAGATGCCACTGCGTCACTCACCAGCATGATTCTGTGAGGCAGTTCAGGAACCACTCAGGAGAGACAGGAATCCAAAAAACATACGCCTTTAATGGGGTCCAGGTCAAAGCCAAAATACACAGGATTTGCCAAGCCACAATACGAAATCCAAAAACAGTATCGACTAGACAGGCAGGGGTCAGAACCAGTAAGACAGATGGGCAGAGGTACAAAAACGATTGGAGAAAAGTCGTAGTCGATGGGCAAAGCCAATGGTCATACACAGGGCATCCAAACACAGAACTTGTGGTTATAAAAAAATGGGTCAAAATCCAGAAAGACAAAAACAGTACAAAAAGGGCAATGGCTAGAATCAAAGTTGGACTATCCAGTAGAAGCGAAACAATAATCAATGGCATACGAGGCGCTCTGCACAAAGAAATATTGATCAACGTTCTGACAAGAGTTGTGAGTGAAAAGACTCCTAATATACACACAGGAAAGGTCACATGCTATACAGAGATCAGCTGTGGGGAATGAGGCTAATTACATCGGGAGAATCACATGAGGGAAACCCTAACCACGAAAATTGGCGAGAGACAAAATATGAACGGGAGTCACACAAACAGCCTATGACATTTAAACAGCTCCGTTCAAGGGGTTCTACATGCACAGATAACAAGCGCAGGAGAGTGATTAAGCTCGTGCGAGAGATTCTCGCTGAAGCTCAGGGAGAGGAAAGCGATAGACAAGGGGCAGAGAATAGAACAGGGCGATTGCAAAGAGGTCATTAGTCTATTAGTAGTGGTGCAGCTTTACAACTTAAACTAGAGTGCTCATTAGTAATTTAGTAATCGAATATATATACATGGTAAGTTGTGTTAGTAGACTATAATACAAATGTTAGTCTTGTTAGTAGTCAGAACAGAAGTGTGAAAGAAGAAAACGAGATAAGAAGGAATATTTTAAACACCGGAATACATTTAAATCACCCGAAGTCAGTGAGCACTAGACAGGGAAGATGGACTGAACCAACTAGATCACAAGACGGGGGAGATAAGTGCAATGGAACTGAGCATAGAATGAACCAAAGACCTGAATGTTACAAAAACCAAAAAGAATAGATAAAAGACAATAATCATGAACACAAAAACAAAACATGACCAAAAACCAAAACCATGACAGATTCTGTCATTGACATTACTAAATGGCTCAGGAATACTTAAAGAAACCGCTGTCTGTAAACACAGTCTGCCTTGGCTGTTGAGATTCTGCTTTTCTGCCTGTCCATGTTCCTGCCCTTGTCTAGTTAAGTTCTGTGCCTGTCCGTGCCATGATTTTTGATTATTGTGTTTAGTGACCACTGCTTGTTTTTGACTATTCTCTGCCTATGTATTGTGTTTTGGTAATTTTAGATTTCTTGTCCTGTTTGATTCCTAGTCTTTGCCATGTTTCATAGCCCCTTACCATGTTTATTCCATGCTTTGCACTTTGTCTCCCTTGTCTTGTCAGGTGTGTATCTTTGCTCACGGTCCCTTGTCTTGCGTGACACTCATTCGGGTGATTTATTGGTTTCTGGGTTTCAACCTTCTTTCATTATCGCGTGTCCTTCCTTCCTCTCTCTTTTGCTATCTACTAACCATACTAACAGTTTGTCATTTTCACTAATTACTAACCACACTTACATGACCGCAATAATCCGATAACTGGGAATAATCGGGTAATGGCAATAATCTGATTTGACGCGTTTTCATGTACTTCAGTAATGTGATAATCGGAAAAACCTGGTTTACATGGTTCAGTCAATAGTTCAATTTCTTTCCAAGTACATGACGTAAAACTCTTGGTCTCAGCATAGGCCTTCCTCCACTACTACCAAAAAACCCGTGCTTGCTGGATGTGCGTTAGGAGTAAGGACTGGTGGGAGAGAGTGGTGCTCAATTAATTTTTTAGATGCAAAATGGAGAGAGAATTTCGGGATGTCTCAGGAGCATTCGTGAAACTGTGTGATGAAATGAAGGATATCATGAGCCCAGAAGAGATGATCGCTGTACCTCTAGAAATACGAGTGGCGATTGCATTATATAAGCTTGCTAGCTGCGGAGAGTATAGACTGATAGCGAATCAGTTTGGTGTCCATAAAGCGTCTCTAGTTAGCTACATCCGTTTTTCTATTTGTACACATTCACAGATGTATCACTGTCAGTTTCCTCTGCTGAGCGAAGCTTCTCCAAACTTAAACTCATTAAAACATACCTGCGCTCATCAATGGGCCAAGAGCGTTTAAGTGGTCTGGCTGTCATCAGCATCAATGGGGAAATTGCTCAGAAACTGTCATATGATGACCTGATAGCTGATTTCGCAGCCCGAAAGTGCAGATGCGTGCCTCTGTAGGGCCTCTAACAACTGGTGCTTGCATTTTAAAATATGTGTTTAAAGTTCCTTACTCAGAACTGTGATAACAGTTAAAAACATGTTTATTTGTTAATAGTCGTGGCATTTTTTTAATTTAGATTATTTATTTTTATTTGAGTATTTGATGCCATTGTTCTTGTTTTATAAAGACTTAATTATTGTTATTTATCTCTTAATAATAATAATAATTATAATAATAATAATTATTATTATTATTTTTTATCTCTCTCTCAGTTTTTGAACCATTAATATTGACAACTTATTTTGTAAAATAAAGCAAAACTGACAAATACTCAGATCTTGTTCATTTCTGTCAGGGGTGGGGTTGGGTGGGTGGGTATGTGGGGGGGCACCACAAAGCATTTATGCTTAGGGCACCAAAATGGCTAGCGCCGGCCCTGTACAGATTCACCATCTATTCTGATTGGTTTTGAGGATTAATGACCAACAACTTTGAGGCAATATAAAGATGAGGTCCTGAGTACAACTAAAGAGTTTGGTTTGGTTATTTGAAAGTGTTGCTAAGATATAACTTCACTTCCTGTGAATTGAATATTTTGTTATGATTCTGCCTCATGTGTGTTGTCTGTGCTTATTTGTGCTTTTGCTTTACTTTCGTTTTATTTTACAGCTTTCATTCCCGCCGTCTGATGTTCGATTCTCTCTTTGCCCAACTCCAGTGATGTCACGTGACAGCCATCAGCATGCCTGCGTCTCGTTGACCTATCACGTTTCCACTTTTCGGTTTCGGCTGTGGTATTTCATTCATTACTTCCCCTTGAGCTTGATTCTGGGTCTCACTAAACTCTGAGTGAATGCATCCTCTGATAGTATTGGTTAGTTCTTTAACCTAACCAGCACTTATTTGAGGGTGATTGTGAATATTTTGTCACGTAGTATTCACCTTTAACTCATTAGCGAGTGTGACGATTTCTAGCATTTGTAATTCCTGCCTAAGCTTTCCGTGATTAACTGCGTTTAAATCTGTGCTTTCCTTTGCTGCTCTCGTGCTGCTTTTTACTCGTCACGTTTAGATTACCTCAATCTAAACCAGGGGTCCCCAATCTTTCCCAGAAAGGGCAATGTATGTGCAGGCTTTCATTGCTACCAAGCAATTACACACCTGATACTACTAATCAACCCCTGGACTCTTTGCTCATAAGCTTGATTAGTAGCATCAGGTGTGTAGCTGCTTGGCTGCAATGAAAGCCTGCACCCACACCGGCCCTTTCTGGGAAAGTTTGGGGACCCCTAATCTAAACTGTCTAGCTTGATTGATTGTCTTAGAGTCTTGTCTCGAGTCATTATTAATCCAGTTCTCATGTAATTGTTTTATTAATCCCATGTGTTTCTGTTTCCTTATGAGATTACTTTCCGAGTCCCTGCCTCTTCTCGTGGCTATTTCTGCGGGCAAAGTGAGAAGAGACATCAGACTTTGCTAGACTCTGCATTGTGGAATCTCAGCTCCTGTGCCTTCCCGAGTATTTCCTTGTGCTATTTTTCAAGTCTTGTTTTTGCGGCGCCCTTGTCTCCCCATTGTCAAGTCTCCCAGTGTTTTCCGTCAGTGTAGTGTTTGTTTTTCCCCCCATTTAACCACTCTTTGAGTGAGTACCTTTGTCTCCCCCTGCCTTGGGCAATGTACCTTAGTTTGTTTTGTTTCTGGCTTGTTTGCCAATTTTCTCCTAGTGTTTTGTGTTTCAATAAACACTTCCGTTCCTGCATCTGGTGTTCACGTGTCTACTTCCTAACAAATTTGCCAGTAGTCAAAGGTCACTAAATTAAATAATTCTTCAGACTATGTATGTCGTTTTACCAAGTTTCGTGTTGATACACCAAAGCAGTGCTGAGATATGGGCCTACTTCCTGTTTGGCGACTTCTTGGTTGATTTAGATTGGCTGTAATGGCCAAACGGTTTGGATTTGAGATGCCAAACTCAATGGACTTCTCAGGCTTAGTCTATAGATCATGTGAGCCAAACTTGACAAAATTCAAAATGTCTGCCAAATTCATATGCATACATAGTCTTCTAGGATCTGTCCAGGGATGTATAACAGCATCAGCCGACACTAGAATTAAGGCTTTACTCCAAACATATCAAGAGATAACAGCTAAAAAATGTTTTTATAGCGCTCCCCCAGAGGTCAAAGCTCACTTTTTTTTCTTTTTCTTTTTTTTTGTGCCTCCCCAAGGGCAGGTCTTGACACTATGAACTGTGTTTGTGTTTGATTCGTCTAAGTATTGCTGAGAAGGCCTCACATCCTGTTTGGTGGCTTCGCAGTCGATTTCCATTGGCTGTTATGGCCAAACGGTTTGACTATGAGATACCGAGCTCCAGAGACTTCACAGGCTTGGTCTCCAAATCATGCTTGCCAAGCTTCATAATGATTGGACAAACTTTGTCATTTCTGTAAATTTAAGCACATTTAGGAGAAAATTCAAAATGGCCACCAAACTCTGGTGCATTTTTACACAGACTTCTAGGAATTGGTTAAGGATGTCCAACAGCATCAGCGCACACACTGGAATTAAGGCTTTAGTCCAAAAAAAAAAAAAAAAAAATCAAGAGATATCCTCTAAAACATGCTTTTGCCATTTATAGCATGTATTAGATACTGTCCGTTTTGTATTATGAAACTGGAAAATGAATATCATTTTGTGCGTGAATGTAAAATGTATGATGACATACGTGTAAAAAATTAACCTTTTGTTCTTCAGTGCTCCAATTATGATTTTTGTTTTATGCAGCCAATGTTCATACAGCTGCATCTTTGGCTGTCTACCTGAAATCAGCACTTGCAAGAAGGACGTCATTGATTGCTTGCAATAGCTAGAACAATACCTCTCTATTTGTTTTATGTTTTAATTGTTTTATGTTGCCACTACCACCATATGAATTTGTTTCTCATTGTACTAATTGTACATGGGCCTTTGGCCTTTATACTGATAATAAACACTAATAATTTAACATCTCCTGTTGCACTGATTGACATCCTACTTTCACAGTGGGTGGACATTGTCACAGCACCCTGCTCTGGAAACACAAAGAGAAATTCTATATTTAAAAGAATTTCAAAAGTTTCTCACATTGAATATGCTCAAATATTACCAAATAAGTAACAAATCTAGTACCAGACAAATTTGCAATTGGCGCATTGAGTAAAGCTACACCTTGGTTTAAAAACAGAGCACATTTTTGTCTTTCTGCGGAGGACCTGCATCCTAAGACTGAACGCCTTGGGACATCAATTCTCAAGCAATATTCCATCAGATCGTTATATTTTAAATACATTCCTCTACTCTGTATACCGATCAACCACAACATTAAACCCATCAGCCTTGGTCCCACATGTGCTGCCAAAACAGCACTGTCAAATTTTTGGACCCTGAGTTTCCCAGCACAACATTTCCTAGAGCATCGCACTTCTTCTACCAGCTTGTCTTTATCCCACAGTGTATCCTAGTCCCATCTCTTTCAAAGGTTTATGATGGATGCATTACTGGCCAATGCACATGATGTATTAGAACACAGGATTCACCGAATCATATGAGCTTCTATCGCTTCAAGGTCCAGTTCTGGCACTTACGTGTGCATTGTAGGCACTTTCAACACTGGAGCGGGGCTAGAATGGGCACTCTAGCTAGTCTGCTTCAACAAAGCACTATACGCAGCAGGGAGCGATGCAATGTGTGTTCTGACACATTACCCGAGTGTGCTTAAAATTCTCTACAACTTGAGCCATAATAGCCCTTCTGTAGGTTCGAACAGGATAGCTTTTGTTGCCTCAGTGCATCGATGAGCCTTGAGCGCCTGACATCTTGTCATTAGTTCATGGTTTGTCCCTTCACAGATCACTGTTGATAGGTACTCACCTCTCCTGACTAGGAGCACTCCAGCAGCCTCGCCACTCTAGTGATCCACTTGTCTAGCCATAACGATTTGTTGAAGTTGCTCAGGTTCCATTTCTCCTGCCTCTAGCAGGTTGACTACAGACTGTTTGCTTACCGTCTGATACAGGGGTGGCCCACTACTCACTACTGCTCCAAATTTTCTCCATTTGTAGATAATGGTTCTCACTGTGGGTTGCAGGAGTCCTATAGCCTTAGAAATGGCTGTTTAAACAAACTGAATTCATATTTAGGTTCAACTTCACTCGGCACACCCTGGCATGACAACTGCCAGTCCTGGTGAAGGTTTGCCTGCAAGTGTGATCCTGTTGATGGATCATTTTGAATCAAATCATTTTATGAAGTAGAATTGCATGCAGAAGATTGATGATAAACTGGAAATCTTTCTGAGAAACCATAAGAGTTCCTCTTCCTGTTTCTGCTCGCATATTCGTGCGTGTGGTTTTGTGCTGATGATTAATTGGTTTAGGTAGGTTTGGAAGGCCTCTACTCATTGCTGAGAGTGACTGCATTTGCTAAATAGAGGTTGATGTTTGAGAAATGGCCTGTCTCATGTTGGTTTCATCATTGGACCTTCTGTATTTAATACAGGTAAAAGAAGTGGGTTTCAACCTTTACAATATTCTTCAACATGGAAATGGAGAGCTTGGAGAGGTAGATGTATTACATGAAAAACATCAGGATCACGCTTTTCAAATGATGTGTATTTACAGTATTTGCAAAATTGTTCATTCCTTGTGAAAAACACATTAAAAATCAATCACATGGAAACATACCCGATTGCCATTGCCATTTTTGGAATAATGTGGCGGTTTGGAAAACAAACCAAAAGTGGTTCATATCCTATCCTTGATAAAAAAACCAGGTCAAAATGAGCTATTTTCCATATTTTTGACAATCTGCTGTAGAATGTTCAGGGTTGGAGATTTCTTCATAATTTTTTTTCTAGAATATTTTTGGAACCTAGGTTTGCACCAAAGCTATGTCAGTTCTACCACATCTTCTTTTAGTCATCAACAAAAAAATCTCCAAATTTTGAGTTTGAATTTTATTCTTGGTTTTTAGACATTTTCTCCACACAAGATGTTGAAAATAAGTATTAGTAGCTAGAGTATGATTAAATTTGACAGTTAAAACAGAAAGATTCCTTTCTCTGCTTTAAGATAAGCTTTGAACCACATCTCTGGAATTTACATTGATACAGGGCTTTTTGACCCAGTCGTCAAAAACAGGTGGAATTTCACCAATTCACCCATGGGCGGAAAATGATTAATTGGTTGATTTAGAAGCTATAGGGAAAATAATCTTCTCACATTAGGCCAGTAGCGTTGGATAGCTTTTTTCCTACAATAAATGAAATCATCATTTAAAGACTGCATTTTGTGTTAACACGGGTTATCTTTGTCTAATATTAAAATTAGATTGATGATCTGCGCCATTTAACTATGCCAGGTGTGCAAATTATAAAAGAAATCAGGAAGGGGCAAATATTTTTTCACATCACTGTAAATCTTCTTTCACTCAGAACTCTACAATGGTCTATAGTCACAGTCATAACTCAATGCGCACGGTCAAATTTGCTGGCGCAAAATTCTGGCTTGACTATCAGCAGTAGTTTTTCAGTGGAAGAATCTGAGAGACACATTTTGAGAAAGAGCAGCCAGACAACTGAGTGAAAACCCTCACAAAAGAACAAGAGATTTTATACAGCATGCAGTTTGTAATCGTGCCATGATGTGTATGTTGTGGTGAAACTTGTGAAGAAAATCTTGCACAGTTTGCACGGGAGAGCAATGTCTGCACCTTGTCTATGGGCACAACCAGTGCCCACTTCCTGTAAAAAAGTATGCGCAGCAGTTTCTTTTCGTGATAGTATAATGTACCCACACCTGCACAAACTCACATCAGCAGAGCTGAAAAAAGTAGAGAAAAGTCAAATGCGAAGCAAAATTTCTCCTTGCTTTATTCGAGGGAGATTGGGATCATTTTCATTTTTTTGCTTGAAGATTTTTCCACCGTATTCACGTGAAGATCACATTCTCGTCTATAATTTAACAATTTGGTAGGGAATGGACACACAATTCGCACCACCTGTGATGGATGGTGAGTTGAGATGCCAAATGCAGCCGCCAGAATAAAAGGGGGAAACACGCTGATGAGAGAGAGACACACAAATAAAATAAGAGGGCAACACTCGCGCTTCCAATGGACCTAGATGTTGTCCGAGGCAAGGAAGCAAGGCCAGCTCGATAGGACGAAAAGAAAGGGAAGAAACAGAAAGATTAGCGATGTTACCGCTGATACCAAGGCTCCGAAGCATGCTTCAAACTCGACAGGATGTCTTTCTGAAGCACTGTGCCAGAGCTTGCTTCATAGCAGGGAAAACCATGTGACTGATGACGTTTGAACCACTTTACTGCTTCATTCAGACTGAATCAGCTGACTGGTTTGGTTCGATAGGCAGAGCTTTCAAAAATTGGTGCAATTCAAATGTATTTAAGATGGATGAAACAGCGCTCTGTTAGGCAGTTTTATTCAAGAACAATAATGCCAAAGTTGCTCAAGCACAACCAGTATACACCAAGCACAATCAAAAAACATAATAAAACAAATGTGTTTTGGACAGATTAAATATTTACAGGATTCAATGAGGCTGTGGATGTAATTAACATTATTACAGTAAAATATAAATTAGTATGGGAAGGAAGAAAAACAACAGACACATCAAAAACGAAGTTAGATTTCAGCTTTATTGAAGTATTTTTCACAATACAACATACTCAAAGTCCATATGCAAGGTGCGTCAGCGTCACCTTTGCAAGGCTCTACAACAATCTCTATGCCAGCAGATGTCGCCCACGTGCTAAATGAATGAAGCATCGAGTAGTGAACCAATTTTAAAGACGATGGTCCAAAAGGGTCCGAAGCTTCATAAAGCCTCATTTGGCCATCACTAAGAAAGATTCCCTAGCTATCTAGAACTTCTCCTCATAATATGCAGCTAAGCCCAAAACAACTCTCTTACTAGAGACCTTATCGGCTAAAGTGCAAACATAACACTGACACTCTAACAAGGGAAGTGAGGCGGAACTAGGGCTTAAATAGAATCAAGGCTACGCCCCCAATTAATGCCAGCTGGCCTAGGAATCCGATTGAGAGCAAAACGATATTGTCCCGTATCGTTCGTAGTGCCCGTCAATAAAATAAAAATTGAGAATAAAATGTTATGGCCCCAATTTGTCAAGACATATGAGACAGCAAGGGATGACAGACAAAATTTTAAAACTTAAACAGATTTAATTAAACAAAGACTGTCAACTAACCTACTATTTATACTTCTGACCAAGATTGACATATACAAGAAAAAATGGGGTTGCTTGGTGATGTCCCAGGACAGGGAGATGCTCCAACAAAGGCAAAAATCCACAGAAATACACAGGTATTGAAAAGAGTGACAGGTCTGGTCAAATGTATCCTTCTCATTGCAATTTCTCCTACTACTTTACTCTCTCAATTTCTCTCCTTATATACTCTTTTGCAGCCCCCTCCCACGTTTTAGACTTTTTTTATTCTCTGGGACTTTCCCCTCTCAGACATGCCCAGGACATGCCCAAACCTAGCTCCACACTGGGCTTAACAAAAAACAGGTCAATACTGCTATCTAGTGGCATTTTTTTCACAAAATTATTCACAAAACTGATGATGTTGTCATATCCGATATTGAGCTTGATCACTTTTTTTCTGCGAAACTGTGATTCATAGGTTATTTGATGCAGCTAGCTAGCAAGCTAGGTAACTAGTGCCCCATTATATCAAGCAATGCAGCTTACTATGGTTTGAGTAAGAAGCTACGCAGCCTAGTTAGCCAATGTTGCTGCTAGTAGCAATGATGCTATTCAGAATACTGGTCTACTGGCCTATAGTGAAATGCTAATTTTGTGCATTCGCCAATTTCGTGAGTAAGCTACCTGGGCTACTCTCCTCACTCCCACCTTCTGTTAAGAGGATAATTTTTCATGTGGGGACTAATGACATCTCTCGTCATAAGTCGGAGCATACAAAAAACTATTTTACCCTCCTTTGTAACTTCTTTAAAAACTGTGGAAAGTCCCTTTTTATTTCTGGTCCCATCCCCACTATCGGTCGCGGCATTGACCATTTTAGCAGTCTGCACACTTCACTTCAATTCGCCACTAGATCTCATAATGTGGGATTTATTGACCATTTTAACTTTTTTTGGAACCGTTCACTTTTTTGAAATCGGATGGGAAACATTCCAACAAATGGGACAGCCAAATGCTTTTGGCCAACATGCACTATGCAGTGTTGTCCTTCCCTCGGGACTGACTGTTAACTTCCTGTTCCCACAGGCCGGACCTTCCTTCACCCTCTTCCTAACTGGTTTGTCCAGGACCTACTGTCTCCCTTAGGAGCTCCCCCTGGTGTCCGGCTGTTGTTGAATATTATAGTGGAATTTGTCTATCTGTTGGCTCTTTAAATATCCCAGACAGCGCTAGAAATTGTGTTTCAGTTTCTGAGGAAACTGGTATAACTGCACAGCCTATTCCGAAAGTCGCTCGCACACGCCTGCCACGGCAGAAATACAGACCCAGTGGTATTTCTGTCACTAACCTGTCACAAGTCCATATGTTATTTTAACTGTCTCTCCTGTTGTTTTAACTCCAGTAGCATTTCAATCTGGGAAATGCAGTCTCGGTATTCTGTGTCTTAACGTAAGGAGTTTGTAATCAAAAATTGATTGTATTAGGGCTTCGGTTCTTCAAAGTAATCCTGATATATTTCTTGCAACTGAAACCTGGCTGAATGCTTCTACGTCCAACCTTGATTTAGCATTGGATGTTATAGTGTTTTTAGGTGTGACAGGAGTAGGAGAGGGGGAGGTGTAGTGATTTTTGTAAAATCCTCTCTCACTGTTAATGTTTTTTTATCCTCATCTGTGCCTGAACAATTTGAGTGTCTTGTTCTTACAATAGCTTTGGGCAGTGGAAGTATTATTATATTATTATATATATTATGTGTGTATCGCCCACCGAGCGTGCTTTCCTCCTCCATAATCAATCTCTTTAAAATCTTGTCTGCTTATGCACACGCTGAATTAGTTGTTGCGGGTGATTACAACATCGACTGGCTATCGCCGTCCTCAAACCATTTCAAAGTCTCCGATGACCAGATTCTGTCGCAACTCATCTCAGAGCCTACGTGACCAAATTTTAATGATTTATCCCAGTCAACTTTAATTTATCTCATTTTACCAAATTGATTGCACAAATACGCTCTGAGGGGCATCTTTCCCCTTGATGTTCGTGATCACAGCCCAGTAGCACGTATTAGGGATATGAAAGTTTCAAAGAAACCCCCATGTTTTATTACTAAAAGAAATTTTAAACATTGCTTTGAAGAGGCCTTCCTCCACGATATTTTCTGGAGTGATTTACGCTTTGCAAGTTTTATTCCAGACCATGACCTTCCGTTAGCTCATTTTACTTCTGTGTTTAATCGTGCTGTTGATAAGCATGCTCCGGACAAGAGATTCCGAGTAAAAAACAGAAGAAATCCTTGGTTTTCGGTTGCTTTATCCAATGATCTTCGCGTAAGGGATGAGGCTTGGGGTTAAAGCTAGGGAAACTCAGACACTCTCAAACTGGCATGTTTTCAGAAAACTAAGAAATAAATGCTGCTTACTGATAAAAAAGGCAAAATCTGAATATTTAATTTCATCATTGGCTAAATGTTAAGGTAATCCGGCAAAATTTTGGAAAATTGTCCAGTCCCTTCTTCTTCATGACCTCATTCTATCCACATGGATTCTGGTCCTGTTACTGATACGCACAAAATCTGCGACTTTTTTAAGGAACATTTTATAGCGGCCGGAAACCTTTTTGAAAATTTTAATAATCAATCCACTACAGGAGATATGTCTGACCTTAGCTCTAGTGCATTTACAAATTCTCAAAATCCTAGAGTATTGTTTTCTTTTTGGGAATTGAACGTGAAAGACAAATAAAACGTATAGATGTGAATAATTCCACTGGACAGGATCACTCAGGATTGAGACTTTTGCGTCTTGCAGGCCCGCTGATTGCACATTCAATAACTAGTGTTTTTAACTTGTCATTATCCACCAGGTGTATTCCCAGTATATGGAAAGCAGCTCTTGTTTTTCCTTTATTTAAGGGGGGTGATCCCAGTTCAGTAAACAGCTATCGGCCCATCTCAAAATTGCCATGCCTGGCTAAGATTTTAGAATCTCTTGTGAAACAACAACTTTGCAATTTCTTAACTTCCAACAACATTTTAACGTCACAGCAATCTGGTTTCAGGCCTGGACATAGCACCATTATAGCAGCTTCATTGGTTATAAATGATTATGTAACAGCTGTGGATAGTAAACAAAAACGTGCGGCCCTATTTATTGATTTAGCAAAAGTGTTTGACACAGTAGACCATATTATCTTATTAAATAAGTTGTCCATCATTGGTCTTGGTTACAGAGCATGCTCATGGTTCCAGGACTAACTCTCAACAAGAACACAAGCTGTTATTTCTGAGGGTGCGCAGTCTCAATTTTTAAAGAGGACATGAAACAACAGAATAGGCACCAACATAGGATATGTATATGTATTTAAACCATACTACTGAAATAAAACATTGTTAAAAATCTGCCGTTTTAAAAAAAATCAACTTTTTAAATACATTTATGATAAATTTTGGGGCGTACTCTCCACCATCTTTATTTACGTCACTGCCTTCATCTTCGGAGTGGTTTTTTGGTGGTTCCGTTGTTTTGAGTATTGATGGTATTCGATGCGCGTCATCAACGTTCGATGCGGCCATATTGTTGACATGCCGCTGAGGAGCAGAGCGAAGATTTCAATTGAGTTAAACAAGCCGTCATGGTATCCTCATCGCGCAATGATGAGAAAACTTGTTTGATTGGCGTCGATCCATATAAATTGGACTCAGCAGCATTTAGCCGAGATATATCTTTGCTGCCAGCCGTGGATTACCCCGATATTTGCCACTATTTAATCCTCACAGTGTACGCCTACATGGCGCAGGAGCTGAAGGCGTAATTAAGGAGTCGTATAACTATTTCATATTACTAAGCTAACATTGGCTGCCTCCCAAAGCGCCTGGATTAAATCCCTGTTCTGTAAACTTGCGTTTGGTCCAAAACCTTGGTTTTTGTGTCCGCATTAATATTTTGTATTTCTGTTTTAACCAGGAATTTTATGGCGTCTTAATTGGCTATTTCTGTTGTACAATAAGAGAGAGCTAACCGGGCATTTTATGGCGTCTTAAGACACAAATACAAAAGCTTAATGCTGACGCCAAAACCAACGTTTTGCCAGTGTAGCTACAGGACGAGGATTTAATTTTGGCGCTTTTGGATGCAGCCATTAATTCCATTCAACAGTAACTTAGCTCACCGTGAATCTCGTAAGTCAGTAATACCGACTGTCATATCAGCTGTTTTGATGTCACCTACCAGAACGATGTCAGGCGCCGGTAGCAGCACCTGCATCATTTCTCACATCAAGTAACATTCGCTGTCTGACAAAACGATCTCTGACTAATAAAACCGTTAACTACCAGTGATTAAATGCTATGCACACACTTTACTGGGGAAAGTGGCTTATCTAACTCCAACGTTACCTGAGGTAAGATGATCAGAACAGACTGTGCTGTAAGGAGTAGTCTGAAGTCTCTCCTATTGATTCTAGCTAGCCATAGGTCTCTTTTCCGCTGGCTCAACTCCTCTGTCTCTCCCCTCTCTTTTCCTCACAGTGGGTATTGCAAAGAAATCTAACGCCGTTTTTTTTTCTTCCTTTTTTTTTGCTGTCATCAGAACAGCAGTGAACCACACAGCAAACCATGTTGAACCAACCAGGGTTGATACGATCGCTAAAGAATGTGAGGTAGAAGCTCTTGATAGAGTCTAGTCAGGAATATAAGTGGAGATGTCAACAATATGGCCGCATCGAACGTTGATGACGCGCATCGAATACCATCAATAGAGTTTTCACGAGTTGTAGAAGGAGGAAAAATGTCAGAGGACGAGGCAGAAAGGGTTATTTTTCTGTCATCTAACCCAATGGCTAACGCATTTGAGCCAGTGACAAGGAGGGAGATTGAGAGACCCGTTTTTGAGGAGGATGAGGGAGCTGCAGCGGCTCCAGACGGAGATGGCAGCAAGGAACGGGTCGGCAACACCTCACGGTGTACATGCGGTCACTGCTCCGCAATGCCGACAAGTGTGGAGTCTGTGTGCTGCCATGAAGCTGATTTGGATAGTGTGCTAGGGGAGCTATCCTGCCTCACCCTATCCCGCACCACGAATATATTCGAACATCTCGTTGTCATATTCTAAATTCGTTCGAAGTTTTTTTTTTTTTAAAGGTGACAGTCCTATTACAGAGAGCAACAGGTGTCATTAGCCATGTTTCCATCCGCACGTTCTAATGCAAATTAAGTCACATTAAATTAAAATGCCTTATGGAAATGGTGAAATTCTACTTCATTTCAATAATATTGACTCAAAGTTTATATGGTTGGTCTGATCGGATTTTCTCTATCGGTAAAAGGCTGATGCGATAAATGCTGATGGAAATTTTATTTGCCGAATAAATCTGCAACTGCACCGTGACAGTGTTTTGATGCCATCGTTGCCTTCTGATAATGGTTTGCTATGTTGCTAATAGCTGGCACATAAGCACGTACACGCACGTGCAATTATCATCATTTGTTGGTAGACGCAATCCATTTTAGCTAACCAGCTAAATTGATCGGCTAACACACTACTTTTGTTCGCTTTAAGGTTCTGCGATTCAGTGCGAAAATGAATGGAAACAGCTTAAAATGTCAGAAATCTATTCAATACACCACTTTAGTCGCATAACAGCATGTGGCGTCATTACGCACAACTTTTAATTTGCTTAAATGCTACCAGAAGGAAGCGCATTTTCACCTGCTTTTTTCGCATGAATGTTTGGCAAACTTCAGATAGTTCGATTGACAAGTGGATGGAAACATAGCTAGTGTCCCTCATTACCACCACGTGCGATCGTCTCACAGAGAAACAAATTCAGGGCTCCTACCAATTCAGCCTTATGGTGTGTTATGTTTCTTAATAAATTTTAATTTTTGTTTTAATGCCGTTCGTATCATTTTATTTCGTTGTGTTTATCTGTCACACATTGAAGGCCGGTCCATGAAATTATTGTCTTATAATCAATTAAAGGGATGATCATGATTGAGATTGAACTGGGTTGTGGAACATTTAAACTGGATTGTTGGCCGGATAGCTCACTCGGTTAAGGCACTGCGCTGCAGTGCAGAGGTGACTATCACGTTGCGGGTTCGAGCCCCGGCGTACCCACCGGCAGGGGTCGGCAGCTTTTTCAGAGTAGCGCACAATTGGCCATCGCGCTACAGGGTTCCAAATTGGGAAGGGACTGCCAGATTTGGGGATACAATAATAGCTTTGTTCGTTGCTCCAGCGCCTCCTGTTGGCCAGACGGGCGCTCGTCAGGCAGACTCTGGCCGTTTCTCAATACCAAGAATGCTAAGAACAAACTTGCATTCTTGGGAGGAACGTTCTCGCTAGTCGTTCTAGGAAGAGTGCACTTCCAAGGCTACGAGCACTCAGAATGCTGTCGACGGTTTGAGACGATGCGTTCTCGTTGGTATTACGAAATATGCCAGCCAGTGGGCCGCCACTTCCTCCGCCTACAGCCTTTTTTTTCCCAGTAATGTATCTGTGGGGGAAGAGGGGTCTGTGAGCGTGAGTTAGTTAAGGTGCTTTGCTTAGCTAGCGTCCGTCGACTGTTGCGGAGTTTCACTACTACAAAAACACTGGAGCATATTCAACATAAAACATCTTAAAGCAGCCAATATTCCAAATCCTACTCTGATAATAGTTCCTCACCTGAAAATTAGCAGAATAGTATTTAGCTAAGAAATAGCGAACGAATACCGACAGATTACATTCAAAGTCAATACAAAGACGCGAATTCGCGCCTTTGCATTGACTTTGAATGTAACTTAAACCTGTTGTACAAAATATTCGTTTCGCGTACAGTGTGAAAGCAGTTTTACCAATCCTGGGGTGTATTTCCCGAAATCACAGATGCTAACTTACATAGTTAGAACCATTGACTGTGAATGGACGAACTATGTAAGTTGCTAATTTAGTTAGCAACTACGCCTTTGGGAAACGTAACCCTGCCCTTCTCTCTTGGGAGCGGAACAGATGCCGAAAAGAATTCGGGGATATACGGGCTGTCAAGTTCTCACAAATTCCATCCAATGCATCCTCGGAAAAATGGGTGTATCGAGAACACTTCCGGGACTGGTAACCGTTCTCGTCGAGATGGAAACTTTGAATTGAGACAGTACATGGTCTCAGAGGGATGATGTTTCTCAAGTTCACAAGAACAGAAGTACAGAGAAGAACGCATATTGAGAAACAGCCTCTGGGTTTGTTCATGTCCGGGTATCCTCCGCCCTCCTTCTGAACTTACGAGGATTCAACCAATGAGTGTATAAGAATCAGTGGCTGACAGGCACGTGCTTCGGAGGAGAGCCGTGAACTGTCCTCACTATCCTGAGTTGGCAACAAGGGGTCGCATACGAGCAAGCTTTGTACATAGTTCACCGATTGGGCATTCCAGATTCGGGTGGGATTGCCAAATTAAAAAAAAAAAAAAACTGGATTGTTGAACGTTTGCTGTTCGTATAATTACCTCTCTCTGTTCTGCTAAATAGTTACGCCGTTGGGCTCTTTCCTTGCGGTGCACAGCCACTTCTGAACTAACGTTGGTGGACTGCATGGGACAGTCTGTCTTCCGTGCATCATAGGAAGAAAAGTCAAACACTGAGGGAGTTGCATCTGGTTTCAACCTGTTGTTTCTACGAGTCACCAGTACTCCTGCCTCATCAAAAAACTTTTCCTCCACGTAGTCTTCAGCTACAAAGTGATCATTACAAACTCTAGCATTGCTGCTAACTGGTGGGTTCTTCCTTTTGAGTGCAGCTAGCCAACGGTGGAGAACAGGTGGTCGGTTAAGTGATAAATGATGGAAATGTACTGGTTTCTCCCGATCTTTGACTCTAAAATTCATTTGAACATCCAGGGGCAATGCAAAACATGCCTTCTTTAACTCGCTTTTTAATTTGCTCCTCTTTCACTGTCATTTGAATGAACAGATGTAGTTCCTCAGTGCGATCGCTAGCTTGACAAGTTGAGCCAACCACTCCGATGACATCACGTCTGGCAACACAATAGCAATGGCGCCCTTTGTTTTGACAGTTGAACTTAAATGGCAGGATTTTGAAATTTCTCTCTCCATCAGTAGAAAAATAATATAAAAATAAACCTAAATAATCTTTTTTAGGGAGAGAGACCTGCAATAAATTAAGATAATTACACTTAGTGTCTCATGTCCTCTTTAAAAGGTGACAAAAGTTGTACCCCAAGTGTTCATTCGTGGTCCAATTTTATTCACAATTTATATCAATGACGTTGCTCGTAATGTAACTAATTGCAAGGTTCATTTTTATGCTGACAATACAGTGCTTTATCCCTCCGCTCCAACATGCTTACTGGCCCTTAAATATTTACAATCTGCTTTTAACGTTATACAGCATGCTCTAGCTGATCTTAAACTGGTTTTAAATACTGATAAAACAAAGTTCATGATCTTTTCTGCACAGAATGCAATTATGCCAGGTGACTCCATTTTCTCAGTGACTGATGCTCAAATTAAGCAGGTTCAGTCTTAGAAATATCTGGGTATCTGTTTGGATCATGACTTCTCTTAAGGCCCAGTTTACACGAAGATGCTTGCGAGTAAAGATGACAAAATATTTTAACGGAAGTGCCTTTTGTTTATATGGTGACAGAATTTTTGGGGTTTGAAGACGCAAAAATTTCAAACCACCCTCGAAAGTGGAAAACTTGAATACGCTCCAGCGTAGCGTTTCCGTCTAAACAGGCCAAGACGCAAAACTGGCTCAGATCTGTTGTTCTGCTCACGTCGCGTAGGCGTTTACGTCACGCAGTCAACAAACATGTCGGATTACATCCATGCTTCGGACCTTCAGGCTACTCTGGCAGCCATAATAAATGTACAGGAATCGTTACTACAAATTGCCTTGCTGAGCCTTAAGGTTTTATAGTTTGAAGTAATCTGGAGCAATAGCTCGACCTCTTTGTCTGACCAGACAAAGTTCTTCTTGTTACCGGTAGCCATATTTTGTGATTTCGCGGCACAGTGAGGAGAAGAAGGAAGATTCTACGCTTGCGCGTAGGCATGGCGGCGTTTGTGTTAGTGTATCACAGCACCACCTAGCCGTCTGGCATGCATACCCAATCGATTTTTACACACTTTTTGCGTCACCGTATGCACACAGATTTCCTCCCGAGAACGCTCATCTGAACGCGAAATAAAAAGTGAAGACGCGAAGCCACTTTGGCGTCTTCTGTTCACACCGTCATCATGGAAACCTAGCCTAAGATGCATGTGTCCAACCTGTCCAAGAAACAGAATGAAAATCAGGTTTCTTTACCGAAACAGGAAGAGGATTGTCGAGGCAACAATATTGCCCATATTTGATTATGAATATGTCCTTTACAGGCACATCTCTATTTGTACATTAAGATCCTTGGATGCAATCTATCATAGCGCATTGCGCTTCATCACAGGTGATGGTTTCCGAACCCATCACTGTGCTTTATATAATTCTGTGGGTTGGTTTTCCCTTCATTTTAGAATGAAGCTACATTTATTTTATTTATTTATTTATAAAGCTTTTCTAAGCAAACTTCCCTCATATCTTATTAAGCTGTCCATCAAAATCAGATGTCAGCATACCAGATCACAAGAATGGTTTTTGTTAGAGGCTCCCAGGACTTGAACAAATTTGGTAGGTACCTCTTTTAGTGCATTCGCTCCTTGTATGTGGAATAATTTCCAGGAACCCTTGAAGCTAGTCTGCCTTATCCCCTTCATGTCTTTCAAGGAATTAGAGTTGGATATATTGCGTCTGGAGGCCAGATGTATTTGCTTTTAGTTTATGGTAGGATTTGCTCATTTATTTTTCTCTGTCCTATATTCTTATGTGTATACTGTATATATATATATATATATATATATATATATATACATACAGTACAGACCAAAAGTTTGGACACACCTTCTCATTCAATGAGTTTCCTTTATTTTCATGACTATTTACATTGTAGATTCTCACTGAAGTCATCAAAACTATGAATGAACATGTGGAATTATGTATTTAACAAAAAATTGTGAAATATCTGCTGAAAACATAATTATTATATTCTAGTTCTATTCTAGTATTATATTCTAGTTTCTTCAAGGTAGCCACCCTTTGCTTTGATTACTGCTGTGCACAATGATGATGAGATTCAAGAGATAGTCACCTCAAATGGTTTTCACTTCACAGGTGTGCCTTGTCAGGGTTAATTAGTGGAATTTCTTCCCTTATCAATGGGCTTGGGACCATCAGCTGTGTTGTGCATTAGTCATGTTGATACACAGCCAACAGCCCAATTGGACAACTGTTAGATACAAACATACTTTCATGTGCGTTCATTCATAGTTTTAAAATGCCAAGTGGCCTTGCCTTAGAAATAACTTAATTTGAGGCCTGCGCACCAGATTAGGACAAAACTGCAGTACATTTACTGCACTTTTTTAAAGCATCCAAATACTTTTTCGACACCCAGAAGAGACCAGCTTTCGAACAGTGGCGATTCACCATAGGTGGAGCAGATCGCTTTTTTTTTTTCTCGCATAGAGGCAATTTTTCACTGACAAGGAGTACTGCCTCGCTAAGCGAGAACTGGAATGAATGGTCGAGCTTTCGTGGCTACATCCGGATTAGCATGTGCTGCTGTAAAATCCCACAAAACAATACCAAAATGCGGACATTGATGGGGCTGAAGGTTTCACGTGTTGTTTTTGGCTGGCGTTAATTCGAGCAACCTCCTGGCTGGTGAGAGTCACAATAGAATGGATATTTCTCCTAGTCCAAAGGACGGGGCACAAAAGCGCAACAGTTACAATTAATCTGACTCCATAATACATGTAGAAAACCAAATTTAGTTATATCCTCGTTAAATATCTGACTCCAAATTAGAATTAGAATTTATAGTTTAGGGACAGCATGCATGAATCTCGGGGCAGCTACGCCACCACACTTGTCCGTGAAAACCAGGTACTCAGCCGACGTCCCCAAATAATAACGCAATCACTGAGCATAAACATATCATGAACCCAGATTTATGTACACCAAAAGGCCCCTTAAGGAGATCGGCTAGGCACCAGCTTATAAGCCCAGGGGTGCCTTTCAGGCCTAATACCCAGGACCAGGACTACATAAATCCTTTAGGGGTAGACCGTAATTTGCAATAAAACTTAAAACCCATCATCCAAATCAGAATTAAAACTAATACTCTGGGTAAAACATAAAGTTGATTATACCTCGAATTCCTAAAGGACAACTGCTGTCACTTCCATTAATGTTCCCGGGTTTTAACACCATGTCCGGATCCTAGGTTCATAAGTTAGATTAGAGGTTGGAAGTCAGTCATCACTGCAACAGCATCTTTTGGCTATATACAGCGAACCCAGATTTTACAGACACTCATGGGTTCCTAAAAGAATTTTAACGGATAACCGACTTTTCGTCCATTGGTTTCCTTAAGGCTAAAATCCCAGAACCAGCAATACATAAACGCTTTATGTAAGTCGATCATGACTGTCTCTCCAACTTAATAAAACCAATTCCCATACCGGGCCACTGGGCAGTCGTACCTCAGTTGGGATTATACCCCTAGGTATCCGCCGCAACAGGGCTAGAAAGAATGTACCAGTGTTAAGAGTCACGGAGATCACGCAAGCTGAAAGGAATAACAATAATTGAATCACCAGGTAGGCACAAACTTAGATCAAACAAGTCAACGTTAAGCCAATTACAAGTTACACACAATTTAGAAAGAGAGAATAAAGTCATACCTGGAGGAAAGAATACACAGACCAGACCACGTGTGTGGGGAAAACTCAGATGCCATCCCCTTCCCCCCGACCACCTAGATGGGCTACTTACACACGGACTCAGGCATGCTGGGAGAGCTGGGATGTGATTCTCCATAATTAAAAGACTACTCGTGCCCTTGCGGGCGTAGGGAGGGATCGAAGACGATTCTCCTCGAATGGAAAGTCTCTTTTCGATAAGCCAACACCGGTCTTTGATCCAGGCGGCCTAGCCATAAACGCCCTGGAAGTGGGGGGTCGAATCTGATTTTTGGACTTCCACCATTTGGAGTAATAAAACAATCTAGCATAGAGAGGAGACTAGGATGACTACCTGAGTGAATTCTGACCAATTTTCAGGAGTTTGCCAAAGAGAATGAACATTAATTTTAATGGGTATGAAACATACTCCATTCAACTCCTTGGATTTCCCCGAGAAGACCAAACATGGTAGGGATATGTACTAATATGATGCAGTTGTCATGAAAAAGCCTAAAGATTAATTATTATATAGTTTAATTGGTTCATAAGTATATAAATGATTTCTTCACAGGATATTGAACATATAAACATACTATGAAGTTCCCAGAGATTTAGATTATTTTAAACAGATTAATATAACTGGACGTTAACTTAAAAGTAAGGGCAGTAATATGACTCCCATAGGGCATTGTGGCAGTAAGGGCTCCGCCCCCCAGGGTAAAACCAGAGATACCCCCCACAGGCAGCCTGCAGCAACATCCTAGGGGGAAGGTCATACAAGTTTTACTGCTATTTGGCCTGGCTCTGATTCGAGCTTATCAGCCATTTGTTCAGATTCTACACTGCTTTAAATTTTCGTTTTGACAAATGACACACCAAATACTAAAGGTTCCTTAAGCAAACACAAAGGCAATGTTTTCTAAACAAGCTACATTTTAAGACAAATGAATTTTTTGCACAAGCCTTCATAACAGAGCACTTCCAGCGTGGCAGCATAGGCGAGCATGATATCAAAAGCCACATCAGCTCCGCTGTAGTGCAGTAACTAAAATCAACATGTTATAGAAGTTAACAAAATAACAAAACCACAAACCTTGTAGCAAGTGGCTCTGCTTCCTGTGGGAGTGGTGTTAAGTGTACGAGCTGAGGAGCTGCTTCTCAGGATGCCGAAGCTTAAATAAGCCAGCATATTATCAGTCAGGCGATTGTGACAGCGAATTCAGATGACAGTCATGTGCACTCAGGTGATTGTCCGGTGAGAGAAGCAGCTCCTGCGCTTTAGCAAGCTTGACTCTGTGGCCTATCAGAATTTACTTAAAGCTGCATTTAATTTTGTCTGACACACAACGAAAATGTTGCGTACAGGACAAAAATACATTTTTATGAGACAATAAAGGACTGGAACGGAACTGATCTCCTCAGATATTGTTACTCTCAAAACAAAAGTGCCTAAGTACTCTTTTTTGTCATTTTGATTGCATTTTAATATTTAACATTTAATAAAATTGCATTTTAATATTAATGAGAGTTAGGCATTGTTACGTCAAAATGGGTCTAGGGATGAAATGGAGTAACACTGCACTGTTACCGGGTGGGAAATAATCAGGTAAACAGATGAATCCTTTTAGAATTTATTGAGGGTTTAAAAAAAAAACCACAGGGAACAGAGCAGGAGTGAACTGAGAACAACAGAACAGAAACTAATCCCAGCACACACAATGCAACAAGAACAAATACTAAACCCAAAACAAAACAAACTAAACGCACCCTCCCTGCCAAGGGAGTCAAACTACTGAATCCGGTACACCAAACAGCTAAACATTCCAGGGAACAGAAAAATACTCACACAACAGCAATATTGCTTAGCTGGCATCTCCATCAGAAAGAAGACTACAGGCACCCTGATAACCAGACCAATAATGCCCACTTGCAGTGGTTAGTAAGAAGCCATGATAAACCTGCTAAGAATGATTCAAGGCCAAGAAGTTTGTATCATGTGTAATTTATGTAGTTGCCCTACTTTGGAAGCCAATTGTTTTATTAATTATACCGTGAATAATTAAGATATATTCATGCCTACAAGCAAGTCATCAGCAACCAACTATTAGCACGTGTATAGGCATAATCATTTGAGTAATTAATCATATTTTCAAATTCAAACTGCACAATATGCGTGACACTGTCACAATGGCATGTGCTTTTATCCTTATCAGAGAAGAAGGGAAGACGAGGGGTGGAACCTAAAGCGATTCTTACCTTTCTGGCATTTTTACACTTTTCTTTTGTAATCTTAAAATGCTCCTAATAAGCGTATGGCACACTAAAATGTAAAAGAAATCCACCTGGTATTGAAACTCGTCAATATTCAATTCTCATATATTTCTGATAAAAGTCTGACCAGTCATTTTCTTCGGTCCGAATAAAATGATTTGCTGAGCTTCCTGTCTGTCATCCATCGCACCGCCCCTTCCAGTTGCCTACAGCTGTCACCGCTTGCTAGTGATGCGCCTCTCCGGCAGAAAAAAAAAAACCCCAGACACATTGGACTGTAAGCAAACGTGTGCTGAAATGCTCTAATTTCGATAATAACGTTAATGGTAGTTTGTCAGACTACAAAGGTAACTAAACGTTACGAGGGCATTTTATTTTATACCACATATAGAATGGAATATTATGTCATCTCTGTTGGTTAATTTTCACTTTCCAGTGCCTCTGAATCTGACTCAATTGATCCATTTCACTCTCCTACGAAAAAAAATATTGCGTGTGGCGCGAGGAAGTGATCAGCGCGAGTGAAACGGGTCAATGGAGTCAGATTCAGAGGCACCGGTAAGTGAAAACTAACCTACGGTAATTGAATAATATTTAATTCTATATGTGGTATAAAATAAAATGCCCTCAATGTTTAGTTACCTTTGTAGTCTGAGTTATATATGTATTTTTTTTTTGTAGGAGAAGACTTGCAATCCGGGGGAAAAGGGTGGGACTTTGGAGGGAGGCGGAGTTGTTCGTGTTGAAATTTTTACTAAGTGCTGCGCCACATGCCAGAAAGATAAGAATAGCTTTAAGGGCTTAAAATGTAAAATGAGTATTCAAAAAATATCTTGAGCAAGGAAAGAGGAGTCCAGCTGTTTGAAAATTCTTTTTGACAATAATTGCTTTTAAATGATGAGTGGTTCTATCTTTCCCCAACTGCGGCAAATCCACCAGATCTGTAACAAATATTGCAACACAGTGACAGTTGCATTAGCAAAGAAAATATTTTCCATAATTTGTGCTTCCACGATCGCCCCATCTTCACATCCTTATCTCACTATTTTTCTTTGCTTCCTGCGATGAGGGAGCTAGAAGTGAAGAAATGGCACAACATAAAGAAGAGTGAGATGAAAAACCAATTAAAATGTGCCCCGTGTGTTCTACTCATAATGAGATACTCCTCCCAAAACCACTTTCCCAAATCTATAATTGCCACTTTCCCCCTCTCTCCCAAGTTGCTCGCCGACATGTCCCAAAACATGCACAATGATCTCTGATCATTCAAATACAGTACATGATGTTGTGATGTCAAAATGTGACTAAGTTGGAGAGTGCCTTGTGTGACTTGTGTGTTCGTTCATGTCATGTAGGGCTGGGCGATATGGACTAAAAGTCATATCTCAATATTTTTAGCTTAATGGCAATACTCCATGCATATCAAAATTTTTTTTGGCCGAGAACCTGGTTTACAGTTCTAAGGCTATTTGACCACGACTTCCAGTATGCATGCGCAATTGTAATAATTTTCGGACTTGGTCGGTAGGCTTGTCACTCTCATTTCTAGGTGAACGTTGTTGTTTAGCTAACTAGCTCCATTTGGTTATGGAGAGGTACTGAATGAATATTTGTGGATATAGTTCATTTGCAAACGAGCCACCGGTAGTCAACTACTCGGTTTTCTGTTGATTTAAAATCCGCAAAAGTTTGTTCAAACGCGAATGAGTGGCGAAGTCACGGTGTAAGCTTTAAGTGATAAGACCGATGGCTATTTGCGCTTGAGCTTATCACCTATAAACTCTTGAGCATATGCTTCACAAGCTTAGGCTTGGGCATTTGCCAGTTGCAGGATAGACACTTGCTTGCGGGAGGTGCACGGTTCTCAACAGCTTAGTTTACAACCAAACAAATTTAATTTCCGTTTGAACCTTAGTGGTTGCTATATCTGAGCATTGCGCTAATTCCATCACTCTATCTCTCATTTGCGTTTGAACGAAGGTTTACAGATTTTAAATCCACAGAAAACTGAATAGTAAATTAACTGTAGGTCGTTTACAAACAAACTATATATATTGAATATATATTTACTGACCAACCCCTCTTCTGCGGCGCACTCCATCTCCATGTTGTCGCTGAGTGTGTAGGTGAGAGTGGAGGGGGAGGGGGGAGGGGGGAGGGCTTGTGGTCACAGTGCGAGGGAGGCGGAGCAGAAAGGTTGTGTGTGTGAGACAGGGACACGGAGAGGGCGAGGGTGCTAACTTGCGGCCCATGTATTGTCATTTTAAGGCAAAATGAACTATATCGATACAAGTGATATTGTCCCGTGTTATATCTTGTTTAGAAATACATTGATATATATAAAAATACCGAGATATCGCCCAGCCCTAATGTCACGTCGGGCGCGAGTGATGAAATAAACATTTTTTTTTTTAAATTTCAGTTTTTGCCAATTTTGGGTCTGCAGATCCGCGAAGTAAGAAAAACATTTTTTTTTTTCTCAAAATACTCATTTTTCACATCATCGGATCCGTGAACCAAACAATAAAAAACCTCTCCTTGGAATTGAATAATCAAAATAACGTGTTTCATTTTCTTCTTTCTCACTCATTTTAATGTCTTTGTTCCCGTTCAGAGCTTTTTTTTTTCCTGGTGATTTGGAATTGAAACCTTTTTTTTGGTTTGCTTGTTTTATGCTCAAGTTGAAAAATAATGTAAAGTTCAAATGCAGTTAAACTGTTCAAATGCAGTTAAACTGTCACTGTTAAAATTTTTAACATCTGGATATAATGAAGAATACTTCAAGAATATTATTATTACATATTTGGAGATCACTGTGATCAGGTTTCCAAACTTTAAGCAATAGTTTGCTCGCGTGCTTTAACTTTGCAAACAAGCAGACATCATTCTGTAGAGAATTTTTTTTTTTTCCTGCTACTCAGAAAATCTGCCCTCATACTGGGTCCCTGCCAAGGTACAAGTCCACAGAGCTTTTACAGGGAATGGGAGATGAAACTCTGGCTTATTTCAAGTTTCGCCTGAAATGTTCCTATGATCATTTAAGAGATTAAATCCAACCCCTTCACGCTATGCGCCTTACTATGCACCCAGATAACCTGCTGGTGAACCAGCAAAAATGGATTTGAACATGCCCTAAATGCACTTGCACCAGAAGTTTCAGACCGTGCTTTTAGATCATGAAATTACATCCCCTAGACTCTGTCATCAGGTTATAACTAGCTTTCCTGAGCACGGCGATCATATTCCCCCTTTTGCTTCTTCCCCTCGCCCTCCTCACTTGCCCTCATGTCCGGATGTAGCAAGTCAAAGCTTGTCTTGGGCTGGCACCCTATTAGCAGCTCGGCTGGAGGGTGTGCAGTTGGAGGGTGTGCATTTGTAGTCTGTGGTTTGAGGTGGTATCTAAACAGGAAATATGAAAGCTTAGCACTCAAAATCTTCCGTCACCTACTTCAGGCCTTTCTTCCCTGTCTGCACTGCCTGTGCTACTAATCCTTATAAGGAAGGGTGGAAGAGAGTTGTCCGAATGTGATGAATGCCATTTTGTTGCATGAACTCACTGAACAGCATATTGGTGAACATCAGGCCGTAATCAGTGACCAAAGTGTCAAGTTAATAGTAAGCTGCAAACGCTTGCCTAAGTTTGTTTATGGTTGTGGGGGCTGTGCTGTTGCTCATGATGTGGGCTCCCATCCACTTGGAGTGCACGTCAACCATTGCCAAAAACATCTGCTCCATAAAGGAACCCGCAAAGTCCACTGCTTAATCCAGGCCGCCTTTTTTGGTGTCTGACAACCAATCCAATGGAAACACAACCTCTGGGGGTGGTCAGGTGTCTCACGATATGGTGGTCGACTCTAGCGCATCTGCTCTTGAATCATCCTTCCCCGCTTTTTATACTATGGCGTACTGATATTGTTCATTGTTTATTCAGATTGTTTACACTGATTTTATAGTCAGTAATAATAGTGGATGCCCACCAATAGAAGTACTGATGAATGAATATGATGAATAGCTGGACCCTCCCTGTCTAACTGTGAATGACCCTTCTCTGCTGCCATCCGGGTACAGGAGGCAAAGGCAATGGGTTTTTTGCCACTATCCTCCACTACCTGTGAGAGAACTGCCCCGACTTCATAAGGTGAGGCATCACATGTCCTCTCCTTGTCTTAGTCATAGTGAACAAGCAGCTTTGCTGAGTGGAGGAGCTCATTTACTTCCATGAATGCTCCTTCTTGCTCCTCACCCCACTGTTACCTAGTGTTACTGTGCAGAAGCTTGTACAGCAGGGCCAAATCGTTTAACAGTTCAGGCAAAAACTTACAGTAATAATTTACGATGCCCTAAAATGATCTGAATTCATCAACATTCTTGGGGCTGGGGGCCTCCCAGATAGCTCTCACTAACTCCTCCGCTGGGCAGAGCCCCTCAGATGTGACCTTGTGTCCCAGGTGTGTCACACTGTCAGCCAGGAACAACATTTACCTCATCTCAAGCGTAGCCCTGCATCTGAGAGTCTTTTGACACCTGTGTGAAAGTTAGGCAGATGCTCTGCCTCTGAGGCCCCTGTAATCAAGATATCATCCAGATACACGGCTAAAACTGGACTGGTTCAATGATGCCCAGCCTCTGTAAGTGTTCCAGCTCCTCCTCAAGTTTGCCCTTTATGGCATTAGAGAACCGATTTCTGCCTTTTGGGGGGTGTCACCGGGTCAACCTGTAGTTTCACTGTGACACCTTTCAACATGCCTCACCTATTCATAGACGGATTAAGAGACGTTGGGCCCCGGAGCACGGACATGTGAAAGCAATCCCCCCCCCCCACCCCAGTTGCCCGCGCAGGGAAAGTTGTGGACAAGTAATGGCAACCAAGTTAAAAATCACCAAAACGTCTTCCCAATCTAATGTGAACATCACCAAATTTACTGTCACACAAGAAAACTTAAATACATTAAAATTCTGGCATTTATTTATAGTCCACAATATTTACTTTCATTTTATTCTTCAGTTTTATGCATCACTTTCATGGTCACATATAATATTCACGAATGAACATTTCAGTTACAGTATTGACCGATTTTGCCACTTTCACGTTGACATTTCACACCATGAAAAATGAACAAATTAAACCACTCCCAACTACAAATGATAAAGTTAAGCCATGTGGATTATTAACAAAAACAAAGCCTAAAAAACAATCTACAGCAAGACTGTGTCTATTAGTTTAAATTAACCATTAAATCATCTTACTTACTTACTAACCAACTTAACCAAGGCATTTTCTCCTGGTATTGCATCATGCGAAACCATCCACGATATCGTCAAAGTCCAGGCCATTAGTCAGTTCACTCTCAATTGCCGTGAGAGAAAGCGATTTCAGATGTTTTTGCGTCATCTCCGTCCTCAGCTCATTTTTAATTCTGGATAGCAGAGAGAATGACCAGTCACCTTCGCAATTACTGAGTACGAAACAGCCTTATCTAAAAAAAAAAAAAGACGCTTCCTTGGTTTCTTTTTCTTTTTATAGCTTTCTTTTGGCTGCTCTGCTAAATGCAACACCGGTGCTCTATTTTGAATTTATGTACGTTTTGCGCTTGTTAAAGAATTTCACATTTTAAAAGATAGACCTTTTCGTCACCACACTTTCTCCAGTGCAAATTTCAATAGAGTCCTCTATAGACCAGTTTCTTTATTCATTAATCTAATGGGAATGAGGGCCCCCATAAAATAGGCCTATTCAAAATATATTTCTTATAATTTTGTAAGAAATCTCACTTGTCTGAGTCACAATTATTCTGTATCTGCGCTTCACTGAAGCTGCATTGCACTTATATTGAAAAAAATATTTAAACCCAGGGCGTCGTGTTTGTATGGTCACAGCATTACTTCAAATGGAAATATCAATATCAAGTACATATTTTATACACATTTCCCTGTTATTCACATGGACATATTTGGGATAGTCAGAAACCTTTGAATCTCCACAAGAATTTAAAATGGGCCTGAAGTTTCACAAATTTGAATATACAGTCTAATATATAAAATATGCAAAAATGTAAAATTTGGACCGTGATCGTTTTTCCTTTTTGGGCCTCACGTGCATTCCGTGATGTGCCAACTTTTTCAGAATCGGGGTTCTATTTCCGGAGAATCTTCTGTTATTTTGCAAATATGTCTTGATGCGCACGTGTATGTCTGTATCTGTGACTGTGTACAAATTATTTGTAATGGGAAATTCTTTATGGTTTGTGCTAACAAATATTTACATGAAAATACAACAAAGCTGTCACATTTGACTCATATTTATGCTGGAAAGAATCTCTCTTCCACTTTTTCATATGCATTATTTCAACAGAAAAATTAGTGAACTACATAATTTACAACAGATGACTGAAGTAATGTCATCAAAAAGATATGTGGTGTTTATTCTGGATATACAAAAAGCTTTTTAGACTTCACTGTAAGTAAATACCAGGATAAATGGTGTGCCACGTGACTACGTGTGAACTATTTTGATACTGAATTATTAAGCAAGCTAGAACAAGCCACACACTTTGACCTGTCCATAGTTCGAACTTGTATCCGCAGCATTCAGGTTTGACAGAAAGAAACTAATGATATTCATTCATGTGGATAAACTGATTAAGCAAAATGTGCACTACACATAAAATATGCACAAGTGGAGTGCATAATCTGAAAAAGGAATAAACTTTTCACAGAATACAAAGTAAACCATTCAGGCTTTATAACTCAGTGTTCATGTCACAGAGACTTCGGAAAATTATTCCAGTGAAGCAAGACATTTGGAAATTCAATTACAGAATTATTTAGGAATTAAATTTTGGAATTTATGGACACCGGCATCTTAATCTGTGCAAAGGGATTAAGTTAAAATATATTGCACATTACCTCGAAGAGTACTATTTTAAGAGGGGGCAAAATATGGAAATGCCTTGAAGCTGTCTAATAAAAAAGTAAAGAAAAGCTTAAAGTTTCAACAGGTTTTTTTTTTTTTTTTTTAATTGAGTGGTTCAACTACGTCACCACTCATGCAAAAGGAAAAAGAAAAAAAAAACCCCACAGCTTGTGCACATTTTTGTTATGACTAAGAGTCACTGAAAGTTTCCGGTGCAGTTCTGTTGAAATAACTTGCATTTACAATACCACGAAGTACATTCAAATCCTGAAAAGCAAAACCTTGATTTGAGTGACTGACTCTAAAAATAAAGCATTATAAAATAAAAAGGCAATGGTGGGCACTGTGAAGCTTAACCTTAATCCTACCGTGTGGGGTCCGTTTGGACCCTGGACACTGCTTTTTGCCTGCCAAACTCTATGCGATCCAGCTGAAATTGTATGAATTTGTCTGTCTTGGTAACCTAATTATATAACCTAAAGAAAAGTGAATTCGGAGCAACAACTTGTATATTCTAATAATATCCTCTCTGGGGTCCAAACGGACCCCAGCAAAAATATCATAAAATACATAATATTACTTGGTCATAATCATACAAAAAAAAATACAAACCCTTGACCATCTGGCTACCATGTTCACTGCTAGAAGGAAAATGAACCGTTGGCCTGTTGTGCTGTTTGGCAACATCATTGATGTAGGTGCTATTGCAGCATTTGTAATCTGGATGGGCAACTATCCAGAGTGGAAGGCCCCTGAGGGAAGATGAAGGAGGCGTATCTTTCTCTCAGAGCTTGCAGGCCAACTTGTAGCACCTCAAGTCCAGCGTCGAGCAAACATTGCCGTACTCCATGCCCCAGTGAAGCTGTCTATGAAGCTCTTTGGAGTTGAACCTGCACAAGTTGTCTAACAGGGTCAAGATCCAACCAGACAGGGAAAGAGGAGACGGTGCATCTTTTGTCCCCGAGAGCAGGACAAGAAGGTCAGGCTTGAGTGTGCAGAATGCAAACGGGCTGTGTGCTCAGACCACCGCAAGCAGCAAGTAGTCTGTAATGAATGTGCCTAAACTCTCTTGGAGAGACCTCAGACACTCCATCTATGATCACTTATTATGGACATAATATTTCATATGTGTGGTTATGATGACATAGTTGTAAAGATCGGCAACCACAAAACTTGAATTAAGTAACACTGTTTCTCTATACAGGACATTTTCTTGGTTAAGTGTTCATTGTTTAAGTGTGTTCTTTATGCTCTAGGCCCTTGAGTGTATTGATGTTATGAATAAAAGATGTTCTGAGCAAAATTAATCTGGTAATTCTGGGTGATGTGTCGTCAAACGTCAAGTCTCTATTTGATTTGATTGTGTGACCAGACATACTGTAAACCTGTAACATCTGATAGTTCAAGTGCAAAATCTGAAGCTCAGACTGACTAACAAGTCTGCAAACTCAGGAGCAGTCACGCCATTTAAATATAAAAGCAGTTGTCAAAAAAGAAAAGAAAGAACAGGAGGAGAAGATGGCAAAGCTACCAGAACCATTTGGCTTTCTTACAAGCAGTTGCCAGCTCACGAATGACCACCCGTTAAGCAGCAATGCAGCCAGCTGGTATCAGATCAAACGAGATATAGGTAAAGCGAACGTTTGACCTAAATAATGATAGCGTTCGGCTATTTTATTCATATCAAGACAATGTTGTTGAGTTGAATTTTAAGGACATTGTCAAGGACTACACGCAAAACGAAGCTTGCCGAATGCTGTTCAGATAGGTGAGTAGACCTACTAGTGACTTTTCTTTCAGTCCTGAGTGAATTATATATATATATATATATATATATATACTTAGGATATACGGCAGAAATTAGGCTGTTTGTGTGCTGTAAATAGATTATTTTGTGGGGTTTACGCAGACGGTCTTTAGCTGAGCAATTTAGAGGACATGGTGACATTGTTTTAAATATATTTAAATAGCGTAAAATATTGCTGGTTTTCTCCATCTTGTTGTGTGCTTTTTCAAAATACTATCATGTCTTGCCTTTATTTGAAATAACAATGCACTTGTGAGGTATTTGCACAAAAATGCCACTAGTTAAAGTCAGTCATCATTTCACCACCACAGTGAAATAGACAGCTCCTCTTTCTCTCTCCTCCTATTATAGCATGTTTAGGAAAGAAACCTTGAACAAATTGCTCAAAATACTGTAAAAATTATTCAAAGCAAGGCTTTGTAGTTTGCGCTAGGGCCTGGCTTGCATCGGGGCTCGTCATGACGAACTTACGCCGCTGCTCCAAAAGCTGCGTATATTGTTCAGTATTAATGCTGTCCTAACAGATGTGCAGGCTACCCATGTCACGTGCAATATGCATTCCCATACTACCATGGATGCTGGCTTTTGAACTGTGCCAGATAAAAAGCCGGATGTTCCCTCTCCTTAGCCCAGAGGACATGGCATCCTTGATTTCCAAAAAAAAAAAAATTCAGATTTAGATCGGTCAGACCGCAGGATAGTTTTCCACTTCGACTTGACCATCATAAATGAGTTGGGCCCAGAGAAGGCAGCAGAATTTCAGGATCTTGTTTATTCATGGTTTTTTCTTTACATAGTAAAGTTTTAACTTGCATCTGTGGATGCAGTAACAAATTGTGCTCACTGAGAATATTCATCAGAGGTGTTCCTGAGGCCATGCATTGATTTCCGCTACAGAATCCTGTTTGTTTTAAATGCAGTAACACCTGAGGGCCTGAAGATCACGGCCATTCAATACTGGTTTTTGCAGTGGTGCCTACAGAAAATATTTAGTGGGGGTAGCCAGATGGGGCCGGAGAATATCATGGGGGTGGCCCACTAAGTAGGATACATAAGGATTTTCCCGGTCCGCAAATTAATGCAAAGACACCATTATAATGCATGATAAATTGTATGCAGTTTTGTCTTATCACATGAATGTTAGATTCTGATATTAACATGAGATCAGTTCAGGAACCCATCAAATAACATTTTGAATGCATCACCTCCAATCAGGCTATGAGTTGCTTAATCATAAATATTAGCGGACAAAATATTAATGTTTAGCACATTGTATTTCATATTATTTACAAGCATGTGCTGTTAATCATACCATTTCATGTGTCAAGATTATAGATGGCCAAAAATTTGACAAATACGTGAACAAAGTCTTTAGAAACACATTTCTGCAAACATTTCATTTTCCAACAAGGGGGCGTTATCATCAAACACTGACATTTCCTCCTGCCCCCTTGATTTTTCTTTTTTCTTCCCCACACTGTTACTACGGATACATTAAAAAATGAAAAAATGTATTCATCAAACAGTAAAAGGCACACCTGTGGCACCTATTGAACATGTGTACAAAATTTTATGAAAAAGTCTCAACGGTGTCAGAGTTTATGGTCCAGAGACGATGGGGATGCTGACGTAAATGTGGACAGGAAACTGTACAAAAGCAATATTTCTGAGGGGAAACACTAGGTTAGCTGAGCACAGCTAGGTCATGCCAAACCAATTTAATAAATTTAAGAAAATCTTCCCACCTGACCTGAATAGAGACTCAGGATTTCTTATGTTGTTTGGGAGGTCGTTCCAGAGTATTGGAGCCTTAACCGAAAAGGCTTGATCACCCTTTGTTTTTAACTTGGACTCTGGAACAGCCAATAATGCTTGCTTGGAGGATCTTGGTAATCTTTTAGGTCTGTAAGGATTTAAAAGCTCACTTATATACTCTGGTACCATGCCATGGAGTGGTTTGAAGGTAATCAAGAGAATTTCAAAATCAATTCGGAATTGGACAGGCAGCCAGTGCAAAGATGCCAAATTTGGAGAAATGTGGGCTCTTTTATTTGTTCTAGTGAGCAATCTTGCAGCTGAATTTTGAACCACTTGCAGTTTGTTCTAAAATTTCTTATTCAGACTAGTAAATAATGAGTTGCAATAGTCTAATCTTGACGAGATAAAAGCATGAATAATTTTTTCCGTATCTTCAAATGACAGAACAGACCTTATTTTAGCTATGTTGCGGAGTTGCAAACAGCATGACTGTACAAGCTTCTTTACGTGGAGCTCAAATTTGAGTTCAGTATCAAATATCACACTGAGATTTCGGGAAGAGGGCCTAATTTTAGAAGCAAGAGGTCCAAGTTATGATTGGATTTTATCCGACACCAACTTTGGACCAAGTATAATGACTTCGGTTTTATTTGAGTTTAACTGCAAAAATTATTAGACAACCAATTTTGAACATCAGATAAACAGTCATGCAAGACCAACACATTGCTGAAATCAGAGGATTTTACTGAAATATACAACTGCGTGTCATCAGCATAACAGTGAAAACCTATATTATGCTGACAAATAATAAAACCCAGAGGTAACATATAAATACAAAACAAAATAGGCCCAAGTATGGAGCCTTGAGGTAAACCTGAAGTAAGCAGTACAGACGAGGATACATGTTCACCGATGGAAACCAAAAATTTTCTGTTCGACAGATAGGAAGAGAACCATTTCAGAACCGTCCCAGAGAGCCCAACCCAATTTTTCAGCCTATCAATCATGATGACATGATCAACTGTATCAAAGGCAGCACTGATATCCAAAAGCACGAGTAATGAGCAGTTGCCAGAGTCAGCATTCATCAAAAGATCATTAGTGACCCTGAGAAGAGCCGTTTCTCTACGTCTAAAGCCTGATTGAAATTTCTCAAAAATATTGTTGGTTTCCACCACTTCTAAAAGTTGCTTTGCGACCACTTTTTCCAAGACTTTCGAAATTAAAGGCAGTTTTGATATTGGTCTAAAATTACTAAGAATGGTTGGATCAAGATTTGGTTTTTTTAGAAGGGGTTGAATGCAAGCAATCTTAAAATTGTCTGGAACAAAGCCAGTAGAGAGAGAACTGTTTACCACGGAAAGCAGGGCAGGGCCAATAGCTATCATTACGTCTTTAAAGAGCCTAGTGGGTATAATATCCAAGGGACTAGATGAGGGCTTCATACGTGACACAGTTTCAGTAAGATCCGACAGAGAAATCGGTGCAAAACAACTCAGCAAGTTTAAGCGAGGGCAGGAAACAGTAACAGATGGAACATGACTGATACTAGACCGTAAGACTGTTATCTTGTCAATAAAAAATTTCAAGTACTTCTCACAATCAGTGGGGGATGAAGCTGATGCAACAGCAACTGGAGGGTTCACCAGACGGTCAATTGTTTTGAATAAAAATCTCCCATTATGCTGATTAGTGGCTATTAATTCAGAGAAGAATTTATCTCGAGCATTTTTTACTTATTGATTATATGAGTTTCACAGGCTTTTCATACGCACATAAAGAACATTTTGTTTAGTGGCCTTCCACTTCCGTTCCGCTTTTCTGCATTCTCTCTTAAGGCTGCGAATCTTATCATTGATCCAAGGCAAATTATGTTGCACAGCTGTTGTTCCAATTTTGAGAGGCGCATTCAGTGCAGACAAGCATGTATTATTAAACAAATTTAGCATTTCATTACTCTCTGCAACATGCGCTATATTGACGCAAGTATTTAAAAAAACGGACGAAAATTTTGAGGCTGTGTGGGAGGTTACCACACGAGAACGAATGGATTGCTGCACTTTGGTTTGAGCAACAGGGGCCTCGATTTCAAAGAACACACCGAAATGGTCGGAAATGAAAAGATCCTCGATCTTGAGGTCGTTCAAATTCATGCCCAGAGTAAAAACTAAATCCAAAGTATGGCCGTGTTTGTGCGTGGGACCAGACACCCACTGGACTAGGTTGAAGTACTCAGTAAGGTTTAAAAATTCAGTGGCCAAACTGTCTGAGGGAACGTCCATGTGAAAATTAAAATCACCCGCTATTATGATTCCGTCATTGAGATTGAGAGACTTAGACCTTCTAGCCCAGGGGTGTGCAATCCCAGTCCTGGAGGGCCGTTGTGTATGCAGGTTTTTATTTCTATCAATTACCCTGACTAATTGAGTTAATTGATTGCATGCACAAATATAGATTTTAGCAATGATTCGATCAAAGGAAAATGTTTAATGAAGGGAGACAAGAACAGTCTTTGGTGGTCATTCGTGATAATTTAAAGAAATGCGCCTGAAACGTCAGATTTCATAAATGGTTTGGCTAATTTTGATAATCAACTAATTGAAGGCCAGAAGTTGGTGTGAAAACGAGGGACAGATACGGCCCTCGTACCCACCTATGTTCTAGCCTCTTTGCTCAAAACACCCAAGTTACTCAACCTTTCATCACTCATACAATGCATTACAAAACTGAGACTTTTTCTTCCGAATGTAAGAGGGAAGCCAGGAGGTAACATGGACATGCGATCAAAAGTGCCTGTTCTTAACATAGTGGCGTAATAAAGGCATAAAAACCTACACTTCCACCACAGCTGGCATCGTCTCCAGTCAGGCATGGCTGGGAACAGTGGGGCAGTAAAAGTTATCAGGGTCCAGACATCCTCTGCAGCAACACCCCCAATTCTACCACTGTGATAAGGGGGCCTGGAGCTGGACACTTCAACATGGGTGACTGAGCGCATCAAAGACGGGGAAGGGAGCACATGGCTTGGTTGTTGCAAGGAATTCCTCTCACAGCAGGGTGTGACCTGTGCTCTCTGCCCTATTGGTGCCATAGTGACCTCTTCTGGACACCCTGTCACTGCACCCTTTTATTTTATCACTGTAACTGTTCTGATTTAAGAATTTCCATTCACACAAAACCCACTGTTACACTGTTTTAATTGCCCTCATATCATCACTGAATTACTGTATTATACCTGAAGTAATAGTGATGTCAATCTCATGGGGAATGGGTCTGTTGGGAAGAAAATTCTTAATAGTTACATCATCATAATCCTCTATGTAATCATGTTTGGTATGCATCTCTTCAGCTAAATTCAAGGAGTTGAATGAGTTGTATTTCATATCCGCCATATTTCAAGAAAACAAAGTTTCTGTTCCCCAGCAATGATTTGTCCTTAACCAGAGTTGTCTCTTGAGGTATTTACACTCATTTCTCCCCCTTTACAGAAGTGCCTTGCGACCCCTCCCTGAGGTCTGTCTAAGGGTCCTTGCGCAGATCTAAGAACTTTTATTGTCTCCTTTGAGATAGTAAATGTTTCCTTATTTCCTCCGGAGGGGGAAGTCTAAATTCCGATTTGGGCCATCTGTGCGGCCTGATCAAAGGCGCCACCAACCTTAAATCTGAGAGTGACGACCTAGTCTGGGAAGTTCGCATTCGACTTCCCACACTTCCGTCCGTGCGTATCTTTAGCTTCGTGAAGTTTTGGCAATTCTGACTTTGCACGACGGCCTAGTGTGTAGCCTTTTCGCCAGGTATGACCTTTCGCTCATTCTTTATGTGTGTACTTTATAATTGGTTTGATATTAATCTGTTTGACTTAAGCTTTTGCCTACCTGGTGAATAAATTATTGTTATTCCTTTTCCAGCCTGCGTGTTCTCATTGTACATTCTTTCTGGCCTTGTTGCGATTGGGACTTAAGGGGAGACTCCTACCAAGACATGTGTAGGTAGCGATACTTCTAAGTTAGATTGAGATTGGGTTCTTCCTATTAAGGGGTTATGGAATTATCGGCTCTTAAGATTTAGCTATTGGTTAATCATTCTAAGGGGCCCTTTGATATACATAAACCTAGGTTCGTGGTACGTTCATACTCAGAGCCATTTGCCTGATGTTGCTACCGTGACAGTCTCCTCTATCCAATGGAAGTATCGTCGAATTAGACCAGGCAATGACACCTATTTTAACCCTAGGGGGTGTTTTTGCTTAGTGACAATGGTTTTTGCAGACAGAGTTCGGGTGCGTAACTGCCCTGAGATTCACGCATGCTGTTTCAAAACTATCCATTCTAATTCTAATTTAGAGTTTGCCACTTAGCGAGGATATAACCAAATTTTGTGTTCTAAATTTATTATGGAGTCAGATTTAAAGCGAGAGTAAAATTGTAATCGTTATGCTTAGTTTGCTTAAATCACTGATAAGTCTGACGTTTTCAGTTGCTGCGTGTGTCCCAATGTGCACCTGGGATTATTCGCAGCACGACATTAAGTTAGATGATTCCGTGATTTCGGCATAGCCCCGTTTTCGAACGGAGAACTATTGAGAACATCTCAGGTAAGTCTCAAACTGGGTCCAAGGCGGGACACCGGCATAAAAGATTTAATTGACACGTTCCATTGCCTCATAACAGCTGGATTCCACACGCATAAACCTTCGCCCCTGGCTCCTCCGTCGTTGGTCGAGCTGTGTGGGGTTTTACAGTGGTGACCTTGCCTCCGTGATCCAGAGCGTTCTACATTGGTGACTACCCAACGCGTTCTACAGTGGTGAGCCCAAGCTGGTTTCCTGCTGTGCAACGTGGTGACGTCACCATTCTACGTGATCCTGAACTTGTGAGGTACTTCGGACGTGTCTTCCAGCCCGCGAGTTTGAGTCTACCGTCTGCATACGGCTGCCTTGGTGAGTACCGCGGTGTTTTCTACTTTCTAGTTTTGAGGGAAAGCATCTCTACATCCCATCTAGACACATTCTTAGAACGGGTCGAGGTACCCAGTGCTAGACCGGAGACCGTAGAAATCCGGTGGGATAAGATTAGTGGGAAAACATGGATAGCGAGGAGCAGCAGAGGGCGGATCAAAAGGTGATGGACAGCTTTGGCCTATATTATAAGGAGCTGTTGATACGGATTCACAATATTGGCGTATCGCTTTCGTGGAGTAATGAGCAGCTTCTCCACTGGTATGAAACGGAGGGAATAAAGTTGTTGCAAAAGCGCCCGTTCCGCAAATTACCGGCGGTAATGGTGTATTTGTTGCGTCGGAACGATATAAGTTCACTTGCTGCTAATGAGCGGGTCCTGACTAATACTCGTGAGTTGGAAAAGTCGCGGTCGGACGAATTACGGCGATTGCGGGCTGAAGTAGAGGCCTTCACTTATGATAAGCAGAGCTGGGCCAGCCAGCATGCTGCTTTTCAGAAGCGAATTGCCGAGCTCGAGCAGGAGCTCTCTAGAAATCAGGAGTATGTGCGGGCCTTAGAAGTTTGTTGTGGCAAAGTTGGGCTTCCCGTGGCGGCTATCCGACAAGCGGGATCCGTAGATACTAGTGGCGTAGCATCGGACGAGAGTGATGAGGAAATTCTCGCCGTTTGTGAGTCGGCTCGTAGAAAGCAGTCCGCGGCCGAGGACGCTCTGGCGACTCCGAGGGAGTCGACAGAGCCTTCCCCGGCTGCTGGGACTAGGTCGTATTATCGCCCGAGTGAGCCAGGCGAACCCTGGCAACGTAGTCCAGTATTAACGCGTCGACGAACTGGTACGATCATCCGTAAACCCGTCAAAATTGCGGTGTTAAAAACAGTCACCAACGCCGACGACACGGTAACTGTCATTAGTCGTCCTCTTACGTGTGAGGAATGCGCCAGACATAAAGAGGTGGTTGGGCCTATGCCAAGACGGGGCCCATTCCAGCCCTATTGGGATAACTTGATGTTGCAGGCCTCCGTGTATAATTTAGAGTTGCGGGACGTCTGGCAAATTGCTTTGCACACAATTCCAAACGAATTAAAATCTCAGTTGCCGGAAGATCTTAAAACGGGGACAATTGTGATTAAAGACGAGGACGAAGATGAGAGGGACGTGTATGATCGACTAAAAGAGGCGTTACTGCGTTTGCGGGGACCAACTTATGCTGCCTGGCACAAAATTTTGGATGTTAAACAGGCTCCAAAAGAGGCATTCGAAGTTTTTGCCGAAAGAATGTGGGTTTCGTTTAAAGAACATTCTGGGATCGAGCACGCCACCCGTGATCAGGAGGTGCTACTGCAGCTTCTGAAAAATAACGCTGGGCCGCATATCCAGCAGGCTTTAGCTACCGGCGCAGACCCACCGGAGAACACCTTCCGAGCCCTTGTGGAGTGGGCTTCCAAAATTGAGGCGCGTTCAGCGAGGGTCAGCAAGCCGCGAGCCATTGCTGCTGCACAATGGGTAGCTGAGGGGAAAGGCGCAGTTAGTCCCGGAGAGCCAGGAAATAATCGGCAGCGGGGATGCCCCTTTTGTAAGAAAGCGAACCATAGCTTCGATCGATGTTTTACATTGCGAGAGGCATTGGGCCTTCCACAGCAGTCCTCTCACACCATTCTTCAGGACATGTTGGCAAAACAGGCGAGCGGTGGAAAATACGGCGATGATTCTAAATCGGGACCTAACCCAAAAACTACTAATGTTATTGCGGGCAACCCCTACAGCGCGCTTCAAGCGACCGTGGCAGCACTAGCTGTCCAGTGGGAAGACTCTCAATAGGGGTGCGTGGCCTCCCTTGCGGTTGGGAGTAGTATTTCCAGTGGGAATCGTATTAAAATACGGGCTAATCTCGGAGGCCGATTAGTTAACGTTTTAATCGACACTGGGGCATCTTGCTCCTGCACGGACGTGCCGTTACCGCTGACCAAGAAAACCATGCAAATTCAAGGAATAGGGGAAACCATTATGTTAGCTACTCGCACTAAGCCCGTCCGGCTTGATTTGGGTGTCGCTGTGCTTGAGGAGCCATTCTGGTTTCTACCGAACAATGGAGAGGGTACTGTTTTGGGAATAGACATAATGGCGAAATATGACTTTGTAATTCGGTGTTTTGAAAAGCAAATTGAGTTCAAGACGGAGAAGACCACCAAACGGTGCTCTCCCGGAAACCGTCTGATGGCCATTTCCACAACAAACCCCCTCCAACAGTTTTTTGACAGACATAAAGACGTGTGGGCGAATCATGAACATGACTGCGGTCTCGTTGACTTTGAGGTTGGCATTGAGGGGGATCCGCCTCCCCCCCAAAAGCAATACCGTATTAAGCCCGAGGCCGAAGCCGCCGTGCACGAAATTGTAAAACAGCTCGAAAGTCGGGGTATTGTTCGTCGTTGCAGTTCAACCGCTAACTCTCCATGTCTGCCGGTACCAAAGCCTAATGGCAAGTGGCGTCTTTGTATCGATTATCAGCGTCTGAATCAGGTTCTGCCCAGAGCTACAGCCATTGTGGCAAACCCGTCGACTATCTTGTCCCAAGTTTCAAATGAGGCGTGTTGGTTTACTGTGTTGGACATCAAAAATGGCTTTTGGTCCCTTAAGGTCCGACGTCAGGACCAATGGAAACTGGCATTTACTGTCAACCAAATTCAGTATACCTGGGAAAGAATGCCTCAGGGTTTTCACAACAGCCCTGCCATTTTTCACCGAGCTGTAGCCGATGTTTTGGGACCATTGTTGAAGACGGGACAGGTCACCCATTATGTCGATGACATCTTGATAGCTACAGGGGGATCACGTCATGATCACCTGCAGCTCGTGGACATGGTCGTGCAGACTCTGGGTAGAGCGGGGTTTAAACTAAACCGGGAGAAAGCGCAAATCGCACAAGAGGCGGTCCATTACCTAGGCTATACGTTAACACCGAGTTGCCGCGCGTTGACTGAAGACAGGCGGAAATGCATTTCTGAACTGCCCCGACCCTATACTCTCAATTCGTTGCAGAAAGTGCTAGGGACAGCAAATTACCTTCGGGATTTCATCCCCGATTTTGCTGGGATTACATCTCCCTTATACGATCTGCTTAAAGGGAAATCTAAACCAACCGACCCACTCGATTGGTCGGAAATTCACGAGGCGGCGTTTACTAAATTAAAACTCAGTTTGTGTTCAGCGCCTGCTTTGGGATTACCCAATCCCAATAAGGCGTTTCACATTCAGGTAGACGCGCAGGAACATACGCTTAGTGGGGTGCTAGCTCAAGAGCACGGGGGAGTATTGCGTCCCATTGCCTATTACAGCCGAAAAAAATCTCCGGTTGAACAAGGATTTGACCCATGCACACAGCACGTTCTCGCGGTGCATTGGATGCTGACAACCACAGAGCCGTTGGTGGGTTTTCAGCCTGTGGTTGTGCACACAATGCATACTCCAGTCCGAATGTTGCTGCAGGGGCAAATCAAAGGCGTGTCATCCCATAGGCTAGCGCGATGGCTTACAGACATACAGGCGAGAGAACTGACAACTGTAAACACCAGAATCCTGCCCCATCTTCTTGGGGATGTGGAAGGCCAACCGCATGTTTGTGAACCTGGTCCTGAAACCCAAAGCCCAGTTACTGACTATGAGTTACCCGGTCAGACCCGAGCGTACATTGATGGCTCGAGGTTTTGGAAGGAGGGCAAGTTTTACACAGGGTGCGCAGTTTGGATCCCGGAAGGGGATTCCGAGAATGGCACAAAGTTTTTGTTCAGGTTACCGTCTGGAATGTCTGCCCAGGAAGCGGAACTCGTTGCGTTGTTGGAAGCCATAAAGGCTCATTCTGAACCTCTGTGCGTGTATACTGATAGCCGCTATGCGTTCGGAGTTGTGCATGATTTTATGGTCCAATGGCAGTTGCGGAAGTTCCTTACAGCCGCTGGGGCTCCTATCAAACATTTTCAGACCATCACAGCTATTTGGGACGCCATACAGGCCCGCGAAGCTCCCCTTTCTGTAGTAAAGGTGCGAGCTCACGTTGCGAAAAATCCCACGTTACACGAACGGCATAATGCCATAGCTGACAATCTGGCCAAGCAAGCGGCGACCCGCGGGGAGAACTGGCAGCAGATTGAGTTGTCGGAGTCTGCAGTGTGTGCGGTTCAGGTCGCTCCCATCGACCTGAAACAGTATCAGAAAGAGCTGTGGGGAGAGGGGGGTGAGCTGATGCCTCACTTAAGGCAGGACCCGTTGGTCACAATTGCGGAGGGCATTGTTTTGCGAGATGGCAAATATGTAGTCCCTGATACGTTACGAAGGCCAATACTCAAACTTTACCATGAATATGCGCACGTTTCTGCTGAAAAAACATTGCAACTAATTAAACGTCATTTTTGGTGGCCGCGTATGTCAGCGGACATAGAGCAATGGTGTGGTGCTTGTGTTGTCTGTGCCTCGGTGAACCAAGGCAAATCTGGCCGCACAAATTTTCGTCGACCTGAGCCCCCTAGGGGGCCGTGGGAAGTCCTTCAGCTGGATTTCATTGGTCCACTTCCCAGTGCCAGAGGGGGGTATCGCTATTGCCTTGTGATCATTGATAAGTTTTCCAAGTGGGTTGAAGCCATACCCACACGCAATAACACCGCGAATACTGTGGCACGGGTACTGGCGAACCAAATCATCCCGCTCTGGGGAGTGCCAATGCAAATTGAGTCAGACCAGGGGACACATTTCACCGGTCAAATAACCCAGCAGGTCTGCAAAATGCTTCACATCAAACAGTCATTTCACGTGCCGTACAGGCCTCAAAGTTCGGGAATGGTGGAACGGGTGAATCGCACCATCAAAGAAGGAATTGCTAAGCAAATTGCTCAACATCAAAATAAATGGACTGAAGCGTTGCCCACCGTCCTAACCATTCTGCGGGCCACCCCATCCCGAGCGACAGGCCTGAGTCCGTATGAACTGATGACTGGGCGGGTTATGAGACTTCCAATCGATCCCGAGGTATCCCCTGCAGATCTGGGACCTCTAATAGTTGTCAAACAGCAAGCGGTACTGGAGCAGCTCAAGGAGCGGCTCAAGATACTTCAAGCGCAGGCTGCACTAAACCAGCAACAGGCTGACCTGCGCAATGATACACAATTTAACCCCCTCTCTGAAGTTAAGTTTGCAGAAGGTGATATGGTTATGGTACGAGTTTTTGTCAAACAAAATGCTTTTGGTCCTCGGTGGCATGGGCCTTATCAAGTCAAGGCTGTCTGCCATAGTTGCCTCGCTGTCGCTATCCGGGGAAAACTCAGGTGGTACCACATGAGCCAGTGCAAGCTATTCCGAGGGGTGGGGGGGGAAACCTAACTTTCTGCTTTTCCCTCTGTGTATCAAGGATATCGGCTACCCAGTACGACAGCTGCTGCTGCGGTTGGAGATCCCTAAACTGAAGCCTCATCGGACTTCCTTTCCTGACTATGGGCCTTTTGTGGATATTAATATGCTGCGTGTCCTGTATGCCCTTCACATCTGGCAGACGGGACTCCACATCAGCCCTAATGACAACCTCATCGCCTCCCAGATTTGAATTGGCAATGCCGCAACCTCCACAATTTGACCCTAGGGCCAACACATTTCAGTTAATGTTTAATTATACACGCTCTTTGTTGTTCCCCAATCAAAATGTGTGCATGCCACATTCAGTGAGTGTAGGTGCTGGTATTCTTGGGTGGCACATCCGGTTTCCAAATGTGATACATGCGCGCTATTGAGGCTTAACCCTAAGCGCGCCCCCAACATATTAACCTGCCATAACCTCACCACTCCCAATATCACTCAGTGCTGTACGCTTGGTTTGAAATGCAATTTAACTGATTTACCTCTTTTCAATCTTTCTGACATCATTGTACCAAACCAATTTCCATGGTGCCTGGAACAACAGGGAGCGTCCCCACCGATGGGAACCATACCACATTCCAATTGTCAGCACATCTATCAATTAGATAAAAATCGGATTTATCATCTTAGTGGACCCCATCGTCGTCCTATTACTTTAGAAAATTCTCCCCCCTTTTCATTCCTTTTCTCTCCAGATGACTGTGTAAATGAGGGGAGCGGCTGGATACACATATTGGGGCTAAATAAGTTCTGTCGCATTCCAGCTCCGGCGGGAACACATTGGTTGTGTGGTACTATGGTGTGGCCCGAACTACCGGCTCAGTTTACTGGAACTTGCTCCCTTGTATATCTGTACCCAGCCATGCGTCCTGTTCGTGTGTCCAGTCAATCCTCCACGTCTCTCCTTTCAATGGAAAATAAAAATGGTTCTCCCGATTGTGTAAAAGGCCTCACCTGTGAGCAAACATTCTGGTCCCGGGCCCTAGGGGCTCTTTTGCCCAACTATGGAGTAATGCAGGCTTTAGACCAAGTTAGAATGCTTTCGCATTTTGTGGAACGGTTAGCCAATGACACGGCCATGGCACTGGGAAATATTTCATTGGCATTGTCGTCGCAAAGGCTGATGATTCTACAAAATCGCTTTGCATTGGACTATATTCTCTCTTCCCAAGGAGGTACCTGTACAATCATAGGACCTGAGTGCTGCTCTGACGTAGTGAACCCAACTAACAACTTAAACCAGCTAATGGAGGATATAGTTCACTTGCGACAACAAATTTCCAGAATGACCATCGATAACACCTCCTGGTTAGAGGGGATTATAGGTCCAACTTGGAAAAAAATCTGGGAAATCGGTGAAATAGTTTTAATCTTTCTACTCTTTGTAGGAGTTTTAATGGCAATCATATCCTGCGTTTTAAAAATTACATGTCGTAGAATTCAGGATACCACCCACAGAGAACTCTACCAATTAACATCAATGTTATAAATTTCCTTTGAGACGGAATAATGTAAATTACTAATCTCCTTTTTCTACCCTGATTCCGAAACTGACGTTCTTGCACCAGAATCTCGTCCTGGCACCAAAATCAAAGGTGATATAGCGTGGATGTATTACATCTTTGCATGGCTATAGCCACCCCTCGGTAACTAATCTCTACCTACCCTCATAAATTTGTCAATACAACTCTCAATTATGTTTTTAAATTCCATTCACATCTCTTGTCAATATTTCAACCTCAACTCAACAATTCTGGGTTTAAATCAGGTGGCCACTGGTTTTAACTGCCCAACCATAACCAAACCCCGGTCATACAGGCTACCTGGGAAGAAACGCAGGCGTTTCTCCCTCTCTGCCATCCAGAGCCCTCTCAACCTATAGCATCCGATGTGACTTGGCCTGCAAACACGCTAACTCACGCCAGAAGGAGCATTTCTAGGTGTAAATGTATATATGTATATATTTGTCATTATCTGTCCTTTTCCTTCTTTTGCTTTCCTTCTTAAAGCATACACTGCCGCCCCTAAACTTAAGAACTATGTTGCACTCGTGCCATGAACTTTTTGATGCTGCCGCGTTCTCTCTCTCTGTTTATTTCAGATGCTGAACCATCTTGGGAGTGGCAGTCCGGGCAAGAACAACACCTTCGGCCAACCGGAGCAGGGGGACACCGGACCGAATCGGCACGGATTTCTGCTGAGCATCGGGACCGTGAAATCCTCGCTGTGTCGGGCCGACTCGGACACCGTGGGACAACAATATCACAGTTCACCACTGCCGAATCACAGATCGCGGAAGGCATTATCGCTCCAGTAAAATCGGAGGATAGGTGGAGAATTTTCCCCCACTATTGCATAATTAGCGGGGTTTTTCGCTCCACCCTGTGATATCGGAGTGGACTTTGTGGACCATTTACATTTTCCATATGACTGCCTTTTTCAAATACCCCAGAATAACTCTGTAAAAGACTTTTAATTGCTGGTTCCAGCCAATACTTCATCCATCAAACTTCTTGGCCAACTCTGTATCCCTAAGCTGATGTCTTTATGACCCCTCGGAGGTCTGATCTAAGCTGTCTCCCTTGGGGTCAGAGGGGGGAATGTAAGAGGGAAGCCAGGAGGTAACATGGACATGCGATCAAAAGTGCCTGTTCTTAACATAGTGGCGTAATAAAGGCATAAAAACCTACACTTCCACCACAGCTGGCATCGTCTCCAGTCAGGCATGGCTGGGAACAGTGGGGCAGTAAAAGTTATCAGGGTCCAGACATCCTCTGCAGCAACACCCCCAATTCTACCACTGTGATAAGGGGGCCTGGAGCTGGACACTTCAACATGGGTGACTGAGCGCATCAAAGACGGGGAAGGGAGCACATGGCTTGGTTGTTGCAAGGAATTCCTCTCACAGCAGGGTGTGACCTGTGCTCTCTGCCCTATTGGTGCCATAGTGACCTCTTCTGGACACCCTGTCACTGCACCCTTTTATTTTATCACTGTAACTGTTCTGATTTAAGAATTTCCATTCACACAAAACCCACTGTTACACTGTTTTAATTGCCCTCATATCATCACTGAATTACTGTATTATACCTGAAGTAATAGTGATGTCAATCTCATGGGGAATGGGTCTGTTGGGAAGAAAATTCTTAATAGTTACATCATCATAATCCTCTATGTAATCATGTTTGGTATGCATCTCTTCAGCTAAATTCAAGGAGTTGAATGAGTTGTATTTCATATCCGCCATATTTCAAGAAAACAAAGTTTCTGTTCCCCAGCAATGATTTGTCCTTAACCAGAGTTGTCTCTTGAGGTATTTACACTCATTTCTCCCCCTTTACAGAAGTGCCTTGCGACCCCTCCCTGAGGTCTGTCTAAGGGTCCTTGCGCAGATCTAAGAACTTTTATTGTCTCCTTTGAGATAGTAAATGTTTCCTTATTTCCTCCGGAGGGGGAAGTCTAAATTCCGATTTGGGCCATCTGTGCGGCCTGATCAAAGGCGCCACCAACCTTAAATCTGAGAGTGACGACCTAGTCTGGGAAGTTCGCATTCGACTTCCCACACTTCCGTCCGTGCGTATCTTTAGCTTCGTGAAGTTTTGGCAATTCGGACTTTGCACGACGGCCTAGTGTGTAGCCTTTTCGCCAGGTATGACCTTTCGCTCATTCTCTATGTGTGTACTTTATAATTGGTTTGATATTAATCTGTTTGACTTAAGCTTTTGCCTACCTGGTGAATAAATTATTGTTATTCCTTTTCCAGCTTGCGTGTTCTCATTGTATATTCTTTCTGGCCTTGTTGCGATTGGGACTTAAGGGGAGACTCCTACCAAGACATGTGTAGGTAGCGATACTTCTAAGTTAGATTGAGATTGGGTTCTTCCTATTAAGGGGTTATGGAATTATCGGCTCTTAAGATTTAGCTATTGGTTAATCTTTCTAAGGGGCCCTTTGATATACATAAACCTAGGTTCGTGGTACGTTCATACTCAGAGCCATTTGCCTGATGTTGCTACCGTGACAGTCTCCTCTATCCAATGGAAGTATCGTCGAATTAGACCAGGCAATGACACCTATTTTAACCCTAGGGGGTGTTTTTGCTTAGTGACAATGGTTTTTGCAGACAGAGTTCGGGTGCGTAACTGCCCTGAGATTCACGCATGCTGTTTCAAAACTATCCATTCTAATTCTAATTTAGAGTTTGCCACTTAGCGAGGATATAACCAAATTTTGTGTTCTAAATTTATTATGGAGTCAGATTTAAAGCGAGAGTAAAATTGTAATCGTTATGCTTAGTTTGCTTAAATCACTGATAAGTCTGACGTTTTCAGTTGCTGCGTGTGTCCCAATGTGCACCTGGGATTATTCGCAGCACGACATTAAGTTAGATGATTCCGTGATTTCGGCATAGCCCCGTTTTCGAACGGAGAACTATTGAGAACATCTCAGGTAAGTCTCAAACTGGGTCCAAGGCGGGACACCGGCATAAAAGATTTAATTGACACGTTCCATTGCCTCATAACAGCTGGATTCCACACGCATAAACCTTCGCCCCTGGCTCCTCCGTCGTTGGTCGAGCTGTGTGGGGTTTTACAGGCACATAAATTACCATGTAAAATATCAACGTCTCTCAATATATTCTGCACTCAGATAGCTTTTGAAATAGCATTTATTTGCATATTATAAATCAGTAAGCTAGCGGGCTGTGACGCACATTAATCGATAACTCACGAGAATCCGTTCAAATTTCTGAATGTGGCCATGGCTAAAGAGCGTCGTTAGGCAATATGCATGATACATGGCAGAGTGACAATCATGGGGAAACTAAATTCAGAGAAATTTTTGGATTTTTAGCATTTATATTGCCATCCGTATAATCCCATATAAATTTTATAAATGTGCCCAATAGGTAATCTCTTTTTTCATCATCATTTTTATTCACTATAGGTCATGCATTGGCCTTAGCGGTTCAGTCGATAAATTGTTTGATTGTCAATTGGGCAAACTTGAACAGGAACATCTTGAGGGCAATTGAGCGGTATAGGGTGAGGTTGCTGAAGGTACTCTAAACATCTGACAGTTTGAGCTGTTAAAAGGTTCAAAAACTTTTCAACTTTGGTGAGAGAACACTCACTTGTTACGTTCTGCTCCTCCCGCCGCTTATACTTGTAAATTTGGTCCGTCTCGTCATGCAGATTAAACTCATCTCAGCATGTACTGTGTACCCCGTCAATACTGGGGTTTCCCACCCCAAAAACTAGGTAACTATGTATGGTTACAAAAGTGTCCGGGTAGCTGCCGGATAGCTCACTCGGTAAAGCATTGCGTTTTGAAGCAGATGTGACTGACACGTCGCGGATTTGATCCCCGCTTCATACCAGCTGGCAGTGGCTCGGTAGCTTTTTCAGGGTAGCGTAGGCTATTGCGCCAAAGGGTTGCAAATTGGGAAGGGATTGCCTGGAAGGGAATATAATAGTTGCCTTGTTCGTTGCTCAAGCGCCTCCTGTTGACCCGACGGGTGCTCGTCAGGAAGATTCTAAGCCTGATCATGTCCGAGTATCCTCCGCCCTCGTTCTGAACTTGCGAAGATTCTACCAATGAGTGTAAACGGAGCGGTGGCTGACAGGCGTGTGCTTCGAAGGAGAGCCGCGAACTGTCTTCACTCTCCTGAATGGCAGCAAGGGGTTGCATACGAGCAAGACTTGTACATAGTTCACCAAATAGGCATTCCAGATTCAGGAGGGATTGGAGATACCAAAGTAAAAAATAGTGTCTGGTAAATAGCTAGACAAAGCCACATTTGTTGTCTGTGGTACAATCCATGGTTTTCATGCTATGGCAAGAAGTTTGAATAACTGACAAGTGTCGCCGGCTGGGGGGGGGGGGCAGTTATTTTTACGTGGTGGCCGCGGCCCTCCCAGGCCAGCCCTTGGAGGCGCCATTGGGTTTTTGGCCTTATTCATTGCATACAGCGATTTCTCCAGATTGTCTGAATAATTTTATGATATTATCTACAGTGAGGGAAATAAGTATTGAACACATCTACATTTTTCTCAGTAAATATATTTTTAATGGGGCAATTGACATGAATTTTCATCAGATGTCGGTAACGACCAAAGTGATCCACAAATACAAAGAAATCAAAACAAATAAGTCCATAAATTAAGTTATGTGTAATAAGGGAGCTTGTCAATATTCTGTACAGTGAACACATTCATATTTGAACGAACTCCTGTTCATTTTTGGATTCGTTTGAGGCTGCAAACCTGGTCACTGCGTTCGATGATGAACACCCTTCCGGTCTTTTTCTGATACGTTCATTTCCCGATACGTTCATTCTCTGATGCCTGCCCAAGGCTTGATGCGGTCATCTATGTGTGAAGTGAGCTTTTAGATTATGGGCGCAGGTATTCTTTTGTGAACAATGACTGAATATGGATGACGGATTATATAAACGCTTGTACAGGCCTATTTTAAATTCTCAGTTCCTTCAAGTGAAATAGTTCTCAATGTCATTGTTTGGTTTTTTCACATAAAGTGAAATTGTTCTAATTGTCATTGTTTATCTTTTCATATACTGGGTATAATCCGCCTGCTAAAGATCATTTGCCAATTTAAGTGACGCTTCAGGAATGGGATTATATACGACCTACTCCTCTACCTTGTTCTCGTATTATATTATCTCGTAACATATTAAACTTAGTTGACTGAACAAATGAAGTATTAATCGTGCACATCATCCAAAAGTCTTGTTACTGGTATTCATGCGACACACTGGAATTCAGGTCTCACTCCGTGATCTTGTATCCCTGAACCAGCAAATCCCCATGGCATCACTACACTACTTTGTCGTTTATCTTGCAATCTAGCTTATTCATTAATTGAACTGATAACACCCTTATAATATACTAAAGGGGGGGTTTGTGATACAATGCGTGAACTATAATTGTAATGTATTTAATTTATTTACAATCTTTTGCCTACAAATTGCCTAGCAGTCATGATTTGGAATTCTACAATGTTTTTTTACAAAACCCAAAACCAGTGAAGTTGGCACGTTGTGTAAATCGTAAATAAAAACAGAATACAATGATTTGCAAATCCTTTTCAACCTATATTCAATTGAATAAACTGCAAAGACAAGTTACTTAATGTTCGAACAGGTAAACTTTGTAATTTTTTGCAAATATTAGCTCATTTGGAATTTGATGCCTGCAACATGTTTCAAAAAAGCTGGCACAAGTGGCAAAAAAGACTGAGAGAGTTGAGGAATGCTCATCAAACACTTATTTGGAACATCCCACAGGTGAACGGGCTAATTGGGAACAGGTGGGTGCCATGATTGGGTATAAAAGCAGCTTCCCTGAAATGCTCAGTCATTCACAAACAAGGATGGGGCGAAGGTCACCACTTAGTGAACAAATGCGTGAGCTGATTGTCGAACAGTTTAAAAACAACATTCCTCAACAAGCTATTGCAAGAAACTTAGGGATTTCATCATCTACGGTCCGTAATATCGTCAAAAGTTTCAGAGAATCTGGAGAAATCACTGCACGTAAAAGGCAAGGCTGAAAACCAACACTGAATGCCCGTGACCTTCGATCCCTCAGGCGGTACTGCATCAAAAACTGACATCAGTGTGTAAAGGACATCACCATATGGGCTCAGGGACACTTCAGAAAACCACTGTCAGTAACTACAGTTCGTCGCTACATCTGCAAGTGCAAGTTAAAACTCTACAATGCAAAGCGAAAGCCATTTATCAGCAGCACCCAGAAACGCCGCCGGCTTCACTGGGCCCAAGCTCATCTAAGATGGACTGATGCAAAGTGGAAAAGTGTTCTGTGGTCTGACGAGTCCATATTTCAAATTTTTTTGGAAACTGTGGATGTCAAGTCCTCTGGACCAAAGAGGAAAAGAACCATCCGGACTGTTATAGGCGCAAAGTTCAAAAGCCAGCATCTGTGATGGTATGGGGGTGTATTAGTGCCGAGGGCATGAGCAACTTACACATATGTGAAGGCACCATTAATGCTGAAAGGTACATACAGGTTTTGGAGCGACATATGTTGCCATCCAAGCAACGTCTTTTTCATGGACGCCCCTGCTTATTCCAGCAAGACAATGCCAAGCCACATTCTGCATGTGTTACAACAGCATGGCTCCGTAGTAAAAGAGTGCGGGTACTAGACTGGCCTGCCTGTAGTCCAGACCTGTCTCCCATTGAAAATGTGTGGCACATTATGAAGCGTGAAATACAACAACGGAGACCCCGGACTGTTGAACAACTTGAGCTGTACATCAAGCAAGAATGGGAAAGAGTTCCACCTGAAAAGCCTCAAAAATTGGTCTCCTCAGTTCCCAAACGTTTACTGAGTGTCGTTAAAAGGAAAGGCGATGTAACACAGTGGTAAAAAGGCCCCTGTGCCAACTTTTTTGCAATGTGTTGCTGCCTTTAAATTCTAAGTTAATGATTATTTGCAAAAAAAAAAAAATTTTCTCAGTTTGAACATTGAACATCTTGTCTTGGCAGTGTATTCAATTGAATATAAGTTGAAAAGGATTTGCAAATCATTGTATTCTGTTTTTATCTACGATTTACATAACGTGCCAACTTCACTGGTTTTGAGTTTTGTATATAAGAAGGAAAAAGTGGCATACTGACACCAGACGGAACCAATGTTCATGTGAGTATTGCAGTGTCTATGTGTTCAAAAGTCGGACAGGGTTTTAATATAACTCGGATGGTTTCACAAAGCTCTGCTCAATAAAGTGAGTCGACATTGGCACGGGACTTTGTGCATTTATGATGAATTTAGCAACTGTCAGACAGAGATCCTAAAATACCCCATGTCCGAAAGTCATAAAAGTTCGAATTTATCGAGTATTCCAGCAATTATTAGACGTACAAACTTTGCCATGTTAGTGTTCAACCTTCACAAAATGCAAGTTGATAGCTATCGACTTTTCTTGGTCTTTTTTTTCGTTTGGTTTCTTCCACTGAAGATAGACAAAAGTCTTTATTTGGTATGTCTTTTGAAAATTAGTCAGATGGATCGTACAGATTCACGATTTATTTCCACACCAGTGATAAAATAGTGCTTGTAGTCAGTGAGCAAATCAATTCCATGACCATTGACATTGTGAATTAAATATTGCATGCACGATCAAGACTGTCGGACGCAGAATGCAAAATACTGCATGTCCAGTAAAGTATTTTAAAAGTAAAAGTATTGATATGAGCACAGATTTATAATGAAATAAAGAATTTTTATTCAGTATTGAGAGTTACAGAATGCTAGATTATAAATCCTTGATGAAATGCATAAAACTGATGCAAATTGTATGATGGAATCTGCAAATCTGCAAAGAGTGGTTAAATAAAAATCCTCGCATCACAGTCTCATAGTTATGTTGAAGTAAATTGTTCATTCATTCATTCATTTTCTATACCCACTTATTCCTCACTAGGGTCGTGGGGCGAGCTGGAGCCTGTCCCAGCTGGCTACGGGCAAAGGCAGGGACCCACCCTGGACAGGTTGCCAATCCATCGCAGGGCGCACGCACCATTCACAGACCCTTCACTCTCACACTCATACCTATGGGCAATTTTAGTGTCTCCAATTAACCTGATGTGCATGTCTTTGGACTGTGGGAGGAAACCGGAGTACCCAGAGAAAACCCACGCGAACATGGGGAGAACATGCAAACTCCCCACAGAAAGGCCCCAGGCCGGATTCGAACCCAAGACCTTCTTAAATTGTTCATTATTGTTTTATTTTATATTAATATATGTATTGTGTTAATACTATTGTATTATAATATTGTATTGGGAGGTATTGTATTGTACCTCTCCAAACAAGGCAAACAGCAATGTAAAAAAGCTACAAACTCCCTGTAGCAATTTGTTACCTGATGTAAATATGCATTTACATGTTTTAAGAAATATACACTGCACCAAGATAATTTATTCTGTATATGTGTTCTAAGTTTCCCCAGGAAGCATGTTTACCATTAAAAATGAGAAAATACCACTAAAGAACAAATGTTTTTATGGTCTCACAATATATGAGTTAATAAACCCATGGAAAAAAATGCGACACAAGGGAAAATAACCTCCCACAGGTTTTTTTTTTCTTGAATCACAGCAGCTTCTTATAAGTAGCCTCTGACCCTGAGCTTTTGAGAGATATGGAAATGCACCGAGATGAAAGGGACCTCTGGGTGCACAGAAGACAACAGTGATGCGCAACATTAAGATTGCTGTTATTGTCTGCGATTTGTTCAAAATAAAAGGCACACTACAGTGCATATATCTCATAAAACCGCTAAGTCCAGTCCACATATCAAACTTCCCAACCACCACTGAGCCGCATCAAGACTGCTGACAGGTGTGTGACAGGATGTGCACCAGAGAAGCTTCCAAAATTATGCTGTATCTTTAACCTCTTAACAAAGGTATTTTCAAAATAAAATATTTTATATAATACATAATATATAATATTCCAAATTAGGTAGCTGAAGACAGGAGTTTTGCATTCTTTCTATATAATTTGCTTGAACTTCATGCCATTAACATGATACAATGCAGGTTTGACTCAATCATTTGCTTGAATCTAATAATAACTCTAATAAGTTGTTGGTTTTCACAACCATTTGTCCACAGTTTTTCCCCTTGCTTCTAATATATCACAATATGTATATGGATTTCTTTCCTCTTCATGGTGTATGCAGTGGCTCCAATAAGTATTTGTACACTACTTGAAAATTCGACTACATAACAGCTTTTGTATATTCGGCTAAATGCTTGCTATTGTGTGTAAAAGTGATTAAAATATTTGATAATCAATATGTTTTAAACAAATATTTAATGTCAAAATGGCATATTTGGTCAGAAAGGCGATTATCTGACCCAATAAGTATCTGTACAGTTCCATTAGTGAGTCACAAAACTCATAATACTCACCTAAAATTGACTCAAGATGTTTACAGGACATGGTTGACTCACTTGGTCTGATTTGGTCAAGCGTGACCATACTGGACACTCCCTCTGTACAAAGACTGGCCTATGTAAATGGCCTGACCATGCCCATAATGTATTCCTGTGATATATGGCTAAGATAGGCGAGATACCCCATTGAATGCGGGAGCAAATCATTCAGCTACATGAAGAAGGCCAAAGCACCAGAAAAATTGGAACTCGGCTATCGTTACGCCACACGACCGTGCAGTACATCATCAAGAAGTACAAACCGTCTGAACGCATAGCCAATGCAGCCAGAAAAGGACGTCCCAGGAAGACCAGCCAGCGCACTGACCGGTACATCTCCCTGCTGGTACAGAGGGAGAGACAGTCCTCGGCCTCCAGTCTTGCCACCAAAGTGGAGGAAGCAACTGGAAGCCATGCTTGAGCCCAGGCCATCCGTAACCGGCTCCATGAAGTACAGTAGTGTACAAATACTTATTGGAGCCACTGTATATTTCATACAGTATTGTTCATAAGTTAAGAAATTGCCATTCGTGTCCATCAAGTCAACTATAGACCATATATTCCTCTCATACCAATCTTCAAAAAATAAGGATTTACAGTGACTCCAGTAAGTATTTGTACACTACTGTACTTCATGGAGCCGGTTACGGATAATCGCCTTTCTGACCAAATATGCCATTTTGACATTAAATATTTGTTTAAAACATATTGATTAACAAATATTTTAATCACTTTTACACACAATTGCAAGCATTTGGCCGAATATACAAAAGCTGTTATGTAGTCGAATTTTCAAGTAGTGTACAAATACTTATTGGAGCCACTGTATGGATATTTGTTCAGATGTTGCTTCATAGGATAAACAATTGAGCTAAACATAAATGCACCTGGTTAAGGCAAACTGACAGCTTGTTAAAATCCAGTGATTGAAATTGTGGTTGAAACAAAAACCAGCATACACTGGGGTGCCACAGGAGAGTGGGAACGACTGCCATAGACCTTCATAAATCTGCTAATGGCTACAAGATTCACAATCGACTGGATATGCCACTGGGCATTGTCAGGGAAATTATTTGAAAAATTCTAAATATATGGAACTGCTGAAAACCTCAACTGTCGAGGATGCAACTGCATTTTGCCCCCCAGAATACTGAGGAGGATGGCGAGAGAAGCAACAAAGTCCCCTAGAAACACTGTAAAGGAAGGCACCTTTCTGGCTTGTTGCGGTCACCAGGTATCAAAAGCACCATCGGCACCATCTCCACAAAAACAGACTCTTTGGAAGGGTTGCCAGAAGAAAGCCTGACCAGAAGACAGAGAAGCAAGCGCTTGGAGTTTGCCAAACGTCATTTAAGTTATGACTGGAATAAGGTGCTTTAGTCAGATGAGACCAAAATTGCACATTTTGATCAGATACAGCATCAGCATGTATGGCCTCAAAACAGAGAAGCATACAACGAGAAGCATCCGTTCACCTTTAATTAATGCTGAAATGGTTTTAAGTATATAAAATAAAGGCTGATTAGGGACAGGTGTGATGAGAATGAGCCAAAATGCTTCACTGAATAGGCTACCTAAAATGCAGTTTAACACAAATGAAATGTTTGCTTTTAATTTCCAATGTAAATTCATCCATCCAACAGCAAAGACACAATCCATCTTGAAGGGGCATTGTCACGGCAGAGCAAGCCTAGTTCACTTGAGTTTGTTACTGGTGAAAATTGCTAATTTAATGATACATTTCAGTTAATCATTTTCTAAAAGCAAATGATTTACTTTAGGGCAGGATTCGGTATATTTCAATTCAGATTATTTTTTAGTTTGCTTACTCAGTCTATTTTGTTTGTGAGGTACAATGACTGGCCATTAAGACTTGAAAAAAAATGTACCATTACGCGTGGAACACACTTGGATGCATGTGTAGCACATGTAGTACTTGATTTTCCTGCCCCTTTGTTGCACTTGACCTGTTGCCCTTCTATTGCACTTATTATATTACTCTATGTTGCACTTCCCTCTGCACTTAAACTTGTTGCCATTTTGTTCACTTGCCCTTGACCTTGCCTTTTTGTCATTAGTCTAGATCTGTAACAATGGAACGTGTTCTGTCACTTACTGTTAGCACTTTTACTTGTCTCCTAGGAGGTCTGCACTTTTGTACTGTTCTTATGCACTTTTGTACGTCGCTCTGGATAAGAGCGTCTGCTAAGTACCTGTAATGTAATGTAATGTAATATACATAGTGGCTGCATACTGAGCTGCTGCTACTCAATTGTGTCCATCTGTTCACAGTGTCTGTTCCTCCCGCCCACCCCAGCTTTCTACGTAACTTTCCCCTCGAAATCCACCAGCCTTGGCTCCGTAATTAATGGCATATTTCCAGGAAGTGGATATATTTTCATTTTTAACATATAAAAACAAAAGAAAACAAGCAGTAGAGCAACACAACTCTCAAGAAATACGTTCAGAATGACAAAGTCCATATATATTCTGTAAAATGGCTGTAACTATAACAATTGACTTACGTGATTTGGGTCTTCTGGAAGGAGAATCAAGTTCTGGAAGTCATCTCTTCTGTATACGCTCAATGAGGCAGAACCACTTCCAAGAAAAGGAGAGGCAAGGCGAACAGCCAGAAGATGGTTCTTCCATTTCTGGAAATGCAAATCTCATCCACCGAATGTTTGACACATTGAAAGATTGCCTACAACATATGCCAGGAATTATTTCACAAGTAAAGCATTGCTTAATTAAAACAAGGGGATTCTGTCTATTTACACAGGCTTTTAATTTGACAGACTTGATAAGGGGCCCAAAAATTTGTTTATGTTGACTGTTTGAATTTAGGCCCTTTCCTTCATCTTCCTATGGTGGAATTCCACAACTGCGTATGCGTATAAATAAAAATTTTATCACCCTTATGAGGGGTTATAAATGCCTTAGAATCTTAGGTTTCTATTGGTTGTGCATGCACAGTTGTCAAAAGAAGGATTTCACAAAATGGCTGAGTTGAATATTTTTTTTTTGCAAGCTGTCAGGAAAGGTCTATGGATCAGGTTTGTGAACAGCTTATCAGCTTTATTTGTTAGTAAATGCAGGAACAAGACTGACTCTAAAATTGGATAATGTATTTGTTGCAAATTGCAGAATGTAGAAGGAGCTATCACTCTCCAAAGGAGTCTCAACAAAAATGTACATTCATGGACTGTGAACTATCTTGTTACACATTGATGTAGGGTGCTGATGTAGGGCGAGATGTGTGATGGCTTTGGAAATATTCTTGTTTTTTTTTTTGTTTGTTTTTTTTGGCAACCACCCTCACTTTCCTAGTTTCTTCCTAATTTATTTGAGTTTGCTCTGTGAAGATAACTAGAAAGTTATTAAAAGTTGAGTAACATTTTGGGTGTAGAAAGTAATTAGTCACATATTAGTTCATGCAAGCATTTTCCCCAATAGTGATGTCAATACACAGTAGCTCCTTGGTAAATGATAAGACGTTTTGATGTGATTGCATATTAGAACGTAATTGGGGGGTCATTCTATGTCAATTCAACAAATTTCAGGAAATTTCCCCACCTGACCATCTCAAATTTATTTTAAAAAATTATCACACCTAGGCCATGTACTTAATAGGATATGTGCAACATTTCAGTGAAATATCTTCTCTAATTTGGAGAAAAAAGTTAATAAAGATGGCAACATTTTGCTGATTTTTGCACAGCTTTTTGCAACATTTTTAGGAGGCAATATCTCTAGTTATATCAAAGCCATGGGCTCAAAAATTTCCACAGTGTAACGTCCATGCCCAGTACACTTGTCATACACATTTTCAAAGGCAAATATGTTTTTAATTGGGAGCTGTGGCAGTTTGAAATGGCTAATTTATTTGACGAAGTTGTCTGTGACACCAAATTTGAAGGCCAATTATGACCAAAGTTATGCAGGTAGAGAGCTGATTTTTCGTGGGCAAGCTCTCCTCACATAGTGCTATTGGTACAATAAACGGCAAGCATGTCAATTTTATGGATGTCCAGCAAAATCCTAAAAAAAGACAAAATATCCTGAAATTTGACATCAAATTGCCGAGGTGTGACAAACTGTAAATTCTTGAAATCTTCACCATCTTAAAGCTTACATTTTTGGCTATCTTTGTTTCAAAGGTGGTTGTGGTGCAACTCTTCATCAAATAGTTATGAATTTTTAGTAACACCTTGTGAACGCTCGTTTTTCATTGTTTCTATGTGATTCCATGCATATCGCAGGAGTTTTTAAGGTTGTAATCATAATATCGGATAACAGAAAGTCACTTAAAGATCTGCAATATTTAGATACACTGGTTATAGTACCATATATAGGTCAGGAAATGCCATATCAAACTTGTATATATGAAATTTATTTAGCAAAATACATTAGAGCCACATCATTACTTTGTCCAAAAATTCAAATGTATCATGGTCAATACAGTGAACATTAGATTACTCATTTCAAGTTCATCATAAAGAGTTTTGCTGAATTAACAGATTCCTCATTTAGGTTATATCTGCATCTCGTGGCTGTTTTGGGTGCTGGCATCTTAGTGATGACATGTTGTACATGTGCCGAGCAAACATCCTCTCTGTGGGGCCAGTAAAAACTTCTTGCTGGTCCATGTGGGTACATGAAAATTCATCTGATGCCATCGCTGGCAAGAGTGCTCAGATTAGGACTTGCCTCTCATTGAGGCATGTTGAAACATGTTAACAAAACTGATGAATGATGACATAGGGCTCTAATTTTGTAGACCAGGCGCAGGCGCGGCGCATGGGGGGTGCGCCGCGCCAACGAGGTGTGTCCAGGCCTATGTGGCAATTTCGTGCCCGGCGTAGCCTGGCGCAAGTACTCCTCTGTCCCGCCTCTGCCCCTCCTTCCAGCGCAAGTTGGCAAAAAAGGGGACACAGCCGAGTCAAATCTTGCTCACTGGCAAGAGAAACGATGGATAGCGTGTTCCTATTATTACAAACTGTTGCTGCTTTAAATTTTGGGATTAACATGCATGGACAACGATGCAAGATACGTCACACATTTATTTTAAATATGTGATCTTAACTCAGTACGACATCATAGCAATCAGGCTGTATTCCTTTCCCCCACTAAAGACGATAAAACCTTAGTGACAATAATAGTAACCTACTATTAAGCCGCTTGCACACTGGACGACAGATTGCGTCTTGTGTCCAAAAGTATGAGAGGGTTTTAATAAATCTCTGTGTCCGACAGTCTATTATTGTTTTTAATTTCTTCCAATCTACTGACTCTTTTAGATATTAAACGTGAATGTTTTGATAAGAGGGCTCAGTTCTTCAAGATGAGTACCGAGAATTTCAATCAATGTTTCTGTTTACACTGGCGCGTGACAATGTACAGTGCCTCCGTGTCTGACAGGAAAAAAAAAGAGGATGATTAGAACAGATTGATAACGAAATAAAGAATAAAAAGAAACACTTTAACAACAGAGCATCCAATGAACACTGCGATTAATTTATTGGCGGGTCATCTTTGTTGGATATCCCTTTTGTTGCTAATATATTTTTATTCTTTATTTCGTTATAAATCTGTTCTCATATCAATACTTCTACTTTTTGCTGGCTGGTGGACATGGAGTATTTTTGCATTTCGTGTCGGACAGTCTTGATCGTGCATGCGATAATTTCTTCACACTGTCAATGGTCATGGAATTGATTTGCTCTGGCAACTATTTTATCTCTGCTGTGGAAATAAAGCGTAAATCTGTTCGATCCATCTGACTAATTTTCAAAAGAAAGACCGAATAAAGACCGCTGTCTATCTTCAATGGAAGAAAACAGACGAATAGGCTAAAAAGACCAAGAATAGTCGATAGCTACAATTTGCATTCTGTGAAGGTCGAACACAAACATGGCCAAGTTTGCACGTCTAATAATTCCTGAAATACTCGGAAAAATTAGAACTTTTATGACTTTCGGACACGGAGCTATATTAAAACCCTGTCCGACCATCGCGTCTTTGCATTGACTTTGTCTGTAATCAGTCGTGCGAAAAAATTTGTTTCGTGTCCAGTGTGCAAGCGGATTTACTGAGCACAGAACGCAAGCATGCTCTCTCTCTCTCTCTCTCTCTCTCTCTCTCTCTCCCTATATATATATATATATATATTTAAAATACAGTTTGTGGTTGGCTGAGAAAGATGTGAAGTCCTTAGTTTGCATCACAGATTGAGCTGCGTTGATTCAGCCAGGTCAAGTTACGAGTGCCAACCGCCTTTAATCTCACATCAGGACAATCGATGTAGATACCATAATTTATGTCCTTATTCAGATAGTTACATTAAATAGTGCTTCCTGTAATTATTTCTTGCATTGAAATGTGCCTGACATTCTGTAAACCTGCCTGTGAGATTTCGGTGACGTGTGCGCACTCTGCGCCGGTTAGCCAAATTACCACTGCACGGAAATTAAACCAGGTTTGAGCTGGAGAGTTTTCTGCGCAACTCCAGCGGAGACTTTTTCTACGAAATTGTCACTGAGTCTTGATGAATATGTGACACCTCCCCCTACTACGCCGCCACATCCATCTCGGCGCACCTTCGTCTACCGAAGGCTGCGCACCTCACAAAATTACCACTACGCGGGCTGCGCCAGACGAAATTACCACTGCGCGGGCTGCGCCTCGCTACACCACCTGCGCTGCGCCAGGAAATTAGAGCCCATAATCTCAACCGTTGTGTCATCGTTTGGAAGCATTGAGAGCTCTTTTTGTTGCTCTCGTCCGGGACAATATCGTTTTGCTCCCAATTGGATTCCTGGGCCAGCTGGCATTAATTGGGGGCGTTGCTTGGACTCTATTTAAGCTCCAGTTCCGCCTCGCTTTCATTGCTAGAGTCTCAGTGTCACATTTGCGCTTTAGCCGGTAAGGTCTCGAGACAGAGCACTGTTAAGGACTTTAGTTGCATATTTTAGGCTTTGTGGTATTTAGAAAGGGAATCTTTGTTTTATTTTCCCTTTTCTTTTTGTACCATCGAGCTTGCCTGTTTTCTACCTCGGACGACTTCCAAGTCTGTTGGTAGTACGAGTCTCGCATTTTTATTCTCTTTCAGTCTCTCCGTCCTCAGCTGTTTTTGTCATTTAATTCTGGCCGCTGCTTTTGGCGTCCAATATACAACACCCATCACACATTGTGCATACAATAGCAGTTTAATTAAAGTATTCCTAATTTTGATAAATGACCTGCTATATAATACAAATAGCCCAGGATGTAAAAAGATTGATACTTGTAACTACCCATTTCTCTGCCAGATTCACATAATTATTATATAGGAAAATTCATGTTTGTGCTCAATGTATCTTTTGACAGAGAAATACATATGCAGGTTTCAATCCCCTCTGCAGCTTTTGTTATCCCATAGGACATGAAATTGAGGCACATTCTATCCAGTGTTCTACACTGGAAAAAGACAGAGAAACCCCAAAGGAACAGGGAACACCTTGGTGTGGACTTTCAGACACCAATGGTTGTCAGGATCGGATCTCAAATTTGTATTAACATTAAAAAAACAGTTGAAAAATGAGCGTTTATAAGGTGTTACTAAAAAATTAATAACTATTTAAAGAAGATTTGTGCCACAACCACTTTTGAACCAAAGATATCCAAGAATGTAAGCTTTAAGATGGTGAAGATTTCAAGAATTTACAGGTTGTCACACCTCGGCAATTTGATGTCAAATTTCATGAAATTTTGGCTTTTTTAGGATTTTGCTGTGTATTTTCTGGACATCCATAAAATTGACATGCTTGCTGTTTATTGTACCAATAGCATTTTGTGAGGAGAGCTTGCCCAGAAAAAAATCAGCTCTCTACCTGCACAACTTTGGTCAAAAATGGCTTTCAAAGTTGGTGTCACAGACAACTTCGTCAAATAAATTAGCATTTTCAAACTGCCATAGCTCCCTAAGAAAAAGAGAAAAGCCATTGAAAATGTGCTTGCCTAGTGTACTGGGTCTAGATGCTACACTATGGACGATTTTTAGGTAATGGCATAAGTATAACAGGGGATATTGCCTTCTAAAAAACGTTGCAAAAACAAGTGTGAAAATTTGCACAACACTACCATCTTTGTTATTTTTTTTCTGCCAAAACTCATAATCAACAGAAATTTGGCACACATATTAAGTATATTACCTGTCTGTTATAATTTTTTTTTTTGGACAAATCTGAGATGGTAAGGTGGGAGGCATTTGTTGTATTGACATGAAATGACCCTGGGGCAAGATTTTCCAAAATTCTTGAGTATGAGAAAAATCACTCACGTTGCATGAAAGTTGAAAATCTGTTGTCACTGAAGTATTTTATTGGAAAAATGAATTTGCTCAGACTATGCATGATAACTTCAAAACAGATGAGCGGATGAGCTGTGCAGCAGAACTTGTTGATAGTTATTAGAAATAAGTTGCAGACATTTTAAATGCTTGTGTCATGCCACGCCCACCGCACTTCCAGCAGAGTTCTGAGGAACTGACCTGCTTCTCATTCATCACTCAACTATGCGCAGCTGTGTATTGTTACCCAAATATCCAATATAGCCATTATAAACCAAAGCTTTGCACCTCGCGGAAGCCTATTTTGCAGTGTTTCAGGTGTATCTTCTTAAAGATTGATATTTAGCAGAATATTGTTAGTCTTGCAAGTCTTTGTACTAGTTTGGGAAGCTGTGTTTTCCGGTAATAATCTAGGATTGTTTGTTTTTGAAGTAAATCCAGTTTGTCTTCTGCGCATTTGAATCCAGCCTCCATCATTTTTATTTCAGTTAAAACTCACTGGTCTATTAAGACCCAGACTGCATTCTTCAGTTCCACAATCATTGCTTGCACCTGTTAGTCATTCCCACAGTGCAGTAGTATTGCACTGCTTAAGACTGAGCCTCGCACTTAGTCTTTGCGAAGTCTCGTATACCATGTCTAGGTTGTCTCGTATAGACTTATCCTCTGCATATCGCATGTATATTCTAATTCTCTAACTTAGTGCTGTTTATTGTTCACATCAGCACTTTCACTTTATAATTAAGGAACCTTGTTTCCTCTTTCCTATTCCTATTTTAGTAATACAATGTTGCTCTGACTAAAGCCCTGTGTTTGTATCACTAATAGCATTATTAAGGAATCTTGTTTCTTCTTTGTTTTGTATTGCTTTGTATGCGCCCCTCTGCTGTGCAGTGGGCATAATAAATACAAACCGGTCCATCCTGAGTCCAGTCCTCAATTCCCTGTCCTCCGTGCACATCACCAGTGTGCGAAGCACATCCCTTACACACTGAGTGTAAAATAATGCCATAAATGTAAAATGTCTGGAAGTTGTGGAGGCTTCAAAAAGAAATCTTGGTAGATCATAAAGTACTATAAAGCAGGGGTCCTCAATCCTACCCAGAAAGGGCCAGTGTCGGTGCAGGCTTTCATTCCAACTGAGCAGTTACTCACCGGATTCTACAAAAGAATTCTCAGTTTTTGCCGAAGACCTTGATTAGTAGAATCAGGTGTGCAAATACTTGGCTGGAATCAAAGTCTGTGGCCACACTGGCCCCTTCTGGGTACGATTGAGGACCCCTGCTATTAAGCAAGTTTAAGATAGTGTCAGCATCATGTCAAAGTTCCAAGCCTGATAAAAGTTACGAGCAAATTATATTAATTCACCAGCACAGACATGAGTATAATTTGTTCTCAGTGTCCCTGAATCCAATAAGAACTATCACACAACAGTCTGATTCATCTGAGGAAGAGGACGCAAATACAACAAAGCAAAAAAAGGGGAACTGGTAACTGGAGCACACAGATACAAACCCCAATTCCAAAGTTAGGACGTTGTGTAAAACATGAATGAACACAGAAAACAATGATTTGCAAATCCTTTTTGACCTATATTCATTTGAGTATACAACAAAGACAAGACATTTAATGTTCAAACTCATAAAATTTGTAGTTTTTTTTTTTCGGGGGAAAATTCACTCATTTTGAATTTGATTCCTGTAACACATTCCAAAAAACCTGTTTGAAACTTTACACAGGTGAACAGGTTAATTGGAAACAGGTGAGCGTCATGATTAGGTATAAAAAGAGCATCCCCAAACAGGCCTGGACTGGCTAACCGGAGATACGGTAGTTTTCCTTTTCGGTATGTGCTTGGCCTGCTGGCCTGTCGGCTGCCACCTGCATGTTGGGTTTTTTTTTTCCTTCTACAGACTGCCGGTCGGCTGGCGTCGCGACTCGCAGCTGTCTGACTTTTTTCAGGCCAATCAGAGGCCACTCAGGCCAGTAGCATGTGAGGAGGACAACAAGACGATTTGTTTTGATTAACACCCACCCACCCCAACAGTCCGTGTCAACCACACAGACAGCGGCTGCGTTCCAATCCGAAAAAATGCTTGCTTCGTCGTGTTCACTCTCCCTCCAATCGAGGGGGATTCCCCAAAAAATCCCGGATGTAAGATGGCTGCCACTTGTAGGGTCATTCCAATCCAGTTTTGCGGAGGGAAGGGCGCATTTTCATTTGCACAAGCCCTCGATTATCCTCCCTCAAACAAAGCCAACAACGAACATCCATCCAAGCTTTGATATTGCCCAGAATGCTTTGCTCATTCTCCCTCGGTCAAAATTTCACGTGCGCCATTTTTTTTCTGCTGGCAAAAGGGGGAATTGTGGTAGGGAAAGTACCATACAAATGTAAGAATTGTGTACGAGTAGTGTTTAACTTATTACATTTATATGCAAATCACAAAGTTTGGGGGTGAGGGGCATCAGTTTCACATTATTTAAGCCTTTGACTTTACGTTCATTTTTGCTGTAGCTAGCCCATAGCATCCGCGAGGACTGTTGCGGAGCTAAAAGCCGCTTTCACACTGGACGCAAAACACAAAACACAAAATTTTTTGTGCGACAGATTACATTCAAAGTCAATGCAACAACGCAAATGCACACGAAACACGTGCATTCGCGTCTTTGCAGTGACTTTGAATGCAATATGTCGTGCGAAAAATTCGTTTCACGTCTGGGGGGAAAGCAGCTTTATTTTCCCATGCAACAGTCACAAGTGCAGCAATCAAACGAGCACGCCGTCTTCTACTTGCCATAAACATGTGATACGCTTCCGCGTGAGCTGTAAAAGGTAAAATGTACAACTAACTCAGTCGGCTCCATGGCAACACAAACTTCCCGTTGGGTTGTTGACAAACGTCGAAGTGCGGAAGAAACGCAGCGAGGGTTGTTCCAATCCGATTTCCCTCAATCCTTCCCCGAAGTCCCCTCTATTTCCCTCTCTCGCACGGGAAGGGCTTACTCGCCTGCTACGTCACTCGGAGAGCTCACTCGAGTGGAGGGAAGATGTGAAGGGAGTATCTAATTTCGGATTGGAATGCAGCCAGCGTGGGCGTGGAGGAGGAGGTGTGTCGCGTGTGTGCCTGTGTGATACCTGCTGCTGAGGAGAGGAGAGAGGAGGAGAGGAGGACGACTTGAGAATGGACCCCCCTAAAAAGGGGAAGGGCGGCGCGGAGAGGGAGAGAGATTAAAAGAGGAAGGCACTCAAGGATGACGCGGCCAAATGCCAAAAATTAACAAGTTTATTTAGGCCCTACCCCCCCAGCCATGACCGCGCCATCCAAAAAAAAGATCCGTCAGTGTCAGACTCTGCCAGTAAGTTTTCTCAAAAAAGCAAAACACTGGTTCTCTTCAGAAGCCTTGTACACGTTTACATAATGTAAATATGTTTGCCGTCTGTTGCTGACTTGCTGTCATGTATCCCGCCCCATACATGAAAGCTAATGTGTATTCCAGCTTCAGATTTAGGTTGTAGTTCATAAGTATTTCCTTAGAACCTATTTAAAATATTTGTCAATGCTATGCTCCCATTCTGTATTATACAGTCAGCCTCGTGTCTCTCAGTGCGTGCAGCATGCATGTGTTCTGTGTGTTCAAAGGCCTTCCTCATATTAAATTGATTAATAATTTGATTTGGACTTAGGCTAGTTGTCTTTGTCGGTAAGGTTATATATAGGCTACACATAAAAAGTACTTGCCAATGAGGCACAGATTTGCAAATATGTGCCTTTCACAAATGCAACATTATCTGGACTTTTACGTATTGACAAAGGATTTTTTTTACTTTTTGACTTAATTGTCAGTTTGCTTAGATGACTGTGTCAATGTTCTTGCAGCCGTTAATTTTCGGTTTTGATTAATGTGAAAGCTGATGTTTCGGGAATATGTTGTGTGTCTGTCTGCAAGTGCCTGTTTGCAACAAGCTGCAGGCTTGTTAACATAATATTAGTTATATTTTCACACAAAGCAGTTGATATTCTACATGATATGACGTTTTATGTACTGTATAGCTTTAACCTTGGCATTACTTGTTATGCAAAACCTTCATTCTCTTCTATCAAGTGTGCTTGTGGATATTGCTGAGGATTGTTGTGGTACTGTATTGCCACATATATTCCAACCTTAGATTGTAGGTCCCATATGTGTACTTCTGTTTGGAATGCCAAAGACATACTATTGTGTGTGTGTGTGTGTGTGTGTGTGTGTGTGTGTGTGCGTGCCCATGCATATAAGTGTAGGTGTGAACGTGCGTGTGGGCAGGGTGGCCTGCTGAATGACTGACTCCTGGCCTGAAAAAGTCTCCCAGTCCGGCCCTGTCCCCGGAAGTCTCAGTCGTTCACAAACATTTCTCAATGTGAAATTGCAAGGAATATAGGGATTTCATAATCTATAATCCACAATATCCTCAAAAGATTCAGAGAATCCAAAGGAATCTCTATACGTAAGCGGCAAGGCCTATACTAACATTGAATGTCTGTGACTGTTGGTCCCTCTGGCAGTACTGCATTAAAAACCAACATTATAATTTGAAGGATGTTACCACGTGGGCTTAGGACCACTTCAGAAAACCATTGTCAGGTAACAGAGTTTGTCGCTACATCTACGTGCGCAAGTTAAAACTCCACCATGCAAAGCAAAAGCCATATATCAACAACATCCAGAAACACCGTCAGCTTCTCTGGGCCCGAGCTCATCTGAGGTGGACTGATGCAAAGGGGAAAAGTGTGCTGTGCTCTGACGAGTCCACATTTCAAATAGTTTTTGGAAATCGTGGACGTTGTGTCCTCCTGGCTAAAGAGGAAAAGGACCATCCAGATTGTTATCAGTGCGAAGTTCAAAAGCCAGCATCTGTGATGGTATGGGGATGTGTTAGTGCCCATGGCATGGGTAACTTGCACATCTGTGAAGGCACCATTAATGCTGAAAGGTACATACAGGTTTTGGAGCAACATATGTTGCCATCCAAGCAAAGTCTTTTTTCAGGGATGTCCATGCTTAATTCAGCAAGACAATGCAAAGCCACATTCGGCACCTGTTAACAGCGTGGCATCGTAGTAAAAGAGTGCTGGTAATAGACTGGCCTGCCTGCAGTCTAGAACTGTCTACAACTGAAAATGTGTGGCACATTATCAAGTACATAATACGAAAATGGAGACCCCGGACTGTTGAGCAACTGATGTCGTACAAAGTACATCAAGCGAGAATGGGAAAGAATTGTAGAAGAAGAAGCTTCTACAATTAGTGTCCTCAGTTCCCAAACGCTTATTGAATGCTGTTGAAAGGAAAGGTGATGTAACACAGTGGTAAACATGCCCCTGTGCCAGCTTTTTTGGAACGAGTTGCAGGCATCAAGTTCAAAATATGTGAATATTTCCAAACAAACAAAGTTTTATCAGTTTGAACATTAAATATTTTGTCTTTGTAGTGTACTCAATTGAAAATAGGTTGAAAAGGATTTCCAATTCATTGTATTCTGTTTTTATTCACGTTTTACACAATGTCCCAACTTCATTGGAATTCAGTTTTGTAGATTTAAGCCTTTATTTGCTTTATTTAACGAGCAAATACCACTACCACTCAGCCTACTGGTACCATGAGGGGTTGTACCTTGAATAACATTCATGAAATAATGTTTTCTCAGATTATGGCATATCTTTTATGAGTATATTGTGCTATGTTCTCCTTTGAGGCTGTTTCTTTGCAAGATGGTGCCCTTTACCCGCTAAATAGTGCACTGAATTGACATTGACTAATTGAGCACTGCTCCTTACTCACCTGTACATGAGTCCTTGATTACTTTTATATGGCACTGCAGCCTTGTTTATTGTTGATTCTGAAGAATCAGAGTTTTTTATAGGTGTACTGAACTTCAGAGAGACGAGATGCAAACGAGTGTTCAGCTACACTGCTTGGTGCTAATGAGCCTCTCATCAGAAACCTGTAAATCTAACAGATCAATCATGTTTTGTGTGTGTATTTTTTCATCACACTAATGGTCTGTACTGTTGAAATAAATTACTGCCACTTCAAAAACAAGAACTGATTCTTCTTTTGAAAATAACATGAATCCATTCTGGAAGACAAATGTGACAGAAGTGTATTTTGGTTCTGTTTACTAAGACTATACAGATATATTTTAAGCAAAGACAGAAGTGGTGAAACAACTTTGTTTAAAAGTTAAAAAAAAAAAAAAAAACGAACAAGTAGAGGAACCGTTCTGTCCTGTACTTCCTTATTGAGCCATATGTATGCAATGCCTCCTCATCCACCTCCCCAAACTGACCTCAAAGCAAGAAATAGGGTAAGGAAGGGCTATTCTGGCCTCGGGACTTTTCTGGCCTATACATTTTCATTTATTTGATAAAAATTACACGCTGTTGGAGTAGTAGAACACCTGTTGAGATGTTGTTTCTGATAGCTCTAGCAGTAGTTTAGAACAACTACTGTCCAAGAAAAGGTGTTTTTACCAGTGAAAGTAGGCCAGAATAGCCCCACCTTACCCAATTGCTGCAATGTGCATGCAAAGCAATACAGCTGAAGACAACAAACAATTTTGCACAGTGTGTAAATTCCGTGTGTTGAATTCCGAGTCACCCTTACATTGGACATAAATGAGAGCATGGGCGGATCTCAAGGGGGGGCTGGGGGTATTCCCTGACCCCGGATATCCAGGGGCCCGGTGGTCGAGCCCTGCCATCTCACCCCTGGATATAGGATTGCCAAAATCCCCACCTATCATTATACAGTCATGTTCATGCAGTAGGAACAAGTTTTGAATTTTGTATTGACGGACCCTTTTCACGTTGGACTACGAGTGCCATCTAGGCTTTTATGTTACCCCAGTCGTGATATTGTCATAATTAGTAGTAACTTCAGCCATTGCTGTTTAAAACTTTAAATAATCTTGAAATGTTGCGTTGCATTAGAAGCTGTTAAGTGCGGAGTACTCTCGATGTGATCCTTTTGTTAATCATGAAAATGACTGAGAACAGGCCAGGACTAATAATTCTTTAAAACGGGTGTTTTGTCCACCTCAGTTCTCAGTTCTACTGAATTTACCCCATGATTTCATCGCTGTTAAATCGCATATGGAGAGATAACGTTTCTTCAGTTGCCAATTACGATAAGTGGAAAACGCGTCAATTAAGGAAAATGATTGAGAACTAGCAAGGACTATCCTAATTGTCATCAAGGGACGTGTCCTGTTCTAGCGCTGGGCCTGTGAGGAAGTCCACCGGCTTCGGTCGGTATGGGCTCCCTGCCAGCCTACTCATCCACTGGTACATTCTCCAGCATCCTAGAAACATCCACCATGGATCCTGCAGGAACTACTGCTATGATGACAACGGCTCCACTCGATCCTTCCGGTCGAGGGATCCACGCTGGCAGGACAAGCCTGGAAACATCGGCAGGATGGCTGACGGTAACGTGTTGGCTTTTCTGCCCAGGACGGCGGAGCTTTCTCCCTCCAACTGCTTCAAATTCTCCACATTTAATGTCCGATCACTCACCAACAAAGCTCTGCTAATCTCTGAATTCATCACGGATTTAGAACTGGACTTTAAATGTCTCACAGAAACTTTTTTCACCTGTATCAAACTCCACCGCCAGGGTTTGTTTACATCTGCAAACCACATTCTTCCGGGAGAGGGGGCGGTCTCGCACTGATCTATCACGAGAACTTAAAAATCAGGCCTGTCCCACTGACAGAGCCGTCCACCTTGGAAGTCCTGGCTGCTCAGTTGAATGGACCCTCATTCTGACAATTTATAGACCTCCTAAACCCTCTGCCATTTTCATTAGTGAACTCATATCCCTTTTAGCTGATCTTCGTACCATGTCATGCAATGTTATTTTAACTGGTGATTTGAACATTCATCTTGATAAACCCACTGATACTTCGGCCAAAGATTTTATTTCTACCCTTCATAGTTTTGACTTTGCTCAGTTTATTAATTTCCCAACTCACAACAAAGGACATATTCTTGATTTAGTTAGCTGTGCAGGAGTCACACCATGTAACCTCAGTGCTGTTGAGCTTCCAATTTCAGATCACAATGGTGTCATTTTTGATTTTCATCCACCATTCTCAAAATCTGTCCAAAACTGCTCCATACCTTTCCGAAATCTCAAAAATATTAATTTCATTGAGCTGAACAGTCTTATTAGCACTTCTGCACATCTCAATTCCCCTTTCTCCCTTTCTGCTGCTGAACTGGTGGACCATTACAATGCCAACCTTTAACATGCTCTGGACACTCTAGCCCCCCTGAAAACCTGCATTCACTTGGTCCTCCCCTTGGTACACACCAGAGCTCTGTCAGCTTAAAACATGGGGGCACCAGCTGAAGCGATTAGTGAGGAAAAGTGGAATGGTGTGTATTCTGACCACCGCGAATCCTACAAATCTGCCATTAACACAGCCATGACCACCTACTATTCCCATATCATTATGGGAATGACAGCAACACTCAGATTTTATTCTCCACTGTGAACAAACTCCTCAAACCAGCTGAAACTACCACTTACCTCATCTCCACTTCAGCGTCAAAGGTTTTTGGATTTTTTCAACTCGACATCCATCATCAACATCCTTTCTGCATCAACTCAAGTCACCTCCCCCCAGTGGAGCACCCTAGATCCCCCACTCCCCAACACTCTGTCTGCGTTTCAACTTCCATCTGCGGAACTTATCAACAAGCTCACCATGGCATCCAAGAACTCAATCTGACCACTTGATCCCCTCCCCACTGCTTTGGTTAACCCCTTAAGCCCTGAGCATCTTTTTCGAAAATGGCAAGCCCAAAATGAAATGAGTATATCTCTGTGACTGCTTAGTCCATTTGAATAATCTTGGTATCATAATAAAGGTAAAACCATTTGGGATTTCAGCCCTGGCGTAAAAATCACTATATATGTCACTGAGTCAGAGTAAATGGATATGGAATACAGTATAAATGAAAGATCTCATTTTGCACCTAACAAAATTTTACTTCTACCCACTGTAAATTTGTTGAGTTGCAGTCTGAAACCTCCAAAAAATTACAGCACAGAATCCCATTATTATCTGTGCCAAAGTTTATTCTGATCAGGTAAATCAGAGCAAAATGAGAGAGGAATGTCTAGGTGGCTTCTCCAGTTTGGCAATTTAGGTACCTTGTGTTCCATTTCAGATTTCTCAGATACCAAACTGTAAAACTCATTTAATTTCACGTATGTGTCACTGCAGACATACATTCCATCGAAGTATAACATTTTTTAATTTTTAGAATGGAAAAAAAAATGTATTATAATTTCTGCCAGTTTTGTTGCCTATACAATTTCATACATACAATGAAAATGAAGTTTGACTCCACTGGAGCTGATTTATTAAAAAACAAAACAAATAAAGAAAATAATAAATACAAAGGCAATGTGAAAAAAATGTTAAAGAAAAGTAAGAATAACAAAAACCCCAGCGATTATTTGTCGAAGGAAACTGCGATTATTTCCCCCCCCCAAAAAAGTGCCTAAATCAGGAATCAAATCTTCAGAGTCTCCCTTGCACCGCAGCATTTTAACCATTAGCCTGCACCAACTGACTGTGATACTCTGGTAAAACTGCCCATTTAATGAATGGGTAAAGAAAATACGTACTGTACTGTTGTAGTCTCAGTATTTGTGCGTAATAGCGCAAAGATTCTGTCATAAAATGACTTTGAAAATTAATGTTGAATATTTAACGGATAATTATTCGGAAAATACCTCAAACAAAGTAGTTATCTGTTTATATTGTCGCACTATTCAAGAACATGCAAATGGCCCAGGGACTCAGTTTGACGCACTGGGAATTCAAGGCTGTAGCTCGGGCTAGGTTTCTGCTATTAAGGTGGTTTAGAGTTCATTGGAAACATCAGGACCTATATAGTCAAATGGCTACCGGCATAGTCTTACTGACAGCATCACAAACGATTGTAGAGAAGAAAATACATTGCAAGCGAGCTGAATGCTAAGGAGCTGAGATCTTTGAAGCAACGCCTTGGGAAAGAACATGCTAGGATACTGGCAGATCTAGTTTCATTATAACACAAACACATTGGGCAAACAATAGCAAGCACAGATTTACCCTGGAGCAGTTTTTTTATTCCAAAATATCAAAGGTAAGAATTTTTTTTTGCTCATCTCTGTAGACTGTAAATTGTATGCCTGCTGTTCCTTGGAATCCATTTTCACTGCTATGCCGCTGACACACAACTTTACATCTCCTCTAAACCAAGCACCTCCCTCCCTCCCTCCCTCCACTCTCGCTAACTGTTTCCAGGCCATCAACATTTGGATGACAAACAATTTCCTCAAACTCAATGGAAATAAAAGCAAAGTGCTACTAATCGCCACATATTCCACACTCTCCAAAATTCATGCCTTCAATATCTCCATCGACGGTTGCTCAGTCACCATCTCCCAGGTCAAAAGCCTTGGTGTCATACTAGACAGTGTACTTTCTTTTGGCCCCTCACATCAACAACATTACACGTACTGCTTTCTTTCACTTATGTAACATCTCCAGACTCCGCCCATCCCTCACTCAACACAGCACCCAGGTTTTGGTCCATGCCCTAGTTACATCCCGCATTGACTACTGAAACGCCATACTCACTGGTCTCCCCAACAAACTTCTTCACCGTCTCCAAATCATCCAGGACTCTGCTGCTAGAATTATCATCCGCACAAAATCAACCAATCACATCACTCCACTCCTCACTCAACTCCACTGGCTACCTGTTCATCAAAGGATACACTACAAAATTATTTTGCTTACATTTAAAGCCTTCCATAACCTGGCCCCCCATATCTGTCAGACCTTCTCCATCCCTACACCCTTTCCTGTGCTCTACGGTCCTCCTCAGCTGCTCCACTGTCTGTCCCCACCTTCAAACTCACCACTATGGGTGCTGCTGCTCTGCACCTAGACTCTGGAATTCTCTGCCCCCCCGACATCAGTCAACTGGACTCCATTTGACAATTCAAATCACAGCTCAAAACCCATCTGTTTAGACAGATCTGTTTAGACTTGCTTACCACCCTGAACCCCATAGCAACTGTTTAGTAACCACCTGGTACACCTTAACAACCACCTAGCAATGCCTTAGCAACCACCCAGAACACCATAGCAACCACCTAGCAACACCCTAGCAACCACCCCAAATAGCTTAGCAACCACCTAGTAACACCTTAGTAACCGCCTATACAACCTGGAACACCATAGCAACCACCGAGCAACGCCCTAGCACCCACACAGAACACTTTTAATTTTCTCCACATTTTAAAATTTCTGGGCATTACTAACATTTCCAGTTTCACTCATATTAAATGTTTTTTTCCAAGTTTGACTACTATTCACACTTATTTCAAGAGTCTTTCTACTCTATATTTTCAGCAATTCATGGTAACATTACAATTATTCACACTTTAAAAAATGTGACTTTTATTCAAACAATTTTTTTTTAATTCTGCAACTGCAGTTCACCATCAGCAGCTTCAGCAGACAGTAATCCCAAAACTGCCTTCTCTAGTTATTATGATTATTATTTACCGGCATCGAGGTCAGACTCATAGGTAGGCTTTTGTGCTGACAGTCACTGACAATGTCAGCAAGAAAGTGTGAGTTAGTGGGCTAGTAAATTATTGATAAGGTTGTTCTTGTAGTAGCTGCCTAGCCTACTTCCTTCTCTGTCGGCTGTAGGGATGACGATGATGATAGGAACTCGGCAGCTGCTAGCTGCTCCAGAGGAGAGGTACCAGGCCCGACGCTTGACCAGCAGCCCCCCCCCCTCCTCACCTGCACTGCAAGGGGAAGTATCAGACCCTGTCAATAAAAGCAGCTTCTCAAGGTACAGATGAAACTCAGATCAAGGATGGTGAAAACTCTCATCTGGATTATTATCCAACTGATCGCACCAGTTTCTCTGAAATCATTGAGGACACCAACATCAAAAGATATATCATCAAGTGGGCCCTTGCAAAGCCAATGGTCCATTTCCTACAATAAGGATTTAGGAAACAATAATCATTGTTTTTCAGTGAGTTATTACAGCTCTACAACTAAAGTCGGGATGAACTTGCTTCATATTTGGTTGTGCTATTCCCCAAAATTAGACTGCTGTTACTCTGAGCCCTGCCGAAATGCACCCTGCTAAAATAATGCATGGGTAAATGGAATAAAAGACTGGAAACATATTTCCACCAAGATTGAGAAGCAGGAATTTACTCAGATATATCTTGATGCATGCATAGTCTATGAGCAATGGAAACTCAAAGGCACAAGAGACACTGAAATGGAGCTCTGTTTTGGAGACGGGTAGTTTAGCACATTGTAAATGTAACACTTATACTAGCTTCATGCAACTTAGCATTCAGAGGGTATAGCGAGGTTCGATGCAAGAAAATGCAGGCAACTTTTTTGTCAATAATCAAATTATTAGCTCGCTATGACCCTGTTTTGAAAGAGCTCATCAACTGACCAGAAGGGTCGGTAAAATACCTAAGTCACCAGATTCAAGATGAAATTATTTACATATTCTCTAAACGTGTGAAAGCTGACATAATTGATGAAATAAATGAAGCCCCATTTTATTCCATTGTTATGGACACAACGCAAGATGTGTCAAAGATAGACCAGGTGAGCCAGGTTTACCATTACGTAACTGTTGTTAAGAATGACATGTATATTGCCACAGACATACAGATCAATGAAGTGTTTTTGGGTTTTGAGGGGACTGCAAGCTCATCAGCTTCAGAGCTTAAAAGCAAAAATTCTGGGCTCTATAGAATAAAACGGAGTAGATCTCTCAAAATGCCACGGACAGAGATATGATGGGGCTGCTAATATGGGTGGTGTGTATTCAGGCGTACAAGCAAGAGTAGCGGAGAAGGAGCCCCTTGCCCGTTGTGTTCATTGCGCCGCTCATAATCTGAACCTAGCACTCAATGACTCTTGAAAACGTCCCAGAAATGAGGCAGTTCTATGACACTGTAGAGACGCTATACAATTTTTTCAGTCACAGTATCAGACGATGGGCATTGCTCAGTGACATAATGACGCCAAATAGCAGAAAGATTAAAACGCTTATGTTCCACTTGCTGGTCCTCTCCTCATGATGCAATTGTTGCGTTAAGGCACAGAAGTGGACACATTGTAAAAGCTCTTATAAAAATATCCCTTACCAGTGACAAAAAAGATGGATGCGATGAAGCTAGTGCTCTCAAGAATACCATAAGCAAATTTTCCTTCATATTTTTGGTCAACATGCAGCCCAAGATTTTGGTATGCATAAACGCTGCCTCACAGTTACTGCAAGCAAAATACACAGATATCCTCAAAGCATCTACTCTACAGCAAAACACCATCAGTGTTTTTATGGAGTACAGGGGGCAATTTGATGAGGCGAAGTCCACCACTCTTGCAATAGCTACTAAATGGAGCAGTCAAACACAGTTTGAAACAACTAGGGCGAGAAAAGTTAAGCGTCACTTTGATGAACTTTCTGAGGGCAGTCGCCTCACTGACGCAGAGACCAACTTTCTGGTGAACACTTTCAATGCCTGTCTTGATATCATTATCCAGCAACTTTCCCAAAGATTCACAATCTTGCAAACATGCTTGAGGCAATTCACCCCAACACACTGCTGCAAGCAGAGGACAAGGAGTTATACCATGCTGCCCGAATGGCTAACTGAGCACTACAGTCGTAACATCGCCCCCAGCTTCCCTGGCCAACTGCTTTCTTTTAGAACCTGTTTCAAGGACCAGATACCAAAACGAACCCAATTCTGGCCTAATTCTCCCACAATACCATGAGATCTTGTATAGCTGGGAAGCAATACATGTTTTGGTATACATTTGACATTTGACACTGCTGTTCACTGTGTATTTGTGAATCATTGTGTTTCCTTTCAAAAATAACTGTTATAATAGAAGAACTGTTCTCCAAAGTATTTCATATCAATGTTCTATGCTCACGACACTGCAGCTGTTAAATGATGTTCGTTGTCAAAAAACAACAATGACAACAAAGGTCCCTGACTAAAACAGTGCTGTTCATTATATAATAAACGTACAATGCAGCGGCTGACATGCACAATGTGAGGCGTAATGTTCTCTCAGCAGAGCCTTGCTTGTCTAATAGTCTGCATTACATGCAACCATTTCCCACATGTAGCATAAAATTAAGCAATTTAAGGCTGCTCCGATGGAGCACAGAAAAGAGCACAAAAATTGGTGAGACAAAGAAGAAAAGTGCATGCATATAAAGAATGCAGTTAAATTTTTACCTATTTAATTCCCTATTTCATGAGTGGACTTCAATGCAATGTCTGAGAATTGAATTGATTCTGTATGAGCTTATTCAGCTTGGAAATAATTATTTTCTCTTTGTAAATGATTGCAGTAAATAATGCAGTAGAATTACACCCATCAAGCACTGAATTAGGAATTCTGGGTTCCCTTTGCTCACAGAACAGCCTTGATTCTTAATGGCATGGATTTCACAAGATGATGGAAAAATATCTGTCAGATTCTGGGCCTTTTTGACATGATTGTATCCCAATTTCAGAACATATATCTTTTGCAGATTCATGCTTGTTCTGCCAAATCCCAAAGATGCTCTAGGGCAGAGCTATTCAACATTATCCTGCAAGGGCCGGTGTGGGCGCAGGCTTTCATTCAAACTAAGCACTTACACACCTGATACTACTAATCAAGCTCATTAGCAAAGACTCTAGGGGTTGATTAGTGGTGTCAGGTGTGTAAGTGCTTGGTTGGAATGAAAGCCTGCATCCACACTGGCCCTTTCTGGACACCGTTGAATAGCTCTGCTCTAGGGAATCCAGACGTGATGATTTGGGATGCCATTGAAGTTCTCTGAGCTGACTGTCATGTTCATGAGGCCGGACTGAGATGACTTTTGCTTTGTGAAATAGTGCATTAACATGTTGGCAGTGACCAATAGAAGTTGAGTTTATTGAGGAGATGAGCGGTTGCACTTGCTAAGGAAATATTCTCAGTCTAGGGCGGTGTTTCCCGAACCTCTCCAGGCGTACCCCTTGTCCTGAGCGCTTTAGATCTCTCCCTGCTCCTGCCCAGGTGATTCAAAGGATTTACTTATTATCAAGTAGCTTCAGGGATTCATTATGACCTAATCATTTGAATCACCTGTGCTGGAGCCGGGAGAAATCTAAAGCATGCAGGACATGGGGTACGCCAGGAGAGGTTTGGGAATCACTGGTCAAGGGCAGTGCTTCTCCAACTTTGGGTGCCACTTGTCTTGCATGTTTTAAATCTTTCCCTGCTCCTGCCCAGGTGATTTAAATGATCAGGTCAGTGTCAACCCCCAAAGCTGATTGATAATAAGTTGATCATTTGAATCACCTGAGCTGGAGCTGGGAGACATCTGAAACATGCAGGAGTGGTTTGAAAAGCACAGGTCTAGGGTAGGGGTCCCCAATCTTTCCCAGAATGGGCAGGTGTGGGTGCAGGCTTTCATTGCAACCAAGCAGCTACACACCTGATGCTACTAATCAAGGTTATTAGCAAAGAGTCCAGGGGTTAATTAGTAGTGTCAGGTGTGTAATTGTTCGGTTGCAGTGAAAGCCTGCACCCACATCGGCCCTTTCTGGAAAAGATTGGGGACCTGGTCTAGGGCAGCGTTTGATATTAAGAGGCTAAAATTGCGCAAGAGACCATTCCCTAATGCCATTACACCACTGACATCAGCCTGAAACATTGACTAAAGGCAGTTAAGGTACATGGGCTCATACTGTTGACAGCAACATCAGACCATAACGTGTGTCCCAGCAGAAAACAAGATTCACCAGTCAAGGCTTCCAATCTTAAACTGTCCAATCTTAGTGAGCCTGTCTCTACTACAGCCACAGAATTCTGTTCTCGTCTGACAGGAGGGGTCTTCTGCTGTTGTAGCCCATTCCCCTCAAGGTTCCACATGTTGTGCATTCTGAGATGCTTTACTGGCCATCAGAGTTGTAAAGGAATGTTATCTTAGTCCCACAACCTTTCTGTCAGTTGGAACCAATTTTGGTATTCTCCTCCGACCTCTCGCATTAACCACTCACCAGATTTTTTTTTCTTTTTAAACGATTCTGTGTAAACTCTTGAAACTGTTGTGCATAAAAGCCCAGGAGATCAGTAGTGTCTAAAAGACTCAAACCAGCCCATCTGGCACCAACAACTATGCCAAGGAAAAGGCCATAGCGATGTGAGTATTCACTGAAGCTCCTGACCTGTATCTTCATGATCCTATGCATTGCACTCATACCACCTGATTCACTAATAGTATAATGAGTGTGATTTAAAAGTCATTCAACCTGTTTTTTGTCTCAATCAGCCCTTTAACAAATGCTTTGTTAACACATGTTGGAGAGCTTAATAATTACTAAAAAATAATCGGCATTTGTGAGGAAAAACAAGAGCTTTGAATTTCAAAGAATTTTATTTTTACACAAATATTTCTGAATTTACCCTAGCCTGGAGATGCCGGTCAAGGAGCCAATCCCCAGCTCTAATGGTACAGAACAGAGCTCAGAGTGAGCTGCATGCTCTTATAACTGCAGCTCAGTTGTCTCAGCCCGCATTTCAAACAGAAATTGGGCCTCTCACCAGGAGATGCAAACACGTCTGTGCTAGGTCTACTCTTGCCGTGCCTTCGCCTCAGGCATTCAAAAGGTTAACCACCTCATTTTCTCTGAATTCTAAATCCTGCCCGGGCATTTTATAGATAAGTAAGGAGGGTGGGGCTGATAAGTTTTATGACTGTGCACTTGACAAACAATAAGAACTTATCGCCAAGGTGAGTTTTGTGAACAAACATGACGTATCAAAGAACTTAATATGCACTTTGATGGCATTAAAATGGCAGTAGAATCTACAGATGCCAACAGTAACCATCATGCAAAGACTGTGTACAAGCCATTTAATCAAAATGGACTGGTTGCCTTCGAGTCACAGGTCATTTCTTCATTCAATGAAGCTATATGCTTTCTTTTTCTTTTAAAATAAACATTTACTCCTGTGTTACCATGGCCTGAAAAGCTTCTTCCTAAACTGCAGTTCCAACTGCAAGAATTTTGTCAATTTTTCTCGGTGTGTTTCAGAACACGAGTCAGCGTGAGCCTGGACGTAGGTCCCAGTAAGGCTGGAGTCGAGGAGCTGTGTGAGGATAAACACATATAGACTCAGTTGCTGGCTCTCTCAGCACCCACACCATCCCAATGGCCTTTCATTGCCCTGATGGGTGCCTGCTACATTACCAGGTTATCCAGTCCTGTGTTTATTACAACAGTCCCCTGCTATAACCCTCAGCCACACATCGTGGCTTACACGCTTACCATGAATGCCATACAACCCCTTTAGATGGACCCAGTCACATCTATCTTGTAAAAGGACAATAATATACTTAAACATGTTTACTGTCTGAAGGATACACATGCCAATACAAATTCACAATTTATTAAAAAAAAATCATTTTTGCTTTACTATATGCCATATTTTTAAAATCTGTAAAAAGATGTCTAATTTTCTCCAGAGCAGGTAGAATATCAGAGGGCCTGAGTTGAGTGCAAATTATTTAGCTTGCTTGTCACACCAGTTTTCCTCCATGAAACAGAAAAGAAGAAAAATAACCCTGAGTTGACTGTCCATATCATAAATTTGCCACACCCACGCATGGTTACTGCCAGACCTGTTGAATTAGGAAATCACTTAAATAGAACCTGTCTGACAAAGTGAAGTAGGCTACAAGATCTCAAAAAGCAACACGTCGTGTCGTGATCTGAAGAAATTCAAGAACAGATGAGAAACAAAGAAATTGACATCTATCAGTCTGGAAAGGGTTGCAAAGCCATTTCTAAGGCTTTGGGACTCCAGCAAATAATGGAGAGAGCCACTGTCCATATATGGAGTAAACGTGAAACAATGCTGAACCTTCCCAGGAGTGGCTGGCTTACCAAAATTACTCTGAGAGTGCATCGATGACTCATGCAGGAGGTCACAAAAGAACGCAGAACAACATCTGAAGAACTGCAGGCCTCGCTTGCCTCAGTTAAAGTCAGTGTTCATAATTCAATAATAAGAAAGAGACTGGGAAAAAATGACATCTGTGCAAGATTTCCAAGGTGAAAACCACTGCTGGCCAAAAAGAACACAAAGGCTCATCTCACATTTGCCAAAATACATCTTGATGATCCCCAAGACTTTTGGGAAAATATTCTGTGGACTGAAAAGACAAAAGTTGAACTTTTTGGAAGGTGTGCGGCCCGTTACATCAGGCATAAAACTAACACAGCATTTCATAAGAAGAACGTCATACCAAAAGTGAAACATGATGGTGGTGGTGTGATGGTTTGGGGCTACTTTGCTGCTTCTGGACCTGGATGACTTCTCGTAATTGATGGAACTATGAATTCTGCTCTCTACCGGAAAGTCCTGAAGGAGAATATCCAACCATCAATTCGTGACCTTAAGCTCAAGCGCACTTGGGTTATGCAACAGGATAATGATCCGAAACACACTAGCAAGTCCACCTCTGAATGGCTTAAAAAAACAAAATGAAGATTTTGGAGTGGGCTAGTCAAGGTCCGGACTTAAATCCGCTTGAGATGCAGCGGAATGACCTTAAATAGGCTGTTCATGCTCAAAAAAGCTACAATGTGGCTGAATTGAAACAATTCTGCAAAGAAGAGTGGGCTAAAATTTTTACATGATGTGAAAGACTTATTGCCAGTTATCGCAAACGTTGAATGCAGTTGTTGTCGCTGAGGGTGGCAGAACCAGTTATTAGGATTTAGGGGGGGTTTACTTTTTCACATAGGGCCATGTAGGTTTGGATAGCTTTTTCCCCCTAATAAATGAAATCATCATTTAAAAATTGCATTTTGTATTTACTTGGGTTGTCTTTATGTACTTGTAATATTAAAATTAGTTTGATGATCTGAAACATTTAAATGTGACAGATATGTAAAAAGATAAGAAATCAGGAAGCGGGCAAATACTTTTTCTCAGCACTGTACCTCACAACCAGTGACGTGTGGTCAGAAGGTCAGTTTGGTGAGGCACAATCCTCCCCTTTGCTTGATCAGACGATTAACTAGTTTAGTAAGACTATTCGGCAGAATGACTGGCCAGGTGTTATTACTCAGTACATTGAACCTGAAATGCTCACTAGACAGCAGATTTGCGCGTACTTGCTTCCCGGAAGCCGAAGCAATGTCATCAACAAATATTAAAACAGTTCGACTTATGCAGAGTTCAACGCTTGATCAATACACAATGTATTATCCTTTAAATACGCGCTTTTACACTCAAACAAAACAAAAAAAAAAACAGGCGTTTATTTAGTCTACTTTCGTAATCCGATTAACAAAATGTATAAACGATATACAGAATTACCGAGAGCTGAGAATTTTTCCTCATTGATTATTCAGATTTCCAACCGTGCAGTCTCGAATTGAAGCCTATACGTGAATTAATCATTTTGTCATTATCTCCTCTATCAGTATAAGGGCTTCCTATTGCCTTGGTCTAAATTGTTTTGATTGTCAATCAGGAATAGTACGTGGGGACAGGTTCACAAAATCCAGTGATGAAAGTTTGGGTCACTGCCTCACCTCACTGCACGTCTCTGGCTTCCTGTAAGCAAGTACGCGCAAATCTGCAGTTTTGGGAGCATTTCAGGTTCGATGTACTGAATTATAATGCAGCGGAAACTGGCCCGTCATTCTGATTGCTAATCAAGCAAAGGGGAGGATTCTGCCTCACCAAACTAACCTCCAACCGCATGTCATTGCTCATAACATATGGAATACTGTCTTTTGGAGTGACCAAACCAAAATAGAATTTTACAGTCACAACCAAGGACTGTATAAAATATGGACGACGCGTCTCCCTTTACTCCCATTGAACAAAATTGGAGCCAAAATAACCCCGATAGGGACGCCGCCATGTTGCACATTTGGAGCATGAGTCGGCGCAGTAGTGATCGGGGTGTAGAGCCGTGCTATGGAATCCTGCTCACAAACCCACCGAACAGCCCCCTGAACTTTTCACCTGATCGGGCAGCTATGCTATTAAAGGGGACCTATTTTGCTATATTTCCAAGGTTATATTTTGATCTTGGACTCCCGATCGTTCAAAGTCCAAAACAGGGTCCTTATTTAGCTCATACTGCCATCCTCAAAAAACCCATTTGTAGTCCATTGTCGTCCCTGCCTGAAACGCCTCATTGGGGTGGCTCTTCCACTATGGCCCCCACTCCCTGTGTGCCCACTTTCTTCTGACTGGCCAGCTCTGTGGAGGGCGGAGTTGGGCGGGATGAGGGTGCTGAACGCAGTTTTCCGAGTCCGCCTCCCCAGAGTGAATCATGAGACATGTCTGCCATCTAATAAGGAAGCAGCGGGCAAATTCCGCAATCTAACATCATACTTGAATATAGATCTAATGAAATTAACTTGTTCTAATAAACGCAGCGGTGAAAGTGAAGGACGCAGTGTGAAAATCTGGCAGCTCAAGCTCAAATTTGCTATCGGCTACAATTTGCTACGGCAACACTGGTGAGTACAGCGGTTTTTATACTCTATAGCTAGAATGCAAGGAAAGCTAAAATCCACTACATACAGACACATTTGTAGAATGGGTCGACATACCCACTAGGGGTGTCAACATCTACACGTGTAAACGGTTACACGGATAACAAATCATAACCGTAACAAATCAAACAGAAGTGTTTCATTTAAAGGTTGCATTTGCATTTTACAACCAACAGGGTCAAAAGTTTACGTTATTGGGGACAGCTACATTTGCCGTGGGGAAAAACGAGCAAGGGAGATCATTGGGACCCACCTTGGTCTGGATGCCCAGGTCCAGTGGTTTGGCTGGGGTGGCATGGTTTGGGGAAGCCTCCTCCCCTTTATCCACCAGTGCCAGAGAGGATGAGCTGTGGCGGAGGTCCTGCTGGTCCACTGTGGCGGGAATGACCTCAGAAAAATCAAGAGTGTGAAGCTTGTCGCAGGGATCAAGCAGGACTTGTAAATTCTCCATCGGCAGTTCCCTCTGATTAAGATCATCTTCTCTGCCATCACCCCGCGATGCTGGTGCAGGTCTTCCCATCCAAAGCTTGACAAAGCCCGGCAATATGTCAACAGTGTGATGGCTGCCTTTGTTTTGTCTAATGGTGGAGACATCTTGCAACATCCTCAGAAAAAGCAGAGGTCCTGGCCAATTTTGCATGACGGTGTTTATTTCACCCCTATGGGAAATCATATATTTTTAAATAATATTGCCCTGTGTCTGAAAGACTAAATCCAGTAGGGTGATGCTAGATTTGGATTTTCAACATCATCTATGGGTGCAAAAATAAATCATAGTTTGTGTGCTTTATGTGATGTTTGATGCGCTTTTTATTCATTTATTTATTTATTTTTATACTAGGGTGGTAGCCATCAATTGTATTGTTTTCCCAGCTCTTCCTCTCCATCCACTTTCCTTTCTCTCTTCCTCTTCAATCTTTTCTCCAAACTACTTGCTTTCCTCCAGCCTTTTCACCTGATGGACTTCCTTAATGTTTCCCCATGGCAAATGTAGCCAGTGGGTTGTCTTTGGGCCACACAGAACTCTATACTGTGTGTAGTTTTTGTTTAAATATTTTTTTTTGCATACCTCTGATTTACTGCAGCAGAGGACATAGTGTATATGAAAGAATACCAGAGTGAAGGTTTTGCACAATGTAAATGTAAAGACCTTTATTGTACATTACAGGTTTCATTTACTGCATTCACAGAAAATGTATATCGAATTACAAAACATTTCTCATGTACTCCCAGTACAAGGACAGATGACTAGAGTCTTTGTTGGAAAACAGAAGGTTCAGAAGTCAAGATGAATGGCTTTTGAATGCATTACTAAACAAACAAACAAAAAAACTATATTTGAAGACGACATATAAGGAAGGTGACACGGACGGAACAAGCATACAAAAGTGAAGCCAGTTACATCTCCATAATTATTCAAACAATATGGACATGTCTACCTCCAACTGTAAATTACTTTCTAACAGAGCCATTGCAAGTTTCAGTGACAATGAATAGTTGAGCAGTTTTGACAAGCATTTTCATAAGTTTTAGTTTACTAATTTATTCACAAGTATTCTCTAGCAATAAAACATAATAATTTCTTCGAGCATCTTCCAAGTCTTCACTGGACCTGGGTAACCTCAGCGTTACCCAGTGGTTTGGCAGCTTCTGTAATCACATGATTTTAAAAAAAAAACATATGTAATTATTTGTGAAGCTAATGTCTGAAACCTGAAGTGCTGTCTGCACTTTCATGACAGCAGTAAAATTGACTTGCACGTTCCAACCCACACATTTGGCAATTTTTCATAAAGCAGGTTTGACATACAAAAAAAAAAAAGTAGAATGGAGATATATGCTGCTTTATATACTGTGAAAACTAAATTCTTTCTGCTACCAATTTATTCCTTTTTATATGGGGTCACATGCACCTATTCTGACTTATTTGAAACGTGTTTCAAACACGCAATCTGTGTTAGTTCAGAAATTCCGAGATACACACTGCAGAACTGGAAGCTAAAGGCTGAAACTACTGTGGCACTGGTCGAATATTTCAAATTCATAAGAACGACATTTTATGACACAGTGCCGTTAACTTAATTCAAACGCTTTTCTTAATAGGGATTCTCTAAAATTAAAAATGTATATTTTGCCAGTTAGGAATGGCTACCGATCACCATTTAACGCCATATTAATCCTAAACATTTGCCTCTCTGCTTGCTGTCTTAACGTAGTCAAGGTAGCTAGCTAACTTAGTAATAACTTAACTGACTGTTCAACTTCAAGAAACAAAAAATAAATTGAACTTACCAAAAAAAAAAAACTGCAAAGATCCTTTCAATCGGTCCGGACGGTTAGTGAAATTCACAGCAGAGCAACTCATTTCGTATTTTTTTGTTGCAATCTATCCTGCTTGAAGCACAATCGCTGATAGCTAGCTCTATGAAGAATTTTAGAAAACATTAAGTCTCCTGTCGACATTCCTACTCCAGCTGTACATAAAATTACTATTCACAAAACGAAGTCCGCAGGGGGCAGGGGCGATCGGGACTCCGTCCACATCGCATTCGCCAGTTACTACATTTTATTATGACTACACGCCCCTTTTGAATAATATCAGAAAGTTTACAGCAAACTTATCAGAAAAATTGACACTAGAATATAGATCAGCATGGTAAGAACTTCTTAAAAAGAAGAAACTATCTTCAGAAAAAATATATATTTTTCATGGATGCATTTTTTTCTGTGTGGCATTTCTCCCCTCCACTAACATGGAGGAGACGGGCTTATAATTTGTACTTCAGCCTGGCAGTAGTTGGCGATCTAGACGATTTGACTTCACTTTTCTGGAGACGTTCGGTTGTCCATATTTTATACTGTACTTGATCACAACCATTAGCACTATGTTTGGAGAGAAGGCCCATGGTGAAAAACATACCATTCCAACGCATGGTGAAGCATGGTGGTGGCTCTCTGATGTTTTGGGGGTGTGTGAGCTCTAAAGGCACAGGGAATCTCATTGAAATTAATGGAAAGATGAATGCAGCATGCTATCAGAAAATACTGGCAGACAATTTGCATTGTTCAGTATGAAATCTGCGCATGGGATACACATGGACTTTCCAGCATGACAATGATCCAAAGCACAAGGTAATGTTGACCCTCTAGTGGTTACAGAAGACAAATGTGAAGGTTGTGGAGTGGCCATCACAATAGGCTGAGCTCAATATCATCAATCCACTTTGGGGAGACTCATACATGCAGTTAATGCAAGTCGCCCAAAGAATTTGTAGGGCTGGAGACATTTGGCAAGAAAGAATGGGCATCTAAATCACCTGAGAAAATTAGGGGCGCAATTAACAACTATCACAAAAGATTCCACGCTCTTATTGATGCCAAAGGGGGCAAGCCATTCATATTTTCTTTAAAAAATGTTACCTATTTTTTAAATTCCGCTAGGGTGTGCAAACTTTTGAGCACGACAGTAGCAGAGATCCATAACGACTTCTAAAAGTAACATTTCAGGTAGTCTTCTAAGTTTTTGGTTGTTTTCTGGGCAATCTACCAAAAAATATCCCAAATGCCTAACTTCATCCTACGTGTGCTTCACAATAAAATATTCTGCGTTAAATAAAGGCTAAGTTCACTCAGAAGGTTAATTAACAGAGGACATTTTACTTTCTGCAATCTAGCAGCCAACTCTATAGTTATGAATATGGGCGTAGCTCATCGCTTCGTCTGCTTTCATTTTCATCTACCAACGCTTCTTGAAATAACCATAGTTCGCGATAAAATTTAGACGTTCTTGAAGGGCGTATTTTTTCAGTCGCCGTAGACATAATGCCAGAACGCACATAAGCCGCTCCTTAGATAAGAACACGCGACGTTTTCAAGAGACTTCCGCAATGAATAACATCACCTGTGGAAAGATAGACAAAAAATTTTCGCATATATTCTTGCCATCCGTATATGTTCTAGTGTTTATAATAGGCTTATTTGGGAATTATTTTGGCTTAAAGTCTGTGCGCCGGAGCTGGAAGAAACTTGGAAACATAAACATTTTTGTATTAAACTTGGGAGTTGCGGACCTGCTATATGTGTTCACGTTGCCATTCCTGGTTGTTTATTACGCATTTCAAAGGAAATGGATTTTTGGACATTTCTTTTGCAAGGTCACAAGATTTTTATTCAATTTGAACTTGTACTGCAGCATCGGGTTCCTTACCTGCATTAGCATTTACAGATATCTGGGAATTGTTCATCCTTTGAAAGTTATGGGACGAATTAACATTTGCCATTCCGCGGCAATCAGTACCTTTGTATGGCTCTTCGTTATCATCCAAATCCTGCCGGATATGTTCTTTGACAAGACCCCAGGGAATTCCTCGGAAAAATGTTACGACACCACTGGCAATGACCAGATCAACGAATACCTTCCATACAGCGCTGGTTGGACTATCACAGGATTTTGCCTTCCTTTGCTTATTATCTTGGGATGTTACGGCCATGTAGCAGTGGTGCTGGCGTCAAAACCGAACATTAATCCGTTGCTGAAGCAGCGGTGTTTGAAACTTGTTTTAATTCTCATCGTGTTGTTTTCAGTTTGTTTCATTCCTTTTCACATCCTGAGAAACCTGAATCTCAAGACGCGGATTCTGATCAAACAAGGAAAGTGTGGCGACTTATTTAACAATAACGAAATATACATTGCTTACCAAGTGAGCCGCGGTCTTGCGTGCATGAACAGCGCCATAAACCCGCTAATTTATTTGGTGGGCAACGACGACTTTGTCATGCGCTTTCATGAGGTCAGTAAACGAGCAAGGAGATCTGTTGCACACGTGGCTGGTGCGATCATTCACCCCAAATCAAGTGAGCATGAATTAATCCATATGAATTCCCGAGAAAATGTGATCTAAGTGAGCTGTCACAGAATGTCCTTTGGAAAGGATAGCTTGCTATTTGAAGTAAAATGGCAGTGATGTTGCGCTGTGAACAGCTGGTGCCTGGTTTCTTTCATGGACTCAATGATGACTACTTTGGTTCTAGGCCATGTCTGTTATTGATGAGAGGAACCACATGGATTCACAGCTTCAAAGACAGCGCACAATCGGCCCACAAGAATCACAATTTTTGGAAGTATTTGAAAATTGGCTGTCTGTCGGTTGTTTGTTAAAAGGAAAATATCCTTTCAAGCTGGTTTCTACTGTCAAAAAGCCTCTTTCTTATAACTGCTTGTTTCTTAAGTAATACATCCTCTGCTGAAAAATGGCAATGTTGCTCTTTTGTGTCAAAGCGTTGACATTATTCAAAGTAGCCCAATACATGTTAGACTAAAGATTTATACATATATGTGAATATCGAAAAGGATGGATTATCCAAACATATGACATCCATAAATGGGTTTAAATGCTTAGAATATCCACTTTGAGTGCAGTATGCAAAGTTTCTTTTGCAGGTACAGGGACATTTCAACCAAAGCACTGATGTGTTATTTATTAATTGTTTTTAACAACTGCGGTTGCAAAGGGACAGAAAATATCTGGCATGGAAATGTAAAGTCAAGTTTTTTTTGTTTTTTTTTTTTTGCCCAGTTTAATAATTAAAAAGTTGAATATTTTGTGTGAAAACATGGAAGGATTTCTTGACAGTGTAACATTTTTAAATATTCCTTTTTAATACAGATTCAATTGCATTATAATCCAGCTCTTAGCATTCTTCCTCTTGAGACATGAAAATAATGCATAAAACTTTCTGGCATGACTGGGAATTCAGTAGGAATTTTATTCTCTAAACCAACAGTGTACGCCCATTATCAATTTTTGTGTCAACTTGCAGTTTTTGTGATTCAGACAAGGAACCAGACACAGATGCAGATTACGATCCACTGAGGGTATTTATAGACAGGAATATGGTAATTACTGGAGAAGGGCCTAAACTGAGAGCAGGAGTAAGGTAGTTCAGCTTGGGTGGTATAAACTGGTGAGGGTAATGGGCATGTCTGTGACCAGCCAGAGGCATACGAGGGCAGAGGCCTATTGACCCTGTAAAGCCTACGCACCCATATATGGGTCCATTAAACACAGCTGCTGTATTCAAACTTGTGGAACCTCTGGCCTATATTTGTGGAAGGGATCCCAAGGTTTCCAACAGCTTATATATGTCCTGTTGAATTATGTTGTTCATGGAAATGTATATGAGATAATGTAGAAGATCAAGACTATGTCTCAGTCTAAATGCTTAACCCTCACTGAGGCAGGACTGTCAGAAAGCAGGTCTGAAGGGATTAGCAGTAACAATATCCTAATCCATGAGACCAGTGAAGGTTTGGGAGGTTTTTGTAATAAACTGGTCTAAGGAATTGACTGGAATGGCAGGTTAACAGGAAAGCAGTCCCAATCCTGGAGGCTGATCATAAGGCTTGGGAGTTTGTTCCTATAAATAAAGCTCTGAACAGTAATTAGGCACTTCACTATCATGAAGGATATGATGCTTTTTGAAGACAACAATAACCTTTGTAACGAGAGGACATGAAGTAACTGGTTGCTTAAGGACATAGTGTGATAATCCAGCTACTCTGCAAATAAATCAGACAGAAATAAAGCGTACATTCACCACAGGAACACATGGGAACGGGACACAAAATGGATTGCACCTGGATGCAAGCAAGCCACCATATCAATTAAGGAGGCAGTACCTCTAAAAGACAGGCAGGTTGCTGGAAACTAGAAGATGCGAGGGTTGTGACAGCTGTTCCCATTGTCAGGGAAGTTAAGTCTAATTGAATTATGTGCAATTTCCAAATCCAGCAGTTTTAACAGACATCTTGTTTAACTTCTGGCTCTCTGAATACTGTGAAAACCCCTCAGCTACCTATCATGTAAAATTATTTAATTTAATTTAATTTATTGATTACCATCAAATATATTGATTAACAAATAAATTACTAAATCCGTTGAAGAGCAGAGTAACCTATTTGATCAACTTTTGTCAAAAAGCAAAACTCAGTCTGATTCAAAGTAAGGAAAATTAGCTGCAACAGAATATACGTCTGTGTCTAAAGGCGAGGGTCTACTATCTTAACCCTGGAGAACCCACAGGGTCAAATTTGACCTCACCTAATTAGCCCCTACCCTACATCAGCAGATGTCAATTTTCATGCTAAGGTGATATTTTTCTTCAGGAAAAAAGATGTCTTGGGTTCTCCAGGGTTAAACAAGAAGTAAACAGACGTGAACATCCAAAGAAGAAGAGAGAGGCAGAAAATGCCACACCAAAGCTCGTATCCCCTAAAATAGTTCCAAGCAAAGACAAAATATAAGTTTCTGAAACAAAATATACCCAACTCTTCAATGGAAAAGGTGGACATCAGCCCCCAAATCCACCACACAATTCCACAACAAACTTCTTGTTCATCTTAATTTGGAATAAAATACAAAGTAAAGATGAAAGGCCCACATTTTCATGTGGTTACAATGAGGGAGGAGAGGCACCCCACACCCCCTCTTGGGGATCAGTGGAGGTTGTGCTGATTGGCTATGAGCACAAGATAGCGCTGACTACATTTGGAAATACGCCGGGTCGCTTTAACAATTTCCGGTTTACTTCTGCTGCTTATTTTTCTACATCAGATGCTGACCATATGACAGGTATGGCATCCCGAAAATGTGATTTTAGCTACAGCCGATATTCCCAAGATTTGGCTCAATTAGCCATGAATGATGTTCGCAAAATTTGTCTCCGTTGCCTTTCATAGATGTTTGTTCATTGCTACTCCAAGCACTTGCTTCTGTGTTTTCTGATCAGAAAAGGCTTTCTTCTGGCAACCCTCCCAAAGAGCATGTAGTTGTGGAGGTGGCACCTGCTGGCGCTTTTTGAAGCCTGGTAACCCCAAGATGCCACCAAGGCCTGCAATTCCTTCACAGTGATACTTGGTGATCAATGGCCTCACAGTGAATCTGCTGCTTATATTGAAATAGACTGATGCTGCTGCAGAATGAAACTCATCACAACTCACACAAGCCTTATTTCTAGATATCAGTGTTGCGAGAATTGTGTGTATGTTGTTCATGCTGCATCCCCGAAGATTATACTTACCTGTGAGAAAAAAAAATTGTGTGTGTGAGTGTGTGTGTGTGTGTGTGTGTTAGTGTTAAAATTCAAGGTCATTTTTAGTCAAAATTTATTGGTTTTCTGCAGGAAAGGTTGTGTTCCCAAGGGGGGTGAGGTGCCAGAGGGATTTAGAGTGTGAGAAAATATTTTTCCCTGGAGAAGAAGGGGTGGGGTAGCGAGGGTGTGTTTGTGTGTGTGTGTGTGTTTGTGCATGCTGTAGCAAACCAGAGGTTGTGTGTGTGTGTGTGCTCACGTGCGCTTTTGTGTCTGAGTGTGTGTGCGTTTTTATCTGTCTGTGCGTGGTATGTGCGTATATGTGCAAGTGTGAGCGCGTGTGTGCGCCTGCGTGTGCATGTATGCGCTGAATTGAGCCAAATTTGACCGACAGGAAACCCACAACTTTAAATTGATACAGGCAAAGGGCAATATTCTTTGCTGGGTCATATATCACCAGAAACATCACAAATGTCACTTCTTTTTTCAAAGACATTCAGTGTTGACTGAAATAGTGACAACTTGTTTTGTTTTTGTTAAAAAAGCTGTTTCTGAGGATATCATGAAGCCTTGTTCGAATAATAAAAACCTAAATGGTACTTTTTACATAACTTGAATTTGGGTCAATATGGCAGCAAATGGTGTTGGTGATCTCCATTTCATCAATGGCATTATGAATTCAGAGATGTAGCAACACAGGTGATTAAGCTGATGCCATCTGTGTCCTGGCTGCTTGGGCATCGTTATACAATGCAACAGGACAATGATGCAATGCACTCAGCCAACTGTAGGATTCATGAAGTCAAAATGCATAAAACTCCTGGATCGGCCATCTAAAAGACCAGACCTGAACCCAACTGAACACCTTTGGAATGAAATGGAGTGACAGCGTGAGGATGCCACACCATCAAACAAGGAATAGTTCTAGGCTCTGTTCCAGTGAATGTGAAATGAAAAAGAGCAGAGTATTTGCACCAAACTTGACAGTATGCCCAGGAAAAGGCTCGGATCAAGGTCCTGTGAGGCCCTGGGGCACATGTCTATTGGAAGCCTCCCCATGCCCCCACCCTGGCCTCACGGCACCGTGGCCACCGGCGGCCCACCCTAACCCCTAACACACAAATATGTTTTTTATAGCGAGGGCTGGACAGAAAAAAAAAAATTAGCCCAGGCATTGTGGGCCAAGCAGCCCACCCCAAATTGCATTAAAATCTATCAGCACTCTGGCCGGTATGCCAGATGACCGGTCCAGCCCAGCCTATAATGGCACCTTTCTTAGCTTCCTCCTTGCAAAATCATCAATTATATCTCCAAAATGTAGCTGCCTGTCAAGGTCTGACTATTGACAGAAGTGATGAACTGCTAACACATGTTTGGCACATACTACTCCGCAACTTGTTTTTTATTCACAGTCTTTGAATATCTTGCCTAGATGTAAGCTACAGAGTTAGACATGTATCTGTCTGCCTTAACCCACAAACAAAGGTCTTAGACACTTGCCTGCCAAAGAGAAAATTATGCAGCTTAACCCTCTTATTATGTTCAAATTAATAAACCACTTTTGGTTTGAGGTCAGTTTGATCCCTGTAATGAAGACCTACATAAGCTGTTTGTAACTGAAAGCGTGCCTTTCTACAGACCATTTTAATAACCAAGTACACGACTCCCTCATCCTCCCCTTATACATCAAGCATCAATTTTACATGATTATAGCAAAATGAACGAAACTAAATGTGAAATTAATGATAAATTAATTTGAATATGCCCCCAATCTTAGGCAACATTATAAAAACGCAATCAAAATGATGGTATTATGTAATAATTGATCCCTGGATCAAAATGACCCAAACAACATGTTTACAACATGTGGAAAAAACATTAAATCTTTTTTTTTTAATTAAATTCATGTTTTACCTGTAAAGTTAGGGGAAAAATCTAGCAGAAGAAATTCTGATTTTAGAGACATTGGGTCTCATTCATGAAATGTGAGCAGAACGCAGATGGAAATTTACGTGCATCTCCGCATTCATCAATATTTTAGTTGCGTCGATCTTTTCGTTGCTACTAACAAAATCTACATTTGCTGCTGACCACGCGTAGAGCTTGTGTAAATTTAAGAATGCACACAAATAATGCTTGTAGCTATTGTACAATTTTAATTCATATTGCGCTCTGTTATACACACAATACGTAGATGCCTTTGAAACACGCGATATAGCCTAAACATGACAAACTATTAAAAATATAACACATTTAATTAAATTAGTTGGCAACTGGCAGGTTTAAATCCAGATTAGGTTCATGATTGTGCATTATATAAGTGAATCGACTCAATAGATTACACGTTCTTTCAACATGTTGAATGATGATATTATAAAAACAAAAGTAGAGGCATGTCGATGTCTCCGTAAGCTATAATTCCTGGCAGAGAGCTCTCCCCAATTATGCCAGCGATGCGCTGTTGCAACCGCTATTGAAATAACGGTCACTATTGTAATAAGTTATTACAATAGCAGGCGCGAATGCACGGTGACCTCAACCACTATTGTAATAAATTATTACAATAGCTGGCGCGAATGCACGGTGAACTCAACCTCTTGTAATAAAATTTTACAATAGCAGGCGCGAATACACGGTGAACTCAACCACTATTGTGATAAATTATTACAATAGCTGGCGCGAATACACGGTTGTTGTGTTCCAGGGTTCTGGCCTTTGGCCAGAACAGTATGGTTTTAACAGTTTCATGTTCCATAGTTCATAGTTTCATAGTTCAAGTTCATGTTCATGGTCATAGTTTTAACAGTTTCTTGTTTCAGGATTTTACATTTCAAGTTTCATTCCTCGTCCATGTTTTTACTTTTCCATGTTTTGTTTCATGCCAGGTCTGCCATGCCACTCCACCGCTTGTCTGCGTTCCGCCCCGTGCCTTCGTTCTTGCACATTTCTGAGCTCTGGTTGGCTTTGGTATTTCCCCTTCCTTCCATGCTGTGCTGATTCGGGGCTCTCTAAGCTTAATTGGCAATTAACTGTTTTTAAGTTACTAACATTTACTAACACTCACTGGGTTGGTGTAATTCTTAGATAGGCACATTACTAATACTACTAATTTAGACAGGGAGTTTATTGTCATGATTCCTGCTTTGCTATTTCAAGATCTTGCTGTGCTTTTCTGTTCTTAACATTCATGCTTGCTTCCAAACTGCATACTTAATTGGTACTTAAGCTGAGCACGCTCATTCTCTTAATGAGCAGGTCATGTCATCCAATCTTTGTCCATGTCTTGATCTTGCCATGCCTCTTGTTTCTCTCTCTCCAGGTGTTACCCCTCATGTCATGATTTCCAAGCCTTTATCTGGATGCGGTGGAAGTTGGCTGGCAGACAGTGTCTCAAGTTTGTTTCTAGTCGCGTCTCGTTTAGCCAAGTTCTTGTCAAGTTCCCTAGTATTTGTCCTAGCCTCTCGTCTTGTGTTTATATATATTTAGTATTGTTATTTATTTTTCTGGAGTATCTTGCCTGGAGTTTCCAGTGCCTTTTGTTTTTTGCCTTTTGCATTTATTGTTTATAGCTCTGTGTAGCGTACTTTAGTTTGTTTTTTGCAACCCTTTGGGCCAAGTTTTTTGTTGGCCCTCGTGCCTGTTTTGTTTTGTTATAATAAAATCCTCATTCCCTTTTCCCGCATCTGGTGTCAACTGATTCCATATCAGTAGACACTGTCTCCCTGACACCAGCGGGATGGAGTGCAGGATCGCCCAGCGAGAGGCTGAGCTGCTGCATCAACGGCAGCAGATCCAGGAGCTGACAGCTGCGCTGGCCACACTGAAGGCCAGCCTTCCCCGGGCAGGTCCCAGCCAGGGCCCCATCATGCCAGCTGTCCAGCCCCGGGCTCCTGCAGCACACCAGCCACCCATCACCCCTGTGCGCCAGCCCGGCGCAGAAGCACCTCAGCTGCAGCCAGCTGTCCACCCTGGTCCTGAGCCCTGCCTTCCGCCGCCCGAAAGGTACGGTGGAGAACCAGGGTTCTGCAGGGCTTTTCTCACCTCCTGTGAGATGTGTTTCGCTCTGCAGCCCTCCACCTTCGCCTCAGAGCCGGCCCGAGTCGCCTTCGTCCTCTCCCAGCTGACGGGGCGGGCTCGCTTGTGGGGAACTGCCGCATGGCAGGCTCGGCAGCCCTGCACTACCACCTACCGGGCCTTGGCGGAGGAGCTACTGCGTGTCTTCGACCGCTCCAGGCAGGGGAGAGCCGCAGGACGGGAGCTGCTGAGGATGAGGCAGGGGAGGAGATCGGTGGCGGACTACGCCATCGATTTTCAGACGGTGGCAGCCACGTCGGGCTGGAGCAGGGAGGCGCTGTGTGACGTGTTCCTCCAGGGGCTGTCCGAACCAGTCAAAGACCGACTGCTTTTCTGTGAGATCCCTGAGTCTCCAGAGGCCCTTATAGACCTGGCCCTGCGCATCGACAGCCGCCTGGAGGAGAGGGCGCTCACCCTTGGCCCTGGCCGACGCTCTACCCCCTCTGGCCAGATCCAACCCCCGTGCCCTGATCGCGCGTCGCCTCAGGACCAGCCGAGGGGGGACGCCACCACACTCTCTCCTGGAGAGGCATCTCCCCTGGAGATCGGGAGGTCCCGGCTCACCCAGGAGGAGCGCCAACGGAGAAGGAGGTCGGGGGCGTGTTTTTACTGCGGCCAGCAGGGTCATGCGGTCCGAGGCTGTCCAAGACAACGCCCACTAGCGTCTGGAGGAGTACTAGTGGGTGCTTCAGCCAAGGAAACCTCCTCCTACCGCCGGACCTGCATCCCGGTGACCCTGACCTGGGAGGGCTGCTCCCGCAAGACCACCGCCCTCATTGACTCAGGAGCTGAGGAGAGCTTCATTGACGCCAGAGCTGCCGCCGAGTGGGGGGTTCCCCTCTCCCAACTTCCCAGCCCATTGTCCATCTCAGGGCTGGGTGGGCAACCCCTTGCTAAGGTGTGCTACCAGACCATTGCCATCCAGCTGCTGGCGTCAGGCAATCACCACGAACAGGTCCGGCTGTTCGTGACCGAGACACCCCGCTCTCCCATTGTCCTGGGTCATCCGTGGTTGGCATTACATGGGCCGGTGATCGACTGGGCCCGCCATGAGGTGCGGGAGTGGAGTCCCTCCTGTTCGGCCAGCTGCCTCCTCGACTCCCGACCCTCCTGTTCGGCGGGTGGACCAGCTTCCGAGGGGAAGCCAGACGTCTCCAGAGTGCCCCCTGAATACCATGACCTGGCGGCTGTCTTTAGCAAGTCCCGTGCGGTGTCTCTGCCCCCGCACCGCCCTTATGACTGTGCTATTGACCTCCAGCCTGGTACAGCACCCCCTAGGGGGCGTGTCTTCGCCTTGTCTGAGCCAGAGAGGGGGGCCATGGACAAGTACATCCGGGAGTCCCTTGCAGCTGGCATCATCCGTCCATCCTCCTCTCCCGCGGGGGCAGGCTTCTTCTTTGTCAAGAAGAAGGATGGCTCCCTGCGCCCCTGCATCGATTACCGAGGGCTCAATAAGATCACGGTCAGGAACCGCTACCCGCTTCCACTGATGTCCTCGGCGTTTGATGTCATCCAGGGGGCAGCCATATTCACCAAGCTGGACCTGCGGAATGCCTACCACCTCCTGCGCATCAGGGAGGGCGACGAATGGAAGACCGCTTTCAACACCCCTAGCGGCCACTGGGAGTACCTGGTGGTTCCATTCGGCCTGACCAACGCGCCCGCAGTGTTCCAGAACTTGGTGAATGATGTGCTCGGCGACATGATCGGGAGGTTCGTCTATGTCTACCTTGACGACATCCTGATCTTCTCCCGGGACAAGACGGAGCACACAAACCATGTTCGCCAGGTGCTCCGCCGCCTCCTCGAGAACCGCCTCTTTGTCAAGGCTGAGAAATGCGAGTTCAGCACCACCACTACCTCCTTCCTGGGGCACGTCATCTCCCCTAACCACCTGGGCATGGACGAGGAGAAGGTCAAGGCTGTGATGGACTGGCCCGCACCCAAGGACCGCAAGGCCCTACAGAGCTTCCTGGGATTCGCCAATTTCTATAGGCGATTCGTCAGGAACTACAGCACCATGGCAGCTCCCCTAACGGCCCTTACCTCCATCAAGGTGCCATTCCGTTGGACTCCGCAAGCCGAGGTGACCTTCTGTGAGCTGAAGAGGCGCTTCACCACCGCGCCCATCCTCACCACCCCCGACCCCGCCAAGCAGTTCATTGTGGAGGTGGATGCCTCCAATGTCGGGGTTGGTGCGGTGCTATCTCAAAGATCCAGCAATGATCAGAAGGTACACCCGTGCGCGTTCTACTCCCACCGGCTGACGCCTGCGGAGTCCAACTACGACGTCGGGAACCGGGAGCTGCTGGCGGTAAAACTGGCCCTGGAGGAATGGAGGCACTGGCTTGAGGGGGCAAGGGTTCCGTTCCTGGTCTGGACGGACCATAAAAACCTAGAGTACCTCCGTTCTGCCAAGAGGTTGACACCCAGACAAGCCAGATGGGCCCTCTTTTTCGACCGGTTCAACTTCTCCCTGGCCTACAGGCCGGGGTCCAAGAATACCAAGGCTGACGCGCTCTCCAGGCGTTTCGACGCTTCCTCGTCCAAGGGAGAGCCCAGCTCCATCCTGCCAAAGACCTGCTTCGTAAACAACGTGTGCCTCCGGATCGAGGAGCTGGTCCGCAACGCTCAGAACGGCGCAGCTACGCCCAGTGCCTGCCCTGCCAACTGCCTGTACGTCCCTGCAGCTGCCCGGTCTGACGTTCTCCAGTGGGGCCACTCCTCCAACCTGTCATGCCATCCTGGGGTCGGCCGGACCCTGCGGTTCATTCAGCGCCGTTTTTGGTGGCCCAAGATGGCAGCAGAGGTCCGGGGGTTCGTTTCTGCCTGCTCAGTCTGTTCCCGCGCCAAGTCCTCCCACGCACCTCCCTCTGGTCTGCTCCAACCACTGCCCATTCCTCACCGTCCCTGGTCCCACATAGCTCTGGACTTCGTCACTGGCCTGCCCGTCTCCCATGGAAACACCACTGTCCTCACCATAGTTGACCGGTTCTCCAAATCTGCCCACTTCGTGCCCCTTCCCAAGCTCCCCTCTGCTAAAACCACAGCTGACCTACTAATCCAGCATGTTGTCCGTCCCCATGGCATTCCTGTGGATATTGTGTCAGATCGTGGTCCCCAATTCACCTCCCAGTTCTGGAAAGCATTCTGCACATCCCTTGGCACCTCCTTCAGCCTCAGTTCCGGTTACCACCCACAGACCAATGGACAGACTGAGCGGGCCAACCAAACCCTGGAGACGGTCCTCCGATGCGTGTGCTCGACCAACCCAAGATCCTGGTCCACCATGCTACCCTGGGTCGAGTACGCCGTAAACTCCCACGCCGCCTCTGCCTCCGGCCTCTCCCCCTTCGAGTGCTGTATGGGCTACCAGCCTCCACTGTTCCCCAGCCAGGAGGAGGAAGTCGGGGTGCCTTCAGCCGGGGCATTCATCCGGCGGTGTCGCCGTGTGTGGCTGTCTGCTCGCCGCGCCTTGGTTCGGGCGGGTAAGACCATGAAGACCACGGCAGACAAGCGTCGGCGCCCAGCCCCTCACTATCGGGTCGGCCAGAAGGTCTGGTTGGCGGCACAAGACATCCCACTCCGGGTGGAAAGCCGCAAGCTGGCTCCTCGCTTCCTGGGTCCTTTCCCAATCCAAAGGATCATCAGCCCCACTGCTGTCCGGCTCAAGCTCCCATCCACCATGCGACGGCTCCACCCGGTGTTCCACGTCTCACGCCTGAGGCCTGTTGCCACCTCCCCCCTCATGCCCCCACCTGAGCCTCCGCCTCCTCCTCGGCTCATCGACGGAGGGGAGGCCTACACAGTCAAAGCCTTGCTGGATTGCCGTCGGAGGGGCCGGGGCCTCCAGTACCTCGTGGATTGGGAGGGGTACGGCCCAGAGGAGCGTTCCTGGGTCCCGGCCAGGCATATCCTCGACAAGAGCCTCATCCGTGACTACCACCAGTCACACCCCAAGCCATAGCCACAGCTCCAAGCCATGCCCAAGCCATAGTCCATAGCCCATAGCCACAGTCCCAAGTCCAAGCCCAAGCCATAGCCATAGCCCATAGCCATAGCCTCTACCTCAAGCCAAGCCATAGCCATAGTTCCAAGCCATTGCCATAGCCCAAGCCTTAGCCCCAGCTTGCTGGAGACCCCAAGTAATCTTGTTTATGTTTAGTGTTTCTTGTTGTACTGTTTCTTGGTTAGGTGTTTTGTGTCGGTTTTTGTCTTTAGTATTCTCATTAGTTGTTTGTCTTGTGGGATTTGTATTAGTTTTGTGCGGCTTCATGTATTTTAGTTATTGGTGTTTTTTGTCCGCGTCAGGTGCCGCTTTTGTAAGGGGGGGGTACTGTTGTGTTCCAGGGTTCTGGCCTTTGGCCAGAACAGTATGGTTTTAACAGTTTCATGTTCCATAGTTCATAGTTTCATAGTTCAAGTTCATGTTCATGGTCATAGTTTTAACAGTTTCTTGTTTCAGGATTTTACATTTCAAGTTTCATTCCTCGTCCATGTTTTTACTTTTCCATGTTTTGTTTCATGCCAGGTCTGCCATGCCACTCCACCGCTTGTCTGCGTTCCGCCCCGTGCCTTCGTTCTTGCACATTTCTGAGCTCTGGTTGGCTTTGGTATTTCCCCTTCCTTCCATGCTGTGCTGATTCGGGGCTCTCTAAGCTTAATTGGCAATTAACTGTTTTTAAGTTACTAACATTTACTAACACTCACTGGGTTGGTGTAATTCTTAGATAGGCACATTACTAATACTACTAATTTAGACAGGGAGTTTATTGTCATGATTCCTGCTTTGCTATTTCAAGATCTTGCTGTGCTTTTCTGTTCTTAACATTCATGCTTGCTTCCAAACTGCATACTTAATTGGTACTTAAGCTGAGCACGCTCATTCTCTTAATGAGCAGGTCATGTCATCCAATCTTTGTCCATGTCTTGATCTTGCCATGCCTCTTGTTTCTCTCTCTCCAGGTGTTACCCCTCATGTCATGATTTCCAAGCCTTTATCTGGATGCGGTGGAAGTTGGCTGGCAGACAGTGTCTCAAGTTTGTTTCTAGTCGCGTCTCGTTTAGCCAAGTTCTTGTCAAGTTCCCTAGTATTTGTCCTAGCCTCTCGTCTTGTGTTTATATATATTTAGTATTGTTATTTATTTTTCTGGAGTATCTTGCCTGGAGTTTCCAGTGCCTTTTGTTTTTTGCCTTTTGCATTTATTGTTTATAGCTCTGTGTAGCGTACTTTAGTTTGTTTTTTGCAACCCTTTGGGCCAAGTTTTTTGTTGGCCCTCGTGCCTGTTTTGTTTTGTTATAATAAAATCCTCATTCCCTTTTCCCGCATCTGGTGTCAACTGATTCCATATCAACGGTGAACTCAACCACTCTTGTAATAAAATTTTACAATAGCTGGCGCGAATGCACGGTGAACTCGACCACTCTTGTAATAAAAATTTACAATAGCTGGCGCGAATGCACGGTAAACTCAACCACTATTGTAATAAATTATTACAATAGCTGGCGCGAATGCACGGTAAACTCAACCACTATTGTAATACATTGTTACAATAGCCTGGCGCAAATGCACGGTAAACTCAACCACGATTGTAATAAATTATTTTGTCTTGAAATTATCCTAAAAGAATAAAATATGACATACACTAGTATTTCATTTACATTTTTATAAATTCATTTCTTTTCATATCAAGATAAGATAGATTAAGATACACTTTATTGAACCCCGTGGGGTAATTTGACCACTGCATTTGACCCAGCCTATAGTTAGGAGCAGTGGGCAGCCACGGAGCAGCGCCAGGGGACCAACTCCAGTTCTAAAGCCTTGGTCATGGGTACTGGTTGGAGTGTTCCTATATGCATGTTCTTGTGTTTTGTGTTTTCCATTCAAAAAATGCATTTTGCATATAATTGTACTAAATGAGTCACAGTACTGAATGTCACCTACAATTCATTGGTCTGTCTTAAACTACACATCCATCTGCTTTGGCTATATATTCATATGGTCAAGTTCACTATGAAAATTTTGCCAAACATTTTGACTGATCATGGTTTTGACCAGTTCTGGGGCCTGGGATTAATCGCCTTCCCTAAAAGTCAACTTACAGTGCCATTAACTAGTGGTAGTAGTAGTTTTAGTGTTTTTGTCTTTATGGGCAGTTTCTGAAAACTGTTGAAGCCATCGAAATTGGGAATGAATCTTATTTTCTTTTTTCAAATGTTTTGACTTTGACCTATCTGAGGGCTGGGTTACTGGTCAGAGAATGCTTAAAGCGTCCACTCTTTCCTCAATTTTTGGTAAAATTTCCTGAGATTGCACAGGAATGGCATCATAAGAGAGTTTCAAACGAATCCACCTCGTGAGAAGTGATTTGACCTACAGTGTTTTCGCTGTTTCACATGATCTTGAAATTTTGAAGTTGGGTCATTTTAGATATTCCTGGCCATAATTTGTGAACGGTGCACGATAGAACCATAGTTACTATTGAGGGCTGAATACTGTAAAATGCAGGCTGTGGTCAAAAAAGAGGCGAGGAATGCTAAAAGACTGTATGAAAGACAAATTGCAGAGGGGGCAAAAACTAACCCTGAGCGCTTCTTTCAGTACTGTAGCAGAAAAGGGAAAGTTAAAGAGCACGTTAAGTGCATAAAAAATAAAAACGGATTGCTACTATATGATAACAAGCATATTGCGGATGCCTGAAACAGTTACTATGAGAATTTTACCTTAGAGGGGGTCTTTATTTGGCTAGAGGGCATGTCGAATGCTCAAGATTATTTAGCAGAAATTGAGGTTCGGGACAACAAAGTATTAGACAAGTTGCATAAATAATGGCTCTATCTTACGCCGTTTTGAAGTTACAATGATTGGAAATACTCGATGACGTTATTTTGACGTCACCTTTCCCTGCACGTCATAAATGTTGGTTCCAGTCGAGAGGGCATGTTCATATTCATCTTCAATGGCTTTATCTTGCACCGTTTACATGACATTTACATGTTCTAATCTTTCCTAGACGTCATTATGACGCCATCCTTCCCGGTACATCAGAAATATTGATGCCAATACAAAAAGTATTTGCCTTCAATAGTAACTATGGTTCTATTGTACACCGTTTTCAAGTTATGGCCAGGAATATCTGAAATGACCCGACTTCAACATTTCAAGGTCACGTGAAACAACGAAAATAGGTCAAATCACTTTTCGCCAGGTGGATTCCTTTGTACCATCCATAACATGCCATTCCTGTGCAATATCAGGAAATTTTACCAAAAAATTGAGGAAAGCGTAGGAGTTTAAGCATTCTCTGATAGGTGACGCAGCTCTCTAATAGGTCTAAGGTCAAAATATTTGAGAAAGGAAACTAAGATTTATTCCCAATTTCTACGGTTTCCAGAAACTGCCCATGGTGACAACAACAACACAACAAGTACTACTGCTAGTACTACTAGTTAACAGCACTGTAAGTTTACTTTTAGGGAAGGCAATTAATCCCAGGCCCCAGAAATGAGTGTAACTAGTTCAGGCAGGAAACTCGAGAAGAGCTACATCAGCTGACTGCAGCCTGGTAAGCTACCAGCTATGTCAGCATCAGCAGGCACACAATTGGAGGATACACATCACAAGGTCATACAGCGGTCTATTTGAAAGACGTCAAGCTCACTTTCTTCTGCTGCTGTTTGCAATGACTTTTCATGCTATGCAACATGCTGTTTGGTTTTTTGCTTGCCGCCTCCATCCCAGCCTCCACCTTTTTGGTTCTGCTCACATCGGGGGGGATTTTGATTTCTGTTCATGGCTATGTTTGTAAGTTTGCTGTGCCTAGGTAGGACATTCCTCCAGAGCAGAACCGCCGCCAAAATACAATGTAATGCTTATACCCATGAATAAATTGTTCTATTTTATTCAAACGTGAGTTTTCCTGACTGAACTGGTCAAAAGCATAATCAGTCAAAACGTTTGGTGACATTTTCATTGTGAATTTGACCATATAAATATATAGCCAAAGCAGACAGGTGTGCGGCCTAAGACAGACCGATGGATAGATGGCCAGACTGTGACCTGGAACAGTGGGGCATAAGAATTGTAGGTGAAATTCAATACCGTGATTTATTTAGTAGTTTTATGCAAAACACATTTTTGGAACGGATATGAAAAGGAGTAAATTTATAAAAATGTAAATGAAATACTAGTGTGTGTCATATTTTATTCTTTTACGATAATTTCAAGACAAAGAATTTATTTCAATAGTGGTTGAGTTTACCGTGCATTCGCGCCAGCTATTGTAATAATTTATTACAATAGTGGTTGAGTTTACCTTGCATTTGCGCCCGCTAATGTAATAACTTATTACAATAGTGACCGTTATTACAATAGCGGTTGCAACAATGCGCTCGTCTGCAGTTGATAGTTCGATAGTTCATGGATAACAAAAGGTTGCAAGTGACACCCCTAATGAAACCAATTTTACTTCACCACGAATAGTACTTCATAGTAGTACTTTTATCTGCAAATCTACGCAGAAATTTACTAATGTCTCTTAAATGAAAACCCATTAAACACTGAATTGGTTCAAATTGACCGAGAACATAGGAGGGTTAAAATTCAAAACAACATTTTTTTTCAGTCGGCTGAAAAACCAACAAACTTTTTTGATTAGTCAGTGAAATGATTTAGTGGGCTGGTGACAATCAGCGGGGAGGGGCAAATGAAAGTTTTTTTTTTTTGAGAAGTGTTTACAATAATCAGGTTTCCGTTAAATGTCTTGCAATTTTTTTTTAATGTTAAAACATTTAGTTCAAGAAAATGCACATTTGTTTCCAACCGCCGTTGATAAGCAGGAGTTAGTTCACCAAGATAAGCATTTATTGCAGCCTCTGGAAGAAGTCGGTCGGCTACTATTGATTTGCGTGTCGTCTCTGGCGCCACTGCCTCATGCCTCAAAAATTACAGTCTGTAGAGTGTCCACAAGAAAGTGTCTGACACTTTCTTGTGGACACTCTACAGACTGTAATTTTTGATTACTTTCATATTTGGTAGGGACATGTGTTGTACAACCTAAATTCCGAAATAGTTGGTACAAAGTGTAAATTGTGAATAAAATCAAAACGCAATGACTTTCAAATCACTCCAGCCAGGACTTTATTCACAGTAGAACAGAGATAACACAGCAAATGTTGAGATTGAGAAATTTATAATTTTAGCCACAAAATGAGCTCATTTCAAATTTGATGGCTGCTAAAGGTCTCAAAAAAATTGGGACAGGGGCCTGTTTACCATGGTGTGGCATCCCCTCCTCTTTTTACACAGAGTGGAGGCGTCTGGGCATTGAGGAGACAAGTTTCTTGAGTTTAGCCATTGGAATTTGATCCCACTCTTGTTCAATACAGGCTTCCAGCTGCTGGAGAGTTCTGGGTCTCCTTTGGTGGACTTTTTGTTCAATTATGCGCCAAATGTTCTCAATTGGTGAAAGATCAGGACTGTCGGCAGGCCAGTTTAGCCCACGGACTCTTCTACTACAAAGCCATGGTGTTGTATTTGCTGCAGTATGTGGTTTTGCATTGTACTGCTCAAATACACTAGGCCTTGCCTAGAATAGATGTCGTCTGGAGGGGAGCATATGTTGCTCTAAAACCTTTATATACCTTTCAGCATTCATGGTGCTTTTTAAAACATGCAAGTGTCCCACACCATATGCACTAATGCATCCCCATACCATCAGAGATGCTGGCTTTTGAACTGAACGCTGATAACAGGAGGGGTGATCTTTCTCCTCTTTAGCCCAGTGGACACAACACCCATGATTTCCAACAAGAATGTCTAATTTGGACTCGTCTGACCACAGGACACTTTGCCACTTTGTTACAGTCCATTTTAAATGAGTTTTGGCCCACAGAACTCGGTGGTGCTTCTGGATCATGTTCAACAATGGCTTCCTTTTTGCATTATGGGTTTTAGATGGCATCTGTGGATGGCACGGCGGACTGTGATTACAGACAGTGGTTTCTTGAAGTATTCCTGGGCCCATTTAGTAATGTCAATGACAGAATCATGCCGGTGAGTAATACAGTGGTGTCTGAGGACCCTACGATCACTGGCATCCAGTAAAGGTCTTCGGCCTTGTCCCTTACACGCAGAGATTTTTCCAGTTTCTCTGAATCTTTTGATGTTATGCACTGTCGATGATGAGATCTTCAAAGCCTTTGCAATTTGACATTGAGGAACATTGTTTTTAAAATATTCCTCTTTTTTTTTTTTTACTCGAGCTTTCACGGGTTGGAGAGCCTCTGGTCATCTTTACTTCTCAGAGACTCAGCCTCTCTAAGACATCCCTTTTATAGCCAATCATGTTACACACCTGATGTCAGTTTATGTAATTACTTGCTAAATGTTCTTTCAGCTGATTCTAATACATACTGACACACATTGAAAACGCAAAACCCATTTTCGTCATTTTAAAATAAGGTTTATCCGACAAAATCATCTATCACACTTCGATGAAGTTGTGTATGGTTGACAATTTAAGCCAAAAGCACATTTGGGTTCAAACCCATTTGTGTTTCCAGCATGGGTAAAATTCATGAAAACGCAACGGGTGCGTGGGGATCGTGGCATGCACGTGCAATGTCTGGGAACGGACGCATAAAAAGCACAGAGGTAAAAGCCTATGGTCACTGTTTATGTGACAAAATAAGCTAAATGGTCGCAGGTTTGATGACGTTAGAGACGCAATGTGTAAGAAAATCCAATCAGCCTGTTTACACAGCGGTCACACTGGTACGTATCTGATACATATCTGATTTTTTTCCACATATGAATGAGGCCTGTATCTGATCTCAAAATATTCGAATGCATGCGTCTTTTTCCTGCTAATACTACCAACGACCATATCCAATCTGTGGCAGACAAGAGCAAAAAATCGGAATTGGGTCACAAAACACTGAAAATGTAAATGAGGCCAAAATGAGACGCTGGTTTATATAGACACGAAGCTGCATTCTAAGACTTGAACAATATGGTTTATCCATTTTAAAATGAGCATTGGAGGAAATGGCAGTTTTCTAAACCGTATTGCAGCTGGAAAGACATACCTATAGCTAAGCTAGTTCTCGTCAAAATAAGATTCTCCAAAAGTGAAATTTCATCAGGTGAAATTTGCTTGGCATTTCAGGTTTTAAAGGGGAAAAAACAGCCTCTGCAGCAAATGACTTGCATGTTTTAGCCTCCGTCCGTCACACATAGTAGCCCAAAGGCGTCCTAGGGCTCCTAGTGGTCAGTTCACTCTTTAACCCCTTTCTGCAGATGTAGACGCTTTCGTCTATGGATCTGCAAATTGAAGCACGCAGTTACTGTACTTAATTACTAGATAGCACCCCCTGATCAGTTATTGAATATTCACAAGCAAGCAGAGTTCGAACTCGGTTTAGAATATGGGGAAGTTTTCTCCAGTCCCTATTTTTCAAGAGTTGTAGTTGTATGAATAAAAATCCTCAGCTAAGCCTGATGTGCAACCTGGTCAATATCCTTACCCATAGTATCGATCCAGCAGTTTGAAAGAATGACCTCTCACGACAGAGAAAATTGTTGTCCTCTGTAGCAACCACTTTAGCTACAGTAAGCCAACGGTATTCCAATTAATGGTTCAGAAAAATCAGTTTTCTGGAGCAAAAAATTCGACATGGTATTGATTCTCTCACATTCTACTGTCAATTACAGTCATCACATACATAAAATGTGTAGTTTCTTACCGTGGATTTATGTTGAGATTTCTTCATTGACAAATTCAGCGCTTCCTTATAGCCACCCAAGTACTGGTGTTGATAGCCAATCACTCAATTACACACTCAGGCTCTTCTACGTAACTGCACAGTTATACTTCACGCCCTCGTGAAACTCCCCCGGTAACAATGTATTGAGTGGCTCTTCTCTTATCCCATTCCCGAGTGTTTAAACGCTCCAGAGTAAGTGAAACACATTGATTGGACAAACACAGAGCATACAAGCCTATGCGTATCAGCAGGCTCGGTTGTATCCTGTCTACATTGCGCGGCTGAAATAGTCGCGATTTATAGAAAAAAAGACTCGCAAAACTGGCCTTGAAATGTTCGGTTACATTTACAGGATTTCAATGAGATAAGGACATGGTCAATGGGAATTATTTTGAATGAAACAGGACCAGAGGGTTCCTTCTACTGGACACATCGGCCTCTGGAGGAGAAATTCAATTAAATAGGTTAGACTGCTACTTTTGCTTTTTGTTTGGGAATGTATACCGTATTCAACAAAGTTGAATGCTGAGGTTTTTTTCCTCTTTAAAACGTGAGCTGCCCATGCATTTTGGGTGGACACCCTGGTACATTCATTGCACCGTTCTGTTTAATCTAGGGAGTCATTCTTCCCTGAAAGTGGAATGTCTGTTAAAATAAGGTATATTTCAGAATTCAGATATTACTAAGTTAGCGAGTTGTACTTGCTCCTTATGAAATGAGTTTGAGAGCTCGGAAGTGGGAACTGGTAGCTAAAATCATTGCAGGGTGAATGTTCTGACTGTTTAATCAGCAGTTTATTTAATGATTATGTGTGCTGGCTTGGGGGACTTCGAAGAAAAATGGACAAAACTCTAAACTTTATTATGGAGAAAAGGCATGTTTTGTGTTTGGAGAGGTTACTGGTGACTACTGATGTTCAACTGCACTGATATTAATAAATTCATGATAAATTCACCTGAAAATCAATAGTTTGTATTAAATTTCATGCCTCAAAACTTTATTTGTGTAAAATACATGACTGTTTTACGATTTGACAGTGTACCATTTTGAGGGATCTCAGATTTTGGGGAGCCACTTGGATAGCATGTTTAATTTGGTTAATAGCATGTAGGTAATCTAGAATGTAATGTTGAAGATGAATTCTACTTGTGGTCAAGGAGTTTATGATCCCAGAAATATATAGATTTAAGCCCCAGTAGTTTTTCAATTCTCAGTATTATTTTTTTGCAATTTCAATGGTGAATTCTCATGAAGATTTTTTATGTTTGCAGCCCATTTTCTCAACCAAAATCATGAAAATAAACTGAAATGTGATGTAATTCTAAATGCTGTAATTGTCTTTTTGAGTTGAGCCACATTTTCCTCTTCATAAAGCATAAAACCTGAATTATAAAGTGTGAAATTTGGTAACCCATAAATAGCCAAATTTGGCTTCTGCACAAAGGGGTTAAATGCCAAGTGGCCCTCAGGCCCCTCACACTTGGGAGGTCTCTATTACTAGTAGTTCCAGAACCTTTTTAACAGGATCTGGGTTTTTTTGCCTGTATACACTAACAGATATGGCTCTGGTGGAGTGGTCTCTGGACTTCTCTCTGGGAACAATTTTAGTCCTTGCCTCAGGGCAGGGACTTTAGAACATTCCTGTAAAACGCCAGCCTCCTGATTAAAATATGGCAGATGAGTCATCTGGGATGCTAGTGCTTACATTCAAGACCCCCTTGAAAACGAGATAATGCATCTTAAGGGGTTATCCTACCAATAAATTTGAAATTTGAAATTTAGCACTTTAGCATTCAGCACAAACATGTTGGCCAACTAGCTTTTCACACTCTCACAAGAGTTTGGCGGGTCCTACCAAAATCCCTCTTGTAATGGAGACACAACATGTGAAGGGCTTGGGGAGGGGACGATCTGATTAAAGGTTCTGACTTACAGTATACTTTAGTTCCCCCAACACCCACAATGGAAACTGCCCCAACTGGAGGGGACTTTCAAGCCCTAGCATTGTAAGTGCTGCAGCACGAAGGGCCCTAGGGGTCAGCTCAATTTCTAAGCACCAGGGGTCTGAGGGGCCTCACATTGTAAACACGAAGGGGCTCAGGGGCCGGACATTGCCAAGACTGTGGACTGGGGGCCCAAGTGGTTAGCTCATGCTAAAAGTAGCCGTAAGTCAGTTAATGTATTATGTACCAAGGACAATGGCATTTAACGTCTCGCTGAAGTCTTCCGCTTGACTTCATTTGTGGCCTGAGGCTCTGGCCCCACTGGCCCAGTCTGTAATCCAGCCTTGCCAAGGAGACTACAAACAGTGATCATGGCAAAAGGCAGGCCAAAAAATGTTGAATATTGCCACAAACTCTCAGTGCTTACTGTGTGTAAAATAATTCTTGGATTGGTCAAATAACCAGAGCTAAACGGTTAATTTGTGTATTTTTATTTTGTAACCAAATAATGAAGGAAGTAATTGGTGTATACAACGAATTATTTTTTTGTTCCTAGTCAATCATTTTCCTAATTCTTCAACTTTTTCTAAGTGCAGTGATAAGTTTCGGGGTGACTGCATATTTCTACCATAGTGTACCTACCTACAGTGGTCCGACGAGGAGAGAACCTAAAACTGGCAACATAAGTTGCAGATCAGCGCAGCCCTTCATAGTAGCAGTATTCTCAGACGTGGCTTCTTTCAGCAGGATTATGTGCCCTGCCACTAAATGTTTGGGCGTGGTTTGAGGAACGTGATGACAAAGTTGTGTTGTCCTGGCCTCCAAAATACCCCAGATCTCAATCAATCAAGCATCTGTGGGACGTGCTGAAACACTAAGTCAGATCTGCGATGACTTCTCCTCAAAAATTCACAGTTCTCACAGGATCTTTTACTTTTGCCAGGTATCAGAGGGCACCTTCAGAGGTATTGTTCAGTTCATGTTTCATCAGGTTGTAGCTGTTTTGATGGCTCTCGAGGACCAGAAGTATAATAGGCAAGTGGTAATAATTCTCTGGCCTACTGGTGTATATTGACACCAAGGAGAAGAATAATGACAATTATGTACAAAATGCCAGTGTGGTACACACGAGATGATTTTAGACTTCCTCCCTCTATGTTCTTTTATTTACGTAGCTCAGTAAAAACTCAAATTTAAGAAAAGTGGTCATACCGTAACACAGTGTATTGCTGCCACCTTCAGACAGCATTGCTAATCTCCATGTGCTTAAATATTCTGCAGCGCACATTTCATTGAAATGCCAGCCACAGTTAAGGTTGCATTTTGTTCCACTGCAATCAGGAATACAATCTTAGGTGATAATTGAATTTAACTCCTTTAATTGCTTAACCTTTATTTCTACCATGTTGTCGCTTTAAACTACAGTCATACTGTATTAGTTTCTCCTTATGCACTCAGCTTGGCTTTTTTCTATTGTATCCCAATTCATTACTGTGCAGACTATATATAATGTTTTTTTTTTTTTGGATCATTGTTGTTTTCTGGTGAAAATAGTGACTACAATTGAAGATATACAGTGACATTTATGAAATGAGATTTTCTTTTTTCCGAGTGTTGACTTCATTTTCCAAAGAAATTTATCGGAGACATCCAACAGAACGCCTGATGTGTGTTATTTTCTTCATATTAAATATTTATTTACTCTGTGATGACTTTCACTCGGTGCAGCTGAGCCCACTTATTTTGATTGCATCCCAAAGCACGTGAATACAAAATGTGCCTGTCCTCAGTTTCACACATTCTCTTAGTGTCGTAACCCTATTTAAATTTTTTGTGTTTGTATGGAGTATTGCATGCATCTGGAGAAAACACTGTCAAGTCCATAATTATTTTGACAGGCTCAATTTGAATTATTTATAATTTAATGTGACTGTTTCTTGAGCCGGATACTTTTATACTAACATCCAATCAAAATGTACCTTTCCTTTATAATACAAATGATCATCTGATGTTTTAATTTAATGGGGTTAATTTTAAGTCTAATTTCTTACCTTTCTTACCATATATCCTTTTAATCATTCACCTAAGCGCTTAATCACAGTCAGCTAAATGACGTTGTGGCTGGTCATTTAAACGTATGCTGTTTTCTGAGTCGAACAGCTGTCTCTTCCATACAGTCCATGCTGTGAACACTGAGCTCCAATGGGTTTATGGGGGGGGTTCCTGAATCAGCAAAATCAACATCAATGATATCAACATGTCCGGGACAGTCTCACCTTTCTAGCTATACATCCTTACATCCTTCGAACTATTTACTTTAGCTTTGTCTTTACCAGAGTCTGAAAAAAGGTTTATGTGTGAGGTTGTCCCTGAGTTTGCAAAGTCAATTTTATGTTGTCAACACCTCCAGGGCTGTGCTTCCGTCCTTCACTGTAAGAAAACATGACTCAACTACTTCAGATTATGCAGCATAGATTCGTTAATTTACTGTGAAATTTTACCACCACCTGCTTTGCAGAATCATTGTATGGTAATTGTTTATGGTATAACTATTTAATATAAGAATTCATGCATGAAATGGTCACTTTGGGAATCAAAAGACAAATAAGAAAATGACAGAAAAGCTCATGAAAGGATTTATTAATTGATGACATTCATTCGAGACAAAAATAAATAAATAAATAATACATAAATAAACAAATCATTTTGAACAGCAGTAATGCCAAAATGAATCTTCGTCCTGTTTCTTCTCCTTGCCCACAAGGGGGGGGGGGTGGATATTTGTCACAATATTTCCGGGGGGGGGACTATTCGTTACAATATTTCCTGATTGTGATGGGTTGGCATGAAATGACTGATAACTTAAAATATGCTACCGGTGGATGTTGTGGGTCCTGAAGGTGAGGAGCAGAAGCTGGACAATAAAGGAGTGCTGGTGCTCTGCTGTGGGTGGGAAGCTGCGTAAAGAAGTGACAAAGCTTTAAGGCCAAGATGGGGATGTGTTCTCTGGTTTTCTGGGCCTGCTTGTACACATCTTTGGTCCAACGGGCCCCAATAACCTGTCTCCTCACCGAGATCAGCTGAAACCTCAGCACGTTACAGTTACAGATCTATCACATTTCTTTTTCAATCCATGCTCCTCCAGGGTGGCAATGTGGAGCCAAAAGTATTTGTCGATGGCCCCCATCATGGCGCAGGATGCCCCCCTGACATTAAGGCAAAGGTTGTACCACTCCCTGAAATGAATCCACCATATCTGGCCAAGCAGGTTCTTCTGTGAATCTGGGTGGTGGAGGTTATATATGGCCAGAATATGGGCCAGGACTTCTGGCTTTGTCAGTGGAAATCCATGGCTGGCAGAGTACAAACCGAATACCCCCAAGAAATGTTCATCTTCAGCAGTGAGAACTTGCGTCTGCTTAAAATATGCAAAGATAGAACATCCACATCCACTCTAGTGCAGGTGCAGGACAAACAGAGGATCCGGATCAAACAAAATGATGCAATAAAGTCTGCACACTGTAATACTTTCTCCCCAAAAGTTTATTGCTGAAATTTCAACGCTTTGATCGCAACAATCTTCATCAGGATAAGAAAAAAACAATGGGCCCTGCACGCATACCTATATGTTTTGATTCAATGCCTAATTTACATGGACAATGAGGTCAGGAGAAATCAATTCACAACTTAAAACACTCAATCAACACACAAGTGAATACTCTGCTGTGGTCTGAAAGTTTGCAATTGAAAAGATATTGTAAGGGCTGTACTTTGCGCACTGGTGATGTGCAGGAGGGCAGGAAGTTGAATACTGAACTGGTGCAAGGATGGACTTTGTTGTATTTATTATGCCTTCTGCGCTTTAGGGAGACACACGCAAAGCAATACAAAACAAATATGAAACAAGGTTCCCAAATAATGCTATTAGTAATACAAGTACTGGGTTTTAGCTACAGTAACAATGTATTACAGAAATAGGAAAGGAAATTGGAAACGAGGTTCCTTAATAATAAAGTTTAAAGGGGACCTATTATGCTGATCCTTCTTTTAATACATATAAGTAATGTTATAATGTTGGATGTCCATTCTTAACCTCTGTAAAGTTTCTAAACATAAGATACAGGGGTTTTGCCGTAATCCAAGAACGTGATTTCGTGAATGTGATTTCCTCTCTGAACAGCTCGTCCCGAGATCTTCACGAGATCTGGGCAAATCCTGATGTCAGGTTGATGTCAGCCACGGCCAAAGGGAACGTTAGCTGTTTGTGCTCAGTATTTCACCAAAGACAGCTTGGACAATAAAGGATAATTTGACACTGGATAGGCATTTCAGCTGCTTCTCAAAGTCTACTCCCAAAGCTGCTCGTCCGTTTATTTTCAGACGCAAAGAAAAGCACTTATTTCTCTTCCAAAAGACGTTGCCACCAGAAATCAGTGGGTAGCTTTTTTGTTTTCTGGCAGCAAACAGCCACGGCCAAAGGGAACATTACCTGTTTGTGCTCAGTATTTCACCAAAGACAGCTTTGTCAGGTAAGGACAAACCTGAAGCAGTGGCATCGATCGAGTGATCGAAGCCACAAGCTGTAAGTAACGATTTAACATCAAATAATGTAAGTGAAGCTAACATGTTACCGGTGGCTAGCAGGACTGCTAACGATAGTTAGCACTAACAACTCCTCAAACGCAGACTTTGTAAAATATCTGAAGATAAAGCCTGGATTGGTTGCGACTATCCGTGACTCACAGACACAGAAGCTGCAAGTTGCTTTTACTGCATAAGCCAACCTGACGTGATAGCCAGTTGAATGTGGCTGTAGCACAGCGGCTAACGTAGCCAAGTCACTGTTGCAAATGTTTGTGTCCTAAATATGCAAGAGTAATATCAGGGTACATTCAACAGAAGGTGTGTGAACATAAACCTCTTTTGAAGCTAACTTTTTATACTTGTTTGTAATTTGGATGCTTAGTACAACTCTCCACAGTAATGGAACTTGCTGTCTGTAAGACCTGTATTGCCGGGTAACGTTTATGTCAGTAGTTGTTACTGACATAAACTGACTGACATTGCACCGGCTGAGTGCAATTGGACTTTGGATTACAGACCTTTTGGATACGGACTTTGTGGTGGTTAGGATCACCGCACCAAAGACGTCAGACACCAGTGGATTTTTTACCATCGTCGTGAGAACATCGCAAGCACGGACAGTTAGAGGACAGTATTTCTATCTTTAATGTAATCATTTCATTACCCATTCCTGTACAGTTGTAATTGCTACGTTCATTTGCTCAGTTATTTATTAAATCATTTAAATCCAATCCTTCTTCTAAATTGGAATCATTCCAGAATATCCGGAACGCGAAACTGTCCGTAACACCTCATTTGAAGCTAACTCTTTATACTTGTTTGTTATTTGGATGCTTAGTACAACTCTTCACCGTAAAGGAACTTGCTGTCTGTAAGACCTGTATTGCAGGGTAACGTTTATGTCAGTAGTTGTTATGACCGCTCGGTTACCAGCTACTGCATGTTAGTTCACGTGCTGCACTACTTAAAAATGATCCTGGTTAACTTATATACAGCAATTCCGATCAGTATGCTTGTGTTACTTTATGGGCTTTTCCCCAAGCTGAAAATGCCACTGAAAGGGATCAGATTTCACTCCAGAGAAGATATCATGCAGAATGCAACGGCCCAGCTGCGCGCCATCCCTGAAGAGGCCTTCCAGCAATGTTTCCGACAGTGGCAGGACCATTGGGAGAAGAGTGTGGAAGCCCAAGGGGACTACTTTGAATGAGATTAGTGAAAGTTTGTTGTATCTGGATACAAGTATTTTTTATGATCAAAGATTGGATACTTTTTGCGCACTCCTCGTATAAACCCCAATTCCAATGAAGTTGGGCCGTTGTGTAAAACATGAATAAAAACAGAATACAATGATTTGCAGATCCTTTTCGACCTATTTTCATTTGAGTACACTACAAAGACAAGATTTTTAATGTTCGAGCTGATAAACGTATTGTTTCTTTGGAAATATTCACTCATTTTGAATCCTACGATTGCAACTGTGGTTAGGACAAAAACCAGCACTCACGTGAAACCAATGACCAAGTGAGCTAGTGGTCTATGCAGTGATTTGGTCATTGATGATTTTGTGATGATTTTGCTGGGCATTTGACAATCACTTGCAAATTAGCTAGCTTTATTGACCTCATATAGCCCCGCGCACTTTACCCACTTCCCTGTCAATTTTTTTTTTTTACTTCAATTCCGGCTTGACTAAAAGCCCGTTCAGGTGAATATGCAGAAATTGGCATTAGTGGCTAATTTCTAGGGAAAATTAACACAAAGTCAAATGTTAAGATCGCCTCTTCAGCCACACGCTATGTTCCCCATACTGTTTTGTTTCTAAGAATTGGTGTTTAACCTATCGAGGTAGCAGTGAGAAATAGTAAACTTGGCCTGTTCTGATAAGGATTTATCCCAAATAGACGCGGTTAGATGCGTCCAGATAGATGCATCAAGGTTAAACACAACTCATATGTCCCATAGCCTAGATTATAATATCACATTGGCCAAATTCAATGATGTACCAATCGTCAGGTATGTAGCTTCCAATAGAAAAAAAATCCCAAAAAATACAATGGCTATCCTCTACAAGCATTAAAACTGTCACTTTTAATTGGGATGCATCTAACTGGGACGTGTCTATCTAGGACTCGTCCGAAAAGAAAACTGTGAAATACCCACTCATCTAACACTGACACATCTCTCCGGGATGACAACTCTAATTATTGCCACTTAACAGCTCTGAACTGAGTGGTATTCTGAAGCAAAAGTTTATTTACAAAATAGCCAACTGTCTTTCATCCTAGATTCTGAGGTCAAAAAGGTGAATAGAGCTACATGCATCACTATCGAAATCTATTGCAGCTTATGTCTCGACGAGATTTATTGGCTTGTTGTGAAGCCAAAACTTGGCTATATTCTGTAAAGTGACATGATTGTCAATGGAGCTGGTACTGATGATAAATTACTGAAAATAAGGAGGACCTTTATCATCTGGACTATAACTGTTATAAGTATGATCGGATTTGAATGAAACTTCATCATCATACTTACCAAGGTCTCTCAGGAAAGTTTGATTTGGGGAGAGATTCGCAAATTGTGATTGGTTGATGGTTTTCGGACAATCACTATTGGAAGAATGATCCGATTTGAATGAAACATACTCAGCTTACTTACTATCAAAGTCTCTCAGGCAAGTTTGATTTTGGATAATCCATGCGTATTTAAAGAGGCTTGTGATTACTTGAGGGTTTCTGGACGACAAATATTGAATGAATCATCGGATTTCAATGATACTTACTGAGCTTATTTCCTACCTAGATTTTGGGGACAGAGCTGGATACATATTTAATGAGGCTGCTTTGTGATTGGTTGACAGTTTCTGGACAATATATTATATTGAAAGAACGATTAGGTTTGAATGGAACTTATTTAGATAAGTTACTATCAAGGTCTCTCAGACCAGGTTGATTTGGGAACGGATTCATGCATATTAAATGAGGCAGCTTCATTGTGGTTGGTTGACAGTTTCTGGACAGTAACTATTGAAAGACTGGTGGGATTTGAATGACACTTACTAGCTTACTGACTGCCAAGGTTGCTCCGTCAAGCTTAATTTTGGAACAGATCATTTGCAATTTATCATGAAATTTTTGTTAATGCAATGTTGATTAGAAGCATGTCGTCCAGCATGCGACAATCATCAAATGCAAGTAGGAAAGAGGGGGACAAATTTCTCTTCTGCAGTAAAGACAGCTTCATCTTCAAAAGTTGTATTCTACCATGCCTGAAATAGGAAAATATGAGACTAAATTCATATTATAATACCATGAGTCTCTGTAAGTCTCTCTTATGTCAGAGGAGGTGACACAACTAATTCTGTGGAACTGTTGTATAAATAAACATTTGCAGATTTTACAGATTTGTCTGAGACAGATATTGTTGAAGGCGTTTATCTTAGCCATTACACTTCACCGTCAGAGTTTTGATCTTCATTGCTGCTCACTTGCTAGTAATGCTGGTGATTTTGCGGAAAAGTCTCCTGAAGCTCAGTCTTCATTTCCTGCATGATGTGGAATAATGACACTCTGGCTCCCTCTTTCCATACTGCTGATAACTGGAGACTTTGTTTAACCTGAAGCTATGCGCTCATAGTCAGTAGATGAATGCATCTTTTGTAAAACAATGAAATAAAATAAAACAATCATAACAAGGCAATCAGAGATAGCAGACCTGGCCCCAGCCACGGGCTGACAGACAGACAGACAGACAGACAGACAGACACACACACACACACACACACAGACATGATCATTGCTTAACCTGGCCCCCTAGGGGAGGGGCCAGGTAATAACAATAAAATAAAATTACATTTGTGTGTGTGATTACCTCAATGATGCTCTTGCTACCCTAAGTTTCTTTTTTTTCAGTACATTTGGCATATCTATCTGTGTATATGCAGCCAGGATTTATTTATTTTTTTTGTGAGTAATTTCATTAATTGTTTGACTCAATGGTTTGTTTGGCAAAAAGATATTTGCCAGATATTGGCTGAACAATTCCATCCTCCTAAATGTATGGTTTAACCACCACCAGCACTGTCTCATATGCAGCAGGAGAATAAACTTAACCTTTCTTTTATATAAATGCATTTTTGTTAGGGGATGGGGATTTTACTCATATTACTTCTTGTTTACCAAAAATGTTTGGAAATATGTTTCTGAATTTGTACGTGTGTGTATTACTGTGAGTATGTACATTTAAAAAAAATGTACAGCAATATGTTTTTCTGAAATGTGTATTTCAATATCTGGGCAGAATAATGAAAATGTATGATGTGCCTATTTGGGTGGTGTCAGAAGGGTCCCATGCACGTCACCTCGGGCCACCAAATTCTCTTGAATTGCTTTTGATTGAACCACCTGAAATTAATTCATTATTAATTGCACGTGAGGAAAAAGAAAAAAAAAACGCCAAAGTTTTTTGATAGTCGTTGCACAAAGCGCCTTTGTGATTGAATGAACTCATTATATTCACAGCAGGGAGCTCATTTACAACATTACAACAGTTACAACATTAGCCCCCTTCACAACTAACAGGGCAGCAGTGGGGCAGCATCCATCTAGTCACATACTTCCCTATCAACACCTATTCACGGCTGATGAAAATACGTCAAGTAATAATAGTGCTCCTTCTCTTCCAACTGTCTAGCAAATAGTACAATGTATTGTGCTTGTGCCGTGACTGACGGCGACAATCCTTTTCATTAACCGACCATAGCTCCTGAAGCGTGGTTGTGCTGAAGTCCTGTAGTACTGAGAAATAATTACAGGAGATGAGAGAATATGAATTTTGGCGCAAAAAAAAAGGGACAAAAAAAAAAAACAATTTATTGTAAGCATAAAAGAAATTACTAATAAACAATTTTACTGCACAATCTTGATCATTATTCAAGCTAAAGTGAAACCCGTCAGTAATAAGCCATCCTGCTTGGCAAGAAGAGTAGCATTTTTCATAAGGTATTTATTTCGAATCTATGATTCACCATTTTTCAGGAACGGATAATGTGTTGCGTAGTTTCTTACTTGCTGACTCTGCAGTGCCAGTTTGAATGATTTTAATGCACAACCGGTCGCAATCAATATGGGAAGCTGCAGTGCAGAATTCTAGGCAAAGCAGTGCATTTGAGGAGCTTTTGTCACTGCTAGATGGATGCTAGAGTGGTACTATTTTTCTGACTGCTTTCACATGGTGTTTGTTATACTTATGAAAAAAAAGTGACCATTGAAAAAAAAATTGAATATACCACTTTCACAGATGCCTCATGTCAACAAAAGCAACATTTCAAAGACAGTACTGAATTGTCATGCATGTCCTCAACATGGAGGTTCTTTGAAGTTGCGGTGTGAAAAAAAAACCACTCAATTTCTTGCAAAAAGGAAGCACATCACACACATACAAATTTGATGGTGTGCCTGTGCAAGTCTATAACATTTTGTCAAGTCAACCTTTTAGGCCCTTATTGATTTTTTGCCATGATACTGTAAATACACTAAACCTCCACAATGGTTGTGTCTCTCAGGGACCATGTTTATCTGCAGCCCCAACCCATTTATATTTCCAATTTTAATTGAGGTTCTCGAGGTCTCATGCTAATTATCTTCTGTGCCACCCAGCGCAGGGCGGCTGACAGAACAGTAATTTTATTTATGGAGAGCTGATGTCTCACAAATCCTTCAAACACAAAGCAGATTCACCGTCCTGTATGATGGCCATCTTTCCTTTTGTATTGTCACTGGAGATTAAATTGACATTAAAATGGGGAGGCCAACTCTCATCTGTGAGTCTTAGATGTTTTATTGTCTTTATTTCAGGATTAAGATAATTGTGAGTGTTCTGTTTTTAACATAAATTTAATGAATAGTTCTTTAATGCATTATGCCCAACTGTATAGCCTCCCGTTTGAAGTAGACACTGACAATAGGATCAATTTAAAAACTCTCGGGGTAGATCTTAAAGAGATTCTGTCGTCAATAACCCCATCATGTGTAGAGTTGCTAGTCTGTGCACTGTCTATCAGTACGACAGAAATGGAGAGATCTCAATGGAAATTGGATATGATAAGTTCATATGCCTAAGGTATAGTAGCTCCACCCGTTTCCTTGTTCATGAAGGCAGGTTAATCATTTTCACTAGTCAGAGCCCATGTATTAAAGGAATTCATACTGCGAATAGATGATGACAAAAAAAAAAACAATGTGTCTAAATCCGCAATAGGAGCTACCCATGTTAAGTGATTTTAAGGAATCACTAAAATCTCTTCTCCTCGCCAGGGCATACGTACCTCCACAGCCTTGTAATCTTCTGGGCCTTGCTGTAATTGCTTAGGGCATTCACATAAAACAGGCCGGATGTGGAGATCTGCTAATCCACAGGGTGAGGAAACCACTCTCATGTTTTTCCCTATTTGATTGAGTGAACCTCATCTCCTGCCTGTCACATCAGCAGCCACTGCGCTCACTTTTTTGCTTGATCGATTCAGAGTTGTTTTATGACTGCTTCACCCATTTTATTACTCGGGATCACCTCACAGTAAATTTGCATCGTTCTGCCACTCATCATTGCATTTAAAATGGGATATTTTACAGGATTACAATGGGACAAGCTGCCTCCTGACAGACTACATTATCCTTCACCATGCATTTCCCTCCCTCAGCAGTATCCAATCATTCTAAAGTTTGGCAGCAGTTAGTATGGCTGTTTTAACCCCCAGAGTAAATCATGTACTGAGCTGTAGCCCTCTTGCAGACTGCTGTTTTGCAGACATATTCAGTCTGACTGACTCAAAGTCTTAAACATAGTCCCACTCGCATTTAATTTACAGATGTACGCACTTAAATTCACACAAACAAACAATCACACATTGGCTGCAATGTGCATGTGCATTCACACTCATATTTACAACAGCATAAATGTGCACTCTTGCATTCATACACACTAAAGATTACATTAAGACACTCATTCACACCCACTCACACTCATTCAATTCTGAGAAAGCCGAAACATTTAAAATGGAAATGAAATTAAGGAGCGATATTAAAAAGTCAATACACCCTCCACTATTTTGAAAACACTACAACAATACATTATTTGATTATTTGCATTTTGAAATCAATGGTTTATTGAAAATATGTGCTTATTTCAAATCTGAAGACAACAACAGACTGTAACAGATGGCACTGAGACAATATAGGACTAATAATAATGAAACAAGGGCAAATAATAAGATGATATGAAACAAGTGATGTCATAAAGGTGAGCTAATCATCGACTAAAGACAATAAGGACAACCCAAGCTGTTATCAGTGTCTGGACCAAAAGCCAGGGTCTATAATTGTATGTCAGAGCACTTGGCAAGGGCAACTTGCACATTTACAGGTGCATCATTAATACAGAAAAATAAACACATTTTGGCGCATCATATGCTGCCTTCAAAATGTTGGCCGTGTTAGGTATATCCCTTTATTTTTCAGCAAGACAACACTCCACATTCTACATAAGCAGAGAGTGCGAGTGCTAGATTGGCCAGCCCGCAGTCCTGATCTGCTCCTGATTGACAATGTAGTGCATAATGGAGAAATGAGGGGAAATTCTTCTGGATAGACATTGTTTCAGAGTGTAGAAAAAAAAAAAGTCATGTGCAATGAATAACAGCGCCCACTGTGCGTCTTCACTTTTCACACTCACTAACATATACGCTTTGACTGTTTCACTCTCATATTCAAATTCATATTTACGATTACAAATACATACACGCTCACTTGCCTTCACACTCCTGTTCACATTGGAATTCACTGTTGTACACTTTTCACCTGCATTCATGCTCCTGTTTGCAGTTACACCAAGAGAGACTTCTGTTTCACGCATGCACAACCTCCCAAAACTTTCAGCCTCCATGATTGGGGACGCATTGCTGTTAACCACTCTTCAGTCCGTTCCTCTACTCAGTTTGTTATTAACACCTCCCAAGCCTTCTGCAGTCATCAGGATTGGGACTGCGTTCCGCTAAACTCTCCGGTCCTGCCACCTGACTGCTCTGCTTTGGCGAGAGCGATCTCCATCTGGCTACTGCGCCAGGGCATGGATACGGCCTGCACTCATGCCCACCACCATCTGAACTGGACTTTGCTATTCTGCTCTGGGCTCTGTCCCTCATATTCAGAAACATATTTTGATCAATAAACCATACTGCCAAATTGTACCTACATCTCTGAATCTGGTGCCTTGTTGGGACCATAAAAAGTAATGATCTTTTGTATTTTTCTCAATAAATCAACAAAATATATCACCTTAAAATGCTGACTTTGGGTTTACAGCTGAATAGCAATGTCCTCTTTGAGGTATGCTGCCTCAGTGCATTGTAAATAAAACTGTGAGCTGAAAAAGTCAAATAGAATGAAACTTAGGGACTATAAAGCCATTTTTCAAATAATTTTGGGAATGTTCTGGTTCAACAGATCTTAAATTAAAATATGAAAGTAATCCTTCATAAAACTGAAATGAATGAATAGACCTGAATGAAAATCCAATATTTTAATTAAAAAATATTTACATATATTTTAACATTAAAAAGGATTAGAGAGGTCTGATTACATTTTAAGTGCGGGATATCCTGCTTTGTATTTGTCACGTTGGCAAGTTATTTATAGCTTCTAGTTCCTGCCTGCTTAGGAAGGTTTTTTAAAATTATTACCTCTTGATCACTGGTGTACTCACTATCAGATCAAGAAAGTACTCCTTTAAGAGCACAACAGCAGCTTGCGTTAGGATGTGTATTGATCACCGTTCTAGACATTCATTTTAAGCTCAGAATACAAGCACTCAGAAAAACCAAAAGTGTAAATGACATTATCCTTGAATAGTAGGGCCAGTGTTATGATAGCGATTAGATTGATTTGCCACTAACAGCCAAAACTGCCACTTTGCTGCTTCAAGGGGTAGGCTTCTTGCAGTAATTGATGGAACTATGAATTTGGCTCTTTATCTGAAAATCCTGAGGGAAAATGCTCCATCACAAGTCTGTCATACGAAGATCAAGTGCAATTTTTTAATACAGCCAGACAACAAATCCACCTATGAATTGCTCAAACAGAACAAATAAACATTTATACTGGGTTCTGGCTGTGATGAAGCTATTCACTTGAGATCTTGCAGCAGAGATACTGTTGCAGGACCTCGAATGGGCAGTTTGCACTGGAAAACCCTCTGACATGGCTGAATTAAAGCAATTTTACAAAGAGAAGTGGAACAAAATTGCTCCTAAGGGATGTAAATGATTGCCCCAATAATCCCTTCGACTGACAAGAGATCAATCACTTTTTTTCATGGTCGATGTAGATCAGGGGTGTCAAACTGAATCGTAAACGGGCCAAGAGGCTGCAGGTTTTCACTCCAACAATGCAGAGGTGCACTTGATACAACTAATCAGTTGTGCAGGCCTAGATCAGTTGATTAAATCAGTGCTCTCAGGTGAGCTTTTGCTTGGTAGGATTGAAGACCTGCAGCCTCTTGGCCCGTTTACGGGTGAGTTTGACACCCCTGATGTAGATGTTGGAAAACCTGTTTCCCTGGTAGCAACAGGTCTCAAAAGTTGGGACACAGGGAAAAAAGGGCTGAAAAAAGCAATTAAATGAGAATCAGCTGAAAGACCATTTAGCAAGTAAATTAAGTTAATTGGCATCAAGGGTGTACCATGATTGGCTCTAAAAGGGATGTCTTAGAGAGGCTGAGTCTCTCAAAAGTAAAGATGGCCAGAGGCTCTCCAACCTGTGAAGGTTTGTGTAAAAAAAAAGAAAGGGAATACTTTAAAAATAATATTCCTCAATGTCAAATTGCAAAGGCTTTGAAAGTCTCATCATCTACAGTGCATAACCTCATCAAAAGATTCAGAGAAACTGGAAAAATCTCTGCACATAAGGGGACAAGGACGAAGACCTTTACTGGATGCCCGTGATCTTCAGGCCCTCTGACGCCACTGCATCACTCACTGGCATGATTCTGTCATTGACATTACTAAATGGGTTTAAGAATACTTCAAGAAACCACTTTCTGTGAACAGTCCACCGTACCATCCACAGACGCCACGTAAAACTATCATGCCAAAAGGAAGCCATTGTTGAGCATGATCCTGTAAGTTACAGTTCAGGAACTATTCCGAGAGACAGGAATCCAAAAAACGCATGCCTTTAATGGGGACCAAGTCAAAGCCAAAAAAAAAAAAAACACAGGAATTGCCAAGCCACAATACGAAATCCCAAAACAGTGTCGCCTGGACAGGCAAAGGTCAGAACCAGTAAGACAGAGATACAAAAACGATAGGCAAAAAGTCATAGTTGATGGGTAAACCAAATGGTCATACACAGGGCATCCAAACTCGTGGTCATACAAAAATAGGTCAAAATCCAGAAAGACAAAAACAGTACAAGGAGGGCTATGGCAAGAATCAAGGTCGGACTATCCAGTAGAAGCAAAACAATAATCAATGGCATACAAGGCGCTCTGCACAAAGAAATATTGATCAACGTTCTGACAAGGGCTGTGAGTGAAAAGACTCCTAATATACACACAGGAAAGGTCACATGCTATACTGAGATCAGCTGTGGGGAATGAGGCTAATTACATCGGGAGAAACACGAGGGAAACCCTAACCACGAAAATTGGCGAGAGACAAAATACGATCGGGAATCACACAAACAGCCTATTACATTTAAACAGCTCCGGTCCAAGAGTTCTACGTGCACAGATAATGAGCAGGAGAGTAATTAAGCACGTGCGAAAGTTTCTCGCTGAACACAAAGCAAAGAACAGGGATTACTCAACTGAACATAGAATGAACCAAAAAACCTGAATGTCACAAAAACCAAAAAGAATAAGACAATAATGAACACAAAACCGGCACATAAAACGTGACCAAAAACCAAAACCATGACAGATCCAGAAGCGCCGCCGTGTTCTGTGGGCCAAGGCACATTTAAAATGAACTGTAGCAAAGTGGCAAAGTGTCCTGAGGTCAGACGAGTTCAAATTTGACATTCTTGTTGGAAATCATGGGCGTCGTGTCCTCTGGGCTAAAGAGGAGAAAGACCACCCCTCCTGTTATCAACGTTTAGTTCAAAAGCCAGCATCTCTGATGGTATGAGGATGCATTAGTACATATGGTGTGGGACTCTCGCTTGTTTTAAAAAGCACCATGAATGCTGAAGGGTTTATAAAGGTTTTAGAGCAGCATATGCTCCACTCCAGATGACATCTATTCCAGGGAAGGGCTTGTGTATTTCAGCAGCACAATGCATAACCACATACTGCAGCTATTACAACAGAATAACTTCGTAGTAGAAAAGTCCATGTGCTGAACTGGCCTGCCTGCAGTCCTGATCTTTCACCAATTGAGAGCATTTGGCGCATCATTAAACGAAAAGTCCCTCAAAGGAGACCCAAAACTCTCCAGCAGCTGGAAGCCTGTATTAAACAAGGGTGGGATCAAATTCCAATGGGTGAACTCAAGAAACTTGTCTCCCCAATGCCCAGAAGCCTCCATTCTGTGTTAAAAAGAAGAGGGGATGCTACACTATGGTACACAGGCCCCTGTCCCAACTTTTTTGAGACCTGTAGCAGCCATCAAATTTGATATGAGCTCATTTTGTGGATAAAACTGTAAAATTTCTCAATTTCAACATTTGCTATCTAATCTCTGTTCAGCTGTGAATAAAATACTGGCTGGTGTAATTTGAAAGTCATTGCGTTTTGATTTTATTCACAATTTACACTTTGTCCCAACCATTTCAGAATTGTTGTAATATTGAAATAAAGACAAAGAATAAAATAAAATAAAGGAAATGAGAATACTTTAACAGAATATTTCTTCCCACAGCACTCTATTCTAATGCAAAGCTGTCAAAGTCTCCCGCTGTTACGATTCTGATCTATCCTGCCATGTTCATGTTCTGCTTTGCCATATTTTCATATTCTGCCTTATTCCTCTGAATCCTTGCATTGTCTGACTATTCTTTGATATGTGTATTGTGATTTGGTAACCTAGATTTGTTCATGTATTGTCTCAGTTTAGTCTTTCCATGTTTTACATTTAACCATAGTTTTATTCCGGTCCATGTTTTGCTTTCTCCCATGCATTGCACTTTGTCTTCCCTTGTCTGGTCTCTTGTCTTGTCATTGCTCACAGCCCCAGTACTGCGTGCCACTCTTTCGGGTGATTTAATGGTTTCTGGATTTCAACCTTCCTTCCCATCTCGTTTACCTCTTTCACTTTACTTTTCTATTTTACTAACCAATTGTTGTTTTCGCTAAGATTACTAATCCAACTAACATTGTATATAATTCTAATTTACTAACAAGCACTAGAGACTGTATATCTGCACTTACTAATTGATTAACAAGCTCTCAGCACTCGCTCGGTTCTAGTCTCCGCCTCTTGTCTTTCCCTTCTATGCACGTTATATCTCCTTGACTGGAGCCGTATGTTTGTCTATAGGATTGTCTCGTGATCCCAGTCCGCGTTTTGGCTTTTGCCTACTTTATGTGATTAGGTTCTCCTTGTTCCACCCTTTGTAATTAGTCTCATTTCCTGCACCTGTGTTCTGTGTACCATGTGATCTCCCTGGAGTGTATATTAGGTGTCTCTTCACAGAACTTCCTTATCAGAACGTCTCTCCTGTTTACCTTTGCTGCTCTTCAGCCACTTTGTACTCATTGCATTACTCTTCTGACTGGACCGTCTGACTTTTGATTTTTGGTTCTGCTTTTCTTGGATTACCGTTGCATCTGTGTTTACGAACCCTTTTTGCCTGACTACGATTTTTGTGATTGCTGCCCTGGTAACGATTTGGATACACCAACTGGTTCTTGTGTTTTTTTTTTTGGGGCTTCTGACAAACCTGTGTCTGTGTACCAAATCTGTTTTGCTTGACTACGAATTCTGTGTTTGCTGCCCTAGTTACGACTCTGATTCTGCCCTTCTGGATTGTGGACTCTGTACTTCCTTCTGCCCTGCGGGGTTACCTCCTCGCTCAATATCACCTCATCTACAATCCTGTGTTCTCGCGATTGGTTCCTGAACGATACCTCACACTCGCAGCATGCAGGACATGTAATTTCTCAGTTTCAACATTTGCTATGTTATCTCTGTTCAATTGTGAATAAACTACCGGCTGGTGTAATTTGAGTCATTGCGTTGATTTTATTCACAATTTATAATTTGTCCCAACTATTTCAGAATTGTTGTAATATTGAAATAGACAAGGAATAAAGGAAATGAGAATTCTTTAACAGAATATTTCTTCCCACAGCACTCTATACTACTGCAAAGCTGTCAAAGTCTCTTGCAGTATGCAGGACATAACTCCCATCTTCCGATCAAGAACAAAAATAAGAGAAAGATAGTGATTACAGTTAAAGCTATGAAAGCATTGCACCCTTATCTGCACAACTGTCTCGTCACAGACATGACAGGAGCCAAAGATTAAGGAAAAAAAGGGTTTTAACGATAGATAAACCCTTGAGTGAAGCAAAATGTTTCACTAGAGGACAGCTACTGGTCCAAAAACAGAGTTCAAATCAAGTACAATTTGTGACAAAATATAGCAGTAAATCTAATAGAATTAAACAAATTTTAAATGAAACTGGGATACACTGAAAAGTGCTTGTACAGATGGTCCTGGCATTAGCTTCAGAATAGCCCCTACTCTTAAAAGACAAACTTGTAAAGAAACCTCTTGCTCTACCCATTGGCGCAGAAGCCAAATCTGGCTTTTTATGCGTAACCCTGCATTACTCTATTGATGGTTTTATAATTCAAGAGCTTCAGAGAGGGGTAAATTGCTCAAATGAAACAAGACACTTGTAGCATTTACAAAGTTGTAGAATGAAATTGTATTTCGGCTTCTAATTTCAGTTAAAAGTAAAGGTTGCAGACACAAAAAAAAAAATCCTAAAATTTTGGCAATGATATTATTTAAAAAATACAGAGAATTGGAAAAATTGCTAAGAGTTACAACAATACATTTCTGGGATCAAAAATAGCTTGACCACAAGTGTACTTCATCTGACGGTGATATTAAAAATTATCCACTGTATGAACCAAAAAAGATAACTCTCTAAGTGGCTCCCCATGCTGTCAGAGCCGCAAAATGAAAAAAACTCCTGAAACAATCAGATGAATGACACAAATCAACTATTAACTCATGAAATTCAGTATGAATTTTTTCTAGGGCAATTTAGCAAATAAGTTTATCAATATATGCGCACATGGACATCAATCGTCAGCAGTAACCTCTCCAAACAAAAAACATGCCTTTTCTTTCACGAAAAAATGAGGGGGCCATCTTATGATGCAAACATAGCCGACAATAAAACGTATGACCGGTGTCCAGACAAACTGCAGAGAACACTGGATAAACCATTTTAGGAGTGAACAAATCCTCAATTGACAGCTTAGTAAGCAGAACTAACTAAGAAAAGAATTATATTACCATGACTAAATAATACTTCGTTAAAGTAGAGTAAATTAGATCTTGGCTGGGAGAACAATCTCTTTGCCTCATTTTCTTTTATTTTTGAGTCCATTAAGCTGATACGGCAGCGGGGTTAAAACACAACTCGAGATAGGGTTGGCGATAAGCCTATATAGAAGCTGTGAGGTCGCTCAGTGTCGCTTGTTGTTAATTTTGCCTTCCGATGCACTTGTGCTAGGCCCTGGCGATTTGCCATCAGTGGTTCAGATCATTTTGCCAAAGTGGTAGTTTATTCACTGAAAAGAATACTGCTGAGCTAAGCATGAGCAGAAATAGTCCAGCAGTTCATGGCTGCATCCAGAATATGTGCAGCTCTGAATAAGGTTTAACAAAAGAAAAAACATTGTTAGGAAGTAGACAGGTGAACACCAGATGCAGGAATTGAAGTGTTAATTGAAACACCAGAAAATTGGCAGACACACCAGAAATAAAACACCGTGCACATGCACTGAACAAATGGGAAAACTAAAGTACACTGCCCAAGGCAGGAGGAAACAGAAGTACACACTCCAAGAGTGGCTAAACTAGAAAAACCAAAAACTGAATCTAGACTGATGGACACACTGAGAGACTTAAACAAGTGGCAGACAAGACTCAGAAATCATACAAGGGAAATACTCAGAAGGCTCAAGGAGCTGAGATTTCACCATGCAGAGCTGAGTCTAGCAAAGTTCTGTCTGATGGCCCCTCCCATCTCTGCCACACAGTCACGAGAGGAGGCGGGGACTCGGAATGCAATCTGGTGGAAGCAATGAATGAAATACCACAGTCGAAACCGAAAGAGGAAACGTGATCGGACAACGAGGCGCAGGCAACTGAAGGCTGTCACGCGACCAGTATTGCCATCTTGGCGACTTTCTCCCTGTATCTGGCGACTTTCCAGATAATCTCGGCGGCTTCTTTTGTCAAAAGCGACTAGCGACAAGTCTAGCTACTTTTTCTGTTGTTATTGGAAAGTTCTGGTGTTTTGACTGACGTGAAAGCATGTTGCGTTTTGCAATTACTGTCCTGAACGAGCAGCGGGTGCTACTATGAGCTCCTCCCCTGTCCGAAAGCACTGAAAGACTGGAAGATGAATGAAATGAACCGCTTCCCCCCCAACAAAATAATCCGGCCAACAAAAATGAACTGCGTTCCCCCACTCTCAGCAAAATACACGCTGTCTCCCCCCTGGTCAGGGTGTTTAGCGACTTCTACAACAGCCAATAGCTACTTTCCTTACCGAAGAGTTGGCATCACTGCACGCGACATCACTGGAGATTTGGCAGAGAGGGAATCGATCAGACGGCAGAAATGAAAGCTGAAAAATAAAATGAAAGTAAGGCACAAGCACAAATAAACACAAGACAACACACAAGAGGCAGAATCATAACAATTGAGTCAATTACAAAAGGTTCCTTCTGGAATGTTGTGTTCCAATTACGAAAGCAAGTTCAGTTTAGAAGACAATTTAGCTTTATAAGGGCAAACCTTCCTAGCCGAGCATTCCCAACACTGGCAGCATGCGCAAGCATAAAATTAATCAACAACCACAAGCCGAATCAACACTGCCAAATGGCAGTAACCAAACTGCTTTGTAATAAAAGTTTTGCAGCGAGAACGAAAACCACTAACCTTGTAGCAGGTGATTGTTTGCCAAAAAATGAGCTTTTATTGGTTGTACAATTTTCTTAACATAATTACTTTGACCAAGAAAAGCAAATAATTCATACAGGCCACATTAAAATGAGATATATCCATAAACATCTCACAACACTTGAAAAACCTGTAATAGTGCGATCAGGAACCAGTCGCAAGAACCAGGAAATGCAGTAGAGCTTGTTATATTAATAAAGGGGGGAGGACCCCCACAGGGCAGAAGGCAAAAGTACAGAGTCCACAATCCAAAGTCAAAATCCAGTTGGGCAAAAACAGTATCAAAAAACCAGGGCAGCAATCGGACAGAAATGAGTCTGGTACACAGGAATAGTTCTAGCAGAAGCAATCCAGAATCCACAGGATGTAATCCAAATCATTACCAGGGCAGCAAACAGATCTCGTAGTCGGGCAGAAAAATGGTCAAAACGCACAGATGCAACAGTAATCCAAAAACACAGAGGCAAAAATCTAAAGTCGGGCAATCCAGTCAGAAAGATAATATTACCATGAGTCAAGGCAAGAAGCTTGGCACAAGGAAGTATAACGAACTGACATGGAACTGAATGTGAAGACACCTTATATACACATCCGGGGCGAACACATGACAAGGGGAAGCAGGTGTGATCAATGAAACAATATCAGGAGTGACACATGAGGAATAATCTAATTACATGAATTTGGCAAATGCCAAAACGCAGACAGGGATCACAAGACAATCCTATGAACAAACAACAGCTCCGGTTAAGGAGTACTAAAAGTGCACAGTCTAAAGAAAAGGAAAGCATGAGATATAAGTGGAAAACTGCAGCAGAGATAATTAGGGATAGGCAAAGAGGCGGAGATTAGAATTGAGCGACTGCTGAGAGATCGTTAGTCAATTAGAATGTGCAACTATACAATCCCGAGTGCATGGTAGTAAGTTAGTAGAAATATACAATGTTAATGAGGGTTAGTAATTATCGAAAACAACAAACTGTTAGTATGGTTAGTAGATAGTAAAAGAGAGAGGAAGGAAGCACACGAGATAATGAAGGAAGATTGAAAACCCAGAAACCAATAAATCAGCCGAATGAGTGGCACGAAAGACTAGGGACCGTGGGCAAAGACCTACACAAGACAAGACAGGGTAGACGAAGTGCAATGCATGGAAATGAAAACATGGCATGAAAACTAAGGCATGAAAAAATAATAAAACATGAAATCTGAATTACCAAAAACACAATACATGATCCTAAGAATGGTCAAAGGGCAGGCAGTGGTCACTAAACACAGAAATCCTAAACATGGCTAGGCCAGGCACAGAACTTAACATGACATGCAGAATGCACAGATCACAACAAAACCATAAAAATATTCTCGCAATTCAGCAAATAAAAATTTTGCATTACATAATATGTACAGTATATAAGAATAAAATAATCATATTAGCATAAGACTAAATAACTAAATACAATTAATACTACAAGTGAGTACAAGAAACACAAAAGACCTCTGACTAAATCATTAAAGTGATACAACATATTCAGTGGAAAAAAAGAAAAAGGTTTAATATAAACAAACACGACCGATTCAAACATTACCTACAAAGACACCACTCCAAGTCACCAATACACTCCAGCAGGTTGAAGCTGCTGCTCTATGTAGATAAGAGCTGCTTGACTCGGTGGCCTATCAGAGTTTATGCCAGTGCTTTTTATTTGGATAAATTTGTGAATAAAGACCCATTTAACAATCCAAACATTAAAAGAACAATAACATTGTTGAAAACTATACATAAATACAGTCATAAATTAGATAATAAGAGCATCAATAAATAAGTAATAAGCAAATAAGCAAAAAAGTACATCACAGTTGCTTAATCTACACAAAGATAATTGCTCAATAGTAGAAGCTTCGGTAGCCAGATAACTAAATTTACATAGTAGGGGAGAGTGGGGTAAATTGAGCCATTTTTTACTCAAGCTGTCCTCTAGGCAAGGGAAAGAGATACAGAAGTAAAACAAAAATGTCTACCTTTATTTCAGGATGTTTCCTGTCAGTGGAAATGGTAAGAATGCATCCATGACAAAAGAAAATGAAAATATGACTTCTGAAAAAAAAGTTGATTGAGGTTTTCGTGCTGATGCATTCCCACAGCATTCTAGTTTTGGATCAATGGCGTTGTCATGGAGCTCTCATTACGTCGCCACTGCGAGCTAGGCATTTTCAACACACACCCACTGCCTGCATGCTGAGTTTACTGCGTCCCCAAAGCGTCCATACTGCGTTTTCCAAGATGGTATAAAAGCCATGACATACGAGAGGGTATCAAAAAGTTCTAATTATCCCCAAGAAGTTATTGGGCAATCAGGGTGAAATTTTGATTGTAACAACAGTGATCCTTATCTAATTAATGGTCCAAGAACTGTCTACTTCACTTTATTCAATCTTGTGCTAGTTGATCCTAAACACAAGTAACCCCAAGTATGGAGAAGATTGAGGCGTGCAGTGTAATTAAATTTTTGCTCTTGAAGGGTTGCACTGCTCGACAGATTCACAATGAGATGCAGTCGGTTTATGGTGATGACAGCTCATCTAATGACATTGTTGTGAGATGGAAAAGGAATTTCCATGAGGTCATTCAAGAGGTGGAGGGTTGGTTTTCAGGCGATCTGTGCAAGGTCAAGAAACAGTGGGAGAAATTTGTAGCTCTGGATGGTGACTATGAGGAAAAGTCTTAAGGACAGGAAAGCAAAATAAAGTTTCTATCCTGAATGTGTCTCGGTGATAACTTGAACTTTTTGATACCCCTCGTACACACTCTTTTCCTTTTCTTTTCAACTATTGAGCCTCTTCCATACCGGATGTGAAACAAATTTTTTGCACGACAGATTACGCTCAAAGTCAATGCAAAGATTCAAATACATGTGTTTTGTGTGTATTCACGTCTTTGCATTGACTTTGAATGTAATCTGTCATGTGAAAAATTTGTTTCGCGTTCGGTGTGAAAGCAGCTTTAGCTGCGTTCGTGTGGCGTTCATATGTGACCTTGGGGCGTTCCCATGGCCCTCCCCTGGCGCTGTTGGAGACCTCACTGAGCTGCTACAATGATCCTACTGAGTTCAAATCAGAGCGCAGAGCCACAGTGTTTTTTTGGTGCATGTACAAAACAAACGCCGTGGCTCAGCGTTCTAGGAGACCCCACGGCATTTAGTGGAGATGACACAGAGATGCCGCTGTGCTCCAGGTGATCCCACTGCGCTCAACCCGGCGTTCTACAATTTTCGTGAATGCTGCACGAACTCCGTGAGAACGCAGCTCTGGTGTGACAGGGGTGTAACACACAGAATGAACACTTAAAATTGATGTCATCACCAAGTGAGATTATATTTGATTGTCATCACAAAATTTAGGTCAATTAAAAAGGACACAACCAAAAAGCAAAAGTTACAGCCTACAAGCCATCTGTCTACCAGTACCTAGTGCAAACTGAGGATCTGTTCAGAAAATGTAGCAAGCAAGTAAGTTAACGTCATGCAATGTGTTATTCCTACCCAGAAAGCATAATGGTGTCTACAGTAGCCAGCTAGCTAGCTACAGAGCTACATGAAAAACGGGTCATTAAACGCCAAGATTTAAGTGTATGAGTTACATAAGTTAGTCAGATAGCTAGCTCACAACAATATTGCACTGGTTTAACTTGAGATATAACATCAGCTTTTGAGCTAACTGCTAGAAGGTATTCCAAATGTTATGGCCCCAATTTGTTATTACAATTTACTACACAACAGCAACAGCAAGGGATGACAGACACAGTTTTAAAAACTTAAACACATTTAATTTTTAAACAAAGACAAAGACTAATAATAACTAACTAAATGACCAAGATTGATTATAACAAAAACAAAAAGAAATATTTACAGTCTTTTTTGTGGGGCGGCTTGGTGATGTCCTGGGTGAGAAAAATCCACAAAAGAAACTTAACAGGTCTTGAACAGAAATGACAGGTCTGGTCACATGTATCCTTCTCCTTGCAATTTCTCCTACTACTTTACTGTCTCAATTCTTTTCCTTATATACTCTTTTGCAGACCCCACCCACATTTAGACCTCTTTTTTTTCATTTTCGGGGACTTGCCCCAGACATGTCCAGGACATGTCTAAACATAGCTCCAGTCTGAGCTGAATAAAAAAAAAGGTAAATACTGCCATCCAGTGGCCTATATTCACATTACACGTACTACCCAAAGACAGCGTAGCATAGCTGGCTAACTTAAATTTTAACTTTCTAGCTGCCAGCTAAATATTACATTAACCTGAACTATCATGACATCCTCATAGACATTTTTGATTAAAGTAAACTTGGTAACACTTAATTTTAATCCAGCAAATTAAGATATAATTTCGGAATTTGCCTGCATTACACTTCAACTGAGCGAGAATCACAAAACAAACATTGTTATTGGCCAATTCAAGCTTTTGTTGGGCTTTGACTGAACAGCTAACTATTTTACAATCGTGTTTCCTCGTGTGGCAAGAAGGAGGCCCAGGCAGGGAATTGAACCCCAAACTCTCAGGTAAGAATCTCATGTGCTGACCACTTTGCCAAAGAGCCAGGCTCATTGGTAAGGTAGCTAGGGCGCGTCCTTATGAGGAGGCATTCTAGTGACAGGACCCATCAACTTTTACATCTCTCTCCCTCTTTTGGGAGCGTGTCCTCACACTCCATGCTTTACGCATGCTGCCATCCATTGGGAATCCCTGAATCCTGCCGATTACGCCAGAATGTGGCAGGCCAAAGGAGGGCCCGGGCGGGGAAATGAACCCCGAACTCCGGGGTAAGAGTGGCACATGCTGACCACATCGCCAAAGAGCCAGGCTCGTTGGCAAGGTAGCTAGGGTACTACAGAGATTTGACATTCACAACTATGTGCAATTGCGCACATTTTCTTTGCAGAAGTGCAAAGAAAATTGTTTCTGTAACTTAGCAACAATGAGCGCTGGAGCGCTCTAAAAATTAGATCATGTGCTTCCAGTGCAAAAATGTTGCCTTTGGGCACAGCCCTAACTTTGGGGTCATCCATTTGTTTCATCATTTTCATGAGTGTACAAGGCCTAGTTTTGGGGGTAGAGAGTTAAATATTGCATCATGGGGGTTTGCAATAACCCTTCAACAGACAAGAACAGATACTGAGAAACAATTCGCGATAGACAGAGCTACTTGACTCACTAAGAGAAAAACTGTAATTTTTGCATCCTGTCGGTAGACACTTGCATATACCCACCGACACACAACCACATTGGCATAGTCAAGTCTCTAACTTGCATTAACTGCAAAGGTTAATTGTAGCTGCCAATACCCTCGAGGATCAGTTAAATCTCTGTTGGCTGGTTCATGAATAAAATAATATTTCCAAAGCTATCAGTGCCTTTGCAGTAGAATAGAAAAATATGTTGAGCTCATTCATTCGGTATGCCAGAAGTGTGAGCAGAACACAAGGCACTCAGCCTTTATTAACTGACATAACCCTGGGGCAAATGCTTACATTTTTAATGGGAACATCCCAGATGGGTGGTTACATTTGGCTGACACGGAACTGCAATTAACTGTCACATTCCGTTTACGCAAACCCTTCAGCTAATCCCGGAGTGAGATAATCAGTAAGTTGCGATGTATTGTTTGAATTAAGGTGAATGGAATGCTGCCCTTCTGATTCAAATTAATTGCAAAGCTTCTAGGCTTTGTACTTAGTGTTGAATCAGAATTCTCAGGCTCATGAGAGCATCAGAGGCTGCCTTCTGATGGGCGTAGGGCAGGGGTGTGACTCTGTTTCCAAGACACTCTGTCATCTTCTCTCGGGTTAAAGACTAGCTGGATGTTTATTGAACATAGCAGTTTACTGAGGTCATGAATAATATTATAGGTGATTGTGGCAAAGTAGTGCTATTATCTGGGTACTATTAATGAGTTGTATAAAATTAGCAATAGTAAGGCCAAACTGGTTGACAATCCCCGCTAACATATACGAGATTATAGGCAGCGAGCGGATCAGTAAAGCGAAGTAAATCCTGACAGGGTGATGTAGGACCCCGATGTGAAGTGGAGGTGGGGCTTGAATCACTCTGAAGGGGTTTATTTTGCATTTATGAGCCTGATACCAGAGTATAACTTACAACCCCAATTCCAAAATAGTTGGGACAAAGTGTAAATTGTGAATAAAGTCAAAATGCAATGACTTTTAGATCACATGAGCCAACATGTTATTTACAATAAAACATAGATAACATTTCAGTTTTTGAAATTAAGACATTTTACATTTTTAAATGGGCTTCTTTTGAATTTTCTGGCTGCAACAGTTCTCAAAAAAGTTGGAACTCAGGCAAAAAAAGTGCTGAAAAAGCAATTGATATATAAGAGAATCAGCAGAAAGAACATTTAGCAAGTAAATAAGTTAACTGGCATCAAGTATGTAACATTGGCTATAAAAGGAATAAAAGGAAGAGGCTGAGTCTCTCAGAAGTAAAGATGGCCAGAGGCTCTCCAACCCATGAAGGCTTGCATAAAAAAAATTGTGGAATACCTCAACATCAGATTGCAAAGGCTTTGAAGGTCTCATAACCAACAGTGCATAACATCATCAAAAGATTCAGAGAAACTGGAAAAATCTCTAAGCATTAGGGACAAGGCCATAGACCTTTACTGGATGCCCGTGATCTTCGGGCCCTCAGACGCAACTGCACCACTCACCAGCATGATTCTGTCATTGACATTACTAAATGGGCCCAGGAATACTTCAAGAAACCACTGTCTGTAAACACAGTCCGTCGTGCCATCCACAGATGCCACCTAAAACTCTATCATGCCAAAAGGAAGCCATTGTTGAGTATGATCCAGAAGTGCCGCCGTGTTCTGTGAGCCAAGGCTCATTAAAAATGGACTAAAGCAAAGTGGCAAATTGTCCTGTGGTCAGACGAGTCCAAATTTGACATTCCTGTTGGAAATCATGGGTGTCGTGTCCTCCGGGCTAAGAGGAGAAAGACCACTGGTCCTGTTATCAGCGTTCAGTTGTCATTTGAACAATACTTTTTTACTGATCGGTTCCTAATTATCCAGTCACAATGAAGTTATGATGAGTAACTTGATCTGAAACAGCTGCAGACATCAGACAAGACAAGCATGACTCCTGTGCTTGACAGGAGGAGTAAGCACTTTTTTTCCTCATAAATATTAATTTATGTTGATTGTAACCTAATAAATTTGTATCAACATAATTCTAATAATTGAATGTGATGATATTTTAAGTTATTCTGAGTATATCTCAGAACAACTATCAATTCTAATTCTAATTTGGAGTCAGATACTTAACGAGGATACAACGAAATTTGGTATGCTAACTGTTTAATGGAGTCAGATTGATTGTAACCATTGCGTTTCTATGCCCCGTCTCCGGACGGCGAACATTATCCATTATATTGTGATTCGCACCAGCCAGGAGAATGCTCAAATTAAAGTTAATCAATATGAACACCTGAGTCCTTCACTTCGCTGCAATGTTCCATCGTTGGTATTGTTTGTTGAGGTCTTACACATGTGTTTGCGCTCAGCCCCAGTACTGCGTGCCACACTTTCTGGGGATTTAATGGATTCTGGGTTTCAACCATTCCTTCCATTCTCGTTTAGTTCCTTCATGTTGCTTTTTCTATATTACTAACTAATACAAACAGTTCGTTGTTTTTGCTAAATTACTAACCAAGACTAACATTGTACATAGTACTAACTTACTAACAAGCACTAGGGATTGTATAGCTGCACTCTACTAATTGACTAACGATCTCTCAGCATTCGCCCTGTTCTAGTCTCCACCTCTTGCCTTCACTCAATTTACTTTGCTGTGTTTCTTGCAGATTCTCTGCACCTGTCTAATCACTGTTCTGCCACTCACTCTGTGCACTTAGAAATCCCGAACCAGATCGGTTTGTTCTGTCTATAGGCTGTCTTGTGATCCCTGTCCACGATTTGGCTTTTGCCTTTTTCATGTGATTAGGCACTTCCTCATGTTCATTCCTTTGTAATTAGTTTGATCCAATTAACCTGTTCCCTGCATAGCATGTGACCTTCCTCTTGTCTATTTAAACAGTCTTTTCACTCTTAGCTCTAGTCAGAATGTTGATCAATACTTCTTTGTGCAGAGCGCCTCATATGCCATAGAATATTGTTTCTCTTCTACTGGATTGTCCAACCTTGATTCTTGCCCTTTTTTGTATCATTTTTGTCTTTCTGGATTTTGACCCATTTTTGTATGACCACGATTTCTGTGTTTGGATGCCCTGTGTATGACCCTTGGCTTTTTCCATCGACTACGACTTTTTGCCTACAGTTTTTGAATCTCTGCTCATCTGCCTTACTGGTTCTGACCCCTGCCTGTCTAGTTGACACTGTTTTTGGATTTCGTATTGTGGCTTGGCAATTCCTTTTTTTTTTTTTTTTTTTGCTTTGACTCGGACTCCAATAAAGGCATACGTTTTTTGGATTGCTGTCTCTCGCGAGTGGTTCCTGAACGGTACCTCACAATCAATTGCTCATATCAAGGCCTACAAATGCGCATGACAACACTTGATGCACCAGAGGTTGTTGAGTGAAATACGTCCGTTCCACTTGACTGGTGATTTTCAAGTTTGGACTATTTGTCTACTGTTCATGTAGGTGGGGCTTAAATTTTCTAGACTCAAGAGACCAGTTGAATGTGCCTAACATTTGAAACTAATTGCACTGGCCAGCCATAGGACAAACATAGGAAGCCTGCGAGCTAATACAAAATGCCAAATATTGGTCCTCTTATATTTCCAAATACTACTTCTGGCTAACACGCAGAATTACTGCAATTGATGTTATTTCTAATATGGGTACATAATTAATTCAATTCAATTTATTTTGTATAGCGCTTTTCACAGAGACTGTCACAAAGACGCTTTACAGTGAGAGTTTAAAGAAATAAAAAAGCAGTACCCAGCCTATTCCCCACTACAGCAAATGAGGCAAAAAACTCCCAGTAGGGAGAAAAATCCTCCAACAGTGGTGAGAAAAAACTCCCCAGTGGGAAGAAATCTCAGGAGGAACCTGGCCATAGTGGGGGAGCCCATCCTCCGCCGGTTAGCTAATTAAGAACAAAAAAGTAAAATGGAGTGAAACGACAGAAGAGTTCCATTTAAGTCCATCTAAACAGTGGCAACGGTAGCTTCAGAAAGTGGCAAGTCAAGGATGGTGCAGGACTGGACCAGGGCCAAACCGGATCGGATCAGGACAGCAGCAGCCAGCGCTCATGGTGAGGGACAGGGCTCATATGGTCCAGGACTCAGGGAAGTGGAGAGAAAGATCCTCGGAAAGAGACACAGAAGAAAGGGGTGTGAGGCACTGGATAACTACTGCATGATAATAAAAGTACCGTCCTCTGTCATGTGCCAAGTGAGAAGTTATAAGCAGACTGGTCAGGAAACAGTCAACACCCCTCCATCCACTTCCTGCAGCACAGAGGCCCAACACTTATTCCAGGCTGTTGGATCACTTTTCATTTTCTAAACAATAGTACCATATGGACCTCCCCGGTGACTAAGGCTGTAGCAAGCCCCACCGGTGCCGTGTAAGTGCAATCTCAGTGCCACCGGTTCCACATGGATTTAAGCAATTTTAACGACCAAAAGCTAGTATCCTTCATCCACTTATTGCAGCACAGAGGCCCTGAAATTCCATCCGACCAAGGCTGCGTAATTTTTCAATCAGATACCACCAACACCATGTGGACCTCCCCAGTGACTAAGGCTGTAGCAAGCCCCACTGGCACCGTTAATGCATGCTCAGTGCCACCGGTTCCGCATGGATTTGCTTAACAGTACACCAGTACCATATGGACCTTCCCAGTGACTAAGGCTGTAGCAAGCCCCACTGGCACCGTTAATGGATGCTCAGTGCCACCGGTTCCACATGGATTTACCTAACACTGGCTTCCAATATCGTGAACATATCATAAATCAAGGTTTTAGTCAGTCCCACCAGAGCCAACACATAACTAATCATAAACTAATCATAGGCTTGACTAAAAAGATAAGTTTTCAGCCTACTCTTGAAGATAGAGAGTGTGTCTGAAGCCCGAATTTGTCTTGGGAGATTGTTCCATAAAATTGGTGCTTTGTAAGAGAATGCTCTGCCTCCAAGTGTAATTCTAGATATATTTGGAATTTTCAAGTAGTCAGCACCTTGTGAACGAAGTAATCTTGGTGGGGAGTAAGGAATAAGAAGACTGCAAAGATATTCCGGGGCCAAGTCATTTAAAGCTTTGTAAGTTAGTGATAATATTTTGTACTCAATTCTAAATTTTACAGGCAGCCAATGAAGATTTTTGAGCACCGGGCTAATGTGATCATATTTCTTAGTCCTGGTCAGAACCCTAACTGCAGCATTCTGCACTAATTGAAGACGTTTCAGGGCTGAGCCAGTGCAACCTGACAGTAAGACATTGCAATAGTCCAGCCGAGAAGACACAAATGCGTGAACCAATTTTTCAGCATCTTGAAGAGACAACATTTTTCTAAGTTTAGATATGTTTCGAAGATGGAAAAAAGCCGCTCGGATGATATTGTTGATGTGAGCCTGGAAAGAGAGTTTTGAATCAAGAGTCACCCCAAGGTTTTTAACGACAGCTCTGGCAGAAACAGAGAGACCATCTAAGTTAAGAGAAAACTTAATAAATGAGTCCCTAAGAGATTTGGGACCCAGTACCAATATTTCAGTCTTATCTGGGTTTAGTGAAAGAAAATTTTGCGTCATCCAAGCTTTCACAGCTTTAAGACACATCTCTAATCTAGTAACCGGATCATTTTCACCCGGTTTAAAGGATATATAGAGCTGCGTGTCGTCTGCATAACAATCGTATTTAACATCAAGTCTACTTATGATATTTCCAAGCGGAAGCATGTATAGAGAAAAAAGCAAAGGGCCCAGAACAGATCCTTGAGGTATTCCAAAGTTAACCTTGGAATACTCTGAACACTTGTTATTTACCCGGACAAACTGAGATCTATCAGACAGATAAGACTTAAACCATGAAAGGGCAAGTCCAGAAATACCAACTAATTTTTCCAGCCTACGAAGAAGAATATGGTGGTTTACAGTGTCAAAGGCGGCACTTAAATAATTAGTGCTACTATTTACCACAGTTTCTATTATCAAACACCTAGCTAAGCACCACAATAAATGAGTGTCAGCTAGTTGTTTCACTAAATGGAATTTTCTGTAGAGTACCTTTTATTGCAAAAATGTTTAGTCTTGCTGGCCTTGCTGGCATCTCTCTCAATGGCCATATTAACAGTCTCCTCTGCGGTGCAAAACTGAAAAGCAGCATAAAAGGGAAGGGATCTGGGGGTCATACGCTCTCAAGTGAAAGCCGTTCTCTTTTCAACGTTACCAACTGCAGCTTCAAACGTGAAATAAACAAAGCAGTTTTCGGCCTTTGAGGATTATAACTTGGTGGACAGGGCCGTAGATAGTGTATCATTAGCTCGTCTGCCTCTGGTGCTCATTATAGGGAACAGACGATGGGTGTTTCTGACACGCCATTGGATGAGAAGTGAACAAACAATACAGCCCTACAATGGCAAAAGGCAGTAACTCCAATCCATAATGTATTGAGAAAAACTGCCTTTTGCCATTGTATTTCCATCCAGATGGGGGATTTCCTGCCCAACCGCTTGTGTGTTTCTCTCTGCATACAATAGATACAGGGCTTAACGTGCTGTCATAGGTGCAGCATAATCAGTAGTTCAAGAAATGCTCAATTGATGGATTTCAGCCAAAATTGGAGTTGGCCTCTTGCCATTGTAGGGCTGAATGTATACCAGAAAGTCTTGGTGCATGCGCCCTGTTTCATTTCATCATATTAACAAATCTTAAATTTTGATATCTGAATAATTGAATACTCTATAGCTAAAGTGCTGTGAAAATAAATCATATTGTGGCTAGCTCTTGCAGTTTTTAGTTGAAGAGCAACAGCAAAATTCTGATTTATACAGTAATGCCTATTATTTTGACAGCAAGCATGTAGGCTATAAATTATCTCTGGAATTTCATCCTTCCCTGACCGCCAGAGGCAGTACTTCAAGCATTGGATATCTCCGTTTCGCACACTTGTAGGCCGAATACCTATACCAGCAAAATCATTTGTGACCCTCACATTACCCCGGTTCAGCTATATCTTCTGATGTCATTGGAGGATCTGTAAGTTTAAAGAGTGTTGTGCATAACAGTACAGTGGCTACTTGATTGTTGCATTAGCTTGAAGATCTTCAGTTTGAATTTTATTTCAGCTGGAGGCTTGTGACGTAAAACGAGGTGTTCCAAATGTGGAAGTCGAGCTGAAAGCAATAGGGAAACAAGAAGTTGCCTAAGAATATTGTTTTCCATAAATTAATGAAAACAAATGTTTTTCACATCACAGGGGGAAAAGAAACAATGTAACAATCAGCCTGTAGGCACAATGCACCGAAACTAGACATTACTTGCTGCAAATTTTATTAGGCCATGACAAGGAAAGGTGTCAGAAAATAGGTAGCCTGGGTAGGTAGCCTGAGCTGCCGGATAGCTCACTCGGTGACTATCATGTCATGAGTTCAAGCCCCGGTTGCACCAACCGGCAGTGGTCGGCAGCTTTTTCAGAGTAGTGGACAATTGGCTATAGCGTTACAGGGTTTCAAATTGGGAAGGGCCTGCCGGGAAAGGGGAATAAATAAAAAGCTTTGTTCGTTGCTGAAGCGCCTCCTGTTGGCCAGACGGGCGCTCGTCAGGAAGATTCTAAGTCTGTTCATGTCCGGGTATCCTCCGCCCTTGTTCTGAACTTGCGAAGATTCAACCAATGAGTGTATAAGAAGCAGTGGCTGACAGGCACGTGCTTCCAAGGAGAGCCGTGAACTGTCTTCATTTTCCAGAGTTGGCAGCAAGGGGTCGCAAACGAGCAAGACTTGTACGTAGTTCACCTACTGGGCATTCCACATTCGGGTGGGGTTGGAGATGCCAAATTTATTAAAAAAAAAAAAAAGAAAGAAAATAGGTAGCCTACGTACATAATGACAACTCGCAACTTGAAAATGCGAATAAATATGTAACGGCAGATTATAATTTGAAATGACCAGCGCACAAAGAATGTATTTATATTAAAGATTCCATGGTCCAAATCTTATTTTTGGATGAACAAGCACTTTAATGTTGCTGACTGAGGGTCAGAAGCAGTGCTTTTGTTCAAACCCTGCTTTCCTTATGTTAGCTGCAGCTTTATCTTTTTCCTTTCCAGCTTGCAGCTGGCAGCAGTGCCCTCCCTCAAACTAACGCAGTGTTATTGGTGGCAACCTTTGCTGTTGTTATAACTGTTTTATCACCATAGGGTCACCAATCAGCAGCAGCATTTTTTTTTGCTCAAGCTAGCTCGAGTATATAGGCTTTTAAGTCTGTGTTACTTCTGTTTTATCGTCTGCAGTCGGCAGTAGTGTTCTTGCAAACGCTAACTGGTGCATACAAAACTATAGCAATTATGGGTAGCCGCAGTGCTCATGCTTCAAGCTAGTCTTTCCCCTGTTGTGGCGACAACAACTACTGCTGAAGGCAATGCTCTCGCTCCCACTGCCTGAACGCGTTGTTGTAATAGGCTGCCGTCGTGGTTAACTCCCACTGTTGCGGTGCCTGTACTGCGCCTCTTCTGCCTAACGATGGCCATGATCTCTGCCCCTCTTGCACTGCTCTGGAGCCCCTGAGGGAGGGCCTCTCAGTAGACCCCTCCATTACTTGTTATTTCAAGCACGATGGAAAGACGCGCATCAGCTGGTGGACTATAGCCAAAAACTGGTACCTCTGGGGAGAGGGGGATAAAAATTCAAATATCAAAGGAAGAAGTCCTGGAGCACACAGTTATATAAGGTGATTTATTAAGGTGCAGGTGACTAACATTTCAACACAAGGTCTTCTGAAGTTCCCAGTTGTTACTAGCTTAAGAGCCAATGTTTGAGCGATTAGGGCAAAATCAGGCACCTTGAATTGTTGACCCCACTGGATTTGGCTGATTTTTTGTTTTTGAGATGGGTATAGAACCCAAAACTCAAAGCCCAAACCGTTTATCTGTCAATCCCTTCTTTCCTGAGCTATAGCAACCCCTTTTCTTGGCCCTTTTTTGGCCAATTTAACAAAATTGCAAGTTCCCACTTCTCTAATGCTAGACTTCACTGGCGTCCCAGCTGAAAGTTTATTGAAAGTATGTCTATAGGAAGGGCAGATAACCAGGATGTAGTTATCCACCTGGGGTACCCTTGAAGTTTGTCAGGGAGGGGGCTCAAAATGCTCCAACCTTTTTTAGGAGCCAGGCAGTGATTCTTAGGAAATCCGACTTCCCATACATGAAAAATCACCAAACTTTGCACAAAGGTCCACTCCCATGCCAGATTGCCTCAGCAGCAAAGATAGGCCAATAGTCCTGATGGTGGCACTACAGCAAGCCTCTAAAATTCAAGATTTTGAAAATTCACAACAAATCAACAATATGTGCTAGTTTTGCTACTTTCACCAAAATGTAGCCCCAATACTTAAGAACCTTTGTCCACTTAAACCTAGTACAAACTATGAAGTCAATCACTGTTTTTTTTTTTTTCAAAAACTGTAAAACTTATAAAACTTTTCTTGCCCCACAATTTTTCTCATTTGTCACCAAATTTGCTGTACTGAATCTTCAGATTGTCCTCCATAAGACTACCACCCGGCGTTTCGATATTTGGAAAATTGAGCCTCCAGTGTATGAAAACATTTGACTGTAAACAGTACTGTAAACGTATACCAGCCAATTCTTGATAAATACATTTTAAATCTACCTGAAAAAAAATATTTTAGAGTCATGTTCGATGAAGTTTGCCATGTATCAAAATTTTTTTCTCAAAAACTGAATTTTTGAAACCATTTTGAATTCTGCTGTCATGGAACAATTGGAGTCAATGTAAGAATGGCATTTTCAAACATTAGATTTTGTCTTATGAAGCAAAACACTTATTGCTAAAAACAAATCACCAACATTTCTATGCTGTCAAGCTGCAATTTATGTATTACCAGTTTTTTGTCTTCATAACGGAGGTTTTGACATTTGACAAATTTTGAAATCTTCCTTGACAACTGCTGCCTGGCTGGTGACTCTGTGTCGATTAATGAAGCCACACACCTGTTCTCACTTCCAGCCAAATTAGCTCAAATAGGAGTTGGTTCTTGGTGTCAGAGGTGAGTTCAAGCTCCAGCTATGGCAGAATGGACATTGTAATGTTGATGTTCTTGTTATTTGCCTATTTAGGAACTTATTTTCTTCAATAAGCATTTCAATTTAAAAACTTTGAAAATTCCTACCAAACCAACCATATGAGCTACAGTTTTGCAACTTTCACCAAAGTGTAGCCCCAATAACTTAGAAACTTTTGTCAACTTAAACTCACTACAAACCTTCAGACCCAGCAACAAGAAATATTATTTTCTGATTGGCTGACAGCTCGCTAATTCAAGACAGCTATTTGGATGGACTAAGCAGAAAAACCTGTCTTGGCCTCTGAGGTTTCATCACTTCTCAAAGTGAGAAATGTCATGTGTGGTGTGTGAGCGTGTGTCTCATGTCATGTGTGGTGTGTGAGCGTGTGTCTCATGTCATGTGTGGTGTGTGAGCGTGTGTCTCATGTCATGTGTGGTGTGTGAGCGTGTGTCTCATGTCATGTGTGGTGTGTGAGCGTGTGTCTCATGTCATGTGTGGTGTGTGAGCGTGTGTCTCATGTCATGTGTGGTGTGTGAGCGTGTCTCATGTCATGTGTGGTGAGTGAGCGTGTGTCTCATGTCATGTGTGGTGTGTGAGCGCGTGTCTCATGTCATGTGTGGTGTGTGAGCGTGTGTCTCATGTCATGTGTGGTGTGTGAGCGTGTGTCTCATGTCATGTGCGGTGTGTGAGCGTGTGTCTCATGTCATGTGTGGTGTGTGAGCGTGTCTCATGTCATGTGTGGTGAGTGAGCGTGTGTCTCATGTCATGTGTGGTGTGTGAGCGTGTGTCTCATGTCATGTGTGGTGTGTGAGCGTGTCTCATGCCCAATGCACGAGACTAGAGAGCCCTTTTGTTGCTGCAGCACGTCTGCAGCAAGCATATTCCTGTCATGTTGATGTCAAAGAGAGGGATATCCTCAACTGAAAATATTCATGCCTAAAATAATTGATCCATTATGAAAATAGTTATGTATTAACTATTATGTATTTAAATAACTGATTTATTGACAAATCGTCACTGCTTTATTTCTTATTTTAGTCCTAAAATGTGCTAGAAGTTTGAAATGCATATAACTCTTAAAAATTACTTGCTAATTAGCTCAGTCAGACGAAAGATACTAGGCTATTTGGTGTCGAAGATTATTAGTTCAAACGACAACCAATGCAAAATGTACGATCTAATGCCACCCATTTTTTGTGATCCTCCATTTTTTGCCTCTCATTGCTCAGAATTCCCTAAATTTGCCTGGCCCTGATATTGCTGCAAAGCAGCTTTAATTTTCTTGAAGTTTGTCATGGTTTGTTTTCTCCAAACTTCAAAGGTATCCCAGCTGCCTTTTTGTAGGAATCTTTTAGTTGGAAGGACCTTAATTCAAATATACCATTACTTTTGTGGGACATCCTTGGAGTTTGGAGAAAAAAGGACCAAAAAGGGGTCATTTTGGGACCCTATTTCTCAAAGCTTTATAGAGGTAGCCAAATGCTGCTTATTACACATGAAAGCCATAGACCTATATATTATAATACAGTAAAAGAAGAAATCAGCTGGGATCTTGTCTCATTTGCCACTGCCTCTTTTGTTGGGACTGCTCCAGATTTGAAGCTGTCAAAAAAAAAACAAAGGGAAGCACAAGGAGGTGTATGAAGTTAACCAGGAGGAGGTGGCATTCCTGCTCGCTCTCGTGCAGTGATGGACAAGAGGACTTCTGATATATGGCAGAACAATTTCTTTGCAGTCATTTGTCACTGTCATGATATAAGCTTACTGTTATTCTTCTCTCATATCTGTACATCATGAGCCTGGCCATGAAAAGGCCGCAAATACCTTGTATCAAGAACATATGTGCATGTTTTTTAAGGATTAGTGCTGCCACCTACATGCTATTTTTAGATTTTTGGTTTTGTTAATTATAAGCTAATGAGATAAGATCCCAGCTGTTTTGTTGCTTATTTGTAATAAATAGGTCTTTGACTTTCATGAGTAATTATCAGCATTGGCTACCTCTTGGAAGTTTAGAGAAAAAAGGTCCCAAAGTGAACCTTTTTTTTGGTCCGAGACCCTTTTTTCTCAGAACTTCAAGGTTGGCCCCCAAAAGTAAGAGTAGATTTGAATTAAGGTCCTTCCAACTAAAAGATTCCTGCAAAAAGGCAACAGGGATATCTAGAAAAAAAAATGGTTTTGAGCATTTTGAACGCCCCCTATTGTCAAAATTCTACATTAATAACTACATTCTGGTAATTACCCCCCTCCCCCATAGACCCACTTTCAATGGACTTTGAGCTGGGACACCATTGAAGTTCAGAATAAGAGGGGTGGGAACTTGAAATTTTGTTAAGTCGGCTAATAAGGGCAAAAAAAAGGGGTCGCTGTAGCTCGGGCCAGAAGGGGTCCATAGAGGAACGGTTCTGGATTTGAAGTTTGGGTACCATACCTATCTCAGAAATAAAATATCAGCCAAACCCAGCGGGGTCAACAATTCTGACTGTCTGAACTTCTCAAAAATTGGCTCTCAAGGTTCAAATGCAGGATTTGTCACTGTAAGGGGTTGTGTTTGTGCCAATGGCATGGGTAAATTTAAACATCTCTGCTAGTACCATTGATGTTGAAAAAGCACCATTGATGCTGATGGACATTCTAGAGCAACATATGCTGTCTTCTTGTGACATCTTTTCTGGGCTACCCATGCTTTTTTCAGCAAGACAACAGTAAGCAACATTCTCCTCATTGCAATATGTAAAAAAATGGGAATTGAATGGGGGGAAAAAATCCTTAAAAACTGGAACAGGCATCCTTAGTTTCCCAAGTCATTACTTGGAGGGTTTTTGAACGCAAAGGTGATGTAACACACAACACAGAGGTAAAGACATCCGTGTCCCTGGAATGGGCTGAACAAATATTTATTTCCAAAAAAAAGAAACTAAGTACAGAGGGAAAATCATTAAAGTATCTTTGATTTAAAAATCAATATTTTCTTGTGTTATTTGCATTTCTGATATCATCCCAACCTCTTCAGAAAAGTGGAAATGTGGTCTTAAGTGTGTACTTTTTACACCTCCTTTGGTTGACTTAGTACATGGCACCCCAATTTCATGGAAGTCTAATGGCTTGACTTTATATAGGTTTAAATTGACTGTATGGCATTTAGTTGCCTTTTTGGCATTATCTGAACCAATGACTTTGAGGCCATATTGAGGCTGAGCTATAAGGGGAAAAAAAAACAATGGAAAGCACATTCTATTTGAGATTTCTTGAAAAAGATCTCTGGAATTGTTGAAAAGAAAAAAAAAAACCCAAACACTTGTCCAACTCATCAGAAACTCTTCCATTACTGAAGAGACAAAACTATTGGTGATGTCCATTGGCGACAGACCTCTAACAGTCGTATGCAACAAGGCATGGCCCGATAAAAATGTCTGTAATTTCCCCATGGTGTAACCAAAATGTGTAAAATATATCCCTTTTACAATATGCCCTTTAAAAAAGTCGAGAATATGCACTTTATCTTTGCATGAATTGGGTGGTTGGTTTTGTGGAATTTAGAGCCAAAGTGAAATAAAAAGAAGTCTTTAACCCAAACACTATGGCACTCATATGGAAATCAAATAGAATTCATATTTACTGTTAAGCACAATGCTCATCTTGTGAATTATTCAGTCTTCATGCTTTCGGATGGGTGGCGGGTGAGCCATATGTGGTTACAATGGACAGATTACCAACCTTGACTGACAAATGAAATGAAAAATGTATGTGCTATCCAGTTGTTTTAGATTTCTAGATTTTAGATTTAGAATTATAAACCTGTAAAAATGAATGAGCCGCATATTCAAGTGAGCATTCGGGAGTGAACTTTCGTTTTGGCTGAGTGGGTGGTGGCCTTCACTGCAAAAATTGCAGTGAAGGCCACCACCCACTCAGCCGAAACGAAAGTTCACTCCCGAATGCTCACTTGAATATGCGGCTCATTCATTTTTACAGGTTTATAATTAATGCTTAATTTAATGTAAACCAAAATGCCCTCTGCAGATGGAAAGCTTTGATGTTGGCACACAGGAAGAAATAAAACATTTATGGATTATAATGAAATATTGATTCTTCCTTAGTCATGCTGCGAATTTCCTTTGGGTTGCACAAGATGAGCACTCTTGAAATGCTGTAATCAGAAAATTAATTAAACTCGAATTAAACAAAAATCCAGTTTGTTTTCACATTATTAAATGTGTGCATTTTCTCTGTTAGGGTATATTAAATTAGGCTATAGCTTAATTCCTTTATTGTTGTTTTTATTAGACTGTGGCAATGGTGAGTGTTCAACATCTATTTTACAGTTGAGAAGCTGATCCTCAGTATTCAAGGTAAATATGCTTCAGTCCTTCATCACAGAGGTTTGTCATTGTTTACCAATTTACTCTTGCGGATATTTTTGCTTCTCAAACGCATAGTATCTGTATACTTTTTAATTTCTGATCGACTGATTTTGAATTTTCTGTCGTATGCTATGGTGAATTTAGTGGCATTGACACCTTTCTCATGTTGAGATAAGAGCAGATGTTATTGCCAAACCTAGAATCAACCTTTCACCATTCCTTAGATTCTTGTGCTTGAACTCATCATGTGACCACAGCTGTCCTGGAAACAGCTAAGAGGCCAATTTCCTCGAGCTTATGATGGCCACATTCGATGTGACTATGAATGAAAAAGCTGTGATTTTTACTGAATTCTCTTACTACGAGCAGAAGCACTGTTTTATTTAAACTGTTTGAAGATTTTCAATCATGGGGAGAAAAAAAGAGAGAAAAAAACCCCTTCAACTCCACCATGTACAGTGACCTCCACGGTAAAGCACATTTCAGAGAAGTTTGTCTTTGAGGACTACCCCCAGAAAAAAAGAACAAAAAAAAAAAACCTGTGAAAAACAGTGAAACTGCCCAAAATAAGGTTGATCTACAGATTTCATTGATCATTCCCCATAACCGAATATGAATATGAAAATGAGTAGTATGTTAAAAAAAATAACACTTATGGCTGCAGGACCTGACAAATCCGCATGCCCAATTGCTCAGGGCAACCAAAACTCGCAGTCAAGCAAGTAAATTTTATGGACAGTTACCCCATCTGGCAACAAAAGTACATAATTTTTTTATAAAAATATAATTTCATTCATGACGCACACGGTGCTCAAACCTACCTCTAATGAAGGATTGTCCATTTAAAATCTTCACATTGAAACAAAAGCAAAACATGCATTGATGATACTTTGTACTTCATCCTTCTCATGTGAGACGCACGCCGTTATTGCTTTGCCTACTCGCCCGTCCGCTACAAACTCACCTTATTATGAGGCTAGCAACCACAGTTCACTGAACACAATTTCAAGTCGCCGTATTGAATCTAAGCTCAAAGCGGTCAACATCTCATTATAACTGAGATATTTTTTCCTTTAACTATGCCAAAATTGTGTGAAGTTGAGGGGTGCACAAACTATAACCTGATAACAGATTGCATAATATCTTTTTAATTATTTCCAAGCAAAGATTCATGATTGCTACAGAAAGTGGATTTTTCCACTATGTTCAATATTAAAAGATTACTGTTCATTAAAGCAAGATAGTGGCCTTTGGCAATCAGGTATACTCGTAGACATGGTTGGGATCAGGATGAGGACAACGAGCATGTAAGTTCGCTTCTCTCAGGTGGTTCATCACCTGAACCAGCTCATCATAACTCCTTCAGCTTTGTCCGATTCGCTCGACATTTTCTCTCAGGTTGGGGCCTGCACTTGACCTGTCCAATGGTCGTGAGTGTACAGCTGCACCCATCAGGATCTCACCACAACCCCAACGTGCGCAAGGGGGCGAGGGCCCGTTCAACGCTGCTTGCAGCTTTAATTTATTTTATTTTATTTTTTTTGGAAATAATCGCAGTTGCCTTCTACAAATAATCCCTGGGGTTTTTGTTATCCTTACTTTTCGTTAACATATTTTCACATTGCCTTTGTATTTATCATTTTACTTATTTTTGTTTTTTAATAAATATGCTCCAGTGGAGTCAAACTGTTAATTTTCATTGTATGTATTATCTTTCAATGGGAAATTGTACAGGCAACAAAACTGGCAGAAATATTTTTTATTGTAAAAATTAAAAAATGTTGTATTTAGATGGAATGGATGCCCGTAGTGATATATAAGTGAAATTTTATGGGTTTTACAGCTTGGTATCTGAGAAATCTGAAATGGAACACAAGGTACCTAAATTGCCAAAATGGAGAAGCCACCTAGACACTCCTCTCTCATTTTGCACTGATTGACCTGATCAGAATAAACTTTGGCACAGATAATAATGACATTCTGTCCTGTAATTTTTTAGAGTTTTCAGGCTGCAACTTAACAATTCGAAGTTAGGTGCAATAAGGGATCTTTCATTTATACTGTATTCCATCTCCATTTACTTTGACTCAGTGACATATATAGTGATTTTTACACCAAGACTGAAACCCCAAATGGTTTTACCTTTATTACTATACAAAGATTATTCAAATGGACCAAGCAGTCGGAGAGATATACTCATTTCATTTAGGGCTTGCCATTTTCAAAAAAGAGGCTCAGGGCTTAATGCATTCAGTCAGCATTATAAACATAACATTGATATTTCAAAGAAAAAAAAGGAAAAAACATTTTTTTATTTCTTTTTGGGCAAGTGACTTGAATTCATGTAACCATTTTTTTCACCCACTTGCCCAAAAGGACAAGTGGGAAAAAATCACTTATGTAGCACCCTGGGCTGGAATCCTGGAGTTGGGCATGTCATGTGACCCTATGCAGTGAGTGGGCAAAGTACAAATTCAAACATGAGATCCAATCCCCTTAAACAGTGTTATTCCATAAGTAGCACATACAATGCAAGACAATAATTTACAGCTCAAAGGCTGTTTCTCCAGGTGTGTCCTCAGATGACTCCTAGGTGTTATACTCTTCTCCCTCCCACTGATGAGATCCACAGCTGTCCCTATTACACTGAACAAAAATATAAACGCTCCATGTCAAATTAGAGTTTTTATTAACATTAGCGTTATGCAATATATGAAGCGAATCAAAATTCATTTTTGTTAATGACTAATCTTCAGATCACCGTCCATTACACCTTGATATTGACACCTGCAAAGGAGTGACAATCCTTTGAACACGTTGGGGGTCAGGTTGAAGAAATTGAATGTTCAATATCTTGTGTGACCACCATTTGCGTCTCTCAGAGCAACACATCTCCTTCGCATGGAGTTGATCAGGTTGTCTATCGTGGCCTGTGGAATGTCATTCCTTTCTTCCCGGAGGGCCACACAGAACTGGCGCACATTATCCGGAACTGGAACACAGTCACGGACATGTCGACCCAGAACATCCCAAAGATGCTCTATGGGCGATATGTCTGGCGAATACTCAGGCCAGTCCAGAATTGGAATGTGCTCTGCTTCAAGAAACTGCATGCAGACCGCTTTGGTGGACATCCCTGCATCCAGCATGCCAATGGCACGTTCCCACATGACCGGAGACATCTGAGGCATGATGACTTTTGACAAAATTTGACATTTTGGGGTGGCCTTTTATTGTCCCCAGTATAAGGGTTGTCTGAGTACTGATTCTGTCTGATCACCGTCTGGAAATGCCACACCCATGTACTGAGTGAAATCACTGCATCACTGAGCAAATGCTCACTAACAGAGAGATGGATTGAAGAAAATGGTACACAAATCAAGAGAAATATCCCTATTGAACAAGTAAGAGTCAGCAAATGCTCACTTTGAGTTGTTAACTCCATGTGGCATCAATATTTGACATGGGGTGTTTATTTTGTTCAATGTAGCTTCAAAACCAAATACAGAAAAAAAAAATTTAAATGTTGCCTTTGACGGCTTAGAGCGTCACATACATTGCATCACTTTCATACAAATGCAAGCAGCATAAGGGCTAAGACCCGGAGTACCAGTCAATGTTCGATTTAAAAACCAAAACACTGTGACCTGTTTTTGCCTGCCCTCTGCTCTTAATAATTAATGAGGTATTAATTTTGAGGAGGAGTATGAAAAATGCACAGAAGTCATGGTAATTAAGACAAGATAACAGTTTAATTCTTGATCATTTATTGAGACAAAAAAAAAAAAATCAATCATTACAAAAGGGGAAATATACAGACATACACAGGAGGAGAAAAAAAAAACTGATAAACACAAAATGGCTTCCTGTTCTACACCCAAAAAACAGGTAAACATTGGATTCCACCCACCACAACCACCTTTGTCAACAGAGTTAGGTTAGGGTTAGGGGGTCAAAATTGGGATTTTAATAATCTGTCATCGGTGAGGCGATCCATCAAATTTCTGATAATCTCTTGTCACGAGTCATCATTTAATCAGAAATCAGTTTCAGACACCATGGTTTCGGTGGATTGAATCTAATGCAGACCCAAAAAACAGGGGTAACCGGCCCTGTTCCTGGCAATCTGCCCCCCAGAATGCTTTCACTAGTATGTTAATCTGGTGCACCTGATTCAAATAATTAGCAGCTAAACCGGACTTCTTGCTTTTGTCCAGGCTTTGACTGAAAACCCACAGAGCCCAGTAGATCAAGGAACACAGATGGTGACCATATATCTATAATATTAGACTTTTCAAAAGGAGAATACCACATTAGACTAATAAGACTGCACTCTTGCAATACAAGCAAGACTGATCTGAAGTGCAAAATTCAAGCCAGAATATTAAAAGCCAAGATACCTGCTTTCTCGAACAGTGTTTTTCGGTGAGAAGAGGTTGCATAGGATTTAGCTTAAAGTGAATTTTCACACTGAGTAGAGGAAAACCCAATACTTGGCCATCAGGTGCGCATCCAGCAGAATAGTTGCCACAGTGCAGTTGCCACAGTGCAGTTCTCCTCAGAAACATTTCACTTGGCATACCATAGCTACGAAATAAATGAAATGCCATCTGTGGAATTTACAAATGTTTTGAGTTAATGGAGATGGGTGTTGTCATGCACTAAATAAAGTTAAAGGGGAACTCGGGGCCAAATCATTATGCTGTTTTATACAAACAAAATTCGTCAATAAATATTGTAAAATACAAAAATGTGGAATTTTTGTTTTCAAAGTTGAGATAAATGGTTTTATTCCCCCTAATTAGTTGTCGTCCGCTTCAACGGTTGCGTGATAATGATGCAACATCGCCCGAGAATGACGTACCGTCGCCCTCTGCCCAGAGGTATACACTGTTATTGTGTTGGATAGTGTGATTGTCCCAGTCCATTATTTTATGACAAAAGATCATCCAATATGGCCCATTGGCTAGTTGCACAAGATGGTGTTAAGTACTTTCTGAAATACTAAGGGATTCTTCAACATTAACGGTTTGTCTATATCAGATGCTGAGCAGATGACAGGTATATCATCCCGGATATGTGATTTTAGCTATCGTCAATATTCCCAGGATTTGGCTTAATTGTTTCGGTTTTATAGTGAATTTACTTCAACATTTTCTGATGCAACTACCTAGCTAGTTCTGCTACATTGTTATGGTTTTCTTCAATGTATTCAGCTAACCATAGCTACAGAATTTATTGTCCCGAGGGGGCAACTGACGCCGAGTGGGAAGGTAAACAAAGTATCGACAATATTAAAATGTGTTGATCGAATGTTAGATTTATGAAAAGGCATTTCGACGTAATGGAGTATTTACACATTAATTACCAGATATTTTCACATTTGTCTGTTGCTTAAATCCAGTTCATCACTCAGTGAGAACAGCTGGAAATGTGATGCTAGTTAAAAACCCTCTCGGTTCTCGTTGGAGCAGCTGATGTCTCATTAAGAATGCCAACGAACAAACATCAGTCACGGGTAATTAGACAAATCTTGCAAACATCCTTTGTGGCTAATTAAGCCAAATCCTGGGAATATTGGCGATATCTAGAATCACATATCCGGGATGATATACCCGTCATCTGCTCAGCATCTGATACAGACTGATAAGTGACATAAGCAAACCGTTAATGTTGAGGCAACCCAGCGCATTTCAGAAAGTACTTGACAGAAGTTGACACCATCTCGTGCAAATAGCCAATGGGCCATATTGAACGTCAAAATAATGAACTGGGACGATCATAATATCCAGCACTATAAAAGCGCATGTCTCTGGGCGAAGGGCGACGGTTCGTCATTCTCTGGCAACTAATTAGGGGGAATAAAACCTCATTTATCTTGTCTTTAAAAACAAAAATTCCACATTTTTATATTTTACAATATTTATTTACCAATTCTGTTTGTATGAAACAGCACTACAATTTAGCCCCGAGTTCCCCTTTAAAAGGGCAAAACAGTGCCACAAAGATTTAAAATGCCAACTCCACCTTTGTGAACATATACTAACAAACATACTAGAGTTCCACTTGTTCCCACACAACTCACAAAGAAAAAAGAAAAAATTGAAGTTGCACTTCTCGCCCACCTCTTCTCAACCTACATTCACATTAGATATTCATCATTAGGAGGATGCAGCTGCTTTGGAAGAATCCACTCTGGTCTTTTCAAGTTACGAGTACACAAAAGGAACTGAACATTTCTTGGTCTCAACAGAAAAAACATCATGCACATAAGTCAATTGTGAGGTATAAAACTGCAAATGCAGTACAGAGCACAGTTATTCCTAAGAGGTATGGGCCAACTGGCTACCACTAAAATTTTATTCTTAAAAGCCTAAACCGACCGTTACCAAAGGCAACCCATAATGGCTAAATACGCACAACCAGTAACTCCCCATTAAGCCCATTATGTGTAGTTTCATGGCTTAAAGCAAAGGCATACTCCTGTCATACTTCAAGCAAACAATATATATTGTTTAATGTTGTTACCGTGGGGGGAAGAATATGAACAAACTCAATTAAGACATCAGATGGACCCCCATAACAATTTTGTTCAGCAAGACGCTGAATGACAAAAAAGTTTACAAACAATAAATGAACTCAGGGACTGTGAGCAGGGATATCACATTTATGAGCAAGTGAAAACATCCACTCCCATGTACTTGACATAGTTCAGTCCAGACTTGAAATCTAGTCTTTCAGACCACTTAAGTTTAGTGCAACTGCAAACAGGCTCCATCAAGTTTATAGAGGAAATGTAGTCAACACCAACAATGAAGGTTACCTCCAGAAAATATTATTTTTTAAGTTTGAAACATCTATAATGTTTCTAAGAAGCAGTAATCCTAATCCTAGTGTAAAAAGGTACATAGAGCTACCCTTAGTCATATTTGTGCAACAGGCTTGTGGGTTTCCAGAGAATTTCTGACCACTACATCCAAAGCAGATATGGAAAACCTGGAGTATACTCCATGGCTTTAGGGTAAATCCTACCGGAAGTATGATCCATGAGGTAGTACAATAGAAGTAATAAGTGTGTGTGTATATTTTATATATATTATTAATTGCTTATTTCTGTATTGCCTTGGTATTGGCCTGAGGGTCGCCATATTGGTAATACGGCCATTTTTACTACATGCAGGCAATTACATACATAACCAGTTAATAAATATCCATATTTTATTTTTTGATTCTTCCCTTTTTCCCCCACCCAGAACACAGCCCAACTGTTTAGCCCACTGCAAGGGGACCTGCTGCCATTGACACAGGAGGAAGATGCCATGGCACGACTATCCATCGTGTCTTTGCACTATGCAGTTGCACCATCAATTACACAAGGCCTCTGGCGGAGGATCACATACCTAGCGTTTCAGTACATTTATTTAGTTTAGTACAGATGCATGCATCTGGCGGACAAAAGGTGGTCACTCACAGAGCAATGAACTAAAAAAAACCTAACCAGCTTAACCCATATCCCCAAAAAGGCAATGCCAATAGTCACCTCGCCCATACGGCGGGCCTTAAGCCATAGCCAGTAATGGCGTGGCTGGCATGTGAATGCTCGGCCACAGGGCTCACAGATTAAAGTCTAATCTGAGAGCCATCTGGCACTTTAAAAAAAAAAGGAAAAAAGTATAATCTGAAAAATGTCTCAAATCCATATTTACACCAAAAGCAATTTGCCAAGCTGTGCAGCAGGAGTGCACTAATGGCACCCAAAATGTAAGCGTGAATTTTAGAAAGTGGGCATTCAATTCTTGTGGCTGTCATTTTCAAAGAATATTAAGAGACCTCGCAAAAAGTAACCTCAATGTGCAGGGCAAGATCAAGCAAATCAAACTAGGTATAATGAAACAAGACAAGTATTAGCCAAATGCTGCCATGAAATGACATTCCATCACCGTAATTAGGGAGCAGAATTTTGCACCAGTGACCTAGTTTTAAAGTTGATTCATTGGCTGACAATGTCTTTTATAGAGTTAGGAAGGGGACTATTACTAAGGGCACTGAGCAAATAACTGGGGGTACATATCTTGTTAAAGTCTGACTATTGAGTGGACCATCTCAGCCATGACATTTCAGTTAATTATCAAGCTAGGTGAAAAGGTTTTCAGTTTGTTCACTAGCTATGCAGGCTTGAGAATAACTTCAGCAACCTGGCCACCAAACCTGCCATAACTGAATCAATTAAAGAGAATGATAGACTGCTGCTCTAGTAAGCCATGGAATATGAAAAAAACATAATTCAAAATGGTCTACTCCACAAGGCTACTGATGATCTTCCTGCATTTCTTTGAGGTTCTGAACATCATACCTTTTAGAAATTCCAAAAAAGGACAAATTCTACATTGTGAAAAAGAGTTGTTAATTACCTTTTTTTTTGGCTGGCCAAGGAAAAATGACAAAGAACTTTTATTCTTTTACATGAAATTATTGTATCTGCACTTCTGTCATGGATCCCAACACAATCGCCCCTGGTCACACCCTCCATCGGAATGAACATATTTTCAACTTGAGCGCCTGGGGAAAACTGTTTTTGGCATAAATCCACATTCAATCTTCACGAGGTTTAAACTGATGTAAACAAATTAAAATTGTTTTCATTTTAGCTTCAGCTAACTCTCACAGCAACAAAATTTTATATCCCAAAAAAAAAAAAAAATAAAAAATCACCTGAGCAAGGATCAGTGAAGTTTAACACCAAGCCTCTAACATTATTCCAAAATGGGCCTTTTCACATTTTTTCAAATGATTTGTTCAGCATTTCATTCCTGCAAGACACTTCAAATCACATTACTTTTCCCACTGACCCAAGAGAAAAAGCAAAGATTTCCAACTGCTCCTACCTGAGGTATCGTTACAGATTTTAAAAAATGACAGTGCGGTAGTAATGTTAAGTAGTGCAATATAACTGGGAGATACTACATCCATCACTTGACTGGAATGAATCTAAAGAATATACCAGCTCAATTCATAGTGCAAACCACTGAGTTATAAGCAGTGATGTAGAACACATATGTTTCAGCATGGTGTTAATACATTTTCAAGGTGTAAAATATTTGACTACTGGGCAAAATTAACAAATGGGTTTTGCCACAGAAAAAATGTTTTTGAATCATATCATTTAAAAATTTCCTCAAGGTAGGACTTACTTATGTCATGAGTTAGTTCTGAGTGATACCAGTAGCAGTAAAATGCAGATGAATAATGGAAGCAGCTCAAAGAGCTGATGTACATCACGAAACGTCAACATAAATTTTTACGTCACTAAATAAATGAAAACAACCAAAAACACAGAGAAACCGACTCCATTCAGTGATAGGACTGCTCCAATAGTTAAACTGTGTCATGCAGTACAATCAAATCGTGTCCTCTTGATACCATGATAGTCTTGACAACTTGCACCAAAGTGCAACATCAAGAGCTCCACTGGCGAAACCCCATTTAGAAACATTGTGGAATTTAAATTCAGACTAGTATTAGTTTTCTTCAAAAAACCAACCCCATTATTACCAAGTACAATATCCATCCATCCATCATCGAACCTTCCATTCAGTCCTGGTCAGGTACACGGAACGGCTTAAGCCAATCCAAACATTTAGTGAGAGGCATGGACACACCCTAGGATCTGTTTCCAAAAGCATAGATGCCAACTACTTTAGAAACTTGCATAGTTCGACCATATGTAGTCCCTGTTTCTAGTTATGGGACTAAGCATCTGTGCTTTTGGGAAACAAACCTCGGTATAGCCCACCAATCCAGCAAAGGGACAGTAACAATGCACACTTAATGTAACTTTTGCAGGAGACTTTCACTCATCAATAAAATATGAGGTCGTTTCTCAGCTTTATTTTATCACGGCACCCTTTGACAAAATACATTTTAAAAATGTTGGTGGGGTGCGCCGTCATGTATTTCAGAGTCAGCATGTGAGTCAACAAATTGTGACTGAATCCAAAAATCCCAAGATTACCTGCATTTTCCATTGTTGCGTCTTACTTTGCATGAATGTGCTCCATTTTGCAGACACATACTTGTAAGCAGGATATTGAACTTGCTCAACTAATATTTATGTTCCAATTGAGTGGATTTCTTTATGCTTATTTACAGTATCTGTGGGTAAAGCCAGTGAATGAATGGAAATAATTAAATTAGTAAATGGGGTATAACTGATCAAGATGAACTTTCTCTCTTCATACTGCATCTAAAAGACTCATCATTCATAATCACTTGTGCTTAAACACTGCAGCAGCCAAGAATGAACACGCATTTTTCAAAAATTAAAAAGTAGGCCAAGAATTAAACAAGAACCATGTTAGCTGGATGCCAGAATGACACAGTCAATCGCCTTCAACTAAAAAGGCACCAAAGCAGGAGAGAAAACTTGCACATGCTCAGTTTTCAGCACAAATGACCCCATCTTTCGTTCCCAAATCACAACAGGGTAATGGCACATTGTGTACTGACTGGTTCACATTCACAAATTTCCATCTGCAAGAGAGATTGAGATGGATCACCTAGGGCAGCAGCAGACTTTAATTCTAAGGCCCTTGAGAGCACCATTAATGAGCTTCGGCGATTGCTTTGGTGACCATTAGATAACAAGAATAATTTATTCCTTTGACACAAGCACAGTTTTAAACAGATGGAAAATGAGAGGACTGATAAACTCATCGACAACAAAACTGCACTTGAGCTGGTGAACACTAGGAGAATGATTCAATGCACTGTGTGACCATGCAAGCTTGCTCTTTGAAAGTCAGTGATGAGCATGGTTAGGCAGGCTCAAACCAAAAGCCAGTCCCACCCATAAGAGCAACGAATTAGCTCCAAAATATGGTGTTCACTGCAATGGCAAATCACACAAAAAAATCTCAATGGTCATTGTATTCACAGAAATTATTCCATATTCATATATAGGTTATCCATCCCTATATTCCCGCATAGAAATCTGTTCTAATCCCATGTAAACTAATCTCAAAGAGTAGTTTTAATAAGGTAGACTTGGAAAAAAAAAAAAATCATGAAATTAAAACTTGAAAATATAAACCTGACTTTCTGTGCAAATGCGCTGAATAGGATTCCCCATTTCCAGTGCCCTAAGTACACGCAAATGACCCATTTGATTCCTTTTCTTCACATTTAATGACAGGTGTTTCACAGTTCAGAAGATCAGAGCCCATTTTTCCATGTCCAAAAGAATAGGTCCTCCGGCATCAGTTATTACCATATCTGTGGAAAGACAAAAGACACTCGTAAGAGAACATTACCGTTGAAGCAAAAGATAATAATAATAATCATCTTTATCGTCCACAGTGTGGAAATTTGCCTTTGGCTTTACGAACAGTTAAAAGACAATAAATCACAGTAAAACACGGTAATAAATAAATAAATTACAATACATACAATAGTATTGAACATGGTTCCCCACCAAACAGCAATCATGAATTCAGCAGAGTTATTGCTTTTGGCATAAATGTTAACTCCTATGGGTGGGTTTTTCTTAATACTCCTTTCCAGCTAAAGCTGCTGTCGTTGCAAGTTGGAGAACTAATGACAAATTTGCTTACAACACCAGGAGAAAAATGCACAAATTTAGCGACAAATAATGACAGCAGGAGACAACAAAACCAGCCACATTCCCAAGTTTTGGGAATACGATTCCCTACCACTCCCATCGCATACCTCAGACCCAGTACCCGATTATCGAAGAAATGGGGGCTCATCTTCACATGAAGATGGAAAAAAAAATGGAAAAAAATTATCTTTATTGTTGGTCTACTCTCATAATTATTCATTTGGTTAAATTGAGGCAGGGTCATTCCATATGAACTCAACCAAAGGTCTTCCAGTAACTAACATGAAATTGGCTCAGAAAATTTGTGGAAGTGCATCTACATGCATAATGGACCTGCGCAAAACTTTTGTCTAAAACTCCCAAGGGTTTTATTCTATCGGATAAAAGACAGATAAATTGCGGTTTTAATACGGCATATTGTACCACAAATGAATTAGAAATGGCACCCAAGCTTTGCCTCAAACCAGAAAAACCATTTTCTTTAGCGTCGGTCAGGCCTCTTGATTAAATTCCACCATTGCGCTGACATCTCAAAAACCTCAACGAAAAATCCATGTCATCACTCTGTAGTATTCGCTTATTCGCAGCAAACAGCCCAATTACTGAAGTCCAACAATGACAGTTGGAAAGATGCATGTGTGAAAATATTGTCCATGAAAGAGTGATCTGCTACTCGTAATCTGTTACCCCGTAATATAGCTACTGTGACAGATGCCTCATCACCAAAGCCAGCCTGATTAGCCTAATCCGTGACAGAAATTCAGAACCAACCAACCAAATAAAACTTTGCATATTAGCAGAACATGATTTCATAAAACCTCACCTCACAGAAAATTAACTGGGCATACCCAAGGCATGTCTAGCACAATTTAATTGGTTATTAGGCAATAGTGCAAAAAACCGGTTAGTGGCCAAGTAAAAGACATTTTTATGATAGAGAACCATTTATGTTCACTCAGCATAGCGATTCATAATTTGCGATTTGAGGCGTTGCGTATTACCTAGTTTTACCCCATTTATTTTGCTAGAAATTTATTTGATTTGTTATTTGGTTATTGATAATATCAACTTACATTTTTGACTGTAAACATCCCTTGACAGATTACTTGGTAATCTGGTCTCATTTGATGTGTAAAAAGTGAGGTGTCTGTTGGAATGGCCTGTAATGTCAGCTGTTTTATTTCAACATAAATGAAAGATTACAAATTAAACCATCTATATATTAATACTGAGTTGGCCATTTGCGTAATTTCACACCTCTTCCGAAACCACCTTAAATAATGAGTCTGTTTTCAGCATATACTGGCTTTTCTGTGTGAATGAAAAATGAAGAGATAGATACATTTTGACAAGGGATTCTGAAAGCCTGCACCCAAATTACCCTTTATAGCAATTTTCAGGCCATACCTGAGTTGTTCCAAATAAGGGTGTAACGATTCATCTAGAATATCGATGTGTCGCTTTATATTCCTACGATCTGCTACATCGATCTGTGCTCGGCAAGTTGGCCTTCTGGACGACTTATATCGATCTAACATCATTTTAAAAGGTAATCAATCGATTGTATCGATACTAGGAAATAAGACATTGGATTTGAGTCAAACAAGTCATTTTGCGTACAAGCTCCAGTGTAACTTACTTCTCATACGTGACAGCCGATCAGCCAATCGCTCAAGTTTTAAGCGAAGGTCTCAAAGTGTTTTTCTTCATTTTTTTAGCCAGTATGACATAGAATTATGAAAGTTACATGCTGAATTCGGAAATTACAGGCAATACACGTCTACAGCGTTTTTTTTCCCCCCTAACTTAGAAGACCTTTTAAGAACTACCCTACCTGGAAAAAGAGGACAGAACAGGTGTACGCAAAAATGGTTCTTGAGGCAGAAGTGTCCCACTAGGTAACTCTTCTGTCCACTCCTCTTTCCTCTCTCCTCCCCTCCTTTCCTCTGCTCTGTTCTATTCTCCCCTGTCATCTGCCCTCTCTCAACTCTAATCTGTTCTTTATCTTCCTCTAAAGCAGAAATGAACATTTCATACATTCTTACATCCATAGATGCAAGCAGGGCTGGACTGGGACCAAAAAAGGGCCAGGCATTTTTTGGCCATGGCGGCCCACCATGATTATTCATACGATATATACGCGCATTGCGCGGTTTCCAAAATTAAAATAAAGCTCGGAAGCCTACATGGAGGAGAGTAACCATGCTTAAAAATCAATACGCTCTTTCACTACTCACAGAGAGACTTCCATGTATGAAGAGATAGCCACAGGGTACACAATGCCCATCTTCAGGTAAAGAACGAAACCCAAAATTAGTGAAGTTGGCACGTTATGTAAATCGTAGACAAAAACAGAATATAATGATTTGCAAATCCTTTTCAACTTATATTCAATTGAATACACTGCAAAGACAAGATATTTAATGTTCAAACTGAGAAACTTTTTTTTTTTTTTTGCAAATAATAATTGAATTAGAATTTAAAGGCAGCAACACATTGCAAAAAAGTTGGCACAGGGCCTTTTTACCACTGTGTTACGACGCCTTTCCTTTTAACGACACTCCGTAAGCGTTAGGGAACTGAGGTGACCAATTTTTGAAGCTTTTCAGGTGGAACGCTTTCCCATTCTTGCTTGATGTACAGCTCAAGTTGTTCAACAGTCCGGGGTCTCCGTTGTAGTATTTTACGCTTCATAATGCGCCACACATTTTCAATGGGTGACAGAACTGGACTACAGGCAGGCCAGTCTAGTACCTGCACTCTTTTACTACGGAGCCAATGTGGCTTGGCATCGTCTTGCTGGAATAAGCAGGGGTGTCCATGAAAAAGATGTTGTTTGGATGGCAACATATGTTGCTCCAAAACCTGTATGTACCTTTCAGCATTAATGGTGCCTTCACATATGCCCATGCCTTGGGCACTAATTTACACCCCCATACCATCACAGATGCTGGCTTTTGAACTTTGCGCCTATAACAGTCCGGAGGACACGACGTCCAGTTTCCAAAGACAATTTGAAATGTGGACTCGTCAGACCATAGAACACTTTTCAACTTTGCATCAGTCCATCTTAGATGACATTGGGCCCAGCGAAGCCAGCGGCGTTTCTGGGTGCTGTTGATAAATGGCTTTCGCTTTGCATTGTAGAGTTTTAACTTGTACTTGCAGATGCAGCGACGAACTGTAGTTACTGACAGTGGTTTCCTGAAGTGTTCCCATGTGGTGATGTCCTTTCGACACTGATGTCGGTTTTTGATGCAATGCCGCCTGCGGGATCGAAGGTCACGGACATTCAATGTTGGTTTTCGGCATTGTCGCTTACGTGCAGTGATTTCTCCAGATTCTCTGAACCTTTTGACGATATTACGGACCGTAGATGATGAAATCCCCAAATTTCTTGCAATAGCTCGTTGAGGAATGTTGTTTTTAAACTGTTCGACAATCAGCTCAAGCATTTGTTCACCAAGTGGTGACCCTCGCCCCATCCTCCTTTGTGAATGACTGGGTATAAAAGTAGCTTCCCTGAAATGCTCAATCATGGCACCCACCTGTTCCCAATTAGCTCGTTCACATGTGGGATGTTCCAAATAAGTGTTTGATGAGCATTCCTCAACTGTCTTTTTTTGCCACTTGTGCCAGCTTTTAAAAAACATGTTGCAGGCATGAAATTTCAAATGAGCTAATATTTGCAAAAAATTACAAAGTTTACCTGTTCGAACATTAAGTAACTTGTCTTCGCAGTTTATTCAATTGAATATAGGTTGAAAAGGATTTGCAAATCATTGTATTCAGTTTTTATTTACGATTTACACAACGTGCCAACTTCACTGGTTTTGGGTTTTGTACTTTTATGCATTTTTTTAAGTCAAGTTTGTTTTCATAAATCCAAAATCTGAAATCCGCAAAAAAGAGTGGCGTACCCATATTTTCTGTTCGTACACTCTCTTTATGAGGCCCCTGATGTGAATTGTTTCAACTTTGCCATTCCGTTAGCTAGCTAGCAAGTTTGCGAGCCTAGATGGCTGACAGATTCATGCATAGTTCACCACTCAAACGTTGTCTAGCCTACTTGGTTTGGCTTATATAGCTTGATATCAAGTTGTGCAACGAGTACTAATTTAGATCAATAGCCAGTATATACAACTCTATGGACAAACATTAATTAGCGGAAAAACTAGCTAGCTAGCCAAGGAGCTAATCTGTAACATCAATGCGCACTTAAATGACCAAGCTGCACAGCTAATTCACAGTGACTTTCTAATTTAACAGTAGTTAACTAGAAAAGTAATTAGGGTTCATTGGTAAATATGCACCAAAATTACCTAGCAAAGCAGGTGATTTGTTTTAGTCAACGTTAGCTCGCAAAATTTACCCTTGATTATTACGAAGTGGCAATTCTCCAGACCGTTGGGCGAATTGTCTGTGTCGGAGTGGCTATTCCCCCACCTGTTGAGCAAATTGCCCGTGTCAGCCTGGCTATTCCCCCAACCCATTGGGCGAATTGTCCGTTTCGCAGTGGCTCAGTCCATGAAATGCATGGAATATTTTGCGAAACCCCAAAACAGTTGTTTTCTCCGTGTCTGTGAATTGTCTGTTCTCTTATTTACCCAACCATTCTCAGCCAATAAAATGTGCGGAATATTTCGTGAGCGACCTCTTTTGGTAAATCTTTTTGGCGCTTTTTTAATAGTCTCGTCTCGAGTGCAGCGGTTTCGTCTGGAGTGCGGCATCGCTGGAAAATGTCTAAAAACTTTGGTTTAAGCGTAAATGCTGAATGAGAGTTTTGCAGATTTTAAAAGAGCACTGACTAACTATAGCGCACAGAACAATGTTCTGAATGTGATTAATAATTGCAGGACTGCGGAAAATCCAAACAAAAATCACAAAAAAGGACCCCATATCCATCTAATTTCAAATACAGTTTTGTCGAGTAGCCGAAACATGCAAGCACCATGGACCATCAAAACCAACTGGCAAGGGTTTCAGGCCAAACCAAAGGTGAGCCAATTAATGAAATCGATATTGGACTTAACTCAATTAAGACAAGCGTTTTATCCCATAACTGTCACCCGTTGTACCATTTGGAAAATTAAATAAAAGCATAAGCTTCTAGCTGGCGGTCAATTTAATTAATGGTACCATGATCTAAACCATGTATACACAACTTGGTCCCTGCTGGGACAGTCAAGTCTTGTTCTTAATTTTTCCAGAATGCAAAGGCGATTATTTCAGGGCTGCAGCCACGTCTGAGCCGACAGAGCCATGTTGCAACATACAGGAAACTACTGTTCTTAAAACTAACGAGTGAAGGGAAGGGCAATGACAAGGAGAGCCAACTGGTTTGTCACCCGCCATTTTGAATCATGCCAGACAAGACCGTGAGAAAAGGGGGAAAAAAATTAAAAACTTCGGTTTAAGCGTAAATGCTGAATGAGAGTTTTGCAGATTTTGAAAGGGAACTGACTAACTATAGCGCACAGAACAATGTTCTGAATGTGATTAATAATTTCAGGACTGTGGAAAATACAAACAAAATCACAAAAAAAGGACCCCATATCCATCTAATTTCAAATACAGTTTTGTCGAGTAGCCGACACATGCAAGCACAATGGACCGTCAAAACCAATTGGTAAGGGTTTCTGGCCAAACCAAAGTTGAAAAAAAATTACTGGATGAAATGTTCTGTGCGCTCGAGGTGGTGTCATATGGCATGCACAATTCTCAGGGTAGCAACGAAGACTGTTTGTGCAATTTGTCAGTGACAGTGATATGCTTTAAAACATTGGTCTTCAACGTTGTTCCTGGGGACCCACTGTGTCAGCTGGTTTTTATTTTCCCCCCCAACCACAATTGTAATTGCAGAATTTTAACAAGCTGTAAATTTGTTTTAAGCGAATTTAATGTTTAGAGCATTGATTTGCCCTCTTAACTCAAAAGTTAACAGAAATATCTGTTTTTTTATTTCTTAATAAAACATCCTTCAACCCGATTTCTGCATTTGTAATTTGATTGTGTCCCCTTAACATCAGATGGGAGATGTATGGGTTCAGTTCTTTTTTATGCTGCCTCATCAAGAGCCAAGATATGTTGCTCAAAAATTTGAATAAGAGCAACTGTTGCCCCTGTTTGACCAACTGTTGATGGAAGAAGAGCAACATTCCACCTTATTCCACCAACGGTTGGAGGAATAAGAGCAACCTTCCCCCGTTCCACCAACGATTGAGGGAATAAGAGCAACAGACCCCCCGTTCCACCAACAGTTGGGGAAATAAGAGCAACCTTCCCTCCTGTTCCACCAACAGCTGGAGCAGAGCAACAGTCCCCGCTGTTCCACTAACGATTGGGGGAATAAGAGCAACAGTCCCCCCTGTTCCACTAACGATTGGGGGAATAAGAGCAGCAGTCCCCCTGTTCCACCAAAGGTTGGGGGAATAAGAGCAAACCTTTCCCCCAGTTCCACCAACGGTTGGGGGAATAGCCTGTGCCATCAAGGTAAATTTTCACGGTTCAACTCGAGCCAAGTTTGATATTAGCTATTCACTGATTTTCTTTTGCATTAGGCCCTACATGCACCAAATGGCTGTTAACCAAGTTGGCCAGGCTAGCAAACTAGCTAGAAAAGCTGGCAAAATAATCTTAGCTCGCTTACTAGTCAGAAAGCATTTTGCCAACTTCTTTAGTTACATTTAAGTGTGTTAGGCAGTTTCACTATATTTCTGCAAACAAAAAGCCTCACAAAAGTGATAATCTCAAACTTAAATGGCGTTCGCCTTTCATGACAATGAGATTAATGCGTTGTGAAACGGCCCTATAATTGAATGTTAGCAGGTCACGAAGTGCCAGGTAGTCTACCGTAGGATTGATATCTGGTATTAAGAGATCAAAATACAGGATTCCAGGGTTTCCTGCAGGAATAAACTTTGGCCAGGGGGTGAGGGTTCAACCCGAGAACGGTTGGCGAGAACTGTTCTCAGCAAAAGAAAGTATGAGAGAAGTTGCTTAACAACAAACCCACAAACATGATGTAGGAAAACACAAACTGTTTACTTTTGGGTCACCCTGCCGGTCGTAAAGAACAAAAAGATGTTGCGCTGCTTTGCCTTCTCTCCGCGACCGGCCATCACGACTCGAAACTAACAAAGAAATTACTCGCCAACTGAATGAGACTGGTTTAATCAATCATGAACAATTAAGCATTGTTGGCCTTTTAATTATTCCAGTTGTTACTAGTTGGTGTACGTTTATATTAGACTAAAATGCCCGCCTTAGTTTTCGTTGCAGATCTCACTGAGTCAAAGCTCAGGCCGCATTGGGAACAAACAGGGTTTGTGATTTATTCTTTTGTCTGTATATCATAAATCATCCTTGACGTTATATCTTTATGCGAGTATTTTAATAACTTTGCTCACCTCTTTGCGACGATGTCGCTGTTTAACCGCTGTTTAATTTCACTTCCAGCTTTTTTTTGGGAGGGGGGGGACCATTAATGCACGTAGGACCTCAGGCGCATCGTTTGACCTGAAAATTCCGGGGCAAATATCCCTCCCTTTATTGAAAGTAGTCCTGGCTAATTTTAGACAGTTGTCCTTTATTAACACATTTTCCAATTCAAGAGTAATCAAGTGGCAATTGAAGACACTGTTTCTCTCCCCCATGTGATCGAAAAGCAACAAAATAATGGGCTACATTCAGTACCGAAAAATAATTGGATTAAAATTAGGTCTATGCACAGTCAGTCGGCGACGGCATTTCATAACTCTTCATTGAATTAAGGTAGCCTTATTTCGGCACTAAGTACATTCACCTGTTTTTGCAGCATGGTCACTCAGCTCGCTGTAAAAAATAGACAGCTGTCCGATTGGAAAATGTAAACTGACGAAACCACATACGAGTCACCAAAATTACCTTCATTCGCTGCAGAGTTCTGAAATGCCGTTGCTGAGTGATGGTGCATATACCGAATAATAATCAAATTATTTTCTGTGCTGAAAGTAGCCCATTATTTTGTCGCTTTTAGATCGCATGGGGGAGAGAAGCCATGTCGTCAATTGCCACTTGATTATTCTTAAATTGGAAAATGTGTTAAAAGGAAAACCATTAAGAACAAGCCAGGACTAATTGCTGCCGATTTTTGTCAAGGCGAGCGCCGGCCCTGAGGTGCGCTGGTAGATTAGTTCTCGAGCGCTGCAGTGTCGCTTGCATTAATTGCATCTTCTTTTTGGCCGACATTCTAGCCCGAGCATTACAGATTTCAGGCCGGGTGGAGCGCCTGGCCAAAAAAGCTCTGCAGGAAACCCTAGATTCGCTGAATCCCTCGTAGAATTTATGTTTTTCGTCTCAGCGACTATTGCGCAATATAAAAGCAGGGCATTACTTTGCTACTGAGGATGTGGGGTTGCGGACAAACGCTCAAATGCATGTACCAATCGAAAGCGGAGCAGGTGGTCACCCTAACACACACCCACACAACAGCTCTCCCTCCCCACATTAAAGTCCCTTTTCATTCTGCTGACATTACTCCTTACCGGGCAGGCAGGAGCTATTCTGACCTCCTCCTCAGTCTGTCCCTGGGTCACGTCTCTCTGTACCTCCTCCTCCTCCGAATTCACCTGAATAGCTACCACTTCTCCTTCCTCTGAGCAACACAGTTTTTGCACATTTATGTTGGGTGCAAGTCTGACAATGACCTCTGCACTTGATGTCAAAGCTGCTGATGGCCCAACACCCGCGGCAGTCGATCTTGTAACAAACATATTATATATTTTTGCAAATTTCGCTGCGTCCACCTACAAGTTTTTCAGTATGCCCTCAGCACTTCAGTGGTTTTTCCATTTTGAAGGCCAGGAAGTGGGTCTAGCCAGCGTAGTCAACTTAGCAAACACTCCACACTTTAACTCCAGCCGAACACAACTCAAGGGGGAGAGGGGAGAGGGGAGAGGCGCGGGCAAAGGAGGGAGGGCTAAGAGATTTCATTGGGCTAGACTAATGTCCTCCTAAAAAAGGGACCAATGGGCTGCTTTGTGCGTTTCAAATACCGGCACGGTCGATAAAAATAATGTATTATATGCCGTTTTGTTTAACTCACGATCGCCATGACCAAAAAAGTGCGTCGGCCCACCGGGCATTGCCCGGTATGCCAGATAGCCAGTGGTACCGGTGTATTCCCAGCACCAGAATGCCAGCAGAGCGAGTTTTTAGTACTGCTGGTGACATAGTGAATGCAAAGAGAAGTGTTCTGTGGCCAGTTCTTGTTGATATTTTTGGGAAAAAAAAAAAAATCTGTAGTCATTGAAGATTAGTTGGTTACACTTGATCTTTGGTTAAATATTAGTGCACTGCTATTTGTTTATTTAAATGAGAGTAGTAGCAAGTTCAAACGCTGCTCATTTAACCTGAAGAGATGTTGGTTGCACTTTATTTTTGATATTAATGTTGTACTTGTATTATTTCTATGTTGAAAAACAACAGCAGAGATAGCAGGTGAACCTACTGTTAATTCAACCTGAAGAGATGTTGGTTGCACTTTATTTTTCATATTAATATTGTATTATTTTTATGTTCAAAAACAAAAGCAGAAGTAGCAGGTACTGTTGAAATGTTGATTGCACTTACTGTACTTCTACTGAAAATGTGTTGAATATTGAAAATGAGAGCAGAAAAGGTAAAAGTCCTGTTGATTCAACCTGAAGTGTTGGTTGAACTTTATTCAAATAAAATGCAAATGCATTTGCCATTAATTGTTGTTTACTTGTTTGTTTATATCCATATTTAATTTATATCTGATTCAACAGGGAATAACAGGAATCTAGGAAACCAGGCATTTCACAGTCACCCTGGTAAAATTTTTGGCTAAAAAGTCACTGAATCGTATTCAAGTCACTGAATCGTTTCAGATCGGATCATTCTAAATGAACCAATATTGTCCTTGAATCGTATCGGCAACCACGAATCATGATACGAATAGAATCTTTGTTAAAACAAATCGTTACACCCCTAGTTCCAAAGATATAGGCCTCCAAAATCCCTATAAATTAACATTCGCGAATCGCTTGGGCATGGCCCTCGATTTTTGGGGGGGGCCATATCTTGGAAACCCCTTTGAGTCTGACCCTAAAATTTTGCATGTGTTCATTATGAATATAGAGGTACTTCCAAAATAAATGTGAGCCAAATCTGAGTTGGTGACCATGGAAGATTCTTGCACTTTGGTCGAGTTCAGGTGGGATGACCCCTCAGCTGTTGCATATCTCTGGCATAAGAAACAAATATGAAAGTAAGTTCAAATACTTCACACATTAGTTCCTCCAAAAAAAAATAAAAATTTGAACCCCATACCAGAAGTCCCACATGCACTTTCAGATGCCTAAAGTTAGGCTATTTTGGGTCTATGCCTGACTTCACTGGACTATAAATCAATAAGTAAAGTCTTAAAACCTTGAAATAAAGCTATCTTATGCAACTTTCATCAGTAAAGAAGAAAATTTATCCTTACAATATCTTTTCACAAGAATAAGTCAAAGAATATAGGTGTGCAAAACCCAAAATAAAATCGCCCATGGAATAATCAGGACATTTAAGGAAATTCCAGAGTCCAGTATTTACTAATTTTCATACATTTCTGTACTTTTCTCGCCAAAAGAGTAAAAATTTTGGAAGAAAAAAAAATCTGACCTTGTCAAAGGAGTTAGGATTGCTTTTTTCAGTCATTTAAAACCCCCAAATTTTAGGCGATAGTTAAGTTTAGACCAACGACGGGCATCAGATTATGTCATTACTGCTTGTTCTTTATGTATATTACCATAATACTTTGCATTTGTTCATAAAATTGCCCATATAATGCCCCCCAAAAAATTTGAGGAGGATCTGAGAAAGTGGTGCAAAAACCATTCATTGAATTGACATGGAATGACTCCTCTTTATTTCAAATCTTTTTTTGTTTGGTTTTTTTACAACTGAAACTCACACCTATGCCAATTTAACTCCGACTAGACAGTCCGGTTGCTAGCTACTGCATAGGTGTAGCCCCCGAAAGCCAGCTTCTCCAGCCTGCACTGGGTCCACAAGGTTTCATCACAAATATGCGCAGTATTCGGCCAATACCGTTTTGGCAACCAAAATCGATAAGAGTTCATAAGTGAGGTATAACAACTCCATACCAAGTATGAAAGTAATCAGTAAAGTCATGGAAAATAATGGCCGCGGACGCAGCAGCGGAGACGACACGCACGAAACCATAGCAGCCACCCGACTTTGTTCTGGGGCAACAATTACTGACTGCAATGTACAGCCTTGTGTCCCATTTTTTAAAGTGCAGCGAAGATAAGACTGCAATTCTTTCAGTTTTAGGTGTTGACTAAAGTGAAGTCTTAATGAGTGTAATGATTTTAGGTCATACAGACATCAGTTACAGAGTGAGCAAAATGACATGACATTCTGAACCTACGAAGTGAGCAGTCACTGCTATGCAGTCCAAGTCAGTGGAGTATTGCCTTTTTATAATATGCTTGTTGGGAGTCACAACAACTGTGCGTCATTAATTTTATCAAACCTAAAAAAAAAGCGCAATACTTGTGTACAAATGTAATTTTGCCCATTAAATTTAGTCTCTGCATTTTTATGCATCTCAACCTCTCACGAGTGGGGCATAGGTGGCCATGAGACTCCTAACGTCTTGTGCTGGGATTGTGATCTGCCCATTTTTAAGAAATAGCCTGCTACTTAAAAACATCATTAAGACCCTACACTAACAAAATCAGGCATACTGTGCGACCATCTCCAGGAAGAAAATGGAAGCAATTTATGAGATGTTCTGAATTAAGGAAGCTCTTCTTTGGATGAAAACTGTTGTATAGTGAACGCAAGGCTACTTTGCTCGCCCTGGAATAAATGGACAGGCAAGTGTGGATATATTATGACACAGCACTAAGGAGAGCACAAAGAGGATTATCAATAATTTGCTCTGTACTGTCTGTGATGCAGAGATTAGCCCACAAGGGAAAAAGTAATGTTTTGGCTTTGCAATAAGGTCAAGTCTTTATTCAAAAATAGATGAAGGCTCATTTGGGGAAAGTGCGCAGTTGATGGGCACAATGGGCCTTTTCTATAAAAATCTTGACGAATTTCATTCTTAAATATTGCATACTCTCAAAGAAAAGCAATGCATGGTAAAAAGAATGTTATTTGTAAAGTCATGAATAAGCTAAACTGCATGCCACTTTAATTAAAAAATTATCAATTTGGAATTTTGCGCATGTGCACAATCCATTTCATTGTGCACTTTATAATGCCTTACTTGTTTTTAGCTCACCGGCAGCTTATCAGCAGGCCAAGATATTGAGATCAGGCAGTGTCCAGCGTTGGCATTGTGGTCATGTTCCATTAGCAAAATCCATGATAATATTCTTCTCCAAAACTACAGGCCAGATTTGCGTCATACTTCATATGGAGCTTCTTTGAGACCATGTCTCGAGAGCATGCATGCAGTTTAAAATTTTTTTTTTTTTGGATTCTTAATATTTTTATAATTTAAAATTTCCCTATGTAGAAAATATGGCAAGTTACATTATAGGTAAAAGTGATTCAACTACACCCTCAAGTGGGTGTCGCCCACACTGATTTTGAAGGCCAGCCGGCGAGCTACACGGCCAATGGTCCCATTTTTAGAATTCCAAAGCTTGCAAAAAAAATAAAAAAACCAAGGCAACATTGACACCAATATCCACCGCCACGGTAAGAATGGTGAAGGGAGATTCCATATATACACAAAAAACAGAGCAACGACATTATCCACAGAAATATATGCAAGGAGATAACAAAATGAAGGAATAATTGCAGAGAATGCGAGGGTCACCAATGGAAAGTTCATATTTGCATTCCTATAGGTCTCCAATACAAACCTACACTCTATCTGCAACGATTTTGATGATACAAGTCATTGAAATGTCACTGTAAGGTTTGGCTGTTGAAGGTTACTGAAGGTGACGTTCAAGGTCACCAAATGAAACTTCATGCATGACTTCCAATACACCCACAAAACAAAGCTCCATCTATAATAGTTTGGTGATAGAAGTCATTATAATTTTGCTATGTGAAGTTTAACCTTCAAAGGTCACCCAAGGTCAGGTTCAAGGCCACCAAAAGAAATTTCACACTTGCCCCTTTATGTTTTTAATACAAATATGTTGCCAATCTTCAATATTTCCAAGCCTAAAAGCCTTTGAAAATTGTAACATTTCGCTTTGACCTCAAGTTTGACCTTTCAGGGTCATCTTTAACAAAGCCAATGTATAGGTCATATTTGACGTCCTATATGTCGATAATACAAACTTAATCTCTATCCACAGGCCATCTTGCTTATTCAAAGTACAGCGCCCCCACTAGACCCACTTCAGTCTAGTCAATCAAAATCAAAATCAAAAAATGTCGCTTGCACTGTACATTGAAGGTACCACGGGAAGTTGATTGCCTGATTTCGAAAAAAATTTCACACGGTTTTTGAGAAATAATTCTTTGAAATTTCAAGTCCTATCTTTTTACATTGATAATATTTTCCTTGACCTCAAGTATGACCTTTCAATGCCATCTGAGGTCAACTTCAACATAGTCAATGTAAAGGTCATATGAGACTTCCTATGTATTATTTACATAAACAATCTCGATCTGCAACCATATGCCCTCCACAGCCCCATCTTGCTTATTCATAAAGTACATCGCCCCCACTAGACCCACTTCCGTCGATTCAATCAAAGTGGCGCTCGCACTGTACAATAAGTTGATTGCTTAATTTAGAACAAAACTGATCACGCAGTTTTTGAGAAATTATTTTTTTATTTCTCAGTCCCATCTTAAACACACTGGAGCCAAAATTTCAAGGGCCCATAAAACGGACAAAAAATGATTAAAACAAAAATCCGAGAAAATAGTCTGGAGATATGGTCCAGTGGCATGATATTGCAAATTTACACAAAAATTCATCAAGCCAAGAAAAAAAAATAAAAAAATGTTCCGGACGACAGACGCCACACCACTAGAAGCTAAAGCTAAAAAAGTACAAGTATGGAATTACGAAGTACAGTTTAAGACTTCGAAAAGTATGGAAATTAATAACTGGCTTCAGCCTGCGACGTTTTTTTTCCAATGTGCAAAATAAAAAGGGAAAATATACTGAATAGGCCCCTTCCTCAAGAACGCTCTGAGTGAATCAAGGCCTTTACAATGGGCGAAACGAAAGTCGTCCATCAAAAAAATTTAAAACACTCATTTATCTCTGATCAGAAACTTTCATATTTTGCCGTGTCGCTATCTTCCTCCCCAGCTGGTTTGATTCCTGCCGATTTCGGATTTTGATGAAACAAGCCAATCAATAAAATTACTTCTGCTCCCTGCATCAATAGCACAGCTTGTGGTCAGAATCAACTTATTTTTTCACCTGGTGTACTTTTAGGGGTCAGCTTTCCACATGGTAGCGAAGCAGAATCTGAACATGCACTACATCACCATTACCCCACAAAACAAAAACGAAAATGATTTGACCAAAATTGCACCAAAAGTGAGATCAAGCTATATACAAGCAATTCTCACATTGAATTTTCATTTGTTCAGCAATAAGCCATGTGATGGGTCTGGTGAGTTTGGTGCCACATGAAAAATTCTCTGATCACTAAAATAGGGATCCTCCTTCATAGCAGTATTCACCTTCAAAATAAACATGCGATGGATACATTAAAAAACTGTACCATGTAGGAGGTGAAACAAGCAATATTTAAGCATACAGGCATGTGCCAAGTGTGATGCTAAAACTATGACAAATTTTCTGATCAACAAAATCAAGAGACCTTAATATCACAAAATTGATCCATAAAGAAAATGAACATTATTCAAGAAAACTTATACCCCATGGAGTGAGAACAACCTAAATATAAGCCAAGTACAGAGTTGTGCCAACTTCGATCCCACAGCTCATTGAAAGATTTTCCAATCACCACCATGTCCCATAGACTTGACCCTCAAAACAAAAATGAAAAGAATCAACAGAAACCCTAGTCTGTAGAGCGACAACAATAAATTATGGACAGACAGATGGACGGACTGGGGTGACTGCAGCCATCCAGTGGAGTGGGCAGATAAAATGATAAAATCTAGTTTATACAAATACTCAATTTCAGCATGGTACCAAATTAAGCCATGGCTCAAGCTCTTGTGCTGATAAAACAAGGACCATAGGGCACACGCCACCAGTGGAAGGATGCCTACAACACCAGAGACCTGATTAGTGCTGCTGGACAGAACGGCTTCGTTGTTACAAGCGCTATGGAGCAGAGCGTGGAGAAAAGGCAGGGAAGAATCAAAAGCAGAGCACGGTGCAGCAGGTTTAGCCCTGCGCTCCCACCCCTGCCCCTAGGAGCGGGGGGAGGAAAGAAAAAAAATGAAGGCAAAGGGGTGCGGTTTGAGCTGGCGGAGGGAATACCTTGTTCCTGAGACATGTTTTCAAAGAACGAGAGAGAATCTGCTCAAACAGCACAGTTACAGTAGCCAACAGCAAGAGTCAGACGCCTAATCAAAAATTCACTGTTCAAGTGCTGCCAGCAGGAGGACATCCCGTCCCTCCGGGCAAACTTGGCTCCTGTCTGGCCCACTTAGAAAGCAGCCTTCACTCATGTCAGATTCTAATCTCCCATTCTGACTGCCTGTGGATTAGTTCATATCTGGCAAAAGCATTAATTAAATGATCAGCTTTGCCAACTGTTATGAACACCCTTGGTACCCAGTAAACAAACTCACCTGGTTTGCAAATGATGCAAGGCACTTACTAAAAAAAAGCCCTGGAGAGGGGGATGAACATTTCAAACCAGCAAAGCCAGAACATTCAGAACAGCAGCAAGCAAAAAAAGAATGCACCACAAAATTTACGATAACAGCATCATCACTGAAAGCATAGCACTCACACTAGTACCTGAAAAACAAAAATTGCAGTCACTGTGCTCAAACCTCATGCGGCACATGTGACCTGGTCCATTCGGTTCTCCAGTTCAACAGCATCAGGCCGATCCTGGGGGTTGACGGCCAGCATGTCCTGTAGCAGCTTTATGATCCCATCAGACATGGAAGTCCTGCGTTTCTGGGGGATGTGGAGCACCATCTTTGGGTTTTCCAAGAGCGCTTCCCCAACAGGCACAATCTCAGTTCCCTGCCGAATGTACGTGCCTAGAAGCTCTCGCTTGGACTCTGCGTCAGTGAAGGTGATCCTCTCAATCATGGCCCATATAATGATTCCGAGGGCAAAGATGTCCGCCTTGGCAGTGTAGTGGCCCTCCCAAACCTCAGGGGCCATATAGAAGTCTGAGCCACAGGCTGACGAAAGCCAGAATTTGTTGACATTGATGTTCTTGGTCCGTTCTTCCCCAATCTTGTCCATCCCACCAAGGCCAGCACAAACCTTGCTCAGGCCGAAGTCAGCAACCTTGAGAACAGGCGAGCCAGACTTCTCAGAGATCAAAATGTTGTCTGGCTTGAGATCCCGGTGGACAATGTTGTTCGAGTGAAGGAAGGCAACGGCACTTGTGAGCTGCGACATGAAGCTGTTGTTAGTTTTCGGGTCTGGGCGGCGAGAGAGGATGAATTCGTTGAGGTCTCCGCACTCACAGAACTCCATCACAAACCACAGGTAGCAGGGCTCCTCAGGGTAGCCTAAAGCTCGCTCACCTGCAGTGGAATTGGATATTAAGCAGTCAGTGACTGAACAGAGTATTTGTGAAGCAAAGAAAATAGATCACATTCTAGTAGATCAGAGCAATGATACCACAAATGAGATTCAATTTTAGAAATGATCAGTTCCCATAAGGCATTTTAATTAGCTTTTCAAAACTGAGGAAAAATAGTCATACAAAAGCAAGAGTTTAAGTAGGCAACATTGTGCTCAAGATCAATCCAGAAGGTTTCAATGTCTGAAAACAGAAACGTGAAAATCTGACAACTATCCACATACAAATGTCACTCTTAAACTCCGTTTAAACTAAGAAACATTACCAATTCTGGAAAATAGGCATCATAAAACTGGAAACGCATGATCCGAAGGCCATACCACTGGCATTACCATAATTACTGGTTTTGCAATACTCAAAGACCCTGAAAGTCAACTTTAAGAGGCAATTTTTCTAAGATCAGCAAAGGGGTGGAAACTCACCAGCTCAAAATTTGTTCATATTTCACAGTTTTAAAGACTAAACATTATCATTTCATAGTGTGGTGAAAGTGCAGGTCACAACTTGCCCACAAGAGCGTTTCAGAGCTGCTGGATTGCGTATTTGAACAGTTTTGAAGGAGGGAAGGATGTGTATCATTCACTTTCATTATGTTCGCTGAGCAGCTCGTGTCTCTCCCCCCTCTCCTCCTCCTCCTCCTCCTCCTCCTCCCCCCCCCCCCCCCCCGAATCGCAAAACTAGCAGGGATAACTAAAGGTAATGTACCTACTCATATAACTATCGGGATTATGGCAAAAGGCCAATTTGCCAAAATGTTGAAATATCCCTTGAAGGCCAAAGTTGGGGTTCACAAAAATATTTTCCACTTTTTCAATCATAATTACTCGCTAATAGTTGGAGGGATTGATCAACTGATGCCAGGATCCTTTTATTTTGGGTAAATTCCTGCCATTTCTACCAAAAAATTGAAAGAAAACTTTGAAAGGGTTGATCAGAACAATTACTAAGTTGGCCACAGCTGAAAAGTTCAAGTTTAAGGGCCAGGCACGCCCCTGGGGGAACGTTGCACTGACACCACTTTGCACCTGAACAGTGTAATGACCAGAATTACACTGCTATGGCCCAAAAATCCAGTATATAGGCCTGTTTCCCACTAAAAAGTAAAAAAAAAAAAATTAAAATTAAAAAAAAAAAAAAACTCTTTTTATTGAAATGTACATGGCCATGTACTACTGTGTGTGGCAATAAAAATAACCTGCTTGAACATCATGTAGGGTACTTTATTTGAGATGAAAACCTGATATTGATATTCTTTGCAATTTTAGTGACCTTATTAGTTTACATTTATTCAGACTTAAATTAATCCGGAATCTTTTAATCCACAACCTTTCCCTTTATGAACTTAATTAGTGTTGATAATAGGGAATTCTTGGTACCGGGCATTAACTGCACAGCCGTGCACACCTGTTAATTAAAATTTTGATTGACCACAGGTGGGACAATTCAGGTCACCTGACATGCAACAGGTGCAAATTTATAATGATGCAACTTTTCCCTTGGGATGGACAGACCCCTTGAACTTGAGACTTCTGTTCTGTTAGCAACTTTGAAAGGGTTAATCTGAAACTATTTAGTTCAGCTTCAATTTTTTTAAAAGTATCAAAGATCTACGACCAATTCCGAAATAGTTGGGAAAAAATGTAAATTGTGAATAAAGTCAAAACGCAATGACTTTCAGATCACACCAGCCAGTATTTTATTCACAGTAGAACAAAGATAACATAGCGAAGGTTCAATCTGAGAATTTTTAGAATTTTATCCACAAAATGAGCTCAAATTTGATGGATGCCACAGGTCTCAAAGTTGGGGCAGGAGCCTGTTTCCCCGAGGTGTGGCATCCCTCCTCTTTTTAACACAGAGTGGAGGCATCTGGGCATTGAGGAGACACGTTTCTTGAGTTTAGTCATTAGAATTTGATCCCACTCTTGTTTAATACAGGCTTCCAGCTGCTGGAGAGTTTTGGGTCTCCTTTGACAGACTTTTGGTTTAATTATGCGCCAAATGTTCTCCATTGGTGAAAGATCAGGACTGCAGGAGGGCCAAGTTCAGCACATGGACTCTTCTACGAAGCCATGCTGTTGTAATAGCTGCAGTTTGTGGTTTTGCATTTTCCTGCTGAAATACACAAGGCCTTCCCTGGAATAGAGGTTGTCTGGAGGGGAGCATATGTTGCTCTAAAACCTTTATATACCTTTCAGCATTCATGGTGCTTTTTAAAACATGCAAGTGTCCCACACCATATGCACTAATGCATCCCCATACCATCAGAGATGCTGGCATTTGAACTGAACGCTGATAACAGGTGGGGTGGTCTTTCTCCTCTTTAGCCCAGAGGACACAATGCCCATGATTTCCAACAAGAATGTCAAATTTGGACTCGTCTGACCACCGGACACTTAGCCGCTTTGCTACAGTCCATTTTAAATGAGACTTGGCCCACAGAGCACGGCGGCGCTGGATCATGCTCAGCAATGGCTTCCTTTTTGCATGATTTTAGGTGGCATCTGTGGATGGCACGGTGGACTGTGTTTAAAGACAGTGGTTTCCTGAGGTATTCCTGGGCTCATTTAGTACAGTTTAAAGGATTTTTACATCTCCAGTTATGTTAGACCCAAGACCCATGCCCTCAAGCACTAAAGGCAAGAGATTGATCACTTGTGTACCTTTTGAGATGTATACCAACTATAATGACCCAAAATACACAATTTTCATTCGGAAGAGAACTTCCAAGGTCATTAAAACATTTAATACAACCATTGTGACTGTAATATTTGTTTTGGTCTCATACCTGTATTACACCCTTCTTAAATATGCACGCAAATGTGCGTTTCAGTCGTGGCTTATGTTTGCAACAGTTAAGATTTGTGATGTAGGCATAGGCCTGCTTGCTCATTTCGATAAAGCCTTGAAACAACATTAAATAAACAATCTTGAGGTTGATAGCATTTTGTAGCAGTCGAAAAAAAAACTGGAATGAATTTGCAAGCAAAGTTCCGCTTACCCAATTCAACAACGGACATGGCACAGGCTACACTTGAGGACGGTAAATAAGCGAACCTACTCAATATTCTCTCCACACATTTCACGTGCTTGAGAGGTGAACATTAAGACGGAGTCATGTTATCTGAAGTAATGCGAACAGAGTTATTTGTAGGCTAATTAATTTGAAACTGCATTTAGTAGTGCATCGCAAGCAGTCCAAATTCAACTTAAAGTTAACCACCGTCGTAAAAATAGCCACTGCCTACAGTGAACTCGGGGTTGAAGCCTGCCGGTATCTACCTCTGAAAAGAGCGGTTACAGATGCTCGTCACTGAAGCCGGTCTCTCTAGCCAAATACATTAGAGATTCAGAGCCAACTAACGAAATACAACTTGCATCTTTGGCTGAAGGCCATCATTTATTTGTATAATGCCATTACATCAATTAAAACTTCATGTTGCAGAACATTCTCCGGGCATATGGCATTTTTAGCACAATTTAAGTTTATTAATGTGATGACGCTTTGAAACAGTAGGTGGCGCTGTAGGGTACGATTTTACGTGGGAAAGCCATTTATGTTCACTCAGGATTGAAATTAACTTGCGATTTGAGGCATGATGTGTGAATTTGCTTTATTCGATTTGTTTCTTTAGTAATTCCTTTGTTGTTAATAATATATAAAATGTACAAGTGCCTACCACCTGACCACCTCGGAATCAGCAAATTGTTCTAGTACAATAATTTCAGTATATTTAATGAATACTTGCCAAATATTACTCTGATCTTGTTAATATTTTGAGTTACAGGCTCTGAAAGTGCATGGGAGTAGGGCGAAGTTTCAAGCTTTCAGACTCTCATCAATTTTCCCCAGCATTTCTGATCCCTCATAACTTTGTGTATTAGAGATGGCAAAATGAAATTTTCAGAACTGAAAGACATATCAGAGCACTGTTAAAAACTGCAATGAAATTAATTGTATGCCCATTCTAGGTGTCACAGTCTTAAGCCAAAATCTGTATTTTCTTTAACGGGATTTGTTCTGTAACCAACTTCAAGCCTCAATATCATGAGAACAGTGGAAGTTCCAACATCAATACTGCACCAATTTAATAACTACGATATAGTGTATGAAAGACAACTATTGGAGCAATGGATTTCTTATGTGCCTTCTCATAATTCACCATAGAAAACTTGGAAAAAAAAAATGCGCGTTTGGAAAACTTCAAGGGGTTGTATCACTTTGTGGATGATGATCAAATCCCTGCAGCTCATCCAGAACGCTGCAGCTCGTCTGGTCCACAACCTCCCAAGACACTCCCACGTCACCCCCCTGCTCACAAAGCTCCACTGGCTCCCTGTTGCTGCTCACATCAAATTCAAGACTTTGGTGCTAGCCTATCAGGGAGTCAACAAGACTGCTCCAGCCTACATCCAGAGACTGTTCAGATCCTACACCCCTGCCAGAGCACTCCGCTCTGCTACTTCTGGTCGCCTGGCTCCTCCCCCTCTCCGCTCCTCCCCTTCCCGCTCAAGGCTGCTGTCTGTCCCGGCACCTCGTTGGTGGAATGATCTACTTATCGAGGTCAGAACGGCAGAATCCTTGAGCATCTTCAAGCGCCGCCTGAAAACCCACCTCTTCAGGCTCCACCTCTCCCCTACTCCACTGCCTTGATTCCTTTCCCTACATCCTTTTGATTTGTTGCACTTTATTCTGTTTACTTCCTGACTGTATCACTTGATTTGGTTTCCCTTCATTTTGTTGCACTCTTGTCAGTTTACTTGATTTTCCTGCCCCTTTGTTGGACTTGACCTGTTGCCCTTCTATTGCACTTATTTTATTGCTCTTTGTGGCACTTGCCTCTGCACTTAACCTTGTTGCCATTTTGTTCACTTGCCTTTGACCTTGCCTTTTTGTTAATAGTCTAGATCTGTAACAATGGAACGTGTTCTGTCACTTACTGTTAGCACTTTTACTTGTCTCCTAGGAGGTCTGCACTTTTGTACTGTTCTTATGCACTTTTGTACGTCGCTCTGGATAAGAGCGTCTGCTAAGTACCTGTAATGTAATGTAATGTAATGCTTCCAAGCCCTGAGCAAAAAACAAAGGCATGAGAAGTAGAGTCATTATCACCGTAATGCATGCGAAACTGATGTGGCTACACGCACATGGACTTTAATTTTGCGCACGAATCTCTTACATATGCGTTGATTGAGGCATAAATTCTGTTTTTATATTTCAAGACTGTCACAAAAAATTTCTAGACCTTCAAGCGTTAGCCTGTATATTACAAGAAATTCATGGCATTGACAATAAAATTAAAAGGTACTTTATTATTAAAGTATTTCCAGAAGCAAATACCACTGTGCAGTTTCACTTAAGTGTAATAAAAAAAAATAATAAAAAAAAAAAACGAACAACTTTCACTTGTATTTATTTGACCAAGAGTATCTTTATTTTCACTCAAGTCATGTCGTTGAATACTCCATCCACCACTGGTCGGACATTCATGTTTATACAGGGGTGCTGCAGTCTGGTTGAGCTAAAACTGTCTCAACTGTCCAAAGGAGAATAAAGTCAGTCATTCAGGTAAAATTCCTGACTGAAAGATTCTTTTTGCGCTGTAGTAAGAATACTACAGAACTTAAATTGAATATTACTTAACTTCTGAAACAGTTATTTATATTTTAAATGAATTCATATTCAAATATCCATTATTTGGGCCAAAATGAACAAATAGACAAAGTTAAAGTAAAATTCAAGACAATGTTTCCACTTGGCATGGAATAACCCATGGCCATTTCTGGGTAGTTGAACAACACTTGCTGCTTGAGTGTTTTTATTTTTGAACATAAATGTTGGCCTATGGCCTTCACTGTTTCAGGGCACTACCATGGCCAATGTGTACCATCTCTACTTCATTTAAAAAAAAAAAAAAAAAAGTGGGCACGTTTCTGTCCGAAGCAAGTGCCACCTAGCCTCCGTTGCAGAATTCTTATGGTGTTCGGCTTCCCTCCCCCAACAACGTCTGCGCACTCGAGCGAGGCTTTGTGTTCCACCAATCAAAAACTAGCTCTTGAAATCCAGGAGCTAATTATATATGCATAAACATATAAAATCCAAAATGGCGGACGGTGGCAAACATGTTCTCTCTCGAGCTTTGGATAACATTTGCAAGACCTTCAATATTGAAAATATGAATAGGTTACAAGAACAAGCAATGAACAACTTAGTTATCCAGAGGAAAGATGTCTACGTAAATTTGCCTACGGGATTTGGCAAATCGCTCATAAGCTTTCTGATTGGCTCATCAAGCACAATCACATTACGTCATGGAACACAAAACTTTGCTCGAGTGCACAGACGTTGTTGGGGGAGGGAAGTTAACCAAACACCATAAGACGTCTGCAACGGAGGCTAAGTGCCACCTGGATTACAAAAAAGTAAATTGTGCAACCAAGATACTTGGCCCAAGCTCAAGACAGAATAGAATGCCCAAAGAATTTATAACTATTTTTCATGTTCAAAAATAAAAGCTCTCAAACAGCTAGGGTTGTTACACTACCCCAAAAATTGGGCATGGCCTAAGCGGCTGGGGAGGGTTTAACTGGAACGGACAGGGGTGATTTTTCTGTTCCAGGCATAGAACTTGTAACCGTGAAATATGAACAAATTTGGAGATGGTGAGTTTCCACCTTCTGCCAAAACTGTGCTTATCTTAGAAAAATTACCTCAACATTGAAACCTCCTCCAACAGTTGGATGGACTTCAGATCTTTGCTGTCATTTAACTGACAGTTGGTAAACAGGACTACAGCCAAAGTTCCACACCAATTTAGCTGAAACTTTGTGGGAAGGTAACGTATGACAACAGTAAGATGTGCACAGATTTTACTAAAGGTTGAGAACGATGATGCAGGTAGAGGCATGCACTTTGCCCCCTGGCTGGTAAGCATTAATAACTGTAGACTTTCAACCAGCATCAGAAGTGCAGCTGTTCACCGTTAGACTGAAGGGCAGACAAACCAGCAAGTTCTAACACCTCCATCCAATTACTTCTCGGTCTTGAGTCAGAAGAACAACTTTCTCAGAGGTCTACAGTAGTGTGCAGTGACAGTTATACACTACCCCTTTCATCTAAAAGGAGCCCGACTAGATATCTTCTGTAATTTTAGAGAAAATGTATTAAAAATACCATTTTTGGCAACGAGAACCAAAAAAAATAAATAAATAAAATAAATTCATTCCTCGGCCTTAATTTTTTTACAACCCCAATTCCGAAATAGTTGGGACGAAGTTTAAATTGTGAATAAAATCAAAATGCAATGACTTTCAGATCACACAAGCCAATATGTTATTTACAATAGAACATAGATAACACTTCAAATGTTGAAACAGACATTTTATATTTTCATCCACAAAATGAGCGGATTTCAAATTTTTTGGCTGCAACAGGTCTCAAAGTTGGGACAGAGGCAAAAAAAGAGCTGAAAAAGCAGCTAAGAGAATCAGCTGAAAGAACATTTAGCAAGAAATGAACTTAACTGGCATCAGGTGTGTAACATGATTGGCTATAAAAGGATGTTTTAGAGAGGCCTGAGTCTCTCAGAAGTAAAGACGGCCAGAGGTTTTCCAACCTGTGAAGGTTTGCGAAAAAAAAAAAAAAAAGTTCCTCAAAATCAAATCGCAAAGGCTTCGAAGGTCCTTTACTGGATGCCCATGATCATAGAGACCTCAGAGACCACTTCATCACTCACTGGCATGATTCGGTCATTGACATCACATAATGGACCCATGAATACTTCAAGACACCACGTCTGTAAACACAGTCTGCCGTGCCATCCACAGATGCCACCTAAAGCTCTATCATGCAAAAAGGAAGCCACTGTTGAGCATGATCCAGAAGCGCCGCCATGTACTGTGGGCCAAGGCTCATTTAAAATGGACTGTAGCAAAGTGGCAAAGTGTCCTGTAGTCAGATGAGTCCAAATTTGACATTCTTGTTGGAAATCATGGGTGTCATGTCCTCTGGGCTTATGAGGAGAAAGACCACCCCTCATATCACCATTCAATTCAAAAGCCAGCATCTCGGATGGTATGGGGATGCATTAGTGCACATGAGACACTTGCATGTTTTAAAAAGCACCATGAATGCTGAAAGGTATATAAAGGATTTAGAGCAAAATATGCTCCCCTCCAGATGACATCTATTCCAGGGAAGGCTTTGTGTATTTCAGCAGGACAATGAAAAACCACATACTGCAGCTATTACAACAGCATGGCTTCATAGTAGAAGAGTCCGTCTGCTGAACTGGCCTTCTTGCAGTCCTGATATTTCACCGATTGAGAACATTTGGCACATAATTAAAGGAAAAGTCCGTCAAAGGAGACCCAGACCTCTCCAGCAGCTGGAAGCCTGCATTAAACAAGAGTGGGATCAAATTCCAATAGCTAAACTCAAGAATCTTGTCTCCTCAATGCCCAGACGCCTCCACTCGGTGTTAAAAAAAGGAGGGGATGCTACATCTTGGTAAACAGGCCCCTGCCCCAACTTTGAGACCTGTAGCCACCATCAAATTTGAAATGAGCTCATTTTGTGGATAAAATAGTACAAAACCCAAAACCAGTGAAGTTGGCACATTATGTAAATCGTAGATAAAAACAGAATACAATGATTTGCAAATCCTTTTCAACTTATATTCAATTGAATACACTGCAAAGACAAGATGTTTAATGTTCAAACTGAGAAACTTTTTTTTTGCAAATAATCATTAACTTAGAATTTAAAGGCAGCAGCACGTTGCAAAAAAGTTGGCACAGGGGCCTTTTTACCACTGTGTCACATCGCCTTTCCTTATAACGACACTCTGTAAACGTTTGGGAACTGAGGAGACCAATTTTTGAAGCTTTTCAGGGGGAACTCTTTCCCATTCTTGCTTGATGTACAGCTTAAGTTGTTCAACAGTCCGGGGTCTCCGTTGTCGTATTTTAGGCTTCATAATGCGCCACACATTTTCAATGGGAGACAGGTCTGGACAACAGGCAGGCCAGTCTAGTACCCGTACTCTTTTACTATGGAGCCATGCTGTTGTAACACGTGCAGAATGTGGCTTGGCATTGTCTTGCTGAAATAAGCAGGGGCGTCCATGAAAAAGACGTTGCTTGGATGGCAATACATGTTGCTCCAAAACCTGTATGTACCTTTCAGCATTAATGGTGCCCTCACATACGTGTAGGTTGCCAATGCCTTGGGCACCAACACACCCCCATACCATCACAGATGCTGGCTTTTGAACTTTGCGCCAATAACAGTCCAGATGGTTCTTTTCCTCTTTGGTCCGGAGGACACGATGTCCACAGTTTCCAAAAACAATTTGAAATGTGGACTTTTCAGACCACAGAACACTTTTCCTCTTTGCATCAGTCCATCTTAGGTGGGCTTGGGTTTTTTATATATATATAATAAAAAATCTATCAATAGGTAGATCGCTGATAGAACAGATGCTTCACTTGAGCGTACCCTAAGAGCCAATACACCCGGAAGTAAAATTCTCTCAGACTCCCATTCATTTTCGCCTACTTTAAAAATCACATTTTTAAAAACACTTGCGTGCGAGTCAGTGTTACTTTGGTATTGCTGTGCAGAGCAACATTTTGTCTCCCTAAACATGTGCTTTTCGGAGGATAGAAAGCGGCACACTTTCTAAAGCAAAGATCGAAATGTGACTCTGTGTCAAAGTTAAAGAGCAAGCAGAAACATTAGCGTGACAGAGGCTTTTAAAGACCGCTTGATAAGATAATTGTTTGGCAGTATTCGCTGTTATAAGAAACGTCCGTATACGTTATATTATTCTCTGGTTTCCTCATTTCACTATACCCTGGTTGAGCACGTTTTCCGTCAACCTAATTGTTTATATTGAAGCATATGGCTAATGCCAGCGTTATTAAAAAGAAGCGCTAGTTAACTCTGGCTACTCCTTTACTAAGCTTCATCTTTGGCCATGTCCCATTAAAACACTGCTCTCAAAAATGATCACTGCACAGCTTGGATCGAGGAGATCGAGAAAGTTTTTTTCCCCTCTCGATTTCTAACTGCCAAGCCTCTCCCCCCTCCTTGTCTTTTGGAACTCTGTTGCCCACAAACAGACAAAGTGACTTGTCCACTGTTTTAAATATTATGCAGGTAAGAAATATTGTTGTTGAATGTCAATTACAAGAAGCTAGCTTGTTAGCAGTTAATAAAAGTAAAAAGGTGGCTAAGTCAGTGCAGTCCCCATGATGTTAAAATTACCAAGGTAGCTTGCTGGTGACCGTTATCAATCGCTAGCGTTTGATATTAGTTAGCGGTCTATTCATGTCAATGGGACGGCTAATTAGCTAGCTAGCAGCAAACGCAATTTTTGCTACTCAAGTGACAAATTCGCATCTATGTTAACTTCCGCATGAAACATTTTATTACAGCCCTTCAAATGAATATTGCTGCAAAAGACAGCCGCACATCTCGTGGCCTCATAGGAAACCATTCATTTATATGAAGAAGTTGGGTGTATCAATATGGCAGCTGGGTGCTTCACTTTGGATAATATAAATTTGACATCACCGGCAATCTCGTCCTCTAAAAAATAAAAAAAAATAAATAAATATATATATATATATATATATATATATATATATATATATATGGGTTTAGGACGTCAAGCTCCACTTTGATTGGTCAGAATCACTGTCAGCTCAAGGGAACACACTGGGTGCGCACAATTCTTATACCGGTATGCCCGGCTGCAGTATAGGGTTGGGCAATCCTCTCCATTTTCATATCGTCCAATTGTGGTCACTGTGGCCGAAAGGCGATCCAATCGCCAGAGGGGGTGGGCGGAGTTACATCACAGCACAGTATGTCGAGACCAAGACCAGAGCAGGATGAGAATAAGAAAAAAAACCAGGACCAAACAAGCGTTTCACTTCACTGTAAATATGGGAAGGGGGCCGCCAAGCCAATGTTGACATGGAGAATAAAAAAATAAAAAAATTGTGTTGTGATAGGTCATTATAAGTGGAAAACTCATTGTAATATATTGCTTAACTGTAAAAATGTAAATAATTATGTATATATGTATAATATATTGAAATAAGTACATTGAAACTAATTAATACTATTGCTGTCATTCCGTGACAATTAACCTCTTGTAATTCCATGACATTGACTTTTTGAAATTACTTGCCCATAAAGCAGGGTTAAAGTCAATTTTTGTTTCTATAACTTAGTTTTAACAAAACACACCTTAAATATGAACATATTGAAGTTTCATAACTATGACAGGAACATCATTTTCTCAATAGTTAAACACAACATTAAAAAAACCACGTCAATTTTGTGTAATTCCGTGACGGAGTAGTTTTTGCTCGTCTCTTCTATAAAAATTTCTCAAAAAATATATTTTCACTAAATAATATTAAAGAACAAGTTAATACCTTCAATATGACATATCACTTGATTTTATCTTATTTAGTTGTAGAGTTACAACCCAAAATGTAGTGGGACTGTAATTCCGTGACAGCTTGGCAGCCCCCGGAAGTATTTGGGTGAAAGTAATCGTGTGTAGCAACTGCATAGCAGCTATTATTGCCATTTCAGAGGATTGAGACCCTATAGGCATTTACATTTTTTCCTGTGAGGGATTGGTATGGTTCAACAGTCCAAAATCCCTAGTCACCGTCCCAGAGACATTTAACATTTAAGATTTCCATCCAAAACAAATAGCAGCGGCAGGCGATGAATTCTTATTTTGCCTGCACAAACGAAGCGGAAACAAATGTAACCGATTTCATTCAGATTTGTCATATAGGGTTTGTAAAACAGCACAAGCTCCCCAAAACTATGACTGAGTAGCAATATGCTTCATCCAGTGAATTCGCTAGGAAATGTGCTTAACAAAATGCTAGTGATAACTGACCTTACCCATGACCGTTAACTCCGCTAGAGCAAGCAAGATTAACTGTAGTTAACCAGCGTTAGCAGATGCTTGCAAACTACTTAAATTTCGAGTCCTGAACAGATTATACCGTGCAAGCATGTACAACATTTTTACAATAATAAGTTGAGCTGAGTCTAGTGATGTTTGAGAGTTTTTTTCCTCCTCACAGAGTTTAAGAGCAGAGCCAGTCTATGTCTGCTCACCTCTCGGCATGTTTCCTTTCAAGTGCCTGGTGAAAGTTGGCATTGTACCGGCCAGGGTTGGGTTCAATTACATTTTTCACTTAATTGTAATTACTGTACAATTACAATCAATTGTAAGTACTTTCTGGGCAGAATGTTCAATTACAATTACTTTTCGATAAAAAATGCAATGAAAATTAAATTACAATTACAAAAGTAATTGATCACAATTACTGTAATTGAAAAAAGTAATTGAACCCAACCCTAGTACCGGCAGTCTCGGTCAGGGCGATTTGACAAAATCTGCCCACAGCAGAAACCTTTTTTAATTCGTTATTTCACATATAGATTCTTTGCAATCTGTATAGGAGAACCTGACAATAAATGAATTAGCTGACATTTTTACTGGTTCACCGGATTAATTTGTTGTGCATATGTTGTGAGATGTGTGAGATGTGTGACAGAGAAACGGGACGGGAGACCAGGCAGGCAGGGAAAAATATACAATATGTTTTTAAAATAGATGCCTCTTATTGGCTGTATTTACAGAAGGCTGCGTAGTAATAATGAGGCTGTACCAGGACCAGCTGCTGGCCTAGATTTTGAAATCCCCTCAAGACCGTTATCTCCAAGACAAAGACAAGACCAAGACCAGAGAGCGTCAAGACCAAGACAAGACTAAGACCATGTCAAAGTGGTCTCGAGACCAAGACCGGTCTTGAGTACTACAACACTACAGCACGCACATCGGCATAGTTACTGTACAGTAGTCGGCCAAGCTGACCACTGTACATGCTTGCCTTCATGAATACGGATTACTGTCCCTTTCAGGTAACCTGATGCCGCCAGTGAAAACCCGATTGAAGCCGGGCGATCTCATTTTGATCTAAAGACTATCAAGTAGACCCATGAGATGAGAGTTTATTGGTGTAAATGATGGGTTACATATTGGGGTTTTGAAATAGTGTTCAAAAATGTATTTATAATATCACAGTGAAATTAATTAATTTATAAAACACAACGTTTATATTTTTTTGGAGAAATGCCAGCAGTTCTTTTCCGCAACAAGACTCGTTTCAATTGGCTTTTAGTTTACCTTCGGCGGATAAACACCCAACAGTTTGGTTGTTAGGGTTTAGGAATGTCTTTCCTACCATTGAAAATGAAGACCGTAAGACAGAAATATCAACACGCACCATTGTAAAGAAGGTAGCACTGAAACGTTTAGTGATTTTTAGTATTTGAATTACCTTTTGCTATATTCGAATAGTATTTGGTTAACCGGCGAAATTTCCAAGTCACTGATTTGAAGCTTACACTGCGCTTTCTTTCCGTCATCGACCAGATTCAACCGTTTCCACACTTCGGATTGCCGCTTGTCCATTGTGAAGACTGAAAATTTGCACCGAGCAGGCAAGCCCTTCGCGCTGTAGCGTACCAGTCCAGCTACAAAAAAGCAGACGGAAACTGGCGAATTAGAAAAATAATAATACTACTACTGGGTAGTACTGGAGAAGAGAAAAAAAAAAAAAATCCTTTGATGATCCATTGGAATCAGCCTGGGAAGGATTTTTTTTAACCCTTAAAAGACGTTATTTGGTTCCTGAACAAGAAATCCTTCTGCCTTGGTGAAACAGCACCGGTACATCCTTCACGATTTGAAGAGTATATTCGTTTCATTGCTTTATTCTCTTTTTGCATTCTGGAAAATGGATATTTTAGAATTGGGGTTGATTTGTTTTTGTTAATCTTCAGTTGCAGAAGTGTCTTGCCGACATTGTCGCGGCTTATTTTCTGTTTGAATTGCGTGACCGGAAGTTATAAAGGTACCTTGATTTGCTACTTGAGTAAAGATTTGGGTTTTTTTTCCTTCCTTCCTTTCTTTTTTTTTTTTTTTTTTTTTTTTTTTAAGAGCTTCGTGCTCATTGTTATCCGTTCTTGCATATCACCGTTTAGGAAAAAGACACGCAGTTTAATTTCTAACTGTTTTCCTGTTTCTCTACTTTTATTTTAGAAAGCATGAGAAGATCTTGTTTCCGAATTTATGCTTGATCCTTCAAATATCTATAATGTTTATGCAAATGAAAAAAAAAATTGTGATTGCTTGTTTCTGGTTATTCCCGCTGTGGCGTGGATAAAGCAATTCTTCAGCTGGCAGTTGAAAGCTGCCTGGTGCCCAAACAAACATTTTCTTTAGTTTCCCCGTTGTATCTGCACTACAGCGCGCTGCTCATCACGTGCTTAAAATAGATTAGGGGCCTGAATACCTAGAATCAAATGAACAGATATGGTTAACCGTTTCAGCACTAAAAGAAGGTAAAGCTCAGAGACATGAAACTGTGTGGTGAGTTAGGGGGTGTCTGCGCATCAGGTTAAATATATCACTTTATGAAAAAAACCAATCACGATCATCCCTTCAATCACCACTATGCAATCTGATTTAAAAAAAAAATTAAAAAAAAAAAAAAAAAATCGCTCCATCCCTACTGCGGTATGTCTGGTAGATGCATGCCCTGGTTCAGCACATGCGCCCATATCTATTAAAGTTGCAGCGACTTGCATGCCAACTGACTATAAAATGTAAGTGAAAAGAAGCGTTTAATTGGGCGAAAAGCGGTCGCACAGGTGCAACTATTTTAATACAAAAGGTCGCAGTGTCAATTTTGGTCGCAATTTCGAGCCCTGTCTGAAAGTCATTGCATTGTGATTTTATTCACAATTTACACTTCGTCCCAACTATTTCGCAATTGGGGTTGTAGAAAGGCATTCGCCATAACTGCTTTTAAAGGTCAAATATGTAATTCTCTGCCGCTAGAGGGCGCTTAATCAAACAAAATCAAGGGGTAGAGTTTGATGACGCAATGGCATTGCGTGGAATCATGGGAATTGTCTTCATCAATTTAACACGCACTGATGAAAGCTAAATTTTCCGACTTGACTCTAACATGAGTGGAAAAACCATGTACATGGACAAGGTAAGGTTATATTTCTTTGCTTTTATATAACTTCATCTTTCATTCAAATTAAAAAAAAAATCTAAGGGATGATAAGTCGGCTGTTTACAGCGCTTATGATTTGCTGCAGGTCAGACATTAAGATAAGGGGGTGGGGCCGGCTCATGTTGCCTCTCTATGTAAAGAATAAAAACAGATGTGAACACTCTGTTGCTGTATGCAAATGCTAAAGGTAACAGATAGAGGAAATGCCACTGTCAGCTGACAGTGTACACTTTCAGTTGCTCCTGCCGCTATTGCTATAGCTTCCTTAGCAACGATGTGCTCAACAGACCAGCTGGTCAGCGGTCATCTGTCGAGACGCACCGCAACTGCAAGTAATTAACTGCAAATAATGTCACGTTAGCTAACGTAGCACTGACTTCTCATAACACACAAACGATGTGCCGAACACATCAGCTTTCTGTTTGTCATGAGGCATCACAAGAAAAATGTTTTGAAGTGGAGTAACGTTACATTTATGTAACAACTTGGCTAAATTTGAACTGATGCTGCTGGTGTAATATGCTGATTTGCAAAATATGTGATGATAAATAATAGCCTAACGTGCACTTTGACAGGGAGAGAGAGAGATCTCTCATGGCACACTATGTCTTCCATCAGACACTTAACAGCAGCCATTGTATCTTTCCGGTTATGCCGGTTTACCTTCTGTTTCTTCTAATTTTTTTCTTCTAATTATTAGAAATTTAGTTACAAAAAACAAGATAACAAAGGTTTATTTAGTAAGGTAGCTAACAACCTGAATAAAATTTGATCTACGACCATTTCTGATGGAAAAATCAGTTCCCGACACAACATGGTTACCATTTCGGTTTGAAACACTTCGGCAACAGCGAAGCATGCGTGCGTGGATTTTCTCGCTCTCCTGCACTCTGTTGGGAGTGACGTCAAGTATGCGACGAAAAGAAATGTTCCGTGTCCCCACATTGATAATCATTGACTACATCACGGATAATGTAAATACACAACACCAAAACATAACGCATATTTTATATTCATATATATAAAGCTTTGAATTTGGAAATTTTACATATTGGGCCTTTAATTCAACGAGAGGAGCGTCCGTTTTAAATTGTGACCGACAGACAAACGTAAATACTACGCTCCAATGACGGACGGGATTAGAACATCAAAAAAGCACTGCCTGAAGAAATTAACTTACAATTCTGTCTAGAACCGAGATTCCTAACAAATTTCATTGAAGAAAAAGATGAACTTTGCTAACGGCAGCTCATCACCATGAATATTCAATCCGCTGACAAGTGTGGTGGCCCGATTGCAACATTTCTACAACCAACTGAGTCAGAAAATAACGCAGGGCTACAACGCCATTGGAAACCACTTCCATTTCGCTGAACCATGCCAAGACCCTAACAAAGCCCCCATCCCCCTCCAGAAAATTAGACCGCATCCCAGCATGCATTGGGCTATTTTATTTTTAACTGATTTTACAAAAATCGTATCAAGCAAACACTAAAAGTATAGAACATATTACAATCACTGGATTAATTTTACGCAATCAGACAATAGCCACCCCCACATAATGAGTAAAATTCAAGATTCATTCAAATATCAGATGTCAAACAAAGTCACAGAGAAAACATTTCGCAGCATTCCCCCACTAACAGTTAATCAAGTCTGATTAGATTGTCAATTCATCTCACTCGGAGAACCCACATGTAACGCGTATTAAGTCTTTGAGTAATCAAATCAAGTCGGACTTTGGCTTATTTCTCTACGATTGTATAGCCTACACAACTCAGCCAGTAAGACACTGCTGTATTTGTGAGTGTAGCAGGAACTACGATTACACTGCACTTCTGAATAAAATAATCACTAATAATATTACATATATTTATGAGGACGAATTGAAAAAGGTTAAAACTGACTCATCTATGCATGTTATTTTAAAAGTCCGCATATTCATCATAATGGTGAAGCAGATAAGGCATACATTGGAAATCGATCAATTAGCAAACCGATCCGGCCATGCTGGCCTTTGTTCTTCGACACCACTTACCTTTAAGTGAAGTCTCAACCAACCGCAAATACTGCTTGGACCGCTTGTTGCCGTGGCTCATTTTTTGTGCCAAACCATTCTTCTGCAAAACGCATTCTTCCAGCTGCACCACATTGTTGTGCCGCTTCTCTAGGCTCGTCAAGGCCCAGAACTCGGCCAGCGCAAGCTCGACGTTTTCAGGAGCGTCACAGCGGAGTTTCTTAACAGCTACCCTGGTGCCGGACCTCCGCGCTATGGCCTCGTAAACTACACCATAACTTCCCCTTCCAACTTCACGCAACAAACTGTATCTAGGAGCCATTACCCCACGCTCCAATTTCCCGCTCTTGAGACAAGAGCCAGGATAGCAGTTGTCCTCCATTACGACTTCATTGTCTTCTGCATTCCTTGTTAGTGCCTTCAGCACGCACACCTCTTCCCTTCCGATTTTTTCATTCTTCAACCCAGGAACTGAGCCGCCAGGAAGCACACTTTTCCTCCGTCTCCTCCCCTTGTCACTCGAGTCCATGAGCGTCTTCGTCACGCTGTAAGCTAACGATTATAGAAAGAGTGGTTTTATCCATGCATTCCTCATTCAAAACTGTATAATGTACTCATCCATGGTCCGAGTACTTAGCACCATCCACCGACGACTCTCTCGTTGAAAAGTTTGCATTATTTGAAGCAGCATTGTTCAAAGCTGCAATAGCAGGAATCATTCGGATTCGTTCGTCCGATCAACTGACTGAGGGGCGGCCATGAATCGACTGCACCATTCTTAAAGGAGAAGAAATATTATTGTAACTGAATGACCATTAGCCACATCAAACCCTTACATATATGTATTTATGTCTATGCGGCAAATAATGCACCTCACGTTTTTTAAATAAAATATAAAGAATAAAAAGAAATTAATGTAGGCTATACACACTCATTCAATTGTGCTCTAAATTTAACTCGTATGCGTTTGTGTTTTCCTCTATCCCATTGATGATTGTCGTGAACATGGTAAGTGAATCAATTCTTGCGCAAAATAGTAGTTTTGATCAAAGTATACTTGATGCTGGTCATAGCTTTGCATTGTTTCAATGTCTCAGTTAAAAGACCGCAGAGTACATCCAAAAACTATGCAGAAAAATTTGTCATTTATTCCTCTCACACTCGGTAAGTAAAATTACGTCTTATGTTTTTTTTTTTTCCCCAAGTCGCCCGTGTATAGAGGTATGTCACGTTTTCCGAACATCGGATGATGTGCTGGTGGGAGCGAAAATGCTCATTACTCAGAACACAGCATGGCCCACGCGTGTTCCTGATTCCCCTCTGCTTGCAGAATTTCTAAGATGGTTTCTCCTGCCTACTCCTGTTTCTGCCATGGCTTCTCACGTGTATGCCATGTTCTGAGAAAATCACGTGTACGAACCGTCTAAAAATCATGTCCAATCCTCTTATGCCTAACCACTTTTCAAAACTTCATAAGGTAAAGGAAAGACGTAAAAGGGAATAACTAGCGACTTAGGAAGACAACTGCGCTGCGAAGAGAATCCGGATGCACTAAAAAGTTTAATTCAACTTTGAAGCTACTCTGTGAATTTCATGTTAATAAGTCGATTTATTGTGTAATGTGAATATAGGCCACTAGATGGCAGTATTTACCTTTTTTTTGTTAAGCTCAGACTGGAGTCATGTTTGGACATGTTTCCAGACATGTCTGGGGCAAGTCCCCGAAAATTAAAAAAAAGAGGTCTAAATGTGGGTGGGGTCTGCAAAAGAGTATATAAGGAAAAGAATTGAGACAGTAAAGGAGTAGGAGAAATTGCAAGAAGAAGGATACGTGTGACCAGACCTGTCATTTCTGTTCAAGACCTGTGTAGTTTCTTTTGTGGATTTCTTTGCCTGTGTTTGAGCATTTTCTTCATCCAGGACATCACCAAGCCACCCCACCAAGAAGGGACTGTAATTATTTCTGTTTTTTTTTTTATTTATCAATCTTGGTCTTTAGTTGTAGGTTGTTATTAGTCTTTGTCTTTGTTAAAAATTAAATGTGTTTTAGTTTTAAAAACTGTGTGTCATCCCTTGCTGTTGCTGTTGTTTTAAATGTGATAACAAATTGGGGCCATAACAAATTGGGGGCTCAAGGTCCAGGATAGACCATTGTGTGAGTAATTTATTGAAAATCTAACATTCCAAATTGTGAAATTGTTTTTGTGAATTTTCCTAGATATATATTGACAACAGCAATGGATGATTTCTTGGCATCACCAACCGTAGGGGTTTTGAAGTCTTTTAAAAAGACAGAACTGCTAGAAATTTGCAGACAGTTGGAGTTGACAGAGGTAAAACCAGCCATGCGAAAAGCAAGACTGGCTAGAGAGATAGTTGAATATTACATTGATGAAAATGTGTTTGCACCAGGAGATCTGGAACAGTTTCCAGTGGAAAATCCAAATATAGAAATGGAACTTAAATTAAAAATGCTAAAGATTGAAAGGGAGGAAAGAGAAAAAGAAAGGGAATTTGAGAGGGAAGAAAACGAAAAACAAAGGCAGTTTGAGTTAGAAAAATTAGCAAGAGAAGAAAAACAAAGAGAATTTGAGTTAGAAAAATTTGCAAGACAGAGAGATTTTGAATTAGAGAAATTCGATAGAGAAGAAAGACTCCAAATGGAGCAACTAAAAATAAAAATTCAAACTGAAAATAAATTTCGGGCTAGCCAGGAGGTAAAACTGGTGCCTCCATTTTCGGAAAAGGATGTTGACAACTATTTCCAGTGTTTTGAAAAGGTAGCAAAGAGTTGCCAGTGGCCAAAGGAACACTGGCCTCTGATGTTGCAAACTGTCCTCAAGGGTAAAGCTCAACAAGCCTATTCGGCTTTGTCTGCAGATGATTCCTCTGATTATGAGGTTGTCAAAAAGGTTATTATGAGAGCTTATGAGTTGGTTCCAGAGGCTTACCGACAGAAATTCAGAGGTCTGAAGAAATCTGAAAATCAGACTTATGTTGAATTTGCTAATGAAAAGCAGGTTTGCTTTGAGCGCTGGTGTACTTCTATGGAGGTCAAGGATGATTTCAACTCACTAAAAGAGATGGTGTTAGTTGAGGAATTCAAGAACTGTGTTAAAGATGATGTTAAGACCTACCTTAATGAGAAGCAAGCACTGAATTTGCTATCAGCTGCCAAATTTGCAGATGAATATGTTCTCACACATAAGTCCAAATTTCAGTCTAGCAGTAATAATAGATGGTCCCAATTTCAGAAAAAGGGTTATGGTGATACCCAAGATTCCTCACCCAAAGACAAAGACAAATCTGGTGATGGTGCTCAGAAATCCAGTAACAGGTCTGATCAAAGTGTGAAAGCTGACAGTGACAGAAGTGGTCTAGTTTGCAGTTATTGCAAGAAATCTGGTCATGTTAAAACTAACTGTTGGTTCCTTAAAGCTAAGAAAGAAAAAGAAAAGGATACCAAACCAAATGCCTTTGTGAAAACAAGGTTAGAAACCCCTGTAGTGGATAACCAATCTGCTAAATTGCCTGCTTCTTGTGGGGCTAAAAAGCCTAATACAGCTGACTTTGTGAGGGAGGAATTTCTTCCATTTGTGTCAGAGGGATTTGTGGCTCTGAATGAGCATACTACTCCTGTCCCCATATATATCCTAAGGGATACCGGAGCTTCTCAGTCACTTTTGTTGATGGACTCCTTGGAGTTACGTGATGAGACCGCTTCAGGGGATTTCATACTTGTACAAGGTATTGAAGGGAGGACTGTATCTGTACCCCTGCGCTCTATATTCTTGAAGTCAGATTTAGTTACAGGACAGGTAAAGGTGGGACTTATGTCAAGTCTACCTATAAAGGGTGTTTCTCTGTTGCTAGGCAATGACCTGGCTGGGGGCAAAGTAGTTCCCCCTGTACATCTTACTTCACAGCCGAGCACTGAAAATGGGGATGAGGACCCATCTCTGTATCCTTCTTGCGCAGTGACTCGTGCTATGGCCAAGAAGGCTAAAGAAGATGATGTTGTGGTGCCGTCCAGTACATTGAATAGTCAGGACTCAGGTGGTTCGCCTCATGACTCTGATTGGCCTACTATGGTTTCTCCGTTTGAGGACTTATCAGATACTTTTATCAGTTCTCTATTCAGCCAGCCGGATGGATCTGGTGATTCTGATGTGTCTGGAGACTTGTCTCTGTCCAGAAAGCGGTTGATTGAGGAGCAAACTAATGATCCTGAAATTGGTGTACTAAAGAGGAGAGCCCTTCCTGAAAAAGAAATAGATGCAGTTCCAGTTGGGTATTATCTCAAGGATGGTGTGTTGATGCGGAAGTGGCGCCCTCCTGATATCCCTGCCAATGCAGATTGGGCAGTGGTCAGGCAAATTGTTGTTCCGAAGGTCTATAGGAATGAGATCTTAACAATGGCTCATAGTTTACCTTTAGGAGGTCATCTTGGTGTTAACAAGACTGTTGATAAGATCATGAAACACTTCTTTTGGCCTGGGCTTGGGAAAGACGTTTCCAACTTTTGCAAAACCTGTCACACTTGTCAGGTAGTTGGAAAACACCAGTTAGACCCACCTGTAGCTCCATTGCAGCCTATCCCAGCATTTGGGGAGCCATTCTCTAGGGTCATTGTTGATTGCGTTGGTCCATTACCCAAGACTAGATCTGGAAATCAGTACTTGTTGACAATCATGTGTGCATCTACCAGATTCCCTGAAGCCATACCTCTACGTAACATCAAGGCAACTGCAATCTCGAAGGCTTTGATAAAGTTCTTCACGTTGTTTGGCCTTCCCAGGGAAATTCAGTCAGACCAGGGAAGCAATTTCACTTCAGGATTGTTTCAGCAGGTTGTGTATGAACTAGGTGCAAAGCAGATTCTTTCTAGTGCCTATCATCCAGAAAGTCAGGGTGCCTTAGAGCGGTTTCATTCCACTCTCAAGACAATGATGAGGACGTATTGTTATGACCATGAGAAAGACTGGGATGAAGGGGTTCATTTGCTGTTGTTTGCAGCTAGAGAAGCAGTGCAGGAGTCTACTGGATTCAGTCCATTTGAGCTAGTGTTTGGTCATGAAGTGAGAGGACCTTTGCTATTATTGAGTGAACAATGGCAAGAGGAAGAGCCGCAAATCAGTCTGTTAGACTATGTTAGCAAGTTCAAGGAAAGATTGCGTGCAGCTTGTGACCTTGCCAAAGAGAACTTGAAATCAAGTCAGGGAAAAATGAAGGCTTGGTATGATCATGGGGCTGGAAGCCGTGGGTTTGGGCCGGGGGAGATGGTCCTTGTGTTGTTTCCCTTGCAGTCCAATCCATTGCAGGCTAGATTTCATGGTCCTTATGAAATTCTGACAAAACTCAATGATCTCAATTACATTGTGAAGACTCCAGATAGGAGAAAACCAAAACAATTGTGTCATATTAACATGCTAAAGCCTTATCATGACAGAAATGCTAGGGTTGCAGCTGTCACTTCAGATTCTCCAATGGTCAAAACGTGTGAAGATGAGGGGGAGTTTCAAGGTGATGAACCAAGAATTAAAGCTGAAGTTCTTTCATGTAAATTGTCAAACACTGAAGTGTTGCAAAATCTTGATGTAAAACTCCAGCACTTAGAACCCTCACAGAGAGATCAGTTTGAAAGGTTGATCAAGAAATATGAGGATTTGTTTCCTGATGTTCCAAAGAGAGTTACTATAGCCTCTCATGATGTAGATGTTGGTGATGCCAAACCAATAAAACAGCATCCATACCGGATGAATCCTGAAAAGAGAAAGATTGCTGAGAAAGAGGTTGAGTTCATGTTAAAACATGATATTATCAGACCCTCCAACTCCGATTGGAGTTCAGCCTGTGTGCTAGTTCCAAAACCGGATGGAAGTACTAGATTCTGTACAGATTATCGCGAAGTCAATGCTGTAACTAGAACTGATGTGTTTCCAATACCTAGGATTGATGATTGTATTGATAGTGTAGGGCAAGCAAAGTTTCTGACCAAGATTGATTTATTGAAGGGTTATTGGTGTGTGCCTTTAACTGAGAGGGCCAAGAGCATCTCTGCTTTTGCCACACCATCTGGATTGTACCAGTATGAAGTCCTACCCTTTGGCATGAAAAATGCCCCAGCCACGTTCCAAAGGATGATACAGTCTACAATCGCCGGATTGCCACACACGGGTGCGTACATCGATGACCTGATCACATGGAGTGACTCCTGGGAAGAACATCTAAAAGATGTAGAGACGTTGTTCCAGCGCCTGGCTCAGGCTAACCTGACTGTTAACCTGAGCAAGAGTGACTTTGGTTGTGCTACTGTCACCTATCTTGGCTACGTCATAGGCCAGGGTAAGGTGGCACCCATAAATGCTAAAGTCCAAGCCATCATGGACTTTCCAGTTCCTGACAACAAAAAAGCTTTGCGCCGCTTCCTTGGAATGATCGGGTACTACCGCAAGTTCTGCAAGAACTTTGCTGAGATTGCTCTCAGTCTAACTAACCAACTGAAGAAAGGCGTAAAGTTCACCTGGGATGATGCATGCCAGAGAGCCTTCGATCACCTGAAGTCTCTGCTGTGTCACTTCCCCGTGCTCAAATCTCCTGACTTCAACAAACCGTTCTCCATCGCGGTCGATGCTAGCGACCAAGCTTGTGGATCTGTGCTCCTACAGAGAAGTGACTCTGATGACATTGAGCATCCCGTGGCATACTTCTCCAGGAAGTTCAATCGCCACCAAACAAACTATTCCACAATAGAGAAGGAACTGTTGGCTCTCGTCCTTTCTTTACAACACTTTGAGGTTTATGTTTGTACAGGGGAAAAGCCAATGATTGTGTACACTGACCACAATCCGTTAATGTTTTTGAGTAAGATGAAAAACAAGAATCGGAGATTGTTGAATTGGAGTTTGATTTTACAGGAGTTTGACTTGGAAATTAAGCATGTGAAGGGTACAGACAATGTAATTGCTGATTGCTTATCCCGTGTTTGAATGTGTATATATATATCATGTGTTTGAATATTGTATGATATGTATATATAGACAAGTGTTCACTTAACCATTTTGTATTGAAAAGAAAAATTTTGCCTTTGTGAGTCAAAATTTTTCCCTTTTGGAATGGAGGTGTAATGTGAATATAGGCCACTAGATGGCAGTATTTACCTTTTTTTTGTTAAGCTCAGACTGGAGTCATGTTTGGACATGTTTCCAGACATGTCTGGGGCAAGTCCCCGAAAATTAAAAAAAAGAGGTCTAAATGTGGGTGGGGTCTGCAAAAGAGTATATAAGGAAAAGAATTGAGACAGTAAAGGAGTAGGAGAAATTGCAAGAAGAAGGATACGTGTGACCAGACCTGTCATTTCTGTTCAAGACCTGTGTAGTTTCTTTTGTGGATTTCTTTGCCTGTGTTTGAGCATTTTCTTCATCCAGGACATCACCAAGCCACCCCACCAAGAAGGGACTGTAATTATTTCTGTTTTTTTTTTTATTTATCAATCTTGGTCTTTAGTTGTAGGTTGTTATTAGTCTTTGTCTTTGTTAAAAATTAAATGTGTTTTAGTTTTAAAAACTGTGTGTCATCCCTTGCTGTTGCTGTTGTTTTAAATGTGATAACAAATTGGGGCCATAACAATTGTATTTAATTTTTCGTAAAATGTCGGGTTAATGCAGAGGAGGGCCGTATCTGTCCCTGGCTTTCACACCAACGTCTGGTCTTTAATTAGTTGATTGTCTCAATTAGCCAAACCATTTATGAAATCTGACGTTTCCTGCGCATTTCTTTAAATTATCATGAAACTACAAAGACTAGTCTTGTCTCCCTTCATAAAACATTTTCCTTTGATCGAATCATTGCGAAAATCTATATTTGTGCATGCAATCAATTAACTCAATTAGTCAGGGTAATTGATAGGAATAAAAACCTGCATACACACCGGCCCTCCAGGACCGTGATTGCCCACCCCTGGGTTAATGGAATAAAACGATTTTTATAATTTGATTGGGAACGCCCCTTGAAAAGGTGCTGCAGCTGCGGAAAAGATTACGGAATTGCGGTGACGTCATCGTTTGAAATTGCTCACACTGCTTGCAAACAAACCCCGACTGCGTACATTGTAGACCCATTGTCTTTTTTTATCACCATTATCCCCCCGGCATATAATGCGGGGGGATATAGCGATAGCCATGTCTGTCTGTCCGCAATCATTTCGTTTCCAGGGCAGAACTCAAAAACCGTTCAATATTTCTTCACGAAATTTGATATGTAGATCTGATATATCATGTAGATGTACCTTTTGGTATTTAGGAATTTCTTGAGCAGTTAATCCATGAATGTGGGGGGGCGGGGGATATGCCATTGCCAGATGGCTCTTGTTTAGTTCTGCTATAGTAGACTCTCAAAGGTGATGTTCCGTCAGTATGGGATAATTATCCATGAAAGCTTTTGATTCCTAAGCATATGGACTGAGTGGAGAGATGTATGTGGGCCTAGAAAATGCTTTTTTTTTTTGTATCCTATGTGCTAGGACAACAACAACAGTTATAACTTTTAGAACTAGCACTGTGATAATTTGGAGTTATTCATTGATTTATCCCCATATGTTGGTTTTTGGGGGGTGCTCATCTAAACTTGGCCCACATCTGTCCCAGCACATATGATGCAAAAACCAAATACATTTTCTTAACCTACTGTTTTCTTTTGCCAGCATGCATTCAATTTTATTGTGATGTTTTACGAAGATTTTGAATCTCTCTATCCTCAAAGCGTCCGCAGATTTTGATTTAAAAATGAAAATTTTCCCTAGAAGTATTAAGATGTTGACCATTTTTCCCGAGTCATTTTTTAGACTGCCCAGAAGTATGGTGGGCAAATCAAGTGTAAAATTACTAGAATATTGTGATGGGTGTGGAGTATTAGATGCCAAACGCAGTGGCCAGAATTAAAAGGCAAAACAGCAGAGAAAGGAGAGACACAAATAGAATAATAATGCGAGACTCGCGCTACCAACGGACCTAGAAGTAGTCCGAGGTAGAAAGTAAAGCGAGCTCGAAGGGACAAAAAAAAGGGAAAATAAAACAGATTCCCTTGCTCACTACAACTTCATCTCAATTATACAGCTAAATTCCCTAACAATTCTCTTTCTAGAGACCTTACCGGCTAAAGCGCAAATGAAACACTGACACTCCAGCAACGGAAGTGAGGCGGAATCAGAGCTTAAATTAAGTCCAGGCAACGCCCCCAATTGATGCCAGCTGGCCCAGGAATCCGATTGGGAGCAAAACGATATCGTCCCGGACGAGAGCAACAAAAAAAGCTCTCAACGCTTCCAAACCATGACAAATATAAAGCCAGCCACCTCTGAACCCCTGTCCCAAACAGACCTACACAAGGGCAGTACCAAAATAAATGATCCACTGACTCAACCTCTTTGCCACAGAATCTACACAAGTTAGACCCCACAATTCCCCAAATATGAAGCATCTTTCAAGTGGCCAAAAATGTATGCTTAAATTTAAACTGAAAAAATCTTACTGATGAATCAATTGTTGTTTTGTAAATTAAATTGAAACCCTGGTTCCATGGTATCGGAAAATCTAGCATATACTCCCAAGAATCTAGAATATTGTGAGGAGTGGCTCTCACTTTTCTTGATTCAAGATGAAACTTGTATATCATTCTATTTATGCTGGTTTTTTCAATCCACTGATTTCGTAGATGGTCGACAGACAAGCTCCTTGCTAATTCCTTTAACAATTCCTCTTTTCCATTTTTGTGGTATGGCCGCAAAATGAAAAATTTTGAATTTTTGGAAAGGACAAACCTTGCTATAAATGTCAATTAACTCTTCATAAGACATTAATTTACCTTCATTATTTACAATATCATTTATAAAGAAAATGCCAGAATCAAACGTTTCTTACCAATCATATACTTATGATGTTTCTGATGTTTGTTTCTGTTTTCACGCAACCACCTAGCTAGGTGTCCACTAACACAGTTATTAAATATAAAAATAACAACGATTTCCAGAAGTGCTAATCGCACGGTTTCTTGTACAAGTGTGACCTCAAAATTGGAAAATGACCATGAAAATGAATTCTAACTGGAGTTACAGCGCGAAAACCCGCAAACAAGGTCGTGACCTCTGTGAACTTGACCTTTGATCTTTGACCTTGACCTTGTGCGTGGACATCACTTTGGTGAAGGTGAATAACTCCTGAAAATTTCATGATGATACGACGACAGGAACATGGTCAAAAAGGTGTCACAGACGGACGGACGGACAGACAGAAGCGTTCATAGAGCTGCTTGGTCGCAGCTAAAAAAACAAACAAAAAAAAGAGCTAATTATTTAGGTCGAAGTCCAGACCATCCCGCGTTGGATTTCGTACATCGACTGACGTTGGAATAGACGATCAGAACATTGCTAACATTTTCAGAATCTAAAAAATTAGTGAGTTAGTGTATGTTAGAGAATGGTCTCAACTCTTACGTGATGCATGGACTAAAACACGTTCGTATGAAGGGATTTCTGGCACTTTGTTTTATAGTTGCATCGCTGTAGTGTGCTATTTTGCAAATATAGGCCAGTAAGCACTGACATGATCACTAATAGCATTGATTCTAACCCAACAAATTGGCAAACCAGCATTTTAGATCATGTTAATACCTGGCATGGGATTTCACTTCGTCCAAGGTACTGAAGAGTTTTGAAATTTGAAGCTTCTATGGTTTACTGTTAATTATGAAGAAAAAGTTACGTTCCGTTTTACTGAAGGGCTCGTGTTATCTGTCTCTTACGTTTATTGACATGACTGATTATTAGTTAGTCTTACAGAGTATTTGGAGTTAAATTAGCATAGATGTGAGTTCCAGTTGTAAGGAGCGTCAGAGCTGAGTTGGATTCTTGGTGCATAAAGTGATCATGACTGAGCAAATGAGACAGTTTTACAACCCAGACAGTCCTCACTCATGTTCCTGCGTAACGCTATTCAGCTCCCCTCGGCCTCATCCTCCGTATTCTAAGTGGTACTTTAGCTGCAGGTCTAAGGCAAAATGAATTTATATACTAGAATGATTGATAAGATAATTCATGAATAATGTGTATTATGCTTCGTAGCTCGTGGAAGGTGGATTGTCAGGTTCGGAGACAGCAGAAATTTTCCATCCAGCACTCCTAGCATCCTGGGCAGAACCCTCGACTGTCAAAAAGTTGAACCAATGACGTATAAGATCACCTGACCCAATGTGCCTGTTTTCAAGGGGCTGGGCATAGTGGGTCAAAAACTGATTAATTAAAAATGGAAAATAATCAATAATTACGAAACAAAGTTAATAACGGACCAACGTCTGATCATATCATAATGAGAAAACGTGTCTTATAAGTAAACAGGTAAAATGTTGGATAAAAGTCATACTTTATTTGTGTCCCTGATGGCCCCACCTCATGAGAAAGGTGACCATGGCAACTATGGTGATCTGTGAAAATTTCATAAAGTGTGGCATAATCTCCCTCCAACCCAATTTTGGCCTTTGAGGCGATTACACCACAGCTTTGCTGCAATCTACCAGCGCTGAAGGCGATGGAAATTCAAGCGTCCAAAGGAAATATCGAGAAAGTCACATTTCTTCAGGGCCACCGTAGGTTTGCTGATGGAAAACACTTTTAATCTACTGCTCTGAAATACTTTTGAGAGGCACCCAAAAATATATATCATAAAATGGGTGCTTCCCATCCTTAAATGTGATTAGCCGAGCCGCGTTCCATGCCGGCCACAGCACAAAATATCCCTGCGCGCAGCGAACTACTCTGTGCTCAACTGACTCGTTAGGTTACATTTGTTTCAAGAGTTTTAGCACGCTATTTCAGTGTTAGCAAAGTTTAGCCTTTTAACCCGATAACCAGTTGGCTATCTACCTAGCTAGCTATTGCATTACAGAGTTCGATATCACTTTTGCGTTGCTAGCTACGTTAGCTAGCAACTAGCTCGCTATTTCAGTAGCCTATTTGCGATAAATTGTTGATTTTTTTTCTTGTGTGTTTATTTTATGGGCTATGTGTAGGGTAACCACATCCATTGTAGTGAAAGCTAGCTAGTTGACAAGCTGGCTCGCAAACTAATGCACAATTAAACATATATTCCTGGACACCGGCAAGTGTGGAGTACAAAAGTCAGTTGTTCCCTACTTTCGCTGCTGGTTGTAATGATATGGCCGATCGGCGCAAATTGAGAACAAGGAAACTTGAAAACCGAAACTAACATAAAATTATTTAAAGGGGTCTTCAGGAGACTGAAGGAGACATTCAAAATAGCCTGCTTTTATAATATATCTACATTAGCGAGCCCAAATAGCCAGATGTAACATGATAATGGCGTTAGATGAAAAAGCAATCTTAGCGTCTGTGTTGCTTGCCAACCATTCTGTCCACTCCATATTGCTTGGTGGAAGAACGAATAGTTCTCAATTTTATTGCTGCATTATTACCAATAAATTGTTGATTTTTTTTTCTTGTGTGTTTATTTAATGGGCTAAACGTAGGGTAATAATTTTATAAAAGCAATAAGCCCCTTGAAGCACTGGGTTACAGGGGCAGTAACGCTGCGCGTTGTGCCTTAGATCGCTCTTCCGCCGTAATAAAATCACTGTAACCCACTGCTTCTCAGGACTTATTCCTTTAACATAACAGGATTTAATGTGACTTGCTCTGTTTTACCATCAGAATTTCTGTAAGAATGCAACCATAAACCCTAGTCATTCACAGTTCTGAGCAGTTATATCTGTCGATTTCCCCAGCAATCATGTTTTCCATCTTGATTTTTGAGGAAGTCAATGAAGAATAAATTTAACAAAGAACAATTCGTAGGAATTTATTAATTCTCTAAGTGAAACATTGACAAAATAGAACTATCACCATTTTGTCAGTTGAAAGTTCAGTCAATGATGGATCGCGTTGTTCCACGCAGTATAATCTGTAAAAAAAACTAAACATTTAAATTTCATTTCCAAGACAAGGCTATTGCAAGCTTTGATTATAGATGTAATCAGCGTTTTCACCGCATCATCATAGCAAATCTTACTGGGTTTTACCTTGGGATACTGAACTAAGTTGTGTACTTGCTATGTTTTACCTCTGTTGTTTTGATGCACTGGTAGACATTTTGCCAATGAAAACACTTTATTATGATGCAAATAGACCCAATAAGATCATATTGGAAAATAACTCATTTTCAGCCAAAATGTGATGGGGAAGATAGAAAAGAACAAGCCACAATCCATCACGTTTTGTCAATTTTTTGAGATCACAGCAGAATCGTCTTCTAATGAGATTGGGGGGGGGGGGTGTCGGGTGTTTACCCGTCGCCAAGTTTCTTTTTGCGATTGGCCAGATGGCTGGTCATCGCTTTAGATATTGCTGCCGTACGGAGTTATGGGATAGTGTTATCTCCTTTCTTTTCAAAATGGATGGTTCTGTGTACCCTATGCTAAAGGAAGTATATTAAGAGGCATTAAGACACCTGACCTTAAATTTTAAATAATTCAAATGCACTTATCACGGCTGCCCCGCAATTATTTCTAGATCATTTTATAGGAGTTAGGAACTTTCCGAGGCTAAAAAGATCATTCAGACATAGCCCATGACTGGCAGTTGGCTGAGAACAAGGCTGGGTTTGAACTGTCAAATAATTAAGTCATATCATATTATTCCCAACCATTTTTGTTAAACCTTGATGGAAAATGTCATGAGGTAAAGGAAAAGTGAGAGAGGGAAAAGGGCTCTGGCAAGAGGATCTGAATGCAGAATAGGGGACGTGATCGTGTCTCTCGCCCGTAATGGTCATTTGTTTTCTTGATTGCCCAGATGGATGATTGTCACTGTAACTAATGCTGTCCCATGGAATTGTTTGATGGCGTTTTCTTCTTTATTTTAGGGAAAGGATGGTTTAGTGTACCCTATGCTGAAGGAGATAAGTAAGGAAGCACTGAAGCATCTTTCCTTAACATTTCAAGGGCTGAGTCTGAATAGTCTTTTTTGCCTCGGAAAATTCCTAACTCCTAAAAAAAAAGATCTGGAATTAATCATATGGCAGCCATGGTAAGAGCATTCAAATTTTTTAAAAATGTTATGGAAAGGTGTCTCAGTGCTTCCTAATTTTCCTCCTTTTGCATCTTGCACACAGAACCTCTTTTTCCAAAAAGGAGATTGCGCAATCTCAAAATTCCAGCCTAAGCCTTCAGGAATTCAGTTTTTACACCCTTACTTTATGACATTTTCTACAAAGGTGAAAGAAAAGTTGTTTGGAATTAGTGGATGGGACATAATTTTTTGACTATTTGAACGCAGCCTAGAATTTGAGCACATTTATTTTTGCTCCCGTGTAAATAATTCCAGGTCATTTTTTAGGACATAGGAAATTTCCTCATCAAAAAAGACTATTCAAACGCAGCCCATCAACGCATCTCAATTCTCTTATTTGTATGTTGTCACTCCACTTTCCTGTATTGAACCTGCCATCTCAAAGCGCTTACTCCTGCTGTGAGGAGGGAGGAGGCACTATGAGCGAGGGTACATGAGAGTAGGCTTCCCAAAGCACTTTCGGCTGAAAGCCATGACAGTAATTGGTAACTACAGTAAAAAAAGCGGGCAACAAATCAGAAAACGCACAGATCGAATCCTGTCACTTTTAAGTGAGGAATTGGAACAAAGGCCAAACAATTCTGCATACAATTACTCCAAAGTCACTTAGTCGCTCTGAATCAATTACTGGCAGTTCTGCGTAACATATTTCCTAATTTCTGACGTCAAAATGGGGTTTCCCACTGGAGAACCGAAGGTCTTAGCACAGCCCATGTATTATCATAAGTTCTATTTAAATACTCATTTCAGAGTTGATGCAAAACAAACAAGAAAAATGATTCTATGCCACAAAGTTAATTAAATGATGCAGATATGGTGCAAATGTCCCATGGGTACAGTTCCCTTTACACCTGTCTCATTGACCATGTTACTAATGCCAAACTCATACCTATATGTATTAGCCAGTCAGAGGAGGATGGGCTTCCCCCTTTTGATCTTGGTTCCTCCCAGAGTTTCTTCTATCATCACCTCACAGAGAGTTTTTCTTTGCCACTGTTGCCGCAGGCTTGTTTTTGAGGGGGTTTAGGCCAAGGTTCACTATAAAGCGCATTGTGACAATTTTTTGTATCCTCTTGAGACTTTTGTATCCTCTTGTATCCTCATGAATCCTCTTGAGACTCTCGGGGATTACTCGCTACTATGGAAATCTCAAAGCTTAATATTGACAGGCTCTCCATCTCTGTGTATGGACAAAAATCTAGTTAATTCTGGCGCTACCTGCACTTCCGCTACATTCTCTCCCTGTCTGGCCTTCCTCTCAACCATTACTCAGAACAATCCTTCAGGATTAGAGCTGTTACTTCAACCTCCCACAATGACATCCCAGAATACTTATAATGGGTTGATAATCCTCCCAAATGTATCACCGCTATATCAGCTCGAGCTTAGATTCGCCCTATCTCATCGCAAGTTCATCGTGCCCAAGTGCTATGGTGAATTCTGATCGTAGCTTCCCTAAACTTGCAGGTGACAAAGCAGAAGAGCTCTACGAGAGTTCCACTCTCGCATATCAACTATATTCTCTTTAAAAAAACTTGTCATCTTATTGGTGGTATGGTCCTTGCTGGTGAATCACCGACTAATCTACTCTGGACCCATAATGGTGGTTTAAGCTAACTGAACCGAAACTGCTTTCCCTTTAGCTACTTGTAAATTTTTGGAGTTACACAGCCACCAAGAGGATCAAGAAATCTGTTGCAAAGGATTAGCGCAGCAGAAAGATAATCTGAGGCTCTTCCATTTGCATCATCAATTGAAGCACTGATTACTAAAACCCCACAAGTCAAGTCAAGTCAAGGGTGACTTATGGGGTTTTAGTAATAGGTGCTTCAATTTGACTTACGACGTTTGCTTTGGCCACCCCACTTATGAAATGAATCCAGTGCCCCTAGTTGCTCACTGAATCAGAGTAGTACCAAGAAGTAAAATTAGTCCTGAATAGTTATAATGCAACTTTCGCAACTTTGAAAATGATCACATCACATTAACCCTAGCTTAATGCAACCCTAATTTCGAAATAGTTGGGATGAAGTGAAAATTGGGAATAAAATCAAAGTTCAATGACTTTCAGATCACGAGCCAATATGTCATTTACAATAGAAAACAGATAGCACTTCAAATGTTGAATTTGAGACATTTTTCATTTTTATCCACAAAATGAGCTTATTTCAAATTTTCTGGCAGCAACAGGTCTCGGAAAAATTTGGACACAGGCAAAAAAGGGCTGAATAAGCAATTAATATCTAAGAGAATCAGCTAAAAGAACATTTAGCAAGTAATTAAGTTAACTGGCATCAGGTGTGTAACATGATTGGGTATAAAAGGATGTTTTAGAGAGGCCGAGTCTCTAAGAAGTAAAGATGGCCAGAGGTTTTCCAACCTGTGAAGGTTTGTGAAAAAAAAAGTGGAATACTTTAAAAACAATGTTCCTCAATGTCAAATTGCAAAGGCGTCGAAGCTCTCATCATCGACAGTGCACAACATCATCAAAAGATTCAGAGAAACTGGGAAAATCTCTGTGGCCGAAGACCTTTGCTGGATGCCCGTGATCTTTGGGCCCTGAGACACCACAGCATAACTCACCGCCGTGATTCTGCCATTGACAGTACTAAATGGGCCCAGAAATACTTCCAGAAACCACTATCTGTAAACACTGTCTGCCCTGCTATCCACAGATGCCACCTAAAACTCTATTTTGCAAAACGGAAGCCATTGTTGAGCATGATCAGAAGCACCACCGTGGTCAGTGGGCCAAGGCTCATTTAAAATGGACTTTTGCTAAGTGGCAAAGTGTCCTGTAGTCAAATGTGTCCAAATTTGACATTCTTGTTGGAAATCATGGGTTTCGTGTCCTCTGGGCTAAAGAGGAGAAAGACCACCCCTCCTGATATCAGCGTTCAGTTCAAAAGCCAGCATCTCTGATGGTATGGGGATGCATTAGTGCATATGGTGTGGGACACTTGCACGTTTTTAAAAGCACCATGAAGGCTGAAAGGTATTTACAGGTATTAGAGCAATATATGCTCCCGTCCAGACGACATCTATTCCAGGGAAGGCCTTGTGTATTTCAGCAGGACAGTGCAAAACCACATACTGCAGCTATTACAACAGCATGGCTTCGTAGAAGAAGAGTCCATGTACTGAACTGGCCTTCCTGCAGTCCTGATCTTTCACCAATTGAGAATACTTGGCACATAATTAAACAAAAAGTCCGTCAAAGGAGACCCAAAACTCTCCAGCAGCCGGAGGCCTGTATTAAACAAGGGTGGGATCAAATTCCAATGGCTAAACTCAAGAAACTTATCTCCTCAGTGCCCAGACGCATCCGCTCTGTGTTAAAAAGGAGAGGGGATGCTGCACCATGGTAAATAGGCCCCTGCCCCCAACATTTTTGAGACTTGTAGCAGCCATCAAATTTGAAATGAGCTCATGTTGTGGATAAAATTGTAAAATTTCTCTGTTTCAACATTTGCTATGTTATATCTGTTCTATTGTGAATAAAATATTGGCTGGTGTGATTTGAAAGTCATTGCGTTTTGATTTTATTCACAATTTACGTTTTTTCCCAACTATTTCGGAATTGGGGTTGTAGTTTCAGAATAAAATGTGTGTGTATTGTTGCAGGAAACCTCACTTTCGGGAGAGCAACACCTTTGAGAGAAAATGGCTTAGGAGAAAAAAAAAATACAAACCTCATAAACAATGAGAGAATAAAATGATTTTTAAGAGGGTCCCTTTGTTTTTGAACAAATCTCAAACTGCATTACTACATTTATATCTAGCGCAGACCATATGCAGATCAAAATGGTGTTGACTTGAGAATGCCATTCTGAAAAACTGATTCAGATCCACAAAAGGAATTCTCACAAGCAGTTTTGCTTGGAATGCTCTGTTTGGCATGTAATTACAGCATGTTACTGAAATTCACAGATATAATGAAAGGTGAGAAGAGGGACCGATGTAGAGCTTGTTTTAGCGCAATTATCACTACCATCTCCAAGTCCTTATTTAGTGTTAGATATCTAAGCAGCAAATGCAGAAGTAAGAGAAATACACGAGGAATGCAGAAGAGCCACAGGAAAATAAAAATAATAATAATAATAATATTTTTGGCTATTTTTATTGCTAATGAATAGTCACAGGTCAGTTTAAGCTGAACTGTTTTTCATTCATATGTCCTTCAAGCTGAAGAACATATAATTGCTCTTTTGTTAAAGCATACTGCATCTTTGCAGTCTAGTATGTGTATATCAGTAAATCAGTTTTTAAAATTTTGTCTGACTTTTCATTATCATTGTGGTCAACTCATACTTTATGGTTAAATATATTTTATATATAGGAATAGGAGAAAGGATTTAGAGTACGGTTTAAGGCAGGGCTGAATGCTTGGGCTATTTTCTTCCATCAGTGCATGCTCTCAGCCCCCAGGAGGCAAAAACAGAGATAATAGGTTAAACATTTCCAAATAACATCACTGAAGTCAAAGCATTATTTAAGAAGAAAAAACATCAAACAGAGAAAAACCCAGGGATCATTTTAGATAGCAAATTGAACTATGAGGCTTAAATTAGAAATGTGACCAGGACTGCCTGGTCACAATTTATGGGCATTACCAGTGTCACGACCTATGTCACTGGTGCTGTCTGAGGGAGTTCAATTCGTGCTTTCATCACAAGCGGGTTGGATTTTTGCTGCTTTCTGTATTCCCTTGTCAACACAAAAAGTCGACAAACCAGCAGCAGCTTTCACACAGGAAAATGGCTTGTGTTAATTGCACTCAAACAGAATGCCAAGAGTCCAGAGTTGTCCATGTGTATTTTGTTAGAGTCAAATAAACCATTTACGTTTTACTGTGTGCTGAAAGCTGCCAGCAAGAGTACTTGTTATACTGGCTTTCCAGTTCATGAATTATCCTCCTGTCATTTTAAGGATTCAATCATATTATCAAACAATTAAATGGCTGCCATGAATCACGCAGGTGGGTGGTACATGTTGGTTGTGGTGAGGTGAGATTTCCTCAAATTACTGTAAAGTATCTACAGTACCTGTGAGAAACTGCTACATCAATGCACTGGTCATTCATTCATTCATTCATTCATTCATTCATTCATTCATTCATTCTTTCATATATTCCTTTTATGGCCTTGGCCCAGAATGCATTTCCCATGCATATTTAAAGGCGTTGTGTGAAGTAGCTTGCCAAAATGTGGAAAACCATTTATTCAAGTGTTCAAGTTGATAAATGAAAGGTATCAGGTAAAAAAAAATATGTAAAAGGAGGTGGTCAGTAATGTGTTTTAGGGTTAAAATGCGAATTTTCCAATGTCAATTCAAAGGAGGTTTTGCAGGGTATTGGCAAATTTGCCCACAGCCCAATTTGAACCATCTTCTGGTTATATGTTCCTCCTTGAGGGCCTGTCCAGAAAATAGATTTGAAATGTGAAATTTGCATACAGGAAGTGAACTGTGACCTATTTAGTGATTTTAACATCTTTGTGGGGCAAGGCCTTGAAAGGTCCATATTTAACACATAACACATAAATGATTGTTCTGAAAAACCAGATGATTTTTAATGGCCACACAACAACATGATGGACATTTTGATACCAAACATAAGTATATATGTGAAAAACTGAAGACAACTGAGACAATTTTCCATTGAAAAATGCATCTGTCATGACCAAAATCTATGCAAAACGCAAAAAGTTAATTTTGAAAAACATCCAGATTCCTATGAAAACACACCTAAGATATTTTCACAAAAGTTGCCCATATAGCTGGCTAAATAATGTGCGAGTGTCGTTAAATTGCAAGACCGGTAACGGATCTGGATTGTAAAAATTGGAACCATCCCTGGATTTAGAAATCAAAACTATCTCCCTAATTATTATTACTACTACTATCTTACTGAGTGTCAAAATAGGTCAGTAAATAATAAACATGGAATTTTTGTTATAGATACTTATACAGATTAAGAGTCTTAGAGCATATGTACATAACTGACGAGACATTGGCCTTCCGGATCATTCTGGATCATAACTACAATACATCTGAATCACGTTAGTCCTATTAAGATTAGACAAATATAGATTGTTACTATATATAGTATATAGTTGTATGTTAATTTATTACGATATAATAACACTTTCAGGATCACCTGTAATTGTGATAAGATCAGTAAATGGTGCTGTATTCAAGCCATTTTTATGATATACTACATATTTCTCAGAAACGGCAGAAGCACAGGGCCAGCAATAACCTCGCCTTTTACTGCTTAATGACCTACACCTCTCGCAGTTTATCTTTCCCGATTAGCAACAGTTGCTCCGGCTGATTGGTGGAACCGACGAGAGTCTAATTTATTTTGTTATACATTACTACGAAATTATACAGCATATTCTTCTGCACATCAATGGCTACGAAAAATATCAATATGTCTTTATAATTTGTGCGCTCCTGTAGCATATGAAACAGCACAGATTTGATAAATTAGTTTGCAAGGCTCAAAAAGCAATAAGCAATGAGAATCCCTTATATAGTGTGAATGTAGTGACAGCTAAAGAGCGTTGTTAGGTACGATGCACACAGTGCTTTTAGTGGGCCGGTACGCACCGGTAAGGAGTACTGGCACTTCTACATTTTAGCCTCTTTAATACCAGGACTTTTTACATTGTACCGGGACTTTTCATGAGCTCGTAGTACCCTGTCCTGTTCTATTTCTCTCTTGGCGATTCATGATCCGATGGCTATACTACATTTCCCACTGTGCACTAGTACACGCTGCACGCCTGTCCCTTTATTCGCAGGATGTTCACTCGCAAGGGATCTCGCAAAATCGAGTCTGTCTGTGGAAAAGGACGTGAAGAAGAAGAAGTCTCGCGGAAGTTGAACGTCTATATATACTAGAGGCGGTGTGTCGGCTACAGCGAAGGAATGCTCAATCCTCACCCTTCAGTGCTGAATGAATTAAACCAGTCGCAGTTTACTTTTCTTGATTAGGAAGTTTGTCAGACTAATTGGTAGAACGACAATCAAATTTATTTTTGATAGCGTTGTTATTCATTGCTTCACAAAATCATGAGGCGTTTCCTAAATAATTAAGACGTGAAAAACAGAAGCATGTCTTCATAAATTCTGTGAAAGGTGCAAAACAGCCCGCGTGGCTCAATAAGCAACAAGCTATGAAACGTGCCAAACATTTCCTTCTACATTCAGCAATTAAGAATGTAGAAAAGAATGGATTCTCGTGACTCAGGGCTAAATGAGCCTCGCAGACCAATCCACACAGCGCCCCACGAGCCAGTTGAGCGCAGAATTTTCCAACCCACGAGTAAAGAAAAGCACTAGAAATCGAAATGTGTGAGAGTTGACAGGTAGGCTATGCGTCATTAATGAAAACTGGCCACACCTGATAATGTTGAGATTTTTGGAGTTTTTGCAATCTTAATTTAAATGACTAATTGAAAACAGGGCGAGAATGATTAGTGCTCATTCTAACTTAGTGTGGCTCAAGGGGGGTATTCCCTGCACTCAACCTTCACTCAGAAAGGGACACAAAGTTCAGTGTGAGTGAGGTTTCTGAAAGCAAACCAGTGTTAGGGCAAGCTCTGACTCATTAAGTGTAACCTGACACTAACAAGGTTTAAGTACTAACTCACACTCAATTATTGTTTGTCGTTTCTGAATACGAGCCTATGTTTGCGTCAGATACCAAAAATTCTGGGTTGATTTCAGTGCTCGCTGAAAATCGTGGTCTTTTTCAGTGTGTTTTGGTGTCGTGGATTCGCTGTTGAAATTGCGCTCTTATAATGAAAAAAAAAAATACAATAAAAAAGTTCACATTCTCCGCATTTGGTTCCTCTTTGAATTTTATCAAACAGATTCATAAGTGTTGCAATTTTCAGTCGCATTCTCAGTGTCGGTTCCCTGTCAAAACTGCCTTTGATTTGCTAAAAGCTAATTTAAGACAAAAAAAAAAACACACATACGCGCACGCACACACACAGACAGATACACCAACACCAGCATTGAGCTTTATATAACAACCTGTTCAACATTCCATCCCTCAAATTTGTAACTTGGAACATCTGTGGTATTGGCTGTCAGACAAAAAAATCAAAGTACTCAATCACCTGGACTATTTAAATGCATATATTTGTTTATTGCAAGAAACTCACCTCTCACATATAGACCATGACAAATTAAAAACATCACAATTTGTCCACTCATTCTCCGCCCATTACAATTCAAAACAAAGAGGTGTGTGTATATTAATTAGCAAAAAAAATCTAATTTGTCCATCATACAACCATCACAGACCCTGAAGGACGTTTTATCATCATTAACATATCAATCAACAATAACCCGCTAACAATTGGTAATATTTATGGCCCAAACACTGATGATTCATTCTTTTTTCACAACTTCTTTTCTTCCATCTCAAACATTTCTAACTGCCCAGTCATAATAGGAGGCGATTTTCGTACGATTATAGACTCATCACTTGACAGACCTAATAATACAAGCAATTAACGTAACTGGCAATCCACTGAGACAACAAGACAGTTCATGAGTGATTTTGGTCTTGGTGATGGTTGGCGGTCACAACACCCAACTACCAGAGAATACACTTTTTACTCACCGGTCCATCATTCCTACTCCCACATTGACTTCTTTCTGACCAGTAACTCAATTATATCAGACATCACCAATTCAAAAATCCACCCCATCACCATCAACGATCATGCACTAGTTACAATTATATGGAATCCTAACAATCAACATAAACACATCCCTAGATGGCGCTTTAATATATCTCTTCTTAAAGACCCAGAGTTTGACAGTTACCTTAAAAGAGAGTGGGCATCCTTCCTAGAAATAAATGATTCCCCAGGGTCATCTCCTAAACTTCTTTGGGAAACAGGTAAAGCAGTTCTAAGAGACAAAATCATTTCATTCTCCGTCCATAAAATGAAGAAAGATAAGGAACAAGAAGTCAGAATAGAGCAAAAAATCTAACAACTAGAGACGTTGAATGCAAATAACTCAACGGAAGAAACTCAAAATGAATTAAGAAAATATCAACGACAACTAAATGACATTATAAAAAAAAGAACTCAATTTCTAATTCATCGACTCTGAAGAATTCTCGTGTTTTCTTCGTGAAAACAAAACAGGCGCGACTTCGTGGTGCATTTCAAGGGAAGAGACGGAGTCAGATTCGGTGTTGAAAAACCCAGTTTTAAGGGAAACAGAGTTTATTCGTCGTCTCGACCAGCGCAGTGTCCAGTATAATGATGATCTGACTACCGTCATTGGAATACAACAGGGTTTCAATACTCATTGTGAACAAAAGATATTGGTGCAGGAGTTTCGGTATAGTGCAGAAACAATAGTGTCTTAAATACTCATTGAGTTAAACACAAAGGACATGTCTCAGTGAATGCAACACATAGCCCATGAGGATGTTCCTGCTTGGTACAGAAACAATAGTGTCTGATTAACTCATTGAGTTAAACACGAAGGACATGTCTCAGTGAATGCAACACATAGCCCATCAGGACGTCCCTGCTTGACTACATCAACCCAGCAGTGGACTGGAACTACCTTGATTAAGTAGTTGGGCGAGACAGAATAGCTGACTGTAAAGATTCTAGTTCACTACTGACAGGACGCAATATGTAACTATATGTGCTGTGAACACTAAAATCTAACAACTCAGGCAAGAAAATTTTCATCATATTAACAAATCTGGTAAATACTTCGCAAATCAAATTATACGAAACAAAGAAAAAGGAACAATTTCCACCATTAAGGACTCAGCGGGGAAGCCTACCAACTCACCACAGGAAATAAATAACATTTTTAGAAACTTTTATGCTAAACTATATTCATCTGAAAATGATCCAAAACAGGGGGACATCGATTCATTTCTTAAGAATATTAAACTTACAAGACTAAATACAGAACAAGTCAATACACTAGACTCACCAATTACAGAAAAAGAACTCTTCACTGCCCTCAACCTCATGCCAAACAACAAAGCACCAGGTCCTGATGGCTTCCCTGCTGAGTTCTATAAACACTTCTGGTCCATCTTAGCCCCACTCTTCGTTAAAGTAATAACTGAAATAAAACAAAATTCAAAATTTCCAGCACGTATGAACACAGCCGTAATTTCACTCCTCCCAAAACCTAATAAGGATCACACCCTGCCGTCAAAATACCGCCCCATCTCTTTAACCAATGTAGACATAAAAATCATCAGTAAAGTTCTTGCTCACAGGACAGAAAAAGTCATTTCTTACATAATTCACCCAGGGGTGCGTTTCCCGAACAACGACGGAAGTTAGCTTTGAACTAACATGGTACGATGCATCGTTAAACTAACAAACATCAGAAGAACGATGGTTTCCCAAAACCGTCGTACCTTGTTCGTCCCACAGTGGTCTGAACCATGTTGGTTTGAACGACGTTAGTTTGAACCATGATAGTTGGAGCGCTTGAACAACAATGTTACCAGGAGCACTCCGGTCGGTTTTTCACCGCGGGAAGCTTAAAAACTTGGTATTTGTGCCTAAATACAGCAGTTGTGATCGATATTACAATACTAATTTGTCGTTTTGGCTTATTATTTTGCGATCTTACACAAACTAACAAAACAATTTATCATTTAAATGAAAAGACACTTTAGGCAACGATTCTTTCGGAAAAAAAAAATCTAAAGAACGATTTGCTATTTCAGAGCATTTAATGAGACAAGCTCCACCAGCGAGTAGGCTACACAGTTTTGTAATTCATTCTTTACAGTTATATATACATATTAAGCTCCCTCCCTTGATGAAAATTTTGTGGTGTAGCGGGTAAAGCCACAGTCACATAACGAGTAGTCTTCATAAAGTGAAGAAAAGTTCGACTCTTGCGGTACATGGCAGCGTTTTTTTTCCCCCCGTTTTTTATTCATGGAAACGTGTGCTCCGATGAACAAGTGATCATTAAATTCAGACGATGCGTGTCACGTTGTCTCCTTTGATATATGTAGTAAATATTTAAGGTCACCCACCTTATTCATGGGCGTAGCAATACACACACAGACAAAAATGGAATATATAAAGTAAACATTTTTATTTCTTTTTCTTAACATAAAAATTATTTCATTGACTCAAAGAACAAAAAATGGCATAAGAACACAGAAAAAAAATATATATTCTGAGGGCCACAGATGGAGATGCAGTGCAGTGGATAATGGGGGGTGGGGTGGGGGGGGGGGGGGGGGGTGGAGGAATTGCCAGCTAGACATTACTAAGGCAAGCAGCAGCTCTAAGGAGTGAGCTACAGAGGACTGGTGGTGGGAGCGTCGGTCTGTCGGCCTCCTCTTAGTCCTGAGGAGAGTTTTGTCCAGGCTAAACCCAGAAGTGCTGGTGGGAGTCCCAGGGGTATAGGTATCTGTGTTATGCACAATTCTCTAACATGAGTGTCTTCCCCCCTCTGCCCACTTCCTCTAAGCCCATTTACACCTTGTCCCTTGCAGTTTTATTCCCAGGGCTCCCCAACATTGGGCACCCACACGCAGGACCCCTCAATATTGGCCATCCTCTCACTGGGCCACTCCACATTGGGCCCCCTCTGGCATGGCCTTCTGCGTGTAAGGGCCGCTCTTTCCCCTGAGTCGCCAGAATCCCCTCAGAATGGCAGTTCGTCTATGTCCTGCACAGCATGGCCATCACAGCAAATGTCCAGCTCCCTGAAGATGAGGCGATCTCTGTAAAGGATGCTGAGGATGACCGTGCATTCCACAGACCACAAGGAATGACAAATGTTATGCAAAAAGACCTCCATCTCCCCCACCCCCTTTCTTTTTATCAACACTTGCCCATCCACTGTAATATATATATGATTTCTACCATATTCACAGTTGCAAGTGGGCAAACAACATCCTCTCCTATCGATACATAAAATACACGAAGGTAAACAGCGAGATCATATGTTCTTCCTATGACTAGCAACACGAAGTCACGAGCTTTACAGATTTACTCAACAATACTACCGTCTTGAACCATGATCCCGTTAAGTAGGCTAATTAACCACCTCCGCTCTAATGACAGCGGGGAAATAAAAACAGGTGTTGTTACTAGACTAGCGTAATAAATCGTTGCCGAACATTAAAGCTTCTTTGCTAACGCATGCGAAGGCTACAAGAGATATAATTCCAGAGATCCAACCATAGGCCCACTCATGAACAGAAAAATACAACAAAAAGTGTTTTTCCCGAGTAGCTACATTTTCAAATCACTATGTTAATGTTATATATATTTGTTCAGCAAGATCATCGAACATTTTCAGCTACTGACCTTATGTTTACCTTTCATGGACTGCATTTTCCGACGCAAACACCCGGAACTAAGCTTCTAACTACAGCTGGGGAGCAGTAGTTTGAACTACACAGCTGAACGACAGTGTTTGCGAACGTCCGTTCGAACTACGGTTTTGGGGAACACCTGCGTCGTTTAACGATGGTTCGCACTACGTAAGTTACCTTGATAGTTCGAACGATGGTTTTGGGAAACACTGGCGGCGCAACTACATAGTTCAAACTATGTAAGTTGCTAACTTACTTAGCAACTACGCTTTTGGGAAACGCACCCCAGATCAGACCGGCTTCATCAAAGGTAGACAGGCTTCCAATAATAAACGTAGAGTGTTGAATTTAATCCATTATACATCATTACAACAGAAAGACACCATCATAGCCACTTTAGATTCAGAAAAGCTTTTGACAGGGTAAACTGGAAATTTATCTTTACCACGTTACAAACATTTGGCTTTGGGGAATCATTTATCAACTGGATCAAGATTCTTTACACTGCACCTTCAGCCACCGTCACCACAAATGGACTAACATTACAAAGCTTCACTCTGCACAGGGGGACAAGGCAGGGTTGCCCACTTATTGTGTTATTCACAAAGCATTTTAGGCCTAAAAGTAGCTCCTAAGTCTGGGAGAGCTGAAAAGTAGTAAAGAGGATTCCTAACTCGCTAAAAGCTATTCACAAAGAATCAGAAAATGGCTGCTGCTGTTGAAAGACAGAATGACTTGGAAATTCTGAATGATGCATAGTTGTTGAAAAGATATCGGATTGACCGTGAAGGGATTTTATTTGTTGAGGGAGAGAATTACATCTCCAACTATGAGAAACAACCCAATAAGCCCCAAAATAAAATGTTTGACAACACTTTGTTACTTGGCCACCGGAAAAATGCAACTTTGCAACGTGGACAAGGGATTTAGGGATTTCACAATCATCTGTCAGTCGCAAAATTCAACAATCAATGCGCTCTGTGAACCCCATATCATCCGACAGTTTATGTTGTGATTCTGTATTTGCTCATGTTCTGTTTCGCCCTTGACCATGTTCATACCTCGATTATTCGGACTGACTTTTGTGTACCTGTATTTTGATATTTTCCATGTCTGACAATTCTTGAATTATGTATTGGGTTCTGTTAGTATTGGTTTTTTCATGTATTGCTTTAGTATGTACTTTTCCATGTTTTGCATCTTGCCATAGTCAAATTCCGGTTCATGTTTTCTATTATGCATTGCACTTTGTCTCCCCCGTCTGGTCTTTCGTCTTGTCATTGCACACAGCCCCAGCCCTGAAAGTCACTCTTCGGGTGATTTACTGGATTCTGGATTGCAACCTTCCTTCCGATCTCGTTTGCTTACTTTGCCTTACTTTTCTATCTTACTAACAATATATACAGTTTGTTATTTTCGCTAGAATTTACTAACACCAACTAACATTGTATATAACTAGTAAATTACCTGTGGCGAGAATAATTTCGACTGTGCGAGCATCGAAATGGAAATACAGCAGTTACATTTGTAAAGGGCTATGCCACACCCTTATCCCCAAGAGGAAGGGGAGTTTTGTCTGGCATGGGGGTGGTGGAGTGTCCAAAGTAGAATGGTTTGGTTGGAGCTTACTGGTTAGTTGAGGATTTCTCTGTAGACAACATTGTCTGTGTATGTGCCTTGTTTGTCAGGAAACTGTCCATTGACTTTTGACCCCAGTGACCTTGATTTCTCGTGACGACCTACGGTTTGACCTTTGACCCTCGTGACCTTGACCTCTGACGGAACCGACCTCTCGCGGTCATTTCTTGTAACGACCTACGTCCACATACCAACTTTCATGAAAATTTGTCCAGGGAGATGGGAGATGCGAAAAATTGACCTTTGACCCCAGTGACCTTGACCTTTCAAAAAACTAACCCCTCAAGGACAATTCCAGGGACAACCTACATAGACCCACCAAGTTTGGTGAAGATCCGTCAGAGGACCTCGGAGGAGTAGGGGAACAAACAGACAGACAGACAGACAAACGTTCCTCAAATTATAGTATGATACTAACTTACTATCAAGCACCAAGGGATTGTATAGTTTCACTTACTAATTGATTAACAAGCTCTCAGCTCTCGCCCTGTTCTAGTCTCCGCCTCTTGTCTCTCCCTGATTTCCTTTGCTGCATTTTCTGTGGAAGCTCCACATCTCATCACGCTGTCCTTCGCTAATTATCTATGCACGAAAGAACTCCTTAACTGGAGCTGTATGTCTTTGTATAGGTTTGTCCCGTGATCCCTGTCCTCCTTTTGCATGTGATTACGTTCTCCCTCTCATGTGTTTCTCCCTTGTAATCAGTCTGACTGTTTGCACCTGCGTCTCTCACCATGTGATCTCCCTGGAAACATATATTAGGTGTCTTTTCACAGTTACTCTCTGTCAGATCATTTTCCTCAGTCTTCTTGTGCCACGCTTCATTCACCTTGATTACTCAGTGTTTATCTTTCTGACTGGACCGCCCGACCTTTCGATTTTTTGCCTTGGTGATTTTGGATTTGTAGAACCTGAATGTTTGGTTGATTTTGCTCATAACAGATATGTCAAATGTCAAAAATAATATTGTTGGAACACATGCTCAATACGCGTGTAAAATCTGAATGTTTGGTTGATCTGGCGCAATCCAGAGCCAGCAGTAAACTTTTACAACCTAGGATGTTCTTGCAGCCTGGCTGTGGGGGTAGCATCTCTGTTTTCTACTCAGCGGGAGGTCGGAGCCATTTCGTCCTAGCTGCCCAGTGTTCCTCAGAGTTATATCACGGTCCCCACTAAAGTTAAAGTCCAGTTACATTAATCTGTTTAAAACAATCTAAATCTTTGTGAAATTTATAATATGTTCATGTTCAATATCCTGTAAAGAAATCACTTATATATTTATAACACAATAGACTACAATACTCCATTTTAAGGCTTTTCAATGACAACTGCATCATATTAGCACATATGCCTATCATGTTTGGTCTTTTTATTCTCGGGGGATTCCAAGGAGTTGAATGGGGCACGTTTCATTTCCCTTGAAATCATGGATTATCCTGTTTGGACACTTGGAAAACTGGTCAGATTCAACTCACCTCTCTATGCAAAATAATCTTATCACCTCAGTGATTAAAATCCAGATTCGACCATTCTTTCCTCCGCCTAGTTCGGAGGCGTAGTTTTGAGTGCTTAAAAGCAGGAGATCCTAACCGGAAGGGTCTCTTTTCTACTTCTCTTCTTTGTCAAGATCTGATGCACGTAGGTGAGTTTGGGAGAATCACATTCCAACTCGCCCCGCCCGCCTAAGTCTGTGCGTAAGCAGCGGATCTCGGTGGGTGGGGAGGGATGGCATTTGAGTTCTCCCCGGCCACGTGGTGCGGCCTCGTTCCGCGTGGCCTCCATCTTTTCCAGGTATGAATTTATTCTCTTTCTAAATTATGTGTAACTGGTAATTGGCTTAACGTTGATTTGTTTGATCCAAGTTTGTGCCTACCTGGTAATTAGTGTGCATTGAAAATGCTCACTATTGTTATCCTGGTCTTCTTATTATTATTATTATTATTATTATTATTATTATTATTATTATTATTATTCTTCTAACACACTTAATGCGGCCTCAACCGTTTATCGTAGAAACTTCATTCAAACTGCGTTGCGTAGGTCTTACTTAGGACACCTGTGCAATGTATTTTTCATCTTTGTAACTTTTATACTTTTTGAGTTATTAATAAAAAACTATAAATTTTTTCCTCCCACAGACTTAACATTGGCATTATGACATCACAATAGGGCCATTAAGCAAATGGAATCTTGTGCCAGGTGTTCTGACCACCTGCTGTAACTGTCAGTTTCTCAGGCTGTAAGACTACAATCTGGCTCTCTTGAGACTACAGCTTCCTTACTGCTTTCCTTCCTTCTATTTTCTGTCATTCCTTCTTTCTTTTTCCCTCCTATTTCTTTCCTTCGTTCCTTCCTTCCTTTATTCGTTCCTGCTTTCCTACTTTACTTCCTTCTATCCTGCCTTTCATCCTTCCTCCCATTCTTCCTCCCTACCAATTTTCTTTCCTACCTCCCTTAGTTTTTCTTTCCTTCCATCATGCCTTCTTTCATTCCTTCAGATCCTTCTTATCTTTCTTCTTTTCTTCTTTCTGCTTTCCCTCTCTTTCCCTCCCTCTTCCTTTCTTTACTTTTTCTTTCCTTCCTTCTCTCTTTCCTTCCGTTTTTCATTTCTTCTTCCTCACTTCCTTCCTTCCTTCTATCTTTACTTAAATCCTTCTTCTTCCCTTCTTCCTTTCCTTCCTTCTTTACTTCCTTCTTTCCTTCATTCCTCTGTTTCTTTCCATCCATCCTCGCCTTCTTTCCTTTGTTCTTTCCTGCCTTCCTTTGATTTCCTTCTTTTTTCCTATATTCCTTCTTTCCTTACTTCCCTCATTAGTTCCTTCTTTCCCTCCTTCCTTCCTTGTTAATATTCCAAATAATTTCGTAATCGTACGGTTCACTACTTCTCCCAGTTTTCACTCGATCCCCAAACAAGACACATCAACGCCCTAGCAACAACAAGAACAACATAGCAACTGTCGAGCAATGCCCAAGCAAATATTCAGAACACCATAGCAACCGCCAAGCAACCACCCAAAACACCATAGCAACTGCTTAGCAACCACCCAGAACACTATAGCAACTGCCTAGCAACGCCCTAGCAACCACCCAGAACACCATAGCAACCGCCTAGCAACCACCCAGAACACCATAGCAACTGCCTAGCAACGCCCTAGCAACCACCCAGAACACCATAGCAACCGCCTAGCAACCACCCAGAACACCATAGCAACCGCCTAGCAACCACCCAGAACACCATAGCAACTTCCTAGCAACGCCCTAGCAACCACCCAGAACACCTTAGCAACTGCCTAGCAACGCCCTAGCAACCACCCAGAACGCTATAGCAACCGCCTAGCACGGCCCTAGCAACCACCCAGAACACCATATCAACCACCTAGCAACCACCCAGAACACCATAGCAACCGCCTAGCAACCACCCAGAACACCATAGCAACTGCCTAGCAACACCCTAACAACCACCCAGAACACCATAGCAACCGCCTAGCAATGCCCTAGCAACCACCCAGAACACCATAGCAACAGCCTAGCAATGCCCTAGCAACCACCCAGAACACCATAGCAACCGCCTAGCAACCACCCAGAACACCATAGCAACTGCCTAGCAACGCCCTAGCAACCACCCAGAACACCATAGCAACAGCCTAGCAACCACCCAGAACACCATAGCACCCGCCTAGCAACCACCCAGAACACCATAGCAACTGCCTAGCAACGCCCTAGCAACCACCCAGAACACAATAGCAACTGCCTAGCAACCACCCAGAACACCATAGCAACCACCTAGCAACCACCCAAAACACCATAGCAACTGCGTAGCAACGCCCTAGCAACCACCCAGAACACCATAGCAACCACCTAGCAACCACCCAAAACACCATAGCAACTGCCTAGCATCGCCCTAGCAACCACCCAGAACCCCATAGCACCCGCCTAGCAACCACCCAGAACACCATAGCAACTGCCTAGCAACGCCCTAGCAACCACCCAGAACACCATAGCAACTGCCTAGCAACCACCCAGAACACCATAGCAACCGCCTAGCAACCGCCCAGAACACCATAGCAACTGCCTAGCAACGCCCTAGCAACCACCCAGAACACCACAGCAACTGCCTAGCAACGCCCTAGCAACCACCCAGAACGCTATAGCAACTGCCTAGCAACGCCCTAGCAACCACCCAGAACACCATAGCAACCGCCTAGCAACCACCCAGAACACCATAGCAACTGCCTAGCAACGCCCTAGCAACCACCCAGAACACCATAGCAACCGCCTAGCAACGCCCTAGCAACCACCCAGAACACCATAGCAACAGCCTAGCAATGCCCTAGCAACCACCCAGAACACCATAGCAACCGCCTAGCAACCACCCAGAACACCATAGCAACTGCCTAGCACCGACCTACCAACCACCCAGAACACCATAGCAACCGCCTAGCAACCACCCAGAACACCATAGCAACCGCCTAGCAACCACCAAGAACACCATAGCAACTGCCTAGCAACGCCCGAGCAACCACCCAGAACACCATAGCAACCGCCTAGCAACCACCCAGAACACCATAGCAACTGCCTAGCAACGCCCAAGCAACCACCCAGAACACCATAGCAACCACCTAGCAACCACCCAAAACACCATAGCAACCGCCTAGCAACGCCCTAGCAACCACCCAGAACACCATAGCAACCGCCTAGCAATCACCCAGAACACCATAGCAACTGCCTAGCAACGCCCAAGCAACCACCCAGAACACCATAGCAACCACCTAGCAACCACCCAAAACACCATAGCAACTGCCTAGCAACGCCCTAGCAACCACCCAGAACACCATAGCGACCGCCTAGCAACCACCCAGAGCACCATAGCAACCGCCTAGCACCCACCAAGAACACCATAGCAACTGCCTAGCAACGCCCGAGCAACCACCCAGAACACCATAGCAACCGCCTAGCAACCACCCAGAACACCATAGCAACTGCCTAGCAACGCCCAAGCAACCACCCAGAACACCATAGCAACCACCTAGCAAGCACCCAAAACACCATAGCAACCGCCTAGCAACGCCCTAGCAATCACCCAGAACACCATAGCAACCGCCTAGCAATCACCCAGAACACCATAGCAACTGCCTAGCAACGCCCAAGCAACCACCCAGAACACCATAGCAACCACCTAGCAACCACCGAAAACACCATAGCAACTGCCTAGCAACGCCCTAGCAACCACCCAGAACACCATAGGAACCGCCTAGCAACCACCCAGAACAACATAGCAACTGCCTAGCAACACCCTAACAACCACCCAGAACAACATAGCAACCGCCTAGCAACGCCCTAGCAACCACCCAGAACACCATAGCAACAGCCTAGCAATGCCCTAGCAACCTCCCAGAACACCATAGCACCCGCCTAGCAAGGCCCTAGCAACCACCCAAAACACCATAGCAACCGCCTAGCAATGCCCTAGCAACCTCCCAGAACACCATAGCAACCGCCTAGCAACCACCCAGCACACCATAGCAACTGCCTAGCAACGCCCTAGCAACCACCCAGAACACCATAGCAACCGCCTAGCAACCACCCAGAACACAATAGCAACCGCCTAGCTACCACCCAGAACACCATAGCAACGCCCTAGCAACCACCCAGCACACCCTAGCAACTCCCTAGCCCCGCCCTACCCACCACCCAGAACACCATAGCAACCGCCTACCAACCATCAGAAAACCATAGCAACTGCCTAGCAACGCCCTAGCAACCACCCAGAACACCATAGCAACCGCCTAGCAACCACCCAGAACACCATAGCAACCGCCTAGCAACAACACAGAACACCATAGCAACTGCCTAGCAATGATCTAGCAACCACCCAGAACACCATTGCAACCGCCTTGCTACCACCCAGAACACCATAGCAACCGCCTAGCAACCACCCAGAACACCAGAGCAACCGCCTAACAACCACCCAGAACACCATAGCAACACCCTAGCAACCACACAGAACACCATAGCAACCGCCTAGCAACCATCCAGAACACCATAGCAACTGCCTAGCAACGCCCTAGCAACCACCCAGAATACCATAGCAACGCCCTAGCAACCACCCAGAACACCATAGCAACCGCCTAGCGACGCCCGAGCAACCACCCAGAACACCATAGCAACCGCCTAGCAACGCCCTAGCAACCAGCCAGAACATCATAGCAACCACCTAGCAACCAGCCAGAACACCATAGCAACTGCCTAGCAACGCCCTAGCAACCACCCAGAACACCATAGCAACCGCCTAGCAACCACCCAGAACACCATTGCAACTGCCTAGCAACACCCTTACAACCACCCAGAACACCATAGCAACCGCCTAGCAACGCCCTAGCAACCACCTAGAACACCATAGCAACAGCCTAGCAACCATCAGAACACCATAGCAACTGCCTAGCAACGCCCTAGCAACCACCCAGAACACCATAGCAACCGCCTAGCAACCACCCAGAACACCATAGCAACCGCCTAGCTACCACCCAGAACACCATAGCAACCGCCTAGCAACCACCCAGAACACCAGAGCAACTGCCTAACAACCACCCAGAACACCATAGCAACACCCTAGTAACCACCCAGAACACCATAGCAACCCCCCAGCAACCATCTAAAACACCATAGCAACTGCCTAGCAACGCCCTAGCAACCACCCAGAACACCATAGCAACGCCCTAGCAACCACCCAGAACACCATAGCAACCGCCTAGCAACACCCGAACAACCACCCAGAACACCATAGCAACCACCTAGCAACCACCCAAAACACCATAGCAACTGCCTAGCAACGCCCTAGCAACCACCCAGAACACCATAGCAACCGCCTAGCAACCACCCAGAACACCATTGCAACTTCCTAGCAACACCCTAACAACCACCCAGAACACCATAGCAACCGCCTAGCAACGCCCTAGTAACAACCACCCAGAACACCACAGCAACAGCCTAGCAACCATCAGAACACCATAGCAACTGCCTAGCAACGCCCTAGCAACCACCCAGAACACCATAGCAACCGCCTAGCAACCACCCAGAACACCATAGCAACCGCCTAGCTACCACCCAGAACACCATTGCAACCGCCTAGCAACCACCCAGAACACCAGAGCAACTGCCTAACAACCACCCAGAACACCATAGCAACCGCCTAGCAACCATCTAGAACACCATAGCAACTGCCTAGCAACGCCCTAGCAACCACCCAGAACACCATAGCAACGCCCTAGCAACCACCCAGAACACCATAGCAACCGCCTAGCAACGCCCGAGCAACCACCCAGAACACCATAGCAACCGCCTAGCAACGCCCTAGCAACCACCCAGAACACCATAGCAACCACCTAGCAACCACCCAGAACACCATAGCAACTGCCTAGTAACACCCTAGCAACCACCCAGAACACCATAGCAACCGCCTAGCAACGCCGTAGCAACCACCCAGAACACCATAGCAACTGCTTAGCAATGCCCTAGCAACCACCCAGAACGCCATAGCAACCACCCTAACAACCACCCAGAACACCAGAGCAACTGCCTAGCAACGCCCTAGCAACCACCCAGAACACCATAGCAACTGCCTAGCAACGCCCTAGCAACCACCCAGAACACCATAGCAACTGCCTTGCAACACCCTAGCAACCACCCAGAACACCATAGCAACCACCTAGCAACCACCCAGAACATCATAGCAACTGCTTAGCAAAGCCCTAGCAACCACCCAGAATGCCATAGCAACCGCCTAGCAACCACCCAGAACCCCATAGCAACACTCTAGCAACCACCCAGAACGCCATAGCAATCGCCTAGCAACGCCCTATCAACCACTCAGAACACCATAGCAACCGCTTAGCAAGGCCCTAGCAACCACCCAGAACACGAAAGCAGCTGCCTAGCAACACCCTCACAAGTACATAGAACACCATAGCAACTGCCTAACAACTGTTACAGCCAGTCCTCATTATGTCAAATTACAATAAAAAAATGTAACTTTTTAAGCTACTCAACTTATCAACCTTTCAGCCATTCCAACTCCTGATTGTTTTTTCGACTATGACTTCCGGCAACTGTTTCTTCTGCCCAATCCTGTCTCAAAATATAAGTCCTTACTACAATTCTTCACTATTAAAAAATGTCACTATTAAAAATTTCCATATGACAGTTGTCATCAACTATGACTCCCGCAAACTATTTCCTCAGTCCACATCTGTTTCAAAATAAAAGTCCTCACCACTACCATAATTATCCTACTAAAAACGTAGCTACCAATATCATAATGCAATGATATGTGACAAACTCCACCTTATGCAACTACACTTTGCATTTTCAATGCACACGTAATTCCCTGGAATTACATTATCTAGTTAAATTATTGTTATTCCGTTTTCAGCTTGCATGGTCTCCATGACTCTTAACACTTATATATTCTTTCTAGCCTTGTTGCGACCATGACTAAAGGGGCAATTGAAGCACCTTTTACTAAAACCCCATAAGTCACACTTGTCTTGACTTGACTTGTGGGGTTTTAGTAATCAGTGCTTCCATTCCTACCAAGACATGTGTAGGTAACGATATTTCTAAGTTAGACTTGAGATTACGGTCTACGCCTCAAGGGTTTGTGTAATACCGGTCCTGGAGATTTAGCTCTGAAAGTGCCAGTAAATACCTTGCATGTCTTCAATGTGACAACATATAAAAATGGTATCAGTAGGTAGGGAAATCATTCATCTTCACATCGATATGTTATACAAATTTTTACGACAGCGAAAAATATGGATTTTGATGTTAAAAACTCACTCAACCCTCAAACTGTCGCGCGAGCGAAAATCTGATGTCATTAGAGTAAGTTCCCTTTCTTGTGTACCACATGACGAGTGACGTAGCACACACAACAGCTATAGCAGAAAGAATCAAGTTGACAGCCGCGGAGAGAAAACGCCGGAAAATTGCCCTTGATGCCAAAAGAAGACGATCCCTCGTATATATTGGGAGTGCTATTGATCGGTGGGAGAGTCTGAGAGAGCGACTGGGCATTGACAATGATGAGTTGGCCCTAACTTTGATGGATTAGTAAGTTGAAATACCGTGTTGGTTTCTCTTAGCAACATTTCTCGCGCTACTCGAGTTCATAAAAGTAAACAACGTAAATGGTAGTGTGCCTCGAATGGGGAAATTATGTTTTGCTTATCGTGTTTTGCTTAACGTTTGACAGGTTATTGCAGTCGTGCAATCGTGATGTATTTAGAGAGCAATCAGAATTTAATCAACATGGGACCCGATGTTCTCGTTATATGTTATATGGTCTGCGATATAGTAACTAAATGTCAAGGATCTACAGAAATGATAGTCTGAAGTCGATAGCCTCTTGAAACAAATATGGAGCTATGATAAAAGACCTATAAATATCATTGCCCACTGAACATTACAGAACTCTGTTTGTTGCATGTGATGTGCCACAATAAATTCAAAAATTCTTTTATTGCATTTTACTGCAGATTACTTTTCAGAATGCTGCCAGATAAAATATAATTTCCGATATTTCGCCACAACCTTTTGTAAATACATCAATTAGATTGTGTTATTTTTCTTCGATTTAAAAAAAATCCAAGTTAACAATATCTGGGTTTAAAAAACAACAATGACATCCGTAAGACAAAAACATTCCTGCTGTAAAAATAGACATTGTAACTCCAAGAGAAGCCAATCTATGTCATTCAATGAGTCTCAGAACGTAGGTCTACAGTACCGTTCATTTAGCAAAATCTTCACGGAAAAAATCAAAGAATCGATATACTTCAATTACATGACGCTTATGCATTCATAATATGTTCAAATGGTCTTCCCATATGTCATGAAGTGATTACTCGCCTCCACATTCTCCAGAAACGTTCCTGTCTGTCTTCTTTTTCGTCCGCGCGAGGCCATCTTTGTTTACAGTGCGCGATTTCGACCCACAATGCTTTGCGCGGTGAATAATCTAGCCGATCTATTTTTAGACCGGGAAACCCCTTTTTGAAAAATTGCATTTCCTAAGGTTATTTTTGGTCAAATATTTTTTATAATTTTTTTGGGCCATATTACAGACAGCTTGATTTTTGGAATTAAAAAAAAAAAAACACATGCAAGGTACTTACTGGCACTTTAAAAGGTACCCTTGGGCGCATAAGCCGGTACCCGGTTAAACCTCCTTAGGGGGCCGTTAGGTATACCTGGGTTCATGATACGTTCATGCTCAGTGCTACTTTGTTTATGCCTCGATGCTGATATCATGGCAATTTCCTCTACCCGATAGACTTATCGTCGAATTGAGTTACGACAGTGACACTTATTAACCCTGGGGGCGTTTTTGCTGAGCAACGATGGTTTCCACTGCCAAGTCTGATGGCATAGCTGTCTCGAGATTCACGCATGCTGTCCCAAAACTATCAATTCTAATTCTAATTTGGAGTCATATTTAACGAGGATATAACCAAATTTGGTATTCTAAATGCATTATGGAGTCAGATTGATTGTAACCGTTGGTTTCTATGCCCCGTCTTTGGACGGAGAAAATATCCATTATATTGTGATTCACATCAGCCAGGAAATGAGTGAAAGTTAGCCAAGAAGAACACGTGAGACCTTCGACTCACTGCAATGTCCGTCCTTGGTATTTTTTTGTGGGGCTTTACAGATTATTGTTGCATCTGTGTGTTTTGATCTTTTTCTGCCCGACCACGAGATCTATGTTGGCTGCCCTGGTTACGATTCAGATTACGCCCATTGGATTCTGGCTTTGCTTCTCTGACATACCTATTCCTGTGAACCAGACCCATTTCTGTCCGACTACGATTACTGTGATTGCTGCCCTGGTTTTCAATTCTATTTTTGCCCAACTGGATTTTGATTTTTGAAGTGAGGACTTCGTACTTTTGCCTTCTGCCCTGCGGGGGTCCTCCCCCTTTATTAATAAAGCAAGTTATACTGCATTGCCTGGTTCTCGCGACTGGTTCCTGATCGCACCCTCAGTTTATCCAGTTTCCAATGGACATTTGCCAACAACACAGAATCAAACTTGAATTGAAGCACTGATTACTAAAACCCTACAAGTCAAGTCAAGTCAAGTGTGACTTATGGGGTTTTGGTAATAGGTGCTTCAATTCATGCACATCTCAGATATGCCCGGTATCATCGGTGCTATTTACGAGACCGATATTCGAATTATTTCTCCAACCCAGGATGAAGAGGTATGTGTAAATAGAAAAAAACGTTCATTCCATCAACACCCAGAAAGTATTTGATGCCGAATACAATATTTTGGACATTGTTGCGAAATGTCCAGGATCCACACACAACTCGCATTTTAATGGAAAGCAGCTTATGCCAATTATTTGACAGGCATTATGTGCCTGTGAGATGCCACTTGCTCGGGGACAGTGGTTTTGGTGCTGCATCTCCTCCTGCTATGCATTAATTATTTTTTTAGGCTATTGAGCGAGGGTTACATTTAATAGATCATAATAATACCAGCCTATGTCATATTTTGTATGCATATTTAAATTGTAGGCTATAAATTGCAAACCAAAGCTTATTATGCTTTCCTGTTTGAACAATTGCCCATTTATAGGCTGCAATCTCGGGCTTCCGCAGCCATTGCAGCCCATACCACCACTTTTCACAGTCGTCTGCCGTCCGGTGGAATGCAGCATTGATCTGTTGGCTGATATTATCCCCCGCATCCCACTTGGATTTGCTGTTCACCCCCGAGCCAAATTTCCCTTTGATTACATGCTTTCACTCCAGCACCAACTGGGCCAGCAGCAGTAACTGGTCATGGCTCCAGTTGGGCTTTCGCATCCTTTTTGAACTTTCATCCATGACAGTTTAGTGCAAACAAGCTTGAACAGCCTGACATCTAAATGATCGCAACATATTCTCATTGGGTAATAAGTTGCTAATTCTTAGGGCAAATGATGCATTTTATTATTGAGTCGTTTTAAGCTATTGATGTTTTTTCCAACTCTCTCTTTCCTATGTATGTTTACTTGCCTAGTGCGTGATATGTGGAGACTGCGTGTAGTGCATTTTTAGGAGTGCTCAACTTGTTATTTTATGGGACAAACCAGCCGCTTGGGCTATTTTATCATTGTGTTGTATGTGGGATATTTTTTTTCAATGGGCCGCCCTGTCACCAAACAACCAATCACTGTGCTCATTGTCCCAAGACTCATACACGAGAATTGACGTCATCCATAGCAACAGAGATTTTCTCTCACCTCTCAAAGAGCTACTCTTATTCTAGGAGTTACCAGTTTTCTTAACTAAACATTTTTTATAACTTTGTGAATAACTTAAGATTTTACTCCTACATAAAATGTTTTAGTGTGACTTAGGAGTACTCCTAGCAGTAAGATAAGATGCTTTGTGAATATGGGCCCTGAGCTCTATCACATTGACTGATGTGTAAACAATATCACATTTAAATTTTGCCATTTCATTCTTGTAGTCATGATTAATTATTACTGAATACTAAACCAAAAATATGAACAGATTAATATTAAGTAAAGTAGTAAAATTTATTACTGACCACAAAAAAAATATTCAAGTGTCTGTTACTACATTAAGTAGTAAATACAGGCAGTCTGAGCTTATATAAGATCAAATTGGTTTCAATTTGCAATAATTTCATAAGGCTGCCTGAAGCAAGTTTGGCTTTCTTTTTGGGGAGCTTTCATATGAGGGTTTCACTGAAATACCCTTCTCTGTCAGGGGGTGACAGCATGTGCCTTGTTTAATTTTTATATGACATTGAATTAATCTGTTTCTTTACATTTCTATGCATCGAAATCTTACCATTGCGATATTCTCCATCACAATCCAGTCATGCTTCAGTAAAGTCACAGTACAGAGTCTTAGCTTCTTGAAAAAGACTTGTCTCGAGTTTTTGCATGCAGCTCATCAGTATGCATTCCAAAAGCTCTGATCAATGTTCTCACTGACCTCTTAATGCATATTAGTTTCCCCCAATTAGACCAACACAATTCAGGGGTCAAATATCTGACCCTAATTAGAGATGCCATGTTTTTATCTATTCTCAGATGAGCATTGTCAAAATAAAAGAGCCAATGGAATCTCAGTAGCCACGTATAATAATTTCTGTAGCACTGCAGAGAAAAATCCAACCAATATTGCTTCAATTGCTTTATGCAAATATACATGGATTAACCGATTGGTGTTACACAACAGAGGAAAGGCGGCAGCCTGCCGTGAAGCCAAATCATTCATTGTATCACATAATCAGAAATTCAATGAGGCTGCTATATGGAGTTAAATTACTGCCAAAACCTTGTATACAAACCAAACATGTTTTACAAATGCACCACGATTCACAAACAAATACAATGTGATTTGCAAATATAAAAATGATTCACGTGCAAACAAAGTGTGGTTTGCGAATATAAAAACGATTTGCAAACAAATACAGTGTGATTTGCAAATATAAAGAAGATTCACGTACAAACTAGGTGTGATTTGCAAATATAAAAACGATTTGCAAACAAATACAGAGTGGTTTGCAAATACAAAACACCATTAACAAACGAATGTTTTCAGTTTTACAAATACAAAACGTACCGATTACAAGTATACGACGAGAACCATTTCCTACAAGTACAAATCACTTTTGGCAGTTTTCTACCGCTGACATGGCGTAAAAGATTTTCTCACAAATGTCCTCACTGTTATTGTCCCTGTTAAACAGCAGGTGGGGCTATGACTCAATATCCTAGATCTGTACACCGTGAAGTTGAACAGAATAGAGAACGGCCGCCAGCGACAACCGTGGACATGAGGATGATGGCTGAGGCTAAATAAAAACGCAGTGTCTTCGTGTTCGAAATAATTCCGTGTCCGACAGTGGGATGGTGTCAATATAACTACGTGTCCGACAGTGGATTATTGTTTTTAATCTCATGAAGTCTACTGAATCTTTTAGATAGCCTATTAAACGTGAATGTTTGATCAGATGGCTCAGTTCTTCAAGATGGGTACCCAATCAATGTTTCTGTTTAAGCTCTGCTCAATAAAGTGTTCTGATTGATAGTGATATATTTTTATTTTCCATTTCGTTATAAATCTGGGCCCGTATTCACGAAGCATCTTATCTTAGCGCCAGGAGTACTCCTAAGTCGCGCTAAAACATTTATGATAAAACAATCTTAAAATTCACAAAACCGCTGAGAGCAACTTTTAGTGAAGAAAATTGGTAACTCCTAGAATAGGGGTAGCTCTGAGATAGGCGGGAGTAATCTCCGTTGCTATGGCTGATGTCAATTCTCATGCACGAGTCTTGGAACAATGAGCACGGTGATTGGTTGTTTGGTGGCAGCCCGTTGAAAAAAATATCCCACATACAACCCATGGAGGAAAAAATGAGAAATTAGTCCAAGGGACTGGTTTGTTCAATAAAATAATGGCAGTTGTTACGGGTTCGGCTGTTTTCAAATGCATTTCAAAGTAGAGAGGTACGACAATCCCCTTTTTAAACACTGCCCTAACCCAAAGCCTAACCTTAACTTTAACATTGACATTAAAATAATTTTCTTCCCTTCCAACATAATAATTTAAAACACGGTTACTTTCAAGCAAGTTATTGATAACATACAAAGCATTGGTTTTTTTAGATTCGGTTTAAGATAATAGCATATTGAGCACGTTTGAAAATTGCAATGCACGGTCCCCGCATATCACGCTCTAGGCAAATAAACGTACATAGGAAAGAGATAATTGTAAAAACATGAATAGCATTAAACAAGTTATTAATGAAACGCGTCACTTGCCCCAATAGATACTTGTTACCCGATGAGAATGAGAATATGTTGCGATCATTTAAATGTCGAGCCGTTCAAGTTTGTTTGCCCTAAACTGTCATGGATGTAAGTTCAAAAGTGACGCGAAAGCCCAGCTGGAGCCAAGACCAGTTACTGCTGCTGGGCCAGTTGGCGCTGGAGCGAAAGCATGTAACCTAATCAGAGGGAAAATTGGCTCGGGGGTGAACAGCAAATCCAAGCGGTATGCGTGGGATAATATCAGCCAACAGATCGTTGCAGCGTTACCCTCGGTGTCTCGGATGGCTAAAAGGTTTTGTGAATTACTTTTCAGATTTTACTCCTACATAAAATGTTTTAGCGCGAATGAGGAGTACTCCTAGCGCTAAGATAAGATGCTTTGTGAATACGGGTCCAGATTTATAATGAAATGGAAAATAAAAATATATCACTATCAATCAGAACACTTTATTGAGCAGAGCTTAAACAGAAACATTGATTGGGTACCCATCTTGAAGAACTGAGCCATCTGATCAAACATTCACGTTTAATAGGCTATCTAAAAGATTCAGTAGACTTCATGAGATTAAAAACAATAATCCACTGTCGGACACGGAGTTATATTGACACCATCTCACTGTCGGACACGGAGTTATTTCGAACACGAAGACACTGCGTTTTTATTTAGCCTCAGCCATCATCCTCATGTCCACGGTTGTCGCTGGCGGTCGTTCTCTATTCTGTTCAACTTCACGGTGTAGACATCTAGGATATTGAGTCATAGCCCCACCTGCTGTTTAACAGGGACAATAACAGTGAGGACATTTGTGAGAAAATCTTTTACGCCATGTCAGCGGTAGAAAACTGCCAAAAGTGATTTGTACTTGTAGGAAATGGTTCTCGTCGTATACTTGTAATCGGTACGTTTTGTATTTGTAAAACTGAAAACATTCGTTTGTTAATGGTGTTTTGTATTTGCAAACCACTCTGTATTTGTTTGCAAATCGTTTTTATATTTGCAAATCACACCTTGTTTGTACGTGAATCGTTTTTATATTTGCAAATCACACTGTATTTGTTTGCAAATCGTTTTTATATTTGCAAACCACACTTTGTTTGCACGTGAATCATTTTTATATTTGCAAATCACATTGTATTTGTTTGTGAATCGTGGTGCATTTGTAAAACATGTTCGGTTTGTATACAAGGTTTTGGCAGTAATTTAACTCCATACTGCTATCCCACTCTTGAAATCATACATCTTTAGCTACAGAAAGAGAAAAACCTTATTAGTTTGTCATTGAAGTTTTGTATGTGCATATTGTGCAAAGGCACTCCCATACAGAGGTAAGGCAAAAGCAATGAGTAACTATATGCTTAGGTGTACCAAATTTGAGCGATATTGTATTGAATTAATTAAAAGTGGTTATTCAGTTGTTATTATTATTGTGCGCACCCCTCCCCCCCGGGGGAGAGGGGACACATAGGGCCTGCACGGGCAAAAAGATTTTGCATGTGCTAAAGATCTTAGTAAATCTGGCCCATGATGTTTTAGGCTCGGTTCTTGTTTGCGTTCGTGTCGGCGTTCCCATTTCGTTTCCGGAGCATGACTCCAAAACTCTTTGCGTGATCTTAACGAAACTTTGCCTACTTACTACTCAGGTCCTGCTGTGCTGCCTTTTGGTATGTGCCTGTTTATCTGTCCGTCCCTCCATCTGTCTGGTGGGTTCGGCACGGAAGGGAGCCAGGGGAGGAGATGTCCGTTTTTACAATTAAAAACAAATTCGAGTTCTTTTTTGTTTTCTTTAAAGTTAAACAATGACAATATACAACAGAAATAGTTCTTCAGCCCTAATTCGACCCATTTATCAGTTACACAAGTCTGATATTAGCTAATATGAATGCATTTTTTCCTATAAAAATTGTGACATAGCATGCCAGTGGTAAGTAGGCATCCACTGCACCAAATCTTTTATCGCCACAGTTGCTTTTGATGGATAAAGATAGAATATAGAAGATGAATTTGTTTCTGATAAATGTACAAACCCAATTTCAAAAAAGTTAGGATGTAAATAAAATGTAAAATAAAAGCAAAATGGAATGATTTGCAAATCTCATAAACCCACATTTTAATCACAAAAGAACACAGAGAACATTAGATGTTGAAAGTGAGACATTTTACCATGTCATGAAAAATATTTGCTTAATATTAATTTGATGGCAGCAACGGAACTCAAACAAGAGCCATCAGGAGACGCCATATCCTCCGGGCCCCACATCATCAACTTCGGATTAGCAAAAGGCACCACGTCAGGTCATGATTAATGTGCACACCAAGTTTTGGAAAAAATATTGAATGGCTTTCAAGTTATGTTCCGTGAATTAAATGTTCACGGACGGACGGATAGACAGACAACCACACCCGCGACTAAAAAGTTGGGAGGGGGGCAACAAAAGGAGGGAAAACTAAGGGGTACTAATTAAAAAACAGCTGGAGGAGCATTTTGCAATTAATTAGGTTAATTGGCAAGAGGTAAGTAAGATGACTAGGTATAAAAAATCATTTTAGAGCAGCAGAGTCTCTCAAAGCTTAAGATTGGCAGAGGTTCACCAATCTGTGAAAAACTGTCTAAAAATTGTGAAACAATTTCAGAACTAGATGATGCGCACTCTATGGAGATGCTAACCCACGCCTCTTGTTGACCTTGACCTTTGACCTTTCGACCTCAAAATGCAAATTTGGGCAGGGTACCCTAGGATCATCTACCCCACAAAGTTTAGTCACCTTAGCTTCAGTGGTGGCTGAGCTGTCGCGCAGACAGACATACACACACAGACACACACACACACATACAGACGGTGCTAAACTGTATACCCATGCCGCCTCGTCGGTAAAAATGTTCCTCATTTGTAAAGTTCCGAAGACTTTGAATATCCAACCACCAGTACATAATATCATCAAATGATTCAGAGAATCTGGAGAAATCTCTGTGCGCAAGGTACAAGGCCGAAGGTCAATACCAGATGTTTGTGATCTTTGGGCCCTCAGGTGCCACTGCATTAAAAACAGGCATGATTCTGCACTGGAATTCACTGCATGGCCTCAGGAACACTTCCAGAAATCGTCTATGAACACATTTCACCGTGCAATCCACAAATACAAGCTAAAGCTGTCTCAGGCAAAGAAGCCATATGTCAACACACTCCAGAAATGCCGTCGTCTTCTCTGAGCCGAAGCTCATTGAAAATTGACTGAGGCAAAATGGAAAACTGTTCAGTGGTCAGATAAATCAAAATTTGAAATTCTTTTTTGACAGCATGTACGCCATGTCGTGTGGACTAAAGAGGAGAAGAACCACCCCGCTTGTTATCAGCGCTCAGTTCAAAAGCCTGCATCTCTGATGGTATAAGTTTGCATTACTGCCTATGGTGTGGGGGCTTGCACATCTGGAAAGGCATTGTCAATGGTGAAAAGTATATAGAGGTTTTACAACAACATATGCTCCCATCCAGACAACTTCTCTTTCAGGGAAGGCCTTGCATATTTCAGCAAGACAATGGTAAAACACATACTGAAATTCAGTCAATGCTGCGAATGCTTCCATACACATGATGCTTTTTTATAAGTATTTGTGGAATATGTTATACAACCCAATACTGAAGACTTTCACACATAAAATAAAATAAAAATTATACAGGCTCACTTGCACTTTTCATTATAGTATAGTCATATTGCAAGCGGTGCTTTCTATGTAAATTAGATGATGCCAGTAGAAATGTTATTTAAATGAGGTTGTGCAAAGCGATTTTTGGAATCTTTTGGATACTTAAAGTAGACTTTAGACATAGTCCTGGCAAGTCCTAAAAAAGTCATAAACAGAAGTGCAACCTATTAATAATTGCACCTGAAGGTGCCAATAAATTGAGCATTGCGTTAGTTCAGGCAGGCAACGGAGTCACGCCTTAAACATAAATCCCCTTTCCAGTGACCCATCTGGCGCAGCTGATCGCTCGGCCCAAGCTGTTCTGCCTGGCTCGCTCATTAGTTGAGGCAGGCGCCTCTGGCCCAGCTGATTTCCACAGCTGATTGTGCAGGTCAGCTAACTACCCAAGCTTCCCGATTGGATGAAATCAAGTACAGCGCTTTATTTAAAGCTACCTGCTCTCTTCCACTCCTTTGCCATTTTCTGCCAGCACTTTTGCAACCCACCCTCTCCCCATCTCCACCTTGTTTTTGTCCATGCCTCCACTGTTCTGGGGGGTTCTTGTGCTGCTCTCCCTGCCTTGGGGCATCCATGTGTGCATATGGGGCTCCAGAACAGAACCTTGCCGCCCAAATGTATTAATGCCAATTCTAAATAAACTCTTTATGTTGACAAAATTGTCCTGAGTGAAACAGAATTCATGGAAGTCACATTGCTTGCACAGGGTCTTGCACAGAGATGACACACTAAACCTGTTGGGGCTGCATGCAAAGGATCTTTTCTGCGGAGCCTGCTCTGAGTGATGCGAGTAGAGCGTTCTGCTTCAAAGTGTTCGATGCCACTATTGATACTCCTACGCCATAGAAGACGATCATGTGCTAAAGATTCCCAAGTTTCTGGGTCAATTCCACAATCCTTAAGTGATGCTTTCAAGCGGTCTTTAAATTGTTTTCTCAGTCTTACCATCCTTCGCTGACCTTCTACAAGCTCACCATAGAACAGTTGTTTGGGTAACCTGTTGTCATCCATTCATACCAAGTGCCCTGCCCACCGTAGCTACCGTTTATTGACTGTACCCTCCATTGAGGGGCAGCCTGAATTAGATAGGATGCCTAGGTTTGTTACTCTGTCTAGCCAGGATACATATAGGATTTTGTGCAAGCGAAATTGGTGTAATGCCAAGAATAATACACTGGTTTATCCCCAGACTGATTTTAAAAATTCTTTGCATATAACCAATGATTCCAGACCAGGTTTTAACATTTCGTATATCTTAGAGAGTCAATTTTTATTAATTTCATCATTCTGATTATTAATCATGTATTTTATTAAGTTGTGCAGGTTTGTAAATGTTTCCTCTTTTACATGTTTCCCCAGATAGCTTGTTATTTGTAAGTACTAAAAAAAATGAGATTGTGGTAAATTATATGTTAATGAAAGACTCTTTTGAATTTAATGTTTTATTTTTTAGTATTTGCAAGTATGTTTTTAATCTTTTGGATGCCCATATCCTTAAAATACTATCCTTTTTATTTGTTTTAAAGTCTGAATCCCATCTGATTTCTCCGAGCCAAATAGGCTACGAGTGCACCTTCCTCTTGCGTGTATATCAGAGTGCCAACACAGAGTACCTTTATTGGCATTGACTTCAGTTCGCCTCGCTTGATTTGATTGCTTCTATTGTCATGCCTTCTTGCAGCTATCATAAAGTGCGTGTGTATTCTTCAATACACACCTCTCCTTCTGGTGGATTGCGAATGAGGTAGTGGTGGTCATTGCATTCATAGCATATGATAGAAATTTTAGAGCTCGATTTATCCTAAGTGATTCCAAACTGTTGGAATGGTTTTGTACGATAAATGTAACAGTATACTTTAAAAGCAGAAAGACAGGAAAGATATTTATCTTCAAATATCTAGGATTCATTAGAGATTTACTGTCGCAGAATGTGATGGCTGATTATTCGAGACGCCAAATGCAGTGGCCGAAACGAAAGGAAGCACAGCAATACGAAGAACACATAAACCAAACAAAACAGGAGAGAGGCTCGTGCTTCCAAAGGACATATCTCTCATCTGAATAAAATAAGGAAGCAAAGTAAGCCAGACAAAACAAAACAAAAGAAAGATCTTGGAAACCAAGATCAAAAGATTAAGCACCAGATGGTGCACAAATGAGGAAGAAAGAGAGGAAAAGAGAGAAATAGACTCCCTAGCAAACTAACACTTTCCTCTTTGCAGCTAATTCCTGACCAACTATCTAGCTAGAGAAGCTACAGGCTATAGTGCAAATGTAACACTGACACTATAGCAAAGGTGGCGCGGCGGAACTTGGGCTTAAGTAGACTCCGAGCGCTGCCCACAATTAATGCCAGCCGGCCAAAGAATTCGATGTGGGGAAAACAATATCGTCCCGGGCGAGAGTAACAAAGAAAGCTCCCAAACAAACGCCAACCTCCAAAACCATGACACAGAACTGCATAATTTCGTTGGTACATGAATAAATATTGCAAATGTATGTAATGCTGCATTTTACTGGAACATATATCAGGTGCTACAAATTAATTTTCAATAGAATTCAGTAAAATTTAAGTTTCTGTAAGGTTTTACGAAATGAGCCAATGGCGACAACCAGTAAAATACAAAAAGTAGGCTTTATTTCTGAAGGGGGAAACCCCCCAACAGAGCGGGCGACAGTGCAAAGTCCACAATCCGAAGTCAAAATCCAAAGGGCGTAATCCAGGGTTGTAAACAGGGCACCAATCACAAAAATCGAAGTCAGACAAAAATGGGTCAATACACAAGAAAGCGGCGAAGTACAGGGAGAATGCAAAGCTCGTGGTCTAGGACGGTCCAGTCAGAAAGATAATCACAATGATACAAGGCGAGAGAAGCGTGGCACAGGTAAGCAATGGAGAACGATCTGACAAGGAAGTGCTACCAACAGACATCTAATATACATTTCCGGGAGGTCACATGGCAATGGAACACAGGTGCAATCAATGGGAATGACAACAAGGGAGAAACACATAGGGAGGAAACTTATTACATGAAATTGTTCGTAGCCAAAACGCAGACAAGGATCACAAGACAAACCTATAGACAGAAAGACGGCTCCAGTCAAGGAGTTCTAAAGTGCATAGATTATGAGAGAGAAAAGAGAGCACGAAGCAGTTGTGGAAGACCCATAGAAACGCAGCAGAGATAACTAGGGAAAGACAAGAGGCGGAGACTAGAATAGGGCGAACTCAAAACATGGCATGAAATAAAACTGTGAATGAAACCAAAACATTGAAAATAATAAAACAAGAAATCTAATCAACAAAACACAATACAAGATCCTAAGAATGGTCAGACATGAGCAATGAATCAAAAACACAGAGGTCAGTCAGAACATGGTACATGGCCAGGCAGAAACTTGATACATGACATGACAAATACAGAATCACAACAGTTTCCCTCAAACTGTGGGGGTAATGGACCTTTCTTCCATCTATGAAAGTCACCACGCTCACAGGTTCTATCCTTTTATTTGCCTTTTAACTTGACTTCCAATCCTAATCCTAATTCTGCTTGTTTTATTTTAAATGTTTGAACAATCTGTTTTCGTATTTTGCATTTTACTGTAATTTATTGCAGTTTTGTATTTTCCAGTTTCCAACGTCAACTTGGGTTGGGTTGTGCTTTTTGTTGTCATATAATGTCACTTCCTCTTTAGACGTTTTCTGGTATTATAACCCTTGCTATCCTTATCTTTGTCATGTTTTCATATTTAATAAGTATACAGTATATTGCCATTCCGAAAACAGAGTGTGATCATATGTGATTGTTATTATTCACTCTGCCTCATTTTGGAATAAAATCTGGTAATTTTACATTCTGTTGAAAGGTAATCAGATACAAATATGATTTTGGAGTACAAGTACCTCAAGGCACGCACTGTGAAGTGCCACCTCTCATCTCTCTGTGACTCACAGGGAGTCAGCTGACGTCACTTCATGGACAGCAGGTGGACTGACAGAAGGACTTTCAGGCATAGACCTGAGAGGCTGCTTTGCCAAGGATCAGTCATAAAAAAGAGTAGTTCACGGTATGGATGAATATTAAAATCCCACCATAATGATCATTTATAGTCCTGTCAAGTCTTTTCCACTGCCATGGCAACAGGGACTGCAGAAAGGATAAAGTTCAGGCAGTGTCTTTGTATGTACGGTGAGCCTATATTACTGCATCTCAAACTGGATCTGGGTTCATTGCTGAAAATGTTAATTGGCTCAGCGACATGGTGAGAGGGAGGTGGCCAGTATATCAGATTACGAGTGTAGTGATACAGAAGGTTTTTTACTGGAGTTAATGACCAAAATTGAGCAGAGCTTTGAAACTGAGGTAAGCACATAATGTGGCATCATGAAACTGGGTAAAGAAGCTCAATGTTGGTCATTTAAATTCACAATTTATTCAGGAAGCAAATTGTAGTCAATCCTGTTCAATATCATACTTATATTATTATATATTATTATTAGAGAAGTATAATATACTTATAATATAATATATTATATAATATATATATATATATATATATATATATATATATATATATATATATATATATATATATATATATATATATATTATATATAAGTTCAGGCTGATTATTGAAAGAATACAAGCATCTATATTCAGAAACCAAATTTGGAAATGACTGATTTTTTCATCGTATAATTTGATCTGTTTTTTAAAAAATGTTTTTACCTGAAATTGCATGCAATACAGAAACATTAACACGATATGTTAAGGGGTGTTTTATTCATTATGGCATACATGGATACTTCTGTCAAAATATGATAAAATGGCAAATGACTTAAATGCGAACTGCTTCTTATTAGGATAAATTAACAGGTAATTAAAATCCTACAATTGCAATTTTCGTTGGACCAAAACCCGCTTACACATTCATTTATCACATAACTGAGGAGACTCAAAATTAAATTTTTTGCCATGATGTGACACAGATGTTTTCTGGGTTGTGTGGACTCAAAAATCTGATATATCGGATATTTAAATCAGAATTGAACCACGTTCATATGTAGACCGAGATTGGATAGAAATCTGATACATGGCCATGCGACCTGAATGAGAACAGTCAGATCAGAATCCATGTGGTTTTTCCCAGTATTCACGTGCTGACTGCTGTTTGAAGTTCCAATGAACTTTGGACCACTACCAAAGTGGAGGAGAGTATTCGGTGGAACGATGGATCGGGGCGAAGGCGATGTTGTATAGACATGGTGTATGGTCTGTGATTGTGCGATCATTGGGAGCCCCAGGTGGCAAGACTCAGGATGGGGCTCTCGTCTCTCGTCGGAGTATGTGTAGGCTCCTAAGCCCCCAAAAGGTGTTCATGAATCGTCAATAGATGGGCCATACGTACGTCGTCAATATAATTGTGAATATAGCTTGCGTTAGAGTTTGACGTCTGGGACTTTAATTGGGTTTGGGCCAGGGGCGTCACTAGACCTAATACTGCACAGCTGGGGCACAAAAAACGCGAGCGCGCAAAGCGCGCAAGCAAAAATTTTTTAGCACTAATTTATCATAAAAAAGCATAAATAGTGCTTCAAATTATACATTCATGTCAGATTATCATGTCAGATTACCCATGTTTTAACGTGAAATAGCTCATGTATGCTCATGAAACATCGATAGCAATCTCCAGAAACCGAGTTGACAGTGCTAGTCTAATCATTATGAATCAACATTATGCCTATGATGAGCCAGTTAGCTATAAGGCAGCAGCTAACATCTGCACTAGGCTACTTCAATTTGCAGCCAGAGCTAGCTGGCAAGATGGCAGCTGAAAGTTTAAGCAAAGTTTAAACATTTAAATTCCCATGGAAATGGCGAAGCAGAGGAGAAAACAAACAATAGGGACAGGCAGTTGCCCAGCACTAACCTGAAGACAGGTGGAAAGAATGACGGCGAGAGCAGTCAGCACTGACAGACACCTTTGTGTGTGTGACCTTGTGTTCCGAAGTTCTGTAGTGAGCACGAGCCGAATCACAGCCAAAGCCACGTGAATATTACATAGCCACATGCCATTGTGTACTATGCGAAGTGAAGTGAATAAAGTAGCAATGAGTTACAGTTATCATATTAAGTAGTTGTGTGCCTATGCACTTTCCGTTACTGTAGATTCTCTTCCTGTAGAATATGTGGACATGCAGACTTAAAATGTAATATTTTTTTATTTTATCCCCTGGGGAAAATTATACTGGGGCACTGCAGACCAATACTGGCGCACGTGCCCCAGTAAAATATGTCTGGTTCTGCCGATGGCTCGGGCCTCCTCGCTTGGACGCTGTGGCGGCGGTGCCAATGCGAAAGGATGCCCAGGGAAGAATTTGGGCGAAATATTGGATATAATTCAATTCAATTCAATTCCGTTCGTTTGTATAGCGCTTGTCGCGGATAGATTGTCACAAAGACGCTTTACATTGACAGATTAAATAAATAGACGGGCAGTGCCGAGCCTATTCCCTACAAAGCAAATGAGGCAAAACTCCCAGTAGGGAGAAAAATCCTTGAACGGTGGTGAGAAAAAACTCCCCAGTGAGAAGTACTAACCTTTGTCGAAATCTCAGGAGGAACCCGGCTAAGGTGGGGAAGCCCATCCTCCACGGGCTAGGTAATTAATAGTAAAAGAAAATAAAAATAAAATAAATGGCAATAGAGTTCAATGAAAGCCCATTTAAACAGGGACGTCTGTAGCTCCAGGAAGTGGCATGTCAAAGATGGTGCAAATCTAATTTGAACATGGTGTGTTGGTCAAGAATAATGGGTCTTGGGGACAGCATGGTGATTGTATATTGGGGTGACCTAGTTTGCTATTGGCTCGGACGGAATGAGGGCAGAGTCTCGGCGGAATAAGAATATGGGCTGAGAAATGCCGAACTGATCCGTTTAACTACTCTTTATCTTGAACGTGTGACAGTCGGTGGAGTAGGATGAGATGTCCTTCAGACTGGCGTGGCAAGGGGTATTATAATTAGTGGAGCACAGAGCGAACTTGGAGCATCTCAAACACAGAAGACGGTCACACAGGTGACTGGAAACTACCTCAAGGTTAGGTTTGTATAAACATTCTTTTTTAATAAAGTACCTGTGCATTTTCAAAGTTCTCAGTGCCTCGTTTTAAATCTCAGTGCCCTCAGAATTTTAGCGATGAACTGTGGAGCTACTTTTAGCCTTGTTAATGATGAAAAAAATAGCGATTTCTTTGCATGGCAACATTATGCCCGATTCACTACTATTGTAAGCCTGTTGGGAGCTTTGGCTAAAAAGCCATTTATTTCGAAATGTTGCATGCGTATGGAGGTGGGATATTCGACAAAGGGTAGTACTCGTTATCATGGTTCAATACACCCCAAGTCAATCTCACACCGGAATTCTCCTTTTAGTCTGTGCATTACGCGCCCTGAAGGCAGTTACGCACTTTGGGCGGAGCAAGGCCAAAATGTGGGAGTTCCTCAGGCAAATAACACTTATGCATGTTCTCCCCCTGGCTTACGCGGTTTTTCTGTTAAAGAGGACCTATTATGCTGATCCTTCTTTTAATACATATTTGTAATGTTATAATGTTGATTGTTCATACTCAACCTCTGAAATGTTTCTAAACATAAGATACAGAGTTGAGATGGGATTTAAGGCTCTTTGCAGGGAGCCGGATCTTGAAGAGCTGTTCCTTTCAAAGAGCCATTCAAAAGACTGGCTCCTTGTTATATTTATTGTCTAGAGGTCAACTGGGCTAACTCGCTAACTGGGCTATCAAGAAAACAATCACTGATGACAGTTATAAGATAAGATTTAGATCAGAATAATTTGAACTTACACATCCCACCAATATATACTCTATTGGTGGGAATTACTATGAAATATTGATTAGAATTTCATTTGGCTTGTGTTTTTATTGTAAACATTCCATAAGGTGGTGCCATATCCCCATGCTTTGACAGTGAGATCACTATTTTGAATTTTCCCTCACCTAAAAAACTTTGTGGCACAATAAAAACTACACAGGCTACTGATAACCTCCATGGAAAACAACTTTACTGTAAAATTTTCCCACACAAGGACATTTTAACAATACAGAAAAAAATATAAAAATAATAAATAAAAAGAAAAAATGTATGTTTATAAAAAAATATATAAATAAAACTAGATAAAAAATTAGGACATGATAAAAATGTGAATGCAAAATTGTACTACCCTACCTGGTGTTTGTACACCTGAACTACTTTACAAACAGGAGCTCAGCTCCTTGACTCGAATCCACATCAGAACAGATACAGCGGCAAATGTCCTCAGTCCAGTTGGGCGGCGCTCACCAATATTCTCCTCCCCTAAGTTAGCTGCACATATATAGCTGCATTCATGTGAATGGAGCGTGCTGTGGACAACTCAAACTTGGAGATGTCATTAGTCGTTCACGTGAAGGCAGTGCGGACAACTCAGACTCATGGGGCATACAGATGACACATGAAGGCAGCGTAGGCATTTTGCATATAAGAATGGCTCACGAACGAGCGGCTCGCAACTGCGATTCGGTTCTCATCGTTCACTTAAAAGAGCCGTTCAAAAGACTCGACTCATTCGCGAACGTCACATCTCGAAAACAGAGATTGTGCCGTAATCCAAGAACGTGATTTCGTGAACGTGATTTCCTCTCTGAACAGCTCCTCCCGATATCTGCGCAAGATTATTTTGCCATCCAATTAGTCCAGACCTAGTCAGAGCCAATTACGGCGCTGGAGCTGCCCACACCGGAAACTATTCTTGCAGGCACTAACAACAGCAGATCATACTATGCCTTAGTAGCGTCTACACTTTTGGAAATACAAAAAGAAAAACCGCCGACGATGCCACCAGAAATCAGTGGGTAGCTTTTTTTGTTTTCTGGCAGCAAACAGCCATGGCCAAAGGGAACGTTAGCTGCTTGTGCTCAGCATTTCAGCAAAGACAGCTTTGTGAATAAAGGATAATTTGACACAGGATAAGCGTTTTAGCTGCTTTTCAAACCTGAAGCAGTTGCATTGATCAAGTGCTCGGAGCGACAAGCTGTAACCATATAACAGCAAATAATGTAAGTGAAGCTAACGTGTTACGGGTGGCTAGACCGCTAGCGATAGTTAGCACCAACAACTGGCCTCAAACGCCGGCTTTGTAAAATATCTGAAGATAAAGCCTGTATCGGCCGCGACTGTCCGTGACTCACAGACACAGAAGCTGTAAGTTGCTTTTACTGCATAAGCCAACCTGACATGATAGCCAGTTGATTGTGGCTGTAGCACAGCAGCTAACGTAGCCAAGTTACTGTTGCTAATGTTTGCATCCTAAATATGCAAGAATGATACCTGGGGAAATTCTACAGAAGGTGTGTGAACATAAACCTCATTTGAAGCTAACTTTTCATACTTTTTTGTAATTTGGATGCTTGGTACAACTGTTCACAGTAACAGAACTTGCGGTCTGTAAAACTTGTATAGCAAGGGTTTGTCTCTGTGGTTAAGACTGCTGGGTTACCAGCTAATGCATGTTAGTTTGCATGCTAATGAAAAATGCTCCTGGTTAACTTATATGTAGTAATTCTGAAAGGTATGCTTGTGTTACTTCGGTAAGCATCAATGTAGCAGTTTCATCATAACGTTGCCTGATTGTAGCCACTACAGTTAGTGATCGCCTCACTTATCCATGACCGGGATCAGCCAAATACTTCACAAACATCTGGGCAAGCTCTCTGGTGCTACCATGAAAGCAATGCGAAACGCAGAAGCTCTACCGGTTTACAGATTATTTCTCTGCACTACCTTGACATAATTTCATCCCCCTTTAGAAATTGTTGTGGCTAATAAAAAGCCAAAAAAGGCAGAGATTAAATTGAAAATTCTTTTCTGTAGAAGTCATCAATTCGCTAGCTCCACAAAAGCAACTTGTCCGCGCTAACGGAACTTACGGTCTGCAAAACCTGTATTATGTTCATAACATAACCAAGCTCTCTCTAACTGTCGCGTACTATCTATAAAGCTGCTTTAACATCAGACACTATACAGATTTTTCGCGGGACAGATTAATCTACACTCAAAGTCAACGCAAAGACGCGAATACACGTTATGGGCACAACAAGCAGCTTTCACACCGGACGCGAAACAAATTTTTTGCGCGACAGATTACAAAGTCATGACCGCTTATCAGCTACTGCATGTTAGTATGCGTGCTCTGCTAATTAAGAAATGCTCCTGGTTAATTTATATGTAGCAATTCTGATCGTATGCTTCTGTTACTTCGGTAAGCATCAATGTGGCAGTTTCATCATAACGTTGCCTGATTGTAGCCACTACAGTTGAAGCCAACTGGAGAGGTGCTGTATGTGTCTGCAGAGTTGGGCTGCAGTTAGACCAGATGTAGATTTTGCAGAGCTTGGGGTGCGTTTTTGGGTGCTTATGAAACGACCGCTTCACTTATCCATGACTGGCGTCAGCCTAATACATCTCCAATGGCTGGGGAAGCTCTCTGATACTGCAGGTGAGAGCAATAGGGAAGCGCACAGGCTATAACATGTTTGGTATAACAAACATTGCCAGCAATTGAAAATTAAATTCTTTCCTGTAAAAGCGATCGATTCGCTAGCGTCACATAAGCAACGACTTACGCAGACGGAACTTAAGGTCTGTAAAACCTGTATTATGTTCATGACATAACCAAAGCTCTGTCTAGCTCTCGCACGCTATCCATAATGCGCCCATTTTCCGCAAGAAAAAGCTGGTCATTCGTAAGCAATAAGTAAGCCATTACCACAAGCAATTTTCGAAAAGGTCGTTGAGCCTGGAGCTTTCGCCTCTCCGGCATATACCAGCGCAGATGCTGTTCGTTTCTCCATGCTAACAACACACCTCAGCTATGGACATGAGCCAGCAGGTCCTAATACACACCGAAGCAGTCCATAAGCTGTTGGTCCACTTTTAGCTGCCCCTCACTGTCCATGTTTTCCTCTAAACTCACACCCACCGGATTTCTACAGTCTCCGGTCTACACTTGGGCATGTCGACCCATTCTACAAATATGTCTATATGGGGTGGATTCTAGCTTCCCCTACATCCTAGCTAGGAGTAGTAAAACCACTGTACTCAACAGCTGTTGCTGTAGCAATCTGTAACTGATAGCAAATTCGTGCTTGAGCTGCCAGACTTTCGCACTGCGTCCTCCACTTTGGCCATTGCATTTATTAGAACAAGTAAATTTCATTGGATCAATACACATGTACTGCGTTTGATGGCAGAATTTCCCGGTTAATTCCTTAGCTCAGATGGCAGACGCGTCTCACGTTTCACTGTGAGACCCAGAAAACTGTGTTCTGCTTCCTCGTCCCGTCTAGATCCGCCCTCCACAGAGCTGGCCAGTCAGAAGAAAGTGAGCACACGGGGAGTGGGGGCCATAGCAGAAGAGCCACCCCAATGTGGCGTTTCAGGAACAGACTACTATGGACTACAAATGGGTTTTTTTGAGGATGGCAGTAGGAGCGAAATAAGTACCCTTTTTTTGCTTTGCGCGATCAAGAGTACTCTAGGGGAGTGAAAGGCCAAAATTTAAACTTGGAGAAGTAGCATATTAGGTCCTCTATAATGATCAATACACGTATCATATTTGTGCATAAGTCTAACAACCCCCTCGGCTGCCCACACTTCAGATTACAAATCCTACTCTGGCCACGCCAAAACCTGCACCCCTCTGACTCTGATTGGCTGGGCATTCTGTGCGCTGCACTGACGTAATCTCCACAAGTTGAGCTCTGTAGAATCATGGAGGCAAGTGTACGTTCATTCACCTGTGTATCCAAGTGCTGAGATGGCTAACTTTTATCAGCTCACTTGTTTACAAATGTTACTGTAATAGTATCCAAGTGCTAGCTAAGTTAACTGTGCTAGCTAACATTTTTATTGTTGACATAGTGGTAAGTTAGCTAGATAACTTTTGGAGACCAGCAGCCAACAGAGCAGGATAAGGTTAGGAGACCACACACACACACACACACACACACACACACATCGTCGTCACTCTTCTTCTCCCCTGCTCCACTCTTATCTAACACACGTCCCCTGTCTTGCTTTGTAGCCAACCTGTTACAGAAATGTACTTATACATAGAATATCCTGTCTTCTCATACAGGTGCAGTCAGGAGAACAGTTACTTTTATATAGAAACAGGACAAATACTTTTATTTATCAACATTTCAGTGGGTCTCCCCCAAGGCACTGTTCTCCTGCACACAGAAGGAAAGGTGTGGTGCAGGCTTTCCTTTGCCTTGCCTCGAGTGCCCATGCTCCTTCATGGAGCTCTTCGGCGGTCTGCCAGCTCCAAGGGTTCTCCTCTCGCCCAAAGCTACCTTTCTCCACGACACCGCCATTGGTTGGATACCGATTGCGGTGCTTGTTTGAAGGAAGCCCCTTGGTCTCACGTGTCCCTTTGTTCGCACTTGAGGTGGATCTCCCAAGGAAAATAGTACTGACTGGACTGCACTGTCAGTATGGAGCTTATCAGATGTGTCCAGGTCAGCGATCATCTGGTCACCAGAGTGTACTCCATATACCTTTGCAAATTTTCATATGTATCACAAAAGGCTGTACTAAGTACAGATGCAAAGGGATCAGACCTTTGAAAACACATACAGTACATGTAATGTTGTTATAGTCTTGTTTTGACAGACTCACCTGTAGTAGAACTGGGGTCTGAAATAATGGAGCGATCTGCAGCCAGCAAAAAGTACTTGTCACCCTCTTTCTCCTGCAATTCATATATGATTGTCTCAAGAGCCAATGAGGGTGAATGGCCTTGCTGGAAGAGCTCAGTCAAGCACTTAGTGGTTGTGGCTGATACATCCCTCTTGCTGAGGGTATGAAAGCTGAAAATGTGAGGTACAGTTCAGGAACCACACGCAAGAGACAGTAATCCAAAAAATGTGTGCCTTTAAAGGAGTCCGAGTCAAAGCCAAAAAACACAATTGCCAAGCCACAATATGAAATCAAAAAACAGTGTCGACTAGACAGGCAGGGATCAGAACCAGTAAGACAGATGGGCAAAGGTGCAAAAACGATAGGCAAAAAGTTGTGGTTGATGAACAGCTCCAAGGGTCATACACAGGGCATCTAAACACAGAAATCGTAGTCATACAAAAAGTGTCAAAATCCAAAAAGACAAAACAGTACAAAAAGGGCTAGGCAAAAATCGAAGTCAGAGAAATCAGTAGAAGAAAAACAATAATGGCATACAAGGTGCTCTGCACAATGTAATATTGATCAATGTTCTGACAAGGAGCTGGCTGTGACAAGACTGCTGAAATAGACGAGAGGAAAGTCACATGCTATGCAGGGAACAGGTGAATGGGATGAGAGCTAATTACAAAGGAAGGTACACATGAGGGAAATCCCAACCATGAAGACACGGATGGGAATCACACAGACAGCCTATGACATTTAAACAGCTTCAAGGAGTTCTAAGTGCACAGATAACGAGTGCAGGGAAGTAATTAAGCACGTGCGAGAGATTTTGCAGAAACGCAGGGGGAGACAGGTACAGCTGATCAAGAGGCGGAGACTAGAACAAGGCAGGGAGACAAGTGCAATGGAACTGAGAAATGGAATGAACTAAAAACCTGAGTATTACAATAACCAAAAAGAATAAATAAAAGACAAAATCATGAACACAGAACTTGAACATGACCAAAAACCATAACCATGATAGAAAATCCCACAACCTGGTTTATTTTTCTTTTTTTTGCTTTCTTTTGGATGCTTCATTTCGTCCACCGGTGTTCTATTTTGAATTTGCGTACATTTCCCGTTTGTTAAAGAATTTCACATTTTAACAGATAGACTTTATCTTCACCCCACTTTCTACAATGCAAACTTTGATAGGGTCCTCTATCGAATAGTTTCTTTCTTCATTAATCTAAAGGGAATGTAGGCCCCTTTAAAGTAGGCCTATGCAAAATATACTTTTTATAGTCTTGGAAGACATCTCACTTGTCCAAGTCAAGGTACCTAACACTGAAACTTAGCTACTTAACCCCTTATGTCCTGCCTTTTTCCCTTATGTATTCCCTTAAAAGGATTTAACATAAGAAAACACATTTTTTTCCTATTGGAGGACAATGACACACACACATCTTCTGTATCTGCTGATCTCAGCGCTTCCCTGAAGTTGCATTGCACTTTTATCAAGAAAAATATTCATACCCAGGGCGCCATGTTTTTATGGTCACCACATTACTTCAAATGGAAATAACTACATCGAGTACATATTTTACACACATTTCCTGTAATTCAAATGGACATATTTGGGATTGTCAGAAACCTTTGGATTTCCACTGGAATTTAAAATGAGCCTGAAGTTTCGCAAGTTTGAATATAATCGCTGCATTTGATGGACTCCAGTTGGGGGCCCCTCGAGCTTTAAAGGTTATAGGCGCCAATAGTCAAGTGATACACCACAAAAACAATAAATGAAACAATAAATGAATGAATCGATAAATCAGAAAATCTCTCTCTCACACATACGCACGCAGGCACACACACACACACGCATATATGGAGGCCCATGTTATATGATTGAGGGGCCTTAATGGGTCTTTATGAACCAAGACTTTCCAGAAATGCCACATAAATAGCTCATTTGTGTGTGTGTGTCTGTGTGTGTGTGTGTGTGTGTGTGTGTGGTGGGGGGGTCCATGTCTATGACCATGTGAGAGGCCCCTTGGACAGAACTTGATCGCACTTGATTTGCCCTTTGGATTTCATCCTACAGAGTTGAAGGGCCCATATTACATGGACTACCTCTACAGTCCTGTGGATAAACCACAGCGATAAACACCCACTTAAATATGCAATATTTTGGTTTGTTTCTCGTGATGTCTTCAAAGTTAATTTTTAGGCTATTCCTTAAATTTTCCAGTAGGACTTTTGTTATTGACAGGAACAATTAGGCCCTTTGACAATACAACAAGAAATACAAAGTGAATAACGGTGACTTTGCATGGAGGCTCAGGGGCCCAAGGGCCCCCTGAGGCCTTGGGCCCGGTAGGCCTGTGCATTAATCCATCCCTGATCCATCCCAGGTCAACATGTCAAAGCAAGAACAAAGTTCACAGTATACCAGCACTTCACATTTCTGGGACATCAAGAACTGACAGTTTGAGAATTGCAGATTGCTGGTCTACTAGTGCTGTGCATTTCTGGTATATGCCAGGAGTCCACCTTTAAACTGACATGATCCACTTTAGCTAATACCTTCAAAAAGGCATTCATAGTGAAGTTTCTGCATGGATGTAATGTGTCGTTGGTCCATTTTTCAGTGTGGCTGTCACACGACAATCATTGAAAATGTCTGTTTATTTTGTAGTTGCTGCACTCCATCTCCGCCTCTGTTGAAACCAATGCGCGTCCACTTACGACTTGGGGATGAGGGGCAGGGACTGCTAACTTCAGCTGTGGACTGTAAGCTATGAAAACGACCAAACCAGTTACAGCAGCTTTAAGGCAGTTCTACAAGGTGAAAAATAGGAGGCGAAGTGTTCTGTGTCAGGTTGTGAGCTGTTTGTATAATTGCGTAAATGTTTATGGTCTATCTATGTAATGTTTATGTGAATGTTAAATATCTTGTCAGTTGCTTGTTTGTTTTCTGTTGAATAAAATATAATTCTTGAGATATTGAGGTCATTGTTGCTTTCATCATTTGGTCAGCCCCCCCGGTCATGTACATAATTCCAAAGTACCCCCCCCCCCCCCCGGGTACTCTATACCACCCCTGCCTAATTTCTGGCCAAGAAAAACCCGGAAAGCTGTGACTCAAATTACAATTCACACATTCATCAAATTATTTGTCACTGAATCTTTTATTCTTGACACTGTCCAGTTGAATAGAATAGGTATGTATCACGTCCGTCGCTGACCAGATAAATAACTGTCCGTGCCGGTAATGGAAAACAATGGAAATGTAAAGCAGTGACTTCGAATTTTTAAATGTCCTTTTCAAAGACTACTCTTCAAAGGGTTAATATAATTTGTGCTTCAGGTCATTAGATTTTTCATTTATGTGCAACACATATCCATGGCAACTATTTACCTCTTAACATTCAGGTAAGAGGTTTCATAGTACCAGAGATGAGTCATGAGGCAATTGTAGCAGCTAAACATTACTTCATGACGCAATAATCTGAGTAACATGGCCTGGTTATCATTACATTTGTATTGAAGCCCAAACCATGATAATTATAATAATGCAGTGCAAAGCAGTAGAAGAAATTGATTCAGAGGCAAAGATGTTCTTTCGAGACCATCATTTTCCCCACACCTTTACCAAAGTTAATCTGAATTTTATTTCTTTTTGATCATGGCATGCAAGCATCCATTCTACTTTCACCAAATTATGATATCCCTATTACTTGCCAGACTACTTTCATGAGAAAACAAAAGCATTTTATTTAGGGCCTTGTAGATTGTGTCATCATATTGCTTTTTGGCACGATCAAACTATTATAATTGTTAGTCAGGGGTGAGCTTAGAGACTCTGGTGCAGACAAGTCAAAAAATAAACCTAAGTTTAGTTTATTCATCAAAGTTGTACAGGCCTGGTCAAAAACCAGGGGGTAGGAAGGCAGTACCAAATCGCAATGCAGATTATGTGAAATCCAATTTGGGAACAGTCTAAAGTGTTAGTAATGATGTGCATTGCATGTTGATAACAAAATGTAATTACTTCTCACGTAGAAATAACTGAAGTAGGGGTTTTGTCAGGGTGGAGGGGGCGTAACATAAGAGGAAAACATTAGGAGAAAAAGTGTGAGTTAGTTCATCCATTCATGATGGAGACCTTTAGAAATGCTTTATCATGTGGGGACAAACGAACTGGTTTTTCTAACGAGATGAAAAAATCAGCAAAATGGAAATGATGATTCCATATATTCTGTTTGTTGATCTTTAAATGAAAAGTTGATCAACCTGACTGCAAGCCCAGGGGCTGGTAGCTTCACTGAGTTCTAAAGGGCTCACTGAGAAAAAAGCCCTCAAGAAATAACAAGACAGTCACAGCAGCTAAGGGAGACGAGGTAATGCAGTGATTAAGTGTGCTTGACTTGGGACTGAAAGGTCCTGATTTCGAGTCCTGGCCATGGCTTTAACAGTGTCTTTCTGGCCAAAATACTTCACCCCCACAGTGTCTGACACTATGTTGGTTGCACAATCGTTGACATGCTTCCTTTGTACTATAAATGCAGCCTTTGGTCTCTCTGGAGATTGCACCCGGAGGCAGACGAACCGGATTAGTCCAAGCAAAGCTTGTATGGAACCAGTGTAAATATGGTGTTACTATTCTGTAGCCATTACTGCGCTCAATCATCTTTTGCTTTATATTGTTAAGTTAAAGCAAAAAAAAAAAAAAAGAACAGAAAAGCGAGCCCAACGGTTTAGCGATCTCAAGAAATTGAGTAGCTTTGGTCAATGAGGAATAGTTTAGTCATCACAACTGTATGATGCAGTGTAGTGGTTTCTTTTGCCCCTTCCGAGTGGAATATTTCTGTGGCATGAAGATGTTTTGATACTTCAAGAAAAATTCTGATACCATGACTACCAGTTAGTTTGAATACCCTTAAGAATTGATGCAGAGGGCTAAATGAAGAGATCATTGTAATTGCTCCTGGAGCATGTAACCGTTGATTGAATCTTCATAAGGTGGTACCATAAAACAATTTTTGGGCCGCTATAAAAGTGAATGTCACTGAGTGAGTGAGTGAGTGAGTGAGTGAGTGACTGACTGACAGTTCAACGATTGGCTGGCCGGCGGGGAAGAACTTCAGTGATTGGTCGGCCGGCGGGGAAAAACTTCAACTATTGGTTGGCCAACGGCTGACATCAGTGACTGGTCGTCCGGCGGGCAAGAATTTCAACAATTGGTTGGCTGACGTTTAGCTGGCTGGCTGGTTGGCTGGGCATTTGTCACTTGTATCTCCTTGGGGGTATACTATGAAGCAAGTTCAACATAGACAGCCTATATTTGAGTGAGCCGGCTCAACAAACCCTGAACTCGCAATCAGAGATAATAGCAACGGTGGTTGTAATTTTTTTTCTTTGTTAATGGCAGTTTTGTGCTTTCAACACTGTACGCGCTCTCAACAAAAGAGCGTTTCATGGGGCAATTGACACTAAATCTGTTCATAAAATGGCCGATCGCCTTCTGTGTGTTTCTCAGAGGAAACTATCCCTGATCCAGGATCAGTAACACTGATGCTTATCTCCCACCGAGCCATCAGGGGGCGCCGCCAGCAGCTTAATGGGAGACCCATATGAAGTTTTACACTAATTGGTTGGACACTTGAAAGACTGCATGATTATGCATGCGCATACTCAGGTGGACACTTGGGAAATTATATATATATATATTTATATGAGATTTATGTTAGTGCGTTCATGTTGATTGATGTATTTTTTCCTTGGATGTAATGTAATTGGCTGCTGGGTGATTAATAAAATCTTTAAAAAAATAACATCTCCTAGGAGGAGATGGTCTTCATTATAGACAGCTATGAAGAATGTAAATACAAAATAAAAAACAGCAAAAAGCAATACTGTTGCTGATAATAGGGCCAGTGAGGAATTCTGGTGGAAAATTTCTGACCGTAAGTCCTCTGATGAAGGACTAGTGAAAATCACATCAGTTTCTCAGCCAAATCAAACAAAATGAAATTAATTTATAGAATGAACTTTCTTATTTTTCGGCCATTTTTCATGATCTTGCTGTTAACTACAAGGCCTTTTGGAGAGCTTTCAATAGGTCATAAATTCATTAAAATTAATTGCATTTCAATTTTTTTTGTCACATAGTTAACCATATTCATTCATCACCAATATCAAATAACGCTTTATGTAAACACATGGCAGCTCCTTCACTCGAACATATTTATTAAGGGGTTTTACTTGTCCATAACATGCCCAAAGAAGAGACATAGGGGAAAAAAAAAAGAAACTTTGAAGTTCGTTCTTACACCCACACTATATTGGAACTGTCATGTGTTCTCAGAAGTGACATCACCCGTTCTCGGTTAGCACAATTGTAACAATAACTTCATTGTTTCATTGCTATTCAGAAACATATACTTTATCTGCTATCTACATCCATTGCTGCTGTCTCTCAAATTCACATTCACATAATTAATAACTGCTCTCCTTTCTCTAGCTCTTTGTTCAATTGTATAACTTGCTTTGATATATTTTCCTTACTCAAGACCCCCCCCCCCACTCCCACTCCCTCACTCACACTCTCACTCTTTCACACTCTCACACTCTCCTAACCCACACCCAGGTAAAAAAAAAAACTATACTTGAATTACACTTTTACAGACTGTATTAAGTATGGTGTATGTTTTTTTCGCCCCCTTTATGTGTAATTAAGTGTGCTCAAGTAGTCATTGAATACTACTTGTGTACTACTTCAGTACACTTAAAGTGTACACTTTCTAAAAGTATATATTAAATATATTATTTTTTGTGCTTAATTTGCAAAAGTATATTTGTAATAACTTTTGTATGCAACAAATATACTTTTAATATAATTAAGTGTAATACTTTTTCACCTGGGCTTTGTAAATAATTTATCAGCTCCATCTCATTACTAAACTTGCACTTCATATAATTGCGTGAGCTTTGCCCTCATTTAGCACCCTTTTCTTGTGCCCACATTCTCAAACAGCACTTGGCGGCCCAGCCATATACTAGGTTGCACCTAGTCTTGTTAAAACAGGAGTTCTAATGCAAAAAATGGTGAAATAAATCTTGTGTGGATTATATCTCTCCATAAAGGGTGATCTGCGTCCAGACTGGCATATGTGGCTACAGAAGCTACCAGGTTTTATTTCATTATAAATCTTTATTATGAAAAATTTTTATAACCTCGTAGAAACAACATAAAGCCATGCATACTCAAATGAAAGTATTCAGCAGTGAAATACTGCTTAGGGAATAAAAAAGTACACAATAAATTCCAGTGTTTTCAGTTTACCTTCAAAATATCTCATGTCATGTTAATATACACTACAGGCCAAAAGTTTGAGGCCACCTTCAGATTTTTAAAGAAATCACACATAAACTGTTCTTTCCTCATTTTTTGCACATGAAATGACTTGAGTTCATAAAATGTAGGAAGTCAGTAGGTTTTGGGTGAATTCCAGACCTTAGACCACATTTTAAAGCTGTCTTGACGGGTTGATCACTGACCACAATTTTTTTAATAATTGAGTTCCAATACCTTTCTGTTGAAATTGTTCACGTCCTAATGACATAAAAATTTGTTATGTAACAAGAAGGCATGCTTTATAAATGCCTTCCCCAAAAGCAAGAGGTCACTTTGAACCATTAAAAATCTGAGGGTGGCCCCAAACTTTTGGCCTGTAGTGTACAGTGCTTTGCAAATTTATTAGACCACCTGTCATAAAAAATGAGAAAACACAAATATTTAAGAAATTTGTCAAAAACTTGTTGAAAACTAAAAATTATTTTGTTATTTATTTGGCAGATAATGAACTAAAACCACTAAATAGTCCTTTATTCACACATAAAAACAAAAAATATATAACCACAAAAACTAATTTTTAGGCTCAGGAATGCAAGAAAATAACTTTTATTTGGCATCTTAATCAAAAATAATAATGTGCTTGTTAGGGTTCTGTCCGCCGAATGCCTCACGGCTGTCCGGCAGACTCTAAAACCTGAAACTAGAATTCAGGACTCAAGTGCAAGGCTGGAGTGTGATGATAGCTTTAATAAAAGAGAGTGAAATATACACAAAACAAAGGGGGAACAAGGTCCCCACAAAAAATATAACTAATACAAGCTTAAATGCCATTACCCCCTGCCTTACGACTCCTGGCGTGCCTAAGATGAGGTGCGGACTCCAGTCCCCCCGGAGGCCAGAGTCAGTGCCGGTTTCCTGCTCCTGTGCATTAGTGCCCAGTCTAGGCCCACCGGCAGCCTGAATCAAGTCCGGTCCACCGGCGCCAGTATCTGACCCAGTCCACTGTGGGCCAGAGTATGTGTCTACCTGACCAGAGAGGTCAATTCCTGCCCAACTAGAGTCCGCGCGTCAGCTGACCAGAGTCCGCACCTTATCTTGAGCGCAATGGGAGTCGCGCCTTGGGGGGGAGCTTATTAATGACAAGCTGTGGGTAATGGCATTTACGGCTGGGCCTGGATGCCTTGAATTTGTCTCACAACTGCTGGTCAATAGGGATTTTAGCTGCCACTCTGTCTTCCTTTGGTTTTGCTTTAGTTTGAAATTTCTTTGTATTTGTTACATTTTCTGTTGGGACCTCGTTCCCTTTTGTTTTGTGTTTCATCTTTCATGATTAAATCATTCATCACTCCCCAGCCATGCACATGAGTTCTCACTCCAGTTCCCGGTTTTAGAGTCCGCCAGACAGCCGTGAAGCATCCAGTGGACAGAACCCTTACGGAGCTTAACTATTTTTTTCCGCTTTTTTGTAAACCAGTAAATTTTGAAAATTCATGGATAATAACAATAATTATATTTAAGCATCAAAAATATATGGTAAGGGCAGCCATGCATAAATGGGCAAAAACTGGGTTTTCTGTTGGGCCCCTGTGCACACGTGCTGCTCACATAGATGGAGTCAAACGGTGTCAAAGTGCTTAGTGCGTGCATGTGGTGTGCATCAGGATTACAATACCACACGCTTTTATTTATGTCCTCTCGTGCCTCACTGAAAAAGCAATAAAAATCTATCGATTCTTCAATTTGCCACAAATACAGTACATACCTCACCTGGGCGTTTTTTTAATGGCGCTGACAATATAATTTCAGTTAAAGAGCTTGCGCATACTGGTGGATTAACCATGACATAAACTTGACATAAACATAAAAATGATTTTGGTAATTACCAACACTGTTAATTTAGGGCAGCTGTGGCATAAACCTTACATTGGGTGGTGGTCTAATGCATTTATTAAGCACTGTAAATTCAAAATGTTCCAGGTGCTGACATGACGAAAGGTCCCTTTAAAGAATTCAGCATGAACTTTTCTCTCTTTTGTGAGCCCCATCAGTGCCATAGCTGTTAAACGTGATTCCTGAGGGGTCATGAACTACCATGTAATGAGACCAGTGCTTGAATTGGAATAAAAAAGGTGCCTGTACTCTGTATCACCACCTCCGAAAAACCAAAACCGAACCAAAACCTTACTGTAGAACCGCATTACACTCCGCCCCAACCCCAACTCAGCAGCCACCACTGCATATCTTAACTAGAATTACTTTAGCTCCCACATTCCCAATTTACAAGTGAATATTTGATAATGTCATGAGAAATTATAAATTTAATATCAAATAACTAACATTCAAGTGAAATATTATATTGGTGATATTGACAAAATTTTGCAGAAAAAAATAAGACTAGCTACAACAGAACTACAGCTTTCTCAAAACGGTTGACAAAATGGTACATGGTATGAGAATATTCCACTCAGTAGAATCATTTTATTTGAAGTGTATAATGCTTTTTACAGAAATCAGGCCATTTCCAAGCAAGCCAATTTTAGGAAGTGAACCAATATGCATATAATTATGGACTGAGTGGATATTTAAAGGAGAATTCCGGTGTGAAATTGACTTGGGGTGTATTGAAACATGATAACGAGTTATATTGTGGTGTATTGAAACATGATAACCTTTGTCGAATACCCCACCTCCGTACGCACGCAACATTCCGAAATAAATGGCTTTTTAGCCGTAGCTCCTAACAGGCTTACAATAGTAGTGAAAGTCACGATAATTCGATTGACGAGCAAGAACGAATTGGAAGGATAGGGGAACAGATTGCAATCTATTCGTTCGTGCTCGTCAATCGACTTATTGTGACTTTCAAGATGGAGGCAACTGGAAACTGCATCGAGGTACTTTTTGCATAAATAGTCTTTTTTTAATAAACTGCCTGTGCATTTTCAAAGTTCTCAGTGCCTCATTTTAAATGTCAGGGCCCTCGGAATTCTACCGGTGAAGTGTGGAGCTACTTTGGATATTTTTTTAAGTCTGATGTTAACTGACAGGCAAGCCTACACAGGTCAATAATGTAAAATACAAACCAACTGAATAATGGGCAATACATCAATGTTTCACACCGGTTCATTGGTTACTTGTGGTTGTGGCTGTACAAACTAAGTGGATCAAAAACAGTCATGAGTGGAAAAAAAACCGTACCCACCCCACTAGAAGCTAGACTAGACTAGACTTGTTCTTACAGAAATAAATTTGGGTCGTTGTCTGAGGAAAATCGCTTTCGTTTCGCAGTGTTCGCATGACTAAGCCAAGCCAACATCCTCGAAATTGTACTGTTTTCAGTTACAAGTGACGACTGGCTAAATAAAGATTTTGGAACGCTCTGTGTGCACGTAAATTTGCAAGATGCAGTAAAATCTTGCATTTTAGGTTTACGCGTCTTTATAAAAAAATATATAATTGGCTTGAATTTCATTTGCCGTTCTTATGAACTACTTAAGGAATGTTTTTTTTTTTTAAGTATTGGAATGCACTTGTGCGGAAGACTGTATGGTTGTCTTGTGCAAATAAAAATAAATTGAATGCTGCTTAAAAAGAACAAATAAATTACCACACAGACTGTAATTTGCAGCAACAATATGCATACCTAGGCATGTCAAAAGGTGACGGTACGCTGTAGGGTGCCGTAAGAAGTTACGGTGCGTGGAGTGGTAAAAATCAGAGGTGGCGGTACTGCGTACCGGTGAGAACCGGCCCATTTCAAGCACTGAAAGAGACCTTACTACTTTGCATTTTATTCCAACTCATTTGTGCGCGCAGGATAGTCATATTCAAAAGACATATTTGAGACAAGATAACATTACCCTCTCGTGCATTTCCCACTTACCAAATGAGTTGCAAGTTAAATTTACAATTTTCATTGAGTATTACACACTTAAATTACAAGCACGATGGAAAGACGCGCGTCAGCTGGCGGACTATAGCCAAAAACTGGTGCCTCTCAGAAAGAGGGGGATAAAAATGCAAATATCAAAGGAAGAAGTCCTGGAGCACACAGTTATATAAGGCGATTTATTAAGGTGCAGGTTAGAGGGGTAGCTTGAATTTTGCTTCACAGATATTCTGCACTAACTCTGTCAGATTTTAGCTCACTTTTGATCTATGAGTTTATTCTCCCGGAATTGAATTGTTTTCGCCATTACTTCGCTAATCACTATGTCAGTCCAAAATGACTCCAGTGTTGAATTTTCAGGAAGTTTCTTTATGTTTGTGGCCCATTTTGCCCCAAATCAAACATAAAATAAAATAAATAAATAAATAGAAATAAGTATTAATTGCAAATTATACAATTGTCTTGCCTCATTGAAATCATTTTTCCAATCTCTGTGAAGCTCAAATCTTGAATTATAAAACCTTAAACAGGGGTCATGCACAATTGGCAAAAATGGGCATCTGTGCAAAGGGCATAAATCAATTTCTGATTATGTGTCCCCTGATGACTGGTCATATATGAGGCTTGAGCCATGTTGTTCTTGGAAAATACTTTGTGCATGGATCAGTGGCCTTTCCTCTATTATCTGCTTTGGTAACACTGACATAACATCAGCAAGGGACTAGGATTTGGAGAATCTGTCATACAAAGTGATATTGCAAATCATAAAGTGCTAATGCCTCTTTAGAGCTTCAGAAACAGAAGATTTCCTCTTTTTATTGTTGTTCAGGAACAGCTTAATGTTTTGATTTATCATCAACAAACAGTAAGAGAGTCAATCCCTTAGCTTTGGAAGAGCACCAAGCAGTACATATATGCGCTCATCATTTATTACTAAGGGTCAAAATCTTGAGTCAAAATCTGCTGAGGTCAGGGTGTCACTTTCCACATCACCCTGGCAACCACGGATCAGAACATCAGAGCTAAGTAAATCCATTTTCAATGTTATTTTCACAGAATAATGGAACACATTCTACAGGTTAAATGCCTTAGTCTGTAGCTCTCGAGGACTAATACAAATAGTCTTTTATTTTTGTGTGAATCCTTGTTAAAATGTTTGGCTGTTCAATATTTTGGAATCATTATTACTGGCATGGCAGATGCTATGACCATGCTTAGTCACATAACTCACAGTTAGGTTCATAAAGATTTGGACATTGAAAACATTATTATTATTTTAGCTGTTGACCATAGGAAAGGCTACGTACAATCTCACTGGATTGTACAGGAACCTGTGATGTGGTGCCTTTTTGCTCATTTGCTCATTAATTAAGTATGATGTAACAGGGCTGAAGTGCCTATTGTAAACTCAGGATCTATTCAGAGAATGTAGCTAGTTAAGGCAATGCCTAAATTATTTCCACCCAGCCTGCATAATTTGACATCTACAGTCCCAGCCTGCTAGCTACAGAGCTACATGAGAAACAGGCAGCTCAAAGCTATGATTTTCATGTAGCTCTGCAGCTAGGTAGCTGGCTACTGTTGAAATGAAGATATGCACAAGTAACATTAGCACAGTGCAATTAAACAGAGCTCCGCTTTTGGCAAGATATGTTGGTCGGAATGTTTGTTTTTTGTCTGTAATCATTTTTCTTGAACACTTTTCTCTGCTGTGCGCGTTGCCTGCTCCTTGTCATCTCTTGCGCAGTTGCCTACCAATGACTCATCACGATTCCCATCATTCAGGGGACTCCATCAAGGTCAAGGTCAAAGGTCAAGGTCAATTTTTGGTCAATTAGAGGGGTTGACGAAACCCTTATTTTTTGAGTAGCTCTGATCGGATTGACTTCAAACTTGGTGTGAATGTAGTATACGGTCAGACGCTCAGCTGACTAGTTTTTGGTGGCGATCGACCTTGACCTTCATGGTTCTCGCTGAAAAAAACACGACTCTTTTGGCAAGATACCATTCAACCTACCTTTGACATCCTTTATTTTTACCTCTTTTTGTCTCACAACAATTTTGTGATTGGTGCCCTGTGTATGACTCTGTATTTCCCCATTGGACTCTGATTTTGGATTGTGGACATTGTACTGTTGCCAGCTCTGTTGTTTCCCCCTTCAGAAACAAAGCCTCCTTTTTGTATTTTACTGGTTTTCGCTATTGGTTCATTTCGTAAAACCCAACAGGTGTGAACCCGCTATCGCAGGGAATATTGAAATTGAATGACTAATATAAATCCAATTTGTGAACATTCTGCTTCAGTTGAACATGTCAAAAACTGGGCGGATGGTGCAGGTTTTACAGCATTTTAATAGGTCCTCCCGTCAAAGCTGTGACGGTGACGGAAAAGGTAAAGGCCAGGGAAAGGTAAAGGAAGGTCCACAAGTCCATCACCAGCTACCAAACTTGCTGCCAGTGCTGCTGAGCCAGGGCCAACCGGTGATGCAGCAGAGCCTTCTGCAGATCCACAGCTTGACACAGCTGCAGATAGGGCCAATGCCGAGATCCACAACAGCAGTGATGATACAGACCTTGCCAGTGTGGCCAGTGTCAACACCAGTCAGAAGAACAAGAAAATGTAGAGGGTGGCTTATTTATCTCCAGAGGAGGAGCAGACCTTGGTTGCAAGGCTGAAATCACACCCCATCTTTTTCAATAAGAAGATGACTTCCTGAAAGGATATTGGCAAGAAAGAGAGGATGTGGATGGGGGAGGATGCTGAGATGAGGAAGCCCTATTGCCATCCTCAAGACCTGGTACACCAGTCTCAGAAGCCGGTTTGGCTGGCTCTAGAAGAAGAGGTCTGGTAATGAGGAGGCAGAAATGACTGAGCAGGATGAGTGGGTTGTTAGACACTTTGACTTACTGTGCCCTCATGTTCACGAGGTCCAGAAGAGGACCACTGTCAGTGTGAGTATAAAGAATGACATTATATATTGTTTGCGCTTGTAAATGATTTTGGCAAAAAGGTAAAGAAAAAAATTGTTAGATTAATAACTATAACTTGGACTTTGATTGATTGATTAATAAATGTATATTGGTAAGTTTTAAATAAAAAATTCATACAGTAAGTGCCATACTAGTTAATTACTAGAACTTTCTATTAAAAAACTTTTTTTTTCATTAATTGCACTCATATTGTTTAGCTGTTTACTTACCGTTTTGCAGTTTTTCTGCAAATGAAGCAGAAGTTTGCAGCCACCTCTGCCATCGCTGAAGAGGTTGATGACAACCAAGATTAGCCTCTCTGGCCTCCCTCAGCCAATACCAATCCAGCCCAGCCCAGCCCACTCCATCCTCTGTACCCAGAGACAGATCTCAGAGACTGAAGAGGCTCTCCTGGCTGGTCTTGAGGAGCGCAGTCACCAGATGATGACCCTCCAGCAGTAGGTGCTGCATTAACTCAGGCCCCTGGCACTTGGTTATGGTTATTATCCTCCATGTGAAGTTGGGCATTGTGCAGGGCAGGGTAGCATTTTCTCATCAAACACAAGCCTGAACTATGTCTCTCACTCTGTCAGGTCCTTGCATCATTGTGGTCAGTAGTATCATCTCTGGGCCAGCTTGCCAAATGTATTCTCAACCATGCATCTCCCACTTATGATTTAGTGGCTGGTTATTAATTCTTCCTTAGAGCTCCCTCTGATTGGTTGCGCACAAAGCCCTGGTCAAGTGTGCAGACATTAGTGTTTGAGGAAAGAGAAACACATTAGACATCTGCAAAAGAGGCTATCCAAATCCATGGAACAAAAGTGAAACAGAAGAGATAGTGTGAGGAATTGCATCCAGTATTTATACTAGATTCTCTGAACATGCCATAGATATGGTAAGCACCAAAAAAACATAGTGTACCAACAATGCAGTGACAACTCAATGACAATGCAATGGAATGCCATGCATACTTTCCTGTCCGCGCCACATTTGTACTACGTCAATGAAGTCCCCTCTAGATTTTATTTATGCCTTTACTATGCTAATGCTGTTGTTGCTACGTCCTTATTGGGTTGTTACCGAGTACAGAATCTTCCACTTTCTCACTATGTTTTTATCTTTAACATGTCCGAAGTTTGACCATTTGCCCCACGTCCGTGGATACCATACCACGTCCTTGTCAGTTTGTACTGTGTTCCGACTACGTTGAACAAGTTCTGATTGCATCCACCCAATTTTTCGAGGATGTAGTGGGAATGTGGGTCAGTGTGATGGGGTTTAAAGGAAGCCATTATGAGGCTATAAACATGACCAAACATGACCTACACAAATCATCCAAATGACTCAAAAGCAAAACTGTGCAGCCCAGTCAAGCATTTGCCGCACATTCCTTTTCCTCGAGTAAAGCGTACAGTAATAGAATCAGACACATGATCTTGCAATTTGCAAATGGCCTTATGAAACTGACAGGAACATTAATACTCAGTCTGTTACTAAGCCAGGTCCATTTTGGTTCGTACCCTATTGAGATACTATATATTCCTCCTGCCTGAACAGCCGGAAATCACTGAAATTCTTCAGCATCAAGATCCAAATCCAAGCATAATTTTCTTTTCTCTCAGGCAATTAACAAAAAAATGAACGAATTAGTGCTTCTGATTTGCTTAACTGTCCCAGGTAAAGTGAGGGTGGAGAATGAGCAGTTCTTGGTCATAAACTATGATTTGATGATTCCCTGACATAGGTCATGACTGTCACTGTTCAAGATTCAGACATAAGTTTAAACTATAATAATTTGGGAAATAGTGCATTGCGTGTTAAATAAATAAGTAATACTTGTAAAATCATATATTTTTTTTTACAAGTTTTGCACTTGTAAAAAAATAAAAATAAAAAAACAAAATGAAAGGGCTGTGATATAGAATACATGTTTACTGTTAAATTTGATTGCAATCATTTCTGTCTTTTTTTAAAGATTGCATCATTATAAGGTTAACATCAATGCACGCAAATATTAAATCCACTCGCACAAATACATACATATTCACTCAGTTACTTACTCAGTCACTCACGTAAACACACACCTGTAAGAACAGAAACAGTAAATGAGTCCACCTTCCTGAGACGTCAATTTTTTTTTTATATCACAGCTTAATATATCGCCAGATCTCTGCCTATTTTAATGTCGTGGCCAGATTTCAAATGGAGTCTAGCCAAGCCGAAGCGTACGCAGACCATATGGGTTTGCGTGGGTGGTCATGAGAGATATAAAGACGAAAATGGTGGTGAGAGAGTCTGCAGTGTGCGATACACTGGATGCTTCCTATTGGCCCCGTGAAATTAACCATTCTGATGTGCGCCGATGTCACGACGAAGTCTCAGTCAATAAAAAGACTTGTGACCAGATATCCCAGGCCAATCTAAAGAAAATAAAGGTTGAGAGCATCACATTCTTTTTTGAAGTGCAATAGAAGAAGAAAATTCAAAAAGAAAATAATAGACTGATTACGGGGAAGGAAAGCTGAATAGCAGGTCCCAGTAGCCTCGTCGGAGAACATCATAAAGAAGGTAAAACCAAGGCTTCATAGTAATTTGCGTATTTATTATTCTGGAATATTCAGCTCCAAAATTAAAATAGAAATTGGCACTCTGGTCGGAAATCAAAATATAATTGAACTGTGTCAACTTTAAATGTTTGATTTTAGGTGGTACATGTCTGTGGATTGGAGCGAATTATAGCGGCTACGACAGAAGAAACAAACATCGTAAAGTTACTTTGTCGAATTGATAGGTTTGACAAATTGCATCTAGGTCAAGATTCACGCGAAATTTCGCGCATGCATTGGTTCCGTTGAGACATGCAATCAGAACATGACGGTTATGTTTTTTTTATTTAGTAAATAAGTTGCAAATAAAACGTGATCATATGCAATAACGACGCACATTTACTGTATAATCATCCTTTTTTCAGAGCGATCTACCGAAATGGAGTGGTACCCGCTGGCACTGGTTCTTAGCTTGAGTTTGTCACCTACCGCGCAGGCAGACTGCTCGACCCACTGCTCAGTTTGCTCGCAGCAAAGTACCAATCTTGACGTGCTCATCAACAGTCTGGTAAGATTATGATATATATTTCTTGGTATTTCAGGACGCAAACGTCAGTAGCCTATATATTCAATGGTAATGTTTTCCTTCTTTAATCGCTTTTATTGAAATGCACCGTCGACCAGAATGCAGCACCAAGGAGAGTGAATTTTTTTTTTTAAGAATAAAAGTCCCCGAGAGCACGGCTCTTGAAATATACGCTATCCGTTCAAAAAAAGTCTCCATTTGAATATAAATAGCCTAAGAAAATACTCAAGAGCCTATGATTGAATCATTATTGCATTGATTAATATTTTTCAGCTGGCAATAATTGTTTAATCCTGACTGATTCAGTGCTTAAACTCTCATTTCTCAAAAAAACCATACGAGAGGACTCATCGTCATTAAAAAGATGTTGCTGTGTTTCAAGCAGGACAAATTATTGGCCAGCATCTGCCAAAAAGCTAAAGAGATTTCTGAAATCACTGGAATTGGGTCAGGAACTGCTCAAAAATATTTTCAAACCTAGATATAGAATATTAAAATGAAAAGGCAATGTCAAAATGCAAATGTAATCCTCCACTTTGCATTTTCATTTTCAAGTCCATGTATGCAATGTATGCAAACTTCACAAAAGAAATGGGTTGCACTGATCATCATGACTGATCCTGATCAGAGATCACTAAAATGCTAAATGGAGTCTCATCTTTTAAAAAATCAACAGTGGAACTCCTGGCTATGTTCAATTATGAAGGGAAGAGCATTAACAAATGCACAATGCAACAATAACTTTCTGGATTGACACTAAACTGCTGCATGACCACAAAAAAACCACTCGATAGTGAGGTTTATTTGGGGGAAAAAAAAACAAGTTCAGTTTGCAAGGGAGCATAAAGATTGGACTGTGGGGCAGTGGAAAAAGATCATGTGGTCTAATGAGTCCAGATTTACCCTGTCCCAGAGGGATGGGTACCTCAGGGTAAGAAAGGCGGCACATGAAGCGATGCACCTGTAATGGATTGTGCCCACTGTGCGAGCCTCTGGAGGCAGTGTTATGATCTGGAGTTGCTTCACTTCGAACAGGTTTAGGCTCAGCGCTGTTCTGCAGCAATAAAATGAATTCAGCAGACCATCTGAATATACTGAATGACCAGCGACCAATCAATTGACTTTATAAACCCCGATGGCACCGGCATATTTCAGGTTGACAAAGCCAATATTCATCTAGCTCAAATTGTCAAAGAGTAGTTCGTCGAGCATGAGGTATCATTCTCACACATGAATTAACCACCTCAGAAACCGAGCATTAACCAATTCGATGTCTTTTGGATGTGCTGGAGATGGCTTTTCAGAGAGGTTTTGACTCGTTAGTGCAATAGCTCGGCCAAAAATGAATGTAAATCTGGTCGGAAATACAGGTTGCAACATTGTATAAGATTCTCGAAACAATACCACGACGAATGTGCACCGTGATCAAAGCTAAAGGTGGCCCAACAAAATATTACCGTGTGTCTGTGACTTTTTTTTTGGACGGGCAGCGTATGCTGATTCAAAAGCGTGATGCTCATATTTCCCTCTCATTTTTCTTTAATAAATACACAAAGGTAGCTACTTAGTGCATATAGCCTAACTTTATTTTTATCTTCGCAAAAACCATGTGGTTTTTGCGGAGATAAATGCAAGTCCGATTTATTGCCATGCTAGGGCTATACAGTATTCAGAATAACTGCCTATGAAAACAAGGCGTAATCGCTAATGTTACTAGTGGAGGAGCAGCAAAAAGTGGCCCAAGCAGTAAAATAATACATTTCAATTAGGTTTCCAAAGGCTTCCCAGGTGTGGAGAGTATTCTGTCGGCATTTCAAAACTTCCCTATTGGCTGGAATTTGAAGGAATGAACTGCTTGCAACTGTGAAAAGAAAGGGTGTTCATTGATAATAGCTTGACGGGAGTGAACATCGGAATTTTGTATAAAATTATTCTATTTGTATCTGTACATTCCTCAACTTAAAAATGATGCTTCTTATTTTCATAGTGAGCATCTAGAATTATGCCATCGTGTTTCTGCAAAAGGTATTTTGCAGTGGAAAATCTATCGTTATTTCACTTAATGTTAAAAAAATGTGTTTTCAGACTTGCACTTTAGAGTGTGAAGGCACCCTGACATCAACGGAGGAACTAGATAAATGTGAAAATGTCCTTCGGTCATATGCTGGTGTTTTGAGTGCCATAAACAAGTGGAATGACCCTGAACTTCGCGACTCAGAGAGCAGGAGCCAGCAGGACACAACCATTAGCAATGTAGTAAAGCGATACGGTGGATTCCTCAAGAAAATTGACAAAAACAAAATATTGACCTTTCTCCCACGTGACAATGTTGGTATCAAACGGTTTTTCACGGCAAAATATGACAATTCTCTCAGAACAAAAATGGAAAGTGGCATACCAGAGGAGGAGCAGCAAGAAGATGGAATTTCGGAAGAGGATATTACAGTCCTCCCTGACGAGACACCCATTAACGAAGTGAAGCGTTATGGGGGTTTCCTCCGGAAATTTGGCCCCAAGAGAAGCTATAACCCCCCAGATGAAAGTAGCCAAGAGGAGTTACAAAAACGGTATGGGGGTTTCTTGCGGAGAATTCGGCCGAAACTCAGGTGGGACAGCCAGAAAAGATATGGGGGTATTTTCCGGCGGCATTTCAAAATTGCCGTTCGGTCTGATGAAGAACCAGACTCGTATGATGTCGCTGGCCTATAGATTTGGCTACGTTTGAATCTGAATCGCGTGCGTAAGGAAATTTCCATCCCCCCAGTTCGCTCCCATTTCCATCGGCTAATTACCTGACACTGGGGCCCGCGATATTGCACATCAATAACCGGACACATTTAGAATATTAGGCTATCTGATTTTGTCAGCCGCCTATCACTGAATTGACTTTTACCAATCAAACAGCGATGTACCTGGAATGACAAATGTACAATTTGCGTTATTCGTTTACTTATGATAAATTATTGTTGTAGGCCTATAGGATTTAACGAACAATAAAGAATAACATGTTTATTTTTCCGTGTCCAATCAGAATAAAAAATGACTAAATACAAGCAAACTGTGAATTTGACTTCGGGAACCAGGAAAGAAAAACTAAAATCCAACTCACTTTTCAGATAAGTGCGATATGGTCCATATGACGGCAAAATATTTCAGTAGTAAGATCAGACACATATGTGAACGCAACAAGTAAAAATTGACATTTCATGACACTGTGATTTTGAGAAAAAGGCCATTTTACCTGATCTGCGGCAGTAGAAATAAAATCAGACACGTAAACTGGTCAAGTAAAAACGGACATGACTCTGTGATGTTGAGAAAAAGTCTGCAGAAGTTGGGCACTTTTTACATGATCTGCTGAAGCGATTTATTTCTTAGGCGACATGATTCCAGTGAAACTGGTGAATAGCTCTAATTTTTTTTAACATCCAATGCTTGAGGTATTTCAGACAAACTAAAGCAAAAAAGTAAAAAAAAAGGCATAGTGTCACGAAATTTTTACTTGATGAGTTCACACATAGGTTATGACAGGCTCATGCTTTCATTACTTCGACTTACTACCCCCGCTAGTTCCCAGTTCTAGATCCGCCACTGTATTGAACACCTTGGAAATCCACCCTTGAGTCTGCGCAATGAATTGTCTCAATATTGCATTAATGATGATGTCTCCATGACCATGTGAAAAAAGTTTAGGTTTGAAAGCTCCCATGCTCAACCACTTCTATTTTCCCGTCAGAAAAAAAAATGTACTGGCTAGGGTCCCTCTGTGGAATCACATAGTTCATTTTGGAATATTTTCATTTTTGTTTTTATTTATTTATTTTTTTTTCAGAGAACGCATGACGGATTCATTAAAATGTAACTACTTTGCGACGACATTCAGCTGACATGGTGCTTCTGTAACAAGAAATGTTATGCATTGGCGCCCTCCTGCGGATTAGTAAACCACTGTGGGGTCATCCTGAAAATTCATACATACTCGATGTCCGCAATTCACCAAAATCATTTTGATTTCTTTTTATTAATCTTGTTCTGTGTTCAGTAGAAGGTTTGCATATGAAGCTGAAAGTGAAAGTCATAATGGAAGCAATATTGAGGTATTTTACAAAATGCTGAAAACATTTTATTCATTAATAATTTTCTGTAAATAATGGGATTGAAAAATGTTTATTATGATATGCTTAGCCTGTATATTATTGGCTCTGTAATGCAAATATTGTGACCACCTGTGTGAACATGCCTTGATAGTATACAAATTTGTGAAGGTGCCTGAGATATTTGGTTCTCATGAACATATAGCAAATTCTCATATATCAGTTTAGGGTCCAATATTGATTGAGTTTTAGTAATTGTTGGACAAGTGCCAAAGCCTCTTGAGACCCGGAAGAAAAAAAGGTTTATATATTTTGATTTATTTTTTTCATAATTCAAGTAACTGAGGTGTAAGAAACATGTCAAAAAGATTTTTTTTTTCAAAAATATTATTTATTTTTTATCACATGTCCCTTGTTGGGGACAGCAGGTCTCCCTTGACACAAAAAATACAGTCAAAGCCATCAATACATTCAATTGAGTACACTACAAAGACAAGATATTTCATGTTCAAACTTATTAACTTTATTCATTTATTTATTTATTTATTTTTGTTAGATTCACTCATTTTGAATTTGATGCCTGCAACGTGTTCCATAAAAGCTGGGACAGGGGAGACAAAAGACTGGGAAAGTTGAGGAATGCTCAAAAAACACCAGTTTGGAACATTCCAGAGGTAAACAGGTCCATTGGAAACAGATAGTGCCATGATTAGGTATAAAAGGAGCATCCCCAAAAGGCTCAGTCTTTCACAGGCAAGGTCCACCACTTTGCGAGCAACTGCATGACCAAATAGTCCAACAGTTTAAGAACAACTTTTCTCAATGTGCAATTGCAAAGAATTTAGGGACTTCATAATCTACAGTCCATAATGTCATCAAAAGATTCAGAGAATCTGGAAAAATCTCTACACGTAAGCAGCAAGGCCAAAAACCAACAGTGAATGCACGTGACTGACGGTCCATCAGGCGGCAAAAACCAACATTGCCCTGTAAAGGATATTACCATGCGGGCTCAGTAACACTTTGGAATACCATTGTCAGTTAAAACAGTTTGTCGCTACATCTACAAGTGCAAGTTAAAGCTCAACCATGCAAAGCGAAAGCCATATATCAACAACACCCAGAAACACCGCCAACTTCTCTGGGCCTGAGCTCATCTGAGATGGACGGACGAAAAGTGGAAAAGTGTGCTGTGGTCTGACAAGTCCACATTTCAAATTGTTTTTGGACATCGTGTACTCTGGGCTAAAGAGGAAAAAGACCATCCAGATTGTTATCAGCTCAAAGTTAAAAAGCCAGCATCTGTGATGGTATGGGGATGTGTTAGTGCCCATGACATGTGATATGGAATCAGTTGACACCAGATGCGGGAAAAGGGAATGAGGATTTTATTATTAACAAAACAAAACAGGCACGAGGGCCAACAAAAAACTTGGCCCAAAGGGTTGCAAAAAACAAACTGAGGTAAGCTACACAGAGCTATAAACAATAAATGCAAAAAGGCAAAAAACAAAAAGGCACTGGAAACTCCAGGCGAGAAGATCAAGAAAAATAAATAACAAGACTAAATATATATACACAAAACAAGAGGCTAGGACGAGACTTGAAACTAGAAATGCTAGGGGACTTGACAACAAGAACTTGGCTACACTTGCACATGCAATGAGACGCGAGACACTGTCTGCCAGCCAACTTCCACCGCATCCAGATAAAGGCTCAGAAATCATGACATGAGGGGTAACACCTGGAGAGAGAGAAACAAGAGGCATGGCAAGATCAAGACATGGACAGAGATTGGATGACATGACCTGCTCATTAAGAGAATGAGCGTGCTCAGCTTAAGTACCAATTAAGTATGCAGCTTGGAAGCAAGCATGAATGTTAAGAACAGAAAAGCACAGCAAGATCTTGAAATAGCAAAGCAGGAATCATGACAATAAACTCCCTGTCTAAATTAGTAATATTAGTAATGTGCCTATCTAAGAATTACACCAACCCAGTGAGTGTTAGTAAATGTTAGTAACTTAAAAACAGTAAATTGCCAATTAAGCTTAGAGAGCCCCGAATCAGCGCAGCACAGAAGGAAGGGGGAAATACCAAAGCCAACCATAGCTCAGAAATGTGCAGCAACGAAGGCACGGGGCGGAACGCAGACAAGCGGTGGAGTGGCATGGCAGACCTGGCATGAACAAAAACATGGAAAAGTAAAAACATGGACATGGAATCTGAAACATGAAATGTGTAATCCTAATACAAGAAACTGTTAAAACTATGACATGAACATGAACCTATGAAACTATGAAACTATGAAATCATGAGCAATACTGTTCTGGCCAAAGGCCAGAACCCCAGAACACAACAACATGGGTAACCCATTGTGTAGACACCATTAATGCTGAAAGGTACATGCAGGTTTTAGAGCAACATATGCTGCCATCCAAGCAACGTCTTTTTCAGGGACGTCCCTACTTATTTCAGCAAGACAATGCCAAGCCACATCCCGCACACTTTAGTGTGGCCTCGTTGGAAAAGAGTGCGGGTAATAGACTGGCCTGCCTGCAGTACAAACCTGTCACTCATTTAAAATGTGTGGCGCTTTATGAAGCGCAAAATACAGCAATAGAGACCCCAGACTGTTGAACAACTGAAGTCGTACATCAAGCAAGAATAAGAAAGAATTCCACCTAAAAGTGGAACAATTATTGTCCTCAGCTCCCAAATGCTTATTGCGTGTTGTTAAAAGGACAGGTGACGGAACACAGTGGTAAACATGCCCGTCTCAGCTTTATTTGTGTCCTTGTAGTGAACTCAATTGAATATAGGTTGAAAAGGATTTGCAATTATTGTGTTGCTTTTATTCATGTTTTACACAACGTCCCAACTTCATTGGAAATTGGGTTTGTACATCATCTCCTGACAGCTCAATGTCTGCCTCTCCCTCAGTGATTGACATCAGAATCCTCTCTGCCTCACTCAGTGCTCTGTTTCCTTAAATTTGCAAAATGGCTGAAAATGCATGGAAGCAAGTCCCACTGTCCTCTACAAAGGACATGGACAAACAAGTGTATTTTAAAAGGCTTAAAATTAACAAACACCTCTGAAATCTTCCTAATATTGTTAAGGCTTTCATACATAGAAAACAAAAGCATTATTTACTGTACAAACGTGATATATGTATACATTTGATTAATTACCTCCCTTATGACCATAGAAGTTGCTTGCCATGATTCCAGCCATTTTGCAAAGGCAGAATATGTGATCTGTTGGCCACACCCCCTTTTGTGAGACATCACTGGAAAGCCCAGGATGTACACTTCACAGTACATCCAGACTGAAACAGGCTACATGCATGGTATTTAAAATAGAGGCCTCAGTGCCATGTCCTCCACAGAGGACAAAAATGAATTGCCGGGTCTTAGGAGTATATGAAATATGTGCCTACTTTCTGAGTTGTTCGATTTTTTGCATATTTGTCTCAATTATTTAAGATCTTTATAAAATACAAGGAATCGTTAATGAACATAAAATAGTACTAAATGATCATTTCACCTATCGAGGAAAAGCTGTCCAATGGCGAAATATGCCCCAAGTAAAAAAGTAGTTGCTGCCTTAACTACTCAATCTGCAAATTAATCATATTTAATTAATAACTGGTTTGCATTAAGTTGGGTTTCATTAGCCACACCCAGGCTTGAGAACTGCTAATTGTCACTTAAGTATAATCTTTAAAGCAATGTGAAGTAGTAGTCCATGGGCCAGACCAGATATCGGTACCACCCCGGGTGACTAAATCTAAGTGGTACTAAAATGTTTATAGGGTCCATATAAGTGTAATAAGATGTGATAGCCTTTCAACACTGGTAGCTTTTTTCAGTTATTTTTTACATGTGCCAATGCGGTTATTTTTCACACAGTAGCATCATCGCGTTATGTGCTAAACCCTAGAAATATGGCAAGGTCATGTTCAGTCTCAGCCAATAATTACCCAAAACCATGTGGGCCATGCTCTTTTGAGACATGAAAGCAAAACAAATGCATTTCACATGTTACTCCTGTTGTCTGTACTATGTATGATATATACTTTCAGCTTTATGTAAAACTGTGAATGACCGTAGATGTAAGGCTTTTTCAGGTGGATTGATACAGTTGGCAAGAGACTCACCACCTAGAGGAAACCCTGAAGTGTGCCGCAGACTTCCACAGCAGTGTCTGCCAAGCATCCCCTCAACAGCTGCTTGAAAATGAGTCATGCATACGCATCTTGAAGCTCTTTCAAGCCTACCTGGAGTCCCTCAGAGATGAACACAGTCTTTCAGCATTCTGGATGTCTTATATAGACATGATCGAGATCATGCTGGGCCTCAATCGAGCTTCCCGAGAGGGCAACTGGATGCTTCACCTTGCAGCTATGCAAGAGATCTTCCCGTGGTGTTTTGCCTATGACAAGGTCAAATACTCCCGCTTCATGACCTACTACTACTATGCCATGATGTCTAGACTGTCCATTGAACACCCTGGCGTGCACGCCCACTTTATGCAAGGTGGCTTCTCAGTACAGATTGGTCTCAAAAATCCCTTTGAGCGGATACCTGTAGACCAGACGATCGAGGAAAACGTCAAAAAGACACACAGTCACCTGGAGGTACAAAGGGGTTCAGCTTGAAAGCTGGGGCTGTGGCCAGGTACTACCTGACAGCTGAATATCGGAGCAGATATCTGAGACAACTGAGGGACATGATACATGTGGGCTAACATGACTTCAATCATCCTAACTTACTGCTGTCTAGGATAAGAAGAGACGAGGTCGATACCCGGTCCATTGTCCAGCTGATGGATACCAGTTGGCTGAATCCGTTCAACCCTGATCATGATGAGTTTGTTTGCCTGTCAAATGCTACAGCAGCACCGGCTGATGTAGCCAAGGACCTCCTGGAAGCCCAAGGGATAGGGGAGGACGCATACCAAGCTTTCAAGCAAGAGAACCTGGAAGCAGATGCCCCATCTACGCAGTTCCATGACAGAATGAGGAAAAAGAAACTAAAAACATTCACAGACATCAGAAAGAAGGCACGCAATCAAGGCCGAGACAAAAAAGTGGTCCTGAAAGCTGACAGGAAACTTTTTGGGCAGATGATCCTTATTGCAGAAAGCAGGAAACTGCTTATGAGTGATGTATTAGCTCACCCACTGGGGCCTTTGCTATGGGAACTTGCCAATGGCGATGGGTCTCTCCGCAAGACCAACAAAGCAGCTATAGCTAGAGAGCTGGACAAGAATGACTCCAGTAGTCATCCCAGAACCATCAGCAACACTTATTGATGGGATGAGTTTGCTCCAGAAACTCAAAGGGAATGACAAGACCTTCTCGCAGTTGGCAGAATCAGCTTTGTCCACTGTTTTCCGTGAAGGTGCCAAGAGCCAACGCATTGATGTTGTATTCGACGTTTACAAGGAGACATCCATTAAAGATGGAGGGGCGCAGACACAGGAATTCAGTTCAGGAACAATGCGCCTGGGCACAATATCCAGCAATGGAGGAAACTGCTCTGCAGTCCTTCTAACAAGACGAGCCTGATCAAGCTCCTGGTAGAGGAGTGGAAAGGTACAAAACACAGAGAAAGACTCGAGGACAAGGTACTCTATGTCACCCGTGAACAGCCCTGCTTCAAGATCTCCAAGGATGGATGGGAGGAGGTCACAGAGCTGAAGTCATCGCAGGAAGAAGCCGATACCCGTCTCCTACTCTTCATGCAGCAGAAGCTGGCTGCAAGTCCATAGTCATCAGTGCTGAGGAAACAGATGTCTTGGTGTTGTGTCTAGGTGTCAACAACAGTATCCCATGTAGCATGTACCAGAAGTGTGGAACAAAGAACCGAATAAGGTTTCTTGACATAACCAAGCTAAGTCATGCACTAGGAGCTAGTGTTTGTGAAGCCTTGATTGGAATGCATGCTTTCACAGGCTGTGACACCGTCAGTGCATTTGCGGGATGTGGGAAGATGACAGCTCTCAAGCAGATGAAGTCTGACGAGAACAAACAGAAGGCATTCACTGAACTTAGTCGTACATGGGAGTTATCTACAGAACTGTTCCAGAAGCTACAGGAGATCACCTGCCACATGTACATGACTTCTGCCAATACCACAGAGGTGAACAAGCTCTAATACCAGTTGTTTTGTGCCAGACTTGGAGAGGTTGAGTCAAGCCAACTCCCTCCTTGCGAGGACTTCCTGTTCATGCATACGCGCCGTGCAAATTACCAAGCTGCCATCAGGAGGAGATGTCTGCGAACCGAGCCCTGTGTTCCAAATCCCAAAGACTGTGGTTGGACAACAGATGAGGATGGCAAGCTGACCATCCGATGGATGCATGGTTCGCCTGCACCAGATGCTGTGCTGTATTTCCTCTCCTGTAATTGTGTGCGTTCATGCAAACTACCACAGTGCACTTGTCTCAGCAATGGCTTAAAGTGCACAGACATGTGCAGACTACAAACCTGCAACAACCAAGCTAGTGTAGAAGAGCCAGAAGTCACGCTAACTGACTCTGACAACGATGATGACGACCACATTGGTTCCGTATGATCATTGCAGAATCCTGTGCATCAGTATTTGAAGTTATGTTTTGGATAATATGTAATTAGCAAAACTAAGTAAAGGATGTAGCCATTGATTTCATTTAGAAATGCAATTGTCCATACAATTGTCCAACACTACTTTGTCAGTGCACAGAAGTAAAGCGAGAAGTGTGTACCAGTGTATTGTTTTGTTACAACGCAAAATTCTGTTGATACAGCAAACTCCATCTATAAAATACGCCTTCATGTACAAATATGATTGTCTTTGTTAGTAAGAAATTATTCCTACAAGTGTTTGTGACTGTTTGATTGTTCATTAAATGCTGGTATTCTCAATGTATACTACATCCTGGCAAAAAGTGTGTTTGCGTTTTTTTCGCAGAGTATGTCCGTTTAAGATGAGATAACCACCACTAAGCTACCAATCTGAAGGTCTATCATATCAAAACGTAAACTAGAGATATGTGGCAAGTAAAAAATAGCAGTGAGAATTGGTCACCTCGGGTGGTACCGATATGTGAAATTTGGGGTCTGGGCCTATGCACTATAGGCTTGAAGTAATCGATCTGCACCACATGCTGCGATGAGGAATAATTCTATGAAAGAAAAATTCTGGAAATATATTAGACTGGAAACAGGTACAAAGTTGTTTCTAAGGCTTTCGGGCTCCAAAAAAAGGAAGAGTTGTTATCTTCAAAGGTACAGAACAGTGGTGAATCTTCCCTTGAGTGACCGGTCAGCCGAAATTCCTCCATGAACGCGTTGATGACTCATTTTGGAAGCTACAAAAGAACACAGCCAAATAACAAAGGAATGGTAGGTCTTGATAAGGTAAGGTCATCAGATAAGGTCATCCGTCATGATTTCACCATGAGAAAAAGGTGGTCAAAAATGGCATCCTGTAGAATAGGAACACTATGAGGCAAACCACATTGCCAACAACAAGCACTTTTTTAAGACACGAGCCCCATTACATCTGTATATCTTTCATGAAGTGTAAAATAAACACATCACTCCACAATAAGATCATCATACTAAGAACAAAACATGGTTGTGGAAGTGTAATGTTGTAGGAATGCTAAGCTGGTTCAGTGCCTGGGTGACTTGGCATTCCACTCTCAACAGGAAAATCCTGAAGGAGAATGTGCAGTCATCAGTCCCTAATCTTAACGTCAGTACACTTGGGTTTGGCTGTAAGACAAAAATCTGAAGCACCAAAGCAAGTCCACCTCTGGATGACTCAAAAAAATAATTATTAAGACTTTGGAGAGGCCTAGTTTGAGTCCTGGCTTACACCCTAGTGAGATGCAGTAGCAGGCCTACAACTGATAGATCATACTTGAAAACCATCCATTAAGGCTGTTTTAAGACAATTCTGAAAAATGAAATGGCAATAATTCCTCCACAGTGATGTGGAAGACTGATCTCAAGTTGTTGGAAGCATTTGATTACCGTTGTTGCAGTAAGAGACGGCACGACTAGTTATTCTGTAAGGGGAAGCAATTACTTTTCCTTAAGGGTGATTTTAGTGTTGACTTTTCCTTCAGTAAATTGAATCATAATTTTTAAACTGTATTTTCTGTTTCTTACAGTTTTCCTTATCTCACATTACATTTTAATTAAAGATCCTATTCAGTATGAAAAATATGAGACAAGACCAGATGAAAACTTTGCGTATAGCTTGACCGTGAGGACACTGTCACGTGCCAATATGCATATTTGTCCTCTGTATGTCCCACAGTGTCAAAAGACATCTGCAGGCCTATTTAGACCCACATAACAACCCACATGAAAAATGATTATAGTTTCATGCTATTGGATATATTTTTTTAGAAAACGCCCCCCCCCCCCCCCTCATGATCAGCGCTACAGTTGCATCAACCACCGCAGCAACACGTTTATGTTTTCTTCATTTTCTTTTTCATGTTTCTAATATAATATTTTAACTTCCTGAAATACGCAAGACGCATTCAGTCTTCCTGAATCACCACTTTCATTCACATTCAGCACCAGTAGTCATGATTAAAAAATGATAATATTAAAAGAACACACACACATAAAAAAAATTATCATAATTTGCGATGACTCCTGAAGGTCTTACGACACACTTCTCACGAGAGGTATTCAGCACTTGTAGATCTATAAGGATTTCTGAGAGCGTCTTATGTTTCAGTGGTTTTCAGAAAAACTCCACAATCGTAAAATGTGTCTATTCTACAGTCATCACTGGAGCCTTAAGATGCTTTTGGCAAACAAGGCCCTGGTTTTCCAGCTGCCAATAAACATCAACAAAGAAGAAGAATATCTGTTGTTTTGGTGTAGGTGTTTATTGGCAGTTGGCAGGCCTGCTTACATTCTTCATATACTTTGGCTAAAGTGCTAAAATAGTGCTTTGAATCCCCAAATTTCCATAGAAACTCCTTCATATAAAAAGTATAATGCCTGAGTAACTAATATATATAGATACAATGTAAAACAAAGACGGATTAGCAACAGTGGAAATAGATTTTGACTCATAGTCACGCGGATTCACTTCATTTGATTTCTTGTTAGTTTTTAAAGTTCTGAGCATGCGCAGTAATAATTACACAGCACCTTTAAGACAGTGTGAAACAGAATTCAACTATACTAGGGCCTATAATTTGTATTATTTTGCAAAACCAAATGTGTTTGGTTTGAAAAAGAAAGCGAACACTTTACAATGGAACATCCATATGAAATAAGTGACACCTGTTTATGATTTCACTTTTCCTCCGTAAATGTCATTAGTTCTTTCATATCAATGGTGCAACAGTCATAAGATCTTTTTGGATTTTAATTCATTGCTCTGAAAATATAACCAAACCATTTGCTGGTGTTTATGTTATTGTCTCAGTCGTCACAAATGTGGATCCTTTGATAGATTGGATGGTGGCATATGTGCCAGTTTTTTTTTTTTTTTTTTAATAAATAATTTAACCTATTAAGTGCTTCAGACCATGAAGACATAGTAAATCAATAATTGCAATGAAGCACAATTATGTTATATACCTGAAGGATACTTTTTTAAAAAAATCTGGTCTGTCAACATATTTTGAAAGAGTAATCTAACTGGTTTCAGTGTAAAGACTATTGAAAGTATACCACAGCTACAGAAAATTTTGAATGCTTTAAATACCTGGATGCCTTTATCAATACATGTGTTCAAAGACTATTCAGCAAGTATGCAATCTTGCTCCTTCTATGAAATACTGTAGTTCAAGCTGATTGGAACTTGCGGGCTCAAAAAATTACATATTACTGGAGTAATGCCTGAAGGTGTCCAAACCTTATTGTAAAATATAGGGCACTGGCAGCCCTAGAGGCTCCCGCCATTAAGATAAACAAAATGTTGAAGTTTTTGTTGACAGACGCACACATGGACGGACGCACGCACGGATGGATGGAGCTCGATACTATAGCTCCCGTGCCACTTGAGCAGTGTGAGCTAATTAGGAGCCTCTAACCGAAAATGTTGATAGGCAAAGGTAAATTGGCAAAGTTTTGGTGATATTTTTAGGCCAGTGACCTTGAAAAAATAGGCCAAGGTCACTATTAGGCATGCCATTTGCACGACTAAATGAGATGCGTGTCCAGTAAAAATTAGGAGTGTGTAACTGAAATAGTTGATGAGATAAAGCAAAATGTTGAAATTTTTAGTGATATTTTCAGGCCAGTCCCCTTGAAATATAGGCCAAGGTCACCTTTAAGCACGTCATTTTTAGGCCATTATGAGATGCATGTCCAGAAAAAATTAGGTGCCTGTAACTGAAATACTAGTTGATCAGATAAAGCAAAATGTTGAAGTTTTTGGTGATATTTTTAGGCCAGTGACCTTGAAAAAATAGGCCAAGGTCACCTTTATGCAAATCATTTGGAGGCCTTTACGAGATGCATGTCCAGTGAAAATTAGGAGCCTGTAACTGAGACAGGTAATGAGATAATGCAAAATGTGTTGATGGACGAATGGACGGAGCCCAAGACCATAGCTCCTACACCTGCTTGGCGGCGGGAGCTAATATTAATAGGGAAATTACTTACAACACCAGAAGCAGAGCAGCAGTGGATAGTCACCTTAGTTCTCTATTCCTCTTGTTAAAGCCATTTTTTGTTCTTCATACCTCCTTACTTGTGGCTAGGTGAACAGCAGCCCCGAGGGAGTGGAGTTTTTACCTTAATTAGTCTCTAGGTGCGCACAGGATTTGGGTGTCCGGACTGTAGGCGAGGAAAATTTTAAAAAGTTTATTGTGGGCAAAAGCATTTGGATTCTGGACAAATGGAGTGTGAAGAATGACATAAACGAAGATATATTTGTTGTAGGCATTAAGGCGATTGTAGAGAGTTGGGAAGTCAATAGAGGATTCAGTGACAATCATCAAGTTGGAAAATTTGTAAAGAGATTGGAGATGTTAAGTCAGTGACGGTGGCAAGAAGTGGAATAGTGATTGTGGAATGTATAGCGAAAAGACAAATGGAAAAGGCACTAAAAATAAAAGCATTAGGCACTAGTCTTGTAACATGTTTCACACTAAAACGCCAGCCGACAATAAAGGCAGTTGGGTCATTCCTGGCTATTGGTGACTTTTCCGTCCCCAAGGAAAAACTCTTAATATTTTAATTAAAATAAACTATGTTTAATACAAAAGGGTTTTATTATACATTGAAGTCTCCTTTATATAACGAACACAAAGTTATGTTTGTAAATATATATTTTTTATCTTTATTGCCTTTTTTTTGATACATACACTTCTTTTTATGATGTCCCCAAAGCAAATTCACAGTTTCAGTGAAATAAATTGTACAAGATTTATAAATTCCTGGAAATGTATTTTTATTATTGTATAGATCATAAATATCTCTAAATATTAAGCTCTTGCAATGAAAATGGTCATTATTATTATTTTAAAAAATAATTTACTATATGTCCCCAAAATCACGTTCCACCCTGTTAGATTGTGGGTTTTCGCTGTTTGAACAAAAACAACTACCATTCCCATTCCCACACTTTGGCTGTGAAATCACACTTTTAGAGGGAAATTTAAAAGGAGCAACGTGAGGTGAGTGACAACATTCTGTTTGCCTTTTTTTGCATGTTTTATGATGTTAACCTATATGTCCCACTCTTAAATTTCTACCCTGTTAGCCTAATTTATGAAGAAAGTAAACCACATTTTTAAAAATTAAAAAACATATTTGATATTTATACTAAAGTACTGTTTATTTGAGGAGAACTAGCAAACAAAAGTTTTCTGTCACTGAACAATGGCTAATTTGGTTTGAAACTTTCCACCCTGTTGGGAATGTAAACCTTACAGGGTGGAACATGCACGCAACAAGGTGGAAAATCTATCAGAAAATGAAGGGATATGCTTATAAATACTGATATATAAATATTTAGTTGTTACTTATACGGTTCATCTAATTTATCAATATGTGTAATAGGTAAAACTTTATTATTATATTAAGGTACAAGGCATTTACTCGGTTTTACCGCTGTCGCACCGCATAACAGCTATGATCCAATATTAATACCCTCTTAAGTATATTTAAACAGTAATTGATCGTTTTGAAAAAATGTTGTTGATACAATTTGCATGATAATGTAATCTTAAATTGTACATATTTGTTAGGAAATGGCTCCCCCACTTACAACAGCTGAAATGCAGCGCCGCAGCAGGGCGAAGCCAGATGCAAATCCAAAGAGAAGAGAACACTCACATACCCACACACACCTTCTCAGACACACACACGCATGCGCACGCACATACACACACACACACACACACACACGCATGCGCACGCACACACACACATACACACACGCGCACGCACACACACACACACACACACACACACACACACACACATATATTTACGCACACACATCCACAACACACATGCACACAATAAGATGAAATAAAGTTAAAAATAAGATTAAATGAAATCAAATTAAATTCTGGCCCATAAAGAAGGTTTGGTGCGGGCCACTTTTGTTTGTACGGTAGAGACACTTAGGTTTAGCACTGTAATGTAATTTTTTTTAATGTTTTTACGTTTAAAAACTGTTGAATGTTTAGTATTTTCAACTAAAGTTAAATGTTCTGTGAGTTAATTATTAAATTATTTTTGAAACTCACTGAGTTATTGTTGGTCATTCCACCCTGTTAGTCAAATTTTTTTACCCAAATAACATAACAAGTATGTTAAATGTTATGTGTTTGTTAATGTTATGTGTAATGTTAAACCGTAGAGTTGAAAGGAATCAACAGCAGACAAATGTAATTTTTCGTGCAAATTTCTGTTATTATTTATCATTTAAATCATTTAAAAATGTGACCGTTTTAAGAATGAACACATGATCTACTCAAAAATTCTTTTTTTAACATTATTCAAAGAAACACTTATACCCTGAAATGAGGGGCACGTAAGGTGCAAGAAAAGCTAAGTATTGTTGAATGTTTACATTATTAACACGATGTAATACCTGTGTTTATGTCCCTAACAGGGTGCAACTCTCTCGTGGCCCATGTCTGAATAATCCATCCATAATTATTATTATTTAGGTGCACAAGCTCTATCAATACAAGTTCCTGAAGTTTAAACATACCATTTACCACATATAGTGTTAAAAACATGAAAATGGTATTCTGTTTTTTTTTTTTTTTTCAAAAGTTAGCACACTGAAAAGTCACCAATAGTGAAGAATAACCCAGTTATCAAGGGGGTTTCTTTTTCAGTAAAACCAGATGATTTTCTTCAGCTGAAAGAAGTTTGTACCGCTCTGCGATTACATAGTTACAGAAATGGAAGTAAGCAAGAGAGTATGGCGGTGCTACTAGAATTTGTAAACTAGGCGAATGCCGTTGGAGGCGACGGCTGGGGGTATATCCTCAAACGCCCCCAATCCTCCAATTCCCCAATCCTTGAATTGACCTTGAATAGACTTGCATTTAAACTTAATTTCAGGTCAATCGGACATATGGTTCTGAAGATATGGCCAAAATGGTAATTTTCCATCACACAGCGCCACCTGGTGGCAAAATATTCAACCATACAGGTATGATGTCATCATGTGACACGTGAGGTCATGACCTTGCAGTTGCACATTGTTTCATGTCAATTGGAGAAATACACAGAACAAAAATATAAACGCCCCATGTCAAATTTTTGAGTTTTTATTGACAAAAAACTGGAACCAGGATTCGTCTGTGAATAGCACTCTTCTCCAGCGTACCAAAGACCATCGAACGTGTGCGTTTGCCCTTGCGAGTCAGTTCCGACGCTGGACAGCGGTGAGATCCAGACCACGGTGAGGACGCCGAGCGTGGAAGTTGGCTTCTCGTAGGCGGTTACGGTCTGTCTGTGGTGTGATGCATCTGTTGTGCAGACCAACAGTCTCATCCGCTGTGCGTGTCGCTGATTTGAGCCCATCCCACAGGCGGACGAGCCGGATGTAGCGATCTTGTGCTGGTGTGGTCGCACGTGGCCGACGTGGATGAGGTCGATTTGCAGTAGTGCCCATCTATCAGAAACAAACTCTCCAACGGCCTATCGTCTGATAGTTAACATTCAGCTGCACAGCGACCACTCTGGTGGACATCCCTGCATCCAGCATGCCAATGGCATGTGCCTGCATGACCTGAGACATCTTAGGCATGAGGACTTTTGACTAGAGGACTAGAAATTGTAAATTGTCCAAAATCGAATCAGTTCTTCCTCTTTATGATACGTACTTATATGCAAACTTAGAATTTCTAATTGAAATATTACTGCAGTTATCGCGTTAACACGTAAATCAGTTATTGGCCCCTGGTGGCCAATCTAGAGATCATAAATTGTCCAAAATCGAATCAGTTATTCCTCTTTATGATACTTACTTAGGTGCAAAACTTGAAATTTGTAATTGAAATATTACTGAAGTTATCGCAGAATAGTGTTTTTTCAGTTTTTGGCCCCTGGTGGCCACTCTAGACATTGCAAATTGTCCAAAATTGAATCAGTTCTTCATCTTTAGGATACTTACTTATGTGCAAAATTTGTAATTTGTAAATGAAATATTACTGAAGATGTCGCGTGAACACGTAGTGCGGCGGCGGCGGTCGGGCCAAAAACATAATATCCCCGGAACTCCATTCGGCGTTTGGGGATATAGTGAGTTGCCAGAAAATTGATTATGTGAGCTACGGGATGTGGGAATTTGAAAGAGCTCCCCTTCGTTGTTATTGGTGTCAAGGTTATGGTCATGTTGTGGCAGTGTGCAAAAATGAGAATTGGTGTAGATGTGGTAAAGAGGGATGTTCAGAAGATAATTCTGATTTAACAAAAGAGAAGTCTGTTTGTTATCACTGTGGGGGAAACCATGAAGTGGAGGCAAAACAATGTGAACAAAGAGAATTAGAACTGGAAGTGGAGTGGACACGGAGAAAGAGTAAAATGTCATACGTGAAGGCCATGAAGGTAGTGAGGCTAGAGTAGAGATCAGTGAGGAAAGACATGGGCACAACTGAAACAAAAGGGAAAGAACAACATAGACTCAAAAATCAGTTAGTGTGTATTGGAAAAAGCGAACGTTTTTAGCGTTCATCGCGATGGTGATTAACTGTGTAAGTGAGATTGACACAAAAACAGAAAGAATTAGGATGGTAGTACACGCAGAACGGGAGATTTTAGAGACAACTGATGTTAAAGTGGAGGAAATTCGAGGAATTTCGGAGAAAGGGTTTAGTGGAAGTTAGTCATCAAATTTAAATTGTTTAGGCAAATATTGTTATCGAGGATTGCAGAATAGGATGAAAGAAGTCAACTGTTGGTGGCGGTAATGCACCATGTGTTTGCAAACTGCCAATAAACACTAAATAAGAAGAAGAAGAAGGTGCACAGAAGGTAGGATGCAAAGTGAGGAGCAACTAGCCTCAACCGCACCCACAGCAGCGCACGCTCTTAAGTTTATAATCGATTATCTTGGTTTGTTTGTTTGTTTTGACACTTTGAGTTTGATTATGTTACATTAAGTTTGTTGAATCGTTTCATTTTTGAAACGTGACTACAGGGCACCTCACACCACCGCACATGCACAAGCACTACAAGCACATTAACACTCGCTTCGCCTCAACAACTACCCAAGAAAGGTCTGCAAGCAAGTTCAGCGAAAACAGTAAGAAGATAAATCAAAAGGTGTGTGTTGGAACACTGGTTGGCGTCTGGCTGGTTTATTTAACTTTAATAGAAAGCCAGTACACCTCTCACAGTATGTTGCATTCATATCATGCTTTTTAATCCTCCGCAAAGACACGGAGTGGAGTGGGGGTATTCCAATGGAGCTCATCCATCCATCCATCTGTCCGTCCATGATGACGATTATTGAGATGGCGATTGTAATGTTGAGCTTTTATGATCATGTGCAGGAACAAATTAAAATTCCACAGCAATCAGCCAAGTATCCTGCCCATAGTGGCCAGTCATGGTCATCTCAACAGGCGCCTGTAATGCAACAAACCTGTCCTCCAACCACGCTCAAATAGGTTGTTTATTCTGATTTACGACCCATAGGAGCGTCTCCTAAAATTGCACCCCTACTGGCAGCAGGAAGGTACTGTTAGGGTTACAGTTTGAGTTCCAGATACAGTTTCAGTGATATTTACACTTGAAATAATGGTTTGGGTGAGGGTAAGGGTTGAGGATAGGGTTAGGGTAAGGGTAAGGATTAGGTTCAGGTTAGGGATTTACTGACAGCGATACTGATGTTGCTTAACTTACCAACAATCCAACCCAAATGATGCTTTGCAAGATGCTGCTCAGCTTCACGCACAACCACATGGAGGCACGTTGGATATAATGAGAAAGCAAAATGAAATCACTCAAATATTAGTAAAAGAACAGTGGCTCTCACTCCTGCCAACCAGAGGGATATCTGTTTTTAAACATGACCCACTGAATTACATTACCTTCATCGGAACATTTGAACATGTTGTAGAAACTGATACAAACAACAACAGAGACCGATTGCTCTTTCCTGAAAAGTTTATAGGTGGACAACCAAAGGCAATAGTGAAAGGCTGCCTTCACACGGATCCTCAAAGGGGTTATACAGAAGCAAAAGACTGTTACATAAGCACTTCGGTAATGAAGTTTTAATTGCTGTAGCCTACTGAGAAAAGATTTTGAATTGGGATGCAATCCGGACAGAGGACAGGAAAGGCTTGCACAAATATTCACTGTTTCTTAGAACATGCTGTATGGCAATGAGTGACAATGAAATGCTACAAGACATGAACAATATTACACACATGAAGTCCATGTCATCAAAACTACCATATGAATTCAGAGAGAGATGGAGGGTGGTGGCGTATGACTTTCATAAGCGCACACACCAAAGAGCCAACTTTCGACAGCTTGTGATTTCTTTGAAAGAGAATCAGATATTGCTGTCGACCCACTCTTTGGGGAACTTTAAAATACTGCTGCAAAAGACAAAAAGCCAAGTCCACGACTCAACAAATTCAAGTCAATTCCCAGTTCATCATTGAATAAGAGCAGTTTTGCCACCGTGACAGAAAGACCTGAGCAAAAGCGTGAAATTTCGAACACTGGCAACACAACATCTATGCCACAGAAAACATGCTTGTTTTGATAACGAGATCACAGCAAAGAGCTGTGCAAAGAGTTTGACCAAAAGAAGCACAAAAATAAAGTTGAATTCTTTAAACAAATGGTTATGTTTTGGCTGTGTCACCAAGGGACACATGAGTAAAGATTATAAAAGGCAGATGACTTGTAAAATATGTGTAAAGCGGCATCCAACTGTGTTGCACATTGATGTTGACATCAAGGAGGATGCAAAACACAGGAAGGCAAAGAGCAGAAAGTCAAATTGTGGATAGGACCTGTCATAGAACCGAGAGATTACGACAAATAGTCTTTTAACAAGTTTATTGTACTGTTACAATTGTGAACAAAAGGTGAATCATACCAATGAAAACTAACTGCTGAAATCTGCGGCTCCGTCTGGTACCAGGAAGCAAGAGAGCCCTTAGATGGCAGCCCAGAGATTTATGCTGAAACAAGGTGGGCTGTTCTTTACAGTAAGGATTGAACTGATTGGATACAAAAGGACAAATGGCAGAGAAAACCAATGAATGATCAACAGAGGGGGGCCAGAGGTACATTCAAAAGATAACAATGGGAGTGGATATGGTTGAATAGCCAGGTACAGACAGGATGATGGGTAAGGGGGAGGAGAAGAGTGCCTTCTTCTACCACAGGCCTAACGTGTCTGTGCAGAGTGCATTAGTCACTATGAAGGAGCCTACTCATACCAGAGCTGGTGACCAACAGAAACTGTCAATTGTTCCAGTACAAGTCAAGTTTAAAGATTCCAAACATTTCGAACATATGCATTGCTAGATCCAGGAAGCACTGGTACTTCCTGTACAGAAAATTTAAGAAAGCAACTGAATGCAAATGCAACTAGAATCCTACTTCGCCCTCAAGGACAAGAGAAGGTCATTGGTATCAATATGGTAAATGGACTGGAAGTGTCAAGTCTTGAAAGTGATGATTTCTTTGAACTGCCTCCACAGAGGAGAGTCCGGTCACCAAGGAGCAGATTCCAAATCAGGATGATCTGCAAGATGGTGCATTCAGGAACCACACGCAAGAGAAGGAAATCCAAAAAACGTATGCCTTTAATGAGTTCCGGGTCAGTACCAAAAATACTATTGCCAATCCACAAAACGAAACCCAAAAACAGATTCGACTAGACAGGCAGGGGACAGAACCAGAAACAGGTGGGCAAAGGTACATAAACTGTAGCCAAAAAGTCAAAGTCAATAAACAAGGCAGAGGGTCATACACAGGGCATCCAAACACAGGAATCGTGGTCATTAAAAATAGGTTGAAATCCAGACATACAAAAACAATACAAAAAGGGCTATGGCAAGAATCTTGGTCAGACGAAACAGTCGAAGGAAAACAATACTCAATGGCATACGAAAGGCTCTGCACAAAGAAATATTGATCAATGTTCTGACAAAGTCAGGACAGCAGGGAGGACTCTAAATAGACCGATGGGGCAGTCACATGCTATGCAGAGAACAGTTGAGCTGGATCAGACTAATTACAAAGGGAGGAACACATGAGGGAAAACTTAACCACGAAAATTGGCGAAATTTAAGACACGGACGGGACTCGCGCAAACAGCCTATGACATTTAAAAGGCTCCTGTCAAGGAGTTCTAAGTGCACAGATAATGAGTGCAGGAAAGTAATTAGGCATGTGCAAGAGATTTGCAGAAACGCAGAGGGAGACAGGTAAAGCTGAGCAAGAGGCGGAGACTAGAACAGGGCGATTGCTGAGAGGGAGTTAGTAGCGGTGCAACTTTACTGATATAACTAGAGTGCCTGTTTGTGATCTAAAAAGGTTCATACTGTCTGTAGTAACTAATTAGCGTTGACATTCTTATTTTCAAACAGAAAAGGTTTTATCCTACCTTGACATGTTTTGACGGGATACTCCCGTGTTCTTCAGAAGAGTCACTGATGTTACGAGTGACGTGTCTTATCAGCTGATGTTAGCGAGGCGTGGCCGCCCTGTCAGATTTGAAGCCCACCCACACTGATCAATACCTGCTTTGGTCATCTGAACACCCCCTAAAGTTCAAAGTCCCAGTTTACCCCCACTTAATATAGTCGAGGTGTCAAAGGAGATGGCACAGGGTTTGTGGGGGTAACCTAGGGGTGCCAAGGGAAACTATAGATTTTCTGTGGGTATCCGCAGATAAGCGACTGGAACAATTCGGAATGACTAACCGCCCTGGGGGAAGGGTTAGCATCTGGGGAGCCATTACCCTATGATGAAACGAATTTGTTTGCATTAATGGCTGCACCGACGAGTGCTTGGAAAACCCGGATTGTAAATGACACACTAATTTTTTTTCTATGTGACACGGGGTCATGTTGAACTGTTATCAGAAAAGTAAGTGCAATTTTTCCACATCGACTCAGCACTAATATGATACAAACTTGTGCTGCAAATGGGGCAACGGAACAGCATAGCAACAGAGGAACTCGAATTTGAGGATCCTGAGGGAATTGCTACACTCTGCTCTGTAATAATATCCACAGCCCAGTAAACCTCCTGGGGAGGGACGTAATGTCTAAACTGGGGCTCGGTGTGGTTCCTACAGGTCCTACTACATGGGAGGCAATGCGTGTGTTCGATGGAAATGAATAAAGTGAGTTTGCAGGGGATCAGATGGTGGTTCTGGGAACCGGACCCCGAGCAATCTACTAAGCTTTGCAATTTGCAGATTCGCCCCCTTGCAAGCCAGTTGCAGAACAGTTGCAAATAGTGCTGGGGAGAGGACTGAAGGCCCCCGTGTCTGGTGAAGTGGTGTCCAGTGAAGTATGAATTAACATACTGCCATAGTACTATCTAGTCGGCGTGTTTGTCGCATGTAAGGTTGTGGGCAACACGTGGTACGTGGGTGACAGCCCACACCAAGCAGAGGGGCGATGGAGACGACCTCTGTGAACAGGCAAGGCTGGTGAAACTGTCAAAGTGAATGCGCCAGCCAGCGAGTGGTGCTTCTGTGATCGATGGGCTTTGAAAAGAAGACACCGGGAAGCAGAAGGCAAATTTCTCAACCTGGGGGAGATCTCTGTGGAAAGGGATCAAGCCGGGGACTGCGCCCTGAATATCCTGGGTTCTCAAAGGATATAAGTGGTCAAAAAATATGTGTCCAAGTTGGAATTGCAGGATGCTACTTCAGCTCATTGTATTTGTAAACGGCGGCACAGGGCGGTATCTGTCAGCTTATAGGGCCCACTGTACCTATATACCTGCCAATGATGAGGCAGAAGGGGTGACTGATCAAGCCTTGCAATGTTTCAAAGACATATCTGATGCACAACAGCGGGACCTCGCACCAGCATCGGCAGACTCCTGGTGGGACTGGCTTATGTCTGGAGGTCGGAAGGCGGGAATTACATCTGTAGTAAGTTTTGTGATTGGGGGATTTGCAGTACTGCTCTTCTGCAGTTGCTGTGGTATTCCCATAATGAAAGGAATGATATCAAGAGTAGTGAATACTAATCTGCAGTATCAGATGTTTCTATCACAGGACAACAATGAGATGTATACTCTGCCTGAGGTGCTGAAGGAATCATACAACAATGTAATTGAGTTGGGGGTTTGTTTGAACAAAAGAATGGAGAGTAATGATGATATGATGACACATCTTCCCCGTGAATGAAGCACATGCTGAAAATTGAGAAGTGGCATGCTGGCAGATAATCAATTATGAACAGGGGGAAAATTTGGAATCATTTTTAATATTTTATTCATTTGCTTTATTATTAATTGTTTATCCTTGCTCTGGACCAATTTTTCTTAGGTCTCAGTGTGTACTCTCGCATGTTTCTAATTAGCCTAGGCCTCCATAGCTGTAGCTTCCACAAATTTGAACTATGCGTAAATGCTTATAGTTTATCTGGAGCCATGCGGTCCTGACAGGGCCAAGATGTTCTCTTTCTCTCCCAAGTTTATGTGTTCTCAGAAAAAAGAGAACAAGAAGAGCTGAACAATAAGATGTATGCATACTTCAGCCTGGCTTTACGTGGGCTGTGTGTGTCTGCAACATTCCTGTTGATACCATGATACGTAAATCAGCACTGGGGGAGGAGAACGTCATGGAGTGCCCCTACAAAAACCAGAGAGAGACTAACTGTATTATCCTTGTATGACGGGACTTGTTATGTGCAAGGATCCTTCTCTGCAGATGAAGTAAAATGACTTTGGCTTGGATATTAATTCCTTTGTCTCTGTCTGAGTTCTTTTTGAAGGTAACACCAGGAATATAAAATCAAAATTCCTACAACAGAGGTTAATGGCCTGCTACATGAAAATGCAATGAGCAAGACGCAGCCTAACCATATTTTCAGCAATCGCATATCCATAATAAATTTGAATGACCTTCTGATCCAAATATACAACCATGACTTTCCAGAAAGAAATTATGAAGAGAAGGCAGAAATGTTATTGGAGGATAAAATATTCATGCAAATTGTGGATAGCTCCGCTGAGATTATTAATGATCACTACTAGGTAAACTTACCATTTAAACAGAATGACATCACAATGCCCAACAACTGCCATCTTGCAGAGCAGCATGCTTTGTCGCTAGGAAGAAAGTTCAAAAAGGATCCTGAATATTATAAAGAATACACCAAATTCCTTGAAAGTGTTAATCAAAAGGGACATGAAGTAGTACCATAAGACTTAAAGCAGGAGGCAGGAAAAGTCTGGTACTTGCCTCACTAAGGGGTGTATCATCCCAAAAATGTAAGCTTTGAGCAGTTTTTGACTTTTCAGCGTCATTTCAAGGAACTTTGTTAAATGATGAATTTATTCAAGGCTGAAACCTAACCAACACACTTCTTGGTGTCTTGAATCGATTTAGACAAGAACCTGTGGCAATGATGGCAGACATAGAAGGCATGTTTCATCAAGTAAGGGTCACTCTAGCTGAGAGCAACTTCCTTCAATTCGATAGCCAAATGGTGATGTCACTCAAAGCCTGACTGAAGAGTGAATGACAGCACACCTGTTCGGGGTGACATCTTCATCTAGTTGTGCAAGCTATGCCTTGAGAAAGACTGCTGAAGATAATGAAGACAAGTTCTCAGCAGTAGCTGTCGATTCTGTCATAGAGAATTTTTTACATTGATGATTGTTTGAAGTCTGTGGCAAGTGAGAACGACGGCATAAATCTATGTGAAGAATTAAGAACCCTGTGTGCTCAAGGAGGCTTTTGCTTAACCAAATGGATTAGCAACAGCCGTGCCATATTGGCCCCTATTTCAGAGGAAGAACAAGCTACTGAGGTAAAGGATATCGACTTGGATCAGAAGCACCTACCAGATGAGCAAGCCCATGGTGCGTAATGGAATGTGGAAGAAGATAAATTCACAATTCAAGTGAATATGAGGAATGAAACCAACACTAGAAGAGGAATCCTTTCGACTGTGAGTTCAGTTTATGGCCCACTGGGATTCTTAGCTCCATTTGTATTCACTGCAAAGCATATCTTTCAGCAGTTATGTAAATTGTATTATCAATGGGATGAAGGGGTTCCAGAAGCCTTCAGTCAACTGTGGCACAAATGGCTCACAGGGCTACAACAGATGAAGAACTTCAGTATTGCAAGATGTCTTAAACCCAAAGAATTTGGTGACAATAGGTCAGCTCAACTTCATCACTTCATTGATGCCAGTGAACTAGGCTATGGCACTGTAACCTACTTGAAAATCAAGTACACCTCGCTTTAATCTTGGAGAAGGCAAGGGTCGCCCAATTGAAGCAAGTCACAATTCCAAGAATGGAACTGACAGCCGCCGCTCTGGCGATAAGAATAGACAGAATGCTAGAGACATAACTTTGTCTACCACTCAAAAGATCTGTGTTTTGGACAGACAGTACTGCTGTCTTGAAATATATCAGAAATGACATTAAGAGATTTCAGACTTTTGTGCCTAATAGAATCGGCTTTATTAGAGAGTTCACTGCTGTTAAAAAATGGAGATATGTGAGCACCAAGAGCAATTCTGCAGACCATGTATCCAGAGACCTTACAGCTCATGCATTTCTTGAGTGTGAAAGCTGGAAGAATGGTCCTGAATTCCTAAAAGAAAGGGAAAAGCTATGGCGCAACTTGCCTGCAGTTCTCACCTCTATTCCAGCGGATGAGCCTGAAATCAAGAAAGAGAAAGTTACAAACAGCACCATTCAGACAGCAAATCAAGATCCTACTAATGCTCTAATACACTACCACTCCACTTTTGGTGGATTAAAAAGAGCTGTAGCATGGATACTGCTATTTAAAGCCACAGTGCGTGAGAATGACTCCCATCTAGTGGTGCGCTAATAGAATGCAAACAACCGAGTAGCACCCTCTGGAACTCCCCCCTCCAAGCACATCATTACCTCTACAGAAGCCACGAAGAGTCAAGAATGTGTCAGTATGTCTATTACTACACTGGTCACAGAAGAGTCCATGCTTCTTACTGATGTCCAGAGTTACATTTATTCTTCCAAGTGAGTTACATGGAGCACCGTGATGATGTTCGTCCGTCATTGATAGTTGAGGACCGTAACTACTGTTTAGCTGTTGCTTAATTGTTTTGTGTCCAGTGTGTCCGTAGATGACTGACAAGGCCAATCTGGGCATGAAAGTAGCGGCCACGTGTAGTGCACATGTGGTCTGTGACATCCACTGAGGTGCTGGCTGACCGATCTTTACGGAGTTGACATTTTGATTCAGCTGTCTTGATACGTATCCCTTCAGAGAGTTTTGCCCCATTGTTGATGAGGGTGCGCCAAAGATGTCTATTTTGAGCTAGCTCCTCCCATGACTCTGTATCTATACTCATGGCTCTCAGTGTCACCTTCAAGCTGTCCTTGTAGTACTTTTTTTGGCCACCAACTGTTCGTTCCCCAGATATTAACTCGCCATAAAGGAGTTGCTTAGGTAGGTGTGTGTTTTCCATTCGCACAACATGACCAGTCCAGCGTAACTGGTTCTTCTGCAGCAGTGTGTGAATTGAAGGAAGCTTAGCCCATTTGAGCACTTCTGTATCTGGGATTCTGTCCTGCCATTTGATGTGAAGTAGTTGGCGCAGATGCGTGGTATGGAAGTGATTCAATTGTCTGGCGTGTCTACTATAGACGGTCCATGTCTCACATGCTTAGAGGAGTGTAGTTAGTACAAATGCCTGGTAGACTTTCAGCTTGGTGGAGAGGCTGATACCTCCATGGTCCCAGACTATAGACCGATGTCTTCCAAAAGCTGAGCTGGCTTTGGCTATCCTTGTATTGACCTCAACATCAATGTGGGCATGTCTTCACAGTGTACTGCCAAGATAAAGTCTTTGACTGTGATTTTTGGGTCAATATATTGTTGTCCTGGCAGGGGCTGGTACATTACTTCTGTTTTCTTGGTGTTGATTGTGAGCCCAAAGTTGTCGCAGGCTGATGAGAATTTTTCCATGCTTAATTGCATGTCAAATGCACTATGAGCACAATATCAGTATTAGCACCGTGATAACTATATGACAAGCAAAATGGTTTCAATCGCTCAGCTCAAAATTGGCAATTAAAATACTCTGTGTGTTTCTGTGCATTATACAACCAAGTACAACGTTACATGAAAACAGGAATTTTAAGTAATGATTACTGTGTTCGCCTGAAAGACCAGCTGTAGAATAATTGACAGGAGCATTTTAATCCACTATTTACATTCGGCGTTTCTCTTACTTTCTGTTTTAAAAAGTTTTCTGGGGGGGTTGAGACACGTGGCGATTCGAAATAATTATTAGCTGGAGATACTTTTAGCGTTAGAATGCTTGCAGTTCTAGTGATAAATTCACTTAGCCACTGAGATGATAAACTGGTATCACTTTGGTCTATTCTCTCTGACTGGAGGGAGGACATCAACCCACCCCCCTCCCCCCCTAGCAAATCAGCTGAAATAGTTTGAAACACGAAAAAAAAAACTCTCTGAAAATTTGATTGAACAAATTACATCATGCACGTTCGCCTACTACTATAACTTATGTGCAGTGTAACAGCAACTGAAAACTGTTGCAATGGAGCTTTTCCAATTAAGCTAACCAACAAACTAGCCATCTCTGCCGTTTTATATGGTAAGTAACAGCAAATTATCTGACTTAAATGGGAGGATAAAGTAGTTTCTGGACTACACTGCCCTGGTTCTTACATTAAGCCAAAATAAACTTCACTGTTAGATCTAATTACCTGTCTAGCAGAAAGGTTGCAACCTCCACGTCTGTTTTCTCATGACTTGTCTCCACCTTGGAAATGCTACGCCGATGTAGACTCTCATTTTATCCTGGTCATGTTTTCTTTTTCTTTTCTTGGGTGGTTTTCCTTCCCTCTCATGGGGCACAGAGTATCCATGGTCTTCCATTTCAAGGGAGAGGGGAAGCATTAGATCCGCAAGGTGCTATCACTAACACAGTCATCTTTGCTTGCTTCTCCTCCCCGCCCCTGACAGCACACGGGGATTTAAAGGTAAAACGCGAAAGGCGAACTAAATTTGTCCCCTTTCAGCTACCGCATTCAAAGATGGTGATGCAACATGGCAGCCTCCGGTGGGTGCACCGCCACCTTTGTTTTTGTAAGCAACTCATTCTAAGCTACGAGAAAGCTTTCATTTGTATGCAATTGTGATTAGACTTCGGTAAATACGTATTTGTGAAAGCAATATTTAATTTTTGCTGATAAAATGCCAAATTAGTTACACACTGTACCTTTAAAACTTACCTTTTGCAACTGAGCTGAAAAAGAAAAGACCTTCTTGCCATGGTACAAGGGCCAGACCCAGACAGACAAAAATAAGTCATTGAAGCAGAGATAAGAAATTTCAAAGATCGTGTCAGAAGGCAAACCCTTACTCAAGATGACTTAGACAAGGCAGAGACAGCTGTTGTTCAATTCTGTCAAAGATAAAAGTTTCAAGATGAGATCAAGACCTTTCAAAAGAGAAGTTTGCATGTGAAAAAGGACAGTATAATCTGCAGGCTAGATCCAAAACTTGTCCAGGAGGCATTAAGAGTGGATGGGAGGCTAAGTAAAGCAGCTACGCCAGAAGACGCAAAGCACCCCGCCATCCTCCCAAAGGATCGCCATGTGTGTAAGCTCGTTCTTCAATCCACTGGAAAGTAGGACATAGTGGGAGAAACCACGTTTTCTACTCTGAGACAAAAGTATTGGATTCCATGTGGCCATTCACTGTCAAGAAAAGTGATAAAGGATTGTGTAGGATGCTGACGTCTTCATGCATCTGTTGGTGAACAAAAGATGGCAGACCTGCCAAAGGATCGGATAACCCCCGACCTACCTCCTTTCATACAAGTAGTTGTGTATTACTTTGGTCCAGTTGAAGTAAAGTGAGGGCGATCCACAATCAAAACATATGGAGTCATTGTCACCTGTTTAGTTAGCAGAGCAATACACCTTGAAGTGGCCCATTCTTTAGTATTAATGCTCTCAGGCGTTTTACCTCAAGAAGAGGACAAGTGAGTGAAATGCGATCAGACAATGGGACTAATTTCATATCCACTGAAAGAGAACTGAAGCAATCTTTGAAAGCATGGAATTTGGACAAAATAGAAAGATCCTCACAACAGAAAGGAGTCAAATGGATTTTTAATCCACCCGCTGCTGCCCATCGGAGCAGAGTATGGGAACATTTAATTCGTTCAGTCAAAAGGACCTTGCTCTCAGTCACAAGACACTTAACGACGAAAGGCCTTCATACTGTAAAGTGTGAAGTGGAAGTCATTATTAACAGCCGTCCACTCACAACAGTGTCAGGGGATCCCAGCGACCTGGAAGCACTCACGCCGAATCATCTATTGTAGCTGAAAAGGCAGCCTATCCTTCCACCAGGAGTGTTCAAGGCCTGAGATGTGTATGCAAGACGCCGTTGGAAACAGGTGCAATACCTATCTGATCTGTTCTGGAAAAGATGGGTAAAAACTTACCTCTTATGAATGAAAGACAGAAATGGAACTTCCTCCAGAGGAATTTTGAAAAGGGAGACATTGTGATCATAGCGGACACAAATGCACCAAGAGGAACCTGGATGCTGGCAGGAGTTCTAGACAGTTCATGAGTTCTGAATTGTGACAGTTGAAGGGCCCTGGCACTGGAATTGTCTCCTGATGAGTATGTGCCCTGGCTACCTTGCCAATGAACCTGGCTCTTTGGCGATGTGGTCAGCGTGTTGGAATATTACCTGGGAGTCTGGAGGTTCGAGTCCCTGCCCTGTCTGCTACACAATGACAGACTCGAGAGGACTTGTAAGAAGTGTGCATCTTCAGACAAAAAACCAACATCCTTGGAAGGCCCATCAGCAAGATTTGCTTGCTGGTGCTGAACTAGAGTTGAAAGAAACTGAAGATTAGACAGGCTTATATACACCACGCCTGCATCACACCTCACAAGAATTTACATCGCACAAAACCAAAATTTTTTGTTGACAATTTTTTATATGGCATGTGTTTTTGTTTTGGTATTGTTGCTAGAGTGAGCCCATAACAATTAGGGCCGGTATGTTGGAGCCATTTTTTGTTCTTGATACCCTTCTACTTGCGGATAGGGCAACAGCAGCCCATAGGCAGTGGAGTTTTTACCTTAATTAGTCTCCAGGTGCACGCAGAAGGTAGGATGCCAATAGAAGAGCAACTAGTGCTCAGCTGCACCCGCAGCAGCGCATGCTCCTAAGTTTATTATCGATTATCTTAATTTGTTTGTTTTGATACTATGAGTTTGCATTATGTTACATTTAGTTTGTTGAATTTCTTGATTTTTGAAACTTGACTACAGGGTGCCTCACACCACCGCACATGCACAAGCAAACATACAAGCACATTCGCGCCCGCCTTGCCTCAACAACTATCCATGAAAATTCTGCAAGCAAGCTCAGCGAAAACAGAAAGAAGATAAATCAAAAGGTGTGTGTTGGATCACAGGTTTGCGTCTGGCTGGTTTATTTAACTTTAATAGAAAGCCAGTACACCTCTTACAGTATGTTGCATTCATATCATGCTTTTTAATCCTCCGCAAAGACACGGAGTGGAGTGGGGGTATTCCAATGGAGCTCGTCCATCCGTCCATCCGTTCGCCTGTCTAGATAAGGTTAGAAAACTTTGCTCAAAAACTAGTTTATTTTAGTTACATGAATGAAATTTTGTGTGCACAAAGGTCAGGACCTTGATTGGATTCTAAAACAGGATTCCATGGTGGCAGGGGATAATGACAGCATCTTCTTGCTAAATTAGGCTTGAATGAGTAAGCTAAAACTTTCATTGGTGTTGTTTTATAGGGATGTGTGTGTATACATTTTTATTTATTTTTTTTTACAGTTATTTGTTTATAAAGTGAATTTAATCAATTTTACAGATCTAGGAATCCTATCTTTTGACTTTTCCCTCTTAACATTAAGTACACAGCACGGCAGAGTTATTTGGTAAATTAATGACTGCTACCAGTGTGGTGGACTCGGTCTCTGGTTTGCGTATAGCGTTCCTTCCATATTTGCACAGTTGTCCTCATGTTTCACTGTCTGAAACATCACAAGCAGTAATCATACAACAGTTTTACTGTGAATCGCAAAAAAAATTACTATAACACAAAAAACACCAATGGAGATTGTAATCATTTATTTTTTTCTCAAAATTTTAATGGCCAGTTGTTTCACACAGGAAACGGATATAAAACAAATCACAAAAAGGAAAGCATAAGAACCTTTTCAAAGTGCAAGTGCTATGCTGACATTTTGTTTTAAGGATCAGGACTTTCAGAGGTTGTGAGAATAACTTGAATGAACTGATCAACATTTTTGCAAGATTTTCTTTTCCTCAACTTGGAATGTTCATCAAGAATGTCATTTTTTATATATGATCAGTCAATTCACCGTACAGCCTGAAGATATTCATCCATTTGAAACATCTAGCTGCCAAACATTATTACTGCATCTATATATCCTACTCAGGGTTTTCCCTACTATACAAAGGTTTAGGCACAGGAGAAGGCCAAATGATACAGGCTGAATGATTTTGAAAATGCAAACAATGGAAAAGTTGTTCAAACAGCTGATTGTATATTTTTCCGTAACAATAAGGCTGGATGGTACATTCAGCCATTACTCAAAAAGGCAAGCCTTAACAAAGAATAACTAAACACTGTCTTGTTCGGGAGCGGTCCTTTAAATGTCAAAAATAGCAACAGCAATAGCAGATTGAGAGATAAAAGAAGGCATAACTAATGTAAGTTGACCAATTATACAGCCAAACAAGGTGCCACCCTAACTGACTTTGTTAAGTGCTCATGTGCAAAATTAGACGGCAAAGCTAGATAGGCTAGTAGACATTACACAGAGGCCTTGATTATACTTTTCAATTCAATGTGACATTTATCATCCGAACATGCCAGGATGCAGTCACTGTGAGGTCTAGATAGTCCCAGATTTGATTTTGCACACACTGCCAGATATGACCCAGACCACATCCCGACATGATCAGGCTTGCATTGCGATCCGAATTCTATACAGTCTAGGCACATTCCAGCCACATGCCTGCATGTAGGAATGCTAAGAAACGAATGAGCGGAAAAAAAGTAATGCGGACGCAGTCCACCCAAGAGAGAGATACAAAACGCATTATCGAGCAGTGTGTGGACATACAACAAATGCGGTCTCACAACATCATGTCTGGAAATGTAAGTTATTTAGTGCTGGCTGCTAAACATAGTCCACTCATGGGAAAACAAATTATATTGGTAGCATGTCTAAGATGGAATCTGATCAAAATCTTATGGGATGGTCACACATACGTTAGCCTCCGTTGCTATCCGCAGTTAGGATTACCAAAGCCCAGACTACATAAAATACGTTAAAATACATTCAACTAGGTTAAACGAGTTAAAGTACAGTCATGTAGGCAGATGAGTGAGACGTACTGACAGCCGTAGTGTAATGTAGTAGCCCTTTAATTGCCCGTAGATTCACGCCAAATTTGATGATTACAGGGTATGCTACATTTGGCTACGGTAGGCTACGGTTGTTACTACAGTAAACTACGAGTAACTACATTAAACTAAGTTACTGCTACATTAATAAAAAATGCCCACTACCGTGGCTATCTTTCAAACATGCCCAACAGATAAACCTCCGCACTTGATTTTCTCATGTTGAAGGCCAAGTTATTTCTACAGATAGCCACGGATGCCTATTGATCGCTACGGTATGCTACATTGGCTACATTGAAATACGAAGACTTCCACTACACGTAATGACTTTATTTAACGTGGGTGTGACCACCCCTTTATCTTGTTGTAATTCTTGATTATTTCACATATAAACTTACTAATCCCTGTCCCCTGAAAAAATTAAAAAGAATAAGGACTTATAAGATATTCTGAATCTAGGATAAAACCCCACTCAGACAAAACCCCACTCACCAATCAGAATTCTGGACAAAACCCCACCCTGTTTTTTTTTTCGGGAAAAATTGTAGGGATCTGTAATAATAATCATAATAACAATCTTTATAATTATACAATTTTTTTTCCTCTTTGAATTCACGTCTACATTTCCCTGACTTCCCTTCAAAGGAATGGTTGAAAGAGAAAATTTTTGTTGTTTTTACATACAGTATATGTAAGAGAAATGGGGCTTGTCCAAATCGTCTATTTCATGAGTGGGATTCTATCCAGAGGGGTTTTGAGCTGTGGGGTTTCGTCAGAGTGAGGTAATATCCCATTGGGTTTTGTCCATTCACAGGTGTTTCGGCACCCTTCAGAGATCTGTGATTCTTAACACTACCGAGAAGCTAGCTTGCGGAGAGTGAGTAGCCTCTCAATGGTGGAGTCGTTTAATAACAAGACTCCTACCTAGTGGCTGAAACTGAAAACTGCCCCACAGTATTACATACGAAGCTTACTGAGACATTGTATGGTCTCACTCTGTTTAAACTATTTCAGTGCCATTTTCAGCAATTTACCAAATAATTATATACGTATTTGAACATTATTTTTATTTTTTTCCGGTGTGTACAAGATAACTTAATCCAGATATATTTTCAGTCATCTCAAACATGTGACTAAGTAAAATGAATGAGCTTTTGGTTGTTAGTACAATCAGTGTTCCCAGCTTTATTTCACAAATATGGCAAGGACTATGAGCAAAAATAATGTCAAAAAAGAAATGGCATCAAAAAATTTCCTTCAAATAATTTCAACCCCTCTCCCAAGAAGCCAGTTTGCTCAGAAGCCCTCTGAAAACCTGGGGAAACCCTGTTCTCGTCTCAGCCTTTTCAGTTGAGATTTTTGTAAATATATATTATCCCAGGGTTCTCTTTGTATAGTTGTTTCCCGTCGCGTCTGGCGAAAGGGAGACATAGGAATGTATCCCGTTCATGCTTGGGTGCGTGCGTGTGGCCATCCATCCACCCTTCTGAAAAGTGCCGTTAACACGATAACTCAAGAAGAAAATGGATTACAGACCCCATGTTGTGCATATAAGAAGATTAGATGATGAACCAGTTTCCTATTTAATATGTGACCTTGACCTATCATTTGACCTTGCAATTAGCAGGTCAAATACTGGTACTTCACCTATTTTTTTTCAAACTTGACTCACAAGCTCAAAATTTTTCACTGTGGTATTTTGCAGCATTCTCTTTAACCTGATGGTCAAATTTTATGGAACCAGTTCCTTGCCATCTTTCACTAAAAATCCACTCTCACATTGAACAGAATTGACCTCCTTAAAGGTCACAGGGTTCTGTTTATTTTGGCGACGGGAGACCGTGGGCCTCACGGCCAGCTTGTTCCACATTTTAGTTGTATTGCATCATAATTTTCAGTTCTCAATCATGGCAGCCGTCTGTATTTTAGTAAGCTGGTGATTTGTTAACATTGGCAAGGCTCAATGAAAACAATAGCCCGTAGGCTACTTATTCTAAGACCTGGATCGGGAGAAACGTTTCGACTTTTGTGCTCCAGGCTTCTGAACTTGAATATCTTTTGCAGAGTCCATCACACAATTCTTTCCCCCATAATGCTTCAGCAATCTTCCCCAGAGAGCACTGCAGCTCAGTAAATTCTTGTTCCCTGCAAAGCATATTAAGTCATTGTAAACAGAAAATAAGCATTTCTCAGAGATTTAAGTTATATCTACGGCTCTTATCTGAGGCGAGAATCTCTCCAACTCTAGTATGCATTCCTTCTCTCTCCTATTTTGGTTGCTTGTAAGGAAAAGTAAATGAAAAGGTTATTTCCAGAAGTGCACAAGTCCATATTCATTAAAAATCAGATAATATTACAAATCCATTCTTTCACTGTCGAGGAATTAGTCACATGAGCTAATTTTGGCCTAGAAGCACTCAGCTACAATATAAAAATGAGCAATGAATAGGAAATTCCCCGAGAAGCTACTTCTGTGACCAATTGTAGTCTATAAAACTTCTACAAGTGCATAAGTTCAGTCAGCCAATCAAAGCATCGCGTAGAAATTGGGTTGCCCAATAGCAGCCACTGTAGCATTCTGACCTAACCAAAATGGTTGACTCCACAGGCCAGGATGTGTGTGTGTGGACTCAACCCAAAAGAGCTAAAAAAAAAAAAAAGACCCAGGCACCCAGCAATAAGGGCTAAAAACAAGAAAGAAAAAAAAAGAAGTCTGGCAAAATGTAATCTTTTTTAGCTACCTATTCTATTTCTTTCTAATGACCCTATGAATGACGAATGAAGTCTTTAAAGGGGAACTCAAAGATAATGCATAATGCTGTTTTATACAAACATAATTAGTAAATAAATGTTGTAAAATACAAAAATGTGGAATTTTTGCTTTCAAAGACAAGATAAATGAGGTTTTATTCCCCCTATTTAGCTGTCATCTGCTACAACGGTTGCATGATAATGACGAAACGTCGCCCTTCGCCCAGAGGTATGCGCTGTTATTGTATTGGATAGGGTGATTGTCCCAGTCCATTATTTTATGACAAAAGATCGTTCAATATGGCCCATTCACTGGTTACACAAGATGGTGTTTAGTACTTTCTGAAATACGCAGGGTTGCTTCAATATTAACAGTTTGCTTCTGTTACTTATCAGTCTAAATCAGATGCTGAGCAGATGACAGGTATATCATCCCAGCAATGTGATTTTAGCTGTCGCCGATATTACAGGACCAGATTCTGTTTCGGTTTCATACTGAATTTACTATGACAATTTCTGATGCAACTACCAAGGTAGTACTGATACATCGTTCTGATTTTCTTAGATGTGCTCAGCAAACCATAGCTACAGAAGTGATGATTGTGAGAGTGCAACTGACGCCAAGTGGGAAGGTTAACGAAGCATCGCCAATATTAAAATATGTGTCAATCACGTTAGATTTATGAAAAGGTATTTCGCTGTTATAGAATATTTACACATTAATTAACAGATATTTTCACATTTGTTATCTGTCGCTTAAAGCCAGTTCATCACTCATCAGTGAGAACAGCTGGAAATGTGATGCTAGTTAAAAACCCTCTCGGTTCTCGGTGGGGCAGCTGATGTCTCATTAAGAATGCCAACGAATAAACATCAGTCACGGGTAATTGAGACAAATCTTGCAAACATCATTTGTGGTTAATTAAGCCAAATCCTGGGAATATCGGCGATAGCTAAAATCACATTTCCGGGATGATATACCTGTCATCCGCTCAGCATCTGATATAGACTGATAAGTAACAGAAGCAAGCAGTTAATATTGAAGCAACCCTGCGTATTTCAGAAAGTAATCAAGACTATCTTGTGCAACTAGCCAATGGGCCATATTCAATGACCATTTGTCATCAAATAATGGACTAGGACAATCACACTATCGAACACAATAACAGCGCATACCTCTGAGCGAAGGGCGACGTTTCGTCATTATCACTCAACCGCTGTAGCAGACGACAGCTAATTAGGGGGAATAAACATCATTTATCATCTTTGAAAACTAAATTTCCACATTTTTGTATTTTACAACATTTATTTACTAATTATGTTTGTAAAAAACAGCATTATACTTTATCCTTGAGTTCCCCTTTAAACTTGTTTGGATGGTGGTACTGTCCATTCATAATTTATGGAGATTGGTTTTTATTGTGACCTTTGTTCAGCAGCATTTACCTTCCATTTTACTGTATCTTCCATTCATTTTGTTCAAGAAGCTTTTTTACATCCATGATTATGCATAGTATACTGGTATGGCTATAGTTGCTATTCATTTTCGTCAGTGTTTTGTTTTTAAAAAAAATGCTCTGTTTTAGTAGTTTGAAATAATAAAACTTAATTAGTTAATTTGAGGCATTTGCTACCAAGTCTGCAGGCTGGTGTTTGAAATATTTGGGCTAAGAATCAAGATAGAGGCTATAAGGTCACCTAATATGTTTTAAAACATCTATTCTGATATTTCATTCCGTTTACATCAGCTGAACACATGTAACATGATCCCCACAAGTTATCAAATTCTTGAAATCTCATTTCTCTAAAAAGAAAAAAATGAACTCGGCTACTTCTGGAAATCAACCCTTCAAATGGGAGTCAGTTTGGAGAGATTATGCTCTATAACGTGAGGTCACTTAAGGGCTTTTATACTTTGAGTGGCTCGACATTGAAAATTCCATTACTCCCAGGTTGAAGGGGTTAAGAGATGTATAAATTGTGTTTACCTATGATGCAAAGTCCGGTCTTTGCTCTGGTGAGACCCACATTTACTTGGTTGGGATCCATGATGAACCCTAGATGCGTTGTTAACCATGCTTTGGTGGGCTCAGAGTCAATTTCAGAAATGGGACTGGATCGCACAGTGGAGAGGATGACATAGTGCCACTCACTTCCTGTGGAGGAAAAAAACACCCCCAAAAGCACACACCTGTCAACTAGTACGATACTGGACTAAACATTGCATTTAATTAAATTATTTAATAGATGCCCTAATCCAGACTTGAAGAATGCATATTATTTTATTTATTTGTATGCTATCGAATCACTGAACATTTCAAAAGCACCCATATGCACCCTAAAGAAAACATAGCTGTGTTGACTTCAGCCATGGCCAATTGTCATCTGAACAATCAAATTCTTCAGTCATTGTCACTGGAGTGAATAAGCTGTACATATTGATATACTTCTTGGTATCTGAGGAACATACAGGCTGATGCATACCTTGACTTTTCACGATAGTGCTTACGCTGACATCCTGAATGTGCCTCTCGGATAAAATTTCATTTATCTTGGCCACCTGGGCATTATATGGCGTCAGAATGGCAATGCTACTTGGCTCTATTTGTGCACGCGAAATTAGAAGCCATGCAATGCGAACCTGAAAAAAAACAGGCAAAGAAATATTGTGTTTTCTTTTGTCAAGCCATTTAGCTAACTCTTATTTAAGAAGTTCTGGAAATGAAAACAGACACAAATAAATAAATCAAAAGGAACAGCAGCAAGCTAATGACACTTGTCAGTATTTGTATTTAGGTAAGTATTGTGTTGAGTTTCAGATGAGAGATAACGTCGGCCTGCTAATAAAACCTCATATGTCCACGATAATAACATAAAAATTGCAAAATACAAAATATATTCTTGGAAGAAAAATAGTTATCCTACCCAACCACAGCTCAACTGCATTCTTGCATGCAAAATTAAACATTTTTTATCCTCTCCTGTTAAGTTTTTCATTTTGAGATACAAGGTTTTATCAGCAGGTCGACAATAAGTGATTTTGGACAGGAATGTTGAGGCTTTATTGTCTGACACAGACACAATCGTTCTTTTGTTTGGGACTTAGCTTTCACAAGCCAACTGGATTTATCATGGTTACATTTTCTTTAAATCACCAGCTAGCTAACAGTCTCTGGCCATTTCAACTGACTTGAAGCAGAATGACGCTGCCATGAAATAGCATTTACCCAAATCCAGATACGTGTTGTGAAACTTGCCAAAAGAGCGACACTTAGACTTTGGCAAAATTCCATTTTTATATCTCTGCTGGTATTCATTTCCCGTAATGTTTGTCATCCTGACATATAAGCCAAACATATGTAAAATTAATAGAAAATGAACTGCAGAAACAATGCTCTGCGCTGCTCACCGACTGTTCTGCTTCTTCTATGTTTGCCTTTGAGTTTTCATTGCCTTTCTCAGTGGAGACCACCAGGCTGGTCTCTTTTCCCTCCAAATGGCCAAAAACAATGGGAGTCCTCTCCTTGGATTTAGTCAGCAGAACACTTAGCTCAGACTTCACCCCCGTTTTTAAGCGGCCATCGTAGAATTCCACAGAGGGAAACTCGCAGATGGATTCATGCTGGAAAGATACATGTATGAAAAATGTATTATTTATTATAAAGGTAATATTACCTTCTGTGTATACAGTCTGTATCCTTCGATCCATGATCTAAACTGTTTCTTCCTCATCAGGATTGTGGGCACTACCAATTGATTGGCACTACCAATCAGCGAAGAAGCTATAAAAATACATGGGAGAGTATTCTCACTTCCTTCTTAGCAATTTAACCATTTACCTAAGAGAGTTTACAGTGCTGTGAAAGAGTATTAGCCCCACCCCCCCATTTCTTTTATTTTTGCTAGTTTGTCATACAGTATTTCAATGTTTCAGATTATATAACTAATTTTAATATAAGACAAAGACAATGTGAGTTAACACAAAATGCATTTTTCTATGATGACTTCATTTATTGACGGCAAAGAGTAACTCAAAACCTATGTGAAGCACATTAAAAAACAATCCCATGTCATTGCTGGTTGAAAGCTGTACTTCAATCAAGCCTAAATACAGAAATCCTGATGGTACCTGGACTGCCGGTCCTGATAGAATTTACTGATTTTAAGGGATGACTAAACTCTACAGTCCCTGTGGCACATCACAACTGCTTCCTTAGGTGGATGAGTCATCATGCGCTCTAGGAGAAAATTTGGTAGGCCGGCCACTCCAGTGCAGGTTAGTTCCAAGTTTCTTGACTTGTAGATAATGGCTCTATTGTTTGCTGGGGTCTCACAGCCTTACCAGTCCTTTGTAACCCTTTTGCACACCGATAATGCCAACATCTTTGTGTAGCAGGCCGAAGGAGGGCCCGGGCGGGGACTTGAACCTCCAGACTCCCGGGTAAGAGTCATGCGCGCTGACCACATCGCCAAAGAGCCAGGCTCGTTGGCAAGATAGCCAGGGCACGTACTTATTAGGAGACACTTCCAGTGACAGGACCCATCAACTGTCACATTTGTTTCTCAACTCTTCTTGAATTTGTAAGCATTACGGCATCTGTGCTGCTTTCTCCCTATTTTATATCGCCACACTGGTTCTATTTGATGTTTAGATTCAACAGTGCTGGCAGTAATGGTGCTTGAGTGTGTTCAGTTTAATTTTTACCTAATCAATGAATTTTTTTAATTGGTTGATTAAGTAACAAAGGGGGCAATTCCATGGGGTCCGGTAAGTTTGGATAGCTTGTTTCCTTCAATAAGTGAAATCATCATTTGAAAAACGCATTTGGTGTTTACTTGTATGTAGGTTTTTTTTGTTGAATATTAAAGTTAAATGATCTGAAACATTTAAGTATGACAAATATCCAAAAATAGGAGGAATCAGTAGTGGGGAAACTACTTTTCTCAGCACTTCTTAAGGGACCACTGCACCACTGTTTGTGAGGTAGCGGTAGCCTATCCCTGCTGGCAATGGGCGAAAGGAAGGAACACACCCTGGAGAGCTTGCCAATTCATTGTAGGGCTCACACACCATTCACCAGCATATTTATGCCTATAACCAATTTTGAGTCTCCAGTTAGCCTGGTTTGCATGTGTTTGGACTGTTGGTGGAAACTGCAGTACCCAAAGAAAATGTACAGGAGGTTCCAGTCTCTCTCTTACTCCTAAACAACTGAAGAATTTAGCCCTATTCCTCCCACCCATGCCTTGACACTCCCTGAGATTGCAGGTACGCTGCCATGGCTCCCAACACTAATATGCCACCTTCATTAGTGTTATTTTTCTTTTCATGAAAATCACTTGATCGGCAGTCTTTTGTTTTTACCTCATGAGCTGTTTTTGGGACTTTTTTTTATTTTTGGGACAGCTAAGCATCTGTCCTATTGTTACGTTGAAAAGCGTGTTTAGAACAGCTTTTCTGTAAAAAGCGCTGTAGAAATAAAATGGATTCAAACTGATACTCTCATGAACATGGGAGAACATGCAGGCTCCATGAAGAAAGGCCCCAACCAGGTTAGAAGCCAGGACTAGCTATGGTACAACAGCACTGCTGTGCTGATCTAACACCCTTCGACAAGTATCAGTCCACAAAGCTGATTTAAACAAGTATTTGCTACTAACGTGTCTTTGTTCCCCGCCACAAAATGTGAAATTGTGTCAAAATGAGCAATCTCTTGGTGTGACCTTGAGAGTGATGCAAACGTCACCAAAATCGACTGGCGCTGGGGTATCACCCTAATACATGTTGACTTCAAATTTGAAGAAAATCCGTCAATTCGTTCTTGAGATATCTCGCTGACAAGGATTCGAGACGTACGAACGGACGGACGGTCATGAATACTATGTCTCGAAGCTTTGCGCGTTCCGCGCGGCGGGGGACAATGAAGGAAAAAAACTACAGATTAATTTGATGAATTAATTTTTCTTGTAAACAGATTTAACCATATTTAAATATACAAAACACAAGTAATCAACTACAGCTATTTACTAAGCAAGAAAAATCTTTGATTGTATCACGTAACTGTAAATGTACTTAAAATTACATATTAAATGCACTTTTTTTTAGCCCTTTAGGGGCATTATGTCAAAAATAAACACACACCATTCTGTATTGCGTATCAAGCATCAGAGCCCTCTCCATGTAGCGCTCAAACAATGACCTCCTCATGCCCAGTTTCTTTCCAAGGTCACAATGCACAATGGGCTGTAATTGCTTGTGGTCTCCAAGTAGAACAATCTAGGAGGGAGCAGATTACATGTAGGAGTCAGACACAAGAAGTGATTTAGTATGATTCCTTGCCCAATACATTGTCATATATTATGCAGCCTATTGCATAATCTTATCTAACTGCAAAATTTGGATATGCTGTGGCAAGATATTAAGGTGCTGTGACATGGTAGCATTGGATGTTTTTTCAAAGCGCTGCTAGAATAAGAGTACGATAAACTTTTCTGAACAATATGGATAAAAATTGTTGTAATTGGGTATCAAAGATTTTGTGGAAGACCAATTTCATGTCATGTGTATGTGAGATGTAAGGGGCATGTGTTGCTGTGTTTTTAGAAGGCTGTTAACAGATTGAAAATAGTTGCTGATTTTTTGACCAGAAAACACATCACTGAGGACAACTTCCAGTTGAATAAAAAAATAATACCTGTTTAGGTTTATGGCTGACAAGTGGTATGAAGGCATCAGGCTCAGTTGCCATGGCACACTCGTCAATGATAATCTGCTGAACGTTCAGCATCTTTGTTATATTTGGACTTGAAGCTGAGGTACATGTACACAGAATGACATCATGTTTCACCAACTCCTCTTGTCGAGCATCTCGTAGGAGTTTTTTGTAGCTGAGAAAATATTGATAAAAATGTTAATGATCGCGGTTTCAGTAGCAAAAGCAAGACGTTGACTTTTAAACAATACAAATGCAGATGCAGTAACATTGACAACACTACTGCAGATGATGTGACCAGTAATCCAAATAAAGAATTCTTCAAATTCTTTACATATTAACCCAACCTAGACGGGGGGCTTTTAATGCCTGCGCCAATTTTCACGTTGTATAATTTCTGAACGGCTTGAGCTAGGACCACCAAACTTAGTGACTTTTCCTAAAACTTGTCTGGGAACAATTTTGTACCAATAAGTCAAGTCCACCATCTTCGCTGTTTCCATTGCAACGGTTTTCTAACAGGTATGTCTGACAAAAAGTCGCTGATTTCGGTTTCATCAATGTAGTTTCCAGATTTTCTTTTTAACATATCGAGGGTTTGGTGCACAATGGTGATATGTCCAAATTTTGTGATTTTGAGATTTTTACCTCCTGTCACACGTTTCTATCAGCAAAGTCTTGGAGCACAATAATTATATGTCCATATGCCTCAGTTTTAAACAGTATTCACATTTTCATTTTGTCGTATGTTCAACAAAATCTCAATGAAACATTGATATTTTGATGAATAAACATGAACAGTATTACAGAATCATCCATCTTCCATTGCAAACAAACTTCACTTCAATCTATCACCATTGTGTTATGTCACATCAAGTGCTAGAATTGTTGGAGCACAGAAGGTGACATGTCCATTTTGGCCATGATGTCGCAGCACCACAGTTATGAAAACTTACATGTTCAGTATACCTCTGAACCCTGCAGCAAAAGAGTGACTGACATAAAAATGATGTAAATGATGTACCTGATTTAATAGAGCATTTGCAAACCTGAAAATCAATTTTTCTAAAAACCTCTAAAATGGACATATAAACATTGCGCTCCAAACCCTCAATATACTTATTCCATTATATTTACAGTATCTTATGTAATTAATGTCAGCTTTGTTAAGTAGAATTAATTTATGCTAATTTGATGACATCATTGAATTTATTACATCTGCAGTAAAAGGCTCTCTGGCATTGACATAACCCTGTTCAACATTTACAGGCACCTTGATTATGAAGAACTTATACTTGATGCCGCCTACTTGCCTTACACCACAGCTTTCCCAGCCAATATCACAGTCATAAAGTGAACATGTAATGAAACATTCAGCGAACTGTTTAGCCATGTTTCTTTAGTTTTTGGAGATGATGTATTACTTTGGCGACTTGTTCAGTTACAGGTTTGATTCCAGAACTACACCTAAACCTCTGATGTTATGTTAATAGTAGGAGTAATAGTAGTAATGATTTAGTATGCAGTCTTACTAGTGATAGATGTTAATTATCACATCAATACAAACACTGATAGTGATTTGTAGTTCATTGCCAAGAAGGCAGTTTTGCCAAGATGGCAATTTTGTGATTCAAACATGCGTACTATTGAATGTTCCTTTACCAGTTGACTATTATATGTTAAAAGCAGTTCAAGCCATTTTGCAATATCTATGACATAATTTTAAAGAAGTCATTTTGATGTTGTTGGTGTTGCCAATGACAACAGATATCTTTGCTGACATTAAAGTTTTCTAGAACACACTATCTGTTACAATTGTGCTTTATACCTTAAGTTTGCAAGAGATTATCCTATAAAATCAAACAACGATGTCATAATGATACCAAAATGATTGTAGTGATTTATTTTTACGTGTACATCATCTCCTGCAAATTTGGTGGCCTTGTCATTTACAAGTTACCGAGGGGTAAAAAGCCCCCCCTGGCCCCAGGAAACCCCAAAAAGCCTGGTCTAGATAGGGTTAAGACTAAGGCAATAAAAGACACACGAAGACATATTTCTGATTCAACCCATTGAAGAATAAATATTTTGTAGCTGATTTGGTTCATTTACTGATTGTTGCTACCGAAAATGTTTGATTTTGAAATGTTTAAAGGAAATGTTGATTAAATTGCAGTGAAGGATTACAGGTGTAAAGATAAACAATGTAGGTCATAGACATTTTAAATTTGAAAAGTAACCTTTCAATTTCTTCATCCGTGAGTTCCTCTCCTCTTTTAATCCTTGCATCAAAGACTCGAATTTGGTGGGCCCGTGGGTTACCAGGCGATCGTATCAAATGATGCAGCGTAATGGACCTGAAAATCATTTGAATTCAAGGTATTGAATGTTGCAAAAAAAAAAAAAAAATGGTTGAACTACTAACGAGCGGGGCTTTCTGAATATTATATTTGTAATTTTTAACCACCAAATCATCTTGGAGTCTGTGTACTTTCAGCAAGAAAAGAAAAATAACTTCTGATTACCAATGAACTGCATTGCAGTCTAAGTTGATTTAATTAAGACAGTCTGAAATGAAAAAAAAAAAAACTGTTATAAATGTGGTGTAAAAGCTCCTGTATGTTACCTGAGGTCTTGGTGCGGCCTTTGCTCACGCAAAGCCGTGCGAGACAGCTTCAGTTGGCTACCTGGGTAAGGGAACTCTAGCATCTCCATTTGTTCGCTGTAGACACGCAGTGGCTGGAGTCCCCGTTTCATTTTCACAAGATGTTCTACAAAAAATGCAATTGCAATTCACAAGGGTATGTCCTCAATTATCCATTAAATTGCCAATTAATTGCTGATATTCCCCTAATTTTTACCTTATACAGTTTGGGAATTTCAGTATCTCCTGAACTAACTTAGCATATTGTTCTTATTTGGTGGAGGAAAAAGATATTTCCTCTATGTCGTGACCTTCTATTGACCACATCCAGGCTGCTGATTAGATTTTAGTATGGCAGTCTGATCTGCCTAAAAAAATAATTAAATATCAGATTCTGTTTATTGTACCATAGAAAAAAGTCACATACAGTATTATTTCATGTTTCTTTAGCTACCTTGTGATTCCTTGCATTTAAAGATATAAGCGTGAGAAAAGAGAGCTTACCAGCCACAACGTCCACAGATTTGTTTGAAGGCCCACAGTAAAGAATGCATCCTTTCTTCTTTTCCTCGCCATTGTTTTCCTCTTTTTTCAATGAGGTGAAGTTTTGTTTGTTCCACATGACAAACAAAACAATGAGGTAAACGCCAACAACGGTTTTCCCGGTTCCTGAGAGAAAAATTGCCAGTTTTTATAATTTTCTTAGGTTAAAACAGCAGAATATTACATGATATAACAAACATCTTGAAATATCAAGAGTTGCAAACAAACAGACACGAAATGTTAATGACTGTGAACAATACTTTGAGGTTGATGTTGCAAATTAATTGTGTAATCCAAGGGTACACAACAGCAGATTTTTTTTTAATGCTGTTTTGGCATAAAAAATGTGTGTGTAATTCTGTATGTATTGAGATATTTTCCCCTCCGAATTGGGAACAGGACATACCGGGCGTGACAACTCATTGCAGTTTGTGATTTTAATTAAACTTTTTCAGAACATGAACCATCAAACCATCAAACCATCAGGTCATCCCTCCTCTTGGATGGATGAGTCATGAACAATGATTTAATCACAAAAGGCCAAATCGCCTACGCAAGGACCCAGGAGAAATCACACAGATGTGATCGCCAAAGAGGGATATAACATCTGTGTTCCCCCATCACATTAGGAACCATTAGAGACCACTACACCCTGTAGTGACTACTGTATAGTGACCATTAGACTGGTATAGAAACGCCTGTGGGAACCATTAAGACTCCTCTAGGAACCATTAGTAGGGATCAGTTAAAGTCCAGTAGATTTGTGTAGGAGATAATAGAATCCTATTAGAAAAACAAACCGAACTATTAGGAAAATATAAGTAGCCATTAGAAACCATAAGAAACCACCAGGAATCATACGAAACCAATAGAATATGCCGAATGGTTGCCTAATGGTTTCATTGACTTTTTTCAGCAGGGGAAAGTTTTAATTTGTGTGTGTTTCCATCCTCACCAAATGAAATGGAAATTTCAGCCCTTTTTATACATAGTCCCCATCATTTTTTGGGAGCAAAAGCATTTGGCAACCATGTTGTTAGTATACCATTGCATTATTATTCATGTACGAGAATAGATCATAGGCATGGGGGAAGCAATGGTCAAAATTGACTGTTGAGACCGATGTAAAGAAAGAAGCAGCGACTGCTGAACCCTGTCATTGTAAACAATTGTGCAGATTTAATTGTGATAAAAAGCCTGGCCTCAACTGTCAAAGAGGTCAAGAACACTCTGCACGATATGAGTCAAAAATAATAAAGTGTACACCAGCATAACTTAAAATTCCATTCACTGCTAGATGAAGAACTGGCTTATGGACAGATGATATCAGTTTTATCCTAAAGTAGAAATGGACCTGTGGTAGAAAGAGGCTCCCATATAGTGGAGGTATTTTTACGGCTGACGCAGGAACTGGGAGAGTTGTCTTTGCTATTGGTGTTTATGCTAATGTCTGCAACAGGACAGAATTTGCACTGTAAGAAAAATCTTGTCCTCTCCAATACTGGAGTTGCATGTCTCTCTGCACATAGCCAGAAGAAGCTCCCACACAATGCTTATCGGGATTCACAGTGGTCCAAACAAATGGAGTGTAACTGGAGACTGCAGAGCTTAGGTGTTTTTCGGAGCCTGATTTCACCCTGGACAAAGTGCCAAGAGCTGTAATTCTGTCATCTGAGGCAGCAACCGACAAGAGCCTAATTTATTTTTGAAAGCCTTGTTAAACATTGCACTATGAAATTATATGGCATTTTCTTCCGCGCAACAATGACTATGAAAAATATCAATTTGTCTTTATAATTTCATTTCATTATTGCTAGCTAACGTAACGGGACACCAGCTAGGTTATAATGAAGCTTCTGATAAGTTAGCAAGTTATATTTCATGAATCATTATGAAACAGTAAAGTTATCATTATAGTTATGCTATGCAGGCCATATTCTTCAGTCGTTCCCTTGTACATCAACGTGACAATTGACAAACTGCTAAATATTGCATCATTAAAAAGCCAGGAAAAAAACTGGTTTTATGGCAAAACAACACAGCAATCTTATTGTATTTGCCCTTCTTTCCAGCCCCTCCTGTGTAAATCAGCCCCTTCTTTCTGAGCTTGGAGTCCTTCAGAAAAGTATAAAAGCTCAATTCTCGATCCCTGTGATGGTTTCTGTGGCATCCAGGCACAGAGCACATGTGTAGCTCCGGAGGTACGGATAGGGCACTGACAGGGCCACTGGCTCCACAATCCCATATGAAAATCCAATATCCAACATGCAACATGCAACTCCCGTATTTAGCTACCTGCCTCTGAACTCATTTGATTGAATTTTACCATGCAACAGGGCAGTGAAGTAAATATGCTGTACAGAAATGAAGTTCTTTCATTCAAGGAAATGTTATTGACTGGTAAATCAATGAACAAATCTGAATGTAGCTGAATGTAGCTTTAAACCTACGCTAGAAAATATTGGAGGCAGACTTTTCCAAATATGGAACTGGAGATGCTTTCAGTATCTGCCAATTAGAACATCACGAGGGAACATAACCAGTGTCTATTGATGTCTAAGGTCGCTAACGTCTAGCAGTTATTGAATATCAAAAAATCTGCAACAATCTGCAAAATTACTAAATATGAGCATTTTACATTCGATGATCATGGTAGTCTTTTACTGCATTTCCTATGGTTTAATTTCAAATCCATTCCACTGGAGAACAAAGCCAAAAGAACTACAACTCAAGATATCATCCAGATATGTGTTGCCTGCCTGGTGTCCAGGTAGGAGACTTCCTGGAGTGTGCGGACAAGCTCCTGGCAAGAGCGGGGAGGGATCCAGTGGTCATGATCCATGTTGGGACAAATTACATAGGTAAGAGTAGGTTTGAGGTTCTGCAAGACAAATTTATGGAATTAGCTGAAAAGCTTAGGAGCAGATCCGACATGGTAGTTTTCTCCGGGATTCTACCGGTACCACGTGCAAGCAAAGGGAAACAGAATTTTATCTGGAGGTTTAGTGCATGGCTACAAACCTCGTGTAGGAAAGAGGGGTACAGGTTTATAGGGCACTGGAACTTCTTCTGGGACAGTGGTGACCTGGTCAAGCCTGACGGGCTACACCTGAACTGGAGGGGTACCTTTGCACTGGGTCAGAGTATACTGCACAGGGTTATTTAAACTGGTAACTTTGGGGTGCAAGGTTAGGGATGTTATACATGGGGCAATGCAGACAGCTCTGATAATAGCTGACAGCGTTACATGCACTATTGATGATATATTTTTAAAGCAACAAAGCGTAGTGGGGGGCTTGGAGCAGTAGGCACATGGGAACTCGAAGGGGAAGAGTATTTGTAATAACCTGAATAGTTTTTATTTAAATGCAAGAAGCATAAAAAATAAATTCATGGCTCAGTGAAGAGGATGGAGATGAATATAATATAGAACAGAGGTGGGCAGCGAGGGCCGTATCTGTCCCTGGTTTTCACACCAACGTCTGGTCTTTAATTAGTTGATTGTCTCAATTAGCCAAACCATTTATGAAATCTGACATTTCATGCGCATTTCTTTAAATTATCATGAAACTACAAAGACTAGTCTTGTCTCCCTTCATAAAACATTTTCCTTGGATCGAATCATTGCGAAAATCTATATTTGTGCATGCAGTAAATTAACTCAATTAGTCAGGGTAATTGATAGGAATAAAAACCCGCATACACACCAGCCCTCCAGGACCGTGATTGCCCACCCCTGATATAGAAGGTTATAAGTTCTTTAGGAAGGATAGATGTAATAGGCGAAGAGGGGGTGTAGCACTCTATGTGAAAGATAACATAAATGTGCAGGAAATTCCTGAAATTGAACATTCCTTGCCCTGTGAAGATATCTGGGTCAGGCTCATTGGCGAACACAAGACAGGTTTAAACATAGGAGTATGCGATCGACCGCCAGATTTGGACAGTATTATCAATGAAATGCTCTTTAAGAGGATCAGGCAAGCCCGTAGAGGAGGAGGGACTATTATTATGGGAGACTTAAATTATCTTGGTATCGATTAGGAAATGGTGAAAGGACAGGGTAAAGGGGAGGAAGAATTTGTAGATGTTATAAATGACATTTTTTTAGGTGCAGTATGTAAAGAAACCTACAAGAGAGAAGGTCATTTTAGATTTAATGCTCTGTAATGACCCTGATAAAATTAGCAATGTTGAGGTACTGGAGCCACTTGGGACAAGTGATGAGTCTACTGTTAATTTTGATATTTCATGGGAAGTTAAAAAGATGTCTTCTAAAACCAAAATTGTCCATTTTAGGCGAGCAAACTTTGACAGGATATGCTCTTATTTAAGCAAAATAAAATGGGAGACACTCCTGGACAGTGAGTCTGTAAATTAGATGTGGGAAAGAGGGGGTTTAACTTGATTCACAATGTAAATTCATTCCAAAGGCGTCCAAAAGTAAGCTGCAAAAGCAGAAACCTCGGTGGATGACCACAGATATTCGTAGGAGTTTGAGGGAAAAGAGGAATCTTTATAAGATGTTTGTACATGAAGGATTACAATGAGAACACAAAGGCTGAATACTGTAAAATGCGGGCTGTGGTTACAAAGGAGCTGAAAAATCCTAGAAGACTATGAAAGGCAAATTGCGGATGGGGCAAAAACTAATCCTAGGCATTTCTTTCAGTACTGTCGCAGAAAAAGGAAAGTCAAAGAGCAGGTTAAGAGCCTAAAGCATAAATATGGATCGCTGCTAAATGATAACAAGGATATTGCAGACACCTTAAACATTTGCTTTGTTGAGAACTTTACCTCAGACCGGGTTTTTATTTGGCCAGAGGGCCTGTCCAGTGCTCAAGATTATTTAGCGGAAATTGAGGTAAGGGATAATGAAGTTTTAGACAAGTTGCATAAACTCAAGGCAGATAAGGCGGTGGGTCCAGATGGGTAATATCCAGAGTGGTCAGGGAAGTTAGGGAGATAATCTTTAAAACGCTCTCAGCTACCTTCAGACGGTCTTTAGAAACTGTAAAAATACCAAATGATTGGAAGCAGGGCAATATAATACCAATATATAAGAAAGGGCGCCATACTGCGCCAGGAAATTACAGACCCGTCAGTTTAACTTGCATTGCATGCAAAATACTGGAATCTATCATAACGAACGAGCTAGAATTATTTATTAAACGTAATAATGTCTCGTGGGATGGCCAACATGGTATCTGTAAGGGGAGGTCATGGCTGACAAACCTTCTGGAATTTTTTGAAGAGGCCACCCAGACTTACAATCAGAGCAGGGCTTATAATATAATAAATTATGACATCATATACTTGGATTTTCAGAAAGTATTTGATACAGTACCGCATAAGAGACTAATTTTTAAAATGAGCTCCATTGGAGTTACAGGAGGTATTCTGGAGTGGATTCAAAACATGGTTACAAGACACAAAAAGTGGTGGTCAGTGGAACCTCATCTGAGCTAGGTATGGTGGAGAGTGGCGTCCCTCAGGGATCAGCGTTGGGACCCCTGCTGTTCCTCATCCACAGTAATGACCTTGATAGGAATATTGAGAGCAAATTGGTTAAATTTGCAGAAGATACTAAATTGGGTGGTTTGTCAAATAGTATAGAGTCCACTAAAGTGATTCAGGATGATCTGGATAGAATCCAGAATTGGGCAGAAATGTGGCAATTGAAATATAATGTTACAAAATGTAAAACTGTACATGTAGATAATAAAAACATTAGACGGGATTACTTCATGGGTGGTTTAAAACTGGAATGTGCTCTACACGAGAAAGATCTGGGAGTGATTGTTGACCAAACTCTCACAGGTTCCAGCCATTGTGCCGTAGCAGTTAAAAAAGCCAATTGGATGCTGGGATACATTGCCAAAAGTATTGAGTACAAATCTAAGGAGGTCATACTTCTCTTGTACTACACATTCGTCAGACCACATCTGGAGTATTGTGTACAGTTCTGGGGACCGTACTTTAAGGAAGATATGGAGGCTCTAGAAAAAGTTTGAGAAGAGCCACTAAGCTAATTCCAGGTATAAAAGATGAAAGCTATGAGAAGAGGCTGAAGATCCTTAATCTTTTTAGTCTTAGGAAAGGGAGACTTAGAGGTAATCTGATTGAAGTCTTTAAATATGTTAAATGGATTAAAAAAGTGACTCATGTAGGACTCATTCAGCCAAGTTTTGTTAGTAGAACAATTGGAAGTTGACCAAGGGTAAATTTAGCACTGATATTAGGAAATATTTTTTCACCCAAAGAGTAATTTTGATGTGGAATAGCTTGCCTGACCATATTGTTGAGGCAGAAACCTTGGGAATTTTCAAGAGCAGGCTTGACTTAAAGCAAGATACCATTGAGTCTTTGAGTATCTGAAGTGATATATTCACAATAGCAAAAAGAAACTGGCAAGCCTAGTTGGGCTGAAAGGCCTGTTCTCGCCACTCATGTTATGTTATGTTATGTTATGTTTATTGACTGCACTGTGTCTTTAACACCCTAAAGCCCAACGTCCCCCTTGCAGTAATGCTAGCATTACAAGATTTTCAATGGCGTGCAGTGAGCCTTTGACTGTAAAATGCCTGATTGCTCTCAAGCTGTTCTGTGTAAGATTGCTTGATTTACATTCACACAATTTATTTACTGGATAATCAATATATATGTATTTAAACCGGTAATTATTGAGAACTTATTAAGAAATGACAGAGATTACCGATGGGCTTCATTGACAATGTACTTAATAGTGATATTGTGGGAAAGGAAAAAACGAAAAATTCATCCAATTTATTAATCTGAATACCACATCTCATTTCAGCTATTTTTTTCTCAGCAATGCATCCTACTTTATTTTAAGATTGTACTTAATCAAAATATACCGAGTCAAAAAAGAAACTTCACACTCATAAATTTGTAAATATTTTCTTGAAACTTTTAATAAAAGAGTTTTTATTATCACTATGGGTAACTGCGTTGTCAACGACATTATGACACACATCAACTCCCATGTGCACAGGTACGTAGCACGTGGGAGCGTACTTTAAACTAAAACCATGTTTTCTTGTGTTCCTAGTCACGTGACCATATGAGAGATGTGCAACTAAGCTCACGTTAGCACGTTAGAGTGACATCTTGGAAAAACAAGTTTTTAAAGTTAATTATTCGTTGATTTTCAATGCCATGGCTGTCAAACATTCAGCGTGAATGTGCCATTGGCATGCTGAATAAGGTAACGTCCGCCACTGACGTTGCAAGGCTTATGGGATGCAGTCGACAGACTATCCATGATCTTCAGACACGTCTACAAGAAACTGGCACCACAGCTGACCGACCTCGTTCAGGTAGCCCACGTGTGATGTCAAAAGCAGAAAACCGACAAATTGTCTTACGTCATTTGCATAATAGATTTGTCACTGCAACGTCCACTAGAAATGAATTGTTTAGAGGTCATGTGACTACCCAAACCATACGTAATCGCCTGCGCACTACTCTTATTCAAGTTGTAACTTACCATTTTTACCATTACCATTTTGGACATTTCCATAGCATTTCCGGTGGAACTGGTTACATTATGGACATTATTTTTTTGATACACCATCTTTAATGAGTACAGAATTAAATAAAATCATTATTCAAAACCTCATTTCTTGTATGTTCAAATTATCGACCTCCAAACGAGTGTGAAGTTTTTATTTTGGCTGAGTATATTTGCAGGGATAAAAGAATAAGTTATACAGTATATGGAAAGAACCGCAGTTACTCATTCATTGCTGGGATGTTATAATTATTAATTCATTAAATTACCAACACCTCTTAAGTTGAAATGTTGGTAATTGAATAATTGAGCAAATTAGTTATTATGGCATTGTGAAAGTTTGACGCATGGCATGCATTTGAAATAATTTAAAATGCATGCCATGCTTCAAACTTTCATGGTAGCTAAATCATTGATCATAGTCCAGCTTCTAGGAAAGTTGTTGGAAGGCTAAAGTATGAGTTTGTTTGAACAGGAATTATCAAAGTAATTAAGTGGCAATAAAATCTAAACCTTGAATAAATACCATCTTCAGCAGCCTTTTCTACATAACATTCTACATCAAGATGGAACTTCAAGAAATTTCAGTTACTTGCCATCAATGCCATCTCGTACAGTCATCTTCCTCTTTGATGCAGCTCATTGGTGGCTCATTACTTAGTAAATGAATTCAATTAATTATCCAATTTTTAATCGGAAACAGATGGAGTTAACCTTCATTGGGATCATGTCAATCTTTGTAGACAGTTTTATTTTCACAACAGCAAACTTAACACGCAGATCTGAGTCGGCAAAACCGCATTTCCTAAAACCTTTTTTTTCTGTGTCTCGAGCCTATGAAACACTGACGCTGTAATGGCCGGTGGAATACAGAGGCCAGATGCAACAACCAGAGAGAAAGAGAGTAGCAGACACAGTACAAACACCGATAATGATACAGACCAAACAAAAGTACTCGCGCCTCCAAAGGACGTATTATAGTCCAAACCACAGAAGCAAAGCGAGATAGAAAAAGGGAGAAGAGGCTCCAAAAATTAGAAGATAGAAAGTCAAACAAAGCCTGACTATAGACATCTTCGGCTATAGTGCATAGCTACAAACAGACTCTCTAGCAAAGGAGCGTGGTGAATAACCGGCTTTATATAGAGCCCAGGGAGCGCCGCCCCAGTTCAATCAGCCACCTGGGTAAAGAATTCGATTGAACAGTAATACGATATCGTCCCGGGACGAGAGCCACGAAGAAAAGTCCAAAACACACACAAACATCCAGAACCATGACAAATGCAGAAAAAATGCACTGTTTTGTGAGCTACAGGTATTCAGCAGCTTTGATGTTTAATGTCACCATTCATGTGGATAGGAAAATGCTTTGTAACTGTTGCAATGAACAAAAAGGCAAGCTGAGTGGAAATGGACAGTAACTATACCGACTGATCCTTGCAGCTGAATGAATTATCACTTGGTTGCTTGTTAGGAAATGTAATTGGAACAGGTTTTAAGAAGTAATGCGCTTTAGGGTGAGGTGAGAACGGGGCTATCATCCTTCTAATGGGAAATCCTGGGAGGAAGAGATTAATTAGAGGTCATGTCTTTTGGTTATCTTGAAGCAGGGACAACTTTTCCTACCTGGCGGTCCTTGTATGAGAGTGAAATTACTGTGCAGTGCCTCATTAATGGCCTTCTTTTGGCTGTTGTTGAGAGAAGGTAAGCCCATAGACTCATCTATGATCTGAGGCTTCCATGTTTTTTGTACAATATCTATTGTACCATCTGCAATGAAAGTAAGAAAGAAAAAGTTAAATAATACATCAGTGGGACAGTGAATAGCACTGCCAAAAGACTTGGCAGTATTTTTTGAAGCTTTAAAATTCATAAAAAGAATTGACAAAGGAAATTGCAGGAGACGAGAGCAAATCTGTTTGAAGTTTGCGCCTTCTGCCTGTGTCCTTCCCTGTTTTACGGGGCACTCCTGTTTACTTCCACAGCCCACTGACATGCAGTCTGCTGGAAGCGACTGTGAGTGAATTGTTGGCGAGTTTTTTGATGAGTTTGAAACCTGTCCAGGGTGTATTTCTGCCTCGCACCCACAGTTTGCTCGGACTGTTTTCAGCCCAGCTACAACCCTCACTTGGAATGAAGAGTATAGGAAATGGATGGATGGATGGATGGAAATGATGTATAATATGTCGGGACATTAGAATTACAGGTTTCTAGCTCACATTTTTAAGTTCTGAGGAATTTGCTTGCAAAGTTTGGTCACTCTGTACACTTGAGGAACTGGAATTCTGATCTGAACCCAATTTAGCAAATGAATTGACTACCCATCCTTAATCATTAGATGGAACTTTTTATTACCAATTATGTGCAATAATTAACTCAACTTTGACCAAAATGTCAGTTAGAACCCTGTAATTCTAAGGTCACAATGTATTGTAATATCACTATACATCATACAGCTAAGCACTTTCTGCACTGCCCTCAGGCCCACTCCTGCATCCTTTTGTCACTTTCTAAGTCGCAGATTTTCTTGCCTGAGTTACATACTGTGCTCCTATGTGACATACAAAGAAAACACAAGGGATAGAAGTGTCTTATATTTGTCATAGTTTCATCATAGTTGAAATATGATGACTATGATGAAGACATCATATATTTACTCTAGAAATCCCTACTTTTAGGTTTTGTTGACCTGCCAAGAGCAATGTCCTTCACAAGTTGGTTGGCGTGAGCAAGGTTGATGATGGCAGTCTCTTTACGCCTAAGATTAAAAAAAAAGCACCATTAAGCAACATTCAGCATTAAAAATAATCTTAATCCTGTTTCAGCAGAATAATATAAAATAAGGTAATAAATCAAACAAGCTCAGTCTGATTCTCTCAGCTGTTTCTGTTGAAATAATGTTTGGATTCTACAGAACTTACGCATCAGGCAGCAGTTTGGGGATCAATTCCACTGTGAGTCGTGTTTTACTTGGGATGTCTGGAATGTTTTCCATCGATAGCTGGTCCACGCGGAATTCTATTTTTATGTAGGAAAGCTGCTTAGCTCTGTCCTCATCTGTCACTTTTGTGGTCAAGCCATGGGCTACCCATGTGAAAGACTTGGTATCCATGAGGTCAGCGAAATTATGAGTACCCTCAGGTGCATGAATGTCAGTCTGTCTCAGGTCCCTCAATCGGATGCACAGAAAGCAATTCAGAAGATCGAATTCAATGGACCACTCTTTCTTCTTCTCCAGTGGTAATATAAAGAAACCTTTTCGATATTTATCATAAGATTGACCTTTCCATGTGACTTGGACATCTTCCAGCACAATGCTGTCATTTTCTGCTACAGCATTTGAGGCTGATTCCATTTCACACAGGGGTTTCCAAATTTTCTGGTACTCCATGTAGTCTACATACTGTTTCTTAGATGAGCGGACTGCATACTTAGAAAAACACTTAGTTGGGTACTTTACATGTTCCAAACAGATCTCAAACTTTGGAGTGATATTCACTAACTGCACCATGGGGACTAACAGCCCTCGTATTGTATCTGGCCCAATCTGCACTTGGAGTGTTTCCCCAGCTTTGAGTTTCAGTGACAAAGTCACATAGTGTTCCAGTTGAGTCTGAGTCACCTTTTCTGAATTCCTGGACACAATCTGCCATTCTGTGTCAGATTTATTTCGCTGTGTTTGATTGTCCCTGATGATGCTTGAACTGACATTCTGAATGGACTCATGTAGATCTTTCCACTTCCCCATCCGAAGAGCAGACAGCATATCTTTCCATGCCTCTCTTAGTACTGGCGTAATGTGATCGCCAGATCGTTGCCTCTTCAGCTCAGTGTGTATATTTTCATTTGTGAAGGAATACACCCGGCGCTTCCATGTCAGTGTCATGCATTCGCTTTCTGCATCGTACTCCGGCTGATCTGTCAACAGCAAGTGGCTGTACATTATGGAGAGTGGGCGAGACATTGAAATGCTGTTGAAAGGAAAAGACAGGTTGAAGCTCATCCCAGTTGGAGATACATCAACGATGAATGCCACCTTTCCTGAACTCTGCTGCCTCAGTTGAGATGCCAGTCTTTGAGACTGCGCTTTCTTTTCATACTCAGATTGCTTTGAAAACTTTTGTGAGAAGTCCACACAGAGTCTGTCAATTTCTTCGGTATTATATTTGATGTCTGTCTTTCCAAGTATGGAGTGCAATAGTCGCTGCACAACAATATCAATGTAACGCCGTATTGGTGAGGAGGCCCAGGTGTAAGATTCTAGCTGCAGGTCGCAGTGTCCAATTTTTGAGCGACTTGTTGAATTTGAACGAAGAATGTCTGCCGGTTGAAAAAGCTTCCTGAATTCAGTCACTACTGGCAGCAGTTGGGGATGGATGTCATCGGTTGTGATCAAGTCAATAATTTTGTAAATATCCCTGCTGTTGGCTGCCAATTCAAGATCCTTTATCACAGATGTAAAAACACAAAAAGTGTCAGAGGCAGGATTGCCTTCATAGTCTATGCTCTTAAAGACTGGTCTTCGCTCACTCCTAGAATTTCTGTCAAGGTATTCACCCTGGTCAAGGTGATAGGAAAGGTGAATTGACAATGGTATTAGTGAGCTGTGCTTATCTTTCAACTGGCATTTCTTCTCTGGGTCAGGCTCATCTTGACATCTGACTGGAGTTAAACTTTTTGTTGTCTCAGTGGTGATTAAATGTTCAGACACAGCATGATTGAACATAATCATGAGTTCTTCTATCATTCTATGGGACCTTCCTTTACCTATGTGCACATCCTCCTCAGGTCTCTTGTAGCACCAGTCATCCTGCTTCCTGCTTTTCCTGTGGACTTCAGAGAACTTCAATGCCACTGCAAGGCAGCCGTCTACAGTATCACAGCTTTGGTCACCTATGCAGCTTGTCTGGATTATTTTCTCAGCGACTTCATAAGACATCTTTCTGTCTGATCGTATTACAGAAAGGAAAAAATCTCGTCTTAGGATTTTGTATGTTTGCTTGTCAGTTTCCACAATCAGTGAAATAGCAAGTCGATCACATCCAGGCAGCAGGCTGAAAAATTTCGTACTGAGGTCCTCTGGGAACATATGAGCAGGTTCTTCGTCTGGTCTGTAGAATGTGACCCCTTGTTGTTGAGCATATGCGTCCATTGGACTGTCTTTGTCCACAAAGCTTGCAATGTCTGCAATGTGAACTCCAATTTCAAAATGTTGGCCTAAATCCCTCACACTAATTGCATCATCCATGTCCTCACAATTCTCTGGGTCAATAGTAAAGGTTATATACTCTCTGTAATCCTTTCTCCCAGTTTTGTTGAGGTTGCAGCCCTTGTATTGTTTCAGCTGTTCTTCGACAGATGGCGGAAAACTCCTATTCAGGTGATATTCAATGTCTAACACCTGCAGTCCATCCACTAAAGTTGCTACCTTTGGAAGAACTTTTACAGCAATTCCCAGAGGGTTTCTAAACCTTTCTCGCCACTTCAGCACTCTGACAACAAAAAGTGCATTTCTTTTTGTTTCTTCAGTTATCTTCACAAACTTCACTGGCCTCAAGTGTTCATTCTCAATATTCCGTATTGCTATGTGGTTGGGCTTGTCCTTCCAAAATGGTGTGTATATTTTCGATACGCAGTTGTTAATAGGAACCATCACCTGAGGATCATACTGATCAATCGTACAGACAAACAAAGATGACCCTGCCCTTTTAAGAACATCCCTCACTTTCCCACTTGGTGGGCAGCTCAGTTTGTCTATCTCAACAACCACCTGGTCTCCGGGAAAAGAGTGACCCACATTCTTACGGCCATTGATACTGATGGATAGTGTGGGTTGGTCTAATGGTCTGGCATATCCTGAATCATACCTCTTCATAACAAGATCACAAACTTTGTAGTCATCAGGGTTAGTCAGCAACAGTTGTTGCAAATCAGGAGCAGATAAATCCCGATGAAGCTCTTCTTTTTGGCGAAAGAATTCAGGTTCTTCGCTAGATTGATCAGTATGGAAAATGTCCAAGAGCCCTTCTGAGGTTACTGTCACTCTGACATTGTTGCTCTCATCCAGGAGCTCCTTCAGTATAGGGTCATCAATGTCAGATATCTCTGGTGTGGATGATTCAGTGTCACTGCTGTCATCCTCATCTTCTTCTGTTTTGGTGAATTTTTTGGTTTCTCTCACCACCTGGTCTATGTAGTCCTCTGTGAGCTGCAGAGGATCAGCGCTTTTCTTTCTGATGCACTCCTCTATGTAGCTTTTCCAGATCTTTGAGCACTTTCCAAAGGAGCACAGAGCCGCAGCTTCTCCAACGACAATGACCTGAGACTGGGCTCTGGTCATGACTGTGTTCATCACCCGTGGATCATTGAAGAACTCAAGACAAGCAATGTCACTGGTCCTCAGGCTCTCTCGAGTATGAATAGTTGAAATCACAACAGCTCGAAATTGTTTGCCTGTCAAAAGAGATGAAAGAATGTAACATGTTTAAAAGATTATGCTTTGTTGTGACATTTGAATACCAATACCTTTGCAGAATTTTAACAAAAAATACCTTGCACATTTTGTGAATTCTCCACAGATACAGCTCCTAATTTTAGCTCGGACAACTTCTCTCTGATTTGAAAAACCTGCACATTTACGTATGAGAAGAGAAAGATTTCAAGATGCTTGTAAAATCATTCAGCAGTTTACCTTGATCCTACGCTGTCGCCAGAAATGCAGAATCTTTTTTTTTTTTAAATCACAACACTGAAATATATTTATGTATCTCTCATATATGCTATACACTCGCACAGAAATGCCCCCTCAAGTGAAATGGCTTAATACCTGCATTCCTTCAGAAAGAACACAGATCATTCTCTGTTTCAGGTTCCCCCACTGAGATGGCCATTCTTTGACAAGTTTCTGTACAACATTTACAACACTGGCAACCTCCTCAAGATTGTACCAAGACATAGTTGACGTGTCCAGTTGGCACACTCCTTGAATGTTGTGGAACCTCAAAGGATGGTAGAGAGGGTGCGGGGGCACATCTCCACAGGCTTTGATTGCATCACTCTTGCCCACATAGAAGTGAGTCGACACAAAATCTACTATGCCTTTTGTGGATCGATAGTTTTCATTGAAGATGATTCTACTCTGTGAAGCCACTCTCTGATCATCTTCAGCTTGATAATAATGAAAGAGGCGATTGAGCAAGGTGTGGTTGGCACGCTGGTCTTCATCCACTGAGAAGAGTTTTGGACCCATCTGCATGTGATCTCCCGCTAAAACCACTCGTGTTCTTTCTCCTGCTAGGGTTAGAGGCATAAGAGCCTCACACTCTAGCATCTGTGAGGCCTCGTCAATCAGAATGTGGGTGAAATAGCCTGTTGGCAGATTTATGTTGTGGAAAAACCTAGCTGTAGATGTTGTTGTTATGATGACTTTGAACTTGTCCAGAGTGGTTATGTCTGGGAACACAAAAGATTGTTGATCTGGGGACAAATTGCAGTACTTTAATGTGATTTTATCAGTAACTCTGACAGGAGTATTGCGCGCCTTGATTCTGAGTGGTCTGGCTCTTTTGCATCCGGACGACACATAATGATGGAAGTAGTCCTTGACATACAAATCTGCGGAGCTGAAAGAAGAAAGAGGCTGAATTTATTCAGTAGCCATAGTTGGAGCTCAGAGTTAACACAAACTGCTGGCTTGCAATGAGAACTATGCAATTAATTACAAATGTATTAACCCCTTAAACCCAAACGTCTCTGGTACCGGGGGCGGTTGTTATGCATAATAAATATAGTATGTTTCCTTACCGCAACATTGTCAAGCGGCTTATCCACTTTACACGAAGAAACTCAGCAAAAAGCTCATGTTGACCATTTTTACCTCAACCGAACACAATTCAAGCACCAAGCAAGTGAATAACCATGTAGCGAAACATAGGATAAAATTTTATCTGAACTGAGTCACTAGCATTTCTACAGAATTTGTACTGTGCATACAAACGCTACCTCAAATGAAAGAGGAAAGTCCAAAGAATCCAACGATGTAAGCCTTTTCATTTTAAACTGACACCACACTCAAATAACATCAGGCATACACTTTACAGTCTACTGAGATGCAAAAAATATTCTTACCGTTGATATTTTGTAATAAAAGCTTTTTGAGGGTAAATCTGCTTGTTATTGTTAGCCAAATGTGTCCATGTTGTAATGAAAGTAGATCTACCAGTCTACAAGCATGTTTTTTTTTTTTTGTTCCGGGGCATTGTTTCAAAGATTTCAGCTAATCAGCATTCAGCTTGCTTGCAATGTATTTTCCCGTCTGTGATTGGATTGTGATGCTGTCAGTAAGACTTTGCCAGTAGCCATTTGATTCTACAGGCTCTGACATTTCCAACAAGCCTTAAACCATCTTAATTGTACAAACTTAGCCTGAGCTAGAGCCCTGTGTTCCCAGTGCATCAAACTGAGTCCATGGGCCATTTGCATGCACTTAAATAGTGCAGCAATATCAGTTCTTAACTGGTTTGTTTGTGGTATTTTCGGTATAATTATCTGCTAAATATTCAACAGTCCTTTTCAAAGTCATTTTCTGACAAAATCTCTGTGCCATTAGACATGAATACTGGCTCATTCTTTGTATTGGCAATTTAACTTTGAAGGAATATCAGCGGATGTAGTCTTGAAAGTTAGGATGAAGCGCTGCATCTCAGGTGACCGGTGTTCAATTCCTGGTATAGTCATATACTGTCTTAGGCATTTTTAATACTTTTCTTGTATGAATAATTGTTGGGTTTTTTTTTATTCTTTTTACTTTATTTTTTACATTTTTGGCTTACCTTTTTATTTATAACTTTTTATATTTGCTTTTTCAACGAAATCTGCTCCAGTGGAGTCAAAGGTCATTTTCTTTGTATGTACTATCTTTGAATGGGACATTGTGTAGGCTACAGGACTGGCAGAAATAAAAATATGTATATTTTTTTTTTTGGAAATTCTGAAAATGAAAAAGTGGTTATATTTGGATGGAATGTATAGCTGTAGTGACATATAAGTGAAATTAAATGAGTTTTAAAGTTTGGTTACTAAAAATTTGATTCGGCACACAAAGTCAGCTTGGAGAGGCCACCTAGACATTCTCGAACTAAAACCTCTCAAATTTTGCTCTGATTTACCTGGTTAGAATAAACTTTGGCACAGATAATGGTGAGATTCAGTGCTGTAATTTTTAGGGGTTTCAGACTGCAACTAAATAATTTTAAGACAGATAAAAGTAAAACTTTGTTAGGTGCAAAAAAGACATTTCTTTTATGCAGTGTTCCATCTTCATTTACTCTGACTCAGTGACATATACACTGAGTTTTGCACAATGACAAAAATCCTCAAGGTGTTAACTTTAATATGACACCAAGATTATTCAAAAATCGACCGATTTGTTGCAGAGATAGTCTTTTCATTTTGGGCACGTCGTTTTCAAGCCGGAGGCTCGGGGCTTAAGGGGTTATCCCTATATAATAAGTGGAACTATTTTGGGACCAAACAGTGCTACAAAGCTTGCAGTTGTAATTTACTGTAAAATACAATATTCATCTTTGATGTGATGTGGAAAAAGCTACCTGTTGGTGTGGGAACAGATCAGAACTTTGGTACCAGGCTGTTTTACCAGCTCCTTTACTGCTTCGGCCAGGGTGAAAGTCTTCCCCGTTCCAAAGGGTCCATAAATTAGTAGTGGTGCCACAGTCTTCATGTCAACAGGATCCCCAGCAATGAAAGCTATGGCTGCTTGCTGCTTTGCATTGAGACCAGAGAACTCTCCTTTGTATACTGGAACAGTGCTACTCTTCAGGTCTGGCAAAAGCAGCTCGACATCTTGAATAAGATCCACGGCCTTGTGCATTTCACATAATTGTTGGCGATTCAGTTGAAACTGGACCTCCATCTCATGGGATGCATTGTTCTTTAGACCAAGTTTGGTGCAGCAACTTTTTGAGAGCTGCAGATACATACTTTCCTCATCAATAACATCTGGAATGATGATTGCCTCATACACAGTCTGACTCTGGTGTGCCACAGATGGAGAGGCCACTAAAGCTGATCTGACTTCTCTCTTTAGGATAAAACCTTCAGGTGTGTCAGGAGTAAGCACGTAAGGCACTGGGACAGCAGCGATTAGGGCTCCACGTGGAGCAGTCTTCTCAGGCTGACGTCGACTGAGTTTGGAAAACAAGCTGACGGTCACTTTGAGACTGAGCCTAGAGTTTAAAAAAGAGGAAGACTAAGTACAGAGTGAATGATGTGTCAAGAGTGACAAATCATCTGTAAGACTTAGTGTAGACAGCAAAAAGCTCGAAGATATTTTGCTTTCATCATAGTACAGTCAAAAATTGAGATCCTGATTAACCGTCTGATGGTTAATCAATATAAGGTAAATTTGTAAAACAAAACAAAAAAAAAAAGGTGTCATTATCAATCTCAAGTCCATGGAAATATACCAAAAGTTCAATAATGCTACAAAGCATTTCATTCCTAACCATCTTCTAAAATTACAACTCTGCAAATGTGCACATTTATACACATAAATCAGGTATACATCACCTGGACACAACCTCTTCTTGAGCCAGTTCCTCTCTGTACAGGAAGTGATGCATTCTCCGCTTATAGTTCTGGGCTGTGATAGGAGTGTCCACTTCAGATCTTGGATTAAACAACAAGTTTACCTGAGGAGGCTTGTACTCCTTCAGAAGTTTTCCCTCAGCCTCTTTCTTGTTCAGATAGGGTATAATCACTCTGTTTCCCTGGTGCCAGCGCTCCAAAGTCTGAGCTGGAGGCCGGACCCCCTCCCTTCTCAACACAGGGCAAATGGAGCTCTGCTCACCTGCCCTCACCTCAAGCTTCTGTAGCAGCACTGGCCTCATGTCAAAATCAAACACCACCCATTGCTCATAAAAGCCTGGGTTTGAGGGTTTGAAGGACACAGGAATGTCATAAGACATGGCATCAGTGCAAAACTTTTCTCCTCTTGAGTAGGTGCAAGGATCTTCAGGGATAATTTCACCCAGACTGAATATTGCTCCAGGATCTTGTTTCAGCAGAGCAACTTCCACAAGCGGCCTCTGGAAAAGAAATAAGAGAAAAATATTTGCTCCAATCATGTTTTTGGCCCTTAACAAATGTGGATACTATCTAAACCTGCCTTTTACTTCTCTCTAGTTCTCTTTAAAATATGGAATGGGAAATGCAGGCAGAAATATTGGGTGTTGTATGCCATATTTTGCACTGTTCTGGACATGTTTCATTTACAGACATGCACTGTGGGCTTGTTGTTTTTGGTTATATACTATTTAAGAGCCTAGTAATTCCCTTAAGTGTATTATTCCATTAACAGTCTTTGAAATCATTGTCAATGCCTGTAAAAACACTGATCACAGCTTATGTTCCATAATCTTATTGTCCCCAAATATTTATTTTTGGAAAAGGTTTTAGAATAACATTTCCCTCATCTTCCAATGGTAAAAAAGTTAATGACAATCCATGGACCCTAACGGCGCATAAAAACAAAATTTTCCACCTCTGACTGGATTTTGAAAGTCCATTTAAAAGCCGAGAGGTCTTGCAGGCTGAGAAGAGTCAGATCCTCATTGCAGCTTACTTTGACACCAGGCACTGTCTCAGACATCTTAAACAGAGAAAGATGGAAAATTAATAGATAAACTTGGTAAAAATATTTTTAAAAAATATTACAATGAAGAGAGCCGAAGAAAGCAGGTCCTTACTATGAGAACCTCGTTGAGACTGTTGCGATACTCTCTCAGTAAGCGATCCTGATATGAAAGCAAACCCTCTTCCTCTGCTACTTTAGCTTTCCTTCGAGCAGTTCTGTCCCTTATTCGCCATTCATGCAGCTCTTCCTCTGAGTGAGCATAGATGCAGTTATCTCCATACACGCAGGGGTAAGGCCTGTGGAACCAAACAGGTTATTATTAAGGTGTCTCTGACAGGGCCGGCTCGTCCATTTATGGAGATCATGCACTGCGTAATACAAAAATAGATAGGAAAAAAAAATGAGATCAGGATCAATTGCAACATTTTTTGCCTGTGGCACACTGCTCTTTGTTTATTTATGCATTTTTTTTTCTGGAAAGAGCTCCCCCTACTGTGTAATAACATAACTAGATGAGTACAGTTCCAGCAGAAATTGCGTGGACAAGCTGGAAGGTGCCGAGAATGTGAACTTCAAGTGGTTGAAAATGTAAGGTTAAAGCCACTGAAAATGAGTTTAAAGCTGCTGAAAATTACAATTATTTATAACATTAAGATAATTTATTGTTTAATTTTGATTATAAAAAAGAACAAAAAAAAGTGACATATCTATATTTTAAGGGGTCTTCAGGGTAAAGAGTAGAAATAACCAGCAAATAAATTTTAATATTTGACAGACAACCCAAGTAAATATAAAACGCAGTTTTTAAACGATGATTTAATTTATTAAGGAGAAAAAGCTATCCCAACTTATCTGGCCTGGTCTGAAAAAGTAATTGCCCCCTTAGCCTAATAACTGGTTGTGCCACCCTCTGTGACAACCATCAATCTGTCATTTATGTATATAAATATGTAATTTACCACAGCTGTAAGGTGCTGGAAAAGCATGAAAACGCACCTTGAAAATCCTTGAATTTCACTTTGTAAAAGGTGTACGAAGCCTGTAGACAGCATTACAGTGCTGCATTTTTAGATTTGTGTTTTGTTTTTCTGTTTAATTATGTTCCATTTCTTCTTTGCATCTTTACAAAACATCAAAATTCCAGTTAGTTGGTGGATTATCTTGTACTTGACAGCTTTTACAATCAATCTGTAAGTAATGTAAGGACAGATACAGTGATCTGTAAGTAATGTAAGGACAGATACAGTGATCTGTAAGTGATGTAAGGACAGATACAGTGATCTGTAAGTGATGTAAGGACAGATACAGTGATCTGTAAGTGATGTAAGGACAGATACAGTGATCTGTAAGTGATGTAAGGACAGATACAGTGATCTGTAAGTAATGTAAGGACAGATACAGTGATCTGTAAGTGATGTAAGGACAGATACAGTGATCTGTAAGTAATGTAAGGACAGATACAGTGATCTGTAAGTGATGTAAGGACAGATACAGTGATCTGTAAGTGATGTAAGGACAGATACAGTGATCTGTAAGTAATGTAAGGACAGATACAGTGATCTGTAAGTGATGTAAGGACAGATACAGTGATTTGTAAGTAATGTAAGGACAGATACAGTGATCTGTAAGTAATGTGAGGACAGATACAGTGATCTGTAAGTAATGTAAGGACAGATACAGTGATCTGTAAGTGATGTAAGGACAGATACAGTGATCTGTAAGTGATGTTAGGACAGATACAGTGATCTGTAAGTGATGTAAGGACAGATACAGTGATCTGTAAGTGATGTAAGGACAGATACAGTGATCTTTTAAGTAATGTAAGGACAGATACAGTGATCTGTAAGTAATGTAAGGACAGATACAGTGATCTGTAAGTGATGTAAGGACAGATACAGTGATCTGTAAGTAATGTAAGGACAGATACAGTGATCTGTAAGTAATGTAAGGACAGATACAGTGATCTGTAAGTAATGTAAGGACAGATACAGTGATCTGTAAGTGATGTGAGGACAGATACAGTGATCTGTAAGTAATGTAAGGACAGATACAGTGATCTGTAAGTGATGTAAGGACAGATAGAGTGATCTGTAAGTGATGTTAGGACAGATACAGTGATCTGTAAGTGATGTAAGGACAGATACAGTGATCTGTAAGTAATGTAAGGACAGATAGAGTGATCTGTAAGTAATGTAAGGACAGATACAGTGATCTGTAAGTAATGTAAGGACAGATACAGTGATCTGTAAGTAATGTAAGGACAGATACAGTGATCTGTAAGTAATGTAAGGACAGATAGAGTGATCTGTGGACATGGGGGATACATCTTCAATTCATTATAGAAAAGGGAACAAACCCTGATAAAATCTATAGGCTACATTTTCCTTCTTATTAACTAACTGGCTCAACATCAAGGCAGCTGTCAGGTGTGCTGCGCCAAGGTAAATTGAGCCCCACCCAAAAAAAAAAAAAAATTATGGGCACCAGCCGCCACTGGTTTGAGAATCACATGTCCAGATTCTGTTTTTCTGATAGTCATGTTATCTGTTCCACAAATCAAGGAATGCTAAGTCATGGTTTTGCAGCTAACTGCAAGCTTCGGAGCGCATTTTAGCTCCTGAACGCTGATTCATTGTAGGTGTAACATACGTATAGCAAGGCTTAATATTTTTAGTTAACCTGGGTTATTACTAGGTGCTACTCTGCTTGGTAGCTTGCGAACTAGCTAGTTTGCTTGCATTTCAGAAATGTCTTATGACCAAGAAAATGAGGTGGAAAAAATTTTGGAAGCTTCCTTCCATTCTATGGCTATTATGGGAACTTATGAATTACATTAGAATTTTCATAAAGCGTGTGAGGCACAAGTGGGGAAACTGGAGGAGTCTTTTGAATTTGCTTGCTCTTTTGGTCATGTCTGCTGTTTCCCACTGGACAGAAATAAATTTAATGAAATTGCATTCATTTTGAATGCAAAACACCTTACGAATAACATAATACATGCCAGTATGTGATGGATTTCAAATTCCTAATCTTGCTGCTCCTTCATAATCTGATTTTCATTCCTCACGTCATTGTCCTTGATAATGCCCAGTAGACATGTCATTGCATTGATTCAATGATTAATGGATATTATGATTGTTTTCATGAAAACGTGTTTCTCAGAAGAGAGATGCTTGTCTACATAACCAATAAGATAATGTTGCAATTAAAAAGTTATTTCATGAATCTAAAAACGGTGTATAAATCCATAAATGCACTTTCAATCATGAACATGGAATATTCCTTATGGAACTTGTTTCATAAAGAATAAAGTTTGTTGAACATGAATAACGTCATCTGTGATAAGGTAGAGATCTCTGTTTAGTTTGTTGCTTAAGTGCAAAATTTTAAAATTTTTGTCCAGAAAAGTCAAGAATGGTCTCCAAAAGTGATAATTTGAAGTGTATTTGAAAAAAAAACAAACAAACAAACAAAGAAAAAAACCCAAAAAATTCCCTGCTATCATGCTTGCTGAGCCCTACATGTTCTTGGTCCACATTGTTCTGCTTAGTACTTTCAAATGACCACCAGCCGCCACTGGTCCTTACCAAATAAATGTAATACATTACCGCTAAAGCCGGTGTAATTATTTATAATACTTAATGTTATGTGCTGGAGAGTTAGATTCTTATATTATGATATTCATTGGCTGAGAATGTGTTTCTATGAGAGAATTTGTAATGGTTAAAAATTTGTGGAAATCCATTGAACAATCTCCAAGTTACAGTATATCACATGATGGTTATCTCACCCTCTAAAAATATATTTATGTTGCACTGATACCTAAAGGCATTTTTGATGAATATATTTTTCTGTGTGTTTGTATTTTATCATAGTTATCAAACCTACAGAATGTGTTCAGTTTATTTTTTAGGTTCATGAAGTAGGCATTTCAAGAGAATCTACGTACAACGTATAACCTCAATTTATCTATTCGGTATATGTTTTTTTCTTTTGTGAAAGTGACATTCAATTATGCTCTGCAAATACCCAATTTGGTAATAAACTAGAATATTATCATATCTTACATGCCAGGGTTGTAGATAATTGTAATAATTATTACAAATCATAATATAATATAATATAATATAATATAATATAATATAATATAATATAATATAATATAATAATTACATATAAATAATTACAATAATAATTACATAATTGTAGTGTCCGTAGGCCCCCTGTAGTATCTGGAGGTCCCCCCCCAACAAGTGTTTGTAAGTCTTTGTATGTTCAGCATTAATTACTAATTTATTACCGGTGGACTTCTTCAAGTATACAGCTAGTCTTCTAGTTATAACAAAAAAGAGACTGAAGAAATACTTACCATTACACTGTTCTTCAGATGCAGGCAGTTTTGAAAATGATCAGTTGTACAAAATGCTAAAATTGTTGTGATCCTGCATTTTCTGTCTTTTCCATGCTCCATGTTTTGCTCATGTCTAGTTAAAGTTCTGTGCCAGGCCTAGTGCCATGATGGATTGATTCTTGGGTTTAGTGACCACTGCCTTTGTCGGACCATTCTTAGATTATGTATTGTGTATTTGGTATTTAGGATTTCTTGTTTTATTATTTTCATGTTTTAGTTCTCATAGTCACCATGCCATGTTTTTTTTTCATGCCATGTTTCATATTCCCATGCCATATTTTTTTTTCCATGCCATGTTTATTTTCCATGCTTTGCACTTTGTCTCCCCTGTCTTGTCATGTGTGTATCTTTGCTCACGGTCTCTTGTCTTGCGTGCCACTCATTTCGGGTGATTTATTGGTTTCTGGGTTTCAATCTTCATTCATTATCTCGTGTTCTTCCTTCCTCTCTCTGTTACTGTCTTATTAACACATACTAACAGTTTGTTGTTTTCGCTAATTACTAACGCACACTAACCCTGTATATTTTGACTTACTTACTACCAAGCACTCGAGATTGTATAGCTGCACTTACTATATTGACTAACGATCTCTCAGCAGTCGCCCTATTCTAGTCTCCGCCTTTTTGCCTTTCCCTATTATCTCTGCTGCGATTTTCTGTGGGTCTCCACAAATACTTTGTGCTTTTCCTTTCTCTAAACTATGCACTTCTAGTATTTCGTGACTGGAGCTGTTTGTGTGCCCATAGGTTTGTCTTGTTATCCCTGTCTGCGTTTTGGCTTCGGCCAAATTCATGTAATTAGTTTATTCCTAATGTGTCACTCCTTGATTGTTGTTCCATTGATTGCACCTGTTTTCCCTGATCATGTGTTCTCCTGGATGTGTAGAAGAGAGATTTGTTTGATTCACTTCCTTGTCAGATCGTTCTTCCTTGTTTCCTGTGCCACGCTTCTCTCGCCTAGAGTCATAGTGATTTATCTCTCTGACTGGACCGTCCTAGAGTTTTGCCGATTCTCTGTAATTTTGCCGCATTCTTTTTTTTTTGACCTCTTTTGTCTGACTACGATTTTGTGATTGGTGCCCTGAGTATGACTCTGGATTTCGCCCATTGGACTCTGATTTTGGATTGCGGACTTTGTACTGTTGCCAGCTCTGTTGGGGGGTTTTCCCCCTTCAGAAATAAAGCCTCCTTTTTGTATTCTACTGGTTTTCGCGATTGGTTCATTTCGTAAAACCCAACATAAATATCACAATTTCAATCTGCTGGTTTGTTGCTACAGGCATAAAGTGATTGCGTGCATAATTTGATTAGTTACAAATATATATACCATAAGATAAATTGATGAATATAAATTGATATGATAATAAAATATGAATTGATACTTGAGTGATTTTCTGAGTGATTTTGCAAGATGTCTTTGTCAGTAGTGTCTGCAGGTCATCTGATCTAGATATAACTAGGTTATAACTATAACCCATGTTTTTATTCTTTTTATTTGTGTGTTGCACAGAGCTAAAAGCCCTCCCCTTTTCATTTCACTGCATGTAAATGTGCATGTGACAAATAAAGCACTTGACTTGACTTGACAGTCTGATCAGCCACAACCACATGGGCGTAGCCCCTGAAAGCCCAATAATCCCCTTATTTGTATATTAGTCGGCAAATACTGTTTCCATGGCAACCGACATGAATAGGTGTCATAAGTGAATTATAACACCTGTCCATACCAAATATGAAAGTATTCAGTCAAAAATTGCGGCCTGTACTGTATCAACAGGTAAATCTCTATGTTTTGCCACTAACTGCCATATTTTTGCCCAACAACCAAAATCAATGGCATTATTAGTGAAATATAACACGTCCATACCAAATATGAATGTAATCAATCAAAAATTGCAGCCTGTACAACGTCCACAAGGAAATGTCTATGGACTCGGATGTGGCGGCAATGGTTGAGGCGACACGCATAAATGCATAATAGATGCCCGACTTCATCCGGGGGCCGGCTACAATTATCACCTATGTCCTTCATTAATGCATTATGATATGAAACAAAAATTTTCATGAGCCATAAATACCTACATGTGCATAATATTACATGAGCAAAGGACAAGGGACGGTAAATGAGAGCCTTGTGTATGTGTCCATGGTATGTGATCGTGTCAGTAATTTATATGTATGTTTTTTGTTTTTTTTTTGGACCCCCTTGAAAATGAAATGTTTCATCTCAAGGGACTATCCATTAACAAACTTCGTCAACGAGTTACAGCACAAAAACGTTGTCAAGTTTGATGGCCTTCGTTTGTCCACCTTGAATGTCTCTTTTATTGACAGGGAATATAAATATCTCGGTGTATGGCTCGATGAAGAGCTCAATTTTAAATTCCACATTGACAACCTTGTTTCCAAGTTGTGCCAGAAAATAGGCTTTTTCTATAGCAGGGGTTCCCAAACTTTTCCAAATCAGGGCCCACTTGAAAATCAAAAAAATGTCCGCGGCCCACCTTTTTCCTATAAACAGTACATAGATGAAATTATGCATTCTCAGAACACTTAAAAGCAACAATAATTGTTGTTAAGAAAATAAAATAAATAAAAAACAACAACAATAATCGTTGTTGTTGTTTTTTATTTATTTATTTATTTATTAATTATTATTATTATTATAAAGATTTAGGATTGAAATGAAAGCAGGGGGATAAAGGAAGCCCAAACTTTTAATCTGTGGTGTACACACAAGACAGAATTAATTATGGAACACAGCACGTGCTCCTCCGATTATGACCCCCGGTCATGATGACCAAAAAGCTACGTTCCGATCAGAAACTATATAAGGTTCCTAAAACATTGTGAGGTCAATAACACTCAATAGGTTATTACTTTCAAATATTTTTTAAAATCGTGCAATAAATATTTTACAATAAAAATCCTAAAAAATCATATTTGCAATCCAATGAATCATATTTTTAATGACCTCTCACGGGCCACCTGCAGTACCACCATAGCCCACCAGGGGGCCGCGGCCCACACTTTGGGAATCACTGTTCTATAGAAACAGGTCCAGTTTTCCTTTGGGTTGTTGGAAAAGGGTTATTGAGGCAGTATTCCTATCTGTACTGGATTATGGTGATGTTGTTTATAGAAATGCTATAGCCTCAACCCTGAAACCCCTGGATACTGTCTAGGATTCATGACCAGTTCCAATTACAACACTCATCATTCTGCACTATATGACATGGTGGGTTGGTGTTCTCTCACCAAGAGGAGGTTCACTGGTATTTATGTATTTATCTTTTAAATTCCCCTTTTAGCTCTCGCAGCTGCTATCCTGGAACAATGTAAACTACTCAATACGCTCTAGTAAATTGCTTTTATTGATGCTCCTAGGATTCACTCTAACATTGGCAAACGTTCTTTCTCTTTTAATGCCCCTCACTCCTGGAGTTCTCTTCAGCACTCGCTAAAACTAGTTTCATTACCAACTGTCTTGGAATTCAAATCTATGATTATGCACCATTGTACATCTATTTGCAACTGTTTTACAAAACCCAAAACCAGTGAAGTTGGCACGTTGTGTAAATTGTAAATAAAAACAGAATACAATGATTTGCAAGTCCTTTTCAATTTATATTCAATTGAATACTCTGCAAAGACAAGTTACGTAATGTTCGAACAGGTAAACTTTGTAATTTTTTGCAAATATTAGCTCATTTGGAATTTGATGCCTGCAACATGTTTCAAAAAAGCTGGCACAAGTGGCAAAAGAGAGAGAGAGAGTTGAGGAATGCTCATCAAACACTTATTTGGAACATCCCACAGGTGAACGGGTTAATTGGGAACAGGTGGGTGCCATGATTGGGTATAAAAGCAGCCTCCCTGAAATGCTCTGTCATTCACAAACAAGGATGGGGCGAGGGTCACCACTTAGTGAACAAATTCGTGAGCTGATTGTCGAACAGTTTAAAAACAACATTCCTCAACGAGCTATTGCAAGAAATTTAGGGATTTCATCACCTACGGTCCGTAATATTGTCAAAAGGTTAAGAGAATCTGGAGAAATCACTGCACGTAAGCGACAAGGCCGAAAACCAACATTGAATGCCCGTGACCTTCGATCCCTCAGGCGGTACTGCATCAAAAACTGACATCAGTGTGTAAAGGACATCACCACATGGGCTCAGGAACACTTCTGAAAACCACTGTCAGTAACTACAGTTCGTCGCTACATCTGCAAGTGCAAGTTATAACTCTACAATGCAAAGCGAAAGCCATTTATCGACAGCACCCAGAAATGCCGCCGGCTTTGCTGGGCCCATGCTCATCTAAGATGGACTGATGCAAAGTGGAAAAGTGTTCTGTGGTCTGACGAGTCCACATTTCAAATTGTTTTTGGAAACTGTGGACGTCGTGTCCTCCGGACCAAAGAGGAAAAGAACCATCCGGACTGTTATAGGCGCAAAGTTCAAAAGCCAGCATCTGTGATGGCATGTGGGTGTATTAGTGCCCAAGGCATGGGCAACTTACACATATGTGAAGGCACCATTAATGCTGAAAGGTACATACAGGTTTTGGAGCAACATATGTTGCCATCCAAAAAACGTCTTTTTCATGGACGCCCCTGCTTATTTCAGCAAGACAATGCCAAGCCATATTCTGCACGTGTTACAACAGCATGGCTCCGTAGTAAAAGAGTGCGGGTACTAGACTGGCCTGCCTGTAGTCCAGACCTGTCTCCCATTGAAAATGTGTGGCGCATTATGAAGCGTAAAATACGACAACGGAGACCTCGGACTGTTGAACAACTTAAGCTGTACATCAAGCAAGAATGAGAAAGAGTTCCACCTGAAAAGCTTAAAAAATTGGTCTCCTCAGTTCCCAAACGTTTACTGAGTGTCGTTAAAAGGAAAGGCGATGTAACACAGTGGTAAAAAGGCCCCTGTGCCAACTTTTTTGCAATGTGTTGCTGCCTTTAAATTCTAAGTTAATGATTATTTGCAAAAAAAAACAATAAAGTTTCTCAGTTTGAACATTAAACATCTTGTCTTTGCAGTGTATTCAATTAAATATAAGTTGAAAAGGATTTGCAAATCATTGTATTCTGTTTTTATCAACGATTTACATAACGTGCCAACTTCACTGGTTTTGGGTTTTGTAGTTAATCTCTCAGCCCAGTTCTTATCTTCTATGTTCTGTCAACTTTTGTCTGCTGATTGTTTGTTTCTTTATACTTTGTTCTGTATTTCTGCTTGCCTGTAAACTCATCATTACTGCAAATGAGGGAAACCTCAGTTTTCAAATGAGTCGAAATAAAGGTTCTGATAATGATGTAACAGTGAGAGCTCTGACTTATGTGCAGATCTAAAGCATCTTACGAATACATGTGTGTTATGGTCCATCTAGCAATTCTTGAAAGTTATTTGTCAATAAACGCAAATTTCAGTATTTTGATGTTTGCTCGTCAAAAATTGTTTTTTTTAAACTGTTTATGGTATTATGACCCTTGTCTGTGGTGTCCGTAGGTCCCCCAATATCTCACCTTATTCAATCATCAATAGTAAAAGAAAAAACCATGATCGAATAAGGGGAAAAAAATATTGACTAATAATCCCAAGATATGTAGGAACAATATGAAAGTACTTTGTTCAAGATATCGGGCACTTGAATTTTCAACTTTTGTGCAACATCATTTGTACACCTAATTATGTTTTAGCTGATCAGTATTAGTTTAGATTAGTGTTTAATATACCACGTGTGTACTTGGACACTAATGACAAATTACCTCTTTGTAAAAGCAGTCATTTAAAAAATCAACCCAGAAGGTAATTAAGTATCTGCATTAGAAGCATGACTTTGCATTCTGTCTCGCAGATTGTCAGCACTCCCTCCCCCCTCCCATAATAATCATAATTATTATTGAATAATATATTCAATTTTCTTTTATGATCATGTTATGTTCTATTATATTCAGTTAGTAACTGCAACTGGCCTATTATGTGCAAAAAACAAAATGTTGTTTGGGTTTAAATAAGCAAACACTTAAGAGCCTATGACTGAATCATTAATGCAGTGATGAATATGTTTTGGCTGGCAATAATTCTTATAATAATAATCCTGACTGATTCAGTGCATTACTTCTCATTTCTAAAAAAAGTATGTTGGAAGATGTATCTCATGGTTGTTGAAAATAAGTTATTGTGTTTCAATGGGGCAAATTATTCACCAGCGCCAAGCAAGAAAACAGCTAAGGTGATTGCAGAAATTACTGGAGTTGGGTTTGGAACTGTCGAACAATTGATTAAAACCTGGAAGCATACAGTTTAATTGTCAACCTCGTAAAAGAAAAGGGTTGGAGAAAAATCGTGACTGATCCTGACCTGAGATCACTAAAATGCTCAATGAAGTCTCGTCTTTAGAAAATCAATTGTAGAACTCATGGCTATGTCTAATTATAAAGGTAAGTGCATTTCCACTCGCCGGATGCAACAAGTACGTGGAGGATTGGGACTAAACAGCTGCATGGCCACAAGAAAGCCTCTTATTTGTGAAAAATGACTTCAATTTGCAAGGGAGCATAAAGATTGGACTGAGGAGCAATGGAAAAAGTTATGTGGTCTAATGAGTTCAGATTTACCCTTTTCCAGAGTGATATGCATGCCATGGTGAGGCAGGGAGCCGATGAAGTGATGCACCTGTCAAAGTGCACAAGACGCTGGTGGTAGTGTTTTGATCTGAGGATGCTTCAATTGCTCAGGTCTAGGCATAGCAACACTATGCAGCAATAAAATGAAGTCAGCAGACTACCTGAATCAATTGAATAACCAAGTCAACACAGCAATGGATTTTTTTTTATCCCTGATGACACAGGCATATTCCAGGCTGACATTTCCAGGACTCATTTGGGCTCAAATTATGAAAGAGTGGGTCAGCCAGCATGAGGAATATTTTTTATGCATAAACTGTCCTGACGTTAGCTAATTGAAAGTCTTTGGGATCTGCTGGAGAGGGCTTAACAAAGTGGTTTGACTCACCCATCATCAATACAATATCTCGGCCAAAAAATAATGCAAATCTGGACGAAAATCAATGTAACATCATATAGGATTACCAAAACAATACCACAACAAATGTGCGCCATTATCAAAGCAAACAGTGGCCCACTGAAATATGATAGTGTGCGACTTTTTAGTAGATGGGCAGTGTATATGGATTAAAAACCTACTGTGATGGTTATGATAGATTTATCAGTTGTAAACTAACGCATCTATCAGATTATCATACCTCTGACAAAGCTGCAAGACCAGGTTCACATTCATTGGAGGGGGCCGGTATTTCCACTCTGTGACGACATCCTCACTGATCAACCTCTCGTGGTCCAGTGAAGCGCAGTGGTTCATGAAGCTCTCTTCGGAGGTGAATTCTCGCCTGCAGACTTTACAGTAGAATTTCTGCAGTGGGGGGTGGCTCACCACCTGTTGCGCAGCGTTCGCCTCCTGCCAGAGCAGCTCCTGGCGATTCAGGCCTCGCCTCTCAGCCATCCACACTGCCATCTCAACTGCACTGTGGGCAAACTTGCACCGCTCATGGCCATGCCAGCATGGCTCCCCTCTCAGCACATAGAAACAGTAACGGGAACTGGAAGAATTTGTAAGAGGCAAAGGCCTAATCTCACTTAATTCCACACTCCCATGCTCGCGATTCTGGTAAAAAACCAGCAGAGCGTTCCATTGATGCCCCTCTGGGCAGAGGCCCTTGATGCTTGGAATTGGGGGGCTACTGTAGAAGCAGGGTTTGCAGACCTCAAAAAATGCTCCAGGGAATTGAAGCAGGATTTCCTCTGCAGCACTGTGAGGCCTCGTCTGAGCCCTGAGGTTCAGAAATTGCATTTGAGCGATCAGGCTTTTGAGCTGGTAGAGCAGCAAGTTGCTGCGCTTTTGGAAGTTCCATACTGCGGCCTCCTCTGGGCTTCTTGCGAATGTGCAGCGGTTTTTGTGCTTGGTGCAGCCCTTTCCATCCACAAAATGCCAACATGCTGCATACTGCCGCGGAGTTGGAAACTGTGGTCGTTGTGATACGGGCCTCCATATTCCTGTGCCACCTCTCTGTCGAGCAAGGAGTACATCTCCTGAGCATTGGTGAGCTTTTGGAATTGTGAAGTATGTAATATCAGTCTCTCTCCTGGAGCATAAATCACAAGCAACACACAGGTCATGTGTGCTTAATATTTCTTCTAAGAGCAGCACAGGTGATTGAAGTGCTGTCATTGTTGAAAAATGTACTCAGTTCATTCAAATGGAAACACTTCTCTGAAAAAGAAAAAGAAGACTTTTAATTTGCAAATCAATTTTCAATTAAATATAAACCACACTGTTAATGTTATAAAGTGCCAGCAGTGATTAAGTCCTATCTTCACTTAAAATATTACAATGGGTAAATTTACAGGGTAAATTTAACTGTGGTGGTTTTTCGATTGTACATTTCCTTGTTTCAAAAAAATATCCCCAGTCCCCAGTCTTGGAGTTTTCCCAAACCTCTCGTGTTGTAATCCCAATTGTTAAGTACAAAAATGAATACAGATGAAAAATAAAGACATGCCTATAACTGCCACTGGGCAAAATTTAACTTCATATGAATATGAATTTGTTTTCATGTGTTTTATATTAAAAGAGAGACCATCTGGAATTGAATCAGCTGCAACGCCAGCCATTGACTCAAGCAGGGCTCGATTCAAATACGGAAAATGGTGATTAACATAATCTATTACTTCTGTCATACCCATCTCCACTCTCAGAGTTTCTTTTTATCCCAGCTAGTGTCATGCAATGCCTGAAATGGTTCCAATGTTATTTTATTAATGCGGTCAGACCGAATTTATGATTTCAATACCAGCTACGCTTCGAGGCTTTTAAGCATTCTTTTTTTCATTTTTATATTTTTTCCCCCATCCTTAACGCAGCCAAACCGTTTACCCCACCGCAAGGCAACATGGTCCCATCAACTCAGGAGGAAGATGCCGCGGCAAGTGACTCTTCTGACTCTCGTGAAGACTAGTCCTCGCTTCTTGACACTATGCAGTCGCACCACCAATTAAAATTCTACTAGAGGAGGTTGCCAGTGTTGGTGGTAACGCTTATCAGTAACGCAGTAATGTAACTCATTACTTTAATCATATTAGAAATCGGATTACAGTTACTAACAAATAAATTATCTTGTTACTTAAATAACTTAAAATTCTACTACTATCGTCAGGACGGGAGGCCAGAAAAACGTCTTCTGATTCTTCTTATTTTTCCTTTTGAGTATATTGGTGATTGAGGCCGAGGACAGAAAAACAAATCAGATGTCCTTTTTCATGCATGTTTATGCCAGTACTATTGTCATGGTGTTTGCCAGCAGGCCCTTCCCGCCGCTGCATTCTTTGCCTCCACCTTAATGAGCCACACCTATTGCTCGTGCACAGGCTGCACCTGTGTTTGTGCGGCAGTATTTTGTTGGTCTCCTGGACCCTGCCGTGGTATTTTGTGCTGCTGCTTCCCTCTGGGACAATTCAAATCTTTACATTCTTAATTAAAGATTTATTGTGTTCTTACTCAGCCTGTGGGGTTGGGTCCCTCTAACTTTGGTAACATGGTCCCAGCGCCCGCCAGCTTTGCCTCTTGCCGGCGGGTCGAAATCCATGACAGCTATAGCCTTGTACTTCACTCACTTTTCTCTGAAGTGCTGTTTGGGCTGATTTTTACAACTTTGCTGTATTGAAGAGCATGACAGAGAGATCTAGTGTGTGCCCTCCTTACTACAACAAGGATTTGTGCTGATCTGGGCACATGCCAGGTTATAACATGATATGGTTAATCAATCAACTTATGGTGAATTTCTGATGATGCTGCTGAGTAATCTAAAAGTAATGTAACACTGACTGTAACTATTTACTTTCAGCATGGAGTAAGTAAAGAAAGGGATTACTTTTCCTAAAAAAAAAAAGTATCTAGTAATGTGTAATGCATTACTTTTTTAGTGTACCTACTTCAACAATGGCTGTCGCTACTAAGTGATGAACTAATGAATTTTAACCAGCTTAAACCCCATTATCCCCGGCCTCGCTCTGCCAATTGTTGCCTCACCCATGCGAACCTCTGGCCTTAGCCAGTAATAGCATGGCTGGGATTCGAACACCTGACCATAGGGCTCACAGGACAGACGTCACAGCTGTGAGACACCCGGAGGCCCTGTTAAAACATCTGAGTTGCCAGGCATTTGTGATAGCATGTGATCTGAAAACTAGGTGAAGTCATTCAAACATTACAGTGGATGCTTAACAGGTATTCGGGCTACTAATTCAAATGAGCATCAATGGAGGCACTGTGTGTCTACATGCCTCTGGCTAGTGCAGGAATGCTGAAAATGACCTGCATGGCAAAGGCACAATGCTAAAGATATAAACCTTCTCTAAGTGCCTGGAGTGCAGGAAAGTACTCTGAGGAAAATTCAGTCAAGGTGCATTATGTCTGTAAAAGTGAGTTTAAAAGTGAGTGCCTTATGGAATGACATGCTAAAAATTTTCACATTTAGAATTTTCATAATAGGTTATTATGTTTAAAAATGAATTATCAATTAACTCAAAGTTTGTTTTGTAATTCCGCCTATTTTTAAGATTTTTAGGTCATCAAGCAGTTGCTTTGGCCTTACTTTGTTTGAAAAAAAATCATGACTGATCCTGATCAAAGATCTCTAAAATGCTCAATGAAGTCTCATCTTTAAAAAATTGGGATTGGGACTGAACAGCTTCATGGCCACAAGAAAGCCACATGCTAGTGAGGCTTATTGGGAAAAAACGACTTCAGTTTGCTAGCGTGCATAAAGATTGGACTGAGTAATGGAAAAATATTGTGGTCTAATTAGTTCAGATTTACCCCTTTCCTGAGTGATGGGCTCATGGCGAGAAAGGTTACATTTATGAATATATGTGTTTAACAATTATCAATTTTAATAATTGAATATTGATTTTAAAAAAAATTTTGAAATATGTATCCCCAGAAGCTTTACTACTCAATACCAAAAGCAATACTGGGAGGGCAGCTGCTGGCCTTGATCAAAACAAAACTCAGGTCTGAAGACACAAACTGAGACACTGCATATGGTTCCTGTTTCTCCACAGCAAACCTAGGCCCTGAGTGTGATAGAGCTGTGGACCATTTTCCGAGGGCTCATGTCATTGAGATCCATTATTGATGAATTATGCAATGCATCATCACCTTATGCCAACCTAAATTAATAAGCGTTGAAACCATTACACATACCAATACCTATGCTAATCATTAACGGTTATGGATCATAATTGTGACCTTCAGTTTGATCAATAGAAAGCATTATGGATGTAGCGGTGGCAGCAGATATGGCAAGGACAGTGGCGGATCAAATGTGAATCCATCCAATCCCCAACTTTGCCTGGGGATATAATAATGAATGAGGGAATTAATGGACATTGCATTTATGTTTGCAGCACCCTCTCATAGATACTCAGAGTGCTTTCCAGTGATAATGACATGTAATAAGATACTGAGCATTTTCCTGTTTGATCTTGAAAGCAAAGTCAGAGGCCAAATACTAGGTCAGAAACTGAAGGGAAATATATGACTCTCTCTCTCTCTCAGTCCCTAGTAGTAACCAAACTCTGATTGCAATAATAAGCAAGACGGTTTCCTGTTTGACCTTGAACTCAAAGTCTAAGGTCAAATCCATGGTCATTAGGTGTAAAAAATGCAACTTCCTTTTAGTATTATTCCCCGGTGTAAACGTAAGCTCTACACCAAGTAATGAATGTGATACAGGTCATTTTTGTGTTCAACCTTGAACCCAGGTTAAATGGTCAAATCTAAGGTTGCAATCGAATGCACAATGCATTGACTTCCAATCAGTTCCTGATACAAACCCAACCTTTAAACAAAATAATAAGATATAGTCATTTGCTGTTTTACATTGAGCCTAAGGTCGAAGAATTAATCTAAGATCACGAATTTATGCACAATAAATGACATCATCATCAGTTCCTAGTACATACCTCATGTCTAAATGTAATAATAAGCAAGATGCAGGGCATTTTTATGTTTGACCTTGAACCCAATGTAAGGGTCAAATCCAAGGTCATGAACTTATGTGCAATATATGACATCCTACCAGACCCCAATGCAAACCTAAGCTTCAAATGCAATAATAAGCCAGAAACGGCGCATTTACATGTTTGATCATGAACTCAAGGGTCAAATCCAATTTTTGACCAAAGTTTTTTGGCAACGGGACCTCATCGCTAAATATGTACAAAATGGTGCCATAATTGTGACCTGCAGGTTGATCCCAAGAAATCCCAATCAACACTGCAGCGGCAGATACGGCAGGGGCAGAATGAACACAAATCAAGTCTCCGACTTCGTCTGGGGATACAATAATTGATTAGGTGAGACTCTGTCCTGATCATGTCACAATTTTGCTGCGGCATTCAATTCATTCAAGATTCAAGACATTTATTTGTCCTCATGGGGTGATTGGTTGTGCTGCAGTAGCAATAAAAAACAGAACAACAACAACAGCACACACAAAAACGATGATAATAACAAAAGTAAGACACAAGGTAAAAAAAAAAAATAAATCAAGAATGCATACCTAAAAAGTGTGAACTAGCTGCCGGGTGGCTCACACGGTTAAGGCACTGCGCTGCAGTGCAGAGGTGATCACCACGTCGCGGGTTCGAGCCTCGGCGTACCCACCGGCAGGGGTCGGCAGCTTTTTCAGAGTAGCGCACAATTGGCTATCGCGCTACAGGGTTACAAATTGGGAAGGGACTGCCGGATTTGGGTATTCGGTAACAGCTTTGTTCGTTGCTGCAGCGCCTCCTGTTGGCCAGACGGGCGCTCGTCAGGAAGACTCCTGCTTGGTTCATGTCCGGGTATCCTCCGCCCTTGCTCTGAACTTGCGAAGATTCAACCAGCGAGTGCATAAGAATCAGTGGCTGACAGGCACGTGCTTCGGAGGAGAGCCGTGAACTGTCTTCACTATCCTGAGTTGGCAGCAAGGGGTCGCATACGAGCAAGCTTTGTACATAGTTCCCCAATTGGGCATTCCAAATTCGGGTGGGAATGGAGATGCCAAATTTAAAAAAAAAAAAAAGTGTGAACTAAAGTAATGATAATGCTACCTGTACTGTACAGAATTGAGCAGTGAGATGGCAGAGGGTATAAAGGAGAATTTGTAACGGCTTGTATTGACTATTGGTTGTCTGAGACGGGAACCGGAGGGTAGAAACTTAAATTCTGAGTGCAGGGGGTGAGTGCTGTCAGACATCACCCATAAGTGCAGTGTTTCCCGCTATCATTATGGCTGATTATTGCCTAGTTGGAGTAGTTTGGCTTCGCTGGTCATTTAAATAAGATGCGTTATGCCATTTTGTGAGGTGTCTCATTTTATTATAATTTCATACCACCCAAACATTGAAATACTTTCTTTGAATACCCATCAGTGTTATTTTACACTGATTTATACTGAAGGCCGTCCGGAGATGAGTGTTCCAGGCACATGGGTAAAATTTACCCATTGGCAGTTTGGCAATTTTAGGTTTACAGTTCTTAGGTCAATGATTACAAAGTGTAAACTTTAACTTTCCCAAAAATATAAACCTTTGAGCAGTGCTATTCAACCTTGTCCAAAAATGGCCACTGTGGTTGCAGACTTTCATTCCAGCCAAGCAGCTACACACCTGATTCTACTAATCAAGCTCATTAGCAAAGACTCCTGGGGTTGATCAGTAGAATCAGGTGTGTAGCTGCTTGGCTGGAATGAAAGCCTGCAGCCACAGTGGCCCTTTCTGGACAAGGTTGAATAGCCCTGCCTTAGAGCCAACAGTGAATAAGATCCATCTTTGCTTTTTAGCTGGCCAGCCGAAAGGCCATGACCGATTGGGAAGACAGGGCATCACATGACATCTGTGTTATTGCTGTACGTAAGCAACTTCATCAAACATTTTCTTTGCCAAAACTACTGGCCAGATTCACTTCAATTTTGGTGTGGAGCATCCTTGGGACAATGTCTACCATGATTATTCAATAATTAAAAATTCACCATTTAGCATTTTTTATACATTTTCTTAGTTTTTTTTCACCTGGAAAATGTAAAAATCTTCTCCCAAACTTTTGGCCAGATTCAATTCATAATTGCAATGGACCTTTCATAGGAAAATGTTTACCAAGATTGATCACCATTTTAAAAAAGAGAGGTTTTTTTTTTTTTTACATTTTCTTCATTTCTTTTCCATCAGTAAGCTTTAAAAATCTTCTCCAAAACAAGTGGCCAGATTCACTTACAATTTGGTATAGAGCTTCCTCGGGAAAAATTTGAAAAAATATGATTTTTGCATTTTTTATGGATTTTTTTGGTTTTTGTCATCAGAAATCTTCTCAGTTTATCTTGCTTCATTTTCAGTTTACAGAATATTCAGTTTCCAGGTCAGGATCCATGAAATTCCCTGTATCCAGTTTAATACTGCATTCACAAGATTAAAATTGTTTGGGATGGATAATTGGCTTATCTAATGTTCATGGTACCTCAATTCCTATTTTTAATCATTTAGAAACGTGAATTGTGTTCACTCAGTTTCCCTTGTAATAATACAGGAAACCAGGAGGGATTGAACTGGCTACTTCTTCACAGCAATATTAGAAATATATGCTTGGTTGCTGAAAGTAGTGAATCATTTCACTACTATGCCTAAAATACAGTTTGTAAGCACACCCCTCATTTGAAATGAAGCTACTCAGTAGACCGCAAATACATAGATCGAGATAGAGAACAGTAATAACCACAGTCTTGGGTATGAAAGTCAGCACCCCTTTAAAAAAAGCACCTAACATCAACCATCATATCTCAAACTGCTCCACTTTGTTTGTAAACAAAGGGCTCTGACTTTGAAATGTGAAAGACAAAACATGTTTTTGAAAAGGAACCCACATGAACTACTCCCAAATTACCCTTTCCACAAGCCTTGATTTTGGAAATCAATCTAAATAAATTATTCATGGTCCAAAGAAGACAGCCAGACCGCTGAAGTGTGTGGCAATCAAAAGGAATGTGACAAAATTTTTTGTCAAAAAAATAGTTCAGCTCCGTCATCACATACCTTAAGTGTTTCCAGATTAAAAACAACTATTACAACCTCACTGAGAGCTTAAACTTTTACACTGCAAGGGTTTTATTAGGCAAAGTGTCATTTGTCAATCAGAAAATGCCTCTAACCTCTCATTGTGTTTCACAAAGCACAATGACTCGCACGCGTAATATGATACAATGAGTTTTAAGTACCACGGTAGCGTTAAATCCCTGTTATGATAACGGCATCAGTTTTGTTGAGGTAAACACAGGTCAAGATGTGCAGTACAGATGATGGAAGACACAGCTCTGATACACACAAAATGGATGCTTCACTTCCTAAAATTTCATTATTTTTGTTGTATGAACCCCTCCTCCCACAATCATTTCCTGTCAAAGCTTATGACAGTTCAGCGTTTACAGTCACTTAAACGACAGACAATTCACTATTATAGAGATAGGCAGCACTGTGCTAAAATCACCACAGCATAGATAAAAAAAAACAACATCTTTTCTTCATCTTACCTTAGCTTCTTCTTAGCCATCATTGTGTTAAAGCAGAAAACCAGCAAAACCTAAGACGAATTAACAAATCATGTCATTATTCTAACAATACAATCCCATAATGGTAATGCGACTGAAATGTAGTTCTCTGCAGTCAGCTGTGCTCTTCCGTGTATTCTGTATTTACATTTATACTGCAGTGCCCAGAACAAACCACTAGGCTCCTCCCAAGGAACACTGCATGAGTTTCCTTTCTCTGAAAAAGAAACTGAAACCAAACCGGTTTTCTTTTACCCACTGCTGTGCACAGAAAGGAAACTTATTCTATTATCTTGTCAGCTAAATATCTCTGTTATTCAATACAAACAACACAATTGTTTGTTTTTACATCAGTGCAGCTACCATCTTTTTGTGTCCAAGATGCACCTTAAATGAAAATATGATTTTGTACCCTGGTAGTAAAAAACAATGTATTTAATAATTGCAATTCAAAAGCAGCAGTAACTATAAATATTTTTTAAATAACACTAACGAACAGCATAGCTACAAACCAAACTAAATATTTCATCACTATTTAACATAGTTTATTGCAAAATGTAAACCTTAGGGACTGTTTTTATTCAAGTGTCGACAATCCACAATTGCAGTTATGGCAGTTTTACATAATTCAAAATAAAATCTTGAGAAAAGCAGAGTTCATAATGCATTTATACAGTATGGGTCAAGGGCAGAAACTCTTCAGAATGCCATACAATTTGAAAGCTGGTAGCTGTTTCTTGGTGACACTTAAACCTAAATGCCTCACATTATCGTCAGTTCGAGTGGTCATACACTTACAGGAGTCAGTCCAATTTATATTTTTGGTGAAAATGAAGCATCATCACTTCAACATAAGTAATGCTATTTTATTAATACAACTCTGCCAGAACTCATCAGTTTAACTGTTTGGATTTAAATGGAAGGAAAATATTGTATAGGTCCATTGTTTATACTAGGGCTCCTTGCCGTTAAAAAGCAAGGTTGTAAAGGCACAAGCACTATGCCTCAGCACTGCTTTATAATCGTAGAGATATTATTCCACCATACACTCAAACTATAAGCTGGGTTATTTTCAGCTGCCAGTTTGCACCCAAGTTTTCCCATGATGGGAAATGACCCTGTATATTTATCACAAAAAAATAATTTGAAAAATTAGAAGAGTTCTTAAGAAAGAAATAAACAAATATACTTCACATAATGATCAGTTCACTATAGAAAATATATTGGTATCCTGAAAATGCCTTGCCTTTCAGAATATTGATCCAACAAATTTTTGAAGAGGCTGAAGCTCCAAATTGCAGCTAATTAAGTGCAGACATTAATGGTTAGCTTCAATCAGCTGTGTTATCTGTGATTGGTTAAAAATCATGAGCCAAATGGGCTGTGCCATTGCCTGATCGATTAATTGGTCCACCAAACAAAACCTCAAATCTGACCAATTAACAGCCAGATATTGATGACATCCAGACTGATCAAGACACCTAAAAATGGAAAACAAAGGCAAAAAAGAAAGAAAAACTTACAAAACAAAACTACAATGTAGTCATAACACATTCTGACTTAGACTTGATGAGATAACAGCCACTCCAGGTGTATTAGTGCCCACTTTTCCAGCGGCCTTTCACTGCTTTTCTACCGTTTGAACTTCCTCTTTGACCTCAATAACTGCGGCCTCCTCAGCCTGCGTAACCACTGTCTCAATGTTGCCAGCTGGCATGGCAACGATGGTGCCCCCGGCGCCCGTTACGTTCTGTAAGGTGGTGCCCAGCCCCGGCAAGGTCAGCACCTGGAAGGGGCTCATCACCTTGACGATGGTGCTGCCATCCTGGATGGCTGCCGTGCTGAGCACAGTCAGGTTGGAGGCGTCCGGCTGAAGCTCCATCGCATTGGGGATGCCTGCAGCGGGAGAGGCCAGGACGGTGTAGCCACCCACAAGGGGCGAGTTGGCTGCTGCTGTGAAGGTGGTGGTCTGTTGGGAGTTGTTGATGGTGGAGGCCTGGATGGCTGACACTACTTTCTCCAGAGGGAAGCTGGTCAGCTGTCCCACCGGCAAGCCTGAAGCGAGCGTGATCTGCGCAGGCTGGCCAGAGGCATGGGCAGCAACTGAAGCCGGTCCAGACGTGGCCCGTGTGAGGCGGGGTCGCTTAGGGGTCACTGATGTGGAGACCGGTGTCAGGGTCATGAGGACATTATTCAGGTGCTGCGATTTGCTCTTCAACTCTTTGGCTCGTTTGCGGTGCTCGTCACACTGCTGCTCCAGGGCTGAGGGCAGAAAAAACTAAACAGTGACGGCAAATCACCAAGTGCGCCAGAGGCGAACTGTCACAGCCATCATGAAAATACTCACCGACTAAGCTGCGGGTGTACTGCTCCCGATATCGGTCCATTTGGCTCTTATGGCTCGCCAAGACTTTCTTCACAAGGTCCAGCATGCCAAAGTTCTGCACTATGTTGTTCAGCAGCACTGCATCTGCCAAAAACATATCCAGTCAGTTAAGAGGAAATGGCTGACATTGAAACATAGGCAACAAGCATGAGGCGATTAATTAACTTAATCACTAACTTAATCAAGTTAGGTTTAGTTAATGGGACTTAACTTTTGAGAAGAGAAAATAAATTAATCCATGAAAATCAGTTATTTTTTCCAGTTAATTTTCAATTAAGTTTTGATTAACTGCATAATTTTTGCTACAATGTTGACCTGATAATGCAGACTACTTATGTATTTTTTCTAAACATCTAACTACCGCAATGATGAGACTTAGTCCTCATAGTAATTATTATGGTTTTACAATCTTCACTTATCCAATTATACAATTTTAATTACTTTAAATTCTAACCAATGGAAAAGTTTTTGTCGCATCTAAAATTTAATCTATTAATACTGTTACTTAATAGCAATTAGCATGTCTTCCAGCAAGAAAAAGAAGCCAGGGTTACTGGCAGCAACATTGGTAGGGTGACTGCATAATAATCACCCTCTTAATTGCAATAGCCATTTAGCAGATATGTGGTTGTTTGTGGAATAGGAGCATTTGCTGAGACCCAGGCAGGAGGTGATTTGGAGTGAAATTATGCACACATTGTCACAAATAATTGCAATGCCCTGTTCAGGTGAGGTGATTTGTGACATATGAGATGTCCTTGTGCTTTCATATATAAGGAGCTAGAACAGAATATGACCCCACATCCACGTTGGAATCTACGTCCCCATAGTTAAGTGTTCAGATATCAAAATGAATCAAGCTGATATCAGAGAGGAATTTAAACTTCCTCCCGGAGTTGTACCCAAAGGCAGTTACAAGGTTCAGTGTACGCACTGCCAAAAGGAGGTTTCAGTAGTGGATGGAAGTACCTCAAACGTATGCTATGAGTTTTTGTATGCTACGTATGAAGTGCATACAGATCATGATTACAATATGATACATTCCTGATAATACGATGACTTGTTTTCAAATGTATATATAGTATTTGAGTATTGACAAAACTAGATGCAGTAGAAATAAAACTTTATCTTAACTCTGTAGTTGTAAAGTCAATCAACGTATTTGAAAATATTGTCGATGGCATGGAAACAACAAAGTTAACTTTTAACTTCAGTTAATTTTGACAAGTTAACGAGTTAATTTCCAAATAGACATTAACTTAATTGATGAAATTTTAGTATTTACTTTTCTTAACTAGTTAATCAAACAAGTTAAATCGCCCCATGCCTGATAAACATCTATTCTGTTTCAGCAGTAGTGTTTCATGAGCAGAATACACATTTTCTGCAGTATGTTTCATTTAGTAAAATCTACAGCCAGAAAAGTAAGAGGAAGGACAGAGAGAGAGACTGATGAGTAGCTGACTACTTGACTCACACAGTAGCTCAGCAGGTCCTGTAGTAATGACATAACAGAAGTCAGCATGACTATCAGCAAATCCTGTGTCCGAACTCACAATCAAGATTCCAACAAAAATGTTTTGTGTTTTTATCCGTAACATACGGAGACTAAGACAGAATGTAATCCTATCCTATAATTCTATAATGCTACTAAGGGCTTTTTACCACTCCCGGAGACTGGATAGCAGCCTTTTTTTTTTTCATTGCACTGCAGCAATGTGGAGGTCGGCCCTATAAACACAAAAGTCAGTCAGGTGATGACATCATCTGGAGGCTTTTATGGCGAGGCACAGGCAGCCGTTAGATTTACTTTTTGGTCCAACCCAGGGCTGTATGATTAATTCTACGAAATCATTACGTACATCCAGGTTAACATGAAATGCGCACGCACCGCCGCGGTTCAGTGCACATTTTAAATGCAGCATCATTCAGTCGCTTCGAGCGAAGCTCTCAAGAAATTTCCTGGCTTATGCTTTCCTTCTCAGGGTACATCTGTAATTTGCGGTTTATTTTTGTTTAAAATCAAAAATGGACAAAGGCGCTGGAATAAAACGTTTTATACCTACTTGTGTGCCTGTTTATTCATTGTAGGCGTGCTTTACTGAATGTTTTGCAACCTTTTGGGCTTGCGTTGGAGGAGTGCCACGTGTCACACTTGTTTTGCGGTTTTCATTGCTCGACTACATACAACGCCCTGCATAATTATTGGCACCCAGTGCCAGGGTCAAAGGTTAACTCCACCAATGATCCTTATGTTGCACACCTACCCCTAACAAGGGGTAACCTGCATATGAAATTTGAAGCTGCTGTGCTTAGTATTTTTGAAAATATGGCCCAGACAAAATTTTCAAGGTCAAGGTAACTGTGCCAAAGTCAATGGACAACTCGACTGATGACCCTTACCTTGCACAACTAACCCTCACAAAGAACATGCACATCAAATTGGCACATCAGTCTATGCTTGCACACCATAAAGGCTGTGTCCTTCCTGCGGCAGCCTGGGTTTGATTACAGCTCAGGCCATTTGTGCATGTCTTCCCCATTTTTCTCCCCACTTTCCTTTTTGTGAAGCTAAATTTCCCATTGTTATTAATACCCCTGTTCCACAGAGCTTTCTGGCTAATTGGTTACTCGTCGGCAGCAATGTTTATTTCTACCGGTCACCCAGGGAAGACTATCATATCACAGGCCGATGAATCCGATTCTTGTTTGTCCACGGTCAGGTCAGTATTCGACGTGTTGGGCGTGATCTGATGAGGTGAAATTGTCCGATGAGGGAACTAAGCGCTTAGTTCCTACCATAGCTGTGTATCAAGTCTGGAAATGATTACTAAGTTGACAACAAACAAACAAACACCCCAAACTTTAAAAAAAATACCTCCCCCAGATCCTCCGGAGTAAGCTTGTGGTTAGGGACTGTGGAATCATTTTTTTATAGATTCATTTAATTATTATTAATTGCTTATCCTTGCTTGCTCTTATTCTGTTTTAGTTGTGTACTCTTGCATATTTCTGATTTAGCATGGGCCTGCATAACTGTACTAGTGTGTCATGACATATAGCCTATCGAAAGTCATGAGGACCTGAATGTCTTTACCAAGGACAAGATATTTTTCTCTTTCTCTAAGTTTATGTGTTCATAGAAAGCTCTGGAATCCATAGCAAGATAAGCTGGAGCCAGAGCTGAGAGAGAAAGTAGGTGCTCTCCTCCCTAACGAGATGTATGTGTGCATCCCTAGACAGCTTGACGCGGTTGCGTGAGACGGCGAGGGCTCTCATGATGCGTAAATCAGCACGAGGGGAGGAGAACGCCATGGAGTATTCCTAACAGTTTCTAACTGGATCATCCTCCATTTTGCTGACTGGACTCAGTTGTATGGGGATCCTTTTTTTCTGCAGAAAAAAAAGTAAACTGACTTTGGCTTGGATATTAACTTCTCTGTCTCCGACTGATTTTTTCTCTAAGTCGTCGGAGTTTCTTTTTGTGAAGGTAATACTAGGAAAATAAAATCAAAATTCCTACAACAAAAATCCAGTTACCATTGACTTGCAACGGTGGCTGCAAAATGCGGTCCTGAAGTCCCTTCAGCGTTTCCTTCACCTCCTTCTGAAACTCCACAACCACGTCCTCTGCGAGGCCTGCATCTTTCAGTCCTTGCCAGAAGGTTACTGTGTCCTCTATTTCAAGAAATGCACAGAGCAGACTTCAACAACCTCAGGAAGACGAACAATTATTTGCCACATGGTTCCTACAACTCTTTGATGAACCCTGCTATTTGGCAATTTTTTGCTCAACTATTACTTGAAGTCAAATCAACATAATATATTATTTCATGTGTTATTTTATATGCCATTTTATGTTCTGCGTGTGCCATTTTGAATAAATTATTCACATTTAGTTCATTCATACTTGTTTTTTTACCCTCTTATTTTTTACATTAATGACATCAATCAATCGTTAAGATCCATCAAGTATACAGTGTGCAAAGTAGTCCAGTAGCTCATACAGCACCCACCACTAAATATAGCCCAGGACTGAGCATGCTCTTTTTAGCGTTTTGTGGCGCATACACGGCAAAGATACCCACCTCCTATCGTCGTCACCCATTCAGTGCTTTCCACTGCAGTTTCAACGGAGAATGTGGCCGGTGATCCGTTCACTTCAAGCAGAATTATATTTTAAAAGGCATGAATACATTGAACTGACTCTGCATCCAGGAAATACGATCAGGAAATCTCATATTCATTTATATGATTCTGATCTGACAATGCATTCAATATTTGACTCATTTATTAGTTAATACAGGCTAGATAAAAACAGGCACTGATCCATTACCATCCTCAGTAGGTCTGTGTACTGTATGATAAAGGTAACTGATAAAATGTCAAACACATAACAGTTGACACACACATTTGGGCTCGGTCACGCAGGAGTTAACATCTGGGGTAAAAGAATAAAAATCTTTATATTTCTAATAAACTCTTTTTCTCTAGTTTCTAGACATATCTTGTTTTTCCTCTGGCAGTAATGGTTCAAAAATGATAACAGATTGAATTTGGGGAAAATATTAGTCCCGGATATGTGATTTATCAAACCTTCCTTTCAGATATGCATCTATGTTTCTGTATGGTTATAAAATCCATATGCAATGATTTAATAACCTGAAAAGGGATATAGCCATTGAATTGACAAAATGGTGGGTTTTATAAAATGAAAAAAATCTATGATTATGAAATTCAGTAACCTGAAATTCCATTACCAATGGCCATTTAATTCTTGTCACAACAAACCATTTTGGCAAGAAAGATGATATTATCCAAAAGAAAGCAAATTGAACAAACTACTAACTCCAAGTATATTCAACTTATGAAATTTTTAGATTTTTCTCCATGTAATATGGTCGTACTTTAATGAAATTCTGTTACTGGTAACGGAATTTCAGTTGTTTTCAATATTTTCAATATTTAACCAATTAAACTTTACTATGACTGTTACTTGTGCTGTAATAGGTAACATTCTAAATATTGGCAAAATGCACTATGAGAGTAATTAAGGCCCCTGGTGGAATTAAATTCTGGCACTATTTATATATACAACTTCCATCAAACCACAGCAATTTTGATAAGAATTTAGATTTAGGCATGTATGTTTTGTATTGGTGCAGTGTCACATTAGAGATGGCATTCTGACATTGCAAGAAGGTAGTGTGACACGTGTCACTTGGAAGCCCTTCTTACCCTGCTAAGGTAGCCACCCCTAACAGGAGCCAACAAGCAAGTGTACCCAGTTGTGTCACCAACCATAGCTGGCCTAAGATAAGATACTTTATTGAACCTCGTGGGCTAACTCGTCCTCTGCATTTGACCCATCCTATAGTTAGGAGCAGTGGGCAGCCACACAGAGCAGCACCCAGAGACCAACTCCAGTTCTAAGGCCAGTTCCTTGGACAGGGGCACTGGCAGGAGTGTTCCTATAATGCATGCTTTTGTGGGTGGAAGAAACCAGAGTACCAAAGGGAACCCATGCAAACACAGAAAGGCCCCAGGCTGGATTTGAACCCACAACCTTCTTGCTAACCACTGTGCCACCGTGCTGCCCAATTTGATTAATTTGATTAATGGTACCTAGCATGATACCGCCAGGCAGTCATTTTCATGCCACTTTTAATGACCACTTTATTCTCACAAAGCAATGAAAAATGTTCCCTTTGAGAAACAGTTACCTGGTCTATTTACCCCTAAAAGAAATTGGATTAATGTGATTGCAATAAAGTGTGATAGAACAAGTATTCTGGCCAGAAAGGAACCATGTATGAATATGAAACTGAAATAAACATTTTTAAATTTCATTACCATGAAATTCCGCAACAAGGCATCTCATTTTACTTTTTTTATATACAGAAGTATCACGGAAACCTAGCCCATATTTGGTGATTGTACAGTCAAGTAACCCCAAAACAATATAACACTCGAGTGTTCATAGGGACCTACATGCACGTGTATTACAATAGCATGTTGAGTCCATCTTAGCTGCATAGCAGCTATATTAGCAGGGAAACTGAAATTCCTCTGCCGCGTGACCGAGCCCAATTTCTTTGTCCTCATAGAAGCTGTTCACACCAAAGGCGCTTTATCGGCATGGAAACGCGAGGTGTGTCTATCGTGGCTTTTTGAAGCCCACATTGTAAACAGCGCTGCACGCCTATTTTTTGTGGTTACCAAGTAATGCTCTTATCACTCGCTTTGCAAACATTCCAAGCAATGTTAACAGCTGTGGCGAACAAATTCCACCGCAAATTCTGGTGTTTTGTCAGTTTACTGAAATGACAGATAAGCAGATGATGTCAGTCAAGATCAGGGTATCCATTTGTATTATGCCTTGTTATGCTTTCGTTGTGTGGCAGCACAGATAGTCAAGTATAAAAAAACTTGCCTTTGAGTTTTGACATCTTGGTAATGTATTGGATAAACACTACTATTACATCATCAATGATAATTATAAAAATGTATCCATTTTGAAGCGTCTTTGACTGCCCAACTGATGCATTTTTATTATTATTATTATAATTAAAAAACACACCTGTTTATGGTTATAGAAACAATACATATACGCGTTATGCATTTGTAATTTGTCTCTTCTGCTTTTTTTGCAAAGCTGCAGAATTATTTAATGACATATATGGCAATGTTTTACGATGATAACTGTGTGAACGGAATAATTTATGGTTTGTTTTGCAGATTTTATTAGTTTACAAGTTGCGATAGTTCCTCAGCACATTTGCCAAAAATGTATGGGTCTTGTGTATGCCCAAATTTATTTCATTGTTTGTAACAGAAATTTTGTAGTGTCCACAATGTGTCCAGTAGCAAGGTCAAAAGATGCAGCAGCAAACCGTTTTTATATATCTATGATAGGACTCATTGGTACCTATTTAATGATGTTTGTTACATTTCTCTGACAGTTTTTTAAAAAAAATACATACTCCATATTGTAAATGTATATTATTGTAATGTAAATTTTTGTAGTGTTCGAAACGCAGATTATAATTGTTACGTGTTAAAATAATCCATTTCTGATCGGTTACTCAAATGAAGTTAAAAAAAAAAAAAAAAATTATTTCTTACACATATTGTGCTCGAAAGTTCACATACCCCAGCTGAATTTGTGAAATGTTGCCATTTATTTTGAAAATATTAGTCATCATGCAAAAAACTTGTCTTTTATTAAGGATACTGATCATGTGAAGTCATTTATCATCACATCGGTGTTTGGCGCCTTTTTAAATCACAGTGATACCTGAAATCACCCAAATGGCCTTGTGATCATAAGATCACATACTCTTGAATAATGTTTGATTTAGTTATACAGACATAGGGTGACACACTGGTTTACATGGCTACTAAGGGTTCCACACCTGTGGCTTTTTGAATAGTAAATACTGTCTGTGTATTGTCATTGACTTTGTTAGCTCCCAAGTGGGTGCACTAATCTGGCCAGACACCGAGCCATATGGAGCAGAAAAGAAGCGTTAAGAACTAAGGGGAAGATCCCCGAAGGGGCAGAACTGGGTTTCCTGAAGGGGCCTGTGTGCACGCATGTGTTGCTCACATAGAGGGCATCAAACGGTACTTGTGCTCAACCCAAATCATCTCGGACCCCTCATCTCATGATCACTTGTGGTTGCTGTCCGGAATCTGTCACATACAGGCTAACCAGATGTGGCGCTCTTGAGCTGCCATCGTCACTCGTGACTGCCCTAAGCAGGGGTCGGTCAGTGACAGTGCCTGTGTTCCATTCTCGGATAGACAGCCGACTGATTGTTGAACGGTGAAACTGCAAATTGAGATCTGCCCATAGCATGCCAAAGGCTCTTTTTCTCTCTCCTGTGTCACAAGCCGTTCCATTTTCTTGATGCAGTAGCATTTTTCTTTTTTTTTTTTGTTGGCTTTATGTAGGCTATTAACCACACCAAAAAGACCAAGTCAAGTGTCACTGTACACATCACAAACAGCTCAATGTTTGTTATTACTAAAGTGTTTGGCGCCTGCACGCGGTGCGCATCAGGAATACAATACCACGCACTTTTCTTTATTTCCTCTCGTGCCTCACTGGAAAAGCAATAAAAATCAATCGATTCTTCAATTTGCCGCAAATACAATACATACCTCACCTGTGCATTTTTAATGGTGCTGAGTATACTTATAGGAGGTGACAATACAGTGTTTGTTAGACAATTTCTGTCGAATACCTAGGGCAGGGGGTGGCAACCTTCAATATCACAAAAGAGCCATTTTAGCCCCTCCAACCAAACAAAGGGAGACAAAGCTCAGCGGTGTGACTCACTTTCTCTGACGGTGAAGCCCCACTACACACGGAAAATCCAGAAGTCATCCGCCCTGCCCTGCAAAGTTGCTCGTATATCGGCGTGTCTGGCCTGCTGGCTTGTGGGCGTATTAGACAATACGTCATCAAATAGAATCCAGTCCCGCTGGATTTTGATTATCATGCTGTTACTATAAATACAGAGTTGATGGGCTTAACAGTATAATCTAAACTGTGACGGCCCAAAATAATTAGATTAATGATGTAAGATACCCTGAAAAGATAAGTTCATATAGTTGTAAGTCCTCGTTTATGTTAGTAAGCCACAAAGCCAACGTCACTCGCCATGTTGAATTCTAACGTTACGTTACTGTACAATAAGGACCTAAGTGAAATAGCAATTTGTATCTAACTCACTATGGCTAAACTTTTGCACACACACAACATTTTTTTATACCTTTTAAAACTGATGTAAGATGGCCAACTGGCCAGTCACTAACAGTTTCTGCTTGCTGTCGGTCCCTAATAAAAAGTTCCCCCACTCGTTTTCAGGCAAAAGAGACTGGTTCCTGCGTTGGGGCACCGTATTCATTTCAATATGATTTTAAAATTTCATCTTTGTCCCCTCCCACTTTCCCGCACCGGAGCCCGGCTCAAATCGGATGGCATCCCAGAATGCCTAGCGCAACAAACCACACGCTTGCCATAGAAAATTAACCCCTTCAGACCCGCATTTTTTCTGCAGGGCAAAAAAAATTTTGTCCAACTGATTTTTACTCCTCTCCACCATAGAAACAAAGGGGGAAAAACACATTTTTGCCTTCTCATGTTTTTATTAGTAAATAAACTGAGACATCATACTTTACCTAAGAAAACCTAACAGGTGTTTTGTTTCTTTGCATATTGACACTAGCAGTACGTGAATGTTGTCTAATGCTGCCTAACTCCTGATGTCCATTGCAGTGGACATCGGACTTTGAAAATTCCTATAAATTAATGATATGAGATATATTCAAGATTACTTGAAATACTATCACTTGCAACACTTACAGTTATGCTGAGATTTCTTTGGCTAGCTTGAACATAAATTCATATTTTTGACTGAAAATGGGCACTTACTCCTCCCTCTCCCCAGTCGCTGAGCCTTGCCCGTCTTGTCCGACGTCTGTCACTCTCTCTGGGCATGCACAAAGTCATGACTCAAATGTAACTGCATAATCAGGATCCAATCAGTTACCAGCACTGCTGACATCATTTAATCACATCATTTTTACTGGTTTAGAGCCAGAAATATGTCATGTCCATTGCAATGGACACAGGGTCTGAAGGTGTTAATGGGATGTGGACGAGTGCAGAGATTTACGTAGTGGGGCTTCACCGTGATGCCCATAGCCAATCACCGCTTATGGGCGTTCCCACTAGGTGTATGCCGAACTGTGGAGTTCCGGTAGCGTTGGACTCAATGGTGAGCGCAAATTTAACACATGGATGGTAAAAGCGAGATTATTACAACCTACCATTTAAATGCTGTCATATAGTGAAAATAAAACCATTGACTTTGCAGAGATAACAGGCTGAACTCTAGTTGGCTTGGCTACGGTGTTGTATAGAAGCATACTCCGATATCCCTGACAGGTCAAGCTAAATACAACCCCAATTCTGAAATAGTTGGGATGAAGTGTAAATTGTGAATAAAATGCAATGACTTTCAGATCACATGAGCCAATGTTATTTAAATGTTCAACATTTCAAATGTTGGAACTGAGACATTTTACATTTTTATCCACAAAATGAGCTCATTTCAAATTTTCTGGCGGCAACAGGTCTCATAAAAGTTGGGACACAGGGGAAAAAAAGGGTTAAAAAATCTACAAATATAAAAGAGAATCGGCTGAATGAACATTTAGCAAGTAATTACATGAACTGGCAACAGGTGTGTAACATGATTGCCTATAAAAGGGATGTCTTCCAGAGACTGAGTCAGAAGTAAAGATGGCCAGAGGCTCTCAAACCTGTGAAGGCTTGCGTAAAAAAATTGTGGAATACTTTCAAAACAATGTTACTCAATGTCAAATTACAAAGGCTTTGAAGGTTTCATCATTGACAGAGCATAACATCATCAAAAGATTCAGAGAAACTGGAAAAATCTCTGTGTGTTAGGGACAAGGCCGAAGACCTTTACTGGATCCCCATGATCCTCAGGCCCTCAGATGCCACTGCATCACTCACCGGCATGATTCTCTCATTGACATTACTAAATGGGCCAAGGAATAATTCAAAAAACCACTGTCTGTAAACACAGTCCGCCATGCCATCCACAGATGCCACCTAAAACTCTATCATGCAAAAAGGAAGCCAATGCTGAGCATGATCCAGAAGCGCCGCCGTGTTCTGTGGGCCAAAGTTAATTTAAAATGGACTGTAGCAAAGTGTCCTGTGGTCAGATGATTCAACTTTTGACATTCTTGTTGGAAATCATGCGCGTTGTTTCCTCTGGGCTAAAGAGGAGAAAGACCACCCCTCCTGTTCTCGGTGTTCAGTTCAAAAGCCAGCATCTCTAATGGTATGGTGATGCAGGCACTTGCATGTTTTAAAAAGTACCATGAATGCTGAAAGGTATATAGAGTAACATATGCTCCCCTCCAGACGAGATCTATTCCAGGGAAGGTCTTATGTATTACAGCAGGACAATGCAAAACCACATACTGCAGCTATTACAACAACATGGCTTTGTAGTAGAGGAGTCTGTGTGCTGAACTGGCCTGCCTGCAGTCCTGATCTTTCACTGATAGAGAATATTTGGCGCATAATTAAACGAAAAGTCCGTCAAAGGAGACCCAAAACTCTCCAGCAGCTGGAAGCCGGTTTTAAAAAAAAGAGAGGGATCAAACTCCAACGGCTAAACTCAAGAAACTCGTCTCCTCAATGCCCAGACGCTTCCACTCTGTGGTAAAAAGATGACGGGATGCTACGCTGTGGTAAACAGCCGCTATCCCAACTTTTCTGAGACCTGTAGCAGCCATCAAATTTGAAATGAGCTCATTTTGTGGATAAAATTGTGAAATTTCTCAGTTTCAATGTTTGCCATGTTATCTTTGTTATATTGTGAATAAAATGCTGGCTGGTGTGATTTGAAAGTCATTGTGTTTTGATTTTATTCACAATTTACACTTTGTCCCAACTATTTCGGATATGGGGTAGTAAATCTCACACAAAAGGGCCAGTTTCACAGACATGGCTTAAGCATAGTCCTGGACTAAGCAGAGTAATGTATGGAGATTTTCTATTGAAAATTGAATTTAGTCTAGGATTAAGCTTAATCTGTGTCTGTGAAACCAGCCCAGAGTGTTTTAATGATTTTAAATCATCCTTCTTTACCCCGACAACCAACGTTGTTATGTACTGCCAGTGACTCGTTCAGTCCGCAGAGGTGAACTTTCTCGATTGTCTGATTAAATTTCAGCTCACTGAGTGTATAAAAGTTGAAATCCACGCCAACCATAAACATAACAAGTAATGCCAGGCACAACAAAATCTGGCCCATGCGCATACTTTGAGCTACTTGTAGGAAATTCAATAGGGATCTATTCTGGGTCAGTGGCAATCCTTAAACCAAATTTGGGGTGAATCTGCCTGTTAATTCTACTGCTTAAGTGTTAACAAACAAACAAAGAAACAAACACACAAACAAACCAAAGCGAAAACAATACCCCTTGCCCTCACCCTTCGGGTGACGCGGGGTAATAAACTTGAAAATTCTGACAAAACACCAACGAACATCAAGATCCAATAGGTTTGTCCTTGTTACTAATCATTGTAAAATAACCGGTCCTTTTCCCAATAAAATTTACTATATTACTTTTGTCAAACTAGATATTGGTGACATTGGCCAAATCAGTTGATTATGCAGTGTTTTCATCATCTCAGAACAATAACTGGAATGATTTTTCAAGAAAATATGACTTTATTACATTTGTGGTTTTTTTTTATTACATTTGCAGTTGTACATGTATAATCGCAAATGTAACAATAACCAAAAATGTTATAAACTTGAAAATTTTGAGAAAATACCAATTAAAATTGACAGATCCAACAGTTTTGTACATTTTATTTATCTTCCTGAAATGAAAAGTGGTCATTTGTTTAAGAAAAATGACTTTGTTACATTTGTGGTTTTTATTACATTTGCACAGGACCCTGCTGGGCACGGCCAGAACGAGCGACGTGGGCCTGCCTTCCCATAGGCCCATCACCCACAGGAGGGTTCAGAAGGGGCCGACGCTATGCATTTTGGGTGGCAGTCATGGGCGAGGCCCTCAACGACCCAATCCCTGGACTTGGAATCTGGTTATGGGGACATGGAATGTCACCTCTCTGGGGGGGAAGAACGCATCCGAAACGCAAACAAATCTTTCATTCAGCGGTCCCATTCTACAGTACACATCAAGTCTTGAAAACTATTTGCAATACCACCTTGAAATTTGGAATACCATATCTCTGAATATTTCTTCACATATTGGCATTAAATTTTGCATAAATAATGCAACATCATTCTTGAGTGTTTTTGCAAGCAATTGAACACCCTGATCTTGACTGAGGTGAGCTGGCATGCCCTTTTGCTTTGAAGAAAAGTGAGAAATAAAATTTGAGTGAAAATTGAACCTCTTTCCTGAAATTGCCGTTTCAGGGCTGAGACCATGCTAAGGGCAACAGCAGAATTCCCAGCTACCTTTGTTTACAATGGAACTTTACGTAAAACTCCACCCCTGCTTTAAAGTGACTGGACAGCCAGGAAAAGACTGACAGTGATGTGAATTGCTTCTTATCAAGGCGCCTCAAAAAAGGATTTCTTTAAGATGAAAGCACACCCGCGATCGGCAAGACGCCTGAAATGCATAAATGCGAGGCGCCCCAGGCTCATATCATAAATATTAACAAAAAGGGCGCCAATAAAGTGCATTTGGTCAAACAGCCTCTAATCAGTCACAAAACAAATGAAGCTTAATGTGAATTTCATGACTGAAATAGCCGATTTCACAGGCAGAGTTTTGTTTTTGAAATGCTTCAAAATGTTTTTGTCTGCAGTTGGGCTCACGGTGACATGAGCTGGAGTAGGACCCGTCTTGAGGAGACACACAGATGGGTTGCCTCCCGTCACTGGATGACATTCGGACTAATCATGCATTTAGCGGGGTCGCAAGGCACAGTCCACACTGGCGCCATTTTATAGACCCATCCACACACCAGAATGGTGCCTTGACAGAGTACATTACTCAGCAGCCCAGTAAATGATTTCGGACAGAACAAAACTAAGAACTTGAACGCAGAAAAATAGATTTCATGATACTTACCATCTGCTGATGAAGGGGTTGCAGGAATACACTCAGTAGACTGCTGGCTGCTAAAGGATGTCCTGTTGCCCACCAAATCAATTTTGGTACTGCGACAGGTGTTAGAGCACACTTTAGAGTGCTGGTAAAAGTCCAATTCTCCTGAATCCATAATTTTCCTGGATATAAATGCAATCAAGAAAAAGATTGAATAATTTAAACTACATCATGTAAGCAAACAAAAAATCAGCTTGTCACACATGAGTAAGCATCCCCCCAAAAAAATCAAGGTAGGGGAAAAGGAACTCCCAGCATAAGATGCAAGAGGGAATACCCCCCCAAAAAAGTAAGAAATGGCAGGGTGCTGAGACAAACATTACTGTAACATCCATTTTCCCATGATATCTGAGAGGATTTGTAACATTTTCCTGCAAAATTCTGATGAGTAATTTCGTTCTGAAGGTTTACACCAAATATTACTAAGGAAGGTCCTATGGTTGGACTGCATTTCTGAGAAGCTTCCAGATTTTTCAGTTCAATTTGTCCCAAGCAAGTTTGATTTTACTTCTCTAGCTGAAAATTTTAAATGATTAGTTTTTACCCCTCAGCCGACGAAAGTCATAGGTATTGTCGTGGCGAGCGACGTCCGTCTGTCTGTCAGTAAACTTTTCGTTTCCGGACGATAGCTGAAAAATGCCTTGGCCAAATGTTCTCACTTTTTGGCGGTATGTTGGGGGGTGGTTAGAGGAAGCTCCCTATCAATTTGTGTCCCACTCTGATAATCAATATGGCCGCCACGGCAGCCATCTTCATTTTCGTTTCTGGAGGATAACTGAAAAACACCTTGGCCAAATGTTCTAATTTTTTGGTAGTATATTGGGGACGTTTAGCGGAAGCTCTCCATCGATTTGTGTCCAGCTCCGATAATCGATATGGCCGCCACGGCAGCCAGTTTCATTTTTGTTTTCTGGACGATAACTGAAAAACACACCGGCCAAATGTTCTCATTTTTTCATGGTATGTTGGGGGTGGTTACAGGAAGTTTCCAATCAATTTGTGTCCCGCTCTGATAATCAATATGGCCGCCACGGCAGCCATCTTTATTTTCCTTTCCGGACGATAACTGAAAAACAACTTGGCCAAATGTTCTCTTTTTTTATGGTATCTTGGCGGTGGTTCGAGGAAGCTCCCCATCGATTTGTGTCCCACTCCAATAATCAATATGGCCGCCAATAACGCGTAAGGCTGAGGGGTCCCGCTCACGACAACAGGCTATTTTTGTTTTTAAGGCTGCTATCCTGTGAAACAACAGATTTTTTTTGACTTTTCACTATTCAAATCTTACATTTATTGATATCGATTAAAACAGATTCGATTTTATGACAAAAATATTAGTAAAGCTTTCAAAATATTTTGACTGGTACTGTACACAATGCTATGGATGCAACTTATAAACTATCATTTATCTCTGAAGTGTATCATATCAGCCTGCAGTGTTTTCCTGTTTTCTAATCCATTTAAGGGATGCCAGCATTGACCTCTGTTAAAGCGGAGTGCATTATTATACAGACCTTAGCATGATTCCATTCAATCGAATTGCTCTTTTCCAGTCCTTGAGAGTGGATTTTCCAGCCAAATGTACAAACTCCTTTGGACTGATGAGGTGTTCATTATACTAAGAAAAAACATAAACAGAACCAAACAATAGATTTATCAATTAAGATTGCAAATGTTACAATTTATGTCAAAACTGCTCTTTACATGTGGCACTGGATGCATAAACTCAGTGAATATTCATGGTAACTAGAAACATTTTAAGGAGAGAGAAAAATAAAAAAAAATCAGTTAGATTCCCATGTGTTCGGGCTAACATGTCCAATACCAAATAAATATGATAATGTAACATATTCAATGTCATAGAAAGAGTTGTCACTAATATGATGCTCATTCACTAACTGGTAAACTGCCCTTGTGGTTCTAACTGAATCATAGAAAATCACATTTTTTGTTGCAGTATTGTTCTCTATAACATTAGAGTGATAGTCTACAGTGAGCAGGTATGCAGAGAGCACTGGGCTTCACGTCCTCCAGGAACCACAATTTTAGGACTTCAGACTCACTTGAACACATTTGATGTTAATTCCAGGGCACACAAACTTCTTCCAAAGAAGGGCAGCTTTGCTATCTCCACAGGTTATGGGGTATATAATTTCTGCTTCCATATTCTCCACTTCTTCAGACAGCTTCATTGCTGGAGACGGTCAAACAAGATTAATGGTGACACACTGCCAAGGCATTTTACTTGCAGGAACCGTTCTAAAGTAATTCAACACAAGTTCTTCAATGCACAAACAAGCAATATGAGAATAACACTTCTGTAGCAATACAGGCAGACAGCTCCAACAAGTGCAGCACAAAATATCTCATGGCCACTAGTCATAAACCACAGTTTTATAGAAAAAATAGGACCAAGGGTCCTGTAGCTTACTGGCAAGCAGTCTTACAGCGATGATACAAGTTATGAAAATTTCATGTGAAGTTCGACGTTTGAATCAATGAAAATCAATGTCAAGGTCACAAAATAAAAGTTCACATATTTTTACATTGATAAGACCTTCTGCAGTACAATCCTAAGCTCTGAAGCAGCTTTGGTGATACAAGTCATTAAAATATGTCAATATGTATCCAATATGTCAATTGTGAACTTTAAAGATCACAGAATGTCAAGTTGTGGTAAGCAAATGGACCTTCATATATGACTTCCTAAATGTCTCTATACAAACCTTGCCTCAATCTGTGACCATCTTGGTGATACAAGTCATTGAAAATTCACTGTGGAGTTTGACCCTCAAAGGTCACTGACAGTCAACTTGAATGTCACCAAATGAAAGTTCATAAGTGACTTCCTAGATGTCAGTAACACAAACACAAGTCATTGAATTTTCACTTCCTAAAATTGGCTTGCTTGGAAATGGCCTGATTTCTGTAAAAAGCATTATACACTACAAATAAAATGATTCCATTGAGAGGAATATTCTCATACCATGTACCGTTATGACAACCGTCTTGAGAAAGCTGTAGTTCTGTTGTAGCTTATTACCCATGCCCGACGAGGCGGCGTGGGTATAACGTTTAGCACCGTCTGTCTGTCTGTCTCTGTGTGTGTGTGTGTGTCCGTCCGTGCGACAGCTCGGCCACCACTGAAGCTAGGGTGACCAAACTTTGTGGGGTAGATGATCCTAGGGTACTCGGTCCAAATTTGCATTTTGAGGTCGAAAGGTCAAAGGTCAAGGTCAACAACAGGTGTGGGTTAGCATCTCTATAGAGTGCGCATCATAGTTTTTTTTCTGCAATATTTTGTCAATATCACTAATATAATATTTCACATGAATGTTAGTTATTTGATATCAAATTCATCATTTCCCATGACATTATCAAAGATCTACTTGTAAATTGAGAATGTGGGAGCTTAAGTAATACTAGTTAAGATAGTGGTGTCTGCTGGGTTGGGACAGAGTGTACTGCGGTTCAACAGAAAGGTATTGGTTTGGTTTTGGTTTTTCAGAGCTGCTGAGTCAGAGTACTGGCACCTTTTTTTATCCCAATTCAAGCACTGCCATGACCCATACAAAACCAGCGTTAACAATATCTGTTAGAGCAGCTTTTCCAAGGTGGAGGCCATTAAGTATTACTATTACTGTTACAGTAAGAAATATAAGGATAAATTAGACTGTATTACAGTCTAATTTATCCTTATATTTCTTACTGTAACATAATCTGGGCTAGCACTTATCCTCCTTACTTACAAGCTATCCATTGAAATCAGAAATCATTTGTAAGAATTGCCACAAACTCTCCTTATTTAGCTCCAAGTAAGCCTTTATTTCTAAAACTGCATTTACTCAGGGTCTACGAAGTTAACAAGTACCAAACTGGAGTTCTTATGTATAAAATTATGTGTTTACCTTCTTCTCTTCCTGTTTGTTTTCAAAGTTATTTTATGTCCAATGTTTATATTCATACGCATTTTACAAGACAATATAATAATCTTCACATTCCATTCTGCAGGACTTCTGCTGCCAAATTTTCTTTTCCTTACCATGGTGCAGTGATATGGAATGATATAAAATACCTGACTGAAACATGTTTCACTTTAAATGCCTTTAAAAGCAAACTTAAAAATGCATTATAGTTATTATACGACCTGTGCACTTTTGTGCTTATTTTATTTCAATGTAATTATTTTTCTTTAAATTGCTAAAAAAAAAAATTTTTTCTCTTTGATGTATCTTGTGTGAGTGTGAGTGAGTGTATTGTGTCTGTGTGTGTGCGTGTGTGGAGGGCTAAGTGAGTGTATTTGAGTTAGATGTATGGATGTTTAACTGATGTGTGCGTGTTTGGAGGGGTGTGGTGTAGGGATTAGATTTCTTGTTTTCCTTCCTAATTGTCTTAAAGAGGAAGGTTGCTTATAAACCTTACAGGTTTTTTTTACCTTTTCCTGCACATTCTCAATCTTATCATATATTGTTTTTTTATCTATTGTGTGTTGTAAGTGCAAATAAAATAAAATAAAATAAAATAACAGTTGTCAGTTACATTTTAAAACACACTGAAATGTTTTAAAACTGACATGGAGTTGCTAGTAATTTTGCTGGACAGGTAATTACCCCTGCATGACTTCTATTTAATTTGATATCCAAAGAGAGTAAGCATATCGCGATGATGACTTCAGTGACTGTATCATTCAGTAGCACCCCTCATCTTAACCTACGGGGATGTTGCGGTCAGGCTTGCTTGTTGCCAATGCTAAGGCTACTGGTTAGCGTTGTTTTATTAGCTGCCTACAGGGTAGCTGAAAATGTCTTTGTGAAGTTCCCAGGCTGTGTTATCAGTTTGGAGTTTGTCCTTATATTTATGCATGCCTGAGCATGCATGCCAGCTCAATGTTCTTATCATCAGTGTTTAACTGCTCAGTTAGCGCTAGTATTCAGCTATCGCCGTTTCTGTTAACATACAGCTATCTTCAATAAGAGCATGTTAGCTAGTTGTTTTGCTATATGGAATTTGCAGAAGATCACTTTAATAGCAAAATATAAATTCCTGTTGGTCTGACAGTGCATCCATCAATGCAAAGGCTGTGATTGTTGAATAATAATGTTGGTATCTCACAATGGTAGCTAATGTCTGGCTGTCATGCTGTAAATCTGGCCACGTCAGTTAATGTCTTTACTAGCCAGTGCGCTCATGATGGCCTGCTCTGCTTTGGAGGCGGACCTGAAGTGCAGTGGAGAGGGAGAGGGAGGGACCCGGAGGGTGTACCTTTCCAAATGCTCAAGAAAAGTGAGCTTTCTACTCAATCTTACCAACAGCTGCAACAAGTACACACAAAAATAAGCACAGTACCTATGACTGCTTCTTTCTCTAGGATGGGAGTAGCAGTGAAGGTGGAGGTTTCAGATTCAGGGTCCACGTTCTCCTCAGCCATTTCTTGCCTGAAGAACAATCATAAACACTCACATGACCACACAAAGAAAAAAATAACAGTCAAACATTAAAGGGGCTATGTCAATAGCTGGGCATGCGCAGTTTGGTCGCAAAACTTATACGAAACTGATCTTTTCCATGGGCCATGGGAAAGTCTGGCGTTCGCCATGAAAAGGAGAAGCGCGATAATCTAAACAAATCCAGCTTTCTTTAATGTCATCTGGACAAATTATTTATAAAAGAAGAGTGCTGCATTATTTGGCAATGTCGTGGGAAGGAAACTGGTTATTTTTTACTTCCTGAGGCCAAAATATGGCTTTGAGGAATCCAAACGTGAGATGGGGCATTGTCTTCAGACCAATGCTTTCACCCAAACACAGACAATGGTTTCAGTTGATGTGACATTATGATTGGTCTTGGGTAATATAAGAAGTACCGTATATACATTCCATTACTTTCGGTTTGTAAATTTTGTTTCGTTCATTTTCACCATGATCACATAGTGACAGCCAAACGAACTGATGCTGGTGCTGCTGTGGCAGGACGAAAAGCTTGTGAAGATGCTGTCAACCCGCGAGCCACATGTGCGAAACAGTGAAGAGGAATCATCAGGGTGAGCGAATAGTGAAACCACGTTGTATTGTTGATAACAACTACGGAATGAGCGGTGTTGATCGCAGTGATCAACTGGCTAGTGCGCACCCACCGACAGCCAAAAAGTTGAGACTGTGCGAATCTTGTCTAGTTTGCCCCAAGAACGGTGTAAGGAAAGAGTCACGCTACTGTGAGTGAGTTATGAGATTCCATTATGCATCCAACTTACTGTCAAACTTACCATACTGTCAAGAGTTTTTAAGAATTTTTAATGTAAGTTTTTTTTTTCCCATGTTGCCGTCATTCTGTCACCTCGCAAACATTCTTTTTAAGTAAGAGATGTATAAAGCTTAATTGCTTAATAATATATCGCATGAACTCAAGACAGTGTCTGGATGGTTTATGAGCTAAACAGCACAGTTCTTATCACCCATTACGCCAACAAACATCAGTGAAAATAAACAGGGCCAGCGCGCACGGCAGCACTCACTGCTGCCGTGTGAAACACGACTAGCATGAGCTATCGTTCATAGACGGATCCAGGACTCAAGCCTGGTGATTGTTCGCGAGTGAACACGGCTCCGAGCGCTAAATGGTTAAGATATGGAGGATTTTACATGAGTGAGTGTGTCATATTAAAGTTATAAAATAAGTTGAGGAAATTTTTCATTTGTTGAAAGCTTTAGCATGACTGAATCGAGTAATATATGAGAAAACAAACAATTCCCGCTAGCACTTAATGCTAATTCGCATTATGTTAGTGCTGAGCTAACTCCATCACTGTGATACACTGTCAGTCCCTGAGTCATGGACAATCGCGTTCGAACCAGCCAAGGTTTTTAAATTCACAGTTTACTGAGCTATGGTTTTTAAATTCAGACTACTGAGAAGCTTGCAAACAAACTACTGTTACAAAGTATGGTGCCAAATGACACACTGGTTTGTCTATGTGCCTTGACCTTTGACCTTTTGCACACAGCCCGCAAGGCCGTGGAACTGTGAGCTCGCTTATCACCGTTTCAAAACCAGGAAAGTATGGGGAGACAGACAAATAAGGATATGGATTGAAAAGAAAGTATTCTCGACTTGGCAAAGCCTCAAAATGACAAAAGTGCTGTTTGTACAGCACTGATTTCGCGTTTGCCGGCCATTTGCTCTTGCTGGAGTTATGGAGAAGAGGGGTGAGTGCGGAGGCATTTCCATCTGCAACCGCGTTGCCAGTGCTTGCGCAGCATATGCATTTACGATATTAACACACAATGTAAATATTCTGAACCCCTTTTCACTTAGAAACCCCCCAAAATATATTTGTGCCCCTTACTGAAATCTTTCCTGCGCATTAAAAGCCATAAAAAGTGGAGGCAGCCTATGGAAATGTCTCTGCACTCACCCTGCTTTTTGAAAGGGTGATTGGGTGAAAGCATCGGTGTGAAGACAATGCCCCGTCTAGCACTTGGATTCCTCAAAGCCACATTTTGGCCTTGGGAAGTTAAAAATAACCAAAATTTCCTCCCCGTGACATTGCCTAATAATGCAGGACTCTTCTTTCATAAATATTTTGCACAGATGACATGACAGAAAGCTGGATTCGTTTAGATTGTCACGCTCGCCCTTTGTCATAGCGAAAGCCAGACTTTCCCGTGGCCCATGGAAAAGATAAGTTGCACAATGAAACCCCGCATTCCCAGCTATTGACTTAGGGTCTTTAAGGTCAAGCCTCAGGAGGCTTAAGTCAGCAGGGCCATGTGCAGTGTTTTTCGTGCATAATATGCTGCAATGACGATATTTCTAGACAATTATTTTATTTTAAAAGTTTAAAAGTTGAGGGCAATTTTTCCAACTCATTTGATAGAAAAGGTCTAACAGGTTTAGCCTACACTGAAATCAACCCCAGAAATAAAAAAATTCTACGTAGCACATTTCTGTAAGAGATGATTAAGATGCATGCACCAACGTCACGAGCACTGATCTCTATACCCACTTGATCACGGAATTGTACAGTGAAACAGACAAAAAATAGACTACGGGCCAATATACTACGAACACCATGCATTTTCCAGAATTTGGCTGGTTTTTCTAAACTTAAAAGTATATTTTCAGCAACAACAAAAAACAGAATAACATAGAAACACATATCTGAACTAGAAATGACCAAAATTATTTGCCAAGAGATCTGCATACTTGACTACACCCTCACATATCCTAGGCATTCTTTCCAGCAGTTTAAGGAGAGAACTTCCTGGTGACTAGAGCTCCTCCATGAGCTCTTCTGAACTTGATGGGCACAGTCCTCTGACTGAACGGTCAAGGTCATCCCACAGAAACTCAAAAGGTAAGGAATCTGGTGACTTTTTGTCAAGATATCTTAGGCACAGCTTGGAGGAGTGTTTGGGGTTATTGTCCTGCTGAGGCACAAAGTTCTGACCAACCAGTCTTTGCCCAGAGGGCACAGTATGCTGGGGTTAAGGTTTGCCAACAACAAAGTACAATCAGTTTGACCAACAAGTTTTACAAAAAAAGTTACCAATTGTGACAGCTATTAACCCATGTCTGTGGGGCTCCAATCCAGGCTAAGAAGGAATACGTGTGGAAAGTTGAATTTCAAGATGTACACTTTAAGATGACCAAAACCAGCCAAATTCTGAAAAATGCGGAGCGTTTGTAATATTTTGGCCTGTAGTGTAAATATGTGTGGTATAAATTCAGATGAATTTTGACATGTAAAAAACTAAACAAATTGATATTGGTTCCTTTGTATTTCTGATTCTTAATGAACCTCAGGGTTTCCCACACATAGACCACTGTGTGGTGGGCCGCCACAGAATGAACTCGGACCGCCACAAATCGATTCCACCCCAACTCATTTTCCCAGTTGCAGTGTCATTTGCTTGCATGTACATAAAAATAAAAAGCATGTACCCTCCCCCCTGGTCTGCTATCACACATTGCTTCCTGCTGTGTGATAAACACTGAACCTACTACAAAATTCTAAAGAGGGACAGTTTGATACTATGAAATTGCAAGTCATTGAGTCAGTCAATGTCATACAGGAATCTGAAACTTACAGGAAACAAAGGAAGCATTTAGCAGAATTACTCATTGGTAGGCTTCTGACGAGAAAATACCAATCATAGTTTGTGACGCACATTGCGCAGCAGTGAGCCGAGCAACACCCAAGGACAGCAGTTCACCGACCCCATTGTACCCGGAACGCAAATAAAAACATCATGTGTTAACAAGCCCTCACATGATTTTATTATGTTAAACCTTAATATCTTTGAGAAAGGTCAAATTTTCATCACGTGTGACAATAGTAGGTATTTTAGGTTGCTCTGAATCTCGCCGACTGAGCACAATTTTTAATCTCCAAAATAAGTTCACCTTTAATTTAGCACTCAAGTATTGGTTCATATGCAAGTAATACTGACAATAAGGACCCAATAAGATCAGATTGATAAAATATCCAAAAACTGCACTTCTAGCCATTACAATTTTCACCAAATTTACAGCAGAAAAGCTGTAATAGAGGGAAGGACCAATAAAGTACCGAATGCAGTGTTGTGAAGCAATTGACTCAGCCTGTAAAGCTCAATTTCCTCACAGTAGCTCTCTTGCTCACTAAACATGTGGTTTCTGGCTACTGCTGTCCTGATCTGATTTAACCCCTTGTTCACACCCATATGTTGCCATAACTTGGAGCTACAGACACTACCGCTTGGATTTCTTTACTTTTTTTTTCCATCAATCGAACGTCCATTATTAACTTGGCAGAACGGGCTCCCTCACCATAGCCAATTCCTCCTGAGATTTCAAGCCAATTGGGATTTTTTCTTACCAATGTTTGAGAATCCCCCCCCCCCCCAACAGGGAGTTTTTCACCTAATACGTTATTTTTGGAATTAGGCCGGGCACTGACCGTCTTCACTCAGCCAACCTGTGAAAAATGCAATACAATTTGAATTGAATTGGCATGCAGTATGCCTGCTAACAGTATTATACCTACCATGGTTGTCAGCAAGTTGACAACGAGTGAACATTTTTTTTCTAGTACTTCTTTTAGGCAATTTTCTAGGGGTACTTTATAATCCTGATCCTTTCATACATTTCCTCCTCAATGTTTATTATACAAGCGGTGCAATATTTGGTATTCCACAAATACTGTATGTTATATGCGTTACCCAAGTTACGACCCGATCTAGGTAGGGCAGCCACAGATAGATAAATGACCGAAGCACGGGGGGGGAGGAGGACTGCGACGGAACCAAAGTCCAGATCATGGATAACACAGAATAACAGCAAGCACCAAAAAGCCAGGTCATGGAGACAAAGAAATGTAACATGCACAGTAATCTTCACACGCAACAATCAAGAACTGCTTTTCCCAAACAAAGCCCCCAATTGTGACGACATGGCTCAGAAGCCGTAACAAGGAGGGAGATGCACACTGCTGCATTTAAAAAGCAATATTCAATTTATTCCACAAAATCAAACTTATTAAAAAGACTATGCAAATATGGTGTGAGAGTATCATCAGTAATGTAGTGAGTGGATGTGTGCAAAGAGTAGTGAAGCAGTGTTGTATGCAATCTAACCAAAAAGAACCAGCCAAAGTCAAAAGGGAGAGAGAGCTCCCCACCATGGGAAATTGACTTATTTATTTACTCAGCGAATGAGCCACAGGTGCTCTCCATTGTGCTAATGAGCCCTGGCTCCACCAACCAGGCATCTGTAAATGAGCCTCACATGCAAGCAGAGCAGGGGGCTGTAAAATAATGCAGGTGCATACTGATAAAACACATGGCGTTTGTTCATACAGAAGGGTGCTGACGACGCCATCTAGTGTCCACCTGGGGCAGGACACTAACCTTTGAAAATGGGGAGAGATCTCATACAGGCTGACAACCAGCCAAGGATCCATCTCGTTGGAAAATTCCAGCCTAATGTCCCACCAGGGACAAACAGGACTAAGCTACGTATCTAGAGTGGATTTACACTTAATGCATGGTTTGGAGAGAATGTACCATAGCTTCTGTTCACACAAAAGCTTTCTGTGCTCCTGACCCAACAAATTTTAAAAACTTGCAAATAGGGCTGTACCGCTTTGAAGTATCGAACCGTCGACCATCAAGATGGGAGCTTGGGTGATTTCATATGGAATGACCCAGGTAAACAAACATCGACACTCACCCATGCTGGGCCAGATCTGCGGTGACCAACACAGTCTTCACCTCCTCCACAACGGCTGAATCCACTGCAGTGTCTGGCGTTGTCACGACAACGACTTCCTCCACGTGCATGTTAACGTCGGAAGTGGTCATGGCTAGAGCAGCAGTCAGCCAGGCTGCTCACTAGGTGGAAAAACAAAGCAAAATGCAGAACTTTGAGGTTTTTCAGTTACCAGCACCAGGATTTCAGGGAGTTACTGTTGTCTCACAGCAAGAAGGTTATGGGTTTGAATTTGGCCTGGGGCCTTTCTGTGTGGAGTTCGCATGTTCTCTTCCTGTTCATGTGGGTTGCCTCCGGGTACTCGGGTTTCTTTCCACAGTCCGAAGTCATGCATTTCAGGCTTACTGGAGATAGTTGAGAGCTCATAGTTGTGGGTGTATGAGTGTGTGATCCCTGCGATGGATTGGAGGACTGTTCCGGGTGTATCCCTGCTTCTTGCCCATTGTCTGCTTGGATTGGCACCAGGCCCTCACGTCCCAGCCCGGGAATAAGTGGATTAAACAATGGATAAGATGAATGAATGGATGAATGGTTGGATGGATGGACCGATACAGGCATCTCACAAGTAAATGTACCACTTGAGCTGGGGTGCGTCACATGCTTACATTAAGGACATGATAAACAGTGAACGGTAACGAGCGGTCGGAGGTTAGTCTGGTGAGGCAAAATCCTTCCCTTTCTGGATTAGAAATCAGACGATTAACTAGTTTAGTAAGACTATTTGGCAGAATGACGGGCCAATTTAAGTTTCCGCGGCGTTATTACTCAGTATATCGAATCTGAAATGCTCAATAGACAGCAGATTTGCGTGTACTTGCTTCCAGGAAGCCGAAGCAATGTCATCAACAAATATTAAAACAGTTCGACTTAGGCAGAGTTCAATGCTTAATCAATTTACAATCTATTCTCCTTTAAATACGCGCTTTTACATCCAAACAAACAAAGGGGGGGGGGGGGGGGGGGGCGGTTATTTTCTATCTTCTTTCCTAATCCAATTAACAAAACGTTTAAACAATATACAGAATTACCGAGAGCTGAGAATTTTTCCTGATTGATTATTCTGATTTCCATCCTTGCAGTCTCGAAATGAAGCTTATACGTGAATTAATCCTTTTGTAATTATCTCCTCTATCAGTATACCTATAGGCTTCCTATAGGCTTGGTTTTTATTGTTTTGAATGTCAATCAGGAATAGTATGTGGGAACAGGTTAGCAAAATCCTGGTTTGGGTCACTGCCTCACCTCAATGCACTTCTCTGGCTTCCTGTAAGCAAGTACTCGCAAATATGCAGTTTCATGAGCATTTCATGTTCGAAGTACTGAGTAAAAACGCTGCCGGAACTTAAACTGGCCCGTCATTCTGCCGAATAGTCTTACGAAACTAGTTAATCGTCTGATTGCTAATCAACGAAAGGGAAGGATTCTGACTCGCCAAACTAACCTCCGACTGCACACCACTGACAGTGAATGATATTACTTTGGCACTGAATCAAAATGCTTAAGGAGCTTCAGTACCTTCATTGTCTGATCAAACAGGGAGCAAGACACGGGAGAAACATTAACACCCCAATACCTGTAAACAAATCCAAACAGGACATGGAAGCTAGGATGGAGGGAGAGTGCAATGTACACAGTAGAAAGCAATGTAGACAAGGAGTTGTTTGCAATTAGGACCTCCAGTGAAAATGTCCAACCTGAATATTCAGCCTGCATTCTGAGAATCAAGTATCTCCAGTACACAAAGGGTCCGTGAAATTAAGTCAAATAATACATTTAGGACCGGTTTCACAGACACATATTAAGCTTAATCCTAGACTAAATTCAATTTTCAATAGAAAATCTCCATACAAAAGTCTGCTATAGCCATGTCTGTGAAACTGGCCCTTAGTGTAGTCTGAGCAAAATCAGAAACTCTGCTCACCAGTACCAGGAAGAATTAATTATACAGTGAACTTATTAAATAGTAAAAGTAATAATGGAAAAGCCATTAAAATGTGAGATAGCGAGAAACCATTACAAGGTGAACTATACATGGTGAATTTGTGCTAAGCAAACGGTACATTGTCTCAAATGTAACATTCTTTTTTTTGAGATACTTGTAATAAGCTGTTATCAGGCCCGACCGACGGAATCAAAGTTCCCATCGGGGGTGAATTCAGACCATATTTATATACGTCAGGGCAACTTCACAGGAAACAAAAAAAAGGAAAAAAAAAAAGCGTGATTTTGAGATGTGATTTCATTTTCAGCGCAAGGCCGACTGATCGCGGCGCAGCCCACTTTAAAAAACATCTTTCAAAAGCTAAACTGGGGTGCGATATCAGCATTATAGTTGCTGGCTTAGCAACATAGTCTAACTATGCAGCTAAGTTGCTACAGTGGGTGGCAAGTACGCTTTTGGGAAACGCACTCCTGAACAACGTATGGGGAGTCGAGCGCATACAGCCTGGATATTCAATACATTTTACAAGGAGGTGGTAATTTCGCCAGTCTACCTTGCTGAAGAATTAACTGCTAACATTAGGTAACTAGCCAACGTGAGCAACGCGACATTTTTTTTTGGGTGCCTAGCCAGCTTGCAACAAAATGGAGGTAACATTAGGTAGCGAGCAAACTATAGTATGAACAACTTCTCATACAGGATGCCTGGAAGCCAACTGATAAAGTGATCGGGTCCATTAACTGCTGTAACGTTAGGAAGAGCGGGGTTCCATAACGCCTGCACAACGTAGCCACAAGTTAACAAACAAGCTTGCCAGCTAGCAAGTTCTCAAGTTAATAATATTTTTTTTTTTTTTTGGTCGGGTGTGCAATATTGGTGTTAGATGAGGCCTAGAATCCAGTCCACATAAATGGAGAGTAAACGATTTCCCCGCTGAGTCGCTCGTCTGAGGTTGTGGGGCTAGACGTCTCCAGCCGTCAATGATAACGCTAACTGCACACAATCGGCAATATTGTATAACATTTATTGTCTACCCAAACGCAGTGGACCCGGATCAGATAATGTTTGTCGGGAGTTGAGGTTATGTCTGGGTAAACTGATCCTCGATCAGTACATATGTGCACAAACGAACCCCACGGTGCAGTCGCTCGATGTTTAGTCACCACCCACCAGACGCACGGTTTACGCCAGATCGTACTGAGGGCGCCGTCTTGACGTTCTATAATCACCGGCGCAGTGGGCCGTATCCGTCCGTGCGGCAACCTCACCGTACGTCCTTACGCTCAACCACCCCGAGTTCTTTCCTCAGCGTCGGACGTCCAGTCGAAACATATCTTACCTTGTGGGTTTGGAGACTTCAGACACAACCGTATTTCACCAAGTCGCTGTAAAAAAGGTGGTGCAGTACACTGAAATAGTGACGCGGATTGAAAAACAGAGTTGCCACGGGGGCGGAGACTGCAGTTCTCGCGTCACACATAGAGTCAGCCACAAGAGGGCTGCTCTCGGAATAAACAGATTCCTCTGCCTCCACTAAATGTATGAATTGTTGGAGTAGTACATATTTTTGATCACTTGTCATTTCAGTCACTGACCAAAAGCATAGTTATCAGTCGTAATTTGTGGCGTCATGATATTGCAGACTCGCTGCGCAAACCCTGGCAGTCCCAGTTAGTTATCAACTTGGCATTAGCAGTATAATGCCGAGTAAATCAATTAATTCAGTCATTGAGATAAATAAATATGGAAATACATACCAGACCAGCAATCTGCGTGCATTGTAGTAATGTGTCTGTTTCTAAATATTTAGGAGCCATTTTTCCTTATAAGGCACAGGGAGAAATTTGGTGGAATTTGAGTATATACTAAGCAATAAACATAATCATACTTTTTATCTCCAGTTTTTTTTTTTTTTTTGAATATTTCCATTTCAACAATAGTTTTAGATGTTAGCCTAGTTGCTATTTTCATTTATTCTGTACAGTAAATATTTGAGAGTAACCATAATGGTGTGATGTCAATGAAAAGAACTATGAAGGTTTTATTACCATTATGAATGGTTTTTTTCCATGCGATGCTGGAGCTGCCTTTGTGAACCGATGATGGTGTATGAAAGCCCTGGAGGGATTGGAAGCAATGGAATTGTATAAAGACTTTTCGAATGACCTTGTTTCGTTTGAACAATCATAAAACACATGCATTGCTTCCAATCCCTGAATAAAGAAAAGTGCGAAAAGTCTGGACTCGTAATCGGTATGCGTTATAAATGAAAACTGGCCACATCTGACAATGTTGAGAGTTATTGGAATTTCTGTAATGGTAATGAAATGAATGATTGAAAACAGATGACCAATCATTAAGTTTAAGGGATTGTTTTGAGCCTCCCCTATCGCCAGGTCACCAGCCGCCACTGATATATATATATATATATATACATATATATGAGGGGTGTAACGATACTGAATCGATTCTGAATCAATGTTTTTTAAGGCATAGGACCGCAATGGGGTGAACATCCAAGCTTTCCCTATTCCTTTATTAAACCTGAAGTAGTCGTGAACGAAAGTGCCAAACATCAAAGGGCATGAGAAATGCTTCCGGAAAAAAAAAACTTGACTGACATTAGTATTTTTCGGCGACTTACTGCTCGGAGCCATGTGAAGGACTACAGAATCATCTCCTTTTAAGCAATTAGGTTACTCTAATCTTGTCCCTGTTTACTTTGCTCGATCAGCAATCAAACAGGGGATTCGCTTATTTACTTTGCTGAATGAGTAGAGCTGTTTATTGAGACAGCATGTTTGACTGTCGCATTCTGAAAGTTAAATGGGCATAGATTTTCAAGAACGCGTATTTGGTCATTTCGTGTGATTTTTATAATTTATTGCTCACATTGACGTTTCGTCAGTGGCGTGTGGTGGAAATAGAACAAGGAGGGCATTAAACATGTCTTTAAACTACTTATTAGTCTTGATCTGTTTTCAGTCAGTTTCCCTGGTAAAGAACACTTGAACTCTCCCCTCTCAGGTGTAGCTAATTGTCTTCATTAAGACGAGAAATCAAACGCACCAGTTGAAACCAAAAAAGAGCGCATTTCAATCTTTTTCAATTAAACAATCATTATGCACATGTTTAATGACTTGCTTAGGATGTGACAAAATTTAACGCGGACAATCCACTGTGGATTTTTTGTAAAGAGTTGCCTATTAAGGCATGTGAATTAAACATTTTATTGAATTTATTGTTCACTTGCCTAAACATGTCATTGTAAGGAAAACTAACATGTTGACCCAGAACAATGATTGAAATCGGGTCACTAATCTTATCCGTTTCAAGGCATGTTTTCCTCCGCACCAGTTTTCCGTCCACCACCCGCCACTGCGTTTCATCCACTTTAATGTTCTCCACCTTGTGTATTTTTTAGACGCTTGAAATCCAAGGCGATCTGAAAATAAATTTCTTTATTTTTATTATATCTCTATAGATCTCCTAAAAATACCACAATGAGTGATGAAATGCTGAGTTGGGATGTGGCGATGCTGAACGAGGATTTTTTTTTTAAGTGTGCCAACTTGCCATAACGTGGTGCATAAGGCGATCGTGTGAAATTTCTTGAAAGGTACATGCCTGAAGCGGCTAAAAACGATTTAAAATGCTGTCGAGCAGTAGCCTGACTTTAGATTTAGCTAATTGCAGGTGCTCCGCCCTCACTTAAATCTGCTCCCATGTACTTGGCCGAAATAACAATCAAGAAATTTGGCCATTAGGGGAGCTCGGGTGCGAAAGTAACTCTGGACGAAAGTAACACGGTGATTTACTCACAGCCATCCGCACTTCGATGCGTCATGCTAGGTCAGCACCTGCAGCACACGCCCCTCTCCAGACCCGCGAACATTCTTGAGGCGTCCAGTCGCGGCACAAGACCGAGAAGACTGTTTTCCGCAGTGGTGAGTAAATTCAGACGGATGCTAAACTTTTACAATTTATAGATTGTCTTTATCCAGCAGCTTCAACAAGACCAAGGTGACCGCGTTTTTTAACAACCTAAAGACTGTCCTCACCCGCTATAATTTTGAGGCAAATGACATCTGGAACATAGATGAAACAGGTAGAAATTTATATTTAGATACATTTAAAAGCAACAGTGATTTGCACCAGCACTCATTCATTTCACTCATTATTTCAGGTACCACAACGGTTCAAGTGCCAGGCAAAGTCATTGCCACCAAGAGCCAGCGCCTGGTCGGTGCAGTGACCTCCGGGGAAAGAGGGACATTGGTGACCATTATCTTTGCTTCAAATGCACAAGGCAACTTTGTTCCCCCTTACTTAATCTTCCCAAGGAAGAAGTTCCATGACCACTTCATCTGAAATGGTCCCCCTGGCTGCACTGGTTCTGCCGATGGATCGGGGTGGATGGAGGAGACAGATTTTTAGGCCTTTTTACAGCATTTTGCAGGACACACCCGCGTGACCCCGGAGTCACAGTTGCTGCTACTCTTAGACAATCATGCATCACACCTCTCTGTGGTAGCAATTGACTTTTGCAAGTCACAGGGCATTGTACTCCTGTCTTTTCCACCCTACTGCTCCCACTGTCTTCAGCCGGTAGACCGAAGCGTTTTTGGTCCTCTGAAGCACTACATTAACAGTGCAGCAGACAATTGGATGTGAATGACCCCTGGAAGAACTTTGACCATCTACAACATCCCAAGTCTTGTGGCTAAAGCTCTGCCTCAAGCTGCGACACCAAGCAGCATCTCGTCTGGGTTCGAGTGTACCGGTATCTGGCGCTTGAATCCAGACATTCTTAGTGAGGCAGACTTTGCTCCAGCTTTTGTGACCGACTGTCCTACATCAGCACCAGCACCAGCACCATCCCCAGTGCCAGCGCCAGCTCCATCACCAGCGCCCCCTTCATCACCAGCGCCAGCTCCATCACCAGCTCCATTGCCAGCGCCTGCTCCCTTGAGACACCACCCAGATAGCAAGCTCCTCCGCTCTGGATCTGCCCCGGCTCTGAGCCGGATCAGCTGGAGCCGGGGCAGATCCGGAGAGGAGGTGCTTGTTATCTGGGATAATTTTTATAAATAGACCTTGCGCATTAAACATGTTCACGTTCACTTTTGGAACATCTGAAGCCAATTAAAATGTTTAAAACGAATGTCCGGCTGTTTTTGCTTATGTTTTAACGACAGAAATGTAAAAAGATTCCAGAAAATTTGATCACGTTACTTTTGCCCTGCCTGTGCATTACTTCCATCCCAGCTGGATGGGTCGAAAGAAGCTATCTGCAACTTCCATTCAACATCAAACTATGCTGAAGTCAATATATATGGTGATGTTTTAGCACCTGATATTGACAGAGCACACACGAAAGTAGTTAATCGCTCCGAAATTTTTTTTCGGTCTATAACGTTATCTTTTAAAATGACGTCCATGTGAAAAATGTAACTTTCGTACCAGCTCTCCCCTAGCCTAAAACGATTAAGATGTGATGGTTAAAAGCAGACAAACCTAACTGGGCTACGGTGTTAGATTGAAAGCATGCCAATTTGAATAATTGGAAAAAATCTTCCACTGAATTACATCTCTCATTATCACATTTTAGGACATTATTCAAGATTAATTTAAAACAGATTTGTTACAAGATCACCCTGGAGTTTAAGTGTTTAAAAAATATGCAAGGTGGAAAGCATTTCGAAAAGCGGCTGAAACGTGAATGTGAGTTAAAGGCGTAAATTATCGCAGTCGCACGAAATGGCGTGGCAATGGCAATCGAGTGCAAATCTGTGCCTGTTCCAGCTCTACTCATTCAACTTAAAGAGTAAACGAACCCAATATTTGATTGCTAATCAAGCAAAGTAAAAGGGAACAGGTATACTTTTCTTAGAGTTGCCTAATTGGTTAATAGGAGAAGATTTTGTTTTCATTTGCTTGGCTCCTCTCAGCACATAGCCGAAAAATACTGATGTCAGTCAAGGTTTTTCCGGAAGCATTTCCCATGCTCTTTGATGTTTGACACTCTCGTTCAGGACAGCACGGGGTTAATAAAGGAAAAAGAAAAGCTTGGATGTCCGCCCCACGGTAGCAGGTGGTGTTACTACGTTTTAAAAAAACATCTATTCAGAATCATTGCACCCCTAATATATATGTATATATATATATATATATACATGTAAAACACCAGGTCTGAAATAGTTGCGACAAAGTGTAAATTGTGAATAACATCAAAACGCAGTGACTTTCATATCACACCAGGCAATATTTTACTCACAAAAGAACAGACGTAACATAGCAAATGCTGTAGTTATATTTCACTAATAGAGGGAATGTAATTTCATTTAATGCAGAAATAGTAAATACCCGATGGTGTTACCAATGGTCCAAAGAAAAACAGCTCATACAAATTTCTGTATGATTATATAAAAAGATCAAAACTAATGTAAAGTTTTTACTTTCATATGACCTCTTGGAATGTGAAAGTATCGAAATGGTACATGGCTGGCTGCCACAGTATACTTCATCCCTCCTGCAATTTTTCCAGCTTGGCAATGTGTTTTGTCCCATCATTAATGACCTGCCTGGCATATCTCTCGCTGAAGTGACTCCCATCATAATATGTTGGATTTGTCACATAATTTGATGGCATAACAAATAGCAAAATATACATCAATATGTAAAGGTTGTGGTGAATGAGATGAATTGAGAATGTTGCTTACTCATGAGGATGAAACCTGAGAAGTGTTGTAGAACAATGTCTGTTGTACAACATTGTGCCATAAAACCATTCATGTTCGTGAAGGAAAACTATTTCAGTTCTAAACCTTTCCATTTTTTCTCTTTTTTGATTGAATACAGCGCAATAAAAAAATTAAAGCCGAATTAAGTCATGCAGACTTATTTCTTCTATGTCACTTGTCATGACAAGTTTTAAATACTGAACTCAAGTTTTTAAGTTTTCAAAAGTTCAAGAAAAAGTTACCCATTGTCTTGAATAACTGTGAGGTCAAAAATTAAACAAAGTTTATCTTCAAGATGAGCTGACTCACATTTTTAAGGCAGCTAGTAAACTTTTGTTATTAAGTATAACCAGCTTGAAATTTATTACAGTGAATGCTTACGCAAGAAACGAGGCAATAAAAGAGGACTGGTGAGTCACCAACTTTATTTTCATTCATTATGATTTCTGTCCACAATGACAATCCAGAGCTGATACTATACCAGAGGTGAGTCCTTTAAATATGATTATGCACGTAACTGCAACCATCTTGTGTCTATGTGAGTTATTGTTCGAACTTTAGGGATTGGATGCTCTGTATTAACCTACAAAATGTCATATGGCAACTTGAATCTTTGTATTTCTAAGTTTAGAAGTTAATTAACGTGTAATTATTCCTTTATTTGCAGTCAGGTGGGACTTCAGGTTACAGGCAGAGGAAATACATAAAGTGAATGGCACTGATATCTTAAGGCAAGGTTGCAGCCCATTTCAAGCAAAAGCACTTCTCTGCCAAATTTAAACAAGCTATGACTTCACATACTATGAAGCTAAGTATGGTTGCCTTAGTAAGACCTCAAATGGAAGACCACAGAGTTGTCTGTTCACACTGCAGAGAAGATATTGGCCTGACCAAACTGTATATATTTGTTTAAAAAAAAAAAACTATGTTAAATGATCTTTAAATGATCAAAAACTAATTTTATTTGCCGGACAATGGCAAAATTGGCATTAATTTCTTTCTTCAACCAAAGATGCAGTGTTTTACTCAATGGCAGCTGCAGAGCTTAAAATAGGGGAATCACAAAAAAATGCCTTGTAACAGCTGTTTGTCTTTACCTGTTTGGATAATTTTCCTTTATTGAACTCAAAATATTCCACAAGAAAATGCAAAAAATAACCAAGTTATCCTTTTTTTGTCAAGCGCAGGTGACCTTGAGTATATTTTTTTCTGAATTACATCCTTTTCAATTGCCCTAACATCACATTCAGATAGTTAGCTGGGTGTTCACCAGCCAATTGATTGTTATAATAATCAGTAAGCTTTTTAATGAAGAAAATTGATTGAAAACAGGTCAAGCGTTTTAAGTTTATGAGCATTTTTTGTGTTTCCCCCATATTTAGCCGAGTATTCATCAGTGGTTTTACTGTTGTTACATAATGCTCATATTAGCCCAATGGAATTGATTCTGGGTTGCTTAATAGATATCATGTTATAAAATGGTGGCATCAGAGAAGAGTAGGCATCAGATTAGAGGAAATGAGAGATAGAGAGAGAGAGAGAGAGAAATCACATTGATTATTTTGTTTCTTTTCATAATAACTTACTGCACTTCAAATACTCTTAACAACCTCAAAATATTACATTTCAACATAGTGATATACAGTAAGTCAGAGCTGGATAAGTAGATGTACTTAGAGCCTTTCCCTGTTCAGTGATAATGCATGCTTTCCAGTGTTTGAGACTGTGCCGCATGAAGTGCAACAATGGTAAAATATGAAGATCGTCATGGCATCTTCTTGAGTGTGTAAGGTCTAGATGAAAACTCTCAAGCCTGATTTATGTTAGTTTATCACTCTATGTTTGAGAGTAAAGAAATTATAGATAAACTGTATGTAGCACCAAATATAGCCTCCTTATAGTAATGTGTTTAACAGACATAGGACCAAAATGATGGCAGTGCATCTCAGGAGAAAAAATACCCCCAAAATGCCTTCCATCTTTGCTCATAATGGTATTTACAGGGGGAGGAGGAAAGTAAACAAAGCTCAGTTTCAAGCCAACACTTTTTAAAACAAATGTTTTCAAGTTTTCAAATTTATGCTTTACAACTATCACTGCAGAAGATAATCAAAAAATCAATTTGGCTTATGCAATTTTTTGCTCACAAAAATAAATTTAAATACTTGGAAGAGAAAGGTCATTACACAATCATTTTGGTTTCAGGTCATAATGCCATTCATTCATTCATCACTTTTTGATTTATGGGATGTACTAGTTGTGCTTCCATCTAAGTTGACTGGAAATTAGAACAATCATTTTTATGCTAATCCTTGATTCATGTGTATTTTATTATTCTTGATTGTTGGAAAATTGTTATAGAAACAATAAAGGTAAAATGCTGATTTCTGAACTGTTTCTGGGGTTACATCTAGGCCACGTTTCCATAGTAAAATATACAAAGCCCTCAAAATTCTTCCTATTTTGTAAAACATGAGTGAAATGGACTTCAAAACCCCATCAGTGTGGAGTGGACATTCAGTGGTCCTGTATTCCTATGATGTGAGTTGTATAATTGCAGTTGCTATGTGTAAATTGATTTTGTTTTGCATGAGGAATGAGCTCAAAAACTTGGTATTCGGATGAAAATGGATGACTTTTGTTACGTGAATATTAAAAAAAGTTGCATTTCCTTGCCAAAAACTCCTCAAACATAGAGTTTCTTGATAAATTCATAGAAAACATCTTCAGCCGGAGAGCCTGGCCTGCAGCTCCTTGTTCCTGCGCACTTCAGCTGCATGCATTTCCTGCAACAATTTGAAAAATAGATAAACATCAGCAAAGCATTCTGCCCCCATCCATAGCTATGAATCAAGAGAGAGACACTGAAGATAAAGGATAACTGGTGTCCTAAATTAACTCAAAGACTGGTGCACAGTGTGTTTCTGATTGTCGCTGCTATTTATGAATTCAGCGATTTAATAGGTTAGATCTTTTTTTCTGTCTGATACATAGTGGTCCTTGTATAAACTTTATACCCCCAGTAAAAGAGATAGAGAAGTTTTTTTTTTTTTTTTAGTAAGAACGATCGAATGGAGATTTTTTAAATTAACAACTTAACAAGATCACAAGCTGGGCAATTAAATAGCTAACTACTTGAATCAGGTGTGCTGAATCGGAGGTAGAGCAGAAACCTACTGGATGGTAGCTCTAAAGGATCAGGGTTGGTGACCCCTGACCTACAAGATGATGGATTGTTGTTGTAGTAGTTCAAATCATTATGTTGAATATGCGCAAATACTTTCAGTTTGCATGTGAACATGTGTGTGCATCTGTTTTTGTGCTTTTACTAGACATTCATGTCGTATCAGTCTGTTCAACACACGGCTGTCACCAATGGAAGGAATGAATGCCTGATTGTGGCAAAAAAAAAAGGGGGCATCCAGTGCACAGAGTAACATCTGTGGAGATAGAAGGTGCTCATAGTGTTAGGAGAGGACAGGAAGCTTGCCTTCTCATGGAGCCGCAGCTTCAATGCAGTCAAGTAGGCCTCACGGTTCTCCTTGTTTGTCTCCATCTTGTAGTTGAGTTTCTCCTCCGCCATCTTGCTGAAGTTGTTGTTTTCCTCCAGGGCCTTGTGCAGCACCTCCCGCTCATGCTCACGTTTCTCAGCCAGCTGCTTTAGCACAATAGCCTCCTGGGACTGAGAGACATTAGACACACCTATTATAATGGCCACTAACCTGGCCATCTGCTTTCAGCATAGAGACTAGCATTTCATGCTGCTAACTGCAAGATCAAAAAAAGTACAATGCGCAGGTAACAACATTTTAAGATTTTTGTCAGTTAATGTTCACAATAAATGTCAGCTAAATTCTGATTACATAGTGGTCGTGTTGAGGCAGTAGTCCTCAGGACATCATGAAGTCTTTCTTTGCCTTGTCTGGTTAGCAGATGGCTTGGGTTCACAAAACTATTGTGGGTTCGCAATGTCAGCTGTATTAATTTTCTTTGTAATTCTGTGTATCATTATTTAGTATCAGAGTTCCATTTCAACCACCAAAACCATCAATGCTGAGCTCATCAAAGTTGACCTACTTTCCGGATTTCGTCATTTTTTTAAGAAATGTTAGCCAAAGGGTCCAATTTAAAAAAAAATCAGTTCACAAAGAAGGAGCAGGATAAGCAAATGTTGTATTGGCCCTAAAGTTGGATAAGGTGTGTAAGTTGGTTATATTAAAGGCAAATTGTCTGTCTCAAGTGAAGACATGTTGAAATCATTGCCTAAAATGAGGGTTCTGAAGGGTTCATTTGTCCTGTGACCATTTTTGGGACCCCCCCCCCCCCCTCCACCCCCCCCCCTTGATCCTACTAATGATCTGGTGTCACCTGAGTTACAGTAATGTCATCAAACTTGTGGAACAAGTTGTCAAAAAGCCTTCAAACACGCACATCTCAATTACCTGGACCCTCCAATATCCCAAAAACCATTATCACATGAAACAAAATCCAGTTTAAAGGGTCAATATTGATGGAACTACTATTCCATTTGTAAGCATTGATTTCCAGAGAGGAGGCAATCAATGATCCCTTTATCAATTTTAGCCCTGTAGCTCATAAAAAAGAGAAGATATGGGTTTCTAGATATGGTCACAAATTCAGTGCAGGAAAAAAGTGGGCGTGGCACCCAAATTTCCCAGGGCCATAATGCCAAAATGACTAAAGGTATGAAGCTGAAATTTGGGATTCCTTCATTTGGGGTCAAAAACAAAGTTTAGATTTCTTTTTATAGTCAAATCTGCGAGATATCGCTGGGGAGGTTTCTGGAATCTGTGTGAATTGAATGATCCACAATCAAAAATGGAGGAAATAGAAGGGGCACCATTTTGTAATGTTTGAGTGCCTGGATCTTGCTTATTTTTCAGAATTTCAACTTTTTTCCCGAGATCCAAGCGCAACAACTTTTTTAATTAAGCATTATTATACGCGAGGGTGTGCTTGACCGTCATTCTTGTCACGACAGTGATGCGGCCAGGAATGAGACGCTCGCGCCGAGTTCTGTACCATCACTGAAGTGACAAGAATGACGGTCAAGCACACCCTCAAGTGTAATAACATTATTATACAACTATTACCAACAAAATAAAATGTATTATCAAAATGTATTCATACTGTTGGCATTTCGCTCTCAAAATATAAAAGTTTTTTGCTAGTATTCTCTCCGTTTCCGTGGAAATATATGAGATCTGACGTTAACTAGTCCTTGTCAGCCAGCCAACTTTGGCTTATGTTTTCTAGACATTGTGACTTCCCAAAACATCAGCAATTATCCTGTTGGTGACTCTCATTTTACTGTTACTGATTGTACGCATTCCACCCTTCCCAGTTGCTTTTGCTAGTTCCATCAGCCAATGCCCTCATATACTTTACCTCACCCCAAGTACATTCTTAGACAACCCCTTTTGTGTAAGTGGACATTACGGTAAAATGCGCAGTAAGTGAAACTCATGCTCCTTGAACCAGACCTTCCTTCTCTCCTCAGCAGCCTCCAGCCTCTTCTGCAGCTCATCCAGAGATATGTCCTTTTTCTTTGGGGGGGAGGCAAGGGGCTGAGGGCGGTCAGGAGACAGGTCCGCAGGAGCCTTCAGAATTACCTCAAAGGACTGGCCAGAGGCCCGCTTATTGATCGGCTTCACCTCCATGTCTGTTCAGGGGGTACAGTAAATTGCAAGTGTAAAACATGCAAATGTGAAACTGCTGTCTCATTCAGGAATTCTTACAGTATAATAATGCATTTCTATTTTGATAGCACTTGATCAGTTCAAGCACTGGAAAAAAATTTATTTGGAAATCTCCGTATTTTGAAGTGATGGCACATAGGGCATTGAAGCGTTTGGTTAAACTGTTTGATTTTAATTAATTGACTCCATGAGCTCTAATTTCTTGGCGCAGCGCAGGTGGCGTAGCGCAGCGCAGCCTACGCAGTGGTAATTTCGTCCGGCGCAGCCCGAGCAGTGGTAATTTCGTGAGGTGCAACACCGTGTGCAGCCTTTGGTAAACGAACGTGCGCCGCGATGGGTGTGGCGGCGTAGTAGAGGGAGGTGTCGCATGTTCATCAAGACAGTGAAAATTTCGTAGATATAGTCTCCACTGGAGTTGCGCAGAAAGCTCGCCAGCTCCAACCCAGTTTAATTTCTGTGCAGTGGTAATATGGCTGCTTGGCGCACAGTGCGCACACGTCACCGAAATCTCACAGGCAGGTTTCCAGAATGTCAGGCACATTTCAATGCAATAAATAATTACAGGAAGCACTATTTAATGTAACTATCTAAATAAGTAAATAAATTATATTATCTACATCGATTGTCCTGATGTCAGATTAAAGGCGGTTGGCACACGTAATGGAAACTTGACCTGGCTTAATCAAAGTAGCTGAATCTGTGATGCAAACTAACGACTTCACATCTTTCTCAGCCAACCACAAACTAGATATATATATCAGTCATGCAAAAAATTATTTTCGTGTCCAGTTTGCAAGCAGCTTCACCGAGTTATATATATATATATATATAGCATGCCTGCGTTCTATGCTCAGTAAAGCCACTTGCAAACTGGACACGAAACAAATTTTTTGTATGACTGATTACAGACAAAGTCAATGCAAAGACGCAATAGTTGGGACAGGGTTTTAATAAAGCTCCGTGTCCAAAAGTCATAGAAGTTCTCATTTTTCCCAGTATTCTAGGCCATGTTTGTGTTCGACCTTCACAAAATGCAATTTGATAGCTATTGACCTTTCTTGGTCTTTTTAGTCTATTCGTCTGTTTTCTTCCGTTGAAGATGGACAACAGTTTTTATTTGGTCTTTCTTTTGAAAATTAGTCAGATGGATCGAACAGATTCACGCTTTATTTCCACACCAGAGATAAAATAGTACTTGTAGTCAGTGAGCAAATCAATTCCATGACCATTGACAGTGTGAATAAATTATCGCATGCACGATCAAGACTGTCCTACGTGAAATGCAAAATACTCCATGTCCAGCAGCGGGTAAAAAGTGAAAGTAGCCTATTGATATGAGAACACATTTATAACGAAATAAAGAATAAAATATATCACCAACAAACGGAGCATCTAAAAAAGATGACCTGCAAATAAATAAATCGTGTTCATTGGATGTTCTGTTCTTAAAATGTTTCTTTTTATTCTTTATTTCGTTATCAATCTGTTCTAATGTCTGATTTTTTTTTTTTGTCAGACACGGTGGCATTGTACATTGTCCCGTGCCAATGTCGACTCACTTTATTGAGCAGAGCTTGAACAGAAACATTGATTGACATTCTCAGTACTCATCTTGAAGAACTGAGCCCCCTTATCAAAACATTCACGTTTAATATCTGAAGGAGTCAGAAGATTTGAAGAAATTAAAAACAATAATCGACTGCCAGACAGGAAGATATATTAAAGCCCTGTTAGACTTTTGGACACGAGACACTGCGTTCACCGCAATATGTCGTGCGAAAAATTAATTTCACGTCCAGTGTGCAAGCAGCTCAATACTCGTTTTTAGTCGTTTTTAGTGGGGGAAAGGAATACAGCCTGATTGTTTTGAATTAAGATCACATATTGAAAATAAATGTGTAACGTATCTTGCATTGTTGTCCATGCGTGTTAATCTCAACATTTTAAGCAGCAGCAGGGTGTAATAATAGGAACACGCTATCCATCGTTTCTCTTCCCAATAAGCAACCGTCATACTTCATTCCAACTTCATAAGTTTGAATAATCTGACGTGGTTTTGTTTTGAAATTCCATTCAAGTTCGCTTATGGTAATAATTCGCGAATGCCCTAGCTAGCCAGCTAACTCATATTCGTAATGCTTAATATAGACGTAAGCGGTGCAGTAAACATGCCTGAAGCAGCAAAGTAAAATGCAACATTAAGGCATCATGCAGACATAGGACAGAGGCTTCTATATTCCAACATTTAAGGTGAGGAGAGGAGCTCATTTGACTGGTGAAGATTTGACTCAGCTGTGTTGTACCCAAACACGCCTTCTTTGCCACTTGCGCAGGAAGACGGGACAGAGGCGGGACAGAGGAGTACTTGTGCCAGGCTATGCCGGGCACGAAATTGCAACATACGCCTGGACACACCCCGTTGGCGCGGCGCACCCTCCATTCGCCCCGCCTGCGCCGCGCCTATGAATTTAGAGCCCCATATATTTAATAATCATATATTTTTAGTATAGTAAATATTTCCTCATTACAATAGTGTATACTCAGATATCCTATTTCAATTGAAACAATGAACGGATGATGTCTTACAATTGCAACGAAAAATCATCCAGAGGGAAAAATGCTTTTAGAGGTCTGTTATTCTCATTACCCAGTTGGAGCTTGGTACTTACCTCCATACTGGTACATTTTGTTAAAATGTGGTTGCGGGTGAAAACAGGAGCAGATCAGAGATAGCATGGACATCTCCTTCATTTTCTCCTTGTAGGCTGAAAGAAAGTAAGGGCTGAGTCAGACCACAAGCTGGCAGGTTTTAAACCTTTAGCAAGTCAGTACCAAAGAGAAGTCATTTCTGATAGACATTGAGTTTCAATAGGTGAACTCCCAATGCAGGGTTCATAAAACAGCTTTTTAAACTCTTAACCAGTTAACTGTGCATACATCAATATTATTGACAGCATGACAATCTTTTCTGTGTAGTTTTCATCTGTATGAAGATTAATATAATAGATGATAGTTGAACAACTAGAAAGAGTATTTTAGATTTTCTTTTCTATATAGCCATGACAATAGTGCAAAACCTATAAGAGCAAATTCAAGGTAATTTAGCTTAATGCATACATTGCCACAGAAATGCAAATGTGCTCCTGTGGACTAAAGGTGACACACGAAAGTTCTTATAACATTTGTACATTTAGTGTAAGTAATTTTGGTCTCAATGCTGATAAATACTAAATAAAAGGTTTTTTTTTGACTCATACTTATCATATCATGAAATATAGCCAAAATAAACCACTCATCGGTGACTCTTTCATTTGGCAATGTATAGAAAACACTCCGAAGGCTTCTGATATTTATCACGAAAATGATGTCAGCAGTATTATTTGAGCCAGGTTGGTCATTAACACCAAGTAATTGCATTGCAGTTAAACCAAGTTATTAGCCGTGAGCAACCCCACTATCTGCATGGCCATGGTCTACTAAGCACTGGAGGTCTCCATGAAAAAAAAAGGTATGCAACATCAATCCCGTCATTGTCCCCAGCACTTTTCAAAAGACACTGACAATCATGGTCGTTGTCCTCTGCATTTATTAAAAAAACAAATGGACACCCATAGACGTCATGGCTTTCAGCTGAAAGTATTCTGGGATGGCTCCCCTTGTGCATCCTCGTTGCTCTCAACAGAAATGACAGCTTTGAGATGGTGCGCAAGATAGCTGAACTGGAACAACGTCCGTTTCAAGCGAGAAATGTTAAATGAAAATTGAGATGTGATCTTCGAAGCTCTCAAGCAAATTTCTCCACTTAAGAGTTCTGATCTCAAGGCTTTGTGTGCTCACTAAACAACCTACTGTTCCAAGAGTGTAAAACAGGCCAATATATTAAAGATGCCAGCAATGGGAACTTTGTCTTGTTTTGGCACTATTCTGGAGCAACACAATAAAAGTCCATTCTGTTAATATTTGTATCATCTAATAAGTTATTTACAAAATATAGTTGTAAATCAGAAATTATTAAATCTATTTATTATTAATTATTAAAGTAATTTTGATGTGATAAAACTGGAGAGTGATAGTGCTTTATTCGGCAGAGGGCAGAATGTGGTTGCATAACTTGTAAAATGTTAATGGTAACATAGTGACAGGATTTCAGTCATTTTTATTAAGGAATTTAGGAACAGTTTTCAGCTGTGATAGGGCTGAGGTGATTTCCTGGAGAATATTTCTACTGTCTTTGAAAACACCCAGTCAGATGGTACAAATGAGGCTGGGATACCCAAATCTCCATTGCCAGCTTGTAATTATGAGGATATATTAATGTCTGCCAATATCTAATGCAAATCCTGAGCTTGCCACATGGTGTGGTCGAGCAGTGAGGCTTTGGACGTCATCGATTTCATGCCTCAATATGTGCCTCATGCAGAACTTCCTGGAATTATTGACGCATGCTGTGGAGCTTTGGCACTCCACATAGAATCAGTGATTCTAGCATTATAAGGCTGTTTGCTCGCTAACATGGTGATCTAACTCAGCAGGCTTCATTTTGGTTTACTCCTAAACTTCCTTGGGCAAATTATCGGGTTAATTTTTAAGTTTCCTTAAAAGGTGGTTTATTGGACATGTATCTTATATGCTAAATAGAATAAATAAAGAGGCATTTCTTATTTGTCATCAGGCAATGTCTGTTTATGATTTTCATTCTTTTTGAGGCCTGAAATATACGAAATACATTATATTAATTTATTAATATGTCATGGATTTGCCCCCGCCGGCAGAAGACAAGAAACCGGTGGGGACTGGGACCATGTACCCAAAGGTAGGACCAGGGACCCAAACGCACAGGCTAAGTAAAAATATAAAAATCTTTAATTTAAATTATAAAACAAACTCCAGGAGGGAAGCGGCAGCACACAACACAAATCAGGGCTCCAGGACCAGAATCCTGCTGCACCACAGTAAGGTGCAGCAGCCCTTAAATAACACAGCTTCACCTCCACCTGAACGAGCCACACCTGTTGCCCGTTAAGGTGGAGGCGAAGAAGGTAACAGGGGGAAGGGCCTGCAGGCCAACACCATGACATAATATACTGAAATTGACAAAGCTGCCACCGATAGTTACTGAGTACTGGGCCGGACAAGTTTTCCACAGTGAAGGTCAAAGGTCAAATTCAGCCAAAAGCCCGGCATTGTACATCTATGGGTCACAGTGAGTTACCATACCAAATTTGGTGAAGCTATGATCAATTGTTACTGAGTGCTGCTCTGGACAAGATTTCCTGCATCAAGGCCACAGCACTAAGGTCAAAGGTCAAATCCAGCCAAAAACCTTAAGTTACACATCTTTGGGTCACAGCGAGCAATCATACCAAATTTGACGAAGCTATCACCAATAGTTACTTTGTACTTGGCCGGACAAGATTTCCACGATGAAGGTCGCAGCACTAAGGTCAATGGTAAAATCTAGCAAAAAAACTGACGTTGCACATCTATGGCTCATAGTGAGTTACCATTCCAAATTTGGTGAAGCAGCGATCATTAGTTGCTGAGTACTGGCCCGGACAAAGTCATGGACAGACGACAGACAGACAGACATGCAGGTGACGACAATACCGCTCTGGCCAAAATTTGGCCCAGGGATAAAACTACGTTTTTGCAGCTGTTTGTCTTGACTTTGATTCAAATTGATAGTAGATGAAAGTGTTCTTGGCTGTTCTCTCCACAGATTGTACAGAATGATGAAAAATAATTTTATGAAATAGTGCTTGATTTTAGTCATAGTTTTGGGTTAGGAAACAGTGCAGTTTGAGTCCAGCGTGCAGTCCAAACTGCAGTTTTTGACGTTTAAAATGTGAAGTACAGTCTCCGCCTGTTCTACACAAGATGCTTTCCAGTAGAACCAGAGATCATGCAGCATCAAGTCAGTTTGGTTGTGGCCATGCACTTTAGGGTGATCAGGTGAGGTCCCTTAATGCACCTGTAAAGCACATGTTGTTAATCTTTTGTGGAGGAGGAAAAAACACCGTGCTAGCAGTACTGAAGCAGTACCAGCATGCATTGCTTCTCAGGAATTCGGTAAACAGTGAGTGGGAATTATGAATTTCCATCAAATAACCCTATTGCCAACTCATTAGCATTCATGCTGGCATCATAGATTAATGAAAATGGTCCAATGCAAAGCCTACACGTGATTTTCACCTGAAGGCGATGTCTTGTTTTTTGTTTGAATTAAAATGCAATGTTTTAGAATTGCATGGGCCTTGCAGTGATTTTGGCAGGTCACTAAAATCTGAATATACTACTGTTTTTCCTTTTTCAAAAAGACCATGCTGCTGAATTGCCCTGCATTTCTTCACCTTTAAGTAATGCTGTTTTTTCAATAGCCTGCGTTGGGTTTAATGACAATGTCCCAAACTTTACTGGCTTTACCAGGCGCAGTGATTTTCCATGTTACACTCCAACCTGAATATTCTCCACTTTTTAAAAATTTTCTAAAAAACATGCTACCAAATTGCCCCGCATGGCTCAAAGTAAATTATTTTATTGCAAGGCATTGAATAAAAAAAAAAAAAAAAAATTCTGATCTACTGTTCCAGAGGGTGGAAAGAGGCAATTTTTTATGGTTAAAATTTAATTTTTGAAAAGGTAACATTACTGTGCTGGATTTAGCTTCATAAAGTCAATATCATATTGCTGACATTGATGTGATAATAATCAATAAATAATGTGATTATCCAAAACAGATTCCCTGGCAGGCAAAAAGAAAGCTTTAAAAATCCAGAGGTTCGTGTGTCAATTAAATAAAGTGAGTATGGACATCATTTATAAGATTACTGAATATAAGAGGATTTCTGTAGTAGCACTCTACATTACTTAATTTTATTTCAGTTTTACATAATACAAGGCTCCAGTTTGAGACTAAAAGTAACAACTCCTCCATCCCTAAGACAGACTGAAACATGGACTGCACCAATATTCTATCAGGTGTGCTCATCTCCCTTCACCATTGGCTGAGACTGATTTTAGACAAAGGAATGGTGATTTCATAGTTCACCATCACAGCTCCTTGCAAATATATGGGATTTATAAAGTGTTCAAGATCTTTAAGTTGACTCAACAAGCAAAACCTTATCACCATCTCCATTCTCACTGAGATTTGCTTTTGTTCAGTAATGCGTTCCATCACAATAACCTGAATAAGCTGAGAGATCTTCTATTTTACTGTTCAACGCTGTTTAACTTTTGCCATGTGGAAAACAAATCACGAGAAGTCCTATCTGATTGCACTGGTGGGAAGACACACCCTGCGATGGCTGGAAGGTGTGCTGCAGTTTGCGGTTGAAGCAGCCATCATGAAGACCATGGCTTTGTAGTCTGATTAAAATACCTTTAAACCATTTGTCTAATTTTTAGAAATCAGCAAGAAACCTTCCAATAACATTTCAAAGACAATCCATTGGTCATCCCAACCAAAGACCTGATAATGCCCTTGCCACTACTATGCCAGTCACGAAGAAACAAGATGCCCAGATGTTTTGTATACTTATCGTGCGGTCATATTTGGCAATTTAGTGTTTAATATTCGAAAATTCATTGATCCTCCTTTGTGTGACCCATAATGGCACACCTGAGGGTGATGTCATGCTGTGACCACATATACCCCCGCCCACTCCCCCCCCACCCCCCAAACCTCTACCCCGGAGGGCATCACACACTCTGCCATACATATGTGTTTTTAAACCAGGCCCTGATGGCTGAAGGCCTGGATTTAAACTGCATCATTTGCTGGGAGTGTTTTCCTCCCTGACCACTGCAGCAGCGCTATTCAAATCAGCAGCCAGCACGAGCCTGATTGATGCGTTCAGTGCGACTATGGGCCAGTCCAGTCAAAAACGCAGTCAAGGTGACATCTCTGCCTGCTGGGCCGTAAGACATCAAGTCTCAGGATTTTTTACAGCAGAAAGTGGTTAATGTCACATTTCCACAACCCACAAACCCGTATGCTTCCAAACATCTTAAAATGTATTCTATAAATATTAAATAGAACAATGGAAGTCCAGGAAAATGAACCATACAGTTGCAATTCCTGTTTTTAATACATTTAATCTTCTATGCCTTCATATTTTTGTATGATACTTTGAATTAAACAAAATTCTTTCAAAATGTAGTACCTGGAGCAAAGCAATTGAAAGCAAAAATTTACAGCACACAGTTTGTTAGTCACTTTAGGTGAATGGAATTTCCTCAACAAAATGGATCACTGCTAAACATTAAAAAAAAAATTCTCATTTTGGAGGCTTACTCCTCAACGTCTGTTACCAATGTGTAAAATTATTTTCTGCTGCCTTCATTGGCAATCTCACTTTAATCTGTGTTCATCTGTCCTCTCTCTCTCACCTGTGTTCATCTGTCCTCTCTCTCTCACCTGTGTTCATCTGTCCTCTCACTCTCACCTGTGTTCATCTGTCCTCTCTCTCTCACCTGTGTTCATCTGTCCTCTCACTCTAATCTCTGTTCATCTGTCCTCTCTCTCTCACCTGTGTTCATCTGTCCTCTCTCTCTCACCTGTGTTCATCTGTCATCTCACTCTCACCTGTGTTCATCTGTCCTCTCACTCTCACCTGTGTTCATCTGTCCTCTCACTTTCAGCTATGTCCACCTGTCCTCTCACTCTAATCTGTGTTCATCTGTCATCTCACTCTCACCTGTGTTCATCTGTCCTCTCACTTTCAGCTATGTCCACCTGTCCTCTCACTCTAATCTGTGTTCATCTGTCCTCTCACTCTCACCTGTGTTCATCTGTCCTCTCACTTTCAGCTATGTCCACCTGTCCTCTCACTCTAATCTGTGTTCATCTGTCATCTCACTCTCACCTGTGTTCATCTGTCCTCTCTCTCTCACCTGTGTTCATCTGTCCTCTCACTCTAATCTGTGTTCATCTGTCATCTCACTCTCACCTGTGTTCATCTGTCCTCTCACTCTCACCTGTGTTCATCTGTCCTCTCACTCTAATCTCTGTTCATCTGTCATCTCACTCTCACCTGTGTTCATCTGTCCTCTCACTCTCACCTGTGTTCATCTGTCCTCTCACTCTAATCTCTGTTCATCTGTCATCTCACTCTCACCTGTGTTCATCTGTCCTCTCACTCTCACCTGTGTTCATCTGTCCTCTCACTCTAATCTCTGTTCATCTGTCATCTCACTCTCACCTGTGTTCATCTGTCCTCTCACTTTCAGCTATGTCCACCTGTCCTCTCACTGTAATCTGTGTTCATCTGTCATCTCACTCTAATCTCTGTTCATCTGTCCTCTCTCTCACCTGTGTTCATCTGTCCTCTCACTTTCAGCTATGTCCGCCTGTCCTCTCACTCTAATCTCTGTTCATCTGTCCTCTAACTCTCACCTGTGTTCATCTGTCCTCTCACTCTAATCTGTGTTCATCTGTCCTCTCACTCTCACCTGTGTTCATCTGTCCTCTCACTCTAATCTGTGTTTATCTGTCCTCTCTCTCTCACCTGTGTTCATCTGTCCTCTCACTCTCACCTGTGTTCATCTGTCCTCTCACTCTAATCTGTGTTCATCTGTCCTCTCACTCTCACCTATGTTTATCTGTCCTCTCATTCTAATCTGTGTTCATCTGTCCTCTCACTCTCACCTATGTTTATCTGTCCTCTCACTCTAATCTGGGTTCATCTGTCCTCTCCATACAGATACGTGCCATGCGCGGGCGCACGTTGTCCTGTTGGAAAGTCAGTCGGTGACGTCGAACAAATGGAAAGACGACTGGACGGAGAATTTCATCACGGTAACAGATGTCCATGAGGTTTCCTTCGACAAAATGAAGGTTGGTTTGGTGTGTAGCAGACGGTGGGCCGTGAAAGAACAGTTAGACGCTGGAGTCGTAACACGTGGCCTAACGGACCTTGGGCGATTGGCTGTGTGTCCATTGGCATTAAACCTGGTTCTGTGGGGACTCATTGTTGCAGAATGCATGCCGAATTGACCGGAAACTCTGTCTACCTGACTTCCGGCCTTTAGCATCCCAATCGCATTTTCTCGTTGAACTACCGTTAGTCATAGAATTATAACCAGTCTGATTTTTACTCATTTTCGGTCGGACTTTGATAGGCCCCGGGGTCTACGAGGAACTCAACACTAAAATGGGACTGTTTGGACAAGGGTAGCACTCGAACCCTAGTACTGCCGATTGCTTGATTCCGGACAAATGGTGGCTCCAGAATACGTGCTGTGACCACCAAAATTTGTTTGGTAGAAGTACTCACCTCCAAAGATAACTCAAAGCAAAAGCATCTTTCTCAATGGGTTGGTCGAAATGTGGCACCAGATTACGTAACTGCATTTCTTTTTTTGGTCAGTATAGAATTAAATAGGGTGCTGACAGCCCTTACATCTCAGCCATAAAACTACCTTACACTCAGTAGCAGCCTTGTATTGATAAGCACCCAACGTTGAAAGCTGACAATTTATGTCCGACCTCAGTAGTTTAAATATTGACTTCAATATTTGAATTCAATAATGTTTCTATCTGTGTGACTTTAATGATGTATAGCTATTTCTCAGAAGGCATGTGCTCCATTTAACTTGCTCTAGCAATCACCAAGAAGTTTGATTGCACCAACACCAGCAAGTGTTTGATTCCCTGCAGATAATATTGAATAGTTTCTTGATGGGATAAATGGCATCACTTATCTTTGAGCCAAACTATATTTTCCCATGTTGATAACACTACAACATCATGAAGACTGTTACACAGTCTTTCCTCACCGTAAGGCACATTATTACTGTGGATTTGTGCATTACGCCTGCTTCACTTTTGCAAGAGCTTAGTTGCTCAGCTTTCTACCATGCACTGTCTCTATCCAATTGCTGCATATTCTGCGCTGGATATCAAACACATTAATGATCTACAAATAAAAAAATAAAAACCCAGACACCAACTCTTAACTCAGTTCCCATAAAACAAAAGTGATGTTGGTCTAAGCCGTCCCATAAATACACCCACTTTATTGAGTGCATTAACATACGCATCACACCGAGGCAACCTTGTTCTCTGGACCTCTCAAATCCCTTGCCATGCTGCTGTGAGGCAGCAAGTCAGCCTGCAGACACAATGCGATGTAAATTATCCACCGAGGCAAGTGGCATGTCCCAGGGTGGAGAGTTCCTCATCTGAATAGTTTATCGTTTGCATCAAAGCTTTGCAAAACCAAGAATACCAGCATCATTGTGCCAACAACTTAAAAATTCTACACAATGCTAAAGGTACCCCTGCAGCATTTATAACCAAAACATAAACCTACTGTATATTATATATTTTTTTGAGAACACAGAGGATTGTTTGGAATATTTTTGAAACTTAGTAATGTAAAACTGTTTGCCAATGATCAAGTCTATGTCACTTGGAGAGGTACAGCCATGAAGAGTCTTTACGTTTTTCACTGCCTGAGGAAAATGATACAAGGTTTTACAACTACTCTCCACAGGGATTTGCGGTATTGCACCCTTGGGCTCTGAAATGAGGTGCACTGGAGAGACTTACTGATGGCTGCTGCCCATTGTGCTTTCGATGGGCCTCAAGTGGCCCTCTCCCAGTAATTTCCACCAGTGGCCAGACCACAGAGCATATTTAATCTAGGACTGATGCTTTTATTTTGAAAAAATAGAGTGAAAATACATAGATATGGACAGCGACCAACACAGAACCTTTTGAAACAAGGTTGACTGCTAAAATGAGTTGAATGTTAATTGTGCTTCATCAACATTTCACCCTGATGAATGGGACCCCTTGTCTCTGAGTTATAATGGCAGAGATAAACGATCAGTTTTCAGTCTCATATTTTCCCTTTGCGGTGCCTTGGGAGCAGACCTGATTAAATCTAGGTTGGTGTTAAAGGAGAACAAGGATTGGCAACAGTGTATTGCACTGAGGCAGTGGTATGAAGTCACTGTGACACTGACTGAGTGCTTCGAGCTCCTTACAGCGGGGACAGAAGGGCAATCAAATTCAGCACATGAAACATAAACAGATTCTGAATCTTTCTTAAATTTTCCCTAACAGGGACTACATCCTGGGTGATTAATGAACTACACCAGCTTTATGTACTGTGGGACTACACTGTGTGTTTTGTTTCAATAGTAATTTTGTCAAGGAGAAGAGAAGCAGTCTACAGTGCCCCAGAAAAGTGGGTCTGCGTTCTTTTAGAATGCTCTGTCCTTGAGAGCATTTTGCCAGTTTGAGTATTTTTAGAGTATTTAGGAAAGGTTTTTAGAGAATTTCACTTGTTGTTGTTCTGGTAGTAGCGATAATCTTGTTTGGCCTTGCTTTCTGTGTTCATTTTACGCAATTTTATTTTTGTTGAAAGCATTATTACATGACTAATAAGAGGTTAGACTGATCTAGTGTGTTTCAGTTCAGATATCTTGAGGGCCAAACCTGGCCCCAAGCGTAAAACAAAGCTTTTGCGTGTCATTTTGGGGAGGGCACTAATTAGAAACTACATAAGTTATGGAATTGATTTTTGGTCATTAAAGAAATGTTATATCAAGGAAACAATCCTGAAAAAAATGCATAAATATATCATTGATTGTTGCAAAGTTATGACTTATTGCCTTTGGCATATTGTATAGTAACTCTCATTTTTACGCAATATTGGGGGCCATGCCCCCATTTTAAAGTCTCAATATCTCAAAAACTAATGAGGATATGGGTGTAAAATTTTGCAGAAAATGTACTGGATGTAAGAGAATTATTGCCAGCAGCCTTATCACGACTCGATCTGCTCCAGCCGTTTCGCTGAAGTTAAGCAAATGTGGGCTTGGTTAGTCCTTTTATGCCACCTGGGAAAACTAAGTTGCGGCTGAAAGTGGTGTTGGTGGGCCAATGGGTGGTGATCTTCCCTCTGGTGAAATAATTCCCAATGCCCCAGTGAAGGACACTGTAATTAAAACGACATCATCTTTTGGATAAAACATTAAGCCAAGGTCCTGACTCACTATGGTCATTAAAAATCCCATGACACTCTCTGACAAGTGTAGGTCATTCCCACTGCACTGGCCAGAATCCCAACCTGGCTCTTTCAACCTGCCACCTAATCATCCCCTAATCTATGTTTGCAATTTGTCCTCCTCTCCACCTTATGCTGATGTATGGTGCAAAATGGCTGCTGTCGCATCATCCAGGTGGGTGTTGCGCATTGGTAGTGGAGAAATGAGATTACCCCATATGACAGTAAAGCGCTCTGAGTGTCCATGAGAAAGTGCTATATAAATGCACTGTCCATTCATTCATTTTGTACATTTGAAGAAAATCTAAGGTTTTCAGATGGGAGGCCTCTGGTGACTACAGACGGAATTACCTCATGCCTAAAACAGTACTGAAGTCTGTTATAGTTAGCATATTTAATACTTGGTTGCAAATCGTTTGCTTTCGTTAAGTGCCTGAAGTCTGTGACTCAATGACACTAGGAGATGGCAGCTATCTTCCCTGTTGGCACTGTCAGGCCTGTACTGCAGCCATCCGCTTTCCTCTTTGTTTTGGGTTTTTTTTTTTTTCCTTCAGTGCCGTCTTCATCAAGTAAAGCGCGCTTTCAGTTGGATTTAGGACTGGTAATTGACCTGTCAAGTCAAACACAGACTTTTTTTAGCCCAAAAAAGCTCACATGACTTCAATACTTACAGCGACTCTTATTCTTGTCTTATTTTTTTTTCTTTCAAATTAATAACATGCCAGAGCACTGAGCTAAAAACATCAACAATTTTGTCACTGTCCCAAAACATTTGTGTCAAACTGTGGGAGGCAAAACAAGTGCGAAAATTATTGCATGAATACTTTCAGGGTGGCATGGCTTTTTTCAAAATTGTCTGCAGCCATAATTGCATCATGTTCAGAAATGTCTGCCTTTTGTTCGCAGGCATGGCCACATGGAATACCCTGAGGCCCCAGATTGGTTAAACTCCTTCTCTCGTGGGGCTTTTTTTCTGGGCAATTTGAACTGGTTCACTCTCTGAAAAATAATGTCTTCACGTAGATCATGTAAAAGCTCCATCTGGCTGATAGTGACAGATGTACAGTAAATGTCTGGGTCGCATCAGCACTGCCTTCAGTAACAGGCTGAGCATGAGAGAAAATGATAGAAAATGGTTCCTCTCAGCAGTGGATGGCTTGGGTGCAATTTAATGCCTGCTTGCTGTGAGATATTGCTGTATGATAAGGTGTCTCACTACTGATACTAAGATTAAAACATCATTTTATATCCACCTGCAGCAAGTCATGTTTTTCTCCATCTGAGTGACCATGGACTGGTACAAGGGTTCTACCTCTGTTAATGTGTGAATCCAACACCCCCCGTTAGAATTCACACAGAATATGTTGGCATGATTTTTCTTCTTGGCATGCAATTGTCTAGTAATATGTCATAATGCATGCATATTCAATGACTACACAGCAAAACGTTCAGTGTTAAATCAACACTTAAAGAGTCTATTTGGATCCACGCGGACCCAAATAGACTCTTTAAGTGTTGATTTAACACTGAACATTTTACTGTCTGCCCGTTGTAGCACCAACCAGACAAGTGGACAAGTGTAACAATGGGAAAGCATTGTCAGCAGCTTAGTTGTGCATCATAAATGGACCTGTTTCACTGCCAACTTGCCTATTTAAAATTTATATGCAATGTACGGCTGGGTAAATCCAATTTCCTTCAAAATATTGATTTTGTGGTCCATGTCTGAGGATGTGTAGACCTGAGTGAGAGGAAGACTTTCGTATGGCTTGACTTGCAGCCTATTGGTGCTCACGTTTGCTAGAAAGTGACATGGATCCTAACCATGCGAACCTTACGTTACTCTGGGTGCTGCTCTCATTTATCTGACTCTGCCCATTGGGGCCATCTACCACACTCCTGACTAACATGGTCTGGATTTGATCTAAGACAGTGGGGCTTATTCTTTCATTTCAACATGGTAAATGTGTTGTGATCCTGCAGTTTCTGTCTTTTCCATGCTCCATGTTTTGCTCATGTCTAGTTAAAGTTCTGTGCCTGGCCTAGTGCCATGATGGATTGATTTTTGTGTTTAGTGACCACTGACTTTGTCTGACCATTCTTAGATTATGTATTTGGTATTTAGGATTTCTGGTTTTATTATTTTCATGTTATAGTTCTCATAGTCTCCATGCCATGTTTTGTTTTCATAGCCATGTTTCATATTCCCATGCCATGTTTATTTTCCATGCTTTGTTCTTTGTCTCCCCTGTCTTGTTGTTGTATCATTGCTCACGGTCCCTTGTCTAGTGTGTCACTCATTCGGGTGATTTATTGGTGTCTGGGTTTCAATCTTCTTTCACTATCTCGTGTTCTTCCTTCCTCTCTCTTTTACTGTCTTACTAACACATACTAACAGTTTGTTGTTTTTGCTAATTACTAACCCACACTAACCTTGTATATTTTGACTAACTTACTAGCAAGCACTCGGGATTGTATAGCTGCACTTACTAATTGACTAAAGATCTCTCAGCAGTCGCCCTATTCTAGTCTCCGCCTCCTTGCCTTTCCCTATTATCTCGGCTGCAATTTTCTGTGGGTCTCCACAAATGCTTTGTGCTTTCCTTTCTCTAAACTATGCACTTTTAGTACTCCGTGACTGGAGTTGTTTGTCTGTCCATAGGTTTATCTTGTTATCCCTGTCTGCGTTTTGGCTTCGGCCAAATTCATGTAATTAATTTATTCCTAATGTGTCACTCCTTGATTATTGTTCCATCGATTGCACCTGTCTTCCCTGATCATGTGCTCACCCGGATATGTATGTAAGATGTCTGTTTGCTTCACATCCTTGTCAGATCATTCTTCCTTGTTTCCTGTGCCACGCTTCTCTTGCCTTGATTCATAGTGATTTATCTTTCTGACTGGACCGCCCTAGACACCAAGTTTTGCCGATTCCCTGTACTTTTGCTGCATTCTTTTTTTTTTTTACCTCTTTGTCTGACTACGATTTTGTGATTGGTGCCCTGTGTATGACTCTGGATTTCGCCCATTGGACATTGGATTTTGGATTGCGGACATTGTACTGTTGCCAGCTCTGTTGGGAGGTTTCCCCCTTCAGAAATAAAGCCTCCTTTTTTGTATTCTACTGGTTTTCGCTATTGGTTCATTTCTTAAAACCCAACAAAATGAGCTACCTAGTTGCCTAGTAGTTAAGGTTTCAAGTGTTAGGAAGTATTTATTTTCATGATGTATTATCATTACCCCTAAAGGCGGTGAAATTAATCAGAAGCCATTTAATTTTCATTAAGCAGGGCATTGCCAACAATTGGAAAATATTAACTGCCTCATTTTGACAGACAGGATTCATGCCATAATCAACAAAGATACTGGCATGATTGACTGTATGTTTGACTGCATGCTTCAGAGTTTTTGCTGAACCTGGCTAAATCACTCCTGAATAGCGCTCCTGAGGATGAGCCCATGTCTCTCATTAAACACATTGTGATGACATTGCAATAAAAATGCCTTGCACCTTTTACCTCAGCAAATGTCCTCCAAACCTGATGACTCATGACTGCACCAGAACACAATTTATCAATGCTGAATTACTGCCGAGAAATAAATAACACCAAAAGAACAGCCTCAATGTGCAATCTGCCTGTTTTAAGTGAGAAACGCAGTAGATGGAATAATCCATAGAAAGGAATCCATATTTGGTAGAGAATTTAGTCATTTTCAATATGTGGCCAACTATAAAAACGCCCAATACTTTAAGTAGAGCTTCAAAGAAGGGAGAAATATACATTAACTTGTATTATAATTGTTATTCTTTTAAAAGTGATTCTGAGGAGTTGTCATGCAGATAAGGATCAATGCTGAAATCCAGAAGTGATTGAAGGGGGGTACAATGAGTTTTTTTCTCTTCAGAGTTCCAGATTGTACCAAGAATATGAAAGGGATGGGCTTATTCTTCACTGAGCATTATTTACCAAAACCAGCACACAAGATTCAATCTAAAACTAAGAGTTTTTTTAAGCTTCTGGGGCATTACTGTCATGGGAGGTGCTCGTCTGTCTGTGAAAAGAGTCATCCTCTGCGTGCACACCCTGGCAGATTTATCAATCAGGCTCTGTCCACAAATACCATCATACTGATTTCAAGGACATCCATCAGTAGAGTTTGCTACCAAATCTGAATAGGAATCCACACCAGTTTGCCCTGAGAGATTCACAGCCTAAATACACTGTTATAAACTTGATCCCTTTTTTTGCCAGTTATTTTAACTGCCACCTTTTTTGCGAGTTATTTTCACTGTCATTCTACAATTTTCATAACAGAGATTCTGTGTATGTTAACTGTAAACCACAATTAAATGCACCCAGGACTCAACTGACAGTTAAAGTAACAAGGAGACAAAGCCTTCATTTAACTGTGAAATTCAGTCAATTTATGACAGTGTATACACATCCACATCCACAAATGCTACAGTAGCGAGGACTATTTGTGACAGATTGGAAAGATACAATATTACCTTTTACTTATCTCCAAACCACTTTAACGTCTGAATGAATCAAATACTCCATTAAGGATGTGGACCAGAACAGAAACAAATTCAGTGCTGTGGAAGTAATACTGGAAGCAAAAGCAATAACATGCCAAAATATTATTTTTCCACATTACGGGTCATGTGAACATCAATTTGGAATCCCTTGAATTTTTCAATTTTAATGAAAGCAGAAAGGGAATCCTGCTGAGTATGTTGACCAAGGGCAGCATTCATTGTATCCTGAGGAGCTTTGTGCTATTAAAAACAGGCAAACACAACCAGAGTGTTACTCAAAGGAGCTGTCAGGATGCTAATGCTAAAGGTTTTCTACCCCACATCTACTGCCTCTGAGAGGCTCATTAGTAGGACCACGCCTGGATATCCTCTGACACAATACACCCCCATCGTCTCTCTCTCTCCCTCGGTGTGTCTCTCTCTATCCCTCTCCCCCGCCCTCTCACTCCCTCGGTCGCTCTCTCTCTCTCCCTCTCTCTATCCCTCCCCTCCCCTCCAATTTATTTAACATTTTTTATATTTTCAGAGGAAAAAAATGTTTTCATGAGACAAAAATTATCTGGCACTTAATTCTCTCAATAGACATAGACTGACACTCATACGCAATCTACACCCATGAAGACCACAATTAAAATTCATTTCCCTTTCAACCGACCATCAACAAGCAGATTTCTCTCTGATTAGCCACATGAATGCATGCTTTACCAAGAAATTAATCCAGTCATTGTCATCCTCACCACCTTAACAAGAAAAATTCCCCTGCGATTAAGACATCATTTGCCGCATTGCAAGTGTTATTTAGTGCTTCATTGTCAAGACAGCTCTCAATAAGCAGCGTAGCTCATTTGCTCTTTTTTTTAAAAGACACAGGAAAAATCCACGTTCTCTAATGGTAGCAGAATTATTTTTCGTCCGAGTGCCACCAGCACTTCTCACAGCCCAACCCCAATTTACAGAAATAATCGTGCTTTTCACAAATGGGGAAAAATAAATCTCTCGGATTGATTTGAATTATTCAAAAAGCCTTGTAAATAACCTTTTCTGAGACATTATTTGCGTATCTGAGTTTTTTATAGTGCATAATTGCTCAGAGGAGGGGAGGGTTAGGATTGTTTGAAAGGTGATTTTTTTTTAATTTTGCAAGTCACAAGGGGACTACACCCTTTTAACTGCTAAACAAATGAACAGTGCAGTAAATACAAATAAAAGTGCAAGTTTTTAACTTGCTTTTACAAATCCTTTTGTCATTACAATACCTGTACGTCTTCCACTGCTGAATTAAAACGACAGGTTTATCCCTGCATCGGCGTTGAAATGAATTGCATGCAGCACGACTGAAGCATTCTCATCGGCAGACGAGGCACGCGGAAGGATTCCCTAATAACCGACTGTGTGCGCAGCTAATCGAAGGGCCACTCCTCGTTTCTCCACGGCGCGAGACGGGGATTTTTTGCACGTCCTACCTGACACGGTGCTGGCCATGGTCATTGCAGTGAGGAGAGCTGAGCGGTGCGATGTGGTGCTGGATGAGGGAGGATGTGAGGCAGACAGAAGAGAGGGGCTGGGTCCGTCTCCGGGTCTCAGTGGCGCAGTGCTGAAGCCTCCAGTCGCCTGCTGAACAATGAGGAGCACGCCGTCAGCTTAGCGGGGCTGTAACCTGCCTGCAACAGGGAAGGGGAGGGTGTGGGGTAGTGGGAAGGGAAGGGGAGGGGAGGGAAGGGAGGGGGGGGGGGCGCAGAGGGGAGAGGCGTATACGCATGTTCACATTCTCCCCTTGCTCTCTCACACTCCCTCTCTTTTCCTCTTTTTTCTGACTTACCCTGTCTTCTCGCTTTCCTCCTCTTTCCCTGATCTCTCTTTCTCGCCCTCTCTCCCCCTCTTTATCTCCATGCTCTCCCCACCCCCGCCCCTTACTTGCTGTATCCCTCATGTAATATTAATAAACAGAGCCCTTCCTGCTCTGCCCTTCAGTCTCATAATCTTCATCAACATCTCCACAGCCGTGTACATATTCATGAGTACGCTAGTGGCAGAGCATATGGTGGGCGGTGTGAGTATGCATGTGTGCGTGCGTGTGTGTGTGTGGGTTGAGGAGATGAGGTAAGAGAAGCAGCCACACCCTTTTAGCATGTCTGTCTATTCTTTCTTTCTTTCGCTGATAGCACTGAAGGGCTCTCCTTTACACAGAGGGCATCCACAATGATTATTAAAAGCTCCAACCATCACAAAGTACACATTCCCTCACTGTGTTTTTTTCTAACATCATCCTGAACATTTCCTTTTTCAGCACCAAGTTAATAAAGACGGTATATTCGATGAAAAAATCTGTGAAACAGGATTTATGTAAAGACCAATGGTTTTTGTACAAGAAAATATCCCTTTCAAGAATATCGGTCATTATGTCAGAATCAGAGCCTTAATGTAATTAATCATTTAAGATATTGACTCTAAAATGGTCTGCTCTGAGGTGTGTGCATTCGTGTAGAGGGAATTGGTGCCTCGTGATGTCGAGAGCACCTTTCGAAATTTTGAATGCGAAATGATTGCGCCTCTGCGCTGATTAGAATGCCCTATGTGAATCCTGCAGAAATTAGCACTTAAATGGAGCAATCACATTTATTTTCCGCCTTTCGTGTTTGACAGTCTTTCGGGGATGCCTCACAGGTACAAATTTTGTTGTACTACTTCACCCCATACCAACTGCACGCATTGCAATGACCTCATAGCATGGTGATGTCATCTCGATCCATCTCGGTCTCAACGGACCACAAATAAAATCGCCCGCCCTGGCATATTTGCCACTTGGCAGATCATGACTTTCATAGTCAAACTGCTAACAAAATGACAAGAATGAATTCAAATTAGATCACAGTTTAATTTATTGTACCTCTGGTGCTATTACATCACTGTGAGATTCCCAACAAAGGATAAAACATGAAAGAATCACATCTTCTTCATGTTTCCCAGTGCATTAACAAAACACAAATGGGGCAGAGCACGCAGAGCTAGTTCAGGCAGACCACTGAAGACATAGCCTCATTCTATAAACACAGCTATGCATATCTGTCACAGCTCTGTCCCTCTTTAAGGTGGACAATTTAGTCTGCTTTCCTGTGCTGCATTGCTCTCTGCTGCTGCCGGGAGGCAGTTAATACCTAACCTCCATCCCAGCATCCACCTGTGGGGGCTGGACATTTATATGCTGGATGGGGGTAGTGTGTCCAGCCATTCTTCATTATTTCCAGTTCTCTTCTCAAGCTCAGTAGGCAGCAGGGTGTGGCTGGGTCAGAGCCTAAATTCCAGTCTCTCATTGTACCCATTTGTGCATGCTATGCATTGGCTGACAAAAATTATGTATGCGGTTTGTGATACTTCAGTAGACGTCACAATAATAACAATAATAACAATGAGACAAAAGATTCATCTGATGATCCCTGAGTGAGCCTCTGGCGAGTTGCATGTGAGTGGAAGAAACAAAAATAGGAGAATTTATGCCATCCAATATTCCTTTTGAAAATTGCATGCACCTGTTGGAATCTCAGTTTAATCGCAGTCGAGCATGATTCTATTATAAAAAGGAGAAAGCCATAAATGCATGCCACCACTTGGTTTGACTCTGAAAAAGACCTTGTGTTGAAATGTTAGTCACCTGCACCTTGGTAAATCACCTAATATAGCTGCGTGCTCCAGGACTCCTTCCTTTGATATTTGCATGCCACCACTTCTCTGAGTGTGAATGCAAATGACAATATTCACCATGGATTTTGAACATCATCCTCTCACCTGAACCTCTCTAGCCAGACCTAGCTCTGACAAATGATATTACTCATCTCGAGCCATACTGCCAATGCTCTCTCTATCCTATTCTCACTTTAGCTCATCCATAAAAGACTTTACTGAAAGCTGTGTAGTCAATAGGAACTGAATCACCAATACTTCCACTGGATTGCTGCATGCATAAGCATTATTTACTGTTACTGGGCTAAACACAAATGGATTCACCACCAATGACAAAAAATATGAATAGGCAAAAAGCTTCAGAAAAAAAAATACGAGAGGGGTGAGACTAAATTCCTTCCAGAAGAATTGTTAAGTCATGACTCACAAGCAGTAGAGACCGCATGCGCAGATGTGAATCCAGTCCCATCACTATTGAGAAGCATGGCCGTGCACGCATTGTAAGACACAAGCATTGGTCTAACAGCACAGAGGGGATATTCCAGTGTTGTAATCACAACACAAAAAAAGTAGGTATGCCAAAGCAAAATCACAAAATAAATTGAAAAAAGGGAAGCCAAAGCAGAAATCAAACACAGGTATTAAACTATACACTATGAGCAATCCAAGAATCGTAAACCAGAACTGTAACCAGAAGACTCTGGCAGATCAAGAAATGCTCATAGAGTGGGCTCCAAAATTACAGACACCCTTGATTGGCCACGCACAAACAATACTTCAAAAAATTCTCAAAACACACTGTATTTATAGAGAAACTCCAAATACCAAAATATGAGCAATACTGTATAATACTCATGTTCCAGTGGAACCAATCAAAATCATTTACTGATTTAATTAAAAATCAACTTGCTCAAAATCAAGATTTTGCTATTACAATTAATTATTGTTAATGAATTCTGGACCGATCCCAAAGTAGAGGAGAGTATTGGGTGGGATTGCGGATAGGAGATCGGGGTGGGTGTGGTGTTGGACTTGGTCTGTGATTGTGCGGATGTTGGGCGCCCCCCGAGTGGCGACACTCAGGGTGGGGCTCACATCTCTTGTTGGAGTCCGTGTGGCTCCCAAGCTCCCCGGGGTCCCAGATGATGGCTGTTTCTTGCTTCCTTCTTGGAGAGGAAAAGGGTGGGAGGGACGTAGAAACTAGACGAGCAGGGATTTTGGGAATGTAGGAGGGATATATAGGCGTCAGGCCAAATAGGAAGGCACATTTCGAGTGGCCCTGTTCATTAACCTACATTATCAGGAACTCCCTTAAATAAAATCTACCAAAATTGCACCAGGCATTAAATGCCACTTATTCAAGTTTTATCTGTGTTAAGGAACTATACTGACCAAAAAAAGAAACGTAATTACGTAATCCGAAATGCCAAATTTCGACAAACCGATTGAGAAAGATGCTTTTGCTCTGAGTTATTTTTGGAGGTGAGTACTTCTACCATACAAATTTTTTGCGGTCACAGTGCGTATTTTGGAGCTGCCATTCATCCGGAACCAAACAATTAGTAGTGCTTGGGTTCAAGTACTACCAATGTCCTACCACTCCCAGTTTTGTTTTGACTTCCTCATGGACACCGGGGCCTACAAAAGTCCAAGTGAAAATTAGTAAAAATCAGACAGGTTATAATGCCACAACTAACGAAAGTTCAACGGAAACACACGATTGGGATGCTATCGGCCAGAAGTCAGGTAGATGAAGTTGCTCGTCAATTCGGCGTGCATTCTGCGACAGTTAGACAGTTCGCCTCAGAACCAGTTTTAATGCCACTGGACACACGGCCGATCGCCCCAGATCCAGTTGGCCACGTGTTATGACTCCGGCGTCAGACCATCGTATAACGACTGACGGTCTGCTACACACCGAACCAACCTTTGGTTGAAGGTAACCTCAATGCCGTCCTTTACTGCAATGAAATTCTCCGTCCAGTCATCCAACCGTTCGTACGACATCATCGACTGACTTTCCAACAGGACAACGCACGTCCGCACTTGATACGTACCTTTATGGAGTTCCTTCGGGAACAAAATGTGCAAATCCTTCCCTGGCCTGCGTTTTCTCCAGATCTTTCACCTATAGAACACTTGAGGGACATTCTGGATAGAGCGATCTGGAGGCGTCAACCACCGCCAGCTAAGTACATCAGCTAAGACAAGCACTGACAAGCAACAATCAGACGTCTGGTGATGTCTACGAGATGCAGGCGTACTGCCCTGCGCACCGCTAACAGGGGACATACAAGATACTGATAGTGTCATTTGTGTTTTGTAATGTCGAATTTCACCTTGTTAAATAAAAGCCAACGTGGCTATAATCCAACCTGATTTTCTGTGATATCTATTACCCAAGATTCCTTCTTTCATTTGATACCAATGAAGTGTTGATTAATAACAGTTACACCCACTAAAATCAAGAAATAGAAAATTGCGTTTCTTTTTAGTCAGTATATATTGAGCCATTACATCACTCCCTGTTTCACTAGGGTATAAAAATGAGGTAACACACATGCAATATCCCTTTGTCATCCATCACCATGAAGAAAACAATGCAACTGTAATTTTACAAACCTCAATTCCATTCGTGTATAACGTGAATAAAAACGGAATACAATGATTTGCAAATCCTTTTCGACCTGTATTCAATTGAGTTCACTACAAAGACAAGATATTTAATGTTCAAACTGATATACATTATTGTTTTTTGGAAATATTCAGTCATTTTGAATTTGATGCCTGCAACATGTTGCAAAAAAGCTGGGACGGGGCAACAAAAGACTGGGAAAGTTAAGGAATGCTCCACAGGTGAACAGGTTAATTGGAAACAGGTGAATGTAATGATTAGGCTTAAAAAGAGCATTCCAGAAAATCTCAGTCGTTCAAAAGCATGGATGGGGCGAGTATCACCACTTTGTGTACAAGTGCGTGAGCAAATAGTCCAACAGTTTAAGAACAAGGTTTCTCAATATGCAATTGCAAGGAATTTAGGGATTTCATCATCTACTGTCCATAATATGATCAAAAGATTCAGAGAATTCAGAGAAATCTCTAAGCAGCAAGGCCGAAAACCAACACTGCATGCCTATGACCATCGATCCCTAAGGTGGCACAGCATTAAAAACCGATATCATTCTGTAAAGGATATTACCACGTGGGCTCAGGAACACTTTGGAAAACTAGTGACAGTTAACTCAGTTTGTCACAACAGCTACAAGTGCAGGTTAAAAATCTACCATGCAAAGCGAAAGTCATATATCAACTACACCCAGAAAGGCCGCCGGCTTCTCTGGGCCCGAGCTCATCGGGGATGGACTGATAAAAATTGGAAAAGTGTGCTGTGGTTGATAACATCCAGATTGTTATCAGCGCAAAATTCAAAAGCAAGCAGTGTTAGTGCCCAAGGCATGGGTAACTTGCACATCTGGGAAGGCACCATTAATGCTGAAAGGCGCATACTGGTTTTGGACCAACATAAGCTACCATCCGTCTTTTTCAGGGAAGCAAGACAATGCAAGCCACATGCTGCATGTGTTACAAAAGCGATGCTTCATAGTACGGGTAATAGACTTGCCTGCCTGCAGTCCAGATCTGTCTCCTATTGAAAATGTGTGGTGTATTATTAAGCGCAAAATAAGAAAACAGAGACCCCAGACTGTTGAGCAACTGAAGTCGTCCATGAAGTAAGAATGGGAATGAATTCCACCAAAAAAGCTTCTACAATTAGTGTCCTCCTGTTCCCAAACGCTTATTGAGTGTTGTTAAAAGGAAAGGTGATGTAACTCAGTGGAAGACATGACCCTGTCCCAGCTTTTTTGGAATGTGTTGCAGGCATCAAACTCAAAATGAGTGAATATGACCAAAATAAAACAATAAAGTTTATCAGTTTGAACATTAAATATCTTGTCTTTGTAGTGTACTCAATTGAATATAGGTCGAAAAGGATTTGCAAATCATTGCATTCTGTTTTTTTTCACATTTTACACAACGACCAAACTTCATTGGAATTGGGGTTTCCATGATAGTGTCTCAGTCATGTTTTGGGGCTGTTTTCAAGAGGTCCAGGGGCACTAGTTAAAGGATCAGTGTATAAGATTTAGAGCCATCTAGTGGTCATATTATAGATTGCAACCATTCCGTTTCTCAGAAAATTTACGGTGGCCGCGAAACTTGTGAAAACGTGAAAGGGGCTCTCTTGCGTCAGTGCTTTATTACCCACACCCAACGAGGTGGCGTGGGTATACAGTTTAGCACCGTCTGTGTGTGTGTGTGTGTGTGTGCTACTGTCTGTCCGTGCGACAGCTCGGCCACAAATGAAGCTAGGGTGACCAAACTTTGTGGGGTACATGATCCTAAGGTACTCTGTCCAAATTTGTATTTTGAGGTCGAAAGGTCAAAAGTCAAGGTCAACAAGAGGCGTGGGTTAGCATCTCTATAGAGTGCACATCATCTAGTTCATTTACTTTTTTCCCGTCCTGGGCTACTGTAGAAAAATGGCGGCGCAACATAGCGGCCTCCAAGGAGGTGGACCCGCTCCTATGAAGGTTTAACGGGCATATTCTAAGCGAAATGAAACAAAAAGATTATTGTTTTCAAGTGATTATACACGACTAAAAAAGTAGTTATCAATGTTGTATTCTATTTCTGCCAAAATATCAATCTAAATTCCACACACTGCTCCTTTAGGATTAATGGCATAATGAATTCCGCCAAGTGTAGGATATTTTGGTTAATAATCTAGCTGCCTCCTCCAGAGGGCTGGGACTTGGCCGTAGGTGGACTTTCCTTCAAGATACCTTGAGATCCACATAGCAATGGCTCTGTAACAACAAAATCAATGTTCTGCAATGGCCATCTCAGTTGCCAGACCTCAATCCAATTGAAAACCTGTGGGCTGAGTTGAACAGGTCAGTTGACAAATGCAAACCCAAGAATGAGGAATCTAGAAAGGATCTATGTAGAAAAATGGCCCCAATTCCCCCAAAATATGTGCCTTAATTTAACCTTTTCAAAATTTACAGGAAAAGACTCCTTGCTGTTATTCTTGCCAGAGGTGATTGCAGAAAATGATTAATTAAGGATGCCAATAATTATGAAACTTTGACTTTGTTGAAATTTATTTTGTTTTAAATGATTGTTATGATTTTTCTTGTTTCCATTGAAACATCGATAAAATAGTTCACACACTGGTATATTCTATTTATCAATTCTAATATTGTTTATTTATTTTTATTTTTGTACTGTTTTTGCATTGCCAGTAAGGATGTTAGTAATTTTGGAGCCCACTGTAGGAGAAAGAGAGAAAAACCGGCTGGCAGACGAGCGAAATCTGAATAAACATAAGAGGGTTTAAAAGGGGAGAACAGAGGAGCAAATCAAAAGGGAATTGGGTGTGTGAGAGGAAAACGCAGCAGGGAGGTATAGCAACAAATGGGGGAGGAACCAAACAAATAAACAATGAATGAAAGGTGTTGCACATGAAGGAGACAAGTCAGAAAGCACATGTGAAGACAAAAGACTGTGGTGGGATGACTTTCTGATGAAAGTCAGAACCGCTGAGACTCTATTTTCAAGCACAGTTTGCAAGTCACCCTCCCGTGTTGAGAGAGTATCTCATCCCTCTTCCAAAATTTACCATAGGCTAAAATTGGGTCATATAAGCTGTTGAATTGAGTAGCATTTTCCTTGTTTTTAGTTGGCTCACTGTCCTAATGAATTGTTCTAATTTTGTATTTTGTTCCACAGGCATTCTACAGAGTCAAGTCCTGTATATGAAAACATCAGCTAAACATGGACATTGCATGACACTTCGTGGTTTTAAATAGATAAATGCTGTTAAATTTGGGCACTTTCTACTTGATCTGTGACAGCGGTTCACTTCTTACCTGATTCCATTGAAACTAATTGGTAAATCACTCATTTTCTGCCATTCAATACCATATATGTAGGTATATTCAACCAACTATAACAAAAGGTCAAATAAGTCCAAGTGTCGAGAAATGTCCATTTTTACTTGATGCATTCACTTCAGGTATTAGAAATGTTGCATCCCTTCAGGGTTCTCAACACATTTGTTACTTCATAAGCCCATTGTGTTGTACATTGTTCTGATTAAGAACATTTGGTTAAAAGACAATAATGTAATGCAATGTAGCAAGTAGGAAAATATAAATGTATCAAAGTGTGTTTTGGCCTCAGAGTGATTCAGGAACATTACTCCAGCTCATGTAAGCTGCTGTGAACTCCACAATCAGCACAACTGGTGTCTCAGGGACTAGAGCTGCAGGACCATGGACAGCACCAGCCGCAGCTCATTGAATCTGGGGAAGCTGACACCCTTTACCTATTAATCAGACTGAAGCATTGGGGAGCATTTTGAGATGACAATTCGAGCAATTAGGGCATAAAGGGCATTATCTTGAAATCCTTTGTTTACCTTTATAGCTTGAAGGAGTATTCCACTGTCGGGAAGAATGGTCTTTTCAACTTCATTGTAAATGCAGTAGAAAGGCACTTCTTTTTTTTGTGCTAACTGACTCAGGAAAACAGAGAAAAAGCACTGTGATATTCTGTTTTTTTTAAAGGTAGATAAACTTATTCATGTCAACCCCCACGGGTTCCCACCTGTATGACTTTTAGTAAAATCCTTAAAAAAAATCCATTGGATAATTCAAAGCCTTTTTTTAATACAACTATTTTTTTCAAATATGATAGTATAAATGGAGTGTGAAAATTTCATTAAAATAGTTTTAGAAGCTTAAAAAATCTTCCCATTCAAGTATGTAAATATAAAACCTGAAAGCCTAAACTGAAAGGAACGGGCTTAGACTCCAAGTGCAGTTCAGCATCGGCAGGGCGTTTATTAGGATTGACAAAGCTCATGGTCAAGGACAGAAATGGATCAATAGCCAGGCAAACAGAGTAATGCAGATTAGGCAGAATCGAAGTCAGGGGACAAGCAAAATAATCCAGTAGCCAAAGAATCAGTCCACACAAAGACAGTAACAAAGGGGCTGAGCAAAGGGAATGGAAGGGGAAGGAAAAGGGGAGTTGGATGGGATAAGGGAGAACACAGGAGAGACTAAACAGATGGGTACAAAATGGGAATAAGGGAGAACGAAAAACTAATCAAACTGTCAGCAATCACACAACGTCATACAAACAATCAATAACGAGACTTACGGGAGAATCACAAGAAACGAGCAATCAGCAATCGAAACTAGAAAAAGCGCAGCAACAAGACTTAACCAAGACGAGCTATGAGGACAAGACGCTGAGGAAAAAGTGGGTCTTATATACACAAACATGGATTCATAATAAGTTTACATGTATGTAACCTACAATATACCCAGAATGCACAGGGCTCGTTGCTTTCTAAGCCAACTCCCTGGCTCATCTTCTGAAGTGCAAGCTGGTTAGTTCCCCATCTCCCATGAATAACTAGTGAGAGCTGATGTTAGGCTAAACTTTTTTTGCAGAGTACCGAGTATTTCATGATTTCAAACTGTAACACTTCCATGTTAGAAACATAACACTGTCGCTATCGCCCTTATTCTACCGGTGATTTTATGGATGTCAGTTTTGCCCCTCTGGTTTTGAATGTTTTTTTTATGTCTCCTGCGCTCCCCTGTTGATGTGTGATCCAAAGGTTTGGTGTAGCGATACACATACTTGTACTCCTTCCTCAACAGAATCAGAAACTTCATTCAAAAGAAAAAGTCCGAAATTGAAATATTTTTCTTTTTCTTCCATATCTATAGGAACGTTGCCTTCTGCTATGATATTCCAGTGGCTGCTGAAAACATGTCTGTCAGGATATTTTGTTTTTGGATCCAATATCCAAGAGTGAATGGGTCTGTCCTTCGCAGGCTCACAGGGGGCCGCGGAGAACTAAGGCAAATGGAGTAAGATTGCTGAATAATCATCATTTGTGCCTTTACAACTCCATATAGGGGTTCGATTAAAGGATGAGGAGGACTTTGCAGGGGACATTTCTGGGGTCAACCATAGGACAATGGGAGCGTAGCCGCCAGCCAATAACAGTATGCAGGCCACCAACATTCTCAAGAGGTGGCTACGAAAATGATGGACATTGCAAAAAAAGAAAATATAGCATGGCTAAATTCCAAGCTGAAAAAGCCTGTTCCAAAATGAGAGTAAATATGGGGCTAGCTGTGACCCACTTTTGAATACTAAAGGAAATTATGAAGATAAAAAATAATGTGGAATCAGCCAGTTTTTTGTCTGCATAGGAAGTGTCGACGGTTAGCACAGTTAGCTGGCTGGCTAGCTAAGTGCCTGCCATGAGTAGGTAACATCGGCTAGCTCACAACAGCTAACATTACCATTGGCATTCTATTTTTCATTAATATTGTAGAACTGGTAGCCCATAAAAGTTGTCATGTACAGTATCGGCCTAGACCCAGAATACAGAGTAATTTAGAGATATCTAGTGAGAATAACGTTTGTGCTTGGTACGGTTTATGTAGGATGATATTGTATACTTTGCTTGGAGTAGAGCGGAAATCATGGTCAGGGGGCATATGCTTATGATGGGGTTGATACAGGAAGGGGCCAACTTTTAATTTTGTGTTTAAAAATTGAAACGGACAAATACTGCTTAGTATACCTTTAAATTACAAACCATTCTAATTTTGAAGATCACAGGCCCTATATATTTGCCTGCCCTGTATATGTCTAGCGTTCCTTATCTGATGAAGCCTGAAGTGTCTTTCCACGTGCAATGCAGTACTTTGAATCTTTGAATTCACAGAAAAAATTAGTTTTTTGTTTTCAAATTCTTTTTTAGATACATATTGGATACATTAACTGTAATTGCTTGAAATAAATCAGGAATAAGACATAAAAAGACAGTTAATTGAACTGCATAGTATTCGACTTGGTCAGAAAATTGAGCGGTATATTGCTATAAAAACATAGAAACATTTTTGTTAAACGTAAGTAAGCCTGCATATTTGTGACGTTACAATTTAAAAATTGCTGTGATTGGTATAAAATGGTATAGCTAGACCTGGCAAAGCCGGTGAATGAAATGGTGGTTTTTGGTTTTCCAACCACTGTTTCAGATGGTTGTAGGTAAAAAACAGCCCATTTAATATATTGAAGAAACACTGAGGGCTGTATCTGTTCTCTGAAGCAGTGTCATAATGGGGTGAGCCACATAACAGACTCCTTCAATCAGAGTAAAACAGTTTATCCACTTTGGATGTGTCTGTACATGTTCAAAAAAAAAAAAAGAAACTGTGATTTACCTACTGCTCCCCTGAAAAGTATCAATACATTAGTTCAGCATTTCCCTTGTTAATACTAAATAAGTAAATACAAGAAACAATTTTAACTTAAAAAATATCATTGAAATATAAGTCCATTTAATCTAATTGCCAGGTCATATACTTATGTTGAAATATGGTGCCGTTTTAATCCGATAAAATCATGTGTGTTGTGTGCAGGCTAATTTATGAACTGCAACCAAATCATAAAATAGGAGCAGTGAGCGTTGTGCCAAGCATTTTTATCACTTGTAATATTGCAAATGCAGGGCACAGTTCAGGAATTGGAGCGTGAAGTATTGTCGGTAATGCCAATATATTAATAAAAAGATAAGGGAGCCATTTTGTAAAAACTTACCAAATGAGCACACTTGGTTTTGGAAAACATGCTTGAGTTACACTATGGAATCAGAAATAGAATAGAATAATAAAACACTGAGGAAATGGCCACATCTCTGCAAAACTGAAAGGTGCAACATTCAGAAGGTCCAATCATGCAGCAGTTTTATATAATTCTGATTTATTTGTAACAATATTACTCAAAGATATGGAAAAACAATGATAAAATTGTGCATCTCATTACTTAGAAGTCTTCCATTGAAGAAAATACTTCCCTTACTGCATTTCATGTTTTGTTTCTTTCATTTTTAAAGAAATCTGAGGCTACAGTGATCGAGGTGGTATGTGGCTTGGATATTATCTCAGGTAGTTACTGTATATGTAGGAAAAACCGATTTGGCGAATGGTGAGAAGATTTGAATAGTGTCTTGTAATGATCTGTGGAGGGCAGCATTACGCTGTTCGGTATGCAGCCTGCCGTAATTTCAGATGAAGAAGAAAAAGAAAAAAAATTTTTTTTTTTATTAATGTCAATGCAAGCGGCTCATCTTCTGTGGGTGGGAATTTGACAATATCTAAAGCTTAACACAATTAGAAAATATCATCCTGGACGTGATACTGTATAGTGGCTGCCTGGTGAAATTGATTACGGTCTAATTTCCATAAAATGTCAATGGCAACTTTAAACCAATGGCAACTTTACAAGCTGTCATTTTTGAGTCTGTTCCCATTTATTTCTCCATTTGCCATTAGGCATGCTGGCCCTCTAATTGTCAGAAAATCTTGTGCACTGTCAGATAATTGTATTGTGGATTTAAAATAGAAAGCTATTTAACCTCTTCCACCCTGGACTTGCCATCATAGGAATCCTAGCCCTGCTCACACCTTGCCGTAAAGTGCATGACTTCTCCAAACCCGTCCCCATTTATGTTTCCTAATTAGTGACGAGGCGTTAATTTGTTCAGTTGCGAAGATCAGTCAATAGAATTTCTGTTCAGTTCCCCTTAGCTTGCATTGTTGTTCATTGCAATAGTTATGAAGCGTTTCCCTACTCACATTAATGGTAACATAAAATGTCAATGTCTTTTTAAGTGTCTGAATTCCTGTTTCTCACAAAACGGTGTGTTTTGCCAACTCAGGTCCATTTGTTAAATCTGCCAATTTAAAAATAAAACTCTTCTTCCTGTGACATTATCATGATGCGGATTTACTCTGAACCTATTTCCGATTTAGAATCGGACAATTAATGATATTAATTTACTGAGCAAATAGGCAACCAACTAGCTGCGTTCCCATTTATAATTAAGCTTTGCGTCAACAAGGAAGGCTACAATATGAGATTATGTGGACAGCAATTAACCAAAATCTCTGTAAATTCCATCTTGAAGTAGAATATTATGAAGTAAATGCTACTGAAGATGGTATTTAGTTAAAGTTTAGAGTCTATGTCGAATTAACGCATGGCATGCATTTTAAATGGTTTTAAATGCATGCCATATGTCAAACTTTCATGATACACTAATATCCAGTTCACTGAATTATTCAATTACCAACAACTCAGTTTAAAGCTATAGCTGGTAATGTTGAAAAGCTGGCAAGACTTGAAAGTGGCACCTCCTCTAAGCTCCACCCCCTCTTGTCAGTGCTCCGTGCAAAGCAATGCCCCCACAAACTTGAACGCGCATCTGACTGTAGGAATCAGCAGGGCATAGGAGAGCCGACTCAGCCATTTCCACACATTTTGGACATCAACCAAACTACCTACTATCTCATTCACCTGTGAGTAAACTATATTATTATAGTAGCTTTCAAGCTAGCATGTCATGTTTAGCAATACCTCAGACGTTTTGTATTGTATGCAGTGAAGTGCCGTCGGAGGTCAGTTAGGGTAGGCGGAATCCTCCCCATTAAACAAATGATAACTCTGTTACTTTGCTTGATTAGCGATCTGAGGATTGATTAACTAATTTACAAGACTAAACGGCTGAATGGTGTGCCAGTTCCATCCACATCACCAGTACCGACGATCGGCTTTAGCCGCTTTCACACTGGACGCGGAACAAATTTTTCGCATGACAAATTACATTCAAAGTCAATGCAAAGACGCAAATACACGCATTTCAAGTCGTAGACCACCGCTGCATCAGCTGACAGAGAAACTTAAACAGCAATCACAATTGTGAATTAACTCCTTAGGTAAATAATACAGGCACATCTCCACAGCAAGCAGTTCAATGTCCAGGGTACAGAGGCGCTTCTTCACGTACACATGTCTGGGATCACACCACCTCTCACTCACATAAAGTGCAAACCCACCTCCCTTCTTCAGCGAGTTTAGCCATGTTTCACTGAAGTAAAAAAATGCTACACTCACGGTATTCCCTCTGGGTCTTCACCAGCGCAGCGCGCTCATCCGTCTTGTTCCCCAAAAACCTCACGTTTCCCATTACAATCGCCGAAACCGCTGGCTTCTGTCTTTTCCCGTTCTCCGTCCGCTTGACTCCAGATGTGCAACTCCGGCGTCTCCTCCCTAACTCCTGCGGGATCAGAGGTCTGTCTCCGGGCAACAGCACCAGCTTACACAGGGCAATCAACTGGTCACGCATGTAAACAAAGCCCCCCCTCCAATCAGCAAAGTTTTCAGTTATGAAAAAGTTTCCTCCTTCTTCTTCTTTTTTGGAGTTTTATGGCGATTTCAATATCGAAGGTGTATTATCCACAACTACTGGCTGAATGTTTCCGGCAATGGTGAAACGTGATGAGCGTGCACGCGGGGAGGATGGAGGGACAGAGGGTGGCGTGGAGAGCAGAAGGCATCTGATTGATTCTTTCCATTCGGACCGAATGGCAGGGATTTGCCCTGCGTTCCTTTTTCTGAATACATAATGTATTTGTCATGGTTTGGAGGTATTGAGAGCTTTGTTGATCCAGGACGATATCGTTTTGAGCCCTATCGGATTCAGCCAGCGTGCATTGATTGGGGGCGTTTCCGGGACTCTATTTAAGCTCCTGTTCTGCCTCGCTCTCGTAGCTAGAGTGTCAGTGTCTCTATTGCGCTTTAGCCGGTAAGGTCTCTTGAGAAAGTATTGCCAGGGACTTTAGCTGCATAACAGGTTTAAGTGATAGTGAGTAAGGGAAATCTTTGTTTTCTTTTGGTTTCTTCGAGCTCGCCTGTTTTTCTACCACGGACAGCTTTAGGTCCGTTGGTAGCGCGGGTCTCGCTATTTCAATCTGTTTTTAGTCTCTCAGCACGCTGCTGTTTTGCCTTTTATTTCTGGCCGCTGCTCTTGGTGTCCAATTTCCAGCAGCCATCACAGTACACTCTAGCCACCATGGACACGCCAGCGGTGGCTGAAATTAAGAGGGCTATCACCAGGCAACAAGGGAAGTTGGCTACGTTCGCTAAAGCACATTCAAGATTTTGCAATCAGCGATCTGAACTTGTCGAGAGACTCCACCTACAAGAGACCGCTCTTCAGAATCAGGACAGCATTCTGTTAAGCTTGTCTGTGAGTATTAAATCTCTAACTACACAAGCTTCACAAAAAGTTGCAGAAGCACTATCCATACATCCTCCTCCAGAACCTAAGTTACAACTGCCCCAAAGATATAGTGGCGAGGCCGGAAAGTGTAAGGATGTTATCGCCCAGTGTGAAATATTTTTTAAGACTCAGCCGTCACGATTTGTTAATGAGGATTCTCGGGTAGCATTTATATTATCCCTGTTGACTGGCACAGCGCTAAATTGGGTCGACCCACTAGTCAGATCTAACTCACCGGTCGTAAATTCTGTAGAGGCCCTTGTTAGGGAGATGGTGTCTGTATTTGATCAAGATATATGTGGTCAAGACGCAGCTACGCGTTTAATGCACCTTAAACAGGGCAAAGAAAGCGCAGCTGAGTTTTCTATTGCTTTTCGCTCTCTGGCCACAGAGACAGGCTGGCCGGAGGCTCCTTTGATGAACGTATTTAGCCATGCCCTTATGGAGGAGATTAAGGACGTGCTGGCTACTTTAGAGCCCTGTTCGTCTTTAGACTCCTTAGTTCATACTGCGGTGCGAATCGACAACCGCATACGCGAACGCAACAGGGAGAAGCTAAATAGATCACTGCTGACTGACAATGGGGCTAAAATTGCTAATGGCGAATATGCACCTCCTATTCCACCCATTAAAGATTCTACTCCGGTTGATGGTTCGTTTGACCGTCAGACTAAGAGACCTTTTGGCAGAGGAGTAATCTGCTTTAATTGTAATAAGCAGGGTGATATGGGTCCACGTTGTCCTAAGCTTCGAGGCAAACGGAAAACCCCTCTAGCGATTCAGGGGGCGCTGGAGGGGCAGACCCAATTTCCCCTCCGAACACTAATCCCCATGGAACTTACTGTGGGGAGCTAGAGATTTACTATTGAAGTGTTCGTGGACTTGGGCGCAGTTGATTGTTTCATGGATATTAAGTGGGCTAGGAAGCACTCCGTTCCCACTGTTACACTTTCACAATCACGCTCTGTAAGAACTTTGGACGGTCGCCCGCTGGGAATGGGAGTTATAACCGAAGTTTTGGATTCACTAAAAATGTTCATTTCCTTTGGTAGCCACTTTGAGGAGATTCGGTTTTTTATTATCAGGTCCCCCACTTTTCCTATAGTTTTGGGGGACTCATGGTTTCGGGAACATGAACCTTGTATCAGTTGGGGGGAACAGATTAATCCTATCGTCCACTTGGGTCCCAAGTGTAATTCTCATTGTAGAACTAATGAGAATGGTTCTTTCGGACGTCAAGCGATGGGGCAGGCTGACGCCGAGAGCGAGTGTGTGGTGGTTATCTCATCGTACCCTCCTAGACAAGAAAAAGGGGCAGAGGAGGGGTTGGAATGGGATCCTCAATTTGACTGGTGACAGCCAGAGGAAGGTTACCTAGTGGAAGATTTTAGCGATTCGGAATCAGTCACGGAGTCATTAGATTCTGAGCAGGGTAAGGAAATTGGGGCTACCCTGAACTTCGACTTGCCACCGAATGTTCCCAGGCATTACATTGATCTTGCTGAGGTTTTTAGTAAACAGTGAGCATCTACATTACCTCCTCACCGTCCTTACGATTGTGAAATCAATCTCTATCCTGGGACAACTTTGCCTAGGGGTTCGCTATATTCGCTATCAGGACCTGAGCGTAGGGCCATGCAAGAATATATTCAGGAGGCTCTCGCCAATGGTTTTATTCGGCCGTCCACATCCTCTGCCGGAGCGGGATTTTTTTTCGTGGGGAAAAAGGATGGCGGTCTGAGACCCTGTATTGATTATAGGGGTCTGAATAAAATCACCATTAAAAATCGATACCCCCTTCCGTTAATGAACTCCGCGTGGGAACATCTGCAGGAGGCGTCATTTTTTCCGAAGCTAGATCTTCGTAATGCATACAATTTGATTTGCCTTCAGGAGGGGGATGAATGGAAAATGGCTTTTAACACTCATGATGGGTACTACGAATATTTGGTCTTACCGTTCGGGCTTGTTAACGCCCCCTCGGTGTTCCAGGTATTCGTCAATGACGTGCTCCGAGAGATGGTGGAGAAATTCGTCTTCATTTATCTTGACGACATTTACATTTTTTCTTCAACACTCTCGGAGCACAAACAACACGTCAGACGCATACTTGAAGCCCTGCTCAAAGCCAAACTTTTTGTTACACCAAAAAAGTGTGTTTATCACGCCCAAACTGTCTCCTTCTTGGGCTTTATTGTTTCTAACGGGTCGGTGCGGATGGACCCAGACAAGGTGGCTGCGGTCAGTAAGATTGTTAAGTGTTAGTAAGTAAGACGCAGAGTGTTAAGGAGGTTCAACGCTTTCTGGGCTTTGCAAATTTTTAAAGGAGGTTTATCTGTAATTTTAGCGCGGTTGCTGCCCCCATTATTGCGCTCACTAAAAAGAATTCCCCCTCAGTGTTTTTTTGGTCTCCTGCAGCTGATGCTGCCTTTCAGGAATTAAAAAGATGTATTAGCTCAAAGCCTATTTTGGTTTTGCCCGATCCCTGCCTCCCTCTCTCCCTGCCTGCCTCTACCTTGTTGTGTAGGTAGATGCTTCGGAGGTGGGCGTGGGTGCCATTTTGTCCCAGCGTCTTCGTTGGGATAATAAGCTTCACCCATGCGCGTACTTCTACCGGTCTTTGTCTTCCATGGAGCGCAATTATAGTATTGGTAACCGGGAGTTATTAGCAGTCAAGCTGGCCCTCGAGGAGTGGCGCCACTGGTTGGAGAGAGCTGAGCACCCTTTTGTGGTGTGGACCGACCATAAAAACCTCCAGTATATTCAGCAAACCAAGCGGCGTAATTCCTGGCAGGCGCGATGGTCATTGTTCTTTAACCGCTTTGATTTCACACTCACATATCGCCCGGGCTCTAAAAATATTAAGCCTGACGCCCTGTCATGAATGTATGATCGCACTGATCGCGATCCTACCCCGGAGCCTGTTATTCCTTCTGCGCAGATCGTGGCACCCATTCAATGGGAGATTGAGGCAGTAGTTTAGGAGGCGTTGATATCTGATCCCGGTCCTGGGGGGAGCCACCTGGCTGTTTGTTTGTTCCGCTTGGGGTTAGGTCACAGGTCCTTCAGTGGGGACACTCTTCTCGCTTGGCTGGGCACCTGGGGGCCCGTCGGACCAAGCAGTTCCTTACCCAACGTTTTTGGTGGCCAGATATGATGAAGAACATTCGGGAGTTTGTTGCTGCCTGTGGCATATGTTCCAGGAATAAGACTTCCCGCCTCCCTCCCTCTGGTCTGCTGCGACCTTTGCTCGTTCCCAGGCGCCCTTAGTCGCATATTGCGCTCGATTTTATTACGAGGTTGCCTGTATCTGATGGCAACACTGTCATTTTGGTACTGGTTGACTGTTTTTCTATTTCATTTTGTCGCGCTACCCAAGCTGCCGTCGGCGCGGGAGACAGCGCATCTTGTAGTTAACAATGTGTTCCTATAACATGGGCTTCCGCAGGATGTCATCTCTGACCGAGGCCCTCAATTTACGGCCAGATTCTGGCAGGCTTTTAGTAAGCAGTTGGGGGCCACAGTGAGTCTCTCCTCGGGGTTTCACCTGGAGACCAACGGGCACACGGAACGGACTAATCAGTCTCTAGAAAACACTCTTCAATGTTTGGCGGCGGATAATCCCTCGTCGTAGAGTCGATTTTTAGCTTGGGCCAAATATTCCCATAACTCTCTGTGTAATTCCTCCATGGGGCTTTCCCCGTTGGAGGCTCAAGTGAGTTACTAACACCCACTATTTCAGGAGACTGAGAACGATTCCAAGATTCCCTCAGTCAACCAGTTTATTTGTCGCTGTCGGTCGGTTTGGACTAAAGTCCGTTCTTCGCCATTGCGTTTGGGGCGCTAACAAAATTCCTTCACTGATAGAAGGCTTGAAAGGAGTCCCAACCATCTACTATGATCTCCATTTGGCATTCAGTAAAGCATGGGCCATGTTGCTTCTGCGCCACAGACCCAATGACTGCGCCACTGATCCTCTACCCTGACTGCTGCCCCCTAGGGTCTAACTATACTCCGTAAAAGCGCACAAATCCAAAGTAGTAAATGTGTACACGAGACAGTCTCTTGCTTCCATAATCATTTGAAGTTGTTCATTTTTAGCCAGAGCGGGCTTCTTCATTTTGGCAAGAAGCAAGGATCCAAGCATCCCAGACTACTGAGGGCTAAACTCAGTCAAGATCTGGAACCCACTTCTTCTGATGGATTCAGCGTATTCTCATCCGTAAGGTTGCCTCTATTTTACCCAGCTATCCACCCCTGTTCCACCAGTCTGCATGTGTTTTTGCGGCTTTTCTCCTCTAATTGATTTATTGTCTTGTCTCCACCTTTGTGCCCAGGTGTTATCATTTTTATGCACTGTGAATGTCCCCTCTATATAAATTCATTGTGGTGTCAGTGCGGTTGCTCGATTGTCATGATTCATACCCTACTTAACCTTCCAGTCAGTTAGTGTCCTCTACCACTGAGCTAAAGCTCTTCTTCCATGTCTTTGGTAATTAATGAAAAAGAGAAAAGTACTCTTCAGAGTCTTTTTAGGAACAAGCTACCAAGCCTTTATATCGGACTGGATGATTGGGATTGCATTCTAGTTAATCTAATGTCCCTGCCTTTTCCCCTGGGCAAGTTTGTTAGGAAGACCACCCAAACCTTCACTGGTTTCCAAGGTTGGGACTGTGTTCCTGCCAAACCCTTTGGCTCTACAGTCAAGTAGTCCTGCTTCTGCAAGGGGGATTCACCACCAGGCTTCTGTCCCCGGACTACCATTGGCCTGGAGGTGCACAGCCCAATCCTCTACACTCATGACAAACTTAGATGGATTTCCCCATCCACATTTCTGTACTATGGTCTTTCCCTCTTCTATTACCATATTCCTATTTATAAACACTCCCTTGTGGATTGTACCCTGTTTATGGTTGAGCAGTTTATTGCCAGACTTTGTATTGTTGTTAACTTATATTTGACTTTTAAAGATTAAAAATTTATGAAACTTATCTGCCAACTGCCATACTTAATTTTTCCTGTGATTTGTTGATTTACATGATGTTTTATCTCTTCCTGGGTCGGCAAAGGTGGATTATGGGTGGGAAGGCATGCACAGTCTGGTGAGAGAGAGAGATTATCCATTTTCATTGAAATGTGTTGCTGGTGTACCTTCAGCAATTTCATGCCTGCATAATTAGTGATAGAAGCTTTGATTTACAGGCTCTTGTTGCATGGCAGAATTGCTATCGATTATTCCTGTCTCTCCAGGGAATTTAGCAGATGCTGGAAGCGGCGTATATCTGACTACAGAGCATAAATCGAAATGCCGAAAGACCAATGAATTCTATGGAATGACTACAATGTTGCTGTACTGAATGCCGCACTTACCCTATTGCATTTTAAATGTATTCTGTGCAATTGCATGTATTAGTCCGGAAGACTGCAAATAATTGTTTACAGTCTGCAGATTCAAAACTCATTACTGTAGTGCAGCAGGAATACTTACGCTCTAGAATCCTGAATGGCAAATGTCCAGTTTAACAAATTCACATAACTGTTCTGATGTAAACCATACAGAAATCTCCAGGGATACAAATGTCTGCTTGGCAAATATCCATGTAATGCAAAGGGGAGAAACAAACAAGCCTTTCAATCAATGCTTCGCGCTTCTGTTACCCAGGATTCAGTTACCTCTCAGGGAAAGATTTCCTGTTCATCTGCGATGGAGATTTCTGTCTGTTGTCTGGATATTACTGCTCTCAGTGGGGGTTTGCATAAATAATGCAGTAAACAAATTCAGTTTAGCCCTGGTATGTTGTATATGACAGGAGCTTCCAACTAATATGATTACCAAAGCTAGCTAGACAAAGAGAAAAGTTATTGTGAGAACAGCCATGAAAATCTGATCAAAATGTCCACCATTTTATCCCAACAGGCTATTAAAGAATGCCATAGTGCATGATTCATGACATCCTTTATGCAATATGTAGATGCAGTGTAAATTTAAAAACATTTTGTGATTTAGCAAACGTCATAATTATGAGATAAAATGATCCATATAAACATCATTCATCTCATCCACATGCTCTTAGGGACAGCTATGGAACTGTCATTGTCTGTATGGAATACAAGGGAAGTTATGACAATCCGTAGACTGGGTGGGTATACTGACTACAACAGGAGTCTTTTCCTGAATTGCACAGATGCTGGTTAGAGGATGATGTAAGCAAACACAAGAAGGGCGATGACTAAACTGCATTAACGGAAATGGTGCAATGCATGAGCAATGCTGTGAGCTCCTTTCTTCTCAGATGCTTAAGTTGATTGATATTGGTTTACGGGCACTGGCCTGGCAATTTAGGCCTCCCCAGAGAGTGGGGGTGGGTGGTAGCTGTAAAACATCCTGTTTTTGGTGACACACTGGTCATGCTGTTCAGGAGCTGATGCCCCTAAGATGGTTGTCAAAGGTGAAAATGGTGATAGCGGGGCAATATCGCACAAGCCTGGTGACAAAAGTTTGGAGACAGAACAAGGGGGTCCAAGTCAGCAGAGAAGGGACTCAAAGGACATTAAATCATGATCATGATAATTATAACAAATCAAACTCAATTTGCTCAAAGAATGCATGTATCTCAGGTATTATTGTAAAAGAGTGAAAAAATGAATTCATCTTTTATTAATTGTGTCAATAGGTGTCAATAATACTAAAACGTGGACGTAATTTGCTTTTGCAATTCTATTATTGATTGTGCTTGGAAATTTGGAGAAAAAAAAATCAACAAGTTAAAGTTATCTCAAGCGATGCATATTCTGCAATTTTACTAGAAATTCATGTAGCACTTGATGATCATCTAATCAGACTGCATCTTGAATAAATAGTATGTCAAAAAGTTTTGCTTGAATTATACATACATACACACACACACACACACGCATGCATGCACGCACACAAGCACACGCACGCGCACGGACACACACACACACACACACACACACACACTTTGGCATTGTTTGGCCAAATCAGACACAACTCAAAAAGCTGAAAAAGAAATTACGGGAGCTATTTCTCGCGCTTTTTTGAAAGGACCCCTCTGAGATTTAAATCAATTTGCATGCTTGGATTCCTTCAGTTAAATAGGTATGCGCTCTCCTTTATAAATATTACAGTGCATGCGTATCTGCCGCTGAGATCACACCAGACAGACAGTGGACTGACTCTTGAAATAGCCTGTTGCTATGCAGAGCAAAACATCAAAAATTGAGCTTTTATAGCTAATGCTTCGGGTGCCCTTACCTGTATATTTTCTGTGGGTACAAAACTGCCAAATGTGGATGCCAGCAATACTCTAGGATTTAATAAAACATTCCTGAATTTACCGAGTGCACAAAGAGCGTAACACAATATTTTCTTTCACCTCAGAAAGAATAGCTGAATCATTTATTTTGCTGTAACATACCCATTTCTGAATAAAAGCAGCAGAAAGGTTCTTATCCAGTTTCCTTACGAGTGAAACTCATGGTAAAAATACCAGCTTGAATGCTAAGTCATTGTCAGACACATTTCATACAATTTTCTTCCCTCAGTAGCCTATATGGAGTATACCAAGTCACTTTTACATATCATTCTCCCATAGATATTTCTGATTAATCCTATTTATTGAACAAAGTACGTCTTAACCTACACATAGCTTTATGCATCTTCATTTCAGTTGGTGCTCTGCCCAGGCCAATAGTTCTGTTCTGCAATACACCGCCCCACAGAAAAAGACCAGCTTGATAACTACATGTGCACTTCTAACATGTGATGAGTTCACATGAACTAAGCAGCAAAACCCCTTTGAAAAATTAGAGGTGAAAGGTTGTTGCTTAAATTTTAAGGAGTATGTGATGGGAAATATGAAAATGCTCATTACCCCATAGCAACCTGCTTTTTAAATGAAGATATGAAGTCACATTTTAAAACATAAAATGTACATGCAGAATTATGATTTACATAAACAATGATAGTCATGTGAAAGTACCCTTGTGCTCAAGATTATGTAATTATATTTTTTATTTAGAGGGAACAGGGAAATGCGAGCATGACAACGTGTGCTTTGTGTCTCCAGTGAAGACACACTCCTTAATAAATCATGATGTGAATAAAAAGAACCAAATATTTCATTTAAGTCTTATGTTGGAAGTAAAGTGTTTATCTGTTACGGTCTGAGTCCATTTAGTTTAACTGTGCATTTTACCAGTCTATTATTTGAACATGACTACTGAACTTCTAAATATATCGAAAGTCTCCTCTCCAAAATTTATTCTGAGGTTTTTGAATTCATAAGCTCCAAGAGATGTTCATTTTTCACATGTATTAACAATTGGAGGAAAACATTAAAACCAAGGCAACAATCTATTTAATAAAGCTAACATGAAACATACATAGTGGCCTACGCCAATGTGATAATGGCTACCTATTCATATCGATCAGCTTATTTTAATCAAAATATCCATTTAACTTAACTAGTTTAACCGCATGTATCTCACATTTCATTGTCAATAGCAATCTCTGCAAGCATCAAACCTTCCTGCAGTGTATATGACGCAACGTGGTCATGAGACAGAAGTTTCAAAACGGTGTTGCAAATCTGTGTCAATACTGGAAGTGTCAAACGTGTTCCAAACAGATCAAACTTGAGCGTTGAAATTGCCAGTACTACTTTGAAGCCTGTTTCTTGCTCTTCCTTTAAAGTGGTTTTTTGCTTTGTAAGATTCCTGGCCATGATTCGATTTGCATTTTGGTCAATGATTTCAGTCATGTTCTTAGTATTTGTTCATATTGCCTGTGTTTAATTTCTACTTGGTTTTTTGGTTTCGATTCCCTCTTTGAGAACTGGTTTTGGTGCACGGTCTTCATGGGTTTTGAATTTTGGACTAAACTTTGATGACGTATCTGGATTTGCCCTGCTGGTCTGATCTCTCCTGGACTGTTACTGACCCGTATTGATGACCTCGAGTAATAAAACCTGTGAATAGAATCTTTGTCTACACCTGCTGTTATTACCATATCTGCACGCACTATGAATCAAAGTACATGGCAGCAGGCAAATACATTTTCAGTACCTGTTATACGATTGGTTGGCAAACTGATATAATTTTCTAGAGTGAACATTCCCAGACTTGTTGCAGAAATCCAGTTTTTTACCTCAAAGGATGGATGTTCGTTCAGGTCTGCCTGAATGAATCTGAATAGAATATTTTAAAATGGAACCTCTATTTTTAATTCCAATTAAATGAGGCATATGCCCTGGAATCCATTTATTGCATTTATCATGAACATACATTAACCCATTTAGCCTGAATTTTCTTTTTTTACTTTTTTATGTTATTATACTTCAAAATACCACTCTAATAGTCATTCAAACAGGACTTTTTTTCTTAACAGTCCTCATGTGAGGACGCTAAGTATAAATGGTTTAAAGAAGAAGAAAGGTTCCGCGCATCGGTAACAGAATAGGACAGGTGCGTTAAAGCAGCGTAATGTAAATTACCATTTAAAACAGAAACTTCCGCACACCGTCTTACTCGCAAAAAAAGGTTTTAATGTTCAAACAGCAACATTTCAACCTTCCTTCCAAACATTTCATTCAAGACATTTCAACCTTCCTTCCTTCCAAACATTTCATTCAAGAGGACAGGGCATTTTAAAGGATGTAGCTGCCAGCCATCAACCAATTAACAAGATAATTACCAATATGAATCAATCCACAAGTCCACGCGAGAAAATGAACTTCAAATACCTGACTCAAAGTAGAAGGTTTACAAAAAACAGTCTATGACACGATACAGATGTAACAAATTACATATTTCTAAATCCCTCTGGGGATTTTTCTTTTTCTTTACTAGGGGTGGGGCAATTACCAACTGAAGTGATTAGAACTGTGATTGTATCTTACTTCTGATTGAAATTTAGACATGTAATTTGTTACATCTGTATCGTCTTATAGACCATTTTGATGAGGATGGACTGGTTAGGCCCTGTGAATGAGATTAATGCGAGAACATTATAGGCTCAGTGGCCCTAATCCAGCAGAGTTTCAGTGTCAGCCTGGGCAGAGGGCAGGGGCGTTGCTAATATTGGGCCAAGTTGGCACTGGCCCACCCACCCATAAAAATATTTTTGATTTAAAAATAATTTTAATTTTTTTATTTATTACTATACTGAATATAATGAACACACAATGTAGTTTTGTGTCCGTGTCCCATTTAGATTGTGTTTGGGATTGAACGTTCAAATTAAGTCTAGGGATGTGTGGGTCATGTAACTGGTTTCGACTCTACTTGAGTCAAAAATTTACAAGGCACAAAGCATCCCCATGAAGTAATTTGTCTTCACTTGTTGTCAATGTTTTGTCTTGATTAACATCACATGAATTCTGAACACTCAGCACTTTCAGTTGTGACCAGTTCTCCATGCAAAGATATGAAAAGAAATAATACACTGCGAGTGGATGCAAAATTGCAACCTTTTCAGTAAACGTTATTCAACGTTAATGGATACCTGTTGCTAATTGTTTTCTTTGCTGTGGTCAAAACAACCACAAACTGCTAGTTAGACAATTTGCATTGTGCATAAGCAAATGCAGAAGTCAAGAGAAGCTTATCTATTTAGTAAAACGTACTTAGTGAGTAACATTTTTCTAAGTTAAATTTACCATGTAATCACCTAAACATTGCACGAAGATGTAAGTTTTGGGTTTAACAGCCGGTAAATTATTATAATAATTGGATAACTTGTTATGCAAGGAAAATGATTGAAAAGAGTGAAGTTTTCATTGTGCAGCTTATGAAAGAGCAGTGTCTTTTTCATTTTAATGTGTAAAGCGAGCTGATATTTGCTTGGAAAACTTAACCTCCCGACATTTATTTAGGCTCAACCCAAAAACAATTTCTGCCTCTGCCACTGGCAGGGGTAATGTTTGGTCATTTAAGTTTGTCTGAGTCCATGAGATATAAAATTAATTATAGTCAGACTCTTATTAAAAAATGGGACTGTACAGTACTCTATATGAAGGACACATGATTAGAATGATCTGAACCTGAAAACTGCGGCCGGATGTTCCCATACCCACCCCAGCAACACCATGGAACAAAATGGAATTCTGGGATTTTAACTCTTTAAATAAATTTGAATGTATTTTTTTATAATTCTGTCAGTCAATTCTGACCATCTTATCTCATCTTGTCTGTGAGCTATAAGAACCCACATCTCTTCAGTGTGTTTTTGTAATCAATAAAAATCATGTTGCTGCAGTATATTTAGCCAAACTTGTTGACTTTTCTTTTGTACAGATAAAAGAGCCGTGGGAGGAGCATATTCTCCAGAGGAAGCAGGGGAAATGCGCTCCTGTCGGTTTGCCTTCATGGCCTTTTTGCCTATAGATCCTTTTACAGCAGCAGAGGTGGGGCAGGTGTGGGACAGAGCAATATCTCATATGTACATTGTTTTTATTTTTAGGAGTGCATTATAAGGATGATGCTGCCGCCCCGCCAGCCTTAATGTGTAGTGCTCATATACTAATTAAAGAAGAAGATTAATATTCTCATCTTCAGGGAAATTATATTCCTCCTCTCTTTTTATAGAAGTTGTAAAACTACATAGACTTGATATATCGATTTCTATCTTAAATTTGCTTTAAAATAACTGCATAATCAATACCATTTGCAAATGAATTGGTAGTTAATAGTTTCTCATTGGTTCTCAAGTATTTATTTTAAAGATATTTTACAGACGTATTGCTGTTCATTGCTATTACTGCACTTTGCACCCTCATGTATTTGGACAGTGCTGCCACATAAAAGGAGAGAAAATATAACTTCAGTTCTTAGAATTCTGGATAACCACCAGATGGCAGTGCTTTCGCACTGGATATCGCTTATACACAGGTCAAATATTAATACCAAAAGAATCAGTTGAGACCATGTGATGATGTCAGGCACACTCCCCAGAATAAAACTCTCATGTCATCATTCGTGAGCACTTTTGCTTTGCTGAGACAATCCATCCCACCTCACAGGTGTGCCACATCAAGATGCTCATCAGACACCATGATTAGTGCCCAGGTGTACCTTAGACTGTCCACAATAAAAGGCCACCCTGAAATGTTGGCTCCTTCGAACCAGGACCTTCAGCATGCACTGGGGCGGTTTGCAGCCGAGTGTGAAGCGGCTGGGATGAGAATTAGCACCTCCAAGTTCGAGGCCATGGTTCTCGACCGGAAAAAGGTGATATGTCCCCTCCGGGTTGGAGGAGACTTCTTGCCTCAAGTGGAGGAGTTCAAGTATCTTGGGGTCTTGTTCACGAGTGAGGGAAGGATGGAGCGTGAGATTGACAGACGGATCGGTGCAGCGGCAGCAGTAATGCGGTCATTGTACCGATCTGTCGTGGTGAAGAAGGAGCTGAGCCGAAAGGCAAAGCTCTCGATTTACCAGTCAAGCTACGTTCCTACCCTCACCTATGGCCTTGAACTCTGGGTCATGACCGAAAGAACGAGGTACAATCTCGAAAAATCTCGGGTACAAGCGGCTGAAATGGGTTTCCTCCGCAGGGTGTCGGGCCACTCCCTTAGAGATATTGTGAGGAGCTCTGTCACCCGGGAGGAGCTCAGAGTAGAGCTGCAGCTCCTCCACGTCAGGAGGGGCCAGCTGGGGTGGCTCGGGCATCTTTATCGGATGCCCCCTGGGCGGCTTCCTGGGAAGGTGTTCCGGGCATGCCCCACCGGGAGGAGGCCTCGGGGAAGACCCAGGACACGCTGGAGGGACTATGTCTCTCGGCTGGCCTGGGAACGCCTCGGGATACCCCCGGAAGAACTGGAGGAAGTGTCCGGGGAGAGGGAAGTCTGGGCATCCCTGCTTAGACTGCTGCCCCCGCGACCTGGCCCCAGATAAGCGGTAGAAGATGGATGGATGTTACTTCATTTGAACTATTTAAATGATCATGAAGCGCAAGATAAACCGTTTGATGTGCAGAAAAGGTAGCGCGGAAGTTTCAGAGCAGTTTGTCTTTCGTAAAGCATAGGCCTGTTTTTTACTTTTTCTGCACTGAATTTAGCCAATTATTTAATCACTGTTTGATGGTTTGGGGAGAGAAGCCATGTCTTCAACTGCCAATAGAAATTTACTGTAATTGGAAAACGTATCAATAAAAGAAAATGATTGAGAACTAGTCAGGACAAATTGTTTTCATAAGGGATGTTCAGATTTCCAGTTCTGGCACCTCTGGGTCTAAACATAGGATTGTGACTGCCAGCTTTGGATGGCATGGTAAATGAAATGCTCTTTAACTTCCTTTCAGGAAGTTAAGAGTCCTTAACTTTCAGGACTGTATTTTTATTAATATGCAGTAGTTTTATCCAGTGCCTCACCCCACTTTTTTCTGTCTTTCTCCGAGGATCTTTCCCTCCTCAACCCTGAGTCCTGGACCATCCGAGCCCTGTCCCTCACCATGAGCGCTGGCTGCTGCTGTCCTGATCCAGTCCTGCACCATCCTTGGCATGCCACTTCCTCCAGCAACTGATAGCACTGTTTAGATGGACTTTAATGGAACTCTATTGTCATTATCTTGTTATCAACTAGCTAGCCCGCGGAGGATGGGCTTCCCCACTATAGTCGGGTTCCTCCTGAGATTTCTCACCACTGTTTGAGGATTTTTCTTTCTTTTTTTTTTGCCTCATTTGCAGTTGTGGGGAATAGGCTGGGCACTGCCCTTTCAGTAACTCATCTCTGACTGTAAAGCGTCTTTGTGACAGTTTATCTGTGAAAAGCGCTATACAAATAAATTGAATTTGAATTTGAACTTCCAACAGGCCAATATCCCCCTAACGGCAACGCCGGCATTAAGGGATATTCAAATGACTTGCCATAAGCCTCTGACCCTTAAACGCATGATTGCAGTCAAGCAGTTCCTGTTCAAGATTGCTTGATTAATAATCACAATTTATTTACTAAATAATGAAGACCAATATATATTATTAACAATGTATGAATAAATGTCAGATCACTGAAAAGCTACATTGACAATGTACTTAATAGTAATATTGTATGGAGGGAAAAAAAAAATGAACTAGAAAAAATGAACAGTCCAGTCGCCCGCAAACCGCATGGGTGTAGCCCCCGAAAGCCCGCTTCTACCCTTTTTTTGCTAATTATTCAGCCAATACTGTTGCTATGGCAACCAAAATCAATTGGTGTCATAACTGAAATACAACACATCCAAACCAAATATGAAAGTAAGCAGTCAGAAATTACAGCCTGTACAGCGCCCAGATGGAAGTGTCTACGAATGCAGACGCATTGGATTCATGCTTGCAGACGACAAGCGTGAATGCATAGTAGCTGCCCGACTTTGTCCAGGGGCTACAAACCCAGCGCTTTCTCTAAATTCCATGTCCTGTTCTAGGATTTTTTTCAGCAGTGCAACCTAATTCATTTTGAGACTGAACTTAATCTTAATGTTTTTCGCATTCCAAAGAATGGATTGCATTTGCAGGGAAGCATAGTTGCACACTGGTTGCTGCGCCAAATGATAATTATTAATACCTTTTGTATATTAAAATACCAATGCTTCTTACGTCAAAGCATCAATAATCGAATAATTGAGTGAATTGGTAATCATTGTATTATGAGAGTTCGATACATTGCATGCATTTGAAATCATTTAACATGCACACAATGCCTCGAACTTTAAAGGTAGCAAAGTAATTCATGTGGTCTTTACAGTTTAGCTTCTGAAATGGCAATTATCTAATTAAACAAAATCTAAACCTTATCTAAACACCACCTTCAGCAGCATTTACTGCATTACATTCTATTTCAAGATAGAATTGAGAAATCTCAGTTAACTACCGTCCAGGAATCTCATATTGTAGCCCTCCTTGTGGATGGAAAGCTGCATGTCTTAATTGTTAATGGCAACGCGGCTTATTGGAAGCCCATTTGCTCAGTAAATCCATCAATACAATCTAACACCCAAATTTTACTCAGAAATATATTGAGTGTTAACCTGCATTTTGGTAATGTAACCAGTTGTAGAGTTTTATTTTTAGATGAGCAGCCTTAACACTCAGGCCAAAATCGGCAAACTGCATTTTTAGAAAGGTTTTCTTAGCCGTATCATGCCGAGCGGACATGAACGCAATAAAAAAGTACCGTTTTGTGAGCTGCAGGAATTCAGAAGCTTCATAAGACACAGACGTTTTATGTTAGGTCTACTATTAATGTAGATAGGAAAATGCTTGATAATTGTCGCAATGAACAATAATACATGATGAGAGGTAATACATATGGATTGATCCGGGTATGAAGATGTAATGCGCTTTAGGGTGAGGTGAGAGCAGTCCCAGGATCCCTCTGATGGCAACTCCAGAGTAGAGGAGGTTAAGGGGATTAGGCAAGCTTGGAGAGCAGGAGGGACTATTAATATGGGAGACTTCAATTATCCTGCTGTCAATTGGGAAATTGGGTGAAAGGACACGGCAAAGGGGAGGAAGAATTTCTAGATGTTATAAATGACAATTTTTTGATGCAGTACATCCATAAAACTTCAAGAGAGAAACCAATTTGAGATTTAGTGCTCTCTAATAACCCTGATAGAATTTTCAATGGGGAGGTAATGGAGCCATTTGGGACTAGTGATCATTCTACTGTTAGTTTTGATGTTTCGTGGCAAGTGTAAGGCCACACCTCCAGCCGTCCAGCTTACATGTCTACTAAAGCCCGGATCATACTTTAGTAATTATCCTATTATCATTAACACCTGTTTCTCATTTCCACTGAGTGGTAGCAGTGTGTATTTAAATTGAGCTTCCGGTGCTCCGGCGCTTTTTGGGATTCGCTAATTTCTTCTGTCGCTTCAGCGCAGTTGCCCATCCCCTGACACGCCAGTTCAAAGGGAAGCCCAAAAACCTGGGATGGAATTCGGAAGCACAAATTTCATACACTCAAGAATCTGTTTGTTACTGCACCCATACTCATAAGTACAAGACCCGGAGAAGCGTTGAAGTTGACATCTCCATTGCATGCATGGGGACTGTCCTGTCACAACGGCACGGAACACTAGATAAGCTTTACCCCTGTGCATACTTCTCACATGAGTTGACACCAGCAGATGCCAACTACGACATAGGCAACTGGGAGCTGTTGGTATTAAACCTAGCACTATAGAAATGGAACCACGGGTTACAGGGGGACCGTCATCTATCCTTGTGTTGACTGATCACCGCAACTTAAGAGTATCTGCAAAAGGCACAGCAAATTAATCCATGGCAGGATAGGTAATCACTATTTTTCACTCGTTTTAATTTTTTTTTAATTTAATTTGGCATCTCCAATCCCACCCGAATCTGGAATGCCCAATTGGTGACCTATGTACAAAGCTTGCTCGTATGTGACCCCTTGCAGCCAACTCAGGAGAGTGAAGACAGTTCACGGCTCTCCTCCGAAGCACGTGCCCTTCAGCCACTGCTTCTTATACACTCATTGGTTGAATCTTCGCAAGTTCAGAACGAGGGCGGAGGATACCCGGACATGAACAGACCTAGAATATTCCTGATGAGCGCCCGTCTGGCCAACAGGGGGCGCTTGAGCAACGATCAAAGCTGTTTATATCCCTTGCTGGCAGTCCCTACCCAATTTGAAACCCTGTAGCGCGATGGTCAATTGTGCGCTACTCTGAAAAAGCTGCCAACCACTGCCGGTTGGTACGACTGGGGTTCGAACCCACGACGTGATAGTCACTTCTGCACTGCAGCGCAGTGCCTTAACTGAGTGAGCTATCCGGCAGCTCGTTTTAATTTTTAAATTTTTTTGAGAGGGATTTAGAAGCAGAATAGCCCATTCTATCCTCCTCCTGCATCCTCGTACCGATCAGGTGGCAGCTTGATCAGGTAATAGCAAAGGAGACCAGGAGGACTCCCCTACTGCTTCTATGCCAGTGGGTAAGATGTCCATTCCAGCTAATCTTCGTGAGCGAGTGATTCTGTGGGCCCACACCTCACTGTCAGCAGGACATCCCGGAATTAAAAGAACAACACACATCATTAGTCAAAAATATTGGTTGCCTCACCTGGCCTCAGATGTGGAGGCAGCCATGCACTCAGTAAGAACAGTAAGAATACTAATGCTGAATACTGTAAAATGTGGCCTATGTTCAGAAAAGAACTCTGATGCTAAACAACTGAAAGGCAAATTGCGGAAGGGACATAAGCTAATCTTAGAAAAGATTGGAAGAAAAATCTTTCTTCGTAGAAAAAGGAAAAAGTAGTAGTGCTTAGTAGAAAAAGGAAAGTCAAAGAGTTGGTTCTGCATATAAAAAATTAAAATGGATTACTGCTGTATGAGAATAAGTATATTACTGTCTGATTCCATAAATAATTACTTTTTTGAGAATTTTACTTCGGAGAGGATTTTTACTAGGCCAGACAGCATTTTCAATGCTCAAAATTATTTACCAGAAATTTAGACTAGGGAAAGTGAAGTATCAGACAAATTATAAAAACTAAATTTAGATAAGGCATCAGGCCCTGATGGCTTATACACTAGAGTGCTCAGTGAAGTTAGTGAGATCGTCTCTAAACCAGTCCATGAATAAATAACCAATAAAATAAATAACCAATTATTTTAAGGCAGTCTTAAGAAACTGAACAAATACCAAGTGATTGGAAGTAGGGTAAAGTAATACCAATATACAAAACCCAAAACCAGTGAAGTTGGCACGTTATATAAATCGTTGATAAAAACAGAATACAATGATTTGCAAATCCTTTTTAACTTATATTCAATTGAATACACTGCAAAGACAAGATGTTTAATGTTCAAACTGAGAAACTTTATTTTTTATTTGCAAATTATCATTAACTTAGAATTTAAAGGCAGCAACACATTGCAAAAAAGTTGGCACAGGGGCCTTTTTACCACTGTGTTACATTGCCTTTCCTTTTAACGACACTCAGTAATCGTTTGGGAACTGAGGAGACAAATTTTTGAAGCTTTTCAGGTGGAACTCTTTCCCATTCTTGCTTGATGTACAGCTTAAGTTGTTCACAAGTCCGGGGTCTTCGTTGTCCTATTTTACGCTTCATAATGCGCCACACATTTTCAATGGGAGACAGGTCTGGACTACAGGCAGGCCAGTCAAGTACCCGCACTCTTTTACTACGGAGCCATGCTGTTGTAACACGTGCAGAATGTGGCTGGGAATTGTCTTGCTGAAATAAGCAGGGGCGTCCATGAAAAAGACGTTGCTTGGATGGCAACATATGTTGCTCCAAAACCTGTATGTACCTTTCAGCATTAATGGTGCCTTCACAGATATGTAAGTTGCCCATGCCTTGGGCACTAATACACCCCCATACCATCACAGATGCTGGCTTTTGAACTTTGCGCCTATAACAGTCCGGATGGTTCTTTTTCTGTTTGGTCTGGAGGACACGACGTCCACAGTTTCCAAAAACAATTTGAAATGTGGACTCGTCAGACCACAGAACACTTTTCCACTTTGCATTAGTCCATCTTAGATGAGCTTGGGCCCAGCAAAGCCGGCGGCGTTTCTGGATGCTGTTGAAAAATGGCTTTCGCTTTGCATTGTAGAGTTTTCACTTGCACTTGCAGATGTAGCAACGAACTGTAGTTACTGACAGTGGTTTTCTGAAGTGTTCCTGAGCCCATGTGGTGATGTCCTTTACACACTGATGTCGGTTTTTGATGCAGTACCGCCTGAGGGATCGAAGGTCACGGGCATTCAATGTTGGTTTTCGCCTTTGTCGCTTACGTGCAGTGATTTCTCCAGATCCTCTGAACCTTTTGACGATATTACGGACCGTAGATGATGAAATCCCTAAATTTCTTGCAATAGCTCGTTGAGGAATGTTGTTTTTAAACTATTCGATAATCAGCTCACGCATTGGTTCACTAAGTGGTGACCCTCGCCCCATCCTTGTTTGTGAATGACTGAGCATTTCAGTGAAGCTGCTTTTATACCCAATCGTAGCACCCACCTGTTCCCAATTAGCCCGTTCACCCGTGGGATGTTCCAAATAAGTGTTTGATGAGCATTTCTCAACTCTCTCAGTCTTTTTTGCCACTTGTGCCAGCTTTTTTGAAACATGTTGCAGGCATCAAATTCCAAATGAGCTAATATTTGCAAAAAATTACAAAGTTTACCTGTTCGAACATTAAGTAAGTAGTGTATTTTACACTTTGCAGTGTATTCAATTGAATATAGGTTGAAAAGAATTCAGAAATCATTGTATTCTGTTTTTATTTACGATTTACACAACGTGCCAACTTCACTGCTTTTGGGTTTTGTATAAGAAAGGAGACCATAGTGAGCCAGAAACTGACAGGCTTTTCAGATGAACTTGCATTGCATGCAAAATACTGGAATCTATCATACGAGACGAGCTGAGATTATTTCTTGAACGTAATCTTGAAGGATAGCTGACATGGTTTCAGTAAGTCATGCCTAACAAAATTTCTGGAATTTTTTGAAGAGGCCACAAATACTAATGATCAGATCAGAGCAGGGTCTACATCATATACAACCCCAATTCTGAAATAGTTGCGACAAAGTGTAAATTGAGAATAAAATCAAAACGCAATGACTTTCAAATCACACCAGCCAGTATTTTATTCACAATACACCAGAGATAACATAACGAATGTTGAAACAGAGAAATTTTACAATTTTATCCACAAAATGAGCTCATTTCAAATTTGATGGCTGCTACAGGTCTCAAAAAAGTTGGGACAGGGGCCTGTTTACCATGGTGTAGCATCCCCTCTTCTTTTTAACACAAAGTGGAAGCGTCTGGGCATTGAGGAGACAAGTTTCTTGAGTTAAACCATTGGAATTTGATCCCACTCCTGATTAATACAGGCTTACAGGTGCTGGAGAGTTTTGGGTCTCCTTTGGCGGACTTATCGTTTAATTATGCGCCAAATGTTCTCAATCGGTGAAAGATCAGGACTGCAGGCAGGCCAGTTCAGCACATGGACTCTTCTACTACGAAGCCATGCTGTTGTAATAGCTGTAGTATGTGGTTTTGCATCGTCCTGCTGAAATACACAAGGCCTTTCCTTGAATAGATGTCATCTGGAGAGGAGCATATGTTGCTCTAAAACCTTTATATACCCTTCAGTATTCATGGCACTTTTTAAAACATGCATGTCCCACACCATATGCACTAATGCATCCCCATACCATCAGAGATGCTGGCTTTTGAACTGAACGCTGATAACAGGAGGGGTGGTCTTTCTCCTCTTTAGCCCAGAGGACATGACGCCCATGATTTCCAACAAGAATGTCAAATTTGGACTTGTCTGACCACAGGACACTTTGCCACTTTGCTACAGTCCATTTTAAATGAGCCTTAAATGAGCCATTTTAAATGGCCCAACAGAACACAGCGGCGCCTCTGGATCATGCACAACAATGGCTTCCTTTTTGCATGATAGAGTTTTAGGTGGCATCTGTAGATGGCACAGCGGACTGTGTTTCGTGACAGTGGTTTCTTGAAGTATTTCTGGGCCCATTTAGTAATTTCAATGACAGAATCATGCCGGAGAATGATGCAGTGGCGTTTGAGTGCCTGAAGATCAGGGGTATCCAGTAAAGGTCTTTGGCCTTGTCCCTTACACACAGAGATTTTTCCAGTTTCTCTGAATCTTTTGGTGATGTTATGCACTGTCGATGATGAGACCTTCAAAGCCTTTGCAATTTGACAGAGGAACATTGTTTTTAAAGTATTCCACAATTTTTTTTTGCAAGCCTTCACAGGTTGAAAAGCCTCTGGCCATCTTTACTTCTGAGAGACTCAGGCTCTCGAAGACATCCCTTTTATAGCCAATTATGTTACACACCTGACGCCAATTAACTGAATTACTTGCTTAATGTTCTTTCAGCGGATTCTCTTATTTATCGATTGCTTTTTCAACCCTTATCTGCCTGCGTCCCAACTCTTTTGAGGCCAGGTGCAGCCAGAAAATTTGAAAGGAGCTCATTCTGAGGATAAAAATGTAGAATGTCTCAGTTCCAACATTTGAAATGTTATTTATGTCCTTTTATAATTAACATATTGACTCATATTATCTGACAGTCATTGCATTTTGACTTTATTCACAATTTACACTTCGTCCCAACTATTTCAGAATTGGGGTTGTACTTGAATTTTCAGAGAGATTTTGATACAGTACAGCACAAAATTAATTTTTAAGAAGAGGTCCGTTGGAATTATAGAAGGTATTCTAGCGTGGGTTCGGAACTAGTTACAGGACAGAAAACAAAGAGTTGTGGTCAGAGATGTCATTTGAGTAAGGCATTGTGGGAAGTGGAGTCCCTCAGGGTTTGGTGTTGGGACCGCTGCTCCTGCTCATCTATATTAATGACCTTAGTAAGAACATTGGAAGCAAATTAGTTAAATTGGGCAGTTTGGCAAACAGTTTAAAATCCACTTAAGTGATTCAGGATGATTTAGATAGAATTCAGACCTGGGCAGAAATGTGGCAAATGAAATTCAATGTGGTGAAATGCAAAATTGTACATGTAGGTATTGGGTAATTTCATGTCAAAAACAGCCAATTGAGGTGCCTTGTACATGACAGCTCTTGGATTTTGCTCAAACTTTGTCCAAAAATAGTACTTTATGGTACCAAATAAAAGCATCCCAAGTTTTATGTCAATATCTCCAACAGTTTTCGTGTGGCGCCCTCTTGAAATTTGGGAGCTTCACCCCTTTTTGACTGATGTGATTTTTCACTTTTTGGGGGTCCCTGGGACTCTGTGAAGTGAATTATACTGTTGGAAATGTGGTTCTCCCTTATATTTGGGAAATTTTCCACCACTTAACTAAGTTTTAGGATAGTAGTACCATTGGTGGGGGATTTGTGGGGGTCGGAAAACCACTTCCAGCCATAATGACCTTTCAGACCCTGGAATTCAGACTCCAAGATGACCCTGAGGGCACTGAATGATGGTAATGCCATTTAAACCAGACAAATATACATATTGTAACATTAATTTAATGAAACAAAACTCTGATTATCAGCCTCCTTCTATATGAGCATACTTTTTGAAAAAAGGCATTCTGAGACCCTTTTTCGTCAGAAATTTCTAAGTCCAGAAAATAGGTCAAACATGATTTCATAAAAAGAGTTGACCAACTGTCTAAAATCACTTATAATTACATTAATAAGGGTTTTTGTCAATGAAAACCTGAGGTAAGCACCCAAAATTATGCAAAAAGGGACTTCACCCCCTTGTACACCACAACACGATCATAGCCTCGTGTGAGGTTTAAAACTGGAATGTGCTCCACATGAAAAAGATCTGGGGCCTTATTTATAAAAATTTGAGCGGATTCCATGCTTAAATATCGCTTACATTCAAGAAAAGCAGTGCGTGATAAAAAGTATTCAATTTATAAAATGGTTGTTAGGTTAAACTGCATGTAATTTATCTGCGAATAATCAAGATGAACCTCAAATTCTGAAAATGTGCACAATCCTGTTTTTAACAGTCAAATTTCTTTTTTATAAATCTGAAATTTGCAGCAAAGTGGCGCATGGATCTTTTATGTACGCACGCACCATTTATAAAGGAGACCCCAGGGAGTGATTGTTGGCCAAACCCTTTCAGGTTCGAGCCACTGTGCCTTAGCAGTTAAAAAGGCCAACAGGAAGCTGGGATGTACAGCAAAAAGTATGGAGTATAAATCTAAGGTTATACTTCTCTTGTACATTTGTCAGAAAACATCTAGAGTCCTGTAAACAGTTCTGGTGACCATACTTGAAAAAATATAGAGCCTCTTGAAAAAGTTCAGAGAAGAGCCAAAGTTAATTCCTGGTATAAAAGATGAATGCTATGAGGGGAGGCCGGACATCCTTAATCTGTTCAGTCTTACAAAAAGGAGACTTAGGGGTGATTTGATTGAGGTCTTTAAACACGTTAAATTGATTAACAAAGTTTACTATGTAGGATTACTTAGGTCAAGTTCTGTTAGAGGAGCTCGGGGTCACAAATGGAACTTAGCCAAGGGTAAATTTAGCACTGACGTTAGGAAATATTTTTTCTTGCAGAGTGTAATCTTAGTGTGGAATAGTTTACCTGACCATATTGTTGAGGCAGAGACCTCACAAATTTTCATAAGCAGGCTTGATTTAGTGCAAAAAAACCATTCAGTCATCAAGTATCTGAAGAGTTGGATTCACTCTAGTAATAGGAAAATGGCAAGCCTAGTTGAGCTGAATGGCCTGCTCTCGCCGATTGTTATGTTATGTTATGTTATGTTATGTTATGCCACATTACTTTATGTCACATCATGTCACTACACGTCAGGAATATTTCACAAAAGTTTTCCTTTAAATTTAATACAAAGAAATATAAAGTATGCCTCGATTCTGACCAGTAGTTGAGCACTTTGTACTTATCGTATGGGAATAGTTACTGAAAATAATGAAATGCAAAAAAGGAAAAAATAAACCATTTCTCTAAGTACAAAGGTCATTGCATTTCGACTGAACAAAGGCCTTATTGATCATGAGAGAATAACATGGAAGCAACTGCAATCTGATTTATTAAAGCAAACATTAAAACAAAGGAAGGTCAGCTGAGTTCCATCCAAAGTAGTGTGTTCTGTTAAGGAGAAAAAAAGCTGTTTTTGCGTGTGTGTGTGTGTGTGTGTGTGTGTGTGTGTGTGTGTGTCTGTGTGTGTGTGTGTGTGTGTGTGTATGCGTGTGTGTGCATACATATCCATTTCTCAACATTTCCACAATGTCTCTGAGAGGAAAAAAGCAGTTAAAAGTCCATTCCAAATATCCTGAATGTCCACTCACAGGGGAAAGTGATAAATGTTCAACACTTGGACACTGGTAAAACACGATACTTCTTCCTGTGGATATGGCCAGGGCCGATGTTAACACCATTGCCTTGTGGTCAGGATGCGAGGGTCTTCTCCATCTTGCTTTATTCTGGATGGCCCTATGTTATATCCTTCTGTCTGGGGGGACGGTGGATATTCCTCATCACGCACTTCACCATCCATTCAATGCCTTCATTTACACCTTGTCTGAAAATAAGGCATCAATTTCCTTGTGAGCCAAAACACACTTTGGGCCATAATCATATAATCTCTTAGTAAACAGCTCTGATCAGGGACAAGTGCCAAACTTCAGCAAATGCCAGCTCAACAGAACTCCAAAGAAACATACCACACACTATTGTTATGCCTGCTTTCACCATCCTCCATATTTTCCATGTTCATCGATTATTTTTCCACATCCAATTAAAAAAAAAAAACAACTACAAAAACAAACAAAAAAAACTTTGGGCTCGACTGTTAGCTCTACAAAAGATGACTGATATCAACTAGATCATCAAACTGCACAGAAACCAGAGCTCTCCATTCAGTTCAATCTACACAAGGGTAAATAAAAATGAAACAAGCACCCAAACTAATTTTTGGTGTCAGTTATCATTTTGTGATTTTTTTCATCAATGTTTCAATCATGAGATTTAAACACAGCATCTAAGGTGTCATTTTCTGTTGACAATATTTCTCATCAGTTTCTCTTTGAAGATGGACACACCTAACAAACTTTAATTGAGCTGGCCACTTCGTGTAGTCATAATTTCCTTTCCAGGGAGCCCCTCCAAAGTTTTGATTTATTTTTAAGTTGTGACTTGCTGAAACAATTTTATTTTCCATTTTATATATTCCTGGGCAAAAAAAAAATGGCTGAGCCCAAAATGGCAGAGTATGAAGTATTTTATGGCCTTAACAACAAATTCTTTGTTAGGTTGTTACCAAGAATGAAAGTAATTTAGTATAGCTTAGCTTTTCTCATTGACTTCTTTAGAAGTTTATGCCCAGTGGATAAACTTGCATAAAAATAAAACCTGATCATTCCACTTTTGAAAACAACTTTTCAATTGTGAGAAGCAAATCTTTCAGCCAGGGGTGTCTTTCAACATTTGGAACACCGGGGGCTGAGCCCAAAAGAGAGGAAGTGATCAGCGAGGCCCAATAGCCAGGCCCTATACACACACCCCTGTTCTCCTGAAATCCAAAGCAATAATTGACTTTTCACAGTGAAGCAGCTCAGCCTCACAGTGAAGCATTTTCCAGCATCTACCCTAAACAGTTAATTGCAATAAAGGCTAACAAGGAAATGGTGGCACAGAAGGTCTCCAGAGTGGATTTGTGTAATCTTTGCTCCTTTTCTGACCAATCATCTTTAGTCAAGACCTTCAAAAGCTTAATTTTTTTGCCATTTTGGGCTAGTTCCCATTTTCCCCACCCCCAGGATGGAACATAAAAGTTACTCCAAACTTATAAGCGATAGCACATGTGCTTGCGGTGCACTTTTCAGATCATACCTTCGGTCTGTTGTGGCCCTCTGGTGGCAGTGAGCTTCCTCTCCACCCTTGACAGCAGAAACCCTGCCCATTCTCTCACATCCGTGACTTAAAGGTGCACTCCGCAAGTTTGTTTACTTTCACTTTTGTTGACATTCAAACTCAAAGAAAAACCGAGGTAGATCACCCCTCCCGTCCATAGTTCCCTCCTTCCCATGCTTCCATAACTGTGAACTCTTGTCGGTGATTGGCCGGGACGGTTTGTTACGTTATGGGGCACAGCCTGTGCTCCTTGTGTTTATTTGCAGTTTGTGATGCCTGCGCAGTCTCCAATGCCCGTTTTTTTTTTTTTTTTTTTTTAGACAGTGAATTTAGGTGCAGGCAGCTAGCGGATCATCGAGAGATGTCGGCAAATTGGGACAAAAATATAATCACGCAGAAAGTAAACAAACTTGCATAGAGGACCTTTAACTTGCACATCCGTGAAGACACCAGTAATGGTGAATTATAATTACAGTTTTTGGTGCAACATTTACTGTCATTCAGGTGCCTTTTTTAAGAGAAGGCCTTGCTGATTTTAGCAACACCATGGCAAACCCCATACTCTGCACGTATTACAACAACATGGCTTTGTAGTAAAAGAGTCTGGGTGCTAATGTAGTCTGCCTGCAATCCAGACCTTTCACCCAGTAATAATATTTGCGCAATTTGCAAAAAAAATGACAAAGGAGGCTGCTAAGTATTAAGCAGCTGAAATCCGACATAAAGCGACAAAGGGAAAACATTTTGCTTTCAAAAGTACACCAGTTGGTCTTAGTTCCCAAACATTTACAGTGTTGATTGAAGAAGATGTGATGAAACACTGTGGTAAACATGCCCCTGAGCCATCTTTTTTGAAACGCGTTGCTGGCATCAAATTCATGAGCACATATTTTCCAAAAAACAAAACAACCCCAATCCCAAAATAGTTGGGACAAAGTGTTAATTGTGATTAAAATCTAAATGCAATGACTTTCAAATCACACCAGCCAGTATTTTATTCAAAATAGAACAGAGATAACAGCAAATGTTGAAACTGAGAAATTTTACAATTTTATCCACAAAATGAGCTCATTTCAAATTTGATGGCTGCTACGGGTCTCAGAAAAGTTGGGACAGGGGCCTGTTTAACTTGGTGTAGCTTCGCCTCTTCTTTTGAACACAGAGTGGAGGCGTCTGGGCATTGAGGAGACAAGTTTCTTGAGTTTGGCAATTGGAGTTTGATCCCATTTTTTTCAATACAGGCTTCCACCTGCTGGAGACTTTTGGGTCTCCTTTGATGGACTTTTCATTTAATTATGCGCCAAATGTTCTCAATCGGTGAGAGATCAGGACTGCAGGCAGGCCAGTTCAGTACACGGACTCTTCTACTACGAAGCCATGCTGCTGTAATAGCTGCGGTATGTCATTTTGCATTGTCCTGCTGAAACATACAAGGCCTTCCCTGGATTACATGTCATCTGGAGGGGAGCATATGTTGCTCAAAAACCTTTATATACCTTTCAGCATTCATGGTGCTTTTTAAAACATGCAAGTGTCCCACACCATATGCACTAATGCGTCCCTATACCATCAGAGATGCTGGCTTTTGAACTAAATGCTGATAACAGGAAGGGTAGTCTTTCTTCTCTTTAGCCCGTATTTCCTGCAAGAATGTAAAATTTGGACTCGCCTGACCACAGGACACTTTGCCACTTTGCTACAGTCCATTTCAAATGAGCCTTGGCCCACAGAACACGAGGAGCTTCTGGATCATGCTCAACAATGGCTTCCTTTTTGCATGATAGAGTTTTAGTTGGCATCTGTGGATGGCAAGGCGGACAGTGTTTAAAGAGAGAGGTTTCTTGAAGTATTTCTGGGCCCATTTAGCAATGTCAATGGCAGAATCATGCCGGTGAATGATGCATTGGGGTCTGAGGGCCCGAAGATCACGGGCATCCAGTAAAGGTCTTCGCCTTGTCCCTTACACACAGAGATTTTTCTAGTTTCTCTGAATCTTTTGATGTTATGCACTATCGATGATGAGACCTTCAAAGCCTTTGCAATTTGAAGTTGAGGAACATTGTTTTTAAAGTATTCCACAATTTCTTTACGCAAGCCTTCGCAGGTTGGAGAGCCTCTGACCATCTTTTCTTCTGAGACACTCAGCCTCTCGAAGGCATCCCTTTTATAGCCAATCATGTAACACACCTGATGCCAGTTAACTGCATTACTTGCTAAATGTTTTTTCAGCTGATTCTCTTATTTATTAATTGCTTTTTCAGCCCTTTGTTTGCCTGGGTCCCAACTTTTTTGAGACCTGTTGCAGCCAGAAAATTTTAAATATTCTTGTTTTGCGGATAAAATTGTAAAATGTCTCAGTTTCAACATTTGAAATGCCATCTGTTTTTTTGTAAATAACATATTGGCTCATGTGATCTGAAAGTCATTGCATTTAGATTTTATTCACAATTTACACTTCGTCCCAACCGTTTCAGAATTGGGGTTGTAAATATCCCAGTTTCAACATCTGATATACTGTCTTTGATCTATTTTCAAATTAATATAATGTTCAAATGATTTGAAAATCATTGCTTTCCGTTTTCATGTGCATTTTGCACAGCGTACGAACTTTTTTGGAATTGGGGTTATAATTCCAAATTCATTGTACTACTGTCAAATATTTTAAATTGTGTCACTGTCCAAATGCAAACAGACTTGTATTTGTATTTAAGCATGCCAAGTAGCCCTTCTTTTGTAGTCCTGAGGTTAACACTAATGTTCTCTTCTCCAGTGAACAGTTCTCGATAGGAGCGTATTGGAGTGAATACAGAGCATGTAATATTTTAAGCAGCTGTTCTTACCCTGTGAGAGCAGTGCATGGCTGTACAAGGCAATCCCTTTTCCCAATCTTAGGAGCGCAGTCACTGAACGCCGTCTTAATGTCTGGTACGGATAAACAGTTCTAGGAAGGACATTTGTGGTTTTAACTTTGAATGGTATTTAAGCATCCACAAACAAAATACGTCTTGAATAAAATAATTTCGAAATAAGATATCAACATTATTAGTTGACACATAAATGATCACACAATACTTTTGGAACTATCATTGGTTACAGCCATTTTAAATTGCTTGTCTTACAAGCTCTGGATGATGCCCTGTTAATTAAATCAGGCAAAAAATTAGCCTGCCAAAGAAACTGCAGTGAAAAATTATTTTTACATTGCAGGGCAAGAAGTGTCTAAAAGGTTTTAAACTTATCATGACTTAAAATATTTTCTCGAGTAGAAAATATAGACAATTTTAAATCTAGAAATGATCAAAATTACCCATTTTGTAAAAATACAGCGTTTGAATGACTTTTGCCAGTACAATAAACCTACAAGCCACTTCTCTAGATGGCTCTATCATTTTTGATAAATACAGGGAAATGAAGACCAAAAAAAAAAAACATGAAAGGATCTTACGTCCACATCTTGTTTGTTGGCAAGCACGAGAAGAGGAACCCCTTCCAATGCTTCACTGCTGATCATTTTCTCTGGAAAAAGAAACCATCTTAATGAATAATTAAAAATGGCCTTAAGTGTTCGCGCCTGAATCAGTTCAGTAAAAAGATTAACAAAAAGAAACATTTTCTGAGAAAGAGATGCAAGGTGAGAAAAAACAAACAAACATTAATATCCTTTAAACTTCATTGAGATTTTCAAGGGATGCTCACCAAAGGCTTCTTTTGACTCTGACAGGCGCTCTTCATCAGTGGAATCAATCACATAAATAACTCCATGGGATTCAGCATAGTACTGTTCTCAACATTGGAAATGGAGATAGAAAATAAAATGTAATAGAACTCTTTTAAGATTTAAACAGTATTTTTGATGACAGGGGTTTTTAGCATGTGACCCACTTTATGAGTGAAAAATACTGCAAGATCTTATCCACAAGTGCAAAATAAACATGTATATTATGTTGGCCAATGTTAATTTCAGCAAGTGGCAAAGCAGACTTTTTAGGAACAACCATTTTACTGCCTCACATCAAAACTTCCCTTTAATGCAGGATGCCTCATTTCACTACAAATAAAAATAAGAAAAAATTATTGCAGACAGTAATAATGTAAATATTTTCCACAAACCATTGTTGCTTCTCCATACTTCCTGACTGACAGTAAAGAAAGGAATCTTCTCATGACAGCACACCATACAACCTTCATCTGTAATAACTCAATCCATTATCAGAGCAAAGTCCTTTTTTTCAGCTTCAGGGCAAGAGAAACCGGCCAGCTAGGATACTCCCCAACAAGAGTAGGATAACAGCACAGCCAAACAATAGCTACATTAGCCAAGAGAAAAAGGAAGGATAAACTGTGGATGAGTGTGATTCATACTTTATCCCATAGTGACTGCAACTCTTCCTGTCCTCCAAGATCCCAGAACATTAGCCGTGCTTTGCCAACATCAATTGTGCCAACTGCCCAAAAGGAAAAATAAGATTATATATGCACTTACTCAGCATTATTTCAATGAGTAAATAAATTTTGCACCATGAAAATGAGATGTTAACCTACTGTTTAAACCCACTGTGGTTGTGATCTTGGACAAACTCATCCCTTTATAATTTTTGCTGAATTTCGTCTTGGTCTGTTCCAGAAAGGTCTACGGCAGAAATGTTTACAGTGACTGCATCACACACTGAAATAACACATAGTTCCACATTACACGTGCAATTTACTAAACTGTAGTGGTATTTTCACGTTTCTCGGTTGACAGGTCATTAAATATAGGCTCAAACGCTTATTACCGTGAATCACATTCCATATCTTAGAGGTAACTTATCTAACTGAATTCGATCAACTTTGGACTGTGAGGGAGGACTGAAGGGATTAAAATGGTTAGTACAATTCAACTTTAGCAAGGTTGTCGAGCCGAATACAAACCGTCTTTCCTGCATTATCCAATCCGAGAATCAAAACGCAGTACTCATCCTTCTGGAACATGTATTTGTAGAGACCCGACAGTAACGTGTACATGCTGAGGAAAGGAAAATGTATCAATAAAGTTAGCTAGCTAAATCATGAAGGGTTCCTAAATTCGCTGCCAATGTCCACAACAGTCCCACTTATTGAGGCGCGTGAGGTGAAGGTTGACATCATGTCGTAATTCTTGTATCAATTTTCATTCATTAGTAGTAATAAAAGGCAATTGATGTTAGCCAACACAACAATTTACTAAACGACGGATGGAGAACGCAGATAATAATAATTCTAGAGACTAATGCTAGCCAACTTGACTAATAACATTATTTTGTTTTACCGGTTAGCACCTTAAGAGCAAGGGCCAATAACCAATAGCCCAGTTAGAAACCGACATATAATAGGGGAGAACAAATAATATGTGCGTTAAATACATTCTAAATACCTTCCAATTCACTACCAAATGATTTTACCTTTCTGCGATAAATGAGAGACAAGCAATGCCGTCATCTGTAAATAGGAAGTGGACGACTATTTGCTATGCATTGTGGGACTTGAAGTGAAATACATCACCTTAGTGTTACTGAATACAAGCTACAGATTAGAGCCTAGAAACGTCACATCCCAAGATTCACCTGAAATCATGGAAATGACGAATTCAACTCCGCTCTGCTCCGGTATAAACAAAACTCTTCTTTCTGATCGCAAGCTCATACTTTCATTGACAGGTTCGCTGAGAGACTTTAAAGTAGGTGTTAATGATAATCTATGGGCCAAACCTCAAGTGGCTCGTGCGATGTGAGTTCTTCCGGAAGGAGAATTAACTTCAGGATGACGTCTTTGGCTGCGTTTCAATGATCTGTCAATATACGTCCTCGTTGTTATAAAAAAAAAATACTGTTTGTAAATTGAACTTTGTGAAAAAAAAAAAAGTTTAAGAAGGGGGGAAATAAACAATATACGCCCACGTTGACTTCCCATCTGCACTTTCCCTCGAAAAATGCCCGTCGCCATCATCAGTATCGTTCCCCTTGTTAGAAAAACTGAAGTGAGCTTAGTGAGATCTACCCTCGGAGGCATGGACCTACAAGGAGAACTGGGAAAACAATGGAGGTAGGAACGCCCGCCGATATGGGCTTCGCGGTGAAGCTGTTATTGCAAGTCACGTGATGCCATGGGGGCCAAAAAGAAATTTCCCCATAGGGAATAATAGAAAAAGACACGCTGATAAATCCGTGAATAAATTTTTTTGACAGTTACAAATCGATATTGATAGCAAAACTGTTTATTTTTCTCTTTTAAATCATTGATGCCTAGTTCCTCGGCAACGACAAAAATTTTTATTTATATTCAGGCTACGTGAACACGAACAGGTCCTCATTGGTAGTGCGTTCTCGTCTTATCCAAATTTAGTACTGCAGCCGATGTGAGTGGGTGGAGCAATGGGCATTCCTTGCCGTCCTACTGCCGTCCTACGTTATGGTGCAAATATTTTAGCCATTTTATTTTAATTGATGAATGGCCATAATATGTAGGAACTTGATTGCCACACTTCATTATGTAGCACGGCAAAATGTACAGGCCACTGTTGTGACATCCTAGAACACTGTACACAGCCACCACTCACCTTACCTTTTTCATAGTTCATGGTTATATCCATATCATTTTAATGAGTTGTATATTTCCATTACTTTGAATAGCACCAATTTACATCACTGTATTTTGATGCGCTATGCATAATGTGTCAGCTGAGTAGCATCTAACGTAATGTCCATATGAGAGCATTTTTAGCACTACATAAATTCAGTTCAAACACTGCTTAGCAAAACATTTATTAACCATTCTTCATTCTTACATTAGTTACAGACATTCATACTTGATGACAAAACTTTTCAGCAACTTGACAGATGACATCCAAAATGATAACTTTTTTGGGCATGATCCAAACATCCATGAAAGCACTGAACATACATACACATTTTTTGTGGTACAGCCTTCATTAGATCGAAGTTTTGGGTAGGAGGAAACGTCAGAGTATATGAAATCTCAACAACTAATGTTCATGAGCAGCATCTGATATCAGCTGTAGTGATGCAGGTAGGTTTGACAGTGTGGCTGATTTTCATCGAAACAAAGATAATACGAGTTCTAAAAGAACTGGACACTAGTTCAGGGAATTGTGGGGACACAGACATGTCACTTTATGACAGTTAGGATAGTCCTGGCTAGTTCTCAATCATTTTCCTTCATTGGCGCGTTTTCCAATTGGCAACTGAAGACACGGTTTCTCTCCATACGCGATCTAACAGCGATGAAATCATGTGGTAAATTCAGGATATTGGGGTGGACAATTGTTTTAAACAATTTTTAGTCCTGACCTGTTCTCAGTCATTTTCATGATTAATAAAAGGTTCACTGCGGGAGCACTCCACACGTGACAGGTTTTGCTTGTTCTCCCCGATTAGGTAAGACGACAATCATTCATCTGGACGTATATTTGCTGAAATTAAATCAACGTTATTGGACGTGCGGAATGCAATTTGCAGTTAAACAGCTTGCTGGCATGTATTTAGCGTCTGATGGTTGTTTTGGAGACTTTGTGACCCCAAGATCCTACCATTTGTTGCAATTCTTTAACAGTGAGCTTTGGAGAACTTTTTATTTCTCTTACTTTCCTCCTCACTGTGTGTGGTGGCAAAATAACCTTGCGTCCTTGTCCAGGCTTGTTTACCAATGTTCCAGTTGTTTTAAACTTCTTAATGATTCCTCTGACAGTAGATATGGGCAGGTGCAGGCAAGTGGCTATTTTCTTGTAGCCATTGCCTGTCTTGTGAAAGTCGACACACACCTGCCTTACTTGAATGGTGTGTTCTTTTGTTTTTCCCATGTTGAAGAGTGGATAAGAGAAATGGCCTCTGTGTCACGTCATATTCATACCCCAGGGAAACAGGGAGTGATGAATTACAAATAAAATGTTCCTAGATACTCTGATCAACTTTGAAAACTACTGTAGAAATGACAGAAATACTTCAATTACATTTATTTCTAAGGAAAGGGGTTAGGGGTGCCAATAATTGTGGAACAGGTGATTTTATGAAAAATAATTATTTCTTAGTCAGGGATTTTTTTCCCCTTAAAATTCACTTGAGTTGAAGGTTACATTTTTCTACAGTTTTCAGTGTGAGAGTATGCTTCTGCAATGGAAAATGAATGTATTTTAAGGCTTTTAACACATCTTAACCAGGGGTGCTAATAATTATGGAGGGCACTGTATTTGATCGGAACCTCTGTAGCTTTGATTACAATGCAAATTTGTTGTCATTGTTTTGGCAACCGTATGCAACATCAGAACATTTATTTTCAATCAGAGTTGCTTTCATTTTTGGCTGAGCTCTTGTTTTGGCAACTGGATAGTTGAACTACACTGTAGGTTTCTGCAGCACATCCAACGGACCTTCAATGTAGTTAAGATCAGGACTTTATGGTAGCCATTTCATGTGTGAAAATGAATCCTCATTCCTTGTTTTCTGTGCTTGATGCAGGCCTATAATTTATCCCCATCTGAAACACTGCAGTAAGCCTATTGGGATATGTTTCCGAGGTTTTTTTTTAGGGAATCAGAAGCTACGTGCTTCATCAGTTAGGGTAAAAATCATTTTTGCCAACTGAAAAACATTAATTGGTCCAATAAAGGGTACACTACTTCGTAATATTACATTGCGCTCATTTCCTGAACTAACATGTCACACTTAATCATAAACTAAATAATTTTACAACTTGATAAATGAATGAATGATAAAATTAAAACTAGAAAAGGCTAAATTTCCCGAAGAAAAGTTGTGTGCTAGCTTCAGCGTAAATTTTTGAAGAGGTTGGCTTAAAATGAAGGAGCTTGGAAACTGAGAGGCATAAGAAATTGCTGGAGAAATGTTGAAAAACTGCTGAAAAGGAAACACAGGACTTGAAAGTTGAAAGTAATTGTTTACGGTATGCTGACTTTTTAGCGGAATGTAATGGTCAAACAAATGGTTGTTTATCAATGAATGTAACTCCTACTGCCAAATAAAATGCATCACGAGAAACATTATGATTTGATTAGTAAAATGTGTGTAATTGTGTGAAGTCAAAAATGCCAGAATAGTAGCAAGCTAGAAAAAAGTGTCTTGTTCTGTTTTTGTCTTGAAGTTTTTGTTCCCATTTATAATGGCAGTTAATGGGAGAAACACGACACTCATGGCGCTTTAAAGCTCTCAGAGCCAAAAGCTTAAAGTGGACCTATAATGCTGATCCTTCTTTTAATACATATTAGTAATTTTATAATGTTGGTTGTCCATACTCAACCTCTGAAAAGTTTCTAAACATGAGATACAAGGGTTTTGCCGTAATCCAAGAACATGATTTCGTGAATGTGATTTCCTCTCTGAATAGTTCCTCTCAAGATCTTCATGAGATCTTGGCAAAAGCTTACGTCAGGTTGTGCCATCCAATTAATACAGACCTAGCGAGAGCCAACCATGGCACTGGACCTGCCCACACCGGAAACTATTCTAGCAGGTACTAAAAACGGCAGATCATACTATGCCTTAGTATCATATACACTTTTGGAAATACAGAAGAAGATCCGCAGATCATTTGAGGTGCAGTTTCGTCAGTATCTCTCCCAATGCTGCTTGTCCGTTTACTTTTGGACGCAAAGAAAAACACCCATTTCACTTCTAAAAGAGGATGCCACCAGAAATCAGTGGGTAGCTTTTTTTGTTTACTGGCAGCAAAAAGCCATGGCCAAAAGGGAACGTTAGCTGCTTGTGCTCACCATTTCACCAAAGACAGTTTTGTTAAAAAAGGATAATTCGACACTGGATAAGTGTTTCATCTGCTTCTCAAACCTGAAACCTACATCGATCAAGCACTCAGAGCCAGGAACTGTAAGCAACAATATAACAGCAAATGATGTAAGTGAAGCTAACGTGTTACGGGTGGCTAGCAGGATCGCTAACAATAGTTAGCACTTACAATTGGCCTGAAGCGCAGACTTTATAAAATATTTGAAGATAAATACTGGATCGGTCGCGACTGTCCAGAAGCTGCAAGTTGCTTTTACTGCATAAGCCAACCTGATGTGATAGCCAGTTGATTGTGGCTGTAGCACTGCGGCTAACGTAGCCAAGTCACTGTTGCTAATGTTTGTGTCCTAAATATGCAAGAGTGATATTAGGGGAAATTCTACAGAAGGTGTGTGAACATAAACCTCATTTGAAGCAAACTTTTTATACTTGTTTGTAATTTGGATGCTTAGTACAACTCTCCATGGTAACAGAACTTGCCGTCTGCAAAACCTGTATTGTAAAGGTTTGTCTCTGTGGTTGTTATGACTGCTCGGTTACCAGCTACTGCATGTTAGTTTGTGTGCCGTGCTAATTAAAATTTCTCCTGGTTAACTTCTATGCAATAATTTTGATCGGTATGCTTGTGTTACTTCGGTAAGCATCAATGTGGCAGTTTCATCATAATGTTGCCCAATTGTAGCCACTACAGTTGAAGCTAACCGGTGAGGTGCAGTCAGACCAGACGTAGGTTTTGCAGAGCTTGGGATATGTGTTTGGCTTTGTTTACGGCAGCTTTTGATCGCTTTGCTTATCCATGACCGGGATCAGTCAGATACTTGACAAATGTCTGGGCAAGCTCTCTGGTGCTACCGTGAAAGCAATGCAAAACGCAGAAGCTCTACCATGTCTGGTATAAACAAATGAATTCTCTGCACTACCTAGACATAATTTCATCCCCCTTTAGAAGTTGCTGTGGCTCATAAAAAGCCGAAAAAGGCGGAGAGTGAATAGGAAATTCTTTCCTGTAGAAGTGATCGATTCGCTAGCTCCACATAAGCAACTTGTCCGCGTTAACTGAACTTATGGTCTGTAAAACCTGTCTTATGTTCATTACATAACCAGAGCTCTCTCTACCTGTCGCGTACTATCCATAAAGCTGCTTTCACATTGGAAACGAAACAAATTTTTCATGGGACAGATTAGCCTACATTCAAAATCAAGGCAAAGACGCGTATACACGCCTTATGGGCGCGTTAAGCAGCTTTCACACCGAACGCTAAACTAATTTTCCTCGCAACAGATTACATTCAAAGTCAATGCTAAGACGCGAATACACGCGTTATGGGCGCATCAAGCCACTTTCACACCGGACGCGAAACTAATTTTTCGCTCGACAGATTACATTCAAAGTCATGACAGCATTTCTACTGCATGTTAGTTCCCATGCTCTGCTAATTAGAAATGCTTCTGGTTAACTTATATGCAGCAATTCTGATCGGTATGCTTGTGTTACTTTGGTAAGCATTAATGTGACAGTTTCATCATAACATTGCCTGATTGTAGCCTCTACAGTTGAAACTAACTGGAGAGGGGCAGTTAGACCTGATGTAGGTTTTGCAAAGCTTGGGGTACGTTTTTGGGTGCTTGTGAAACGATGGCTTTACTTATCCATGACTGGGGTCAGCCTGGTTATTCTCCAATATCTGGGCAAGCTCTCAGATGCTACCGGTGAAAGTAACAGGGAAACTCACAGGCTATAACCTGTCTGTACAACAAACGATTCATCTGCATTGCCATCGATTGAATATTAAATTATTTCCTTCTCCTGCAAACCTAAGCCAGTGGTATGGCGAAGACCCCACATGCCCGCTATGTCTGAGTCCAGCAACACTAAAGCACATCTTGGTGGGGTGCAAGACCAGCCTCACCCAAGGTTGTTACACCTGGCGGCACAACCAGGTGCTAAAATGTCTTGCAGCAGTGCTCAACGGACAAGCACAAACGCCCTTCCTCCCCCATCATCCCGTTGACAGCAAACACCATTCATTCGGGAGGGGCAAGCTAGCCTCGCCACCGAAAGAACTGACCCTGGGCAGCTGGGCAGTGCACGGGACTGGAATCTGCTAGTCGACTTGGGCGAGAATTTCTGCTTCCCTGTCGAGATCGCATTCACCAACCTGCGACTAGACCTCATTCTGTGGTCACCCTCGCTCAAGCTCGTCTACATCGTAGAGCTCACGGTGCCCTGGGAGGGTGCAGTGGAGGAGGCCTACGAGCGGAATAGGCTGAGGTATGCCGAACTCCCTGCTGATGCAACAAGGCTGGAAGGTGAAGGTCCGCCCAGTGGAAGTAGGCTGCAGAGGTTTTATAGCCACCTCAACATCCAGGCTACTCAGGAAAATGGGAGTGCGAGGCAAGGCCCACAGGCAGGCAGTCAGGGACCTCTCCAGGGCTGCGGAGAAGGGGAGCCAGAGGCTGTGGGTGAAGAGAATGGATCCGACCTGGACCTTCAAGTGAAGTGATGGCATCTAGGGAGTGAACCCGGGATGCTGGGAGTCACTGCTGAACCCTCTGGAGGTGTCGTGGGCCAATCAGCGAAACATCCGTGAAGGGGGGCGCCCACTTGACAACCCGAAGGATGCCACCGCTCACTTGAATTCCACAGAGTCTCATTGGTGCCTTAAGTATGCTCTATTGAGGGATACCAACATGTAGTCCTACACAACAGATCTGTCAAAGTTAACGATTTGCTAGTTCCACATAAGCAACTGTTCACGCAAACGGAATTTACCGTCTGTAAAACCTGTATTATATTCGTGACATAATTGGAGCTCTATCTTGCTCTCGCACACTGTCCATAACGCGGCCATCCGCGAGCAAACGCTGGTCATTCCGACGCAATAAGTAACAATTACCACGGGCAATTTTCGAAAAAGCCGTTTAGCCTGGAGCTTTCGCCCCTCTGTCATATACCAGCGCAGAAGCTGTTCGTTACACCATGCTAACGACACACCACAGTTATGCACATGAACCAGCAGGTCCTTATAACACACACCTGAGGAGTCCATAAGCTGTTGGTCCACTTTTAGCTGCTCCTCACTGTCCATGTTTCCCTCTAAACTCAGACCCACCGGATTTCTACGGTCTCCGGTCTACACTTGGGCATGTCGTCCCGTTCTGCAAATGTGTCTGTATGGGGTGGATTCTAGCTTTCCCTGCATCCTAGCTATTGAGGGAGAAAAACCACTGTACTTTCCACTTTTGCCATAAATAGCAAATTCAGGCTTGAGCTGCCAGACTTTCGCACTGCGTCCTCCACTTTCGCCGCTGCATTTATTAGAACAAGTTCTTTTCATCAGATCTATACACATGTACTGCATTAGTTTGCGGAATTTTCCCGCCGATTCTTTATCAGCTGGCAGACATGTCTCAGGTTTCACTCTGGGGAGACTGACCCTGAAAACTGCGTTCTGCAGCCTCGTCTCGCCCAACTCCGCCCTCCACAGAGCTGGCCAGTCAGAAGAAAGTGGGCACACGGGGAGTGGGGGCCATAGCAGAAGAGGTACCCCAACGAGGTGTTTCAGCCAGAGACTACAATGGACTACAAATGGGGTTTTTTGAGGATGGCAGTATGAGCTAAATAAGGACCCTGTTTTGGACTTTGAACAATCAGGAGTACTCTTGGGGTGTCCAAGATCAAAACTTAACCTTGGAAATATGGCAAAATAGGTTTCCTTTAAGTCTAAAGCCCAATGCCCACTGGCGTCGCGAGACACGCGTTAAAAAATAGGTTCCCTTCAAATCAATGGAGCAACACCCACTGGCGGCGGGTGACATGCATCAGTTGATCTTAAATATATCTAGCCGGTGCGAACAATTGCTTGTATATTCTGGAATAGGACCTCGGGCAACTTTCTTTCTGCTTTGCTTTTTTTTTTTACTTTAAGATGTTCTCATGGTCATGCCTTGCAAAAAGACTGGCTTTTGCTGCGCTCAATGTGCTCTCTTGGACCTGGTTTGAGTGACTATACAACCAATGATACTGAAAATTCTTTCACCGAGTTTGAAGCAAAATTAGATTTGTCTTAACAGTCCTATCAATCTTAATCCAAACAACGATAATTCTGAGGCCTGGAAAAAAAAAAGTCCAGCAGAGGGCAGGATTGAACTGTAACACCGCTACGCCACAAATTTAGCTTAGTCCCTGAACCATTTGAGTTACTGGCTGAAGCATTTGCACCAACGGAGATTTTAGGTAAGGCGTCTCTTACATACTACTACCTCCACTTCAAAGATGGTATGTCCAATATACAAAATAAAGATACCATACTAAAGAGGACAGCCTGCTGAACAAAATATGTTAAAATTGTGCATGTAGTGCCAAAAACGTGGGAACACGAGCAAGTTATAAAACTGTCTTTCAGCTTCCCGACCAGTATTTTCTTGTCTCATTTAAGAGAGGAGTTAATGGAGTTTCGGTAAGTGCTCCCTTCGCTTTTCGCCTCATACTGCATAAACTGTCAGTCTGATTGCTTGTATAGTCACATCCTCGTAACCAGCACAACTTTTGCTCCAACTTGGATATAAAAAATATTTATATGGAGTGAAAACTGTAGGAGTTAGAACAAGTTTAAGAGAAGACTTCTTGGTGATTTTACAGCCATTCGCCACTCTAACAGTGACATCACTGCACTGTAAGTTCCCAGAATTTATTGTAAAAGAATAATTTAAAAAAATTATAGAAGTTAAAGTTAACAAAAAATTTAAACTGTGAAGAAATTATACAAAAAAATAAAATAAAATAAAGCAGAAAATAACTGAATCTACTGAATGGCTTGATTTAATAGGACCCCAAAAAATCACACTTAAAATTAATTATCCAAAAAAAAAAAAAAAATCAGTACAGATGCAACGTAATTCAGAACAAGCTGAATTTTTTAAAGATTGAATGGAATCAATAGCTTAAACGGCATGGGAGGAGTTAGTCCGCTAAATTAAGGAGAAAGAAGAAGAACTAAGAGAATAAAATGGGCTGCTTCCCTGAAGCAAGCACACAATAATGAAACAACGAATGAATGAGGATATGCAGTGATCTGCATTAATGTCCCAAATGCATTGCTTTCTCCAAAAGAACACGATTTACACACTATCTCCACTAGAGGTCTCTGGTGAAATAAGTATATTTAAAGATCCATTTGGTCAAGATAAGCCAAGAGCCTCTGCAAGTGCAAAACTTGGCAAATGCATAAACATTGCCAATGATTTGGTGCAAAACATATACACCAGCCAGTTACTGGCCATTTAGTTGCTTTTGCATGTGCAAAAAGATTTAGCATGTTTGAAAGGTCTCTGTGAATTTGGCCCCATAGATTTTGTTAGTTTGTTTTTCCTTAAGATGTTTTGTTGAAACAGCTGACATGAATTCTCCTCTTCAGGCGGTTTAGCAATACGCTCAGCTAACAGCACTGTCAGATGAAAATGAAATCAAGACATTACATGATGAAATAATGATGCAGTCTTTCAGTATTGTGCTAATAGAGTTTTGCTCTAATTGTGTGGACAAAGCTCTGTTATCATTTGTTAAAGTACACTGGCTTCTTGTAGATCTCAAACTGAGATAAACAGAACAGATCAATCCATCATGTAACCTGCTTACTCTTGTTCAGGGACACGGGGGGTTGGGGGAGGGGGAGGTGGTTGCAGTGAGAGAAATGGCAGGGAACCCACAAGGACACAGGGAGATGATGTGAACTCCAAGCAGAAGAGCACTGCATTCAAGTCTGTCTCTTTCTACGTGATGCAATAGTCCAGCAGCTTCAATGTGTCAGCAAATTAAAATTGTATTTTAGGATGCCAATAGGCTCCATTATGCTTTGTTGTAGTACTGGTCATCCTGCGTACAACCATTGTCTGTGCGTCACAAATTGTGGTAACTCACTCAGCCATTGACGTTTAGTACAATGTATATACACTTAGTAGGACGCATGAGCATCATGTGATATGGTGATATGGGTTTGAACAGTTTCATTCCTGTTTGTACAGGTTCCTGTTGTGTACAGAACTATATCCTTTTTCAAGGACAGCACAGGAGAAATACCTTAGACAACAGTAGCGACGAGGGTTGTTGTGTGCGTGTTGGGGGGGATGGGGAAGATGGTTGCAAGACACTTGGAGCTAACACTGAGGCTGAATCCACAGACTTCTTCCAAACGTCCTCATTCCAGATGCAGCTTAATATCCCATTTCCCCTGGGGACTCAAACTCTGCAGATGCCAATCAAGCAACCTTCCAATGGACTCCTTATGCATGGACATTTAGGTTTGGACGAATGAAAATCACTGTTTTCAAATTAGAACTCACCTTTGCCAATTAATTTTCCATGGGCAAAATAAGGCTCTGTACAGGTGATAAACCAGAAGAAAACCAAAAAAGTGAACTTGTCATACACAGTATTTATTAGTGTTGTTTTCACAGATCTTGAGAATGACCTTTTGTACTTTCCTTAAGTTCATGCAATCAGCACAGGTAATCATTCTGAATACAGCATATGAGTGCATGCTGAACAAGTGAGCATTAGTTTATAATGAGGGGAAACTTTATTTTTGAATTTTAAATATTATAAATTTTCCAACAATGGCTGCTCAGTTCAGTAAACACTAATTAACTGCCTGCATTCATTCCATTATCCTCCCAGCTGTGAACAAACAAAGGCTCTCATCTTGTCAGTTTGACACTCCTTAACTACCACAGCATTAAGTATTGAAGTGTGAAAACAAGGTTTTTCCATTAAAAAAAGTCACAGATTTTTATCTATTTTTTAATTTATTTCTCCTCATAAAGTATTTTGACTTATTTTGGTGTATGGACATCAATCTTCTAATTTATTTGCAAACTAAATTGGGTGTAAAGGTTTGGTCACGTGCCCACGTGACCTGCACGGAGGACAGGAAAGTGAGGACTGGACTCAAGTGCACGGATGGACTTAGTTGTAGGTTTATTTATGCCTACTATGCAAGCGGGAAGCATATACACGAAAGATACAAACAAAAGACGGATCGACGGATCCTTAAAAGGTGCAAACTATGGTACTTCAAACAATAAGCTAACTTAGAGCAACGTTGTATTTCAAATAGTAAACAAAATAGGAATCGAGGTTCCTTTAGATCAATGCACTTACCACTTATACCAATATCAATAGTTTTGTTTTCTATATATATATATATATATATATATATATATATATATATAATATATATATACAGTATATATGCGAAACGGTCATACGGTATTGAAGTTATGGAGCGGACACGAATGCGGACGGACGGACTGACGGACGGACGGACGGAAAGCAATCCTGTAGTCCCCTCTGTTTCCGGTACGGGACTAATAAAGCAGGGAATCAAAAAATATGGAGAGTGTTCTGTGAAAAACACAGAACAGACAGTATTGAAAAGCTCTTACAGACAGAGTGTTGGTCACAAGTGACAAGAAATGGACTTAGAAAGAATAAAAGAGGATGTCAACAAATGAATGGAGAAGTGACAGTGGTAATCTCATGCCTGTAGATACAGTCAAGACAAGGCTTTCTGAAAAGATTCGAAAATCAACTGAATTTGAATACAGAAGGAGAACAGGCAGGCAGTAATCTTTATATTTGTTGTTTCCGGACCGAAGACACCCAGGCACAGTTTTGGTAATTCTTCACACTGATCTTAGTACTGAACACTGTTTCCAGACAGTAAAAAGAAACTATGGCATATTATTTAGCAAATAATGTGTTAGAATTTGGGAAAATGTGTGCCTTTATGATTGCATTTAAAATCTGAAGATGGATGATGATCAGTCGCAAAGTATTCTTTGGTAGCACCGATCATATTCTGCTCTGAGGTACTGGTTTACTGCATTACTGCATTTAAACACAATGCACGGATTCAGTCCACCTCTTGAATGATTATTTTATCCATGGGAAAGTCTTCAGGTCGAAAATTAGGATGATCCTCTCAGTAAAGTATTCCAGTCCCACCAAATATCAGCACCTCTAACAGTGAAGATACCACTCCAAGGGTCTCACCTTCTCAGCAGAGTTTCAAAGAAAAATGCTTCTGGAACTTGTAAATAAGAGTAAAGGTTTAAAATATGCAAACAACAGAAGGATTACATGAGGCCAACAGAGGTCTATATGAGCAGCATCGTGGAGTCATCTCTTCACTGTCGTAGATGCTGATATTTGATTACAGTTGTTTAATGATGTTGGTTGCTGTAGAGGTATGAGAATGTAGGTCTAAAACTAGAGACTTATGTACTCGTCCAGATGAATTATGTTGCTTCCTTCTCTGCTATATCTCCTTCAGCACTGTCCAGTTTTTGCTCTTCTCTCAAAACATGAGTGCTCATTGTGGTAAGAAATCATCAGTTTCTTGTCAACTCATGCATGTAATGGCACCCATCTCTCAAAAATGTCAACTGACTTACAACAATCCAGAGAAGCAGTTTCTTATTGGTCATTTCAAAACCATGAGTAGACTGTATAAATGGCGATTTAATCAATGGTGCAACGACTGATATTTTTTGCTTCCTCCGTGTTCAGTTGTAATATGAATGGTTTCGTTCGTGTCAAATTTACATCATTTACGGTGACATTGGACATGTTTGGAACATAGGAGTAATAGCTGATGAAAACATTACTTTTCAATCATATTCAATTGGGAATAAAAAGCCCCTAATAATTACAAGCAGTAACATTTCAAACAGTAACAGGGATACTGTGGCTTTATTTTTCAATCATTGTAATCTGATTTTGGTGAATAAACAAGTATCATTTCTTCCAAAAATTGTTACCACACATATATAAGAATGTTAGCAAGTTTAGTTCATGTGTAAGTATGTAAGTATGTACTCATAAGAAATATAAATAAGAGAAGAAGCCTACTGGTAAGTATGCAACTACTGTAACATGTTTGTGAGTGCATTGCAGAGAGAAGCAATAATATTATTTTTTGGGGAAAAAACAGTCAAATTTTTATCCTCATATGTCCTCAAAATTTCCCAAAGGAGTAGGTGCAAAAATCACATTTGTACATACAACTTAAAGTACAGTATATAGATTGTTAATATAGCCAAGAAAATGGAAGTGAGTATCACCACAGAATTGATGAATTCAGCTGTCAAAGAAGAGGTTAAACCAATGTTTGCTTCGCACAACAGAACATGTGGCAGCTTCATAATGAAAAAAAAATCATTAGTTTTGTCACACAAAGAATGTTTATTACTGGCTGTCAATCACTTGAGCTTTTCAAATGTAAATTAAAATCTAAATGAAAATAAACGAAGTCTCAAAACCAGGAACAAGACAGCCAATAGATAAGAATGCAATGCTCACCAATCTTGGCAGTTCACAGAGTATTGTACAAAGGATTTAGATAAAAATTTAAACTCAAACAACAATCATTAGCAAAAGAAAACATTTCACTGTTCATACCCCCAGTTGCACCACTAAACTCGGAGTGGAAATATGTAGCTAATGAGTACTTTCTTCTGCCTTTCTGCTGGCTTTTTATCCCCAGCTAGATCATTCCTGCCAACCAAGGAGGAAGAAACAGTCCCACGGTTCCCAGGACGCACACAATGATGAACATCCATAGAAATATCCTGTCTATGACCATCGCAACATACTTCCAGTCTTCTTTCACCTGAAACAGAAACACATGCAAAATCATTCATTTTCACACCCTACTCCCAACAATGTTTACTTGCCTTTTGGGGGAAAAAATACTTTTGCACTGCATCTGGGTGCATTTTAATCGCAGTATTAAAGGAAATCTTTTCCATAGTATACATTTGAGGTATGCTGTATCTCTGACATGCAATACTCGTTTTCTATGCCATGAGCACCAAAATTCATAGGAAGGTGACAGAATTTTTATTTATTTATTTTGGTGCTGCGCTCCACCACTTTGAGTTTGAAATTAAACGATGACAGGGAAGTTGAAGTGCGGCGTGTCAGCTTTAATTTGACTGTTTCCATCCATAAGGAAAGAAATGACTGCACCTTTTGAACACCCCCAACCCCCAATGATCAGCTGTATTAAAAGAATTTGGTCAACTGAATATGAAGTAATCATTTTTTAGGTTTGGTTGCATATGATTTGCAAAGATGTCCTTGGTGATGCTCTGCCAGGCCTGAACTGTAGCCATTTTCAGTTTCTGCTTCTTTCTGCGATTTTTTGCCATCAATCACCTTCAGAATATAAAATGCATGTACCTTCAGATCCAATGATCAGCCAGTAGAGCCAAAATAACAAAAAAAAATGTGTCACAGTCCCATGGATTATGATGTCCACTGCATGTTGATCTAGATGAGTCAAAACGATTACTTGCTCTTGCAAATCATTTTCCAGCAATGACTCCCTAATCAGGAAAAGAAATGAGTAGTGTCTCATCTGCGCTTTATTTTAAAATTATGAAGATCATTTGGATGCATCATCTGCTCTAACTAGGAGATGACTTTTCATTTGAAATAACATCAACCCTTATGTAATGGGCATTCATGCAATGTGGTAATAGCCATCAATCTAATGCTTGAATCAATAACATGAAGATTTTAAAACTCATAATTAGGGATGAATGAATTATATAAAGCACTAGAATGGAACATTTGGCTAGCTTTCAATATTTACTCATCAATATTCAATTATTGTAATTGTCTCCTTTGTAATTTTCAAAGCATGTTGTAGGTCCATTTCCATGAAGAGCCGTAATTCCTTTTCATTAGCAGTTTATATGGCCACTACTTGTTCATTGATAGGTAAAGAATTTAAATTTAAATTTAAATCATCACAACAAAGTGAACCTAATAAAAAAATAGTAGTCTGTAAAGAAAAAAATATTAAAAGATAACCAATAACCTGTGTGTGTATTGTACAGTAATTCACCTGCACCCTAACCACTGAAAAGTATGACAAAAGCCTATTTTATTCTTGATTTTATTTACTAATTGAAAATGGAATGATTTAAATTCACCACATATGCATGTACTTTTATATCCCACAAATTTTATATTGTTAAATCCTAACTAAAAATATTTATCATTTATTCGCTGCCATTATTTTCCTTATATTGAAATTCTCAAATTAATTAGTCATCATTACATGTAGATTACAAACAAACGTGATCAACCTCTTCAATACTTTACATTTGTCAGAGGCGTAGAAAGAGATTTCCTCTGACATACCAGACAAAATGGACCAAAACTATTGTATTGGCTAATATATTTAACAATAAAGTAAATTAAACTTTTAGTAGTAAATTTAATATCCAAATATTTAGTACTTACATAGCTTAGTTAAATTTTGGCTGGTAAATAAAACAATCAAAACGAAATCAATATCCAGAGTTTTTACAGTGTGTTCCAATCTGTTTGCTAAAATATTTATTAATTTGTTTGCATAAAATATAAGGAGGAAATCAGAGATAATCTGGAAAAAAAATTGCTCAGCATCATTCTTTCAGCGTTTCCTCTCCATTCGGTTGGGACAATAGAACGTTTCAGGGACTGTACTCCTGTGACGCTTTACCATCATAACCATTATATTGATGATTGTCATGATATCATTGCTATGATGGCCAACATCATCTTCATCGTTGGCTTTGTTGACGCCGTCATCATCGCCGTAGTCATCATCATCACTATAATCGCCATCATATAAGATTGGCTTTTTAGTTTTACTTCTTGCTCTGATCACTAACAACGATTTATGACTTGATTGTCGACACATATTGTCTCTGGTGATATGCCAGTGACATTATGTGCCGGTGACAACAACAATATATGCCTGGTGTGCTGTAATAGGGACATGTTTTCCAAAAATTATTTCTTGCTTAATTTTAAAACGAATAAAACTCACTGAAAAGTCTGCATCTTCTGCTCTGAGGTGGTCTGCAATGTACTGGACACCCTCAATGGCCAGCTTCATGGAGGGGGACAATTGTAAGAGATTTTGATCCTTAGTGTTTGCCACCACTGAAGACCTGTCGGAGGGTATGCTGGGTTTGGAGTGAGCCATGTTGCAGGGTGCATCTGTCGATCGCGGGTTAAGCAGGAGTCCGACGCTTAGGGAAGACTCTGCGTGTAAGCAGCAGTACTGGATGTTGCAAGACTGACAGCGGGCCATGCCCTGAGGAAGCTCATGCTCGCTGAGTGTGTGTTGAACACTTAGGGAGCGCACTTTTGGGGGCCTGCCAAGCCCATCCGGGGACAGTCTGTGCAGGACGCTGTGGGACGGAGATGGGGAGAAGCATTCCTGCATGGATGGTTCCTCCAGGAGAATTGAGCACTGACTGGAAGAGGACTTCGACAGAAGTTGTGTCTTGGGAAGGTGCTCCTCTGTGGAGAGACGCGGGCTCGGGGATCGGGAGCGGGCTATGGTGTCATGGATGTCAGGGGGTGGGATGGGGAGAGTGGGCGTGACCTCTGGCTCTACCCAGAGGGGTGTTGGACCCACCTTCTTGTGCATCATCTCAATGAGCTTCTTGCAGCTGTCCTTGCAAACAGTGGTGGGCCTTTTCATGAACAGGTAGCGTGGGACGAGGTCTAAGAAGATCCTGCGGACCCAGTGCGGCATGCTGTGTGTGCGCGGTGAGCGGTGGTGGACATTGAGCACAAAGACAGTAATGATGATGGACAGGGTGACAAAGATCATGGTGAAGAGCAGGTACTCGCCAATGAGTGGGATGACCAGGGACGTGGAGGGAATGATCTCTGTGATGAGGAGAAGGAAAACGGTGAGAGAGAGGAGGACGGAGATGCAGAGGGTGATCTTCTCTGCACAGTCTGACGGCAGGTAGAACACCAGCACCGTCAGACAGGAGATGAGCAGGCAGGGGATGATGAGATTGATGGTATAGAAAAGAGGCAGCCTCCTGATGATGAAGGAGTATGTGATGTCTGGGTAGATCTCAGTGCAGCACTCATACTTCTTTGTGTTGTAGGTTCCCACTGCATTCACTATGACCCACTCCCCACTCTCCCAGTAGTCCATTTGATCCACGTTGCTGGCCATGCTCACCAGGTCAATTTTGGCCCTGTCATAAGTCCAGGAGCCAAATTTCATCTTGCAGTTCTGCTGGTCGAAGGGAAAGAAGGTGACGTCTATGCTGCAGGAGCTCTTATAGATGGCTGGCGGCACCCACTTAATTCTGCCATCGTGGAACAGGTGAGCTTTGGTCAGGTGGGTCACAGCGAAATCTCCATCTGCACTGAATTTCAAGAACACATTCAATGACAGTCATAAGTACTGGTCAGTTGATTGAGTATGTAACCCCTGACAATTAATTTGTGACAGAACAGTTCTAGTGCACCCTTAAAACCATCCTTTCTGTGGTGATAATGATAATCATGCAGAAAAGGACTCGTAATGGGATTTAGGACATCTAGCAACAGCTTATTAAGTTCATGCAAATAAGGCATTTAAAAATACTACTTTGCGCTGTGAAAGTGTAATGATCGGCAGATACAATAACAGGACGAGTACAACTGCTAACTAAAGTAGATGGGTCTTCAGAGCATTTTATCAAAACATACTTATTATACCTCTCCACTTATTGCTCCAAATGTAAAAAAGAGATAGGTAGTCTTACTCATTGCCTGTGGTCCTGTTGGAAAATACAAAAGTTTTGGCACATGGTGGGAGAGGAGATTAATGGGATCTTATTTAAGAATTTGCCGTGTGAACCAAGATGTATGTTGCTTGGGATCTCCAATGGCTTTATTTCTAATGAATATGAAGAGAAACTGTATAAAATGTTAACATTTTGTGCAAGAAAATGTATTCTCTTAAATTGGACAATGGAGAAGCCTCCTTCCAAAACACAGTGGTACAATGTCATAATACAATATGTATCTCTTGACTATTTGACATGTATGTTACATGATAAAGACAACATTTTCTTTAGAATATGGGAGCCTTTTGTGACACAAATTGGTCTGAACATTGCAACCATACTCCGTAGAGGATTTACATATGATTGGAATGTGTTATGTCATTTATGTCTATATAAGTTTTGAGTCACCTGTCTATATGTTTTAGTTTGTAAGCCGAGTTGTAGTTGTAGTAGTGTTGTCATTATTTGTGTGTTGTTAAAAAAATCAATAAATATAATTAAAAAAAAAAAAAACATACTTATTATAAAGCACAATGTCTGGCCTCCAAATGAGTTCAGATGGAATTCGAACAGAGGTGACATTTTCATATTCTAGAGGGTTCCATCGTAGCTTGTAATCATTCCATTCCTGTTGGAATATGAGCAGAAATTATCACAAATTTCTGTGATGGGACATGAAGTTAAGATGGCAATTGGAAAAACTTAATCTGTTTTGCTTCAAGCTTACTTGTTTAACCCAGACATTGGTGGTCATCATTTGGTTCTTCTCATCCTGTTTATGGAAAAACAATAATAATAATACAATTGGAATGAAGCAATAGTTAAATCTTCCCGTTAAATCATGTACCTCAAATTTTATCCCAGAATTACAAGTTTTAAGCATGAGTCCGTGCACATGGCATGGGTTACATGCCATTTACAAGGGCACCATTAATGCAGAAAAATATCTAGAACAACATGAATATGCTGCCATCTAGACCTCGTCTGCACCAGGGATATCCCTGCTTTTGCCAGCAAGACACCACCAAACCATATTGAGCACAGATTACAAGTGCATGGCTGCACAAACAGAGAGTGTGGGTGCTAGATTGCCTGCCTGCAGTCCTGATTTTATCCGATTAAAAATGTATTACAAATTATTCAGCAAAATAATGCAGCAATCAGGAGCCAGTGCAATAGGAGTGATCTGATACACAATACAGCACATAGCCAGGCAGATATGACGGCAGAAAATCACGGGTCAAATGTAAAGATGTCGACGAGTGAACTTCCACTCATATCCGCGCACAGTCGAACGCCAGCTAATATAATGGCGATTTATCGCGTTTCGTTCCAAAACGTGAACTCCAGCTCTGACTAGTTTGTAGCGTTTATTTGAATTTTGCAGTATTTTCATGCTCATATCTGTGTATCCACGATGGTATTCGACTGCAAAGCTGCGCAATGCTGGTTGCATTTCCTCATGCATGCATTGGCTTGGCGAAGCTGGTCTTATTCCCGGAAGTGCGGATGGCGACAAAAAATCCCCTTCCTTCATCTCATCTCCGATTTACGACAGTTTTGCACTATATCAGATCGCTCCTATTGTGCAGCTGAAGACCTGCACAATGAAGGCACAGGCAAAAATTCTCTACGTAAATAACTGGTGACTTCAGTGCGCAGAATGAGCGCAATTATAGACATGGTGCTGGTACAAAGAGGCTCTTCGTGAACTGTGCCAACTTTTTTAGACTCTGTTGAAATCATCACATGGCATACAGGGTATTTCCAGTAAGCAATGAAATTCATGCTAGAACATCAAATAACAAGTTGTACTGTTTTCAATATATTACAAGGTGAATTGACTCTCCAGATCAGTCCTTTTTTTATTTTCTGTGAATTTTCATGCTATTTGATTTTATTTGCACTTTCCATGATATGGCAACTGTTTTGAAATTGAGATTTTTAAATAGTTGAGGCATTTAACCCCTGCCCTGAAATATTTCATGCATTGAGCAAAGTAATATGCTATTCTTTGTATAAGTGTCTGATAGGCACCAACGAGGTGTCAGGAAGTGTATACAAAAATTATACACTGATATTAAAGTACATCATAAAAAAGGGCGGGACGGTGGCCCTGCTGCCTCACTATAAGGAGATTGCGGGTTCGAGCCCCAGGTGGTCAGGGCCTCTCTGAGTGAAGTTTGCACGTTCTTCCCGTGTTAGCGTGGGTTTCCTCAGGGTACTCCGGTTTCCCAACCCAGAAAAACATGCGTTATAGGAACACTCCTGCCAGTGCCCCTGACCAGGGTACTGGCCTTAGAACTGGAGTTGGTCCCCAGGTGCTGCTCTGTGTGGCTGCCCACTGCTCCTAACTATAGGATGGGTCAAATGCAGAGGGCAAATTACCCCATGGGGTTAAGTTAAGTATATCGTCTCTCTTAAGTGCGTACAACTCTCTGATGTGATTTGACAATAACATAAATCTAACAATAAAAATGCCCTTGATGAAATGACCTGTACCTGAAATAAAAAGATTGATATTTTATTTTTAAGATGTCACCATGAAAAGTATATCCTCTGTGTCTGAAAGTGAAAACCAGTGATAAATCATTGTAAATTAGCTCCATTAAACATACTGGAATCCATTTATAACAAGTTATATATATTTTGTGAGTTGCTCAGAATAAGCATATTTGGTAAATTAGAGGTCCCCAGCCCTGGTTTAGAAGAGCCACAAATCTTTTATTTCTTTCACGGTTAAAATCTGGAACCAGAATGACCAAGGAACTTGATTGATGCAATTGATTCTCCAATTGACTGATTCAATTTCCTAGTAAACTACTGAGGGCCAACTTACACTAACAGACTCACGACTGTTCAGAAGCCAGGTCAGGGGTTTGAATGCTAAATAACTGCTGAGAAATGTAATGTTCCATATGCAGTTTATAAAACTAATGACTATATGTACGGTTCTTGTCATCCTCACCACATCAATGAGCTGTGCAATTGACAGCCCAAAGCGCACCAGCACCACGTCAGACGTGTTGGCAACCGGACGAGACAGCTTGTTATAATTTGTCAGGAGAGTTCGCAGGAGCTTCTCCTCTGCATGGGCCTTCATGTGTACGTGGCTGCAGACTGGGGAAGAGGCAGAGTTATGCTGCAGACTTCAGCCATTTCAAGGCACCTTTTTCAAACAACAAAAAAATCTTGCTCTTGTGATAAAACACTGCTGCTCTGCCACTTGGACACTAAACCTCAGCCAGAGAGGTAGACCAGCGGCATTACATAACCGGATGTTGCACTCAAGGTTTGTTTTGGGTTCTTTTCAGGTCATCATCACCAAAAGCCCATAGTTTAAAGATCTGCCAAAAGACATCTATTGTAGTGTGTGAAGAACTGCTGCATATGCATGAAATGTAGGACACACAATCATTGGGTGGCCCAATTTAAAGTGTTGCTCATTAGAGGTGATATTGCAGCACTGAGTACAAACGTCTCAGTGGGACCTTTTTAATATGCTCAGACAGCCTCAAGTATCTCCCATATCATGGATGTTTAGCACAAGTATAGCCAGAGTTCAATATGGGGGCAACCCAGCAGCTAATTTCACCTCCTTCCATTCCTTCTGCTTGACTTGGAAATCTGCCAACAATAAAGAGATTGCTATCCGTTGAATATCTTCAAGGAGCTAAAAAAAAAAAAAGCAGGAACAATATGTTTCTTAAAGATATCTTGAGGAAAGAAACCCAAGAGCATCCTTTGCAGAAGCCTTCTTTTAGAATATGACAGGAGTGATTTACTTGTGGATTCAGCTCTCCACATCTGCCAGGCTGAACCAATGTTTGAGGGAGCAAAAGCATCAAATTCAGTTTCCCTCATACAGTTTTTTTCTCTCAATTCCCTTCTGCTCACTTCCTATTCTTGCTTGTCTTCCTCTCATCTGACGGGTGGAGCAACGTACAAGGAAAGGAAGGAAAAATAAGCATTTGGATTGAGCCCAAGGAGCAGGCCAATGCGCTGAGATCTTCCACCACAAATGCTTTTGGAGGCTGGGCAAGGGCTCTGGCTCAAAGGCAATGATTCAGTGGAGCATTTCTCCGGTGAGAAATTGAAACTATTTTTTCCTTAAAGGATCAAGTAATACTTAAATTCATACTGTATTATAATGTATGGCCTTCCAAAAGCATTACTGCAACAGAAACAACAGCAGCAAAAGAAAATTACCATGCACAGATCTATTGATACCCAAGGCCGGATTATCCATATAATGACTGGTGTGCTTACACTGGGGCATCATGCTGGGTGGGGCATCATATGATTCACGAATCCTCAGTTTTTTATTTTTTTTAATTTAAATCGGAAGAGATGCATATTTATATTATGAACAAATTAAAACTTAACTGCTGTTATGAAAAGAGAATATTTAAAAAAAAGAATACAAATAAAAAACTGTGATTTGGAACTGCCCTGCCAAACTGCCCACAGAAAGACCAAACTGGTCCCAGATCAGTGTTGCAAGCTGAGCTAGAATCCCGCCACTTAGAAACTGAATGGGCACTGATCTTTAATCAGTTGTTGATCACAACGATGTGCCTTCGCTCTGACATCACGTGCTACAACACACTGAGCAGCGAGGGAGGCAACCGAGGGGTGGTGCTAGTCGGAAAATAGCAGAAGGAAAAAAAAAATACGAAAGATATCCACGCTACCGAATGTACCAGAAATATCTTTCTTTTTCAACATTTCTCGCGGCAATGAGGCTGTCGGTAGAGAGGCAACTGTTCCGCCCGTCAATGGCCTTCCTCCAGCACTAGCAGCAAGTGCTTACGTTACAAAAGTAATCAATGTACGTTAGAGGCTAATTCTAATGAGGCAGATGCAGCGGTGCATAACATTAGCTGATGTTAACGGGTGCCTGTCATAGGTGGGCTGACAGCAACAGCTGAACTCGGGGACGTAAAACATCAGCATGATCGCAGAAGCAGACAATAGTGAGTTCACTGCACGAAGCCTTTCCCTTTTTAAAACCCTCTGCCATAGAATTTCAGTTCTTAGCATTTAGTTAATGTAAATGTGTGGCCTTTGTTGCCATAAATTACCAAAGTTAAGTGCCATTTTAGTGACTGGATGGAAAGTACTCATAATTAAGATTTTGGGTACTGTCCCTGAAGGCAGCAGGGCTGTCACACTGTCCTTGAAGGCACCGTTATTATTATCACCATTGGCAATCTTCTTTTGAAGGCTTGTTCACCTGGTGCTTTAGCTGTCATTATTACTGTATGCCAGTTAAGTTGTTAATAAATGAAATGCTAGTATTATCAAAGAGAAGAGTGGTCCATTGCTGCCTTCTATAAGCCATGTTAAGTAACTTTTTTGCAGGGGGGATTTCATGATTGGTCACACTGGGGCATAGCACTGTGTTAATCCAGCCCTGTTGATGCTGTTTGTTGTCTTTGAGGGTTTTCAATGGAGGGTTATGACCTAGCTCAATTTGTAAATAGTGTATCTATTTACTCCATTTTCGAGCAAAATTTTGGATAAATGTGGAAATTTGATATCAACAATAAGCCAATGTTTTATTTTTTTTTAGAGAGTGCTGAGAGGTAATTCATATACTAAAAATGAAATTATATGAAGGTAATCTCCAGTGACTGGCATATCTATTTGATGGCTGTGAATAGATGAGTCATCCTGACCCTATGAGGTCAGGATTGCACAAAGAGATCTAGATCAAGAACACAGCAGTGCCAGAACATGTTTATCACTCAAAATTATGCCGCCTTCATTTTCCACAGGAAAAAGCAAGTGTGGGCCATCAATGATTCAGCTCTTGAAATATATTCAGGGGCTAAAATGAACAGGTTCTTCGCGCTTAACTTGCAACCTGTTCCATTCTCAAGAACACTTCAAATTTGCATGTGACGCACCCTAGCTTGGGTATAATAGTAAATCTTCATAATCCTCATTTGTACCTTAGCACCTCCTCATTGGTTCAGTAGTACCTACTTGCAAATTTGTGCACAGTATTGTAAAGTGTTATTGTACAAAGTCCTTTTGTCCACATAAAATCCCGTAAAGGCTAACATAATGTGCATTTTTTATTGAACAAATTTATAAAAATAACAATCAAAGTTTCCACGGTGTGCAAGTTATCTTCAAAATATATTGATTTTAACTGCAGATTTGCCTGTACCACAGAATTTATGCGTCGCTGTACTATATGTACAACAAAAAAACAACAGATGACTGTATGAAGTTTGATAACCTTCAATTTACTCTCTCGATGACCTTTTGACCTTCTCACTTTTGTTTTTCTTCTTCAATCAAAAGCCAAGTTGTATCATCAGTCCAGATAGTGCTCGTAAGCCAATTTAGCATAAAGCCACCTTTCCTATTATCAAGAGAAACACATCTATTATCTGTGTATACTTATGCAAACAAATTATGAATAATTCAGAAGTGGACATGATTTGTAAAACAAACAATATGTATGGTAAATCCACATCAAATATGCAATATGTTGTAAAGCTCTCAAATCTCCTTCCCAAATACTTCAACTCCTCTTTCAAATTAAGCGCAAAGCATGAAAGAGTTATTCAATTTCCTGATATCTAGCTTGCCCAGTTTTACATGTATAAGATCAGTACTTTTCTCCATTGATTTTTGAGCCAAAAGTAGTTGTTACCATTTCTCCTTCTTCACTGACGCTTAGCGACACTGGCGACAAAATCCGTCTTTGTCACCTGAACAATCATTACACCTCAACAATTATCTCAAGCAACACTGTTTAAGTGTGTCCAGATGGATGATCTCTATGTATTGCATGAAAAGCTGTGTCGTCGTTCAGGCTGCACAGACGATAATACTGTATAAAATAATCACATCAGCTATCCGTTCTTCCGTTAGGTCTAAGCCATCCATTCTGTGATGTTCAGCCTTAAGGTCATGCTGATGGATTCTTGGAAAGAAAAAGGTATTGGAAATTTAATTGAAGCTGAACCTTCAAACAGAAAAAAAATGGTTGAGCTGAAAAGCTTAATCAGATCAAGTGGTTCACAGCAATCACCCATCCAGGAAAGGTCAGTATTCATCTATGTTGAGGGTAATGCATCAACTTATAAATTCAAAACTTCATGGAAGTTTTTGTTTCTTTTTTACTGTTGTTTTGGAGGGGAACCTGCTTTTATTAATTCATGATGCAAGATTACAAGATCATTATTTGAGGTTTCTATAGTGATTAAATATAGTCCCTGTGGCAAAGTAGAAAAGATGAAATAGAAAATATCTGCACTACAATAAACTATGCCTAAAATTTCTGGTAATGCTCTTGGTGCATACAAACGAATCTCAGACTGTACAAATGTCTGTCACAGTGAAATGTTTACGAAGAGCATTGGTGACCTTAACTGTTACACAAAAGTATTTTACTCTAATAGCTTCCAGCACAATGGCACATAGCAGAATAGAATACATAACATGTAAAATATATGTACGGTGAGTCATATTCATGATGGGCTGGTTTCACAAGCTTAAGCTTAATTCTTGGTTTTGCACTGAAAATTTGCATTCGACAATGTATTTAGTCTAGGTTTAGGCTAATTCTGTGTTGATGAAACTAGCGCAGTGATTATTAATTGTTAAACGAAAATTCCAGTAAATGCCTATTGAGTATGAGAACAACGCATTTTCATTCCTGCAGACTACAACTGACACTGAAGTAAATGTACCATCCATTTCAGTGCGATGTAATTATAATGATTTCCTTTTAATTATGAAAAAAAAAACTAAAAAAAAAAAAACTCTCCATTGTGCCATCAGAACAGTTATTTGAACAGGCATACAAGCAGGCACACACGCAGGCACACACGGCGTGCTGTTATACCGTAGCTGTTGCTCCATCTCAGACTCATTGTGTCCTTCATTTGATTCATGCAGGATTTATCTATGAACATTCAAAATTGAATACTTTCTGTCGGAAAAGCTTCTATTCCCGCAAAATAATCAAACTTAACAGTGTGATTTACCTGGTGCTGGAAGAAAAGACATCAGCATGGCCAAAAATTGAAGGCAATTAGCGGAAGACATTCTCAGTAGTTAGTACAAGCTGTCCTCTTTCCAGTTCATTCAGACAACTTCTTTGGTTTATTGTTATAGCTTCACTTAATCTTCAAGACTTCTTTGCATGGTCACTAATTTTACATTCCTGGGTAAAAATGTCAAGCTGTTTTAATTGCACTAATTTTCATTAACATATTACAAAAATACTTTTTCTGCTTCCATAGTAAGTCCTTTACTCTATTTGCAAGTGAAAGCTTTGAATGGATGATCCCTCCAGTCAGGTTGTTTGTTGTTCCTCTCTCCGTGATGTTGCATCTGTTGGGAGCTTGAGGATAATGCCTCACAGAGGTATAATATTTAACATCCTTGGCTGTAGATCCAATCTAATGCAGAGAGCTGCTCTTAAATTTTTCCTTCTCCAGCCCCCTCCCACTCGTACTACTCTCTCTCTCTCTCTCTCTCTCTCTCTCTCTCTCGTTGTATATCCCTCGACGCATCCATCTACTGCTGAGATTATGGGTGAGATGAGAAGGACCACTGCTGTTTGAAACAGACCGCTCATGAGCGTGTGTTTGTGCGTGCACGTGCATGCAGTTATGTGAGTTCAAAAGCCATTCAGTCAAATGGGAGAACAGCAGCCTGCCACCCCTCTCTTCATCCCTTTGAATGTTTCATCCTCAAGGCTTTTGAGTTTTCTTTCAAGCGGACAGAGAGGTGCTCTCTCTCTCTCTCTTCAGCTTCATATTATCTCCTTTCAACATCAACTCTGATATTCAGTCAATCCAGTTTGTAAAATCAGTATAGTTAACATTTTTTTAGACCAGTAAAGCACCATTTATTTTTACTGTTTCACTGTTTTTTATTTATTATTATTATTACAGTGATTATTTTGAGGGAATATCCAAGACAAAGAATGGCAAATAATCACTGTAATAATAATAATAAATAAAAAACAGTAAAACAGTAAAAATAAATGGTGCTTTACTGGTAAAGCACCAAATAATAAAATAATCATTTTGTCCAGGAGCAATATCTCAAATCACTAAGTTGTATTTACAAGCAACAAATTTTGCACTGATCAGGAAAAAAACAAATAAACGAACAAAAAACATTAATAGGCCAAGCCCCCTTTTTTGTAAATACTGTATGTAGTCAAAATAATCAAAATGAAGATTCTGGCATTATCAAAGCTGGACTAAAGTAAGACATTTAGTCTAATTTCTATATTTAAAATCAAGAAGCAGAGCATTACAATGTTGCACAGATAGAAGACATCAAAATTAATGTTCCACTGAGTCATTTTTAGGCAAAAAATAAATAAATAAATACATAGCAAAAATATATTTAAAATAATGTAGACCTGCATGAGATGCGGAGTCAAATTGTTTAATTTGATGGAAATTAGTTATTCATTGTACTAGATGCGAGTGTCACCATATGGAAGCCACCATGTCTAAAGAACAAAGAATTCTTGAAAACGAGTCAATGATGTTAACATTTGCAGAAGATAAGCGTTGCTATCTATATTTGCATTAGGCCAGGGCTACCTAATCCTCTTCCAGGATATAGAACATTCTGAAGGTTGTCACTCCAATCAAAGCTTTCCCAGTTAGAGATATTGACGAGCCGCTAATGAGCTGAATCAGGTGTGTTGAATTAGGGACAAAGTGGAAACCTACAGGATGGTGGATCTACAGGAACAGGGTTGGGCAGCCCTGCATTAGGCTCAGTATGCTGTGCAATCATTGCCTGGAGCTGCTACCAGGTATCCTGTCCAGATTCCTGCGCCTACTGTCCCGCAACTGCCAAAGCTTTCCTCGGCCTCTCATTGGCAAACCCCTTGGAGAGATAAGAAGATGGCAACCCCCAGTCTTGTTATAATTTGTTTTATTTTCGTCATTTGAAATGTTGTTCAACTTTGTAAAATAATCGCCAAAAAATCCAAGGAGAAATATCTGGACTCCAAATGGGTAATTCTTTTATTTAGTGTTGATTTTGTGTGAAGGTTGTCTTTCCCTTTAACAGCGTTCTTGTTAAGAGCCGGTAACCAGTTATTTTTACCGGCTGTTCAAGTAAATGTTACTGGCTGTTACACTGAAATACCTAAATAATTATCCAACGAATGTTCTTTTGTTCAAATGTGAAAACCCATTACATTAATTTTCAATTAGATAATTAGATAGATAATTGAAGCACTGATCACTAAAACCCCACAAGTCAAGTCGAGTGTGACTTATGGGGTTTTAGTAACAGGTGCTTCAATTGGGTGATTTGATAATGTTAGCCTTGTTTGTGCTGACAAAAATTAGCACTGATGATTGGATTAGTTAGTTCCTACATTAGCTAGCAAGCTATGTTGGAAAAAAAATGCAATTCATGTATGGCATAAGGTCCCTATTTATATCCCCGAACGCCAAATGGCGTTCCGGGGGATATTATGTTTTTAATCCGACCGCCGCCGCACTAGGTGTTAACGCGATAACTTCAGTAATATTTCAAAAATGTACAATGTCTAGATTGGCCACCAGGGGCCAAAAACTGATTTAAGTTTTAACGCGATTACTGCAGTAATATTTCAATTAGAAATTCCAAGTTTTGCATATATGTAAGTATCATAAAGAGCAAGAACTGATTCGATTTCGGGCAATTTACAATTTCTAGATTGGCCACCAGGGGCCAAAAACGGAAAAAATCACTGTTCCGCGATAACTTCAGTACAATTTCAATTACAAATTTCAAGTTTTGCACATAAGTAAGTATCATAAAGAGGAAGTACTCATTCGATTTTGGACAATTTAAGATCTCTAGATTGCCCACCAGGGGCAAAAAACTGATTTACATGTTAACGCGATAACTGCAGTAATATTTTAATTAGAAATTCCAACTTTTGCATATAAGTAAGTATCATAGAGAGGAAGAAATGATTCGATTTTGGACAATTTGCAATTTCTAGATTGGCCTCCAGGGGCCAAAAACTGAAAAAAATCACTGTTTTTATCTTATCTCTGGAAATATTTGTCCGATTGACCTCAAATCAAGAGCAAATGAAAGGACATGAACTGAGAATGAGTCCCACAATGACATTAAACCTGTTTGGTTCAAAATTTTGATTTTAATGTCAACAGCTATTCAGAGTAAAAATGGTAATATACTTCTTAATACATGAAAAATGTCAAAAATGAGACATGTCCATGAGACACGTCAAAAGATCCTTATTGCTGAAAACTCAGGAGCTCCCTGGGGCTTTTCCCCAGGACCCCCACCAGGGCTATCGGCAAATAGCAATAATTGAGCTGCTGTAAATTGCACACCCCTGGCGTTACCAATAATTGCGTAAGTAAAAATTGTGATTGCTGACTTCATGGCTTCATATATTTTTCTTCAGAATTTTTTAATGCATTAAAAAATTACAAGTTATAGATGATGGTAAACTCACACCAGAAAATTTCATGCATCATTGCATCATATGCAACCTGTCTCTTCAGATGAAATGCATTTACAAGACATCAGTTTTCATAACTAATGTCAATTTGAAGTGTTACGGATTAGAAGAAACCTGTCCAGGACAATATGCAACTGATGTTTCAGGGATAAAAATCCAATCAAAATCTGGAGCAAAAGCATGTTTGCAAATATGTCAATATTTTCATCATATTTCATTATTGAAAATTCCTATAATTTCTTTTTTTATCCAAAGCACAGTTCAGCCACCTCCTTGGTATAAAGTTAGACTGACACTGAGATGAATATACTGGCTTGAAGCTAACCAATTAAATGGTCCAGGTGGTGCTGTGACCAAGCCTCATCAGCCTAAATCAGACTACAATGTCTGGTCACCCATGACCGCATGAGTGTAGCCCCCAAGTGCCCGCTTTTGATATCTTAAAACTCTAAACTGTACAGTATTAAACAAGCCATACACTGAATGGGCTAATTTCCAGCATGACATTCTGCGGTAAATGGCCAGTTCTGTTGCCATGGTAGCCAAAATTGATAGTTGTTGTGATCTACCGATAACATTTGCCCACACCTTATATCAAATTAATCAGTTGAAATTTATGGCCTATAGAGCATCTACAATAAAATCTCTGCAGATGCGGTGACAGCGGCAGAGACAACAACCATGAATCCATAGTAGCCGCCCGACTTTGTCCTGGGCTTCACCAATAAAGGCTAAAGTAATAAAGGCTACAATAATAAAGGCTACAGTAAGAAAGGTTACAGAAATAAAGGCTACAGTAATAAAGACCCAATAATAAAGGCAACAACAATAAAGACTACAGTAATAAATGCTACAGTAATAAAGGCTGAATTAATTAAAGCTATAATAATAAAGGCTACAGTAATAAAGGCTGCATTAATTAAGGCTATAATAATAAAGACTACAGTAATAAAGGCTACAATAATAAATGCTACAGTATAGGCTACCATAATAAATGCTACAGTAATGAGACTACAGTAATAAAGGCTACAATAATAAATGCTACAGTAACAAAGGCTACCATAATAAAGCCGCAGCCAGAGCCCGCATTAAGTGCAGGTCCAAATCTTATAATGCTGTAACCAAAATTTAATATTTAGCAAATGCTGGCTTGCTCAAGTCGATGTGTGCTTCAACATACAATTTTGGAGACAAGAAATCTGAGGAAATCTAAAATCCAAAAAAGTCAACAACACCTCTGGACACTGGAATAAGGTATCCTTTTCGCATTGTAACGTTTTAAATGACACTCAGGGTTGCAGCTAAATACTGTGGTACTTGGAAAAGGTTTGCTAAAGAAATCCTTGGCCCAAATGATTATAGATGAATGACATTTCTCCATGCAGTCCTGTCTGAGTTATCAGAGATCACAGTTATAGGCTTGCGGCCTTGCCCTTAACGTGCAGAAATTCCTCTAAATTCCTTGAAACTTAATAACTACCTTTTGCTCCATGGGGCTGAGTGATCCAAATCCCTTTGAATCCGTCTTTGAGATAAATTGTTTTTAAACATTTCAATGATTTTCTCACACATTTTTGGGAAAATTGGTGATCCTTGACCCATCTTTGCTCTCAAAGGACTAGGCCCTCGCTGGATGCTGCCTTTGTTTCAAATCATGATTACTGCCACCTGCTGGCATCAGCAGTTTCAAATCATATCATTTTCAAATTCACTGTTCTCCATTAAGAGGCCAATATTGCACCATCCCAACTTTTTTTGAATGTGATGTAGGCCTGAATGGCAGGAATGGATGCATATTTACAAAAAGAGTTTGACCAGTCAAAACAATTGACAAAGTATTTTGTCTTCAACCTATCTGCAATGAAATACAAGTCAAAGTATATTTAGAAATCACTGCTTTCTGTTTCCATGTGCATTAGCAATTCTAGGTTTTTTGTTCATGTCTTTGAACACAATAAATTTTTTCCATCGGAGCTGAGAATGTGCAGCCAATTTTAATATTTTTCATTTTCAATACCATCACAACTTTTTATGAATTGCAGATGTAAAATAATGTATATGGACCAACCCTCTAACCCTGCAATGTCGATTGCGAGTGTTGCATCCTTTTGCTGTCATCAGCAAATTTTTGGTTTCAGCCTGATCTGGTTTCAAAGTTTTATGTAACAGAATATGCTGAAATGAATCTGAAATACTGTATTAAATTTTACCAGATAATATCAGCTCAAGAAATGTTCATGCATCCATTAACTCAATGAAATATCTTTACTGAACTTTGCAACATATCTCCCAGGCTTGCCTTCTTCTATTGCTCTACTCTCAGCTTATTCTGACAGGTTTTGATGCTGTTTTTAGCTCTGAAAGCAAAGTATCCAGAACATCCTCTGCACCAAATCCTCTCATCGGGAATATTACTTTCAGCATGGCAGCTTAGAGGCTTTAGACACAGCCTGAACAGATTGATGATTATTACTTGTTAATCAGCCACTTAAAGGAAAATAAATGCAGGAAAATAGTTCACATGCTATGTACCTACCATTTTCGATTATGCTTTTATTTAAATGAAGCCAACAATCATAAATGTTATATAAATGTTATACAAATAAATGTATAAATAAATAATAGTGAATCATTATTAACTTCTGACCTGGTACATAGTGTCATTAATCTGCCACTCTTATTCACATTTAATCTTCGGAACAACAGTGATTGCCAAAAGTAATTCACTTCACTAAAATAGCCAAACATAATATACACCGCACACTAAACAGAAAACAGGCAAATGTACAAATTTAGTCTCTTGCTTTAAGTATTGATCAGTCACATCCAAAGGCAGCAGATGCTTCTACCCCTGGAATGCTACTTTGTGACATACCATTTCAAATATCGATCCCTTACATAAAGCCAGTTCTAAAAATGGCTCCCCTGAACAATGAAAGATACCTTTTGAAGGTGAAAGAGGGAACTATTGAAAGTCTTTCCCCAGTGCTTTATCAGAAAAACTGGAAGCTAGATGAGTAACACAAACAAATGAACACCCTGTGCTCACTGTCTTTGGCTGTAAGATAATATCAGATTTCCCTCCATTCCTCCTCAGCTGCACTTTCATTATCTCCTGGGTACGTGGGGCTGGGAATGCATGACAAAAAAGAAATCTCACCACCTGTCCCATTCTGAAAAAAAGTGGAAGGCTCTTGCAGAGACTGGCAAGCATTGGATAAATCCATGTTCAAAACTAGGCTAATGCCATTGGAGGCGACGGCTTGGGGTATATCGCCGAACGCCCCCAATTCTTCAATTCCCCAATCCTTGAATAGACCCAATAGAATATAAAGTCCCTCGGGTCATGACCTTTCATTTGAACTTAATTTCAGGTCAATCGGACAAATGGTTCTGAAGATATGGCCAAAATGGTCATTTTCCATCACAAAGCGCCACCTGGTGGCAAAATATTGAACCATAAAGGTATGATGTCATCATGTGACACGTTGTGAGGTCATGACCTTGCAGTTGCACATAGCTTCATGTCAATTGGACAAATAGTTCCAAAGATATGGCAAAAATTGTGAATTTTATGTGACAAAGCTCCACCTTGTGTCAAAATTTTAAACCAAACCGGTATAATGTCATCGTGGGACACATCCTCAGGTCATGACCTTCCATTTGCACTTGATTTGAGGTCAATCGGATGAATATTTCCAGAGATATGATAAAAACTTTATGATACTCTTTATGATTCAAGACAATAGACCGAACACACAACGCACTGCGCGTGCCTTATAAACCGATGTTTTAAAGCCAATTCTGGCAAGCTAATTTACTTTTAGCAAACGAAACTTAGCTTCGCGCTTGACTCATAACCATTCCCTGGAATATAGTAAAATGTGGGTCTACCCTGAAATGTTATGCACATTGTACTTACCTGATATTTTGACCTTTCTTTTAACACCCCATGTGTCTGTCCTTCCCCTGTTATCGCACAATCACCATCTTTGTTCTAAAATGTACATCTAATCAATCTTTCTCTCACGTTCAACTGTTGCACTCTCTTTTAGGATTCATGTTATCTTAGTTCAGATGAAAATCAACCACACCGTCGTTCTGCATCTCTGCCATTGACCTCAGATGCTGCTCACAAACAGATGCTCGGATTTCACATACTCTGACGTTTCCACCTACCCAAAACTTCGATCTAATAAAGGCTGTACCACAAATAATGTGTATGTGTGTTCAGTGATTTCGTGGACGTTCGGATCATGTAGAAACTTCAATAATATTTCAATTAGAAATTTCATGTTTTGCATATAAGTAAGTATCATAAAGAGGAAGAACTGATTTGATTTTGGACAATTTAAAATTTCTAGATTGGCCACCAGGGGCCAAAAACTGAAAAATCACTGTTTTTATCATATCTCTGGAAATATTTGTCCGATTGACCTCAAATCAAGTGCAAATGAAATTTCATGACCCGCGGATGTGTCCCACGATGACATTATACCTGTTTGGTTCAAAATTTTGACACAAGGTGGCGCTTTATGATGGAAAATTACCTTTTTGGCCATATCTTTAGAAGCATTTGTCCGATTGACCTGAAATTAAGTTCAAATGAAAGTCTATTCAAGGTCTATTCAAGGATTGGGGAATTGGAGGATTGTGGGCGTTTGGGGATATACCTCAAGCCGTCGCCTGCAACGGCATAAGCCTAGTTAAATGAAGAATGGTTAATACATGGTTTGCTAAGCCGTGTTCGAACTGAATTTATGTGGTGCAATAAATGCTCTCATATGAACATTAAGTTAGATGCTACTCACCTGACTCATTATGCATAACGCATCAAAATACAGTAATGTGAATTGGTGCTTTTCAAATTAATGGAAATATACAGATAATATTTGTTTTGATCCGAGAGCCTGGCTGATTCAAATCTATTTTCCCCAAAAATAAATCCCAAGGTAAAAAGAGTATTGTTTCCTTCCAAGAAGACAGGATTCACAGCTGTCTCCAGTGCACACCAGGGTGCAGATACCTTAGTCACATGAGTGGGACTCAGTGATGGATGGCTTCTGTTACTGAAGCCCTCGTAACTCGGTGGCTGACTGCAGGCAGACTGAAAAATTCTTGCTCACTGATGTGACAGAGGGTCCTTCCCACACCCCAGTTTATTGACCAACAACACAACGAATGAAGAAATTCACTCCATGCAATGTGAAAAGCTTAGATACAGATCAGTTTATCACTGGAAATATGCTTGTGTTGGTGTGCACACTAATGAGCCAAAATGAAAAAACCACAAAGAGGTGAAGCAAATAACGTTGATAATACCATGGTTTTGGTAAATACCCTATTGATTTGGGTGCGGAGTGTGCATTAATTCTAAATGTATAGACACCTACTACATAATTTCAGTGAAACTTCCTGCTCACTGTTCTAAATTTATGCGCCTTATCTGTTGCATAGTATCAGCCGGTATTTCGTAACTATAGCAACAGGGATGCAGTCAAAGCTGTTAATAATTTATTGCAACAGGATAACAAGGTAATTAAATGGATACTTCAAGTTTAATTTTAAATAAAAGAGCTAACCTACTGTTGAAAATATAGTTGTTGAGAGGAGCTGAGCTTTAAAGTTTTCACACTCTTTAAAACAAAGCTGAAAATCGTCCCCATTGTTTATGCATTAAAGCAGGATTTAGTAAACCTTCACTAATATGTAGTGTTTAAACAATATGTTCTAACAAAGTTTTTATCACCTGAAATCAACTTCCTGAGAACTTACAAGGCAACAACCTAACTTATACTTTTAAGAGTAAGTTCAGCACATTCGTTATTCATCTTAGGCTAGATATCCATCACCCTGTCTCTCCCTGACCATCCAAACCCTAACCCCTCATCACTCTGGCTATCTCTCGCTGTGCACCGAAAGAAGAAACACATTATTGACCTAAATGCTTTTTCAATCCACATTAAAATGAGAGATTACAGAACAAATGTAAACAAATCCACATATTCTTATCATTTCTAGTTTGACACCAGCTCATTAGCTTGCCTTGTACCTTAGTTTACAATGGGATCTCATACGTCTTCTAATCCACATCAAAATGAGAAATTTCTCTCAGAACAAAGTAAATGTGAACAGAAATAAGAACATGTACTTCTTGCTTCCTCTTGGTACATCACGTACAAGTAATGAACAGCATGTTTGATTGTTTAATTTGGGATTTCTAAAACAGTCAAGTGTGTCCTTGGGGGCTCTTTTTTGTGAGATGTTTCTTCAAAAATGTCAACTGATTGACATGTTCAGGAGACAAAACACTGCACTCTGAACGGATAGTGTCACCAGCAGTGCTAAGTACACGCTCAGACGGTACACTCAAACCTGTAATGCAGAGGTGTATATGTTTTGGTGAGGTTTGCTAGGAGAGGAAGCACAGTTTGGTGACTTTTCCACCACTTTAACACATTACCTCTGTGGATCAAAGATGCTGTGTCTTATACTTAGCAACTTCAGAGTGGGCCAGCTCCCTTGAGGTCTTGACAGTCTGGCTTGTGTCAACAGAGCAGAACATGTCAAACAGATCTTCAAGTGCCTTTGACTTCTAGGAAGTGGATAAAATTTGACGCCAACAGAAGACGTCATCAACTCAATCATTAATATCAGTATTACAAAAAATACATAAACAATAAAATAAAAGATCTTATTTTTTTTTAACCAAAGTCAACAACATTTCAAGGATTGAGCCATCGGGATATGCAGATATACACTGAACAAAAATATAAATGCCCCGTGTCAAATATTCATACCACATGGAGTTCATAACTTAAGTGAGCATATGCTGACTTCTACTTGTACAGTAGGGATATTTCTCTTGATTTGAGTACCATTTTTAATCCATCTCTCTGTCAGTGAGCATTTGCTCAGTGATGCAGTGATTTCACTCAGTACATGGGTGTGGCATTTCCAGACGGTGACTAGACAGAATGAGCAGTACCCAGAAACTCCTTCTACTGGGGACAATAAAAGGCCACCCCAAAATGTCAAATTTTGTCAAAAGTCATCATGCCTCAGATGTCTCAGGTCATGCGGGAACGTGCCATTGGCATGCTGGATGCAGGGATGTCCACCAGAGCGGTCTGCATGCAGTTCCTTGAAGCAGAGCACATTCCAGTTCTGGACTGTTGCGTATTCGCCGGACATGTCGCCCATCGACCGTCTTTGGGATGTTCTGGATCGACGTGTCCGCCACCGTGTTCCAGTTCCGGATAATGTGCGCCAGCTCCGTGTAGCCCTCCACGATGAATGGAATAACAATCCACAGGCCACAATAAACAACCTGATCAACTCCATGCGAAGGAGATGTGTTGCTCTGAGAGACGCAAATGGTGGACACAAAAGATATTGAAAATTCCATTTCTTCAACCTGACCCCCAACATGTTCAAAGGATTGTCACTCCTTTGCAGATGCCAGTATCAAGATATAATGGACGGTGATCTGATGATGAGTCATTAACAAAAAGTTAATTTTGATTCGCTTCTTATATTGCATAACCCTAATATTAATAAAAACTGAAAAATTTGACATGGGGCCTTTATATTTTTGTTCAGTGTAGTTTGCTGAAAATAAATCAAAAAGGCATTTGTGAGGTTGGTTACCTTTCTGCATCATTGTTCCCACATCTGCTGTCGCTGCCAGCAAACACTGATGCTTTCCTGTGAGAGGCACCAATTTTCAAAAAAATGGCCTAACTAATTAAAACACTAGTGTCAGGTATCAATTCTCTGCTTCTGGCTAATTTATCCTACCATGATAGTGGGCATTCAAGGGCACTGTGGATGAGGAAGCAGAACACTGTTTTGTGACAATAAGTAGATCTCTACCACATAACAGCCATTCGGCAGTTTCATTAACTGTCAGGTTATTTCTTTGTATAACCCGGACATGCATAGTAATTTCATCCTGAAGGCTGCGTTCATACCAGGTTTTGAAAGCAATGCGCCAGATACTTTATCACATTTCAATTAATGGAATCTCATGCCTTATACCTCAGTATACCTGGTATCAGGGTTCCTTTGGGTACTAGAAATTCCTAATAATGCTTGAATTTTTATAGGATGCTTGGATTTTAAATAAAGCACTTGGTTTTTAAATAATGATGATTGTATTTCTTTCATTATAAATTGCTATCTGAGTTGCTTGATAAATAAGCTAATGCAATTTTCCACAGTGTAAACCTTTAAAATATACCTAAAAAAAGTTTGAGAAGTGCGTAAATTTAACTTTCAAAAAAGTGTAGGAAACCCATTGAGTATCTGAAGGGATATATTCACAATAGTATAAAAGAATCTGGCGAGCGTAGTTGGGCTGAACGGCCTGTACTTGCCATTTATGTTACGTTATGTCATGTTAATATGAGACCATGTGGAGTCAAAATTTTAATGTTTATTTTGCAATGTCTGATATTTAGATGCTGCAGACAAATAGTTATTTCCAAATATCTGAAATATCAGTGCATCTCCTCCTTAGATTTGTACTCAATACTCTTGGCAATGTATCCCAGCATCCGTTTAGCTTTAACTGCTACGGCACAATGGCTAGAGCCTGTGAGGGTTTGGTTAACAATCACTCCCAGATCTTTCTCTTCTGCAGCACATTCCAGTTTTAAACCTCCCATGAAGTAATCCCGTCTAATGTTTTTATTACCTACATGTACAACTTTACATTTTGCTAGATTAAATTTCATTTGCCACATTTCTGCCCAATTCTGGATTCTATCCAAATCATCCTGAATCACTTTAGTGGACTCTAAACTATTTGCCAAACCCCCAATTTAGTATCATCTGCAAATTTAACTAATCTGCTCTGAATATTGTAGATGAGGAACAGCAGGGGTCCCAACACTAATCCCTGGGGGACGCCACTCCCCACCATACCTAGCCCAGATGAGATACCACTGACCATCACTCTTTGTGTTCTGTCCTGTAACCAGTTTTGAATCCACTCCATTCATCTATTCATCTTTCTGGGCTGTCTACTCAATACATTTGGTGTCCAGTGTTCTGAAGAAATGACCTTGAGAGCAAAAAAATGAATGGCTGCCTCTTCCTTCGCCTTTATTTCACAACTGGGCATTGCCTCTGAGGATTCCTTGGTCCTGTACAGACCCCCCATTAGAAATTGTTTTTGTACTGCTTTTTGGGCTTTTGTTTAGTGTGCTGATTCATCACTCACCCGGACAAGAACCCAGATGCAGATTCAGGGTAAAATCTGATGAAGGTATTTATCAATAGGAATTGGGCAAAAACTGGAGCTGAAGCATGAAGTAGGAAGAGGACAGTCCAGCTTGGGTGGTATAGACTGGTTAAGATGATGGGTATGTCCACGTCCAGCCAGTGGTGTGCTGTGCAGAAGTTTGATGGTATCAACCCCATCGAGCCAGGACAGTCAAACAGCGGGTCCCAAGGGTTTAGTTGCCCAAATCGCAAAAAAATGTTTAGGCCACGTTCCTAATAAACTGGTCAGAGGAACAGACTGGAAAGGCAGGTTCACTGGAATGCGGTCCCCATCCTATAGACTGATAATAAGGCTTGAGAGTTGGTTCCTATTAATCCTAAATCCTATTAAGTACGCTTTGTATTATCAGAATCATTATGGTAATTTCCAATGATGGCAATAGACTTCTAAACTAGAAGACATAAACTGACTGGTTACTTAAAGGTATATACTGTCGCCGACAGTCGCAAATGCGCAGCAATGGCCCAAAACATTTCTAATTGGAGAAACGCGCTGCGAATACTGAAACGATGCAAATTCAAAAACACGCAAACCGCAAAAGCAATTGCAAAAGAAAAACGCTGCATATGAATGTCAACGCAAACACGCTGCAATGCCCTAAAAAAAAATCCCCATTCGAAGAAACATGCCGGAAAAACAGACACAATGCAAAGTCAGCAAACCTCAAAAGCAAATACAAGAGAAAAACGCATTTAGACAGCAACACTATGGAGGTGCACCAAGCCACAATGGGGAGCGCCAACTAGAACAGTTCTTATTTTTGAGCTGAGCAAGACTGGCTGGAGTATTTTATGTTATGGTTTTTACACTACACCGACGGGTTTGCTCAAGATTGCGACAATGTGAGCATGCGCAAAGGGTGTGCTCAGCATCGCGTGTGACTTAGCATTCAGGAACCACATGCAAGAGATGGAAATCCAAAAAACGTATGCCTTGAATGAGGTCCGAGTCAAATCCAAAAAACACAAGAATTGCCAAGCCACAATACAAAATCCAAAAACAGTGTCTACTAGACTGGCAGGGTTCAGAACCAGGAAGACAGATGAGCAAAGGTACGTAAACGGTAGGCAAAAAGTCATAGTCGATGAACAAAGCCAAGGGTCATACACAGGGTATCCAAACACAGAAATCGTGGTCATACAAAATGGGTCAAAATCCAAAAAGACAAAAAAAGAAGGCAAGAATTGTAGTTGGACAAACCAGTAGATGAAAAACAATACTCAATGGCATACACGGTGTTCTGCACAAAGAAATATTGATCAACATTCTGACAAGGAGCTGGCTGTGAAAAGACTGCTTAAATAGACGGGAGGGAAGTCACATGCTATGCAGCAAACAGGTGAGCTGGATCAGACTAATTACAGTGGGAGAATCACATGCAGGAAACCCAAACCACGAAAATTGGCAAAAGCCAAGACGCAGACAGGAATCACACAGACAGCCTATGACATTTAAACAGCTCCGGTCAAGGAGTTCTAAGTGTACAGATAATGAGTGCAAGAGAATAATTAAGCACGTGTGAGAGATCTCGCCGAAACACAGGGGGAGACAGGTAAAGCTGAGCAAGAGGCGGAGACTAGAACAGGGCGATTGCTGAAAGGGAATTAGTATAAATTAGTAATGATGCAACTTTACAGATTTAACTACGGTGCTCGTTGTGTTAGTACGATACAAAATACAAATGTTAGTTTTGTTAGTAATCAGAGAAGTAAGACGAAGGAAGTAAATGAGAATCGAAGGAATATATTAAACACCAGAATTCATTTAAATCACCCGCAGTAAGTGAGTCTTAGTCTTAGTCTTAGTAAACTTTATTATCCCCACAAGGGGGCAATTTGTTTTACAGCTAGCAGAAAGAAAAAAACAGCACAGCAATACAAACAGACAACAACATGCACATTCACCACGAGTTATAATAAATAAATAAATAAATAAATACAGTGCACTAATTTTTTAGGGAACCAATCAACACAACATATTTATGAGGCCAATTGTCATTAGTACAAACGAGTTTTTAAATCTGTTTGTTCTGACATTTTGCTGCCATGTACTTTGCTTTGCTGCCATGTACCTGCGACCAGAAGGCAGTAGCCTGTATTGGCAGGCCAGCGGATGACTGGGGTCAGTACGGATACTTTCAGCTCTTCTGGTCGCCCTGGCTCTATACAGGACAGAGAGCTCCCCAAAATTTGTCCCCGCAATTCAGCCACACATCCTCACTATACCGGTAAGCCTGTTCTTGTCCTTAGCAGTGAGGGACCCAAACCAGCAAATAAAAGAGAAGGTTAAAACGGACTCAATATAAAAGAATAAAACATCCTCATAAAAGAAGTGTCTACATTAAAACCTCTCAATTTGCGATAAAAATATATGCGCTGGTGGGCCTTTGCACAGATCGCATCTATGTTGGCCTCAAATGTCAAACTGTTGTCAATGATGGTCCCTAAGTACTCGTACTGTTGTACAGTTTCAAACGCTTGACCACGAATAAATTAGCAGGCAAACCGACAAGACAGACTGAACCAACTAGATCACAAGACAGGGGAGACAATTGCAATGGAACTTAGAAATGGAATGAACTAAAACCCTGAGAATGACAATAACCAAAAAGAATAAATAAAAGACAAAATCATGAACAGAGATCCTGAACATAAACGTGAACATAAACATGACAAAAAACTATAACCATGACATTGTGACTTTGTTCACGTGACTAGGGCCTAAAACATGATGCACAGAAATCAATGTATCACAGTGAATTGTCATGACTTTACCATTTAGTTAGCTAGCTAACATTTACATGCATCAAATATGACTAGCTAAGTCGGCAAAAAGGTAGTCTAGCTAGCTAACTCAGTTTGTTTGCTTTGCTAGCCAGTTTGTTAGCCTTTCAAGCTAACAGTTGTATATGTTATAAATGCTCCCGTTTCAACTCTAGCTAAGTGAGATAGCGAAATATTGGATCATTTTTATTCACTAATTTTCTATTAACCTCCATGCACCAAATATACCTGTTAGCTAGCTAGGCTAGTGAACTAGTTAGCTAAGCAAGCAAACTAACTTTAGCTAGCTAGCTAGCTAGAAAGCCCTCATTAACGACAGCTTGCTAGTCTTGCTCAGGCCAAAAGTAAAAGCTGTTCTGGTTGGCGCTCGCCATAGTGGCTTGGAGCATTTCCAATTTGTTGATGTAGATATGCAGCATTTTCTCTTGCATTTGCTTTTGTGGTTTGCTTGTTTTTAACTTTGCATCCGCTGTTTTTGCAGTCCATTTTACTGGTTGTTTTAGCATGCCTGGAACGCAAAGACTATCTATTGACATCAAATATTCATATTGTACAGAATCAAACACAAAAATGTGAAGTTTGATTTAATCAGTAGCACTCGGTCCTAACAACAAGAAGGTCTTGGGTTTGAATATAGCCAGGGCTATTTCTGTGAGCGTATTCCCCTTATATTTGCATGAGGTTCCTCTGGGTACTTCTTTTTCATCTTTTCGTGCAAAGCCATGCATATTAGGCTGATTGGCGACTCTGAGTTGCCAGGAGACATAGGTGAGCAAGTGAATAGTATGTAGTGCCTGTGATGGATTGACTCACTGTCGAGGTTGTGTCCCTGCCTTTCACGCATTTTTACGCACCTCTGCAACTCTCACCTGGAATGAGAGGGTGAATTGATGGATGGATTAATGGATCTTAGCTGCCTGAGGTTTTTGAGATAGAATATGCTTGTTCTCCTAAAGTTTTTACACTGAGGATAAGCATTAGACATTTTCTGCTCAGAGCAGTGTAATTTGACAAGGACATACAGGTATATCTGTATTAGGTATTATGGTATACTCTTTGTTGGAACGTGAAATTAGTAATGTCACACTCGATAGAAAAAGAGAGTTTGCTTTCAATTTGTCGATTCATTCTTTCAAATTAAGTCGATACAAACAAGAGGGGATGCAGTTTCCTGTTTAGCCCCTAATCCAGAGCTACCATCAATTATCCTCTTAAAGCAATATTTTCACAACTTCGAATATGGGGCTTCATATGCAGTTACCAATGTGCACAATATATTTAGCAATTTAGTCACCAAGAATCCATGCCTCTGTGACGAAAAGGGGGTGTTTGAAATTTACCTCCCCATTCACCTGCATTGAAAAGGCTGCTGACTCACATAAATATGGACAATTTGTGACAAACCTGAAGTATCCAAAATACCATATAACTGAACACTATATAACAAGAATTTATTTCTGTTTGTCATTTTCATGCTTGATTTTTGTGTAATTATCATTTTAAATGTTTGAAAGAGGATCCTGTCATTTGAATAGGAAGTCCTTTGACCTAAATCATGTCCTAGATTTACTATTTGATATTCTCCCATTGGTCCAACCACCTAGGGGGGGCAGGGGGCGCAGGTCTGTTCTGGAGTTAGCAAACTCAGACGTTTTGGGGTGAGATATATTGCTAGTTTGTTCCTGTTCACACAACTTTGATCAGTTTGATCAGTTTTAAGCTGCGACCAAGCAGCTCTATGAACGCTTCTGTCTGCCTGTCTGTCTGTCCCTCTGTCTGTCTGTCCGTCTGTGACATCTTTTTCACCATGTTCCTGTCGTCGTATCATCATGAAATTTTCAGGAGTTATTGACTTTTACCAAAGTGATGTCCATGCACAAGGTCGAGGTCAAAGGTCAAAGGTCAAGTTCACAGAGGTCACAACCTTGTTTGCAAGTTTTCGCGCTGTAACTCCAGTTAGAATTCATGGATCGCTATGAATTTTTGGAAATAGCTTCTAGGTATACAGGAGGTATTTCCTATTGTTTTTCAAGGTCATCCGTCAAATCCCAAGGTCACAAAAGTAAAAAAATTTTGCCCGATTTGACGGTTTTCGCACCGTAACTCAAGTTTAATTCAATGAATGGCTATGAAATCTTACAACAAGCTTCTTGGTATAAAGGAGGGGTTCCCTGTTGATTTTAAGGTCATCTGTCGAATTCCAAGGTCACAACGGTCAAAAAAGTGTCGATTTTGCCCCGATTTCACAGTTTTCGCACTGTAACGCCACTTTAACTTGATGGATGGCTATTACATCTTAGAACAAGCTTCTTGGTACAGAGGAAGGGTCCCCTGTTGATTTTCAAGGTCATTTGTCAATTTCGACATCACACTTGTACAAGAAACCACCAGTCATGGACACGAGGCCTAGTGTCGGATGCTAGGCGAGGTCGCAGCTATTAGATCCTTCTGATCTACTTGTTATTTCAAAAACTGCAATTTTGTGCAATAGGAGCAGTCGTGTAATTTCCTTGCGACTAAATATTCTACTATCAACTGTTAGTGGTACTATAACAAAGTGGAAGTGATTAGGAATGACAGCAACTCAGCCATGAAGTGGTAGGCCTCGTAAAATCACAGAGAGGGGTCAGTGAATGCTGAGGCACTTTGGGGTCTATTCTCCCATGCCCGTAAGTCGAAAAAAGCGCGTAGCTACACGCTTTTCAGCTTGCGCGTATTCTCCCCTCGACTTAAGTCTGTGCCCCGAAGGCAGTTACGCACTTGAGGCGGAGCAAGGCCAAAATTGGGGCGTTTCCGGGCGTTTCTCAGGCAAATAACACTTACGCGTATTCTCCCCCCGGCTTACGTCCTTTTTCTGTTAAGCGCTTTTGAGGGCTGTATTAAGGTCAAGCGCCAACATAAGGCGAAATGGAATATTGCGTTTGATGTTTGATAAATTTTATTTTATTTAACATGGTAGAGGTTGACACATTTAATATTCGATTGTTCTTCCTTATTTCTTAACTACATTTCTCATAACCATAATAATTTCTCAAACGAAATCATCATATGATATTTCGCATCAGCCTCTTCTCCAATAAGTGCAATTACAAACGCATAGCAATTAATTAATATGAGTATACATAAGACCATCATTCCACCATGCACTCAAAATCTAAAACCAAAATGCCAGTCCTGCATTTGCTTGCACTCTTGCGTGATTGGGAAAGAGTAAGAGGAGCGCGCCGAGCTCAAAGACGACCATGCATATATCGGCTTCGTTTGGACATCCTGGGACTGCCAAACATCGAGTGCATCCAGCGCTTTCGTCTGGACCGTGCATGAGGCAATCATCTATCTTTGCCGACTTCTGGATGAATAGCTATCCAGCCGCAGCAATAATCCACAAAGCATACCCGTGGTCATCAACGTCAGAACTGCGCTGTCGCTCCTGGCATCTGGGTCGTTCCTGAGAGTGGCTGGTGATGTCATACACATATCACAGGCGTCTGTGTCAAGGTGTCTGACAGTTTGTTGATGATCCAAGTTCTTCTCCATGCACTTCCACAGCAGAAAGAGTGGATGCAATCTCCTCCAACAGTGCAGTGAAATGCACGGGGGATGATGGTTGCCCACCACCTGTTGCGTGTACACTTCTCCGGTGTGCAGAGAACCTGGCTTTTACAGCGCCCTGCAGATCTCTCCATTTATGCTTTAAATCGGGGATACTGCGTCTTTCCACCGAAGCCACATCCAGAACGATTTGCGGTTTAATTCCTCGGATCAGCCTTCAGTGCCTGCTTGCCATACAACACCAACATCTGTGAAATTTGCTTTTCGGCTTTGGCTCGACGTCACCATCTTTGTCTTCATGTTCTATAAACCAATGCGACTGCCCCATATCTTCGTGATAATCTAAAAAGTTGTGATATTCTCACAAGTGAGGAGTTTGATTTTCTAATTGAGGATATCTGTATTAACTAACTCGTGTCTTTGTAATTTTTTTACCATTGATAATACTGTGTATTTTAATGTGTGAATAAAGATATTATTAAATAGTGTACTCTAGATTGAGCCCTACCCTGTCCAATACCAAAGCAGTACCCATTTGTTAATTAATTTTAGCCAATAAAGAATAACCAACATGGGAAGAGTCATTATCAGTAAATGGGGTAATTCATTATAATAAAGTATTAGGCACAAGTTCAAGAGAATGTGTCGCTCAAATCAAATAGGATATGATAGGCTATGGATATGGAATTCCGTCATTGCTGAGGCGGTTTCGGGGGGGGGATGGCCGCGTGTTGGGTAAGAATCCTTGTTAAAGCGTTTCCATGTCCTTAACTTGCAAACCTGACATCGGAGTAGTTTGAAATTTCAAGTGCGCAATTTCTAAATGAGATCATATAAACTGTCTTTGATTGTCATTTTTGTGTGACTAGCACGATCGCTTTATTTGTCTTCTTCCCTGTCTTCCAGGGGACAAACAGGCTGGTGTAGGTGGGGCACATTTTCAATGCTCTTGTTGCGCTGGTTGAGAAGCGCTAAATTCTTTATTTTTTATTTCATTATCACGGCAATTTCTTTGTTTGTATAGCTTTAATGCCACGGTGGCTAGAGTAAGAAAAAAAAAGATGTCTGTGAGAGTTTTTAGCACAGACATACATAGGCCTATACTATTACAGCAGCATATCGTCGGCCTGCTGATAAAACCTCTTTTCTTCAAAATGACAAACTTCACTGGAAAATAAAAAAGAAATATAAAATTAAATAATAATAATAAAATAATATAAATGGATAAATATAGTTTAAAATAAAAAATGTTTAATTTTGCATGTAAGAATAGTGGACATACGAGTTTTTGTTTCTTATCAGTTTGGAGATATTGGAGACATGAGGTTTTATCAGCAGGCTGACGATATTCAAATTTAAAGTCCGGTTTGCGTTTTCCATGGACCACAAATGCATTTTCATGGTTAAACAGAAAATCCTTTTTCCATGTTTTCCTGATAGCCATAATCAATGAGCTTGGGACAGTGTCTGCCTTTCTTTTGCATTAGTCACACCTCTTTCATAAGGCCGCCTACATTCTGAAGCTAAGCGCTGTGGAGGTGATCGAAGCGCGTAGGGGAGAATACGCGTCACTCAAAAGCGCTTAACTCAAATCGCGTAAAAAAAGACTTATGTGCTAATGGGAGAATAGTGCGTACTGACTATTACCAACTACCGAGACCCCATAGTGCACCAAGGTTGCCAACGTTCTGCAGAGTCAATAGCTACAGACCTCCAAACTTCATGTGATCTTCAGATTAGCTCCATAACAGTGTGTAGAGAGCTTCACAGAATGGGTCTCCATGGCCGAAAAGCTGCATCAAAGCCTCACATCACCAAGCGTAATGCAAAGCGTCCGATGCAGTGGTGTAAAGCACGATGCCACTGGACTCTAGAGCAGTGGAGATGTGTTCTCTGGAGTGACAAATAACAACTTTTTGTCTGGCAATCTGATGGATGAGTTTGGGTTTGGCGGTTGCCAGGAGAACGGTACTTGTCTAACTGCATTGTGCCGAGTATAAAGCTTGGTGGAGGGGGGATTATGGTGTGGGGTTGTTTTTCGGGAGTTGGGCCCGGCCCCTTAGTTCCAGTGAACGGAACTCTGAATGCTTCAGCACACCAAGACATTTTGGACAATTTCATGCTCCCAACTTCGTGGGAACAGTTTGGAGATGTTCCTGTTCCAACATGACTGCGCACCAGTGCACAAACCAAGGGCCATAAAGACATGGATGAGCGAGTTTGGTGTGGAAGAACTTGACTGGCCTGCACAGAGTCCTGACTTCAACCCAATAAAACACCTTTGGGATGATTTAGAGCGGAGACTGCAAGCCAGGCCTTCTCGTCCAACATGAGTGTCTGACCTCACATCTTGGCATTGAGGAGACAAGTTTCTTGAGGTTAGCCATTGAAATTTGATCCCACTCTTGTTTAATACAGGCTTCCAGCTGCTGGAGAGTTTTGGGTCTCCTTTGACAGACTTTTTGTTTAATTATGCACCAAATGTTCTCAATCAGTGAAAGATCAGGACAGGCTAGTTCAGCACACGGACTCTTCTACTATGAAGCCATGCTGTTGTAATAGCCGCAGTATGTGGTTTTGCATTGTCCTGCAGAAATACACAAGGTCTTCCCTGGAATAGATGTCATCTGGAGGGAAGCATGTGTTGCTCAAAAGGCTTTATATAACCTTTCAGCATTCATGATGCTTTTTGAAACATGCAAGTGTCCCACACCATATGCACTAATGCATCCCCATACCATCAGAGATGCTGGCTTTTGAACTGAAAGCTGATAACAGCAGGGATGGTCTTTCTCTTCTTTAGCCCAGAGTACATGATGCCCATGATTTCCAACAAGAATGTTAAATTTGGACTCGTCTGACCACAGGACACTTTGCCACTTTGCTACAGTCAATTTTAAATGAGCCTTGGCCCACAGAATACGGCAGCGCTTCTGGATCATGCTCAACCATGGCTTCCTTTTTGCATGATAGAGTTTTAGGTGGCATCTGTGGATGGCACGGCAGACTGTGTTTACAGACATTTGTTTCTTGAAGTGTTCCTGGGCCCATTCAGTGATGTCAATGACAGAATCGTGCTGGTGAGTGATGCAGTGGCGTCTGAGGTCCCAAAGATCACGGGCATCCAGTAAGGGTCTTCAGCCTTTGTGACGTTGTGTTCAGGAACCACACGCAAGAGAGGGAAATCCAAAAAACATATGCTTTTAATGGGTTCTGAGTCAAAGCCAAAATACACAGGAATTGCCAAGCCACAATATGAAATCCAAAAACAGTATCGACGAGACAGGCAGGGGTCAGAACCAATAAGACAGGTGGGCAGAAGTACTAAAACGATAGGCAAAAAGTCGTAGTCGATGGGCAAAGCCAATGGTCATACACAGGGCATCCAAGCACAGAACTCATGGTCATACAAAAATTGGTCAAAATCCAGAAAGACAAAAACAGTACAAAAAGGGCTATGGCTAGAATCAAGGTCGGACTATCCAGTAGAAGCTAAACAATATTCATTGGCATACGAGGCGCTCTGCACAAAGAAGTATTGATCAACGTTCTGACAAGAGCTGTGAGTGAAAAGACTCCTAATACACACACAGGGAAGGTCACATGCTATACAGAGATCAGGTGTGGGGAATGAGGCTAATTACATCGGGAGAATCACATGAGGGAAACCCTAACCACGAAACTTGGCAAGAGACAAAAGACGAACGGGAATCACACAAACAGCCTATTACATTTAAACAGCTCCGGTCCAGGAGTTCTACGTGCACAGATGAGGAGCAGGAGAGTAATTAAGCACGTGCGAGAGTTTCTCGCTGAACACAAAGCAAAGGACAGGGATAGATCAGTAAGAGGCGGAGATTAGAGCAGGGCGATTGCGGAGAGGTATTTAGTCTAGATTAGTAGCAGTGCAACTTTACATATTGAACTAGAGTGCTCGTTAGTAAGTTAGTAATCTTATATACATGGATTAGTAGTGTTAGTGGACTATGATACAAAATACAAATGTTAGTCTTGTTAGTAATCAGAACAGAAGGGCGAAGAAAAAAAACGAGATTCGAAGGAATATTTTAAACATCGGAATTCACTTAAATCACCTGAAGTCAGTGAGCATGCTGACAGGGAAGACGAACTGAACCAACTAGATCACAAGACAGGGGAGACAAGTGCAATGGAACTGAGAAATGGAATGAACTAAAACCTGAGCATTACAATAAACAAACAGAATAAATAAAAGACAATAATGAACCCAGGACAAGAACATGAGCATGACCAAAAACCATAACCATGACAGTCTTGTCCCTTATGCACAAGGATTTTTCCAGTTTCTCTGAATCTTTTTATGATGTTATGCACTGTCGATGATGAGACCTTCAAAGCCTTTGCAATTTAATGTTGAGGAACATTGTTTCTTAAGTATTCCACAATATCTTGACGCAAGCCTTCACAGGTTGGATGGTCTCTGTCCATCTTTACCTCTGAGACACTCAGCCTCTTTAAGACAACCCTTTTACACCCAATCATGTTACACACCTGATGCCAGTTAATTAATTACTAGCTAAATGTTCTTTCAGCTGATTCTCTCATATATATTCTCAGCCCTTTATTTGCCTGTGTCCCAACTTTTTTGAGACCTGTTGCAGCCAGAAAATTTGGAATAAGCTAATTTTGTGAATAAAAATGTATAATGTCTCAGTTTCAACATTTGAAATGTTATCTATGTTCTATTGAAAAAAAAAACATCTTGTCTCATGTGATCTGAAAGTCGTTGCATTTTAATTTTATTCACAATTTGCACTTCCTCCCAACTATTTTGGAATTGGGATTGTAGAATTTATACTGTATTCAATTAAATAGAATGCTTAGTTGTTTGCCGGTTTAAAATCCGAACAGCTTGAGGACATCGGTAAACCCTCTGCTACATTCATTGCACCAATTCTGTTTTATCTAGGGTAGCATATTGCCTGCTTTTTGCCGACAGTGTAATGTCTATTTTGTACAAATAAGGTATATTTCAGATATTACTTAGTTGGTGAGTTATACTTCCTCCTTATTGGGTTTTTTGAAAGTTTTTATACAAGCTTGCATTTCGCTTGGGGTCTCGGAGGTGGAAACAGCAGTTTTCTGTTGCAGGGTGAACTTTCTGATCGCAAATAAGCAGTTTCTTTAATGAGCTTGTGTGCTGGCTCGCTGAAGAAAAATGTACAAATTTCTAAACTTTATCATGGAGAAAAAGCATGTTTTAAGTTTGCAGAGGTTACTGGTGGCCATTGATGTCCATCCTTGCCTGTATTGATGAACTTGTGTTAAATTCCACTTTAAAAACATTAATTCATATTTAGCTTTATGAGTCAAAAGTTGATTTGTGTTACAAATATGATTATTTTATGATTTGACGGTGCACAATTTTAGGGCTTGGACAGCATGGAGAGCCAGTTGAATAGCTTTATTATTTTTTTCTCATAAATAGTCGGTAATTTTGAACACTCAAATGTTAAAAAAAATTATTTTTTAAAGTCCAAGCCATTTTCATTATTTATTTATTTATTTAAATATCATTTCTCTTTTTTTTTTTTACAATTTTAATGCTGAATTTTCATGAAGTTTTTTTTGTTTTTGTGTGTTACAAATATAAACTGAAATATCATGGAATTCTAAATGCTTTAAGTGTCTTGTTTCATTTAAGCCACTTTCCTTCTCTCTTTGAAGTTGAAATCTTCAATTATAAAGCCTTAAATAGGGTAACGCATAAATAGCCAGATTGGGCTTCTGCTCAAAGGGGTTAATAAGCAGCTGCCAATGTTGTGAAAATATTTCTTTAAGATGTCTGTATTTTCTGCAGCTGTTTGTATACAGCATTAGTGTGCAGCATTCCTTGATTTATGTAAAAAATACAGAATACAGAACTGCAAAGTTTCTGGCACTTTGTGTCATGACCTGAGAGTGGAGAAAGTCATGCTAGTGCTTATTGAATGTAATAGCGCTATCAAATTATAAGGGAAAGGACATAAATTAATATCACATAGCAAGTGGTGCCAGGCACAACAAACCCCGCCCCTCACACATATTTTCACCTACTTGTACGAAATTCGATATTCTATTGAATTAATCTATTCTGGGTCAGTAGAAATCCCTACACCAAATTTGGAGTGAATCTGGCCATTAATTTTGCCGCTAGAGTGTTAACAAACAAACACAGAAACACAGAAAAATGCCGAACCAAAAACAATACCCCTTGCCCTCACCCTTCGGGTGGGGCGGGGTAATGGAGTGTCAGCAGCAGGTGATCATGCTTTCCATGCTGTTTGTGCAAGAGCCCTCCGAGTCAACCAGTGACTGAAGAATTAATTTATCAGAGAAACAGCATTTCAAACTCATTTGGAGTCGCAAGAAGTTGCTTGGAAATGGCACCTGAAACAGTAATGTACTGTATTTCAAATAGCAATGCAGTCTTGCAGGGAGAGACTGCCATCAAACATGCATCAGCAATTATTATGCAGTCGGAGGGGAGTGGTCAACACGGTGCAATCTGTTGCTCTGCAACTTTTTATCAAAGTAAATTATTCCCATTATGTCCAACAGCCTGGTATGCCTCATTATGAACACAGCCATTGACTGGTTGAATGAATACAAATGATGACTCATTTATCGAGGGCTGAGTGCAATAAACAGTTATGTCCAGATGTTATATATTGAGCATACCTGTTTATTGCAGTCAGTCCTCAATACATACTTGTGGCACATTAGTTGACATAGAAGGTAAGACAGCTTAGTCATTTAAATCCATGAGAATTTCTTTATGCCTTTTGTTATAGCACTAATTTAGAGGGTGTGTGGGGTTGGGGAGGAAGTTTTTTTTATCAGTTAAGGTGAAAATTTGACATTGATTCTTGTGAAAATACGTGAAACTTAAAGACCTGAAATGAAAATCCATTTCACACTGTGAAATCTGGTTCTGTGTGTGGCAGACCAAAGGAGGGCCCAGGCGGGGGATTGAGCCCCAGGCTCCCAGGTAAGAGTCACATACACTGACCACATTGCCAAAGAGCCAGGCTTAAATAGGTAAGTTACCCTGGGCCCGCACTTATAAAGCGGCATTCCTAGTGACTGGACACATCAACTCTCACATGAGCATTGAGACTGAAATGAACGGGACATTTGTAATGGGAGTTCATTCTGTGAAATAATAGTCCCTCCCAGTGATATTCATATTTTCAAGCTGAGAAGGGTAAACGGAGACACCGAAAGATGGCAACCAGTCAGCAATGTCCTGTTGGAATGTTTTTGAAACACACAACATGATTTAGAAGGTGGGATTTAAAATCCTTGCTGCCAAATTAGATTTAATTAGTGTGACAGACTATCGCACTGTTTTGTGATAGAGATGTATTCAAATTTACTATGCCTTAGAATCTAATTCACCATGGGAACCAAAGGAATAGAATAACCCTGCCCCCAGCGTTATAGCATTTGTTGAGGGTTGTATATTGCGGTTAAATTCAAATCATTTTTTTTTAAAAGCCAGTAGGTCGACGTAAATCCCCAAACCCCCTGAAGCAATCACTCCCAAAATCGATAGGCTTTGTGACCTCACCACACACAAGGCTGCCACCAAATATGAAACAAATCGGTTGAAATTTGTGGCCTGTAGAGAAAATCTCCATGGACGTGGCGTGACGATCACTGATCCATCATATCCTTCACTCTTTGTGCAGAGATACAATGACATTATAATTGGTTTTTCTGACAGAAAATTTATTGCAACAACATTGATTTTTTAATAACTAGGATGATGAACTGCAATTGCACCGGTAGTACACTTTAAAAAACATAGACAGCTGGTTTAATGTGTCATGTTTCATCTTAAGATGATGAAAGGTGTGAAATTCAGCACATTCGGTGGAATATGATATTATCACTGCATTCCATTTCCAGAACACAGCAAAAGTTGCAATATGCACAAAAGCTCTCAAAACAGTGCTATGATATGACTTTAAGAGGGGAAAACAATCTTCTCTTTTTGGTTCCTTCTCCAACTCCATCAGATGCTCCGACAAGCATCACAAAGTTAAGAAGGTGGACGTGATGAAGAATAAAAATATCAATATAATTTTAGCAAAATGTTGCTCCTGCTCTTTTTTCTTTTCTTTTTAGCACATTGCTCTTTTGTTTTAGCTGACTCAACATTGCTATGCTATCAAAGTTGACAGCCGCCAAATGACGCACGCACGGTCACAATCGTATCACGCAATATCATAGCGTAGCAAGCAAGTTTGCAAAGCACGCATGATGTGCAATTAATGGGAACCTCATTTGTCCTGCCATTCCTCAATATACTGACCAATATCCCAGCAGTAATATACCAGCAGACATTTTTCTCTGATAATTCAAATTGATATAAAAATGTAAAATGGTCGTAAATAACAGCCAATGCAATTAAAATTAGAACATTTTTACTACATACATTGGTAAATAAAACACTATTACAAATTATAATGCTGAATGTATTTTGAGTTGGATTTTCACAACCATCAGTGAAATAAACTTGGTACCGTTATATGAATGACCAATATTATCAACATATGAGAAATTTGCATATAATAACCAACTTGATGATTTTGCATTATTTTTTTGGAATGCACCAACTCAGTGGTAATTTAACACACATTGTCCAAATGTATTGAGGCCCAGGGCCCGTAGCCACTGCTCCAGTTGGCCCACCATAGTTGCACCTGTTCTTAAAGTGGCATCTCAGGCCAACTCTATGGGATGTAAAGTGTCCAAAGGATAGGGGATTCTGAAATTCGTTAATTGATGATGGTCATTCATGACTGTTATAAGCTGAGTAAATTATCAAAATACTCATGCACACTGTCAGAGAGTGACCGAGAAGTGATTTGCATTAATTTCTGAAGAAGATAGATTGATTTTTTTCCCCTAGTGCTTGTTAGTACAGCCTTGTTCAAGCGATTGATTTGGTGAAAAGGTTAACTTAAGTCACTGATTAAAAAATAGGTCCTTACATCGGGTTTCCCATGCATTAATAACAAAAACAGTGACAGTCTGTAGCAGTGAAGATGAACATTACCAGAGTCAAGACTGTGTATAAACAGCGGTTTTTATTCTTCCTTTCTGATGCCTCTGAGCCTTAAATCCAGTTTTGTCTGACAACAATCCTGCATCCATCAATATATCTCAAGTTGGGATACTTCACCAACCACTAAAAGGCATCATTTGAAATTTTCTGAACCTCATTTTATTTTCAACTGCAGGGGATGTACTAGACAGCTATTATTACTGCACTGATATTCATAGCTCAAGTGACCTCTGGAGATGGAATAGGTCAGCGCTTCAATCTATAACTGGAAAACTGTCAGCAAATTCTGGCTCTAATGTTACAATATCCAATCTGCCCCAGTGTTCGCTACATGGTGACCCTGCAATGACACTCTTGAAGGAAGGGAGGAATAATGCTGGATGCTCTGATATGCACTTGCCTGTCGGCTCAGGTGAAGCATTCTATCCATGACCTTGAGTCTAAGATTGGTTGTTCTGTGTAGTAATTGTAGCCCCATGTGCTGGGCTGCAGTTATGCCCTTATTGTAATGACCTGCCTTTTGTACTCAGTCCTCTCACACAGTTTATTCCCAAACAACATAGAAAAAGCATGAGCTAGTATTGTGAGCTGATGTTAGAGACCCTAATCTTTTTATCCGAGGCCGTAAAGACTAAGTACAATTCAAAATGCCCATTGTTGTTGTTGCCCTATTGTTGACTGTTTACCAATTAAGCCCTGAGCCTCTTGTTTGAAAATGACATGCCCAAAATTAACTGAGTATTTAAATACATGGTCCATTTGAATAATAAACATTACACCTTGGGGATTTTTATCATGGTGAAAAAATCAGTATATATATATATTACTGACTCAGCATAAATTAAGATGGAACACAGCATAAATGAAAGATCTCATTTCCACCTACCAAAATTTAGTTGCACTCTGAAACCTCTGAAAATTACAGAATCCCACCATTATCTGTGGAAAAGTTTAATCTAATCAATTGATTTCATTCAATTGTCACTGCAGGCATACATTCCATCGAAATCCAACCATTTTCTTTATTTTAAAAAATTGTTTATTTATTTTTTTTGTATTTCAGCCAGTTCTGTACACATTTTCCCATACAAAGAAAATGCATTCAAAGCAAATGAAGTTTGACTCCACTGGAGCAGATGTATGGAAAATAAAACAAGCAAATAAACAAAATGATAAATACAAAGATAAGGTAAAAATGGTAAAGATATCCTTCAATTATTTATATAAGAACTATGCTTCCACTGCTCAAAAAATATTTCCCTTCACTGAGGTTTGGACACAGATATCCCACGTTATAGCCTAATGTCCTGGCCACTATGCTAGCTGAGTGGATTGTTACACTGCCATCTCATTGCAAATATGAAGAGTGAGACAATAAAACACGCCACACGCCCCGATTTGACGTTATTTCGCTGTGCTCTTAATGGCGCAAAGATTCTCAGTGAACAGACGACTTGGAGAATGACTGTTGAATATTTAGTGGATTATTTTCCCAAAAATACTAGAAACAAACCATTTTAGTGTTTATATTGTTGCGCCCTATGAGTACATGTACGTGATGGTGCATAGTCTCCCAATTACGCGCACTGGGAACAAAAGGCTCTTTCTCAGGCTAGGTTTGTGCGATTACAGTGGTTCAGGGCTCATTGGTAACGTCAGAGCCCATAGAATCAAATGGCCACCAATCAAATGGCAAAGTCAAACTGACAGCATCACAAGCCAATCACAGAGAAAAATATACATAGTGTGCAAGGAGAATGCTCAGCGCCTGATCTCATTGGAAGCAGTACCCTGGAAAAAACATGCATGGAGGCTGGCAGATCGAGTTTCAATACAACATAGACACATTGGGCCAACAATAGCCAGCACAGATTTACCCTCAAACACAGATTTTCATTATAAAATATCAAAGATAAGAAAATATATTTGCTCATTGCTGTAAAACAGTGGTGGCCAACCCTGGTCCTGGAGAGCTGCAGTGTCTGCTGGTTTTTGATGTTACTCACCATTTAAGTGATGAATTAAAGCAGTTGATTACACACTTAACTCATCTCACTTGGTGTCTTCAGTATAAATAGGGTGGAAAAAACCAAACTCAGCACACCCTGTAAATTAATTCAATCTATTTCCTGATTCTTATTCAGAGATGGGTTGAGTGTTAACCTGCATGATGGTAATTTCACCGGCTACATGAGCAGCCTTAACACATGGACCTGAGTTGGCAAACTCACATTCTTAGAAAGGTTTTCCTAGGCGTATCAAGCCATTTGGACGAAAACGCAGAAAATAAATAAATAAATAAAAAAGTTACCTCTGTGTGAGCTGCAGGAATTCCGAAGATATCAACATTTTGTTAGGTCTACCATTGATGTGGATAGGAAAATGGTTGATAATTGTGGCAATAAACTAATGCAAGCTGAGGGTAAATGGATACAGATTGATCCTCGCAACTGAATAAATGAACTCTGTTGGTAATTAGGAAACCTCAATGGTAATGGGTTTGGAGATGTAATGCGTTTTAAGAGGAGGTGAGAACAGTGCCAGGAAACAGAAAACCAGCAGTTTTCGTAGCTGTGTTGTTAGGTGCTGGGAGGCATTTGACCCACTCAGTCAAAGCACATGCAACAGTCAAAAGGTATTTGTCACCTTGCGAAGACTTAAGGACCTTTCCAGTCAACTTGGAGGTGGAACCATGGGAATATGACAGTCCTTTGTTGGAGCAGGGCCTTGCTCAGTGGTCAGGAAGTCTGAAAATAACTACCGAACAAGCACTTTTGGACATCAGACTTGATGTCTGAGTCATTGATGGTCAGTAGGCGACTTGCTGGAGGGTTTTGTGTGACTTTGCAACCCTAGTGTCCTCTGACATGGTTGTGAGCATGTGCAGGGCCGCATTAATGCGCGGGCTTACAGAGGCTAAAGCCCCGGGGCCCGACGCGTGAAAGGGCCCATCGCAAGGATTGGGATGAAAGCAATCATCGGCAAAAACGCAAAATAATGCATATAGTGCTGCGATTGTTGTTTGTGTTGGGCCTGCCCTGGAATGGGACGAGATGCATTAATATTTCGCATAAATAAAAGACACTCTCATTGGTTAATAGACAACGTGTGTGCCTATTGTTACAGTCCAATAAATGAGTTGTTGAATTTGAACTATACAAATACAGCTGTTACCTTGCTCCTGGAGTGGAAATTTAAGACGAAAAGACACTAAAGCGCAGAAATGGAGGGGCGTTGACTGTTTCCTGACCAGTCTGCATAACTTCTCACTTAGCACATGACAGAGGACGGTACTTTAACACGCAGTAGTTTTATCCAGTGCCTCACACCCCTTTCTTCTGTGTCTCTTTCCGAGGATCTTTCTGTCCACTTGTGAGGTAGCGATCTGGAACCAAATGCGAGGACAGGGAATTACAAAAATAAGGAGCTTTATTGAGCGAGGGGGGTAACCCCCACTGGGCAGTTGGCAACAGTGCAGAATCTGCAATCCAAAAATCAAATTCCAATGGGACAGAGCAGAGTTCGTAAACAGGGCAGCAATCGCCAAAATCGTAGTCAGCCAAAACTGATCCGGTACACAGGCAAAGGTTTGCGGGAGAAGCAAACTCATAAGCCAAAGGACAGTCGGAATCGTTATCAGGGCAGCAATCCACAAAATTGGGGTCGGGCAGAAAGGTCAAAACACACAGATGCAGCAATAATCAAAAAGGGCAAATCAAAAATCAGTTGTCGGGCAATCCAGTCAGAATCAGGAACTCAATGAATACAAGCACAGGTAAGCACGGGAACAATCTGACAGGGAATGGTAGTGAAAAGACACCTAATATACACTTCTGGGAAGATCACATGGGGAGAATCACAGGTGCAGGAAGTAATGCTGATTACAAGGGGAAGGCACATTGGGGAGAACCTAATCACATGGAATTGGCCAAAGCCAAAACGTGGACAGGGAACACGAGACATTCCTATAAACAAACATACGGCTCCAGTCACGGAGTTTCTAGCGTGCATAGATAATAAGAAACAGAACAGCGCGATCAGGTGTGAGCTTTCACAGAAGTGGCAGCAAAGGTAATCAGGGAGAGCAAAGAGGCGGAGACTAGAACAGGGCGAGTGCTGAGAGCTTGTTAATCAATTAGTAATGCAACACAATAAAAACCAAATGGCATGGGACGACACCGAGTTTTAACTTATTAACAGATAATGTTAACTAGCAAGCACAGAGCAGACTCAGCGGCCTGTTAGCTCAATACTAATAAAGCTAATAAACTGGGAAGGGTGAACCCAGGTGATGGAAATGATGACTGATCAAGAGATCCAAGGATAGATCCGGTATCTGCTTCCACTCATATACGCCAAATCAGCTGGAACAAATCAAATAATCAAGAATGGGGTTTCGGGATAATGTCGCTTTGGATCAAGAGTGACATTTGAATCTAAGTTATATGATCACTCACTTAATTTGCAATTATAATTCTTATGATATTCATAAACTTCATGATCTTATTTTCTGAAGTTAAAACGTAGCGTACATGGACATTAACTCTGCTGTGATTTATAATCCTTATGATATTTTAATCATAACCAAAATGTTTTTTCTGGAAGCTGGGGTGCGGGACTCTGATAAGCTGATAAGCTTCCCCCGCGACCCTTTCGGTCATGATACATGCTGTGTGTTGAAATTGTCATGAAATGATTTTCAATCATGTCGAAATAAAAAAAAAAAAAAAAAAAGCAGCGACACAAATGCAAACATGAACATTTAGTCACACTCTAATAACTTTCCTGTCTCTGCCCAGACAAAAGCTTCTTACTTAGCTAGTGCGTTAATAGTCCGTCCACTATGTCTGGCAGGGTTTCCTTGGGTTCAAACCATGACTAGATCGGAGGTCTTTGAGTTCACGGCGAACTCATCCACATGTGTGGCAGCAGAGGAAACAGGGAGTCAACTTAGTTGAAAGACAGCAGGGCAGAGAAGTTGTCCTTTCTCAAAGAAAATGAATGCTCCGTATCTCGTTCTCCTGCCGATAATTGGCGTCGCGTGTCTGAATGACTATAGGATCAAAAAAGGAAGAAAAGGAAAAACAGGATAACATATTGTTGGTTGTATAGCGAGTCGGGGACTGTTGCAGAGGCCAATAAAAGTAGCACATATATTTGATATTCTAATACCTCCTAAAGCAACTCATGTCCCTGCAGAAAGGCGTAGTGTGGAAGCGTTTCCTGGGTCTTATAATCCCAGTGACATCATGGCTACGACCTAATGGGGCATCAGGGTTTTCATTCAAGCCAACTTCACACCTAGGTGTGAGGTGCAAGGCCTCATGGGATTTTAGCAAAATATTATTGCTAGGCTTTAGGTTTTACATGTTGGCTTTTCTTTGTTTGCCAGCATGATGATGTCCCAACATCCTCAATTGGAAAACTTATGAAGAGACCAAAATGTTTTTATTCACAAGTTTGGCAGCCAAAAATAATATAAAGATAAAAGCCGTTGTCCTTGTAAACAAATGCATACCTGTAACACTACCTTTTCCATTAAAACAAAAATGGGTCCAATCTCTGTGTTCTTTTCAGAGGACAGGCAGAGCCAGATGAAGACCATCAGGGCCCCAGCCAGGGGCTGCTATAACTAATAGCATATAAGAGCATGAGTGCTGGGTCCTAGGACTGTCTATTTCCAGATAAAATGCAGCCAAATCAACAACAGCTCACATCTGAATTATGGCTGATCTCAGTCCGAGCGTGCACGGCAGAGGAAGAAACGCCTACAGAATATGAATGCAGAATAAATGTACTGGCCATATGCAAGTCCACTGCCAATATACATCATATCAACTGTAGCTCACATGCAGTTGAAATAACTCAATATATTCATCATCAGAACAATAATAATTTGCCTCACAAGTACCCAGTGAGTGAAATCCAAATGAAAACGGACAGCAGCAACAAGCACTGGGCAGGCTTGCACAGCAGAGGAGACACCTGAATATTGCCCCAATGTTGTCTGGCTGTAACATAAAGCACTGTCAAATGAGTCTACAGTTTTCTAGAACTTCAGCAGATAAAATGCTTCAGCACAATTCCGTATTAATTCTGTTGCTATTAGTAATATTGTCAATGAAAACAAGGTAGCCAGTATCTGCGCCAGCCATTTCCATCCACACCAACGTATTTAGTGGACAGTAAATTCCTGCATGTTGCCGGATGATTTTTTTTCTGATCTCACTGACCGGTCTTTGAGGTTTTTTTATCTACGGTGATGCCCTAAGTCATTAAATGTAGAAATGTAGGAATTTGCTACTCCAGGTATTAGATTCTCTTATGATTTGGCCAAGACCACAGTCCATCTTCTTTTATGGCCTCTTTGCATCTTTAAACTCGGGTCTTCATGATGGCAAATGCCAATAATGGACTTGGCTCTCATATATTGCCACAAAGAAAGCAACTAAGCAGAATGTTGTGCGTAGAATAATATGTATTTGCCTCAAACATTATAAAGCCCTCTGTATCAATAAAGCTATCATATCTTAATTTTTGAAAGAGAAAACTTTCATTACTGGTAAAGCTCATCTTTATCAACTTTATTCATTGGATATACATTTTGAACTTGCAAAGTTATTGCAACCGTACCTGCAAACTACATGAATAAATTTGCTCACGTCTGCTCATGAGGAAGAGCGCATGTTAGTCTCCCTCAATTTTATGACATCTACTGGCTTTACTGTGAAATTGCAGCAAAGTAAAATTTCAGTGTGCTAGTACTGTCCTATACTATTCAAGAGCATATTTTACATGAAATAAGCACTTAATTCACGGGGTGCCATTAGAGCAGCAAATGCACATATTTAATTCATAACAAGGCAATTTCTACATTTTATAACCACATGATTGCATTCAAGGCTATGGCTGTGAGTTTAAGTTCATAATATTGCTGCTAGTGGTCTTAGTCAGTCCAGAGTTCTGTGTCCGAACCAGTAGTAAATACCATACATTTTTGGATAAGTGGTGGTACCCAGCACACATGAACAGCTTCAGTCCCTGGGGAGGTCCTAATGGAGCTGGATTTTTTAATGCTAAGGGCAAGCTATAGGCGCATTTGTAATAAAGCTAGAAGTGCAGAAAGTCTGAAGCACAATAAACGGATAGACCGGGGTGGTCTATTTCTGACTGTTTATATACTCAGTGATTCGAGCTAGCAGCTTCAGGGTAAAAAAAAAAAAATCTGAAGTTTATACATGACACAAAAACAACATCTAACTCATTGTTCTGGTCATTTCTACAGTGCCCGGCCTCCTCTTTTTTGTGACATTTTCTGGGGGCTTCTATCCCTTCCTTAGTCAATAGACCACTCTCGCCCAGTCCCTCATCACGATCAGCAGCTGCTGGTACCCTCATCAAGTTGTACCCCTGGTTCACACACACACACACACACACACGCATCCTTGTACTTATATCTTTGTGAGGACATTACGTTGACTTCCATTCATGCTTTCTGTGTCTCTACAGCCTTTCCCTAATCTTAACAATAAGCAATGTATGTCTAACCCAAACCCTTACCCTAACCTTAACCTATCCTGAATTGTAACCTTACCTCTAAACTTAACTAATAAGTCATAATTTGGCCTTGTAGAAGTGAGGACTGGCCAAATGTTCTCACTTCTACAAAAAAAGACTTCACTTTGTTGGTTAAAAACTCATGCCGATCCTCAGTACGTAGCAAGTACAAGAACACACACACACACACACACACACACACACACACACACACACACACACTTACACCTTGCCACATCCTGGAATTACAGATGCAACTGCATGTACTTCTTATGAGACTTTAATAATGAGATTTCAATTCGTCAGCCAGCAGAGGATGGGCTTCTCCACTTTAGCCAGGTTCCTCCTTCAATTTATTCCTACTGTGAATTTAAAAAAAAAACCCTTTTCTGTTTGAGAGTATTTACCTTATTTGCCATTTTTGAGATTTAGTTTGGGGACAGCCCTCCTTTACTCCATAAATCTCTCATGACCTTTCCTTAGTTAGAAGAGCAAGTAAAAAATAAATAAATAAATAAATGAACTGAGTATTTGTTTTGGCTACAAAGTTGTGTTTCACAACTCCTGTTTGAAAGAAATACAAAACACTGTCCAAACTGTATGATGTACAAAGTTTATTATACATTTCCCATGTGTTCATGGATTTAAGTGTCCTACTTCACAGGGATGCTACATAATGGTTAAAAGCTATAGTCATGGCATTCAGCGGTTGAAAACATGCTGGCAAGCAGTTATTTAAAAGTAACTTGAATCAATGAAAATAAAACCCGAATAAAAAAGCAACCAGAAAATGTAAACACTGAACAACATCTCAGTTGGGCTTGGAGAAGCCTCCTTGTACATTACCCAACTTTAACGTAAACTTTTAAATACATTTCAAAAAATTATTGCCAAACATTAAAAGTGAAATAATACAGAGTTAAATGCAGCATGCTATGTGCAGTGCTATATGTAATAAAATTAAGGCTTGCAGGAATGACGCCATGCTTTATTTTAGACGATACCTCACCCTCCCTTCTCTGACCATATTGAAGTCTCTCACTTTCTGTTTTTCAGACATAAATTTGTATTTTGCTAGACATTTTGAATTATGGTATTCAAGTGCGATAGTATTACACACTCAGAATTACATTCGGAAGCATGACTCCTGTCTCACATGATAGCCGCATACGACATAAACAAATTCTTAAAAGGAAAAAACAGACTTCCCAAGGCATCAGCATGACATATTTCTTTGGAAAAAACACATAAAGCAAAGAAATTTGAAAACAAGGCAGCCATCAAGAAAGAAACTGATATCTGTAATGACCCCTGATAAAGCATCAACTGAAATAAATAAATGTTTTTGTTTTCTCTTACGTGTGTCTCTGTGGGTTCCTCCAATCATCTGCGATAGTTTCCCAGCACCAATGAGAGGATGGAGTTATCAACAAGTTTGTACTGCAATAAAAATAATGAAGAAATTTTCCATTCCCTCATCAGTGAAAGTCCAGGATTTGGACCATTTTTAAATGGTTGAAGCAGTCTGCAAAAAACTTACGGTTGATTTTACAGCAAATAAACCCCAGCACGAGAAAGCAACAATTTCACTGAGGAAAATGCACTATTCAGATTGTCATATTTACCACTAAAAAAGTTAAATGTAGCGAATGCCACACCGGATTTTTGAAGACAACAGAACAGAACAGAAGAATAACAAAAACAGGACAAAAAAATAAAGTCATTAAAAACATTAAAAACAAGAAAGTTGTAATTAGAAAATTCCCTTTCACCAATACTGAAACCAGTACAAATAAACAATTTTAAGGGCTTTACCTTTTCAACTTTCTCTGTAAATATATGTCAATTCTAATTTTGATACCAGTAAAACATTCAAAAAAGTTGAGACAGGGGCAGCGATACCCTTGGAAGGTTGAGGAATGCTCACAAAACACTTGTTTGGTACCTCCCACTGATAGTATGGGTCACAGGTGAAGCTATCATGACACATCCATGAAAGGCCTAGCTGTTTACGAGCAAGGATGGTTCATAGTTCATCAGGTTGCATGAGCAACTTTGCCAACCATTTACAAAATAAAATATTTGATGCATGAATGCAAGAAATTTTAAGATTCACAATCAATGATTTGTACTATTATTAAAGATTCAGAGATCTTTAGAAATCTCCATGCGTAAAGAGCAAACTGAAAACCAATAATGATTGCCCTTGACCTTAGAGGTCTCTGACAGAACTACCTTCAAAAACGGCACTGCTTGTCAGCGCATGTAAGAGCGCAACTTAAGACAGTAATGCAAAAAATAAATGCCACAAATCATCATCATCCAGGAAGGCTGCTGACTTATGTGGGCTCGAGCACATCTGAGATGATTGACGGAAAGACCCAACCTAACGTGACCTAACAAGTTCACAGTTTACATTGTCTGCAAATTAATGGACATCGGTTGTTATTAGGACTAATAAGGAAAAGGAGGCAGGTTACTAAAGCTCCATTTTAAAGTCAGCTTGTGAGATGGTATGGGAGTGTGTTAGAGGCCATGGTATGGGTAACTTGCACATCTGTGAAGGCACATTAAATGCTGAAGCGTACATAAGCATTATGGGGCAAATGCATGTTTCCATCCAAGTCACATCATTTTCAAAGACAGCCCTGCTTAATCAGCAAGACAATGCCACAGCACATTCAGGTCTTGTAACAGCTGTATGTCTTCACAGTGAATGAGTGCAAGCACTACACTTGCCCTCCCAGCAGTCCACACCCATCTCCCTGGACTGTTGAACAGCTTCACTATTATATCAAGCTAGAATGGGGGAACAAGTTTACATTCAAAACAGCAACAATTAGTGTTCTTAGTTCCCAAATGACTGCTGAATGTTGTCAAAGAGAGGTGATGTAGTGGTAATTATGCCCCTGCTCCTACTTTTTTGGAACGTGTTGTGAGCATCACATTAATTGATTAGTTTAAAAATTAGGAAATTTATTTGGGTTAAAATAGCTTACAGCTATGTTAATCACAAATTACACAGTCAAAAGTGTTTGGACACTGTTAAATCTCAGTGACATACATAGAACACAAAGTTTTCAATAGTTACTATGAGACATTTTGACTGAATGTAGAATAAATTGGGCAGTATGGGCTGATACGACAGACATTCCACTTCCAGTATTGGCAATTTTCAAAAAATTTTGTACAATCATTACGTTTGCTCAAAACACTTACAGATCTTCTTTTTCCTTATTATTATTATTCCATGCCGAATTTGCGAAAGGAACTCCTCCTACAGTTTTGAAGCTCCAAGTTCAGATATTGGAAGGCAGTTTCGGGATATGCCATGAACGGTTGCTCATGCTTTTTGAGTTGATAGCTCACTTCAATTGATTATTTTACTCTTTTTTCCATCCTTTTTTCTCCAATATACTCATAATGGGCAATTTTTAAAAACTGCTCAGACTCATGCAATTTCATTGTTAAAAATCTCAAATTTGCTGTGTTGCTTTATGTTGCAAAAGGTTTGCCATTTTCAAGTTTTTTTTGATCCCCCTACTTTCATCTCTCCATTTTCATTTCTTCTTTTTCAGATCCTTAGACTTCCATTCATTTTCAAAAGTCCACAATTGTCATACTCCCACTATTTGAAGGCAAGAGTCCCCAAAATTTTCAAGCATTTGGTATTTGGGTTTAGGAAAGGTTGAAGCCCTGCCCCCTTTCCAGATTGGTCAATATGTGATCCTTAATAACTATTGAATCATTTGAACCAGGTCACTCAGGAAGCGATGAAATGTTTATTGGTAAGTCCACAGCTCTAATCAATAGTTCATTTTAGATCTTTCAAAACTAATAAACTATTTACCATAAAGAGCTGAGGATTGGGTTGTCAGACCCAAGGATCACCAGCTAAACAGTGAAGCCCCACCCCCTTTCCTGATTGGGCAGTATTTGATCCTTCATAACTACTGAATTCTTTGTCACAGTTCAAGTTCAGGAAACTTTATTGTCTTTCATCCACATAAAAGTACAAAGCTGAATGAAATGTTGTTTCGCACAGTTCCAAAAATGCTATCACATGAAGTAGACAGACAAATAGAACTGCATTGAAGAAAGGGCATACTGGCTTTTCTGAACTCAGGATCATGGGTCATGTTGATTAATGAAGCCATGCCACCTTTGTTGACTGGCTTTGCTTCTCTCGTTCATAACTACTGACCATTGAGTCATACAGAGTAGGGGGTTGTTTTGTTGGACACAAATTTTACCCTTTGTAACTTTTTAACTGTTTGTTGTAGAGAATTCGGTATTGAGTTGTTTATAATGTATGTTAAGATCCCTCTAATGCTGACAGTTTGGCTTTGTCGAGCTGACTTAAAGTGTGCTCACAAACTTCCTGTTCTGTTTCGGAAATGATTGCCCTGTCTGAACATGTCTCCAACTCCAATTAGTTTCAGTGAAGCCTTAAGTTACGTAGCCACTAAAGGGGTATATATAATGCCAAATAATCCTAATAGCAGAATAGATTTGAATCCCAATACCATGAAATGGAAGAGTAATGTCCGTCCCATCAGGCAATGCTGACCAATTAATTCTGAATTCAAATAAAATGTTGGATATTAAAAATTTAAAAACGTATTTGATGAAATTTCAGTGATGTGTCCATACCCTTTTATTGTGTATATTTCGACTAACGCAATGTTACTTAGGAGGCAAAAATTAATACTAATATATTGTTGCATGCAAAGATAAAATGAGTTACCGGTGCCTTTTCAAGTGAACCATAAAATATGAACCAATTGGAATTGGATTTATGAATGAGTTACAATAAGAATTTTTTAAAATGTATGGCAATATCAGCAATTTCATTGATCGGCATATTTAATACAGTACTGCATTTATGACTAATCACTCTGTGGTGACCTCTGATCTCTGTTGCATGTCTTGTTTTTACCCCTTGCTGAACTCATTTTTTTTTATTTCTTTGACTTTTTTTTAACCCCTGGATGATACTGATAGGCAAAGCCTTGAGAGCTCAACAAGTGTGAAAGTATAAAACATATATTTGCAAAGGAAGGAAATGTGCATACATATTTTAGGTGAAAAGCATGCTCACTGTGTACCGGAAGATATGTTTTACTAATATTCAATATGTGATTTTTTGCATTTATGTTTTTACTATAGCAACGGACATGTTTATAAACAACTCTTGTGTACAACTTTTGACAGTACACACATTTATATATTGTTCTGTGGACGCATACAAACTACATCCTTATGTATAATATTCCAAGTGACCGATCTCATATAGAGTACTATACTTGAAATAAATGGGCATTAAATAATTTTGTCAAATATTCAGAGCTGAAACAAAGCTGGAGTTTCTCCCAATCTCTTTAGCTTATCTAAATATATTCTATCTATAAAAAGTTTGAGGTAAAATAGATCATTTTTGTTGAGTATTTTGTTTTTCTTACTAAACTATTGCCCTTACAGTATTAGTTGAGCCAAATGGCTTGAGTCATGCAAAGTAATACATTTGATCGTTTGGGGATAATAAATCAACGAATAAATAAATAAATAAACAAATAAATAACCACATTTTGATTCCTATTTACCCTCTGAATCAAAATGTGTATGACAGTCAGAAAAATGAACATTGTTTGGTCTCAAATTCATAAGTAATCATTCGTAATCTTCAGTATACATTTCAGCTTCGGGCCTATACATTGTGAGAAAATCACAGCTAAACACACAAATTTCTCTCATTTTACCACAGGTATTATCGAATAGTAACAAAAGTAATAATCATCAGATATATCAATTCAGTGATAACCCTTTGTTTTAAAATTGTGAAATAACGGATAAATTAAAAATGCACTTACGGTATGCGCTTCTGTGCAATGACTGATAAATACAGCAAAAGAAAAAGTAGTTGCATCCTTGATTCATATCCCCAGCATGTTGTCTAACAATATTAATGGGCCCATAAAGAGTGACCCATTTCTTACAGGTTATCTAGAGTAAAGCATGTCATACATGAACACATCTATTATACAATATGTAAAATGGCATTAGAGGTCCCTGCATTGCTTGTAATGTTTTGTTTTTTATTCCCACAATGACACCTCTCGGCAGAGTTGTAGATATTTTGTCACTGCGTCAATTCACTGCACAGCTAGAACCTCCTAGCCATGTGATTTCCTTAGATGCAATTCAGGTATCTGTACCAATCAGCAACTTTATACTCCTGCAAATTACATCTTTGAGGAACATGCAAAAAACAAGCCAATCTCAGCCAAAAAGCATACTCATATAGCGATAGCTTTTTTTTATAATGGGGTGACCTACTGAAAACCAAGAAAATAATAGCCAGTTGTGATGACCAACCAATATAATGTGAACATTGGAAATTTGCACTTGTAGATGATACATACATATATTACTTTGTGTCTTAAGAATGTTATTACATTGCACAGCTGAATAGAACAAATGAACAGTGATGACACAATCTCAGACAGATCACTGTGTCACATTTTATACCCTGCATTCAGTGCAAAATGTGTGACCTTTTCGGCACAGTATTCAACAACGTTCACGAATTTACATTCACGTGTCCTTGGTGATCACAGCACAATTCTCAAGTGGTAAAAAAATGTATGCATGTATGTTTGAGTGAAAAACAAACTTGCTTTCAAGTCAAGCCGAAACATTCCCATTGACAAAAAACAGACAGATTTTTATTACTTTCTTGTTTTTCATAAAACGGAGAGGGCGTCACCACGGGTACCATTCATAGGAGGCACCATGTGGCACAGTAGACTCCTACCTCCCAGCAGCCTTTCCCAGGCCCAGTTTTGTATCACCAAGCGGTTGCGGGTTCGGCCTACTTCGCGCCCGACCAGCCTCGGTCCCCATAGGCGCCCTCTCCTGTGGCGGAGTGAGGGGAGGGGGCACAGAGGTCCGAGTCAGTGTCAGACTCGCCTTCGGCAATGTACGGCCTGACCTTAGCGCAGCGAGCCACCCCTCCAAAGTAGGCATTGTTGAGGAAATCCAGATTCTCCTTGGACTGGGAGATGCTGAACCCGCTGAAGGAGCGCTCCAGCTCCTCGTGGTCCACAGAGGGTATGGAGATGGAGGTGTCGCTGTCGGCTCCAGCTCCGGCCCCTGGGCCTGGCTCTGCTCCTCCCTCCTTCTCCTTCTCCTGCTTGAGCTGCTGCTGCTGCTTCGCCTCCTCACCTCGGTGATGGTGGTGACCGCCGCCTCGCCCGTTCCCATTGGACGAGCGGTCATTAACGGGCGGTGGCGGGATGCGGACCAGAGAGGTGTCCCCCACCGGCGAGGCGTGTTGGCTGCGCTGGTGGAACTCACCGATGGAGTGCTGCTGCCAGGAGGTGGAGGGGGGGCACTGGCCCTGAGTCGGGGCCACAGAGCCTGAGCCAGGCGGATGATCGAAGTTCTTCTGGCCGGACGCACTGCTGGAGCGCATGATCTTGTTGATGGAGCCACTCTTCTCCATGTGCTCCCGGCTCTCCACAGGGCTGTGGTAAGGGGGTGCCGGATCGGGCTCCTTGGAGCCGAAGTAAGCGTCCGTTTCTGACTGCGGAATGCCCATGCGCTGCACGTAGATATTCACCAGGAAGTCGAGCTTCCTCTCCATAGACATCACCTGCAAAAGAGGTGGCACCACATTAAAAAAAAATGTTAAATTCACTTAAAAATAAGTCTGCAGGTTCCACATAGTGACATAAAATGACCTCCAAGATTCAAAGCCATAACTGATAAATCACAGAAGTATATTGATAAATCACTTTTACAGAAGTTACAAAACACAGTAGTGTGGAATCAATGGACACAGAGTGCTATGAAAAGTAAATTCCCCCTCCCCAGTTTCCTCTATATTTACATATCTGTCATACTTAAGAGCCATTCCATCAGAGACTGACATTTGGTGCGCAGTTGACGCCACCTGGAATTGAATAAAACTTGGCACGAAAGTAGATATGTGTGTCTCACAGAAAAAGCCGCATTTTTAGGTCCGTATCTCACTTTGCCTGCCAGTGGCACCACCTGGAAGCCACTAAAGTGGCTCAGTTTGGCTGTTGACACCAAATTTTGCATCAACTATCATTAATTAAGGGTACACAGTACCAAATATGTTATACTTTTATCATGACCTGTGACATTTAAAGTCCAGTTGGACATCAGCACCACATCTGCTCCAGGCTTAGTAACTACATTATCGTGCCGTAATTATTTGAGAAATAACAATAAAAATTGAAAATGGGAATGGGAAATACTTCGATATTGAAATGTAGCACAAGACAAAGTCCTCTTATCAACTGTCAGGAAGTGATGTGGATGAAAAACAGATAGGAGCTTACCGTCTGGTTGGTTTAAAGAATCAGTGTAGTCACACACAGCCCCTGGACACAAGATGCTTGGACAGGGTAGAGCCTGGACATACCTGTTTCTCAACTTTACCCAAACGTCCCATCATGCTCGGGTCCTCCTGCAGCTCTCCTTCAGTGGTGCTTTTTGGGCGGTCCTTATCAGTAATAGGAGTGCCTCTACCAACAATCTGGTCAACTCTAATGATTAAAAAGTGACATGGACAATAAAACCGAAGTTTCTTTGAAAAATTGAGGTAAACCTGAAATGTAAGTATGACCAATAATAAATAAAATTAAATGGCAAATAAATTAAAGATAAACTTTAGAGTGTTTAGAGTGGAGTGAACATCCAAATCATCAATAAAAAATACTAGCAAAACAAATATTACTTTTATTACATGCGGTCTATGTATCGTTCTGCCAATAGATCTGTTGGAAAGTTTTCCAGTATTAATTTTCAGAATGTCCACGATACACATTGACCACTATTTTTATGCTTCATTAATAGTCTAAATTACTGAAGAATTACTGTTGTACTCATAGAAATAATTCACAATAAGACCATCCAGTCATCAGTGCCAATTTAAATAAAAAGCACTGTTCAAATTGAGCGACTCAATACTTTAATATAATTACAGTATTTTCTTCAAGCTGACTGTGTAACATGCTACTAGTTAGAAGTGCAGTAGCGGATCTATAACCAGGAATTGGGGGGGCACAGACACGTCCCTTTATGGCAATTAGTCCTGACCTGTTCTCAGTCATTTTCATGATTAACAAAACCTTCACTCCGAGAACACTCCACAGTCAACGGGTGCTGCCTATTCCACCTGATTACGTAAGAATGCAATCATTCATCTGGACGCGTATTTGCTGTATTTAAATCAACGTTATTCCAATTTGCATACCTATCAACTCTCAAATAGCTTGAGCAGCACGCTGTCTATTTATCTACGCATTGCCACTTTTTTTTTATCAACCCATGCAATAACGAGAGTGAATGGCGATATTTCATTGGAACGCAGACCTGATCAATCATCGCGAAGCACTGGCCCATTAATAAGTAAATTATTTTTCTGTAGCCTACTGAATTTCACCCATGATTTCATCACTGTTAGATCGCATATGGAGAGAAACCGTGTCTTCAGTTGCCAATTAAGATCATTGGAAAACGCGTCAGTAAAGGAAAATGATTGAGAATTAGCCAGGACTAATTGTCCTAAAGGGACGTGTCTGCGCCCCCCCAATTCCCGGTTCTGGATCCGCTATTGAAGTGCATGGTTTCAGAATATGCTCTTGCCACAAAAATATTAAGTAGATTGACACAGATCAAAAACATAAAAAGTTCCAATATTTGAGACAAGTTTAAACAAAAAAAAAATTGGCCATTTTAAAAATAAAATCACACATACAGAAGGAAACAAAGGATAACCCTAAGGAATGCTCGACAAAACCAGGAAAACTTTCTCCCTGAAATGGACTTCTTGCGGGTAGGAGCTACTTAGATAGACAAAGCACTATCCTGGATTTAAGGCTAAATTGTCAAAGCATGAACCTGGTTAGGCAGATATAATCAGATTATGATCGGAAAACTGAGCTAGAAAGAAGGTACAAATAACTTAATGCCCATTACCAGGAATATCAGTGTTGTCAAAAGGGATAAACTCCTCAAGACCGCAATGGAAATAAATCTCAGGGTGCCTTTGTGGCACCCCGATAAGTTAAATGATGCATTGAACGGTATTTCAATTTATCAAATAAATTCATTTGTTCATCAATCATTCATACATAATCGTACGGTAGATAAGAATAAAGATGAAAATCGCCGTATAGCCATTAAAAACACAAACAGCATGGTATTTCATACATCACAAGTGTAGGAAATCAAAAATAAAATATCCAGCAACTACAGTACAGTAAGGTGTAGAACAGAGGGTTAGAATACAGAAAGAAAGGGCTACAAACATCTCACCTGTTCTCACCTGCCAAGCTATGAGCCCGAGAGAATTAAAAGGGGATTTGGGAAGGGGGTTGGGAAGGATACGTGCACTGGATGGTATGGGATGAAATGCATTTTCCACAGAGAGGGGAGGTGGGAGTCCACAAGCTTGCCAATCTCCTCAGGGTTACTGCTTGATGCCAGTATCCACTATTCTCAGTGGTCACAACAGCAGCCAGAATCTTTCAGTTGCTTAATTCAAGCTGGGCAAGACAATGTATCACGGCAATTTGTATGCAAGGAGAAAAGCATTATTGCCCATGTACTGTACAGTACATTGGATTTAGATAATGCAATATTAGCTGAATGTAAAATAACATTCAATAAATCCTGCCTGAAAAGGCCAAGGGAAATTTAAACCAGTAAACAAGCTGCACTACCAGCATGTACAGGTGTTTTGATGAAATAATACAAAAACCTATGCTAATGCAGGTCTATGGTAGTTCAAGGTTCAAATGCAGTGCTTGCCCAGCTCTGAAACTATTCAGTTTAAAATTTCATCAAAGTAAAAAATAGAATGGGAAAATTTTGGAACTTTTGCAAAGAGAAAAGGATATTATCTGGCATGCGTGATTACGCCACATGCCAACATGCACATAATGCATAAATAAAACGTCAATAAATGATTTTTTTTTGCTGATAAAGCTCTTGTTTTGCTCATGAGCAGAAGTTTATAACTATGGCATCCTGTTACGATGCATTGCATTCAGCACAGCACCTTTTTTGTTTGGCTACATGACTGGCTACTTACCTGTGAGGGGCTTAAGACTTATGTGCCATACTACAGACTACTTTAGTTGCTTGCTAAATGGATCAGTGGTTATGAGTCCATAATGGTGCAAATGTACTATTCCCTCTGTTTATAAAATAAACAGTTTGCTGGGACTATACACTGATGTGCCAGAACATTATTACCACTCACAGATGTATGACCAGTAACACATGTCAAGGTCTGTCAATGAGCAGGTATAAAGACCTCAGGGACTTTGAAAAGAGTCAAATCATAAGGGCCAGACCACTGCCGTGGAGCATTTCCATAACAGCTAGGCTGGGGTGCTCCTGGTCAAGTGGTGAGTTCCCACCACAATGTTCTGACGAGAGATAAACCACAAACCGGACCCAAGTCTCACTGATGCCTGAGGGCAACCAAAGAACCAACTGAAGGTCTATGGTTGTACAAATTGTAGGAAATTTGGTTTGATGGTCATGGAAGTCTTATGTTAAAACCCTCAATGTTTCACACCCTGCTGCGCATGGGGCTGGATAGCTACAGGTGGGTCAAAACGTTCATTCTAACCCCTGTCCACAGAGGAAAGTGCCTACATACTGTGCAGGCAAGCATCAGAACTGGGCCTTGGGGTCGTGGAAATAGTTTGCCTGGTCAAATGAATCCCATTTTCTTTCACATCATGTGGATGCCAAGGTATAGGCACACCTTTAACTGGGGAAGAAATGACACCAGGATGTACTATGGGAAGAAGAAAAGCTGGTGGGGAGAGTGAGATGCTCTCGGAAATGTACTGTTGTAAATCCAGGGCCCAGGTAGTCATGTGGATGTCAGTTTGGACCAGTTTCACACCTTCATGGCAATGATATTCCCCAATGGGGGTGGCTTTGTTCAGCAAGATAATGTGCCCTGCTTCATGGCATAAATTGCCAGGGAATGGTCTGGAACATGACAAAAAGGTGGCCTCTGAATTCCTGATTTTTCCGTCCAATCTCAATCTAAATTTGTGGAATGTGCGGGGACAAGTCCTATCTGAGGCAGTACCATCTCAAAACTTATGAGACTGTGCAGAGGTCTTGCACAGTCCATGCTTTGGCAGGTCGAAGCCATTTCGGCGGAACACAGAGGATCAATAGTACGCTCAGCAGGTGGCCATACGTAATGTTCTGGCTCATCAGAGTGTCTATTACAATATTCATAAACAACCAAAATTACAAAAAGGTCTGAATTTTGCATGGATTACAAGTCCATGGCTGTGTTAGTGAAGAGTGTGGGTTCTAGCCTGGCATGCCTGCAGTCCTAACCTGCCTCTTATTGTGAATGAATGGAACACTATGATGCAAAATACACTGCCAGTCCAAAAAAAAAAAAGATTTAAATCAAAAAATTTTATTTTATTTTATTTATTTTTTTAAGCTGGCAATTATAATACTAACTCAGACTGATGAAATGAGCAGCTCATTTCCCAAAAATTTCATCGGAAGACATATCCCTTGGAGGTGGAAAATATATTACAGCGTCTCAGAAGGGGAAAATTACTAGCCTGCAAAAAGGAAACAAGGAATGAGAAAAACAAGAATGAGGAATCAGCTTTGCACATAAATTGGCTAACCCAACCTAAACTGCATTGATGCGCTGGAGAAAACTACAGAGTGGTTCAACTATCCTATCATCAATACAAGATCCCAGCCAAAAATTGAATGCAACTCTGAAAATAAGACGACCGTGTCATCACTATCCCCCGCGAAGGGAAAGGGTCATAACTCCATTAATAAATGTGCTTTGAAATCCATTTTTTGAACTCAGTGTAGATCATGACTACCTTATTCAGCATACAAATGTTTACTCATGTAACGGTCATAGTTTTGGAGGTAACTTGTCTCCATTGAAAGTGTGACAGACAGAAGGAAGGACAAATGGATGGATGAAACTCAATCCTATAAACCCTGCACCAGTTTGTGGCGCGGGATACCTAAAGGGGTTCCAACTCCATATACGAGTGCACAACCTTTTTTTGGACAGGCAGTGTACATGTTACAGTCAGATTTTTAAACTAGTCATTTTGTGAAATGCCTAAAAAAAAATATTTTTTGTCATTTTGTGAAATGACTGAGGTTTAACGCTAGCCATTTCATGTAATGACTGAAATTTTTGCTCATTTCATGAAATTACCGGTTTCTCAATCTGACTGGAACATATATGGCAAGGCAGGTTCCAAACAATTGCACAGCTGAAGACCTGCATAATGGAGACATGAGGGAAAAGTTCACCCGCTAGACTTGATCAACTGGCCCCTAAACGCTTAATGAGTGAGATTAAACCACATGGTGATATTACAGAGTGGTAATCAGTGGACTCTACTGGAGTCATCACATATTTCACTGATATTCAAATCTTAAAGTAAGAGGGTAGTTTATTTTTATTTAATTATTTGGTTATTCTAGACCAGTTGTGGATGAAACTCAGTACTAACAGTCATGTACAAATGTTTGTATGACGATACTTAATTTGCACATTAGCATTTTTCATCCATGTTAGAAGGACAATAAAAATGAATAATGAATGAACATCAATTCATAAATTTGGAAATCTAGCAATCCTAGAAGACCATAAAAACACAAAAGAGGATAATATTCTCATAAAGATATTAAAATAGACCAGCTCCAGAATTTGTGCTGCAACATATCGTATAGTGCAGAGCAACTACATACTGAGGTAAGTTTTGATACAATGAACTGAATGTGATAATGTGCCCAGTGAATACCACTGCATGTGAGGGGAAATTATCATCAAAATAATTTTCAGACCAAAAGAGTATACACTCTTTTAGCTCAAGTCATGTTTTCAGGTATGTGCCGCCAGGTAGCCAGTATCAAAAAAGGTTTTTTGCTGTTATACAACCAGAAGAAGCTGTATTTTGAAGGATGCAGTCTGGTGAATCCTAACCTAGGAGAGTATAGGGGTGACTCTTTGGGTCCTTTGGTACCATACTTCTTATGGCGGGGAGTTGAGAGGGGAGGGGGACCCACAATGATATCTATCCTGGCAAAATAGATAGAGAAAACACCAGCACAATGTATAATGAGGCAACATGAAAGTTGAGGACGCAACATCGAAAATGAAACAAAACAAGAAAGACAGACAAGGACAAATAAGTAAAAATATATTCCATACATGACTCAAGCAGCAAATTGTACTTTTTTCACAACGTTTGCCGCTATGATCACATTATTGATTGAATAAAAATTTCAGGTAGGCCTTTTCCACATTCGAGATCTTGAAAAGCTGGAATATATTTATATATGTGCAAGTCCAAACATATATTGTACTTATTTAGTGAAGAAGTTGGCTCAAAGATGAGAAAACCGAGTTAGATATCCAAGAGAAGAATGATATTTACTCTTCTTTTCATGAGATCCTCCCTTAGACTATTTAGGAGATGTCTTGATGCATTGGCACAACTTCTGAGACATGGAACTTACATATGTTCACATGAGATATGTGCATCATCCAATTCCTGATGCGATATGGAAATGCATGGGCAACTATCTGACCGAATACATCACAACCCCCTTGTGAGCGAAACGGCTTGAAGGTCAGGTGAGAGAAAATGTAGCTAAGATTTGCAAGGTTTGAGATTTAGACTCAAATTCTGAGCTTGGCTTTGGAGAGCTTAAACCAGTATTTTGGAAATAAAACCAGCATATATCAATAGAAATGTGATGCATATATGATGTGGAGGGATAAATGTGTGTTTTATTCTACTTGTATGAATTCTTATCACGAGTGATGTTGGTTGAACAGTCCAGAGGAGATTGTTCAATACCATAACTGCCATCATGATAAAGGACAACAGAAAAGTGGTCCATGCCATGTAATGTAACCTTGCTCTTAACCACGTGCTGCCACAGTGCCCAGCAGCATGGCTTCAGTAAATGCAGGTCAGAGGGACGGGGAAAGGGGCAAGGAAAGAACACCGCTGCTTTGACTCAGACAAAAGGATGTGGGTTAGCATCTTGCCTGGACTGAAGGTTTTTAATGCGTGCCAACATGTCCAGGTGGCCTGCTGAATACTGCTCAATGACGTCCATCACATCGTACGGCCGCAGGCTCTCCTTGAATTTTCTTTTTGAAACCATAAACCTCATGATGCTGGTGGAGAGAGGCATTTGAAAAGGAATTTGCATTAATACAGCATTTCAAAAGTTTTGTTTAAAGGGTCAGTTATTCAGAAAATTACATTAAAGTATGTTTTCACTTACCCACAGAACTATTAATTCATCACATTTTCTAGATGCATGAGATTACAATACAATGGACCTCAACAAGCACATTTTCTAGGTGCTCAGTTTGCCAAAAATGTACACAGTAGCCACTCCATACAAATCACCTAAAGCTCCTTTTTCCATTATCAACGGGCCTCTCAGGCACAGTTATAAAAAAACAAAAAACTCTTAGTTGTGTATTTCTATTCTTTGAGCTGACATTGATAAAACCAAAAAATACAGCTCGGTGGATTTTCTATAGGAACAGAGGCCTTTATTTTTTTATGTGCATTGAGTACCTTAAAATGGGGCTTGTAGAGGTTGTTCTATTGTTGTAATGGCATCAAAGATACTCATTAAATCTCAATGAAGCCATTTGTGTAGATAAATATAAGTCTATAAATTTGGTGGGCTGCTCTTTTAAAGGTCCCGTGTAATTGAAATAATTTTGCTCATTTTTGCATTTAAATATGTTTTATGATTGGTATTTTTTGCATGTTTCGTCTGTGAAATCACTATGGAAATTTATATCCAATTTGTGCGAACTTTTTACCTTCCTAAATTCCGCCCCTAAAAAACGTTCACTTACCACAAATGTGAGTTTTGTGACTGTATACATCATCTCAGGAAGGAAGGTTTACTGGTGCAAAGTCAGCATATTGAAAAGGTGAATCTAGATGTAGATCCCTTTCTTTTTTTGTAGAACATAAGGGGTAGCTATTTCATGCTGACTAGCTGCAGCGATTACGGCCTGAAACCATTGTCTGATTGCTGCATGCTGCACTTACACATTTGTTTTACATTACTGGGCAGTGAGAGGAGAGGCAGCTGGCGCGCATAGCTGTCTACATGTAATAGCTAAGGTTGATGCAATTTTGGAAGTCAAAATATGCGCCATAACATGCAAGTCAGCAAGAATAAATCATGTCAAATGTCAATAATATAACCTTGTAAATGCAACCAAGTGCAGTTAACTATGCCACAGACATGGCCGTGGTCATACGAGAACTGTACACCAGTGACGGATGGTGAAACAAAACTTTTTATTTCTTTAACTGTTTTAAATCATTGATTTATTTTAACATCACGTAAACCCTCCAAAAACCTTCAACATAATCAGATTTGACGAGTTTCGCTCAGTAATTTAACAAAAAGACAATGCGTCATTCCGACAAGATATACAATTTCAATCAACGTTATTCATTTGCAGATTTTTGTTGCAAATTTTCACTTTCTTTGTAAAACTTAATTAATAATTAAACAATCATGAACCAAAGATTTGATGGAGCAGAATGTGCCTAAAGCAAACACAAAAATTAACCTGATAATTCATCTTTTTTTGTGAAGTAAATAAAACCTTTTCTCTTTAATTGTCGCAACATTGCTAAATGAAAGAAATTGGCATTTAACTTATTTAACTGCTGGCAGCTTATTTTTATCATTGGAAAATGCGCTCATCAAGGAAAATGACTGAAAACAGATTGAGGCTTTTGAGTGCTCCTCTTGTATTTTCGGAGTTCATGTAAAGTCAGATTTAATACACGATTGAAAACAGGTCAAGGCCAATCATTTGTTTCAAGGACTGGTCTTTGCTTCACCAATTGTCAGTTACCCAGGCACCATTGTTATATAAGCCCTCATTTTTGCCGACTGATTCGTCCCAAAAATGAGTTTAAAATGATTTATTTTGCATCATTTTGACATTGACTTGAGTTTATAAAACCAGCTTCCACCTCAGGCTCACAACGATGCCCCTTACCCATTCTAACTGCCTAAATTACAGCTTGAATTTCGCAATCTTCTGACAAATCTGATATTTCAGCGGACTTGGAAAACAAAGCATTTCTCTCTAATCCTACTGTTGGTGAGAGTGTTGCGCATGATTTGAATTGGAATTCTAAAGTGCAAAATCCGAACGTTTGTTGTAGCACAAGATGAATGTGTGGGGTACTGCATGAAAAACCCCCTTCCCTCAACTCAACTGCATTGTCCTTCTGGAGATGATGCCATATAGATTATGTAATCTATCAGGGATTTTCAAGGGGCATCCTTTTTGCATTTAACACTTCTTGTGAATAGAAGATTGAAAAACAAATGTCAGATTCAAATTCACTTAGTAAAAGTACCGTAAAAAGATTTAAAAGCAATTTTTTTGAAATTTTGGGTGTCATGGGACCTTCAAATGAATAAATCAGAAGTCTCTTTAGAACCAAAGTTAGGGTCATTATTGCTCATCTAACCCCAATAATCATTGCAACATAAGCACTGAAGCTTGAATGAAACTATTCAGATCAGTTAAACAGTGCTCAGCATAGGAATCATGGTATACATTTGTCTTTACACAACCAATATAAACTAAAGAGCACTGTAAAAAAAAACAAAAAAAAACAAACAAAAAAAAAACCAACAAGTCATGTAATCCAAGCATTTAGACTTCTCTTACCACACGGCCCTGATAGTAACTTTTAGTCCTGGAGTTAAGTCCTGCGGAACAAACTCACAGTGGCAGCTCTTATTGTCATCGACAATGTCTTCTCCAGGCAGGCTGGCCTCTACAAAACACAACAGGGACAAACGCAGCTCAGCCGTTAAGAGTGATCAGGAGAAGGGGGCGGGGGTGAGGGGTTCTCCCAGAGCCCCTGGAAAACTCCAGCCATTCCACTCTGATGTTTGCATGGAACCAAGCGACAGCAAGGCACGGCCACTAAGTTTCACAGCCCAGGAGTTCTGCATGTGCGCTTCGACTGCAGCTTGGATTGGGGGCCAGATTAATGACACTGCCTGTTCATATTCAGTGGCCGCGTCATGTTAAAATGTCTTGATGCGGGATGGGAGAAGGGTGGTGAGGTGATTGGAACGCAGGGATGGGACCAGAGAGGTGATAGGGTAATTAGTTCATTGATTAATGGCGTTCCTAGTTTGACTGTGGCCCAAAAATGTGGAGGCATACCCTGACACTGCCTTTGCACTCCCAAGTGAAGCAGTTTGATTGGCTATCCCCATAAAATAGAACAGTTGGTATGAAATCAGCAGCAGCCAAGTACTACAGCAATTTAAAGAACCATTATTTCTCTCACCAGAAGACAAAAGTATGTGTACTAAAATACAGAAGCTCGGTCATTGGACTTAGTGAGCAATCTGTACAAGACTGAAATGGCAATCTGCATCAGGATACTCCCAGAATAACAAGTGAGTGCCAGACATGCAGTTGCAGTTTTGATTTCTAACAATGAATTATACCCATTCAGTAATGGGAAGTATAGGAACAGTGGTAGGGCCCATATGGAGTTTGTTTAATCTTACCTGGCAAACTGCTGCACATACCTGTTCGGCTAAATGTATGGGAACATTTATGCAACATGCTTTCTGTGGGGATTGCCAGGAATCTTGAGATTATTCTTCAGTTAGAGAGTAATCAAAGTAAATGAAAAGGAACTGCAAAACAAATTGCAGCTCAAAAACTTTAAAGCTTCGTACAATTTCAAACACACTTCACTTCCTTAAGGACACTATGAAATAAATTTGGAAAAATGTTCAATTATTAGTTATGCTATGAAGAGGGATGAAAACACAATGTAAAAATGTAATGTAAACAAAAAACCTCTGAGATGTTATTTTCAAAAACCATCCAGTGTGGAAAGAAATGGAAATCTGGGAGAAGAGGGCATTGTTAGGAAAGTCTCTAATTTTGGGCCACACCATCCACCTTATCCAAAGTTTTTCCCCAAGCAGTCAGACTGATATGAGGGAAAAAAGAACACAAACCGTGCTTCAAATGCAAAAACTGAATCAACAAATGTCTCAATAACTAAATACTACAGAGCCTTGAAACGGCAACGTATATCTCCACCCAAAGGAGGTATGAGCGATTTCACTGGTCTGTAGTTCTGGGTCCAGAGGCTCGCATTGGCCAGTTGGTGAGCATAGTTGACTCTGATAGGTTGGTCAGCGCCCTTCATGCAGGTTAAAGTGCATGAGCAGCAGCCCACTGGAGTGCACGGCTCTTGTTCTGCACATTTGAGTCTCCACTCAAAAACATGGGATGATAAGCCCTGCTGTGGGCTAATGGGATGTAGCTAGCTAAAAATTTAGCATGCACGGCTAGTACTATCTCATTGATTTTGCCACAGCTTGGTTTGTTCACTTGCTTGCTTTGGTGCCCAACCCCTAGCAGATGTGTGGCGTTCTCTTACTGATTAACCCTTCAATTGCTGCAAGGAGGTGGAGAGGAAAGACATGGAATACAAACTGTTAAGTAATGGTAAACGGGTAATGAATAGTTAGACACCCTCTTTACAAGCACATACAACTTAAATGAAGAAACGCAGAGAGGCACAAGTGACCATTCATCACTGTTGCCATCATTAACCCACATTCCCATCAGACCATTAAGTACTATTGCTAATATCACTAGGATGAGGGCATCTTGAATTAACATGAAGCCATGGAAGCGTTTCTAATTTTGGGAAGTGGGGAGGGATATTTCTCTCTCATATCATAGCAAGACAATGGACTGATGATATGATATGATATTAACAAACCACAAAAGACACTAGACTGGCTGGAAATAGCTGGCTTGAGGCATAAATTCAACCAAATACTTCCGTAGCTTTCCTGAAATAAAAAGTTTGACTTGATTATGGTAATGCTTGAATTCATTATCCTGCGCTTAATAAATAAAAAAATTTAAAAAAATAAAAAATCTGTGACACTTTCTACGAAGTCAGTCATAATTCATGAAAGAATGTGCCATGCAATACTTATGATAGACTTATGGAACTGATTAAAAAACTGTCTCATAAACCATACATTTAACTGTGTGAAATTTAAGGAAAAAACTGACTGGAAGCAGGCCCTTTTATTGAAGGCACATGAATAAACACTTCAAAAATGAGGCACTAAGGTGACAATAAAGCCTGTTAATTTCTCTGGGACGTACCAATGACATTCAGTATTTCCAGTGGGACTAAATAGCACTATTAAAGCCAAGAAAGTTGTTGTTGAAGCTAAATGCCCTCCTATTCATTCTTGCCGACAAATACAAAAGTAATAAAGTGTTATGAATACAAAGAATAAAAAAATTGGTTTGAGTTTTAGGGGAGATTTCTGCCTCACTGTGTTTTCTGGAGTGATTCATACATCATAGCTAAAATAAAAGTACAATGGCTGTTTTGATACATGAGTAACTAAATGAACAATGATACTGATGTGCATTTTTATTAAAAACCTTGAAACATATTCCTTAAATAATGAGTGCACTTCAAATTACCTTGACGCAGCTAAGTGTGCTGTGAAGAGATATATTATTTAAGTGTTTGAAACCTATGAACTTAATGTTGGCTGCCCTGTTTGAAATCTTCGAATCCAATTTTACCAGGGGCCCATGTTCAAAACAAGAAGAGAAATCGTACAGTATACTTAAAGGGGACTTAGTATGAAAAACTCACTTTTCAGTTTGTGTGCTCATACATTTTGGTATCTGGAGTGCTTACCAATCCACTAAAACTGTGAAGTAAACAACTCAATCATTTTTTTTTTTGTGGGCTGCCTTCTTCACAAAAAGCATGGCACTCAGCATGGCAGTCACATTTCGCTCCTCTTTCTATTTAACATGCAGGCTCATGAGAATTGTTCTGCCCCTCATCTGGATATCTCCACCCATGGCTTATTTTTCATGGAAACACCTCAGCTTCTATCATTAAACCCCACAATTGGCTATATGAGTCCTATTCACTTTTTGGCTGAGTGCTTTATACAAATAACCTGTATCAATAGAATGCAAGAATGGCGAATAGAAATTTCACTATGTGTTAAAGGGGACCTATTATGCTTTCCGGAATATACAAAGCACCAGTGACTTCGATTTATTTTTATGAAGAATCAATAGCTAGCTAACTTGCAGGATATATGTTTCCATTTTCTGTTCATATTCAAATGGTATTCCAAGCTAATCTTAAAATGTGTATGACTTCGTTCTTGATGAAAATATCTAGCAATCTAGCTAAGAGCTACTCTCAAACCTAACTTACTTCGCTAGCATGCAGGCTTTACCTTTCTGTTATCAATATCTGATTTATTAGTTAGCTAGCTACAAAATTGAAGGTGAATTTAGAAACTGCTGCTAGTTCAGTCAGACGCAATGTATGAGATATGCTGGTAGGAACAGATAGAATGTGTGACCATTTTTAATCAATTTTAGTCCATTTTTAATGGAGTAGCCAGCGCAGTAAATGGAATGATAGCTAATGGTTGTTACTATGCAGACAATATTTACAGGTCATTCTTAATGCAACAAACTCAATTATAAGTGTTGTAAAACGTTTATGGTGACTGCTTGTCACGCTTCTGTGAATGTAACATCCATGCTTGCTAAGCAGATGTAAACATTCCGTACTCACAGTGTAGTTTAAAGGCTAGCAAGATAGCTATATATAGTCCTCTGTATTTAGAGACTTCTTATTTACAGATTATGATATTATCGCTCTCTGATGACACGGTGGCCGTGTTCGCTGGCAAATTACAACAAAGCTCATTCCACAGAGGGTACGCCCACTTAGATCAGCCCGTTTTTCAGAAGGCTAGGAATCAAAGGAATCAAACTGACTAGAAAAACATGGAATTTCCATGTTTTTCTGCTTAAAAGTATATAAACATCCCTTATGGACATCCAAAAATGTTACAGCTTGAGAGAAAAAAAATGGCATGACAGGTCCCCTTTAAAATAGAATCATAAATAAAAAATTGCACTGCTGTTAAAGAAGAATTATCTTCATGATGCAGTGTGTCTCTGTAATCTTTTAAACGCGCATGGAATACGTCATTTCAAGAGATAAAACTTCCCTTGCAGAACAAATATTCTAACAACACAAACGTCAAACTCAATTTACCTGCAATGGTGGCCAGTTCTTAATTTTGTGCAGTAGAAAGATGTTATTTGAGCTATGCCAGGGGTTAAATCTTGTAATGTCATGTCATGCAATATAAAACTAAAAGCAATCTGGGGAAAAAAGTGATACGGCAAACAAAGTCAAGGAAAGAAAAAAAACAACAACTGTCAATCACACAGTTTTCCATTTCACATGGTGGTAAATTCTACCCAAAATTAACAAAAAAAAAAAAACAAAAAAAACAAAGATAGATAGAAACAAATACTATGGTTCCAAGACGTTTGGGTGGAAAAATTGTAGATCTGCACCAAAACAGGACTGAGCTTGTGTACCAAAACAGGAGTGAAATTTGTGAACCAAACAATTCATAAGTGAAAACACTTGTATGCATAGTGGGCACAATTAAGATGAAACTGGCACATGGCAACCAAAAGTTCAATTTCAACATAAACTAGTAGCTATTGTTGGATTTGGAGCAGATAAAATCCCTTGACCTGAAGTGCCCATTTCTGCCTCCTGCTGAGTAAGTCAAAACAAGTAAAAAGGAAATGTGCACTGTTTTAAACTTTTCTGAAGAGGTTTACCAGTCATATTCCAAACAACTGTGTTGACACAAGAAGGTAGAATTAGATCTGAAAGGTTTAGGACAAAATCTTGAGGCAATTTTTTGCAACATTAATGTTCAACTGAAATACATAGCCAATTGGAAACCCATCAATGAATATCAATAAAAATAAAAAAAAAGCAGAATGTGAAGTTCAAATTAAGATTCTGAACAAAATTAATGAACGGAAAAGCATAATCAACGTGAATCCCCCATTTCAATATTTCCTTGCCAGCACTAAATTTTAAGGGCCCCAGTATTCTTGTTGGTGATTTCAACCAAGCAGCTGGTGGCATTTCACTGCTTGCCAAGCAACACCTTCCAATTAAAAATACACACATATTCCAAATACCCAAAGCATCTCAATTTCTAGATCTCTAGATGCAGCTATGATGTGGATATAAAATTTGAAATGGTTTTTGCACCAGCTTTAATTTACAAATAAGTAAATAAATAAATTCTACCGAAAAGTGTTGGGTTGTTGGGTGCGTGGGTTGGGGGAGGGATTTTGAGTGGAAACGTATTTAAAATTACAGCCATTTTGATTGTTAAACCAGGAGGGGAAAAAAACCTCAAAACTAAAATTCAAGGATACTTCTAAATTAATTTCTACAAAATATGCAGTACATGGGTTTCATTCATACAACTAGTGGAACAAGGATGACTGATCAAAACCCAATTCCATTTTGTGTGATATTACAAAAATAATACCTTTAGTACAGTCAATGCATTTTATTTCAGATCAACATGAATATCTATCTGTTCACTGCCTGCAAGCATAATATTATAGCAAAAGGTAATAATATACCGTCTCATTGGTGATAGGAGGAGCAATGGGCTGCAGAACCAACAATATAAAAGTAATTAGCTTGATATAATCCATCAATAGAATTAATAGCAACCCTTATCTTAGAGCTTCACGTAATACACAGTGTGACATGGCACATTATCTATTGCCACAGAGGGATTTGACTACACCTAAGGCATGTCCAGCCTGCCAGTAATCTGTTCCATAAGGGTACCAAAATAGAAAATTTAAGGGCCCAACTCTTTTTTTTTTTTGGTAAAATGACAAATATATATTCAAATGTACATGAAAGAGCAACCTATGATTAAATTAAAACTTAATGTGTATGGGTATAAAATCCATCTGTCATGGATCAGGTTTTATGAGATGTACTGAATGCGTTTATGGTGCAAACAATTGCAATAATTGTAATATTTGCGACTAAAATGCATCAAAGCAGAAAAACCAAATAATCTAAATGAGAAGTTGCATTATGTGATACACCTTGGGCATTTATCAGAAATAAGAATCATCCTTTTAGCTCAGATTGAGCCTCTGTGTTAAATGTGAACTGCTACAGTGTGTATCGAGCTTAGTAATGCCACTCATCTGCTGAAATAGTGATTCAGTTCCATATTATATAAACACGCACGTCTCTATTCCGTGTGTGGGAGCGTATGGGTACTTGTGAATTTGAGGATGTGAAATACTTACAGAACTCAAGAACAATAATGTAAACACACTATAGCTACACTCAAAATGGATGCAAATATCAGCCTATAAAATGGACAGCAGACTTGACTAATAAAGATGTCTGCTCAGAGGACACACTCCCAAATTTTGAGAAGCCAAACAGCACAACTGCATAGATGTTCATTAGCAAAAAATTAAACAATGAAATTAATTAATTCAATCACATGGGCTGAAAGTTTCCACCAAAATGTGGGAGCATGAAAAAAGGAAAAAACAGGTTTTATGCAAGGTACAGGCATCAGTGTTTTAAGATGTGAAAATCCTTGTGAAATAATAAATTCTTTACCGTTTCCGTTATGTTTCAAAAAAGAATAACAGAGAGTAGAGAGGCTACTGATGCAACATGTTCTTCAAATTTTACAAAATTTGCAGGCTTCTTTGCATCCATCGTTCCAATAAGGAAAAATCAACACTTTTATAAAGAGATTCAAAAATAAAAACAAACAAAAAGAATAGCACATCCTAAAGTTGGGATTAATGCTATTGCATTTTTTGGAGATGATACTGTAGAAGCTGCATGGACTGCAGACCTCCCAGTCAATCCTGACCTGGAGAGCTCTTCTGCCTGAATTCTTCATCCTGCATCTCAATCAGCACTTTAGCACAGCATCAAACAGAGAAACAAAGGAATCTGTGAGGATTGTGTTTTCCCAGATCTACATTTATATGCTATGGTAAAGAGAGGACACCATCAACAATGACACTACGATACACAGTCTACAATAAGCAGAACACAGCCAGCCACATTTTCCCAACAGGCATACAGTGACAAATATCACACAGCAGGTCTTCCACTCAAATAGTTCTCGTTCACCATATATACCGAAAGGCTGTTAGTTATTCTTTTTCGATTATTGATGAGGTCTACGTTCGATCACAGTCAGAAAAGACTATTGTACTCAGAGACCCATCTCAGCCTTATGTCTCTCTCAGTGGCTTCACAAAGCCTCAAATGAGCAGCAGAGCATGTTCTGCTTGCTACCGCTTCTTTTAAGTCAACAGCCCATCAGCTTAGGTAAGCACGAACTGAGTCTACTGCTTCTAAAGCAAAATGCATGTATTTGGTCATTGGCGGGAGAAGAGAGAGTATTCTCCAACCCGCCTGGCAGGGAACCAAATTAAATAGTGCCCTGTTGGGCTGCCAGACACTGTCACTATTGGCAAGGTTAGGTTTCCAAAGATTGGACGGGCATCAACCCTCTCTGCCTGATGAGCCTCTGAGTACCCATAGTATGATTTATTTATTTCCCACACACCAGCCATGATCATATACTGGATACAGACATTCAAATTAGACACTGTGCTTTTCAAAGTCACCAAACTCTGAAGTGACAAATAGATATGAAGCACAAGTAATTGATAATTGATCGTGTAAATTCGCAAACAAAAATAGACAACAAACTGGACCACTGACCTGCACAAACAAAAATACAAAATGCATATTATTTCAAAAATAACAGCATAGGCAATTATCCTCTATCTCAGGTGATAAAATCTCTTTTCAAAAACTATTCCTTTACTTATTTTCTTTTTAAGCGACAGGATACAACTCAAAGTATTTGCCTTGGCATGAAAACGATCCACTGTACTCTATTTAAACAGCCGGCAAACTCGTATTAGTAGTTCCATAAGATGCATTTATAATCCGAACTGTAAAAAATTCTCATGCTACTTGTTTCAGCAGGGATGAGGACTTGGTCCAAGTATTTTTCGTAAAATCATTGATAAAAGCCTTAAATCAAGTGAACAGTGATGCCTCAGATAGCCTCACCTTCAGAGTTTTGGCGGGACGCGGCCCCCTTGATGCGGAATGCTTGTCGGGCTCGACTGCGATCACCAAAGCTCCAGCTCTTTGGCACCTTGCTGGGACTGTCCTCGATGCTGTTGTCTGCGCTGGGAGACCTGCGGATGGCTGGGCCCTGTGGGGAGCCCTTCCCTTTGTTCCCGGAGCTCCTGGGACTGGAGAACACCCTCTCCTTCAGGCTTACCTTCTGACTGTAAGGGGCAGGAGGAGAGCAGACACTGCGATGCATTAATCACCATCACTTATGCGAGTCATCTAAATCCCATGAGCAACCATCACCATCACGTTTGCAGTTAAACCTATGTGCACCAATTGCCATCAAGAATGCAGGCTTGACTCTGCCACCCAAAGCTGGGTCTATCTTTAGGTAAACATAATGGGGAAAATCTTCCAAACTAAAGGTGCATCTATCCCAAAGCAATGCTGCAGGACAAACTCTATATGCAAAAGGTTCTTTTGTTGGCCAGCTTTGGGGAAAATACACATACAGTCATAGAAAAACCATTTCTGAGGCATTTCCAAAACCATTCTATTAATAGATTCAATTGCTGGTTTCCAGCACACACATGATAGCTCAATTGGAGACAGTGCACTACATGTAACTGATACAATTTCTTAAATACATAATTCTTATAATACCGTGAACATGTGCACACATCAGGTCATTTACATCCCATACTCTGTACCAAAAGTAAATTTCACAGTAAATCATTGGCAGACAGTACGGAAACATAATATTGGCATCTAGCAATTATGATTGAAGAACAAGCATGAAATACCCAGATCCCCCGCCACAGGATGGCAGATATCTTGCTCGGAAACAAAACTGTGGTGAAGAGGTGGACAGACGGACAGAAGGATGAATGGAATTATGAAAAGGCACATCTACGCAATTAAATGTACCCATAAGAGAGAAACATTCAACAGTTTTTGAGTTCTGGGCCAGAAAAGAACGGGAGGGTAGACAGAAGTATAATAAGGCACAGCTACTCAATGAGATGTATTCCTATATAAAATTTTGGAAAGAAATATTGAACAGATTAGGAGTTCTGGCCCAGACAAAAATGGGATGGCCAATATCCGGCCTGTAAACAAAACGCAGCGGAGGGCCGGACAGACAGACAGGAAGGAAATCAAAAGTATGAAAAGGCATATCTACACGTTTCGACACAATAATACGTATCCATCTATGAAATATTGCATGGTTGAGAATTTCTTGCCTGGAACAGAGGTGTGACGGATGGACAGAGGGACGAATGGATAGACACGCTGAGGGACAATATTCATTTCAATGACCCAACTCCACTTTGTGGCGGGGGATAGTAAGTTCATGTTTATTCACTGTAAGCAGCCCCAGAATCTACCCATGGTGCAAAAGCTAATACTGGTCATTTCTAAGACATTGCATATTAATGACATCAAATATAAAATCATAGAAAAATGAAAGCTGGAATAACCTCTTACCAGTGGTTGCTAACCAGTTGAAACAATTAACAAATATTGTTAGATCTTGCGAATGTCTGGCCATAAGAAATACATGTAGGTACATACAAGCAATGGCAAGCAGGCATGCTCCGGCATGCATGCACCGGCAGGTATGCCAGGGCAGTTTACCTTCACACATCATGGGTCACCGGCAGAACATATTCTCATTTAGGGAAATCCATCATCCATTATAAGTGGCAAAATAATTACATTTTTACTCCAAAGCCTCAAAACTGCAACCAGGCTGCCAGTTGTAATGAAAGCAGTGATGTCCATTATGAAAACTTTTGCAATGAAGTAAAGCAGTTCGCAGAAATAAAAAAGAGGAACAAGAGAGGAGAAAAATAAAAAATAGATTATTTAAATTTAAGAAAGGATGAAAATAAATGTAAACCAACAGAAGCAGCCCGATAGGCAAAGCATCAATGCACTTTCAGAATTTACTTTGTGTTTGTATTTGACAATTCAGAAACAGTGCATTCATTCTTTCTTTATATGCCTTTCTTTGAAATAAAATGTGGGCTCCAAAGCCAAAGAGCACATCCTGTTTTGTCTGGAAGCACTGGGCACTTCAAATGAAAATAAGACACCTCAGAGCGCAATGATTAAAGCAGTGCTCCTCTGACTCAATAAATTGCAGGCCTCTGGGTATCATGGTGGTCATGCTAACAGCTCTTAGTTGCTTTGGAGAAACAGATCAAAAACCTGACCTTGAGACGACAGCTTGTGACGTTTATGGTTCTGGCCGATTGAGATACCACACGGTTACAGATTTACAATCTTTCCTTCTTCATTGTTTACATTTCACATTACAGGAGTGAAACATCACTTCTGTGTATATACTAAATCACTGAAAACAGAAAGATGATGAAAATGACTCATGATTGCTACAGAATAAAGCATGAAATTTTTTTTTTGATTGATCGAGTTACAGCTTGACCTATATCTATTTGCACGCTTCTAAAGTGTCAGGCAGAAGGGAACTGCAGTCCAGGGATAGTATTATACCAGCAATGCGGGTCATGGTTTCTGCACCATCTTCCCAACATGACATTCATACCTTTCAATTTATCAGCAACAAACCAGCATGCAACAAGCAGCAAGGTGCAGTCAGGCAAGGCAAGCTTCCTAAAATGGGCCCATCCAATACATACACATTCTTCACATGCAAATTTGTGGTGCTAGGAAATGGATAAATGCGATTTGAAAGCCCTTTGTCCATAGTTAGCACAGTGAAGAATATAAATAAAATAAAATAAAAACGTGTGCATTAATGCAGTTCATGTTTTAGACCTCATCCACAACCAGGATCATTGGGCTCTAATTTCTTGGCGCAGCGCAGGGTGGCGTAGCCCATGCAGTGGTAATTTCGTCTGGTGCAACACCGTGCCCAGCCATTTTGGCAATTTGGTAGACGGCCGGGCGCCGAGATGGGTGTGGCGGCGTAGGAGGGGGAGGTGTCACATATTCATCATGTGCAGTGACAATTTTGTGGATAAAGGTTCCGCCGAAAGTGTGCAGAGAGTTCGCCAGCTCCAACTTGGTTTACTTTCTGTGCAGTGGTCATTTAGCGAACCGGCACACTGTGCGCACGCATCACCAAAACCTCACAGACAGGTTTCCAGAATGTCAGACACATTTCAATGCAATAAATAATTACAGTAACCACTATTTAATGCATCTATCTGAATCAGCACATAAATGATAGGATCTATATCAATTGTCCTGATGTCAGCGAGAGAGAGATGTGCATGTAGGCACGCGAGAGCGTGTGTAGGCTATGTGAGTATGTGTACTTCAGGTGCTTTCACAACAGAAGCGAAACAATTTTTTCACGTGACTGATTGCATTCAAAGTCAATGCAAAGACTCGAATACAAGCGTGTATTCGAGTCTTTGCATTGACTTTGAATGTAATTTGTCATGCGACAAATTTGTGTCGTGTCCAGTGTGCAAGCGGCTTAATACTATTACTGTCACTTAGGTTTTAGGAAAGGAAGGCAGCCTGATTGCTATGATCTTGTACTGAGATAAGATCACATATTGAACATAAATGTGTAACGTATCTTGCATTGTTGTCCATGCATGTTAATCCCAAAATTTTAAGCAGCAACAGGGTGAGATAATAGGAACACGCTATCCATTGTTTCTCTTCCCAATGATGCAGGCAGAAGAAATAAATGAGCAATCCTCGTATTTCATTCCAACTTCATAAGTTTGAATGATCTGATGTAGTCTCATTTTGAAATTACGTTCAAGTTCGTTAATGGTAATAACTCGTGAATGCCCTAGCTAGCAAGCTAACTCATATTCGTAATGCTCAATATAGACATAAGCGGTGCAGAAAACATGCCTGAAGCAGCAAAGTAAAATGCAACGTTCACGCATGCAGATATGGGACAGAGGCTTCTTTATTCCAATTTTTAAAGGTGAGGAGAAGAGCTCATTTGATTGGTGAAAATTTGACTCGGCTGCGTTAAACCCACTCAAGGCTTCTCTCCGCCCTGTTTGCCACTTGCGCCGGCAGGAGGGACAGAGGCGGTACAGAGGAGTACTTGCGCCAGGCTGCACCGGACACAAAATTGCAAAATACGCCTGGATACACCCCGTTGGCATGGCGCTCCCCCCATTTGCCATGCCTGCGCCTGGTCAACGAATTTACAGCCCACTGATTCACCAACAACATAAGCACAAACCAAACATTGACCAGCAGACCAACTCAAATGAGAAGTAAAACAGAAGAAATATCAGTGGCGGCTGGTGATCTGGCGATAGGGGAGGCTAAAAACAATCCCATAAAATTAATGATTGGTCACGGCCTGTTATCAATCGTTCATTTAAATTACCACTACTGAAACTCTCAACATTATCAGGTGAGGCCAGTTTTCATTTATATTGCATACCGATTACGACTCTGGACTTCTCACGCTTTTCTTTTTACAGGGATTGGAAGCAATGCATGTGTTTCATGATCATTGAAATGAAAAAAGATCAGTTGAAACGTCTTCATGCAATTCCATTGCTTCAAACCCCTCCAATGCACAAGGACTTCAATTCCGTGCGATAATCTCTCACATACGCCTTGATTGAATAATTGCTGACTACAGCAGAGGAACGTAAATAAGTCACTTGAACTCACACTGAAAGTGTGAGAGTTGACAGGTATGCATTATAAATGAAAACTGGCCACACCTGATAATGTTGCGATTTTTCTGAGTTTCTGTAATGGTAATCCAAATGAATGATTGAAAACAGGTTGTGATCAATCAGTAATTTTAAGAGATTGTTTTGAGCCTCCCCTATCGCCAGTTCACCAGCCGCCACTGATATGTATGTATGTATGTATGTGTGTATATATATATATATATATATATATATATATATATATATATATATGCGCAGCAAATAAGATTCAAAAAATGTTTTTTTACTGTGATTAAGAATTCCTCATGGCTTTAGTATAAAAGCATTTAGTTCTTTTGCAGAATACATTACACGCAAACAAAGCAATTGTTTAGCTTTCTTGGCAACACTTTGCAATAAGGCATTCAAAATTTGAGGAATTTGAGGAATAAAGTGGGGAACAAACTGCTAGTAAACCATGAGCTATTGGGCAATTTGTGAGAGACCCCTAAACAATTTTTACAGGATAGCTAATGATCAGCTAATTCAGAAACAAATGAGAAACTAACAGCAAATAAACCATTATTTAATGGGCAGTTGTTGAGTAACCTCTATTCAAGTTATATGAAGTAGCCAATGATTAGTTAATTGAGGAACAAATGAGAAACAAATGAGGGAACCAAATGGGAGCAAACCATTGGTTGTTATGGCCCCAATTTGTTATTACATTTATAACACAACAGCAACAGCAAGGGATGACAAACACAGTTTTAAAACTCAAACACATTTAATTTTTAACAAAGACAAAGACTAATAACAACCTACAACTTAAGACCAAGATTGATAAATAAGAAAAAACAGAAATAATTACAGTCCCTTTTTGGTGGGGTGGCTTGGTGATGTCCTGGATGAAGAAAATGCTCAAACACATGCAAAGAAATCCACAAAAGAAACGTCACAGGTCTTGAACAGAATGGCAGGTCTGGTCAACTTCTTGCAATTTCTCCTACTACTTTACTGTCTCAATTCTTTTCCTTATATACTCTTTTGCAGACCCCACCCACATTTAGACCTCTCTTTTTTTATTTTCTGAGACTTGCCCCAGACATGTCCAGGACATGTCTAAACATGACTCCAGTCTGAGCTTCACAAAAAAAAAGGTAAATACTGCCATCTAGTGGCCTATATTCACATTTCACCTCCATTCCAAAAGGGAAAAATTTTGACTCATAAAGGCAAAATTTTTCTTTTCAATACAAAATGGTTAAGTGAATACTTGTCTATATATACATATCATACAATATTCAAACACATGATATATATATATACATTCAAACACGGGATAAGCAATCAGCAATTACATTGTCTGTACCCTTCACATGCTTAATTTCCAAGTCAAACTCCTGTAGAATCAAACTCCAATTCAACAATCTCCGATCCTTGTTTTTCATCTTACTCAAAAACGTTAACGGATTGTGGTCAGTGTACACAATCATTGGCTTTTGTCCTGTACAAACATAAACCTCAAAGTGTTGTAAAGAAAGGACCAGAGCCAACAGTTCCTTCTCTATTGTGGAATAGTTCCTTTGGTGGCGATTGAACTTCCTGGAGAAGTATGCCACGGGATGCTCAATGTCATCAGAGTCACTTCTCTGTAGGAGCACAGATCCACAAGCTTGGTCGCTAGCATCGACCGCGATGGAGAACGGTTTGTTGAAGTCAGGAGATTTGAGCACGGGGAAGTGACACAGCAGAGACTTCAGGCAATCGAAGGCTCTCTGGCATGCATCATCCCAAGTGAACTTTACGCCTTTCTTCAGTTGGTTAGTTAGACTGAGAGCAATCTCAGCAAAGTTCTTGCAGAACTTGCGGTAGTACCCGATCATTCCAAGGAAGCGGCGCAAAGCTTTTTTGTTGTGAGGAACTGGAAAGTCCATGATGGCTTGGACTTTAGCTTTTATGGGCGCCACCTTACCCTGGCCTATGACGTAGCCAAGATAGGTGACAGTAGCACAACCAAAGTCACTCTTGCTCAGGTTAACAGTCAGGTTAGCCTGGGTCAGGCGCTGGAACAACGTCTCTACATCTTTTAGATGTTCTTCCCAGGAGTCACTCCGTGTGATCAGGTCATCGATGTACGCACCCGTGTGTGGCAATCCGGCGATTGTAGACTGTATCATCCTTTGGAACGTGGCTGGGGCATTTTTCATGCCAAAGGGTAGGACTTCATACTGGTACAATCCAGATGGTGTGGCAAAAGCAGAGATGCTCTTGGCCCTCTCAGTTAAAGGCACACACCAATAACCCTTCAATAAATCAATCTTGGTCAGAAACTTTGCTTGCCCTACACTATCAATACAATCATCAATCCTAGGTATTGGAAACACATCAGTTCTAGTTACAGCATTGACTTTGCGATAATCTGTACAGAATCTAGTACTTCCATCAGGTTTTGGAACTAGCACACAGGGTGAACTCCAATCGGAGTTGGAGGGTCTGATAATATCATGTTTTAACATGTACTCAACCTCTTTCTCAGCAATCTTTCTCTTTTCAGGATTCATCCGGTATGGATGCTGTTTTATTGGTTTGGCATCACCAACATCTACATCATGAGAGGCTATAGTAACTCTCTTTGGAACATCAGGAAACAAATCCTCATATTTCTTGATCAACCTTTCAAACTGATCTCTCTGAGAGGGTTCTAAGTGCTGGAGTTTTACATCAAGATTTTGCAACACTTCAGTGTTTGACAATTTACATGAAAGAACTTCAGCTTTAATTCTTGGTTCATCATCTTGAAACTCCCCCTCATCTTCACACGTTTCGACCATTGGAGAATCTGAAGTGACAGCTGCAACCCTAGCATTTCTGTCATGATAAGGCTTTAGCATGTTAATATGACACAATTGTTTTGGTTTTCTCCTATCTGGAGTCTTCACAATGTAATTGAGATCATTGAGTTTTGTCAGAATTTCATAAGGACCTTGAAATCTAGCCTGCAATGGATTGGACTGCAAGGGAAACAACACAAGGACCTTGTCTCCTGGTTTAAACTCACGGCTTCTAGCCTTATGATCATACCAAGTTTTCATTTTTCCCTGACTTGATTTCAAGTTCTCTTTGGCACGGTCACAAGCTGCACGCAATCTTTCCTTGAACTTGCTAACATAGTCTAACAGACTGATTTGCGGCTCTTCCTCTTGCCATTGTTCACTCAATAATAGCAAAGGTCCTCTCACTTCATGACCAAACACTAGCTCAAATGGACTGAATCCAGTAGACTCCTGCACTGCTTCTCTAGCTGCAAACAACAGCAAATGAACCCCTTCATCCCAGTCTTTCTCATGGTCATAACAATAAGTCCTCATCATTGTCTTGAGAGTGGAATGAAACCGCTCTAAGGCACCCTGACTTTCTGGATGATAGGCACTAGAAAGAATCTGTTTTGCACCTAGTTCATACACAACCTGCTGAAACAATCCTGAAGTGAAATTGCTACCTTGGTCTGACTGAATTTCCCTGGGAAGACCAAACAACGTGAAGAACTTTATCAAAGCCTTCGAGATTGCAGTTGCCTTGATGTTACGTAGAGGTATGGCTTCGGGGAATCTGGTAGATGCACACATGATTGTCAACAAGTACTGATTTCCAGATCTAGTCTTGGGTAATGGACCAACGCAATCAACAATGACCCTAGAGAATGGCTCCCCAAATGCTGGGATAGGCTGCAATGGAGCTACAGGTGGGTCTAACTGGTGTTTTCCAACTACCTGACAAGTGTGACAGGTTTTGCAAAAGTTGGAAACGTCTTTCCGAAGCCCAGGCCAAAAGAAGTGTTTCATGATCTTATCAACAGTCTTGTTAACACCAAGATGACCTCCTAAAGGTAAACTATGAGCCATTGTTAAGATCTCATTCCTATAGACCTTCGGAACAACAATTTGCCTGACCACTGCCCAATCTGCATTGGCAGGGATATCAGGAGGGCGCCACTTACACATCAACACACCATCCTTGAGATAATACCCAACTGGAACTGCGTCTATTTCTTTATCAGGAAGGGCTCTCCTCTTTAGTACACAAATTTCAGGATCATTAGTTTGCTCCTCAATCAACCGCTTTCTGGACAGAGACAAGTCTCCAGACACATCAGAATCACCAGACCCATCCGGCTGGCTGAATAGAGAACTGATAAAAGTATCTGATAAGTCCTCAAACGGAGAAACCATAGTAGGCCAATCAGAGTCATGAGGCGAACCACCTGAGTCCTGACTATTCAATGTGCTGGGCGGCACCACAACATCATCTTCTTTAGCCTTCTTGGCCATAGCACGAGTCACTGCGCAAGAAGGATACAGAGATGGGTCCTCATCCCCATTTTCAGTGCTCGGCTGTGAAGTAAGATGTACAGGGGGAACTACTTTGCCCCCAGCCAGGTCATTGCCTAACAACAGAGAAACACCCTTTATAGGTAGACTTGACATAAGTCCCACCTTTACCTGTCCTGTAACTAAATCTGACTTCAAGAATATAGAGCGCAGGGGTACAGATACAGTCCTCCCTTCAATACCTTGTACAAGTATGAAATCCCCTGAAGCGGTCTCATCACGTAACTCCAAGGAGTCCATCAACAAAAGTGACTGAGAAGCTCCGGTATCCCTTAGGATATATATGGGGACAGGAGTAGTATGCTCATTCAGAGCCACAAATCCCTCTGACACAAATGGAAGAAATTCCTCCCTCACAAAGTCAGCTGTATCAGGCTTTTTAGCCCCACAAGAAGCAGGCAATTTAGCAGATTGGTTATCTACTACAGGGGTTTCTAACCTTGTTTTCAGAAAGGCATTTGGTTTGGTATCCTTTTCTTTTTCTTTCTTAGCTTTAAGGAACCAACAGTTAGTTGTAACATGACCAGATTTCTTGCAATAACTGCAAACTAGACCACTTTTGTCACTGTCAGCTTTCACACTTTGATCAGACCTGTTACTGGATTTCTGAGCACCATCACCAGATTTGTCTTTGTCTTTGGGTGAGGAATCTTGGGTATCACCGTAACCCTTTTTCTGAAATTGGGACCATTTATTGTTACTGCTAGACTGAAATTTGGACTTATGAGTGAGAACATATTCATCTGCAAATTTGGCAGCTGATTGCAAGTTCAGTGCTTGCTTCTCATTAAGGTAGGTCTTAACATCATCCTTAACACAGTTCTTGAATTCTTCAACTAACACCATCTCTTTTAGTGAGTTGAAATCATCCTTGACCTCCATAGAAGTACACCAGCGCTCAAAGCAAACCTGCTTCTCATTAGCAAATTCCACATAAGTCTGATTTTCAGATCTCTTCAGACCTCTGAATTTCTGTCGGTAAGCCTCTGGAACCAACTCATAAGCTCTCAAAATAACCTTTTTGACAACTTCATAATCAGAGGAATCATCTGCAGACAAAGCCGAATAGGCTTGTTGAGCTTTACCCTTGAGGACAGTTTGCAACATCAGAGGCCAGTGTTCCTTTGGCCACTGGCAACTCTTTGCTACCTTTTCAAAACATTGGAAATAGTTGTCAACATCCTTTTCCGAAAATGAAGGCACCAGTTTTACCTCCTGACTAGCACAAAATTTATTTTTCATTGCTATTTTAATTTTTAGTTGCTCCATTTGGAGTCTTTCTTCTCTATCCAATTTCTCTAATTCAAAATCTCTCTGTCTCTGTCTCTCTCTTTCTGCTCTTTCCTCTTTCTCTCTCTCAAATTCTCTTTGTTTTTCTTCTCTTGCTAATTTTTCCAACTCAAACTGCCTTTGTTTTTCTTTTTCTTCCCTTTCAATCTCTAGCATTTTTAATTTGAGTTCCATTTCTATATTTGGATTTTCCACTGGAAACTGTTCCAGTTCTCCTGGTGCAAACACACTTTCATCAATGTAATATTCAACTATCTCTCTAGCCAGTCTTGCTTTTCGCATGGCTGGTTTTACCTCTGTCAGCTCCAACTGTCTGCAAATTTCTAGCAGTTCTGTCTTTTTAAAAGACTTCAAAACCCCTACGGTTGGTGATGCCAAGAAATCATCCATTGCTGTTGTCAATATATATCTAGGAAAATTCACAAAAACAATTTCACAATTTGGAATGTTAGATTTTCAATAAATTACTCACACAATGGTCTATCCCGGACGAGCCCCCAATTTGTTATGGCCCCAATTTGTTATTACATTTATAACACAACAGCAACAGCAAGGGATGACAAACACAGTTTTAAAACTCAAACACATTTAATTTTTAACAAAGACAAAGACTAATAACAACCTACAACTTAAGACCAAGATTGATAAATAAGAAAAAACAGAAATAATTACAGTCCCTTTTTGGTGGGGTGGCTTGGTGATGTCCTGGATGAAGAAAATGCTCAAACACATGCAAAGAAATCCACAAAAGAAACGTCACAGGTCTTGAACAGAATGGCAGGTCTGGTCAACTTCTTGCAATTTCTCCTACTACTTTACTGTCTCAATTCTTTTCCTTATATACTCTTTTGCAGACCCCACCCACATTTAGACCTCTTTTTTTTTATTTTCTGAGACTTGCCCCAGACATGTCCAGGACATGTCTAAACATGACTCCAGTCTGAGCTTCACAAAAAAAAGGTAAATACTGCCATCTAGTGGCCTATATTCACATTACATGGTTAACAGGCAGTTCCTGAATAACTCTAAGCAAATTCAAAAGAATTTCTGATTATTAGAACAATGAAGGAAAAATGAGGAACTACGCAGCCAGGCCAAAAAAAAAAAAAAATCCTGTAGTATTTTGTTGGATCACCCTTAATTTTGATCATGGCACACATTGGTCGTGGCATGGTTTCGATAATCTAATGCATTGTTACGATAAACATTTCCATCCAGATTTGCATTAATTTTTGGCTGAGATCTTGTGCTGACAATGCTAGAGTCAGACCACTCAATGCAGCTTTCTGTAGCACATTCCAAAGACTTTCAGTTGATTAAGGTGAGGATTCTATGGTAGCTAATTCATTCATTAAAATTATTCTTCAAGCTCACTGAACCACTCTATCAAAATTTGAGCCCAATGAATCTTGCCATTGTCATCCTGGAATATGCCTTTTCCATCAGGGATTAAAATATCATTTGATGAATCAACCTGGTCAATAAGGACTTTGAAATAGTCTGCTAACTGCTAACATGTTATTTCTGCAGCCTAGTCCTGACCAGTTGAAGCAACCCCAGATCATAACATTGCCTCCAGAGCCTTGCACAGTAGGCACTATGCACTGGATTGGACTGGATGCATGACGGGGGCATCGCTTCATGAGCTGCTCTGATGTGCCCATCTCTCTGGAATAGGGTAAATCTGAACTCATCACACCCATGACCCTTTTCCATTGCTCCAGAGTCCAATCTTTATGCTTCCAAGCAAATTAGAGTCGTTTTTTTTCCTCGATTAGCCCCTCCAACAAGTGTGTTTCTTGTGGCAACACGGCTGTTTATCCCAATCCTGTAAATTGTCATTGCATTGTGCATGTGGAAATGCTCTTACTTTCACAATTCAACGTAGCAGTGAGTTTCCCTGTAAACTTTTGCAACTGTCATCTCTGATCACAATCATTTATGATTTCTTTCTGACCACATTTCACATGCAAAGTCCATGGTTCACTGCCATCATTCCAGATTTTAATATGTTAGGCAGTTCTTAACTGCCAATTCCAGTGATTTAAGCAATCTCCTTAGTTGTTTTGTTTGCTTGAGGCAGGCCAATAATTTGCTTCTCTTAAAACACTGGAAAACATCATGTCCATGACCACAGGATACGTCTTCCCACATGTTTTTTTTTTTTAGAAAAGAGAAGCAACACACTGCAGTCAGGGTTTAAAGAACTGTTGTACGCTGAAACATGTTAATCACTGCAATGATTCATAGGCTTTGAAATATTTGCTTATTTAATCCAATTGGCTGCTTTCTTTTTTTTTGGCCAAGCAGTGAAACTGCATCAACACCTTAAAATAAGGGACAGTTGATGGTTTAATACCAGTTAGTTCCTCTCTTTGTACCTCATTTGTTCCAAATTAACTGATTATTAGCTACTCTATAAGTTCTGATTTAATCCCATAACTGTAGCACTTTCCCCATAGCCCAGCTCATGATATAACCCCAGATAAATATCACTTATGCGAAAATTTCATTGGCTAAGAGTGAAGGGGGGAAAAAAAAAATCACACAGTTCATATTAAGCCAAACTGAATACCAAGTGTGACGTTGGTTAAATTGGCATGGCCCAGCATTGTACCCAGCAAGCTAAGTGCCACTCATATAACTAAGTTAACACTACTTAGCTAGCCAGCTAGCATGCATGCATTACTTTTTCATAACCATTATGTCACAGTAATTTGTTTGTAAGCGAGTGAACGTCAGCTAGCTACTCAGTTGACTGAATTTACTGACCGCTACTAGTTAAAATCTGAGTGTCTGTGACTCTGTAAGTCAACAGAGTGATAAGAGTTAGCTCAATGCAAACATATAATGGGCTCTAATGGAGATTATATTTGTTTTCTATGAAATTATGCAATTCAGTACTTATGGCATAAGAAAATTATGAAACTCGTTGAGTAAATTTTTGATTTTTCTTTTGCTTCAGCTTGCAACAAACGCAAAATTTTCTCAAGTCATTTCATAACTTTCAAATGACAAGCCCACCTGTGTACGACCCGCTGTTGGGGTTACTCAAGGACAGCCTGTTAGTGAATGGTTTACAACCAGTTAGTTACTCATTCATTTCTCATTTGTCCCTTGGTAACTACTCAAATATATGTGTAACTTATCATAAAGTGTTACGTATGTCTTAAAATTATTAATATTATTAAAAATGTAAGCATTTTTGTTAAAATGAAAATACGAAATGTATTTGTTTTATTATTTCCACAGAGGTGAAATCCACAACTCAGCATTTCCTTTGCATTATGTTGGATGAATCACATCATCTTTTACAGTGATGTTACAAACCCATTTCCAAAACAGCTGGGACGCGGTGTAAAATGTAAATAAAAACAGAATGCAATGATATGCAAATCATTTAAACTCTATATTTCATTTAAGAATAGTGCAAAAACAACATATCAAATATTGCAACTAATAAATTTTATCGTTTTTCAGAAAAATAAAAATCTGCTAATTTTGAATGTAATTCAAGCACAAGCAAAAAAGTTGGGACCGGGGCAAAAATAGACAGGAAAAGTCGAATGATGCTAAAAAATACACCTGCCGGAACATCTCAAAGCTAATTAGGCTAACTGGCAAGGCAACAGCTCATTACCAAGATTGGGTAAAGGCAAAGATGGCAAGGGCTTCACCACTCTGGAAAAGAAACATGAGACAAGAGTTCAACTATTTCAGAATAAATATATCTTAATGTAAAATTGCAACGAATTTGGGGATTTCATACCATAGTGCTATGGTACATAATATACCATGGTACATAATATCATTAAACTGATTACACTTGGTGGTGCTTCCACTTAAAATTTGGGTCCCAACTCTAGGTTATGTTTTGGATATATTTTTAAAAGTTTTTTAAGATGTACTTTTAGCCATATTTGATTTAACCAAATCTAACAAACAAACTAGGCTTATGCTGTCGGAGGCCACGGCTTGGGGTATATCCCCGAACGCCCCCAATCCTCCAATTCCCCAATCCTTGAATAGACTTTCACTTGAACTAAATTTTGGGTCAATCGGACAAATGATTCTAAAGATATGGCCAAAATGGTAATTTTACATCACAAAGCGCCACCTGGTGGCAAAATATTGAACCATACAGGTATGACGTCATCATGTGACACGTTGTGAGGTCATGACCTTGCAGTTGCACATAGTTTTATGTCAATTGGACAAGTGGTTCCAAAGATATAGAAAAAATTGTGAATTTTATGTGACAAAGCTCCAGCTTGTGTCAAAATGTTTAACCAAACAGGTATAATGTCATTGTGGGACACATCCTCAGGTCATGACCTTTCATTTGCACTTGATTTGAGATCAATCGGACAAATTTTTCCAAAGATATGATAAAAACTGTGATTTTTCTGTTTTTGGCCCCTGGTGGCCAATCTATAAATTGTAAATTGTCCAAAATAGAATCAGTTCCTCCTCTTTATGATACTAATTTATATGCAAAACATGAAATTTCTAATTAAAATATTACTGCAGTTATCGCGTTAACACGTAGGGCGGCGCGGCAGCGGCGGTCGGACCAAAAACATAATATGATATAATATAATATAATAATATTATAATAGTAATATAATAATATAGTAATATAATAATATAAAAATAGTACAGGGAGCTTTTAAAGTAGGGATTCAAAGGAAAAACTAAAATATAGCAATTTCGACATCAATGCAAAGCTTAGAACGCAAAGAATGTAATGTCATTCCGTCACATTATCGATACGAGAAAATGGAAACACGCACGAAATGACAATACTTTATCAAGCCTGAATACTTCCGTGATGCTAGGAAAGAGGCCAGAGTTGGATCACATCACACACGGGTTTTGCAAGCTCTGCTCTGTTACATGTCAATACAAATACTATGTCTCTCTCTAAGCTTTATATTTTGTTAGAGGTTAAAATTGAGTTGTACTTTACTAGAGATGGATAAATTATAATGGAGAAACATTTATTGTTCTTTTTGAAAAAAAAAATGTACACTCATATTTTTCTATAGGCCTAGTACATTGAAGATATATGAACGATCTGACGGAAATCGTAAATAAGGGGAAGGCAGGGTTTCCTCTTTTTGAAACTGTGGCGGAGGGCTTCAACGTCGGGTAAAAACTCGACATTATCAGATGTTACCAGTTTTCATCAATCAGCACGTAGGCGATGTAATAATTAAAGTCTATGTGTACCAAGGTTTATCAGTTTCACATGCATACATGAAACGCAGTGTCTATTTAGCCGTCTGACGGTTCCCGTTTTTTTCTGCTACTTTGCCATCGCTTCCGCTTGACATGCGCAGTTGTCACAGAGGTGGACTTAAAGTTTGAAGTTAAAGAATACAATGCCTGTATACACGTCTTTGCACTGACTTTGAATGTAGCTAATCTGTCGCGCGAAAAATTCGTTTCGCGTCCGGTGTGAAAGCGGCTTGTGTATTTGTGTCTTTGCATTGACTTTGAATGTAGGCTAATCTGTCCTGCGAAAAATTAGTTTCGTGTCTGATGTGAAATCAGCTTTATGGACAGTACGCGACAGTTGGAGAGAACTCTGTTATGTTATGAACATAATACAGGTTTTGCGTACTGTAAGTTCTGTTAGCGCGGACAAGTTGCTCATGTGGAGCTAGCAAATTGATCACTTCTACTTGAAAGAATTACCTATTTAATCTCCGCCTTTTTCGGCTTTATTAGCCAGAATAATTTCTAAAGGGGGATGAAATTATATCAAGGTAGTGTAGAGAAATCATTTGTTCTCTACCCATCACTGTGATCTGTACAAACTGATAGGCTGGCCCTCCCTCCACACCAGGCGTCTTCATCACTGGCTCCTATTTATTCATGGGACTCTTTGAAGGAAAACGCCCCAATATCTCTCCAACCTTTTGCATCATTCCCAAATAGCTATCATCTGAGGTCCAGCAACCACATTACTCTATCTGTTCCGAAAGCCTGTACTGTCTTTGGTCAGAATTCCTTTCGTTTTGATGCAGCAAAGGATTGGAACACCTTTCAAAATTCCTTCAAACTTTCAGTTCTCCCATCAATTGCCATGTTTAAACTGAAATTAAAACACTCCAAAGTCATCCGTTGTAATTGTTGACTCCTCTTCTAGTCTCTTCCCATATATTTTAGAAGTTATGTAAGTTATTTTAACTTCACAGTCTCCTTATCTTTGGTTGTGAGTCTTGTATTGTTTCTTTTTATTTTGTTTGGCCTCGTTGGGCTTCGTCTCGTTTTTGCCTTTGTTTTGTTTGCTGGGGCCTCTTGCCAGGTCATCATTGCAAATGAGAAGTTGTTCTAAATTGAATAAAGGTTAAATAAATAAATGAATAAAAATAAAGTAAACCGCCAAGTCCACATCTGTGACAACTGCGCATGTCAAGCAGAAGCGATGGCAAAATAGCAAAAAAAAAACGGGAACCGTCGGACGACTAAATAGACACTGCCTATATGAAAACTGATTATGACTCTGGACTCCGGAATTGGAATTAAATGATCATGAATATACAATTAGGTAGAGCAGGATGTGCTCGCAGCAAACACAGAAGTTAGAATCGTAGTTTATCATTTAGCAAAGTGAATTAAATATTTTTTTTCTCTAATCGTTGCACACATTACAAGAAAGCAGTGTGCTTTACTGCCAATGGCTAATTTTTATTTATTGGAAAATGTGTTCATCAAGCAAAACGATTGACAACAGGTCAAGAATTATTAGCGCTCATTTTAACAAGCAATGAGAACATGCGACACCTGATTGTCGTTAGGATTTTTAGAGTTGATGTAAAGTCATTTTACACAGAGGGGGCAGCTTTTATTTCGCCGAGGCGGTGCGCCAATATCAATTACATGTAGCGAAAACCCTGGAGGAAGGACTGATACCTTAATTTATCATGATATTTTTTCAATGAGTAGACTTGGTAAGGGCGACGACAAAACAAGAAAGGTAGATTTTTAGAATGTATTCTCTCTCTTAATTTGCGCAAAAATACATATTGTTCATGCACTTGCAGCTGCCTGTCGTCAGATCTTTATATTGCGCATACTGTAACTATCTAATGTTATTAGATTTGAGGTTTTGTTTCATTTTGGCCATTATAGAAGAGGAAGGACCAATAGTTGAAGAAAGAACCATGGGAAGAGATACAACACCTATATAAAAGCAATTATGACCTGAAATTGAGCTTGAGTGCATGAGAAGTACAGGCGGACGATTCAGGCTGCTTTTGAGGTATTGGGTAAAGATATTTGAGGGGTAGGCTACGATTGTGTTCTAAATGGCATCGACCTCGTCACTCCATATTTCTATGTCAGTCAATCACTGTTATGTGAGTCCACTTGGTCGTGTTGATAAAATGCTATCTTTTTTGTAGCCCAGCTTTGACTTGTCCAAACTTCCTCTGAATGGTAGCATGACTCCAGTAAAAAGGTTTTTTTTTTTTTTTTTCTAAATTAGACAACTTATAGACAACAATGTGTAAAGCATATAGTCAGCGCGGCAATCTGACTTTTTGCAGGCACGAAACGAACCAAAATAAGGGCAACGCAAAGCATAGCATCCCCTCGCCGGGTACAAATGTTGTACATATACATGTGTATATACGTCAGAAGATGGTGGAAGGGCCCATGCGAGGATCTGAAAATAAAATATATGTTAATTGGTATGAAAATGTCATAAAAGAATGTGAATAAAATCAGGGATTTACAGAAGAAGATTAAAGCATAAATGGAAAGGTGACAAAATGAAAGAAGAGTGAGAAATGAAAACAAAATATGTACGTATCGAAATCAAACTTAGCCTGGATTTTGATATAAAGTACCTTCTTATCAAATTTCATTAAAATCCGTCAAACATTACTCAAGTTATCGAATAGAAACCATTTTCGCATATTTAATGAGTTATGACCTTTGTCTTACATACTCCGAAATCGAACATAGCCTGTATTTTGATAAGTAGTACCTTCACATTAAAGTAAAAAAAAAATCCATCACACATTACTCAAGTTATCAAACGGAAACTATTTTCGCAAATTTAATGAGGTGTGACCTTTGACTTACATACTCCAAAATCGAACTAAGCCAGTATTTTGATATAAAGTACCTTCTCATCAAATTTCATTAAAAGCCATCAAACATTACTCAAGTTATCGAACGAAAACCATTTTCACATATTTAATGAGCTATGACCTTTGACTTTTGACCTACACACTCCGAAATCAAACTTCGCCTGTATTTTGATACCAAGTACCTTCATACCAAATTTCATTGAAATCCGTCAAACATTACAAAAGTTATTGAACGGAAACCAGGGCCCGTACTCTCAAAGCATCTTTTGCTTGGTCACGCATTCTCGTTCTGTGGGAAATAATACTTGTATTGTATTATTATAATTTTAGAATATTATATATATATATATATATATATATATATAATATAATAAAAGCGGAAAAATGATAAAAAATACAAAAAATATAGACTTACCTGAAAGGCCCAGGTAGCTGGTGCGCTGTATACGCGTTCTGGACGTCTTCTATTGTTTAACTGGCGATCAGGGCAATTTAGTACGGTCTCTGCAATTTTCTCAGGGGTTCAACTGACACTAAAGCACGGTGGCTTTTAATAGGCGAGTTAATTCGGGAGGTGGAGCCACACGTGCACGTCCAAGTGGACGCGCATTGAAGCTGCCAGGGTGCACTCTTGTAAAAGCCCTAATGGGTAGCGGATGGTTTGAAGACCCACTATATGCTTTCCCTAACGCGTGTGGTCAAGTTAGCTATTGTCGGGAAAGCGCACAAACACGCCCACGGGCACACCTCCAGGCGCAAATAAAGGAGTCGGCATAATGTATAGCGGGTAGTGTGGCCGCAAGATACCGTTTAGGGATAGTGGAAGCTGCTAAATACGTAATTCACGGGTAGCGGGTAGTGGCAGCAGGTAGGGCAGTGTGAAAGAGAGCCCTTAGACCACCTGTAATGGTCATAAATTTAACATCCAGAGCAGGATATTACTACAGTTCTCCTATTCCTAATTGTTTAAGACAGATTAACCATTTTGGAGTGGTTGGTGACTGTAGTCGACTCCCTGGTGGAGTGCGGTTGGCGACTGTAGTCGACATTTTTAAGCTTTCGTTTTCATTTGGCAGATGGCAGCAACTCCCGGTGTGCAACGCCAATCCAATCTTAATAAAATTGACTTTACTTGACTCCAAAAATCCTAAGGACAATCAGGTGTTGCCAGTACTCCTTGCTAGGTTAAAATGAACACAAATAGCCCAATTCCTGATGTGTTTTCAATTATTCATTTCAATGAACCATTACAGAAACTCAGAAAACTGTCAACATTATCAGTTGTGGCCAGTTATTATTAATAACGCATACCTGTCAATTCTCACTTATTCGGCATGAATTTTAGTTGAATATTTACGTACCCCTTCTGTAGTCAGCAATTATTCAATCAACATGTATGTAAGAGATTCTCATGTGGAACTGAAGTCCTTTGTGTATGGAGTTTTATCAGTTTCATGTGGGTTACGGTGGAATTCACCACTAGAAATACGAAAACCAATTCTGACTCCATACTTTACACGGTTTTCTTCACTCAGGGGTTGGAAGCAATACAATTGTATAAAGTTGTTTCAAATTATCTTATTTCATTTAAACAATGTAAACGATCATGAAACACATGCATTGCTTCCAACCCGAGTCTCTTACATACGCACTGATTGAATAATTGCTGACTTTTCAAGCCCACAGTGAATATATATCCAGCGCCGTAAATGATGTAAAAAAAAAATCAGCACGTTAAGGTTAAATAATATATAAATAATTCCCAAAAATGCTTCTGGCTTCTTTGGGCCCAAGCTCATATAAGATAACCAAGCCAAAATGGAAAACTGTTTTGTGGACTGACCGATCAAAATTTTTAATTCTTCTGAAAATCATTAACGTTGTGTCCTAGGATTTAAAGAGAGTTTCTAGCATCCATGATAGAATGAGGGAGCAATAGTGTACATGTCATGGGTAACTTGCAAATCTGTGACGACATCAATAATGCTAAACAATATATACAGGTTTTGGAGCAAAATCTACAGCCATCCAGATGTCTTTTTCAGGCAAGGCCTTGCTCATTTCAGCATAGCCATGCCTAACAGCATATCTTGCAGGTATTACAACAACAAGGCTTTGTAGCAAAATGGTCTGGGTGCTGAACTGAAGTCTATTTTCACCCACTGAAAATATTTGGCGCATTATGGAACAAAAAATATTGCAAAAGATGCCACAAAGTGTTGAATAGCAGAAATCCAAATCAAGAAAGAATGGGACAACATTTTGCTTTCAAAACTACAGCAGTGGGTTTGCTCAGTTTCCAAATGCCAACAGGGCTGTTGAATAAAGAACTGATGCAGTGCAGCAGTAAACATGAGACGTGTTGCTGGCATCAAATTCATAATGAGAATTGAGTTTTCAAAAAAACAATAACGTTTCTTAGATTCACCATCTGATATGTTGTCTTTGTACTATTTTCTATTAGTTTTTGCATTTAAATGATTTGCAAATCATTGCATTCTATTTTCATTTACTCTTTACTCAGCGTCCCAACTGTTTTGGAAATGCTGTTGGACATGCCAATCATAGCATTTGAGAAGCCACATCATGCGATGTTAACAATAACTCCAATTAAGGACAACAGTGTTGCACTGCTCAAAGTAATCAGACAGAAGGATCGATTCGGTACCAAGGTACTTGGCACCGCTTGAGGAAAATCATGAAAATAAAAATATACTTCTGGAATCGCTTTTTAAAAACACAGATATTAGTAGACCAAAAAGAACTTGCTCTCTATAATTTTAAAAATGGTTTCTTCTTTAGTTCTCATTAAAAAAAAAGAAAAGAAAAAAAGAAAACTGGGGGGAAAAAAAACTGCTGGCACAGAATGCTAAGCATTTAGCACTGACAGCAGCAATAACACCCTGCTTAGGAGACTAATGGGCTGTTCACACTGCACCTGGCTCAGGTACTTGCCTCTAGAGGGTAGGTAAATCATTCCAAAAGAGTGCTCAGGGAAACGGGGAGAGGAGGGAATGCAGACCTGATGCTTTAAAAGGTCTAACCGTGCAGGTCTTGGTATCTTTGTGCGAGTAAATTCCTGTGGTACCTATCTGTTCCTGGACAGCACCCACATAGAGTCTCTTTAGATGAACTCTTACTGGAAATGAGGGAGAATCGGGGTTAGTGGGGAAGGACACGACCCGGAAGGCACTGACTCTCAGAGGAATACTGTATTTATTTTAAAATAAAAAAAAGTCTGTCAATTAAATCTGTGGTCAGCACTGTGAGGAACCAAATTGTCACTAATATACGAAGATATTGTGATGTGGCAGGGCACCCCTGAGTTCTGCTCTACGCGCATGGTGGTGTGTTGTCTCTGAGGCTACCTGAGGCCACAGCATACTGTCATGCACTCCGGTCATGAAAGTCATGAGCTCTGGTTGGGGCACCTTTTCCACTTTCCCTCCACTGCTCTTGAAGCATCCTTCTACATAAATTAGACAGAATGTATGTAAAGCTTGCACACAAATATTAACAATGAGCGAGGCTATCTGCCACAAAAAAATAACTAATTATACAGAATACACCAAAATAAAACTCTGAGAGAATATATCCACTTTCTTTACAAGTCTCATAAATTAAGTTGCTGATATATAGAACTCGCACACAGTTTATTTAGGTCACCTTTATGAGGACCGGAAAATAAAATGTAAACTGTGAAAGTGCTTAGAATGCTAAATGACATCATGGACTTCGAGCACAACATGGACGAGTCAAGGCTCAGCAGGAGAAATATGAACTCAGCAAGGATTTCATATTTGAGCAAACTAAATTGACATAATATGGGTGTATATTAATGATGAATAGAAGTGGAGTAAGCCTATCCAGCAGATAGCTATGTGATCAAATAATTACCTTTTTGAGGAACATTCAAACTGAGCCTGTCCTCCAACAAAACAGGCAGAAAAGTGGTTTGTCAAGCAGCTTATTACGACCCAAAATTACGTTTAGGAATTAAGGAACCTCTATCGGTCATTTAAATAACTACTCTGGTTTCCATCGTCAGCGTCGCCGTCAGTAAATCCCGAACCTAAATCTAATTCTTATACGAACCCTAACTTCAACCCTAATCCTAACCCAAATCGTTATTTTAAGTGAAATTATGACTGAAACTGTATCTGTAACTCAAACTGTAACTCTTAAAGTAGCATCCTGCTGCTAGTAGGGGCGCGATTTTAGGAAACGCTCCTATGGGTCGTAAATCAGAGTAAATGAGAATAATCAACCTATCTGAGTGTATGGTTGGAGGACAGGATATTCAAACCAGGTCCCATGTAACTAAACAACACATAAGTATGAAGTATTCGCAAACAATATGTCACGCGAAACTATTCACACAGAGTCTGATGCAGATTTGTAATTGTCCTCTGAAAAAAAAAAATTGCGCATCTCTCAGCAGCCAGTCCACTCCATGTACGATCCTCACACTTTTTCCTTGTGTATGTATCACGCAAAGTCCTCCATTTTGACAGCCTCCACAACACAAATCATAGATGTGAATGATAATTGCTTCCCTCGTATCCTCAGCAAGGCAAGAGTAGAAACAACACTGCAATAAATGTGAATGATTTTCAATACGAACACTGCAATTCTTTACTAATTATTCACATTATACAGGTAAATACAATACAAATCACCTTATTCTCAACTGGTCAGTAATTGCTTTCCGTTCGACTTCCTTTTGTTAAGCGTTTTAGTAGCTGCTATGGCTGACTTAAGCTCCGAAGCAAACAAGGTAAACAACTTCACATCCATCTTGAAGCCATGTGACCTCACTATCACATGTTTTGAAAGCAAGTATCTCATTGGTCAGAAAAGCTCAGAAATCCCAATAACCTCTGATTGAAGAAGTGACGGATCATCGTAGAGCAATTTTTTAGACTTGCTTGTAGGAGTCCACATTAATGCCTAGTTTCATATTAAAGTCTAGCTGCCCATATTTTTTTGCTAAAAAAAATTCAGACTCCATGTGAATAGGCCTTAGTATTGCTATGGTTCTGCTTCTCAGTTATTGACCTATCAGATGCAGCATTCCAGCCCAGGTATGCATTCCCGTGCCACCGGAGATAAAATACCCACCAGCCAGGAGAAATGATTTTCCTTAGTAGGACAAAGCTCACAGCAGATCAATGTGCTAGTTCAGCATTTTGAATATGACACGCCTTAGCCCAGGAGAGATATCAGAGGAGCGGTTGCTACATAGATATTCCTCAGTGGCTATGTGGCTCTGCAGTGAAAACATGAACTCAAGCAGATTTATTTTGTAGAGCTGAGAAGCAAAAAATCTTGTTATTCTGCTTGCAAAATTGTTCAAGTCAATATGTTTTCCTCTTGTATACTATACTAGCATATGTTTATGGAGTGTTGATTTATACAACTATTCAATTTGCCTTTTAATAATGCAAAGAATCAACAGCTCTACAAATTAAGGAATGAATAAGCAGCAAATTAATTCGACACTTCTCCTGAACTTTGACCAAGAAATATATTCAAGCACGACACCAGAAATATAACTTAGCAAGTTAATTTGTAGTAGTTGAGCGTGCCATACTATGCTTGAATTTAACTGTGTCAATGTACAGGAAAAGTGTGAAATAAATCCAGATCAAAAATGGAGGCAAGCTTTGAATACTCACAATGCATCAGCCACACATTTAAAAAGACAGACAGCATATTTTCATGAACTGGTATCTCCTGGTTAGTTAGTTTTATTTCTAGGTAATCAAACAGTACTTATTCAATACCTCACATCATAGCATGTGAATTCTTGCATGAGAACCACAGAGTATTGATTTACGCATGAGTAACAATAGGCAAAGTATATGTATACTATGAGCATTGTACATGAACATCCTCTGTTGTACAATATTGCAGTCAACTCCTATGCTCATATATGCCTGCAGTGGTTATTTATCAGAGGAGGAAGTATTTACAGTCATACACATACTATGCTCAATTTATCAACATTGTTCTGAATTGAATAATTACATGTTCTTTATCTTTCAGCGTAAATAGTGGTAAAAGCCCACTCTGTCCAAGTCTACTGGCCACTGCCCATCGCCACAATAAGAGCTATTAAGTTTCTGAGCTAGGCCTCCTGGCCCACTTTGATCAAGAAAGACAGGCTCTTGATTGGTTTGATCAAGTGAAAGTTTCTTAAGATAAAAGCACTGGCCAAATAACTACAATGTTCAACAAATCATTTTAGTCTTAAGTTGATGCCTCACAAAACAGAAACAGTAAATTCCCAGTAACATTCTGGCTATTTTTGTCAATACAGAAAGACTGCACATCCAGACTTTTAAACGTCTTATAGGTGGACTTTTTCACAAAAGAACAGTGAAGGGGCAGGTAATAAAGGTGATAAGGTAATGCTTTCAGACTGACCTGGGGGAGGGCTCTGGCTGAGCATCCTTCCTGTAATCCAAACAGATAACAGAAACAGACAATAAAGACAAACATCTGTCGCACCACACTACCACATGAATGCATTAAATACCTAATTTCAAATTAATTTTTTTATTAATCACTGCAAACTGCACAATTAGTAGAAAATCAAGCAGCCTTGACAACGAACTGGAAAAATGAAATTCTATCACCGCAGAAGTACAACAATCACGACCTGACCTGAATGACAGTCCAGACTTGCTCTTCAAATTCCGCAAGAGGTCAAGCTGGTTCAAAGGAGGAATAAGCCTACGAAAATGAGGAAAATGGAGTCATTGGAAATTTCAGCCCCACAAGAACTGATCCAAAATGAGCCACACATTTCACATTACATACTTGGTATTCTGAATAAATAAGTCCCCTCTGATAGTCCACCATGGCGAGGCTGCGACTAATTTACCCACCATTGGAGGACTACATTTATTGTAGGAGAAGAGGAAATTAAAGTGAGAAATCATTCACAGCAGATGGCAGTGTCTCACCATACTTCTGATTTCCCTGGGCTGAGCTGAACATCCTGGGAACATTAATGTGACCACATCAATTATAAGATATTAAATCCTAAAATTCCGGGCTCCTCCTGAATGGCTGAAACTGCTGATGCCAAATTAAATTTTAAATCATCAAACCCAATACCAGCAGACTCGCCATGAAGGCATTTTACAATTATGTTGCAGAAGTCAACACAAAAACAAACGTAGACTGACCGACAGATAGTCTTACAAGCACAGACACATGCACACACAAACATACATACATGAATACAATAAACATAAGATAAAGAGGCCTTTAATAAAATTGTTGAAAGCAGTTGGTTTCTATGTGGTGACACACAGGTCAATTTCCATGAGTCATCCTTTGACATGGTGAAGGCAAAAAAAAAAAGAAGAAAAAAAAAACAGTAATAATCCATGTCAGAATGTTGTTCAATTTCACAAATGTAAAAATGGCCATGAGAAAATTTGGCAATACCCATTTTCACTGTTAGGGTAATACTTTATATGTTAAAGACATATATATATATATATATATATATATATATATATATATATATATATATATATATATATATATATATATATACACATATACACACTGCTCAAAAAAAATAAAGGGAACACTTAAACAACACAATGTAACTCCAAGTCAATCACACTTCTGAGAAATCAAACTGCCCACTTAGGAAGCAACACTAATTGACAATCAATTTCAAATGCTGTTGTGCAAATGGAATAGATAACAGGTGGAAATTATAGGCAATTAGCAAGACACCCCCAATAAAGGAGTGGTTCTGCAGGTGGTGACCACAGACCACTTCTCAGTTCCTATGCTTTCTGGCTGATGTTTTGATCACTTTTGAATGCTGGCGGTGCTTTCATTCAAGTGGTAGCATGAGACGGACTCTATAACCCACACAAGTGGTCCAGGAAGTGCAGCTCATCCAGGACGGCACATCAATGTGAGCTGTGGCAAGAAGGTTTGCTGTGTCTGTCAGCGTAGTGTCCAGAGCATGGAGGCCCTACCAGGAGACAGGCCAGTACATCAGGAGACGAGGAGGAGGCCATAGGAGGGCAACAACCCAGCAGCAGGACCGCTACCTCTGCCTTTATGCAAAGAGGAACAGGAGGAGCACTGCCAGAGCCCTGCAAAATGACCTCCAGCAGGCCACAAAAGGGCATGTGTCTGCTCAAACGGTCAGAAACCGACTCCATGAGGATGGTATGAGGCCCCCCGTCCATAGGTGGGGGTTATGCTTACAGCCCAACACTGTGCAGGACGTTTGGCATTTGCCAGAGAACACCAAGATTGGCAAATTCACCACTGGCGCCCTGTGCTCTTCACAGATGAAAGCAGGTTCACACTGAGCACATGACAGACGTGACAGTCTGGAGACGCCATGGAGAACGGTCTGCTGCCTGCAACATCATCCAGCATAACTGATTTGGCAGTGGGTCAGTAATGGTGTGGGGTGGAATTTCTTTGGGGGCCGCACAGCCCTCCATGTGCTGCCAGAGGTAGCCTGACTGCTATTAGGTACCAAGATGAGATCCTCAGACTCCTTGTGAGACCATATGCTGGTGTGGTTGGCCCTGGGTTCCTCCTAAAAGAATACAATGCTAAACATCATGTGGCTGGAGTGTCAGCAGTTCCTGCAAGACGAAGGCATTGATGCTATGGACTGGCCCGGCCGTTCCCCAGACCTGAATCCAATTGAGCACATCTGGGACATCATGTCCACCAATGCCTCGTTGCACCACAGACTGTCCAGGAGTCGGCGGATGCTTTAGTCCAGGTCTGGGTGGAGATCCCTCAGGAGACCATCCGCCACCTCATCAGGAGCATGCCCAGGCATTGTAGGGAGGTCATACAGGCACATGGAGGCCACACATTACTGAGCCCCATTTTGACTTGTTTTAAGGACATTACATCTAAGTTGGATCAGCCTGTAGTGTGTTTTTCCACTTTAATTTTGAGTGACTCCAAATCCAGACCTTCATGGGTTAATAAATTTGATTTCCATTGATAATTTTTGTGTGATTTTGTTGTCAGCACATTCAACTATGTAAAGAACAAAGTATTTAATAAGAATAATTCAGATCTAGGATGCGTTATTTTTAGTGTTCCCTTTATTTATTTTTTTTTTTTTTGATGTGTGTATGCCCTTAAACTGAAAAGTTCTTAAATTTAAAGAAAACAAGGCAACATTGTCATCAATATCCCCCGCCACGGTAAGAATGGTTATGGGGGAATTTCTTGGAATTAACTGTCAAACTCATTCAGTAGGATCATTAGTACTGGTCACCCAAAGAATTTCATCCACGTAGGTGCAATAGTTACCAAGAGATATTGTCCCCATTGCAACACCCAAACACTTAAGTCCACAAGCAGATTCAAGGGCCATAACTCTGTAAAAATGAATTTCTCGGAATCAGTTGTCGAACTCATTCAGTAGGGTCATCAGTACTGGCCACATACTAAATTTCATTCACAGAGGTGCTATAGTTTCCGAGAAAATTGAACCCGGACAGACAGACGAGCGCCATTCCAATATCCCCCCGATCCACTTCGTGGCAGGCGATAAGGTAGTTGTTTTTTTTTTACATGTTTTTAAGTGCTGGGAACACAAGATCATTAAGTTGGCATACTCAATTTTTTTTCTTGAGGTAATCGGTTTCCATAAAAGTGCACCACACTTGTCAGGGTTTATAGTGCTGTTTAAAGCTTTACAACTCAGGATTTAAGCATCACAGACACTGGAAAATGATTTCAATGCAGCATGACACTTGTATCATTCAGAATTAAATCTAATTTTCATGTATTTTTAAAAATTTGGAACAGTGTCGGGCTGTCACTGATCAAAAAATAGTCAACCAATAGTTGGCTGTTTTTTCCATTTGTTCGATTGTTTGAAAATTTTGAACTCCGTTCAGAGTCTTTTCGTTATGTCGTCCTTGCAGATACAGCCGTTGCACTAGAAGTTAAAATATGGATGCACAATAGGCGGATGCTTTAATTTGACCAAAAAAATTACACATTCTAAAATTCCAATGCATTGGCTATGTTTTATTTAATAAACCTGGTTGGTCTCATTAACCCATTTATGCCTGAATTTTCTTTTTTTACTTTTTTATGTTGTTATACTTCAAAATACCACTCTAATAGACATTCAAACAGGACACTTTTTCTTAACAGTTCTCATGTGAGGACACTAGGCATAAATGGGTTAAGATTTTAAAGATTATGACTCTGATAGTGGCAAAGTGAAAATAACTTTAAATAAAGAGTGGAGTTGGATCAAAAAGTGTTTTTTTCCCCATTTAGGCTATTAATTGTTTCTGGTTCAATTCTTAGTTTTCAATTTGTGCTTGAGTAAAATAGCAAAGAAACAGACCATTAAAATAAACAACAAAAATAAAACTGCTAATGCTATGTTCAGCATGTTCTGCCCATTCTGTTTTATGGCAGCATTCCGTTTTTGTTGCAGACTATCAAAAATAGTGACTTTGCGAACAATGTTTAACAAGGAACATGAACTTCCTCTTGATAACAGTAAATCAGCCTACTTTATATTCTTTTCGCGTAAAAACGTGTTTCATGACCTATGAATATGTAAGATTGCGCTGTTATATATTTGATACAATCCTCCAATGCGATATCATCTTTCATGTTCATTTGACTATGTATGACTTTATGCTGATGCTAGGACATAAAAAATTTTCATAATCACTATATATTATGAAATAGCCGCATTTGCCAGGCTGGAAGCACAGTAGCCTTTATGGGGAGATAAGACTAATGCAATATTTATTTTATCATGTTATACTAAGAGCTCTCGTCTTTTGAGTAGTTCTAGGGCACCTCCTCCTCATTAATATTCAATCTACAGTAACATCCTGCATGTAAGCAGTTATGTGCTTACAGGACATCATCATTGTAAGCAGCTACATGCTTACAATGACATCATCACTGAGTCACTGGCGTCTATAATTCTGCGTAAATTCATGCTTCACCCCTCCCTTTGTGCCCTCTCGCTCGCCTGTTCCCATTGTTTACTGCCATCTTGTGATTCATTACAATGTAAATTGAGTTTTTCAGTTTCGTTTTATTCTTTAATTAAAGGTATACGCATGGTTCTGCCAATGCTGGTCGGCCCCGACCAGCACTCGGAATGCACCGACCAGCACTCAGCTTATCCTGACCAGCACTTTTTTTTCAAAGATCAGTTAAAATGAGCGCATCCAATGTGCAATAAAACCGCTAGAAACAATACAAAAATGACCCCAAATATGCTCCCCCCTTCTATTTAGGTATGACTGTTCAAGTACCAATAACCTTGCAGACGAGGATTGCTCCTGTTCTGTACAAACCTGCCAGTTGGGCAGAGCACAGAGTTGCTGCTAGTCAGTTTGGTGTTTAAAAGTCCAAAAGACTTCCAGTCTAAGCCTTGCAAAATAGTTTGGAGCATGCGCAGAGTGCATAGTCTAGTTTGATTTGATTCAAGTGTATACATGGAGGAATAATGTAACTAGTAACCGCATTATCTGGGTGTTTTCGTCTGACTATGAGAAATTCGATTCAGTATGATTCCAGTCAGTCACATTTACATGTATTTTAAAAGTTTGATTTTAGAAGGACTAACACAATAATTACATTTTTTCTAACGTCATGCAAATGCACGCAGTGAATGTTAACTTACCTATCAAGCTGCGTCATGCAAGTTATTGGTCTAGCCTACTGTAAGTATGTTGACTAGCTTTCACTTCAAGTTATATATTCTGACCAATGATCCATTATTTGTTGGTCTCTGTGGTGTGCCGATTGAGACTCAAGCTGCTCTTAAAGTGCATCTTTGTGGCATACCGATTACGACATTTGAAACGTCTTTATGCAATTCCATTACTTCCAACCGCTCCAGTGCACAAGGACTTCAATTTTGCGCAAGAATCTCTTACATACGCGTTGATTGAATGATTGCTGACTACAGCAGTGGAACATAAATATGCCACTTGAACTCACACCGAATGCATGAGAGTTAACAGATATGCGTTATAAATGAAAACTGGCCACACCTGATAATGTTGAGAGTTTTCAGAGTTTTTGTAATAGTAATTTAAATTAATGATTAAAAACAGGTCGTGACCAATCATTAATTTTAAGGGATTGTTTTGAGCCTCCTCTATCGCAGGTTCACCAGCCGCCAGTGATCTAGAAATATATTATCATATTATTTATATATTTGTAATATGATTTACCACATTTCAATGCAATACACTGTACATGGCAATGACAATCTAGGAACCAACTTTCCAGAAAATGTCAAAGAAGTAAGAGCTATGCATTCATCAGGCATTCTTGATAAAAGAAAGAAAAACTAAGATGATTTTTCTGACAGTTATAAGGGGAAATCAATCAGAGACCCAGAACACATTTTTCAACCTTTGCAGACGCTCTTGACATCTTCCAGGGAGACAATAACAGTGTATTTTTTGCAGCCATTATGTAAACAATGACATGGCGCAGTGTGAAGTTGTGGCCCAGAACCACAGCAACAGCAGACACAGACAGAATTAAAAGAGTTCAGCAGGCAGATTTCTGCTCGCAAGTATTCTGCACAATGTGATCAGCATAATATAATCCAGCCCCGTTAGTCAACAGATAATATAATAGAGCCGCACAGAGAAAGACATACCTGTCAATTAGCAAACATGTAATGATGACAAAAAAGCAACAGAATTGCATAGACCAGGAAAATCAAAAGAGAATTCATAAAGCTCCAAACCGGATTCTTCCCATGCTAGAGTCAATTTAGCATCTCCAGGGGAAGTAATGTTGTTAAAGAAAAGCTGATAATGAACCCATGTATTGCATATGGACTGGCTGAGAGCATAGAGGGCAGATTTCATATAAATATTTAGTGAAAGTCACCTGTACATAGGAACAGACACTGTGCGCTCATAATAATCCCACGTGGACTGCAGGTCTGTCCTCGAGAGGTTAGTGGCGTAGAACCTCCATGCTGCCTGAATTTGGAAAAGAAATTAAAAGAAGAAGGGTAAACACCATGTATTTCCATTAAGTAATGCCCCCGGTACACTGTCCACCGTCAATGCAGTTGATCAAATCAAATTTTTCCATACGTTGTCTCAATTACATCAAGAGTTCAGACAACAATGTCAAGAGCCTTCGTAATTAACTATTTTCATTTAATTGTATCATATCTCTGTGGCAAGTGCGGTATAGAGAATGTACTTAGTACTTGCAAAAATGTGGAGGATGCTGGGTACAGTTGACTCATGTGCCTATTGCTCACCATGTTTGTTTCAAGTAAGATTGATTTAGCTGCTTAACCTGATTCGATGAACAAGCCTCCCTGAGTTTTTTGAAGGTCAGCTTAAAACATGCCCTTTTTGAAAGCAAATCTGTCACTATTATTGCCAAACATTGGCAAAGCAAGGACCTGCCAGGCTTCAAGTTCAAGCAATGCTATGCTTGTACTTCATGTTGTCAAGAGCTATTAAACTCTCATTGATGCTAGGTTCCCACTGTCATGATTTGCGGCACGATTTAAATCGTGGTCTTAATCGTGGAGATCCTATCAGATCTCATCTTATCTTGTGATCAGTCGTGGCAATCGTGTTGATTGTAGAAAAGTTTTGGACTGTTCAAAAATGTCCTATGATCAACACGATTAATTGTCACTCATGATCATCGCATCAGCTCGTATCCAAAATTTCAGAGAAGTTCCACGATCAGCTACGAATGGCCAATTGTGGTGTTCCTAATGGAGAACACGACTGTGCAAACTAAGCATGATCAAATAGTTATGTAGTACAGGCGATATTATTCCAAAGAATTATTACGCTAAATAAATTTTATACATTCACTGCCCTCCAGCATTATTGACACCCATTAGTAAAAATGAGCGAAACGAGATGCAAGATGCTATTATCTTCATTATCTTTTATTCAAAATATTCACAAAAATGTAACCTTTAATTGAAGTTACATTATTGAAATATTTATCATGAAACAAATATTTTTCTCAAAAATACGTGCGCCACAATTTTAGGCACATTTATTAAATGTTTTGTGTAACGCTCCTTTGCAGAGATAACTGCTATGAGTATTCTGCTAATGCATGATGAGGTTGGTGAACACGTGGTTTTGTGATGATACGCTAAGAGGAACCGGTCGCAAATCAGGGATAATCCAAAAATCGTAAGTCTTTATTACAAAATGGGTCAGGACCAGAAGACACAGGTATTGCCAAGCCAAAAAACGAAATCCAAAGAGTAAAGTCAACTAGACAAGCCGGAGTCAAAACCAGTTAATCAGAAGTGCGACGGCACATAGACAGCAGGCCAAAATCGTCGTCGTAATCCAAAGCAGAAGATCATATATGGGACATCCAAAAACAGAAAATGTAGTCGAACAAAAACAGGTCAAATCCAGAAAGGTAAAACAGGAACAGCAGGGCAATGGCAAACTCCAGGTCGGGCAAAACAGTCGTGAAGAAGCAATTAACAAAAGGCATACAGAAGCTCTGCACAGATGAGAATTGATCAACGTTCTGACAATGGATAAACTGCAGAGAGGACTTTAAATAGACAAGAGGGAAGTCACATGCTCTGCAGGGAACAGGTGAATTGGATAAGACTAATTACAAAGGTAAGCACACATGGGGAAGCCCTAAACCAAAAACAATGGGCAAAAACCAAAACGCGGACAGGATCCACGCAGACAGCCTATGACAGATAGAACTCCTTGACCGGAGCTGTTTAAGTGCAGAGTTAAGATTCCAGGACAGAGAGAGAACCGCAGCTGAGGTGCGTGAGCTGTAGTCAAAGCAGACTGAGAGTCCCGGTAACCTCTAAAAACTTGAGGTGCGTTAGTTTGCTGTTGATTGACAGCTGAGGCTTTATTCTGGCAACCTTGCTGAAGAGCATGTGGTGTCTGCATGATGTAGGTGGTGTCTGATTGTAATTATGGAAACATTCTGACTCCAAGACTCAACTACCCTCTGCAATTCCCCAGCTGTGATCCTTGAAGAGTGTTTTGTATGTTGAACCATCCCTCCTCACATTGTGGGGTCAATGTACTGTGCATGCACATCTACCATTGCTCTAAACTTCTTAATCATCACCCTGACTGTGGAAATTTGAAAATCATTTTCAACAGTTCAAAGATTACCTCATATCCATTTACTGATTTGAGCAGCTCAACAACTTTTCATTGCACATCGTCACGTGTTCTAGGGTCTTTCCCATAGTGACTAATGATTAAGGGAATGTGGCCTGTGTCACGTCACATTTATACTCCAGTAAAACAGGAAGTTATGGTTGACTACTTATGAGCTCTTAATCAAACAGGTGAACTGAGCAATGCAAAATATGACTGGTAATATACTTCAGTTAGATTATAATCATAAGATTGACCAGGGGTGCCAGTAATTGTGGCACACATTTTGCCAAAAAAAAAAAAAAGTTAATTTAAGGTCAACTTTTTCTGTCTTTTCAATCATTTTACTGCAGTAAAAATGCACAATTTTTTGCAAAGATTTTTTAACAGCAATGATGATTTTCACAGCCTATTTTGCAGATATTCACCAAGTGTGCCAATAATTCTGGAGGGCACTGTAACTAATTATTATTTATGGCACTTATTAACATTATAATCTCTGCCTGTCTGCTCATCTGAGGAATGCCTGGCAGAAACAGGACGGGTATGATAATTCCTGGATTCAAGGTCTGGTTCAAAAGTTGACTTCAGCTTGACATTCAAGCTTAGAGTACTGGCTCAATTGTAATTTCTATTCCTTCATTTATATCTATGAGAGATTTCCAAGTGTCATAAAGAGGATATCTTTTTGTACACCTGTTGGGGAATTTCTTCTGTCGTGAGCTCCCTTGCCAGAAATTGATTGCCAATGGGATTTCTGATTAAAGAAGCCCCTATAATCCAGATCTTACATCTATCAGAAAGCCGAATCCCTACGGTGAAGAAGAAATGGAAATCTGGAAAGAGAACATATGACTGAAAACATTACCAGTTTCAGAACTGCAGGCTGTGGAACACCTTAGCTGCAATTCAGCTAGTATGCTAAACGGCATGTGAAGAGTACCTGGCTGTCTCTCTATCCCACTGAAATACTACAGTAAGCTAACAGTGTGCACTTTCTGAAATAACAGACAGATCCATGGCCATCATCGACCTGCAAAGGGAGTGGCATGTTTTTGTGATGAGTGGTTAGCGCAAAAAAAAAAACTTTCGTCTCACATACTATGCTAAATGTTGTCATTCATTTCATCCATACATTGTATAGTACACAGAATGTGATACAGTACTTAAAATATAATGGGGGATTTTGGAAGTAACCTGTTGTTACACAGTGGACTATCAAATGTCTGAATGACTTTATGTTTCTTCAAGCTTGCTGTGCATTTGTACAGCAGAGCAGTTTACTGAAGCAATCTTCAGTAGCTTAATTCCTATCATTATGGAAAGATCATTAAAGCCCACTATTTGAGATTTGAGAAGCGTAACCAGCGTAATTGAAAATAATGTCCACTTGTGTAAATACACTGAAAGGTTCAATGATTTGGCCATAATTTCAGGGGGAAAAAACATTAAAAAAAATCAACTAATACTATCAACAGAATACAAAGAAGTAACAATATTGATATCATGTCAAAGATGTCTATGTGCTGTGCTGCAGAGATATCTACTAAAGTTAGCATGCTAACTAGCAAGCACCAGTGCTGTCTGGCCCATCCTGTTTCCTTTAACTACTTTGTACCCCAACGGATAGAGTGTAACATGCCATAGCACTAGCATACAGGCTGCCCTCAATCCAGCCTGAGAGGAAGAAGCACTGCCCTGAGGACTTGACAACTCACAAAGTTTCTCCTTGTGGTAAGTAGCTAAATAGCTTACTGCAAACTGAACTTCTAATGTTGGCTATGTAACAAAAGGAAACTTTAGTGCGAACATGGGAAACACAAACTGCACCAAAAACATTCAATACAGCATCAATGTATGGTGCTGCATGTGGCTGTTTTCTTTCTTCTAAGCAAGCTGTAATGTAAACTTGAAGCTGACACCACATAAGAATATAATAAGATACCATAGCAATCTGGACCAACTCTCAGAGTTACAGCAGTTTGGTTGAACTTTGCATATTCTTGCCCTGCTGTTAGTAAGAAGCAGGCTTCTTTAACAACTGATGACTGTTTAATTTGATTATTTGGACCCAGCATTGGATCTACTGTGCTTTCTAATGAAATGCTGGCCCCAATTCGTTGGAAGCAGGTGGCACAATCTTAGATATTGCACCTTTCAGCGAAAAACACAGAATTGAAACAACAGATGCGTCTTCAATAACCTCAGTTTATGACGGAACGGGTATAGACACAGGACTGGCAGAGGCACTGCATGAGCAAACCGCTAAATGGCCTCCCCGATATACAGCATGTACCATAATGACTTGCAATCACGGGACGGCTGGAGCTGAAGAGGAGAGATATGGAGAGCTGTGCTTGAAAACCCCATGACATCCATCAGTGCATTACCTGGATAAGGCCTGCAGCAGGATTCCTCCGTTTCTCAAAATGTTTCTGTCTGTGTTGTTCTTGGACTTTCAGGGCAAACCCTGATCCCAAGATACCCTGCAATAGGCAGGAAAGCAGGTGTCAGTATTTGGTTTTTCCTCTAGTAAATTGACTGCTTTCAAACTGTTTAAACCAATGAGTCAATTAGAGACAGCAAAAAATACCACAGCAAAGATCGCACGCACACGGACACCAGCAAATGCACACGGGGACAGCTGGTCAGGAGCGGACTACATCAATAGTCCCCTGACCTACAAAAATACCATTCAGGCAGAAGAGGAAAAAAAATTAGTTGTGAAAGTAATTTGGGAGGTATTTTCCGGAAACAAATTAAAGTCAATGTCAGAGGTCACATAAAAAGTCCAGCAGAGGTCAGTTTTAATGTTTGCATAGGGATTGCTGGACCTAAACCTAGCAGTTGTCGATGTGCAACATTAATATATAAAGAGATCGGATGATTTTTAAAAAATTTGATAATGCAATAAAAGTTTAAGGTCATGCAAAAAACATTGAAGGTCCAAGGTCTACCAAACATTCAAAAAGTACAGAGGATAAGGTCAATGTACTCCAGAAATTTCAAAAACCGACTGGAAAAAGTGTTAGAGATGTGCTCCAAAAACAGTTAACAGTGAAAAAGGTCATCAGTGAAAGGTCATAGATCAGAGGTCACAAAAAGGTAATGGTCTTAGAACTGCTGGCTGGACGTGCGCACACATGCACATATGAACACGGCCTATATCAACAGTACCCCTACCAGCCCTTCGAGTGGCTGGGGACTATTATGGTATTATCATTACATGATTATTCTGCCTATTTCTGCTCTCATTTTTGAATAATGGGTGATGCAAAAGCAAGCTTTTAATAACTTCTAAAAAAAATGAAAACCATTTTCACCAATTAGGGAGAAAAATTGGGCCACAACACGAATGATGCGATAGGTGCACCCAGTTTAACAGACAAGAGCTTGCTCTCCTTACAGCCCAGCACTACTATGTATGTGCAAAATCCATTACAAATCACTGCACATAGCAGACATGCTTTTTCCCAGAAGCTTTCATAAAAGCACTTAACGCATCAAAAAAAATATCCACATGTAGATATTTCTCTTAAGCATCTTCCGAGACTTCCCACAACATTTGAGGATCATACCCAGTTAGATGGTGTACATTAATGACTAAACAGTAAAGCTTTAGCTCATTCATTTCTTTCAATAGATCTTAAATACATCTCTGAAACTTGTCTACAGTACAACATCATACCATGAAAATTCTTATTTTTAGAAATTTAGTTGATGAGCTTGTCCAGAGTGATACAGAACTTCTGTACGCTCAACCACAGTTGAATATGCACTAAAACATTTCACTGCGGAAATTCAGGTCAAGTATTTTGTACAACAAAAAGTCCCTTTTCAAGGAATAAAGCCAAGTTTTGCTGCAAGCCTACTTTTATGCTGCCCTGGCACCATATCCCTCAGTAATGCACATGAGCTCACAGATACTATGTGGGCTCACCGCTGGAAGGGCAAAGAAAGACACTCCGATCAGAGTAAAGGTTGCAGCAAGGAGTCGTCCATTCCAAGTGATGGGGTACTTATCGCCATAGCCAATGGTGGTCAGAGTTATCTGTTGGAAGGAAAAGAAGCTGATATTTGACACAGATTTACAATAACTAATGTGTGCATTTTATCCATAACTGCTGACTAAATATGACTACATATTGGATGTTTTTTTTTTTTTCAAAAAACATTATATGCACCCATCCCTTTATCCAACCATCACTTATTTTCACCAGGCTGGCTGGTTTCTCCGGGAACATATGGAATCATCTGTGTAGCACAGAGGCAAGGTAGAACAAATTCAGGAGAAACTAAGAAAGATGGCAGCTTTTGAAAATTATAAAAATCCCCTGGAAATCATTAAGAACTGTTTTTGAGAAACAGTTGGGATAGTATGGAGAATGCACATGTTAGCAGAAAACAGTGATTTCTAAATTTATGTTGACTTGTATTTTATTGCAAACAGTATGAAGACTAGATATTTAATGTTTTATCGGGTTAATTGCATTTTATTATAAATATACATCCATTCCTGCCATTCAGGCCTGCAACACATTCTGAAAAAAAGTTGGGATCATGAGGGCCATGTAGGACTAGTCAAAAGAAAAAAACAAACATTGAATAATGACATAATCTGAAACAACCGATGTCAGGAGGTGATTATTGGATAGGATTTGGTATTAAAGCAGCTTCCAGGAAAAGCCTTGTCCTTTAGGAGCAAAGTTGAGGTGAAAATGGCCAATTTGCCCATAAATTTGGGAGAAAATTATTGAAAGGTATAAAAACAATGTTACTCAAGGAAAAACACAAGCGCTGCCCAGCACAATAAAGTCTCTCACACTAATGTTTTGTCACACCATCATTAGGTTTGATTATGACATGCATTTGTCTTAGCATCGTTTCGGTACGCACATGCAATGTCGCAGCATTCATTTTTGTCAGAGTTGCATTAATTTTTCGCCAAGATCTTTTATTGATGATGGGAGAGTTGGACCACTGTGTAAAGTCCTCTCCAGTATATCCAAAAGAGTCTCAATGGGGTTAAGGTCGGGACTCTGTGGTGGCCAATCCGTGGGTGAAAATTATGTCTCATGCTTGGTCATCTGCAACCCAGCAGGACATATTTAGGATAATTTGAAACTTGGGAATCTCCACAAGAATTTGAAACTGGCCTGAAGTTCCACATGTTTGATTACAGCAGCTGCATTTGATGGAGCCATATGTTTTCTGGGGTTAAAGAGCAAGGATGCAAGCCAAAGCTGATACCCCTGATTTCCAAATCATTCAGACCGCAGTGCATAAAGAAGCTTCATTTATCCATTTGTGAAATAATCATATTGTCTCAGGATTAAAGAAACCTTCTTCAAGAAAGTACTGCAATACATTGTTACATCCACAAATGGCAGTTAAAATTAAAATGAAGACTTCTTTCTGCTCAAAGGTATCTGCAACGGACCATCACACAGTCGGAACATGTATTGTGATCAGACTGATCAATTTTTCAGGATTTTTTTCAGGACTGATCAATTTTTTCTTTTGGAAAAAAATGGTTGCCGAGTGCTCAGGACCAAAGAAGAAAAAGAACCATCCACACTGTCACTGTAATCTAAATGCATTACCAGTGCATGGCCGCGTGCTGTACCAGCCAGCTTGCAGTCCAAACTTGTCAGCAATGGAGTATGTGTGGCGCATTTTGAAATGCATGATGCGACAACAAAGAATCTTTACTGTTGCACTTGTGTTTGCAGGAATAATAGGACAGATATTGCACCTGAAACACTTAATCACTTGTTGTCTTCAGTCTCTCAAAGTTTATGAAGTGTTGTAAAAAGGATAGGCAGCATTAAGAGGTAAATACCTCAATCTCCCAACATTTTGTGAAATGGGTCCCAAGAATAAGAAAAAAGGAAATGTTTATTTTGAAAAATCAATAAAATTCAGATGAAACATCAAATAATGCACTGCTGTCTGTTGTATTGCTTTCAACTTAATACAGGTCAATAATGATTAACAAATCACCATTTTGTTTTTTTGAATTTAAAAGATCATACTAAATTGTTCTGATTTGACGTTGTGAATACTGGCCTTTTTTTTACTCTCTGAGGATCTATTCTAGGTGAAAGAACAATAAGACCATTTAGAAAATGACTAAGATCTTCAGAGATAATTAGAAATCTCCCAGAGACAAACCAAAAATCTGACATCAAATCTCGTTCACTGAATTAATTCATTACCAACTCCAACCTAATTAACAAATGCTGTCGTAGCGTTGAGTGTCAAAATCAAGACTTACAAGTCCCCACCATAGTGCATCAGCATAGGTTTCAAACTGGGTGTTGTCCTCTTTTTCAGCCAAATACACCAAGAAAGATGCCAAGATGAGGCACAGGAATCCAATGTACCAGGCAGTGATCAGCTCCTGAAGATGGGGGGAAAAAAAATGTTTTATCAAAAAAGAAAAAAAAAAACCCTTTTCAAGAGCCCAAGTGTTATGTCTCCGATAGGCCACCAGGGGAATAAACAGCGTGAAAACTCCTCTCAATGCCACATCAAAGATCGATTTACAAGCAAATAAATAAATAAAAGTCAACCTTTGGTATGCTCATATTTTTTCAAACAATGACGAAAATAAAATACAACTGCAGTAATTAACGAGAGCACTCGGCAACCGAGTACATGTATCCCCGAAGGCCCCCCAGTTGGGCCCAGATGGTCCCAGAGTACCCAAAATCAATAGGTGTCGTGAACTTACCATAATACATGTCCCTGCAAAATTTGAAAAGAATCGGTGCACTTATGTGGGCTGTAGAGCATTCACAAGAAAATCTCTGAGGACGCGTGACGAGGCCAAATCCATAGTATCCTCCGAACTCGTTCGGGGGATACAATTACATTCAAGTAATGTGAGGGGGTTATAAGCAATAGAGGCAGGCAATATATGAATTTTTGAAGCGATTTCCACGTCATGACACATAATTATTAATGATATTCCTCATGAAGCAAGTTAAACGAAGATCTGGCTGGTAGTAGCCATGCTTTCTGTACCATCACCGTACGGATATATAAATAGTGCCACGATAAAGTTGATGTAATTTTTGTCGCCGGACTAGTAGGTGCAATTTCTAACCTATCTGGAAAGTCTGGTGTTTCCATCTTGTACTGTTTCCCATCCGAATACTTCCAATGGAGTAGTCAGAATGAGTATAAATGGAGCAGATTTCAAATAACTAAACTTCACAAGAACTTCAGCCAAAGTGGATGCTATTTTATAAGTTTGAAGGGATCAACACTTTCATTTAATTTAGAATATTTATCTGGTGCAAATAAAAAAAATCTGCAGATATAAAGTAATCAAACCCATGGTTCAAGGGTTGAGACAGTAGCACAACTGAGCTATTCCTTAATGGCAAAATGAAATAGGAGTCAAAATGATGGTGAACATTTGAGGCAGTCCAACCTATAGCACGTTACATTCCTCAGAGGCAATATTTATTTTGGTCTTCCGTGTCTTACCAGTTAATCAACTTCCACATCGCGAGCAGCAAATTATGCACAATAATTTCACTCTTTGTTCTGAAGCAGGACGTGGTTACACTCTCGCACTCAAACCCAGGAGTCTTGTATCCTCAGGTAAGGTAACTTATAGTACTGTGAAAAAGTAATTTTCCCCTTTCAACATTTTCATATTTGTCATGTTTGAACGTTCCAAATCATGAAACTAATCTTATTATTAGAAAAGAATAATCTGAGCAATCAAAATGCATTTTTTAAGTGATAATTTCATTTATAGAAGGAAAAAAGCCATTCAATGCTACCTGGCTCAAAGTGAAAAGGTGGCTTCCCCTTTAATTACCAAATCAACAAATGAAAATAAAAAAAAATGTCAATTTCACGTGACACACTAAGGCATGTTTACAGCCAGCCCTGTTTAGGTAACGTCTGCAGGCTAAGACAGCACTGGAAATTAAATACACAAAAAACGCAGCATGCAGTCACTATTTTAATTTTACTACATTACTTATGGATAGCTTCTATATAGTAGCAACTGTGGCTAACATTCCATTTACTGTGGCTACTCCATTGAAAACAGAATTAAATCAATGAAAAACAGTCACCCACTCTGTCCTATTGATGTGTCTCGTACATTGCTTCTGGCTGAACCAGCTGCAGTTTCTAAATTCACAGTCAATTTATTAGCTAGCTACCTCTAAACTAAATATATCACACAATGATTACAGAAGGGTAAGGCATGCATGCTAGCCAAGTAAGTTAGGTATAAGAGTAGCACTCTGCTAGCTAGCAACAACTACGCCATACACATTTAACTAAGGTGATGCTCAGAATTCATTTACAATATTACCAGAAACTGAACACACTTACCTGACTAACTAGCAACAGATTCTCCTTAAAAATAAATCAAAACCACAGCTCCCTAGTGTCATCAGAATAACAAAATCGGTCCCCTTTAATACAAATTTCTTTGCCAGTTCTGCATTGTACTGATCCAGCTTAATAGTATAAAGCAGTCAGATAAAAGGTGGATACCACAAATATAGCGAGTAACGGGCTTTTGCCAATTGAAGTTGGGATGTTGCCATAAAATAATATGCCGTGGGTAACGATATTAAGATGAGGGGCGAAACAATTCTTGTGAGCCTGCATGTGACATAAAAAGGGGAGCCAAATCTGGATGCCATGCCGAATGCCATGTTTTATGAAAAAGGAAGCTCACAAAAACATTACTGGGATGTTATACTTCACAGTTAGTGGGTTGGAAAGCACTCCAGATACAGAAATGTATAAGCAAAAGTACTGAAATCAAAATTAAGTCACTTTCATGTGTGTTCCTAGATTGGATACAAATCTGTTACATGGCTGTGCGACACAAATGAGAACTGCCAGATCGGGATCCACGATGTTCTTTGTCTGTGCACATGCACTGAGCGCCATCAGTGCCAGCAATAGCCATTAAAATCAAAAAAGTTAGCAGTCTGGCTTTTTTTTTTTTTTTGCACCTTCTCAACCTCATTACATACAGCCTACAAACTGTTTGCCATCCTCAAGGGAAAAATCTTATCCATGCATTCGCGACAAGTGCATCCATTTTCTTCGTTTGAGTACCATGAATTCTCTCAAAAATATCAAATTTTTGGAAGTTGGTGACGTAGATCGCTTGTGCAAAAATGTATCGATGTGCATATACATGCGATTTCAGAAGACAGGTGCGTTGACATGACAGTTAAATGCAGGACTCTTATAATTATGAATGTGAACCACGCATACATAAATGGGCGTGGCTTACATGGAATGAATTGTCTGGACCCACCATAAAAATAATAATAATAATAATAATTTTGCTGTTACTGCTAACGGTTCAGGAGTTATGGCCCCGAACGAAAACATGCTGATATACTATCACCATCAGGCCAAATTGGTTTAATTTTTGTCTCCTAACTAGTAGGTAAGATTTAAATCCTGTCTGACAAGTTTAGGATTTCCAGCTCTCACAGGAATGAAGGTCCTGAACCTTTCAGCTGAGAAGTAGGAAAGCAATAATAATAATAATACTAATAATAATAAATATAACCGCAAGCAGCAATTCTGGGGTTCAAGCCAAGAAAGACCATTAGTAGTTGGAAGCTTGAACAGCTAAATCAAAAACCACTTTAAGAGTATGTTGCAGGTATTATGTAGACCTATTTGGCCAGTGTTATGATTGGACCAACAACTTAAGATGAATAGTCTGATTTGCGTTATGTTTGGCTATTTTGTGCAATGGTCCCCATTGTGGTTGATTGCTATGAAAATGTTCAAGCATGTCTCAGGTTTTTATGTAGACATATCCTGTGGGTTTTGTAATGACTGGGAAAACAATTTATGATTTATAGTCTGATTTGTGTTTTACCACTTTGCTTTGTTTTGCATTTATAGTGCCCCATATCGGTAAACTTGAATGAAATTTCCAGGATATGTTTCAGGTACTTATACACTCCTGAACAAAATCTTAAGACCGGGGAAAAAATTACAAGAATTCATATTTTGCACTGGTGAATCATAACCAGGTTGTAAGTTGTGCTTCAAGGTGCAAAAAGAATAAACTGACAAAGAATAGAAAGTAGGCAATTTATTGAAAACTGTATTAAAACTGAAACAGCCTGTTCATCAGCTGATCAAAAGTTTAAGACCATAGCCTTAAAAAGTCAAAATCTGTGCAAAAATCTGGCCTCCATGTCATTTTCTTTCATGCATTTGCACTGTCATGACCTCCTGATGGCAAAGGCAAAAAAGCTTTCTGACTTTGAACGTGGCAGGATTGTTGAGCTGCACAAGCAAGGCCTCTCGCAACGTGCCATCGCTGCCGAGGTTGGACGCAGTAAAACAGTGATTTTAAATTTCCTAAAAGATCCTGAGGGTTATGGGACAAAAAAAGTCAAGCGGTAGACACAAAAAAATTTCACCTGCACTGTGCCGGAGGATCCTAAGAGCTGTCCGTGAAGACCCAGGCCAATCTTCAACGCAGATTAAGGCCCTTACAGATGCTGACTGCACCCCAATAACCATAAGACAGCATCTGCGAGAGAAGGGCTTTAAGAACAAAAAACGGATTCACAGGCCACACCTCCTCCCGCGTCACAAACTTGCGCGTTTGGACTTTGCAAGGGAGCACCAAACATGGGACATTGAGAGGTGGAAGAAGATTTTATTCTCTGATGAGAAAAAATTTAACCTGGATGGTCCTGATGGATTCCAACGTTACTGGCATGACAAGGAGATCCCACCGGAGATGTTCTCTACTCGGCACAGTGGAGGAGGTTCCATCATGATCTGGGGTGCTTTTTCCTTTAGTGGAACAATGGAGCTTCAGGTTGTGCAGGGGTGTCAAACAGCGGCTGGCTATGTGGAAATGTTGCAGCGGGCATCCCTCTTGACTGAGGGCCCACGTCTGTGTGGTAATGATTGGGTCTTTCAACAGGACAACGCTACAGTTCACAACGCCCGCTTGACAAAGAACTTCCTCCAGGAGAATAACATCTCTCTTTTGGACCATCCTGCTTGTTCTCCTGATCTAAATCCCATTGAGAATGTTTGGGGATGGATGGCAAGGGACGTTTACAAAAATGGGCGTCAGTTCCAGACCATGGATGCTCTTCGTGAAGCAATCTTCACCTCATAGAGCAATGTTCCCACCAGCCTCCTGGAATCACTTGCATCAAGCATGCCCAAACGAATTTTTGAAGTAATCAACAAGAATGGTGGGGCTACTCAGTACTGAATCATTTTTTTGCTCTTTAGTTCTGTTTTTTTGTTTTTTGGGGCCATGGTCTTAAACTTTTGATCAGCTGATGAACAGGCCGTTTCAGTTCAAATACAGTTTTCAATAAATTGCCTACTTTCTGTTCTTTGTCTCTTGCTCCAGTTTCTTCTTTTTGCACTTTGAAGCACAGCTTACAACCTGGTTATGATTCACCAGTGCAAAATATGAATTCTTGTAATTTTTTCCCCGGTCTTAAGATTTTGTTCAGGAGCGTATAAATATATCCTGTGAGTTTTATGGCTATAGGACAAGCAATTGCTGATTTATAGTCTGATTTGAGTTATACCACGCTGCTTTGTTTTGCATTTATAGCGCCCCCCCCATCAGTCAATTTTAATGAAATTGTCAGAGTATGTTTCAGGTACTTATATGAATATATTCTGTGAGTTTTATGGCTATGGGACAAACAATCGCTGAGTTATAGTCTGATTTGCGTCATACCATGCCCATTTTTTGCATTTCTAGCACCCTTTATGGGCCATTTTGCATGGAACTGTAAAGGTATGTTCATGGTACATATATGGACATATTCTGCAAGTTCCACAATAATTGGCCCAATGGTTGTTGAATTTTGTCCATTTATGTGCTAAGCCACGCCCCTGCTGAAGTTCATTAGTCAATATCTTGGGGGAAAAAAAATGAGATTTCAACAAGCTTTACACAGTCTTTGATAAGCTTGGTCCACTGATGATCCACAGCAAATTTTGAAGGAATCGGACATATGGTCTAGGAGGACATATCGTAAAGATGTTTTTCAATAAATTCAAAATTCCGGGAATTTAAATTTGGGAGACCTTAGAGGTCCTTAAGAAAAGTTGTTGAATTTTGACAAAGAAATTTCTGTACCAAGTTTCATGTAAATTGGACTTACAGCGTAGGAGTTATGACCTTTAAAGTGAAAAATTGTTTTTCTTGAATAATGGCGCCATCATCAAGCCGATTGAGTTAAAAATGCATTGTTTAGCATCTACACAAAACTTCCAACCATCTCAGGGGAATTTGCGAAAACATTTCTGAAGGAGAAAAAAAATTAATCATAATAATAATAATAAAAATAAGCCAGCACAAAAACAATAGGGTTTCAGCCCAACGGGCTTAAATCCCTAACAATAATAAACCAGCACAGAAACAATAGTGTTGCAGCCCCACAGGCTTGAACCCCTAATAATAATTCAGAACAAAAACAATAGGGTTTCAGTACTGTGGGCTTGAACCCCTAATAATAATGTGGCATGGTGGCAATGTGGTATTGCACTGCTGCCTCACAGCAAAAAGGCTGTGGGTTCAAATCTGTCCTGGGCCCTTTCATGGAGCTTGCATGTTCTCCTCATGTTCAAGTGGGTTTCCTCTGGGTACTCTGGTTTCCTCCCACAGTCCAAAACATTCATATCAGGCTCATTGGAGATGTTAAATTGCCCTTAGGCATGAGTATGTGAGTAAATGGTGTGTGTGCATGGTGTGTGCGCCCTGTGAAGGATTGGCCCGCTGTCCAGGATGGGTCATAATCAGAAGGGATAGGCGCCAGCTCCCCGTGACCCTAGTGAGGAAGACGTGGGTATAGAGAATGAATGAATGAATAATAACAATAATAATAAGAATACAAACAAATATAATAGGGATCCAGAGCCTTAAGTTCTCCACAAAGAAAGAATCTTAATTCCTCAAACTAACCACCATTTGTAATTGAAGCACCTATTACTAAAACCCCATAAGTCACACTTGACTTGACTTGACTTGTGGGGTTTTAGCAATCAGTGCTTCAATTACACTTGCTGAGTACACTCAATTAGTTTTTTCTTTTTTTGGTTTTGTTTTTGTTTTTAGCCCCGCTTTGACAATAGTCACAGTCGGTGGAGCTTTTCTAATTCCGAGTCATCCGGCATCCGGCCGTCTGTCTGTCCATCCGTCCATCCATCTATCTGCCGTCAACTTTCACTTCAAATGTGAATATCTCAAAACCCGTCTGATAACTTTTTTTCTAATTTGGTGCAAGCCTTCCTGATGATATTCTGAATATTCACTGTGAAAATAAGAAAATTCTACGTCCCGGTTTTTGAGATATTCAGCATTTTGGACTTAGATAATCAGTGTTTGTGCTCATTTTTAGCTCTGCTGTGATGGTAGTCAGCAGTCAGTGGAGCCTTTCTAATGCCAAGTCATCCAGAATCCATCTGCCTGTCTGTCCATCCAACGTCAACTTTTTATTTCAAATTTGAATATCTGTCTGATAACTTTTTGTCTAATTTGTTGTCAGCTTTCCTTATAATGTTCAGATGATCTTCTATGAAAATTCGAAAATTCTTCATCCGGGTTTTTGAGCAATTTTGCATTTTGGACTCAGAAAATCAGTGTTTGTGGTCATTTTTTCATTACTATCTCAAAAATCGTCCAATAACTTTTGTCTAATTTGTTGTGAGCCCTCCTTATGATGTTCTGAATATTCCCACTTTGTTCTGGATCATTGTTCTGGATCATGTTTTTCCGAAATATGGTTCTGGATTAATTGCTCTGGATCATATTGTTCCGCATCATATTGTCCTACGACAGAGTAAGACAGATTGTGATTGCTATATTTGTGATGTACTGGGGGGAAGGGTATTTGTTGGTTGTTAGTATTGCTTGCTGGTAAGATGATTGAAATCAATGATTGCAATTTGCAGAGTGGTTCTTTTGTTATACTACATAAATTCAGATACCAATCTGGTTCACAGCATATTCTGGTTACCAAATGTGTCACATTTGTTAATATTGCAATAGTTTTCAAGGATTTCTGAAGTTAAGTAATGACATGAACATTTCACTCATCCTCAGCGGAGCTCTCTAGGCCAACAGGCCTCTTGTTTTTGATTCCTGCAAGGGCAGTCCCATGGTTGGGAACTTAGTCCACCACAGCAGTAGAAGTTTCCATCGATGTACTAAAGTAGTGCCTCTGCTTGACTTTTTAGCTCATGAAGTCCCAGACCAACATAATTTTAAATCACTTTTCTTTGAAAATGAAAATTATCTTTTTGTCTCATAATTTTGGCAAATATTCTTTATTATTAGTGAATTTCAAAACACTTAACGTGTGTTATTTGTGTTAATATACAAAACTTAAACTACTTATTTCACAAATAACAAAGTACCATAACCCAAGTAAAGCATTCAAACATTTGACTGGTACTGTTCATGTACAAGAACATTTTTATTGTTAGCATAAATCATTATTTCATTTTCATCAGAACTGTGCATCATTTTTCCGTAGCACATTTTCTCAAGCTTAGAGACAACCTGCACAGAAACAGAAATCTAAAAAGTAGTGACTAAAAATAAAAAGAAAACTGTATGCAAATGCAACTTTGTGAACTTCATGGGTGTTTCAGAGCAGTTCATAACCCTAAAGCCACCAGGCCTTCCACAGACACAGCTGGCTGAGAGAATGTACCGCAGGTAGAAAGAACATTGACTGCACCTGGCTGGAATCCCACTAATTTTTTCCCCAGCACAAATTCTGCAATGCAGACGACCTGCATTTGCTTTGAGCTCCTGTGTCGATATAACCCTTGAGATTAGTACTGACAGCTGTTATGGACTGCTGATTCATCAGAAAAGACATATTAAGGCTTTGATTTGATGCAATAATTGTGCAATAAAGCGCAGGGCTGCTGGAATACAATTCAGGTATTGCTGTGGTGGATGTGACTCACAGACTTAGATTAGAGTTTGTGCTGAATGGAAGTAGTTGCTTTGAAGGAAAATGCAGAGTTGATGACTGTATCACACCAGGTGTTGAAGGTTCACACAGACTCTTGCAAATCAATGAGATTCCCATGGAATACAATATAAAATATGAACTGTAGTCTAAGATATTAAAAGAGGTTGACAGTGAGAGAATGGGCACTAATTTCTTGGCGCAGCGCAGGGTGGCGCTGTGTGGCATAGCGTGGCACAGCCCATTCAGGGGTAATTTTGTCTGGTGCAACCTGCGCAGTGGTAATTCCGTCCGGTGCAGCCCGCGCAGTGGTAATTTAGTGCAATACTGTGCGCAGCCACTTTGGCAATTTGGTAGACGACGCGCGCCAAGATGGGTGTGGTGGTGTAGTAGGGGAGGTGTCACATATTCATCAAGACGCAGTAACAATTTAGTTGTAGAAGTCTTCATTGAAGTTGCCCAGAAAGCTCGCCAGCTCCAACCTGGTTTACTTTCTGTGCAGAGGTAATTTGGCTGACCAGCGTAGAGGGCACACACTTCACCAAAACCTCACAGGCAGGTTTCCAGAATGTCAGGCATAATTCAATGCAATAAATAATTACAGCAAACACTATTTAATGTAATTATCTGAATCAGCACATAAAGTATAGTATCTATATTGATTGTCCTCATGTCAGATCAAAGAGAGAGAGAGATGTGCACATGTGGACACGTGAGTGCGTGTGTAGGCTATGTGGGTATGTGCCCTTTAGCTGCTTTCACACCGGATGCGAAACGAATATTTCACACAACTGATTACATTCAAAGTCAATGCAAAGACGCGTGTATTCACGTCTTTGTATTGACTTTGAATGTAATCTGTCGTGCCAAAAATTTGTTTCGCATCCAGTGTGCAAGCGGCTTAATACTAACATCGTCACTTAGGTTTTATCGTTTTTAGTAGGGGAAAGGAATACAGCCTGATTGCTATGATCTCGCACTGAGTTAAGATCAAATATTGAAAATTAATGTGCAATGTATCTTGCATTGTTGTCCATGCATGTTAAGGAGACAAATCAGTAGTCTTTTACTTAGCATGCATGTCGCCGAAAAATACTGATGTCAGTCAAGTTTTTTCCGGAAGCATTTCACATGCCCTTTGATGTTTGGCACGTTCAGCAGCCTTTTGTTCAAGACTGCATTGGGTTTAATAAAGGGCCAGCTCGAATGTTCGCCCCATGACAGCAAGTGATCTTAATACGCTTAAAAAAAAGACCATGGTTGAATATCGTTACATCCTTATACTATCTGTCATGGTATTCCCACCCCAAGCCATCACGTAACGTGATGCATGGTCACCTAGCTCGAAGACTAACTGCGTGCAACCCGTTCAAATGGTTTGTGTGGAGATCAGTAGTCCTGTTGCCTGCTGATGTTCTTGTTGCAACAGCGTGGCATTCAGTTGTCCATTATGCAGGACCTGAGTCACAAGGTGCTGGTCATCGTATCAGGTAGAGCATTAGGGTGTCCATTGTCATGTTGATCTTACACCCTTTAAGTGCCTCTGAAGGGTGCCCGCAGTAGGCTGATGATAGACTCTGAGACATACAGCTGATTGGCTGTATGGGCTTGAGATCTTCTGGCCTGCAGCGTTGCTATGGGCCCTAAATGTTCTCTTTTCTCACCTCATCGTAACCAGCAGTAAAATGACAAATGGGTATCATTCATGGGTCACATATAGGCCACCCCTGGGTGTGGTTGGGCCTTATTTTTCTGCAGTCTAAGTCACCTCATTGTTTGTACAGAAGACAGGTAAATGCCTAAATGGCCTACCTGTATCATATTTCAAACAAGTGTCAAGTCTCAAATTTGTATATTTTTGCTCTTTATTTAAAATTCAATACCCCTACATTTTGTGAGCAGTATATATTTAGCCAATTGGCAAATATAATTATATATATTAAAACCAATTGGTGCAGCAGTCTCAGAGGGGCACTGTCACACTGTCAGAACATGCACATGCATGAACGTCCATAACACAAATTCAAAGATTAAAAGATGTGCAAGCACTAGCTCTGCAAAGAGAACAGGAAAAAGCTATCAGGAAAGCTTGTGTAAAGGAAAAAAATCTTGAGAGTTGCTCTCTTTGCTATTTTAGTACCCTGCCACGTCAAATACGTGCAAAAATTAGAACTCAAACCAGCTGGGTCTTGCAAGAATTAGCTTTCCATCTTATAAACGAGCTTATGAAAAAGCAAATACTGTATATAATCAAAGAATTTGAGTTCCTGAACACTTTTAAACTACAAAACAAAAATTAAAGCTCAAAAACACAGAGCAATAATCAATATAAATGACTAAACAGCTGACATATTCTAAGGACCAAAGGTTGCAACAATAACACTTGATATTTGAGGATCCTAAGAATTCTTTACATCATAAGGGTAATGATTTCAATATTGGAGCAAAGATTCATGCAAGCACATGTCATGATAGTGCCCCATTAATGTTACGCCCCCGTAATTACACCTAATTTATTACAAGACCAGCTGTACGTCCTGTTGGTGCAAATAGCCCCAGACCACTTACAGTTTGGCCACGATGTTGGGTCACTGGTCCAAGATGCAGTTGGATACTTGCATGGGCATTAATTATGCCAGCTGTTTGTAACATCAACAAGTACTCTTGAGTGGCTTTGTTGTCCAAATTGTCTAAATAGTAGTAAAAAATCTCTGCATTCAGAAACTGGTGTCTAAATGCAACAGGCCAAAAAAATCAACTATGTGGGTTTGTTTTCTTCAAGTGCAGCTGTTGCCATGGCCTTTTCAAGGGGAGTCGACATCACGACAATAATGAGAATGGTGCTCACACTGTGGTTCCATGGATGGAACATTGAAAGTCCGATTGGTGAGGTATGTATTAAATAGTGACAATATTGAACTACGTTGGAGAGAATTGGGAAGAAATTTTTATACACTGTTCAGGAGCTGGGCAGCGTTTTTCTATCGAATCTGGGTTGTGGTACTGCTTACACTATACTAGTGTTTCCCAAACCTATCCTGGAGTACCACTTGTCCTGCATGCTTTACACCTCCTTTACAATTGATCGTATGGGCTTCTACGGCCAGTCTGCGGCCAAAAATTGGGGATTTTGGCTGCGTGCTGCAGGATGCACGCAAGATGTCTGCCGCGATTAGGGTGCCCGTAGGCTGCCCGTATGGCCAAATTTCGGAAAACCTGTATGCAGGTTTTTTCCACGGGGGCCGTACGGATCAGTCACCCGTGGCCAGGACGCAAGAGACAAGTACTTTACAAGTACTTTAAAAGTACGAGAGACGTAGTTTGATACAGGGAGTTATTTTAGAAAAAAACCGCACGGCATAAGTAAGTTAAAAGTACTTTTCCTGTACTGCTATTGACCCTTAATCCAAGTACAATTTTAAATTACTACTCGCAAGACAAACGTACGGGACACGCATGAGCATCGTACATGCAAAGAACGATAAACATACTTGTTCTGTAAATTATTGGCGTGTACAGTACGTCAGAAGTAAGGAGCACGTAGCAAACGCAAGAATCCCTCACGTGCAACGCGGTCCAGCTCCTGGAACAGGGTGTCATATTGGCCCAAAATGAGCCTCCTTGAAAGCCAAGGTTTGACCCAGTATCTTCTCCGTCTTCTCCTCATCTGTCGTCGATATATCAGGAGCACCAGGGCATCTTCCCTCTGACGCTCAACCAATGGATCATTCATGATCTCGATGATGTGATGGAGGTTAATTGATGATGTAAAAATTGTAGCAACTTTTATAGCACCCCCAGACTGTCACGGGACCCGTTGATGCCTTGATGAACAAGTACTTGTATCCTGCAATTATCGCAAGTTACACTTAAGTCACTGGCACTTTTCACTTACAATCAACAACACGTACGTGTTTCGAACATCTCCCGTACTTGAATCGTGCATGCCACGCACGTGACTCTTGCGTTACTAGCGTGTCACTTGCGACCATAAATTGTCCATGATCGTCACGGGAGCCGTAGCTATCGCAAGGAAATCGAACGAAGCACGTATTGAACAAGTACTTCACACTTTCAACCAGTGAGGAAAACCACGAGCCAAAAAATCGGTATACGGCTGGAATTCGATCTTAGCCACAAACTGATCGCAGGGCACGTAGAACCCGTATGATCGTACGGGCAAATGTAAACGAGTTATTAGATCTCTCCCTGCACCAGCAGAGGTGATGGAAATGATGAGGTCATTATTAAACCTTGATCAAACCCCAAAATTCAATCTTGAAGTAAAATTTTATGCAGAACATACTGCTGAAGATAGAATTTAGATAAAGTTTAGATTTGATTTGTAATTAAATACTTAGATAATTGCAATTCTACAATCTCATATTGTAGCCTTGCCACAACTTTCCCAGAAGTTGAACGATAAAGACCTCAACAATGATTGCGCAACCCTGAAAGCTCGACGCATTGCATGCCTTTTAAATAATTTTAAATGCATATTATGTGTCAATATTTCACAATGCTCTAATAACCAATTTACTAGACCTTCCAATGCTTCAACATAAGAAGTGCAGTTAATTTAATAAATTAATCTTTATTGCATCATATTGCAACTGCTCTTGCCCATAAATGTAGCAAATGTTGAACGCTGAAAACATTTTGATTAATTACAGTCCTTAAATAAATTATGTTTCACTGCTAAAAAAAAATGGTCAAATGGGAGATTGAATTCAAAGAAGGGATTGGATGTTTTTTTTTCGTCTGTACAATATCACTATGAAGTACGCTGTCAATGTAATCTCATGTAATCTCTGCCATTTCTTAATAATCACAGGCTTCTGTAATGGTCTTCATCATTCAGTAAATAAATTGTGTGATTATTAATCAAGTGATTTTGAACAGGAAAAGTTGAAAGAAATTACATATTTAAGGGTCAGAGGCTCAAGGTAGGCCATTAAAAATCCTGTAACGCCAGCGATACTGCAAGGGGGACATTGGGCTTTTGGAAGTTAAATCAAATATGTCATAAGATACATTTCTTTAGTAAGTACCCATGTAATGAGCAGGTCATTATTGCAAGGTTAACCCTTTCAAGATGATTCAAGACCCTCCACAAACCCTGCTGGGGTGTATTTTTCTCAAAAAAAAAAACAGCTCGCTGAACATTATCTCTAACAACTCAGTGAATGAGATCCCATTGAATCAGACTCGAGTCGAGTCTAGACAGCCTGGCAACTACACTTACAGAGTGAGACCAAATGAGCTATTCTCTCGAAATGGAACATCTGATCCTTTCCCAAGAAGAAAAACAAATTGATGCAGTTAGATCACATTTCTGTAACATCTCATCTGTCAGCCTTATTCCACCTACCTACAAATAGTAAGTGGATAGCTAAATCAATGCTTTAAAATTAATATTTTACCTTTAGCTATGAAAGTGTGTACATGACGACAGGTAATGCATTGAAGGGAAACCAGTCTACATAATATAATGTCAAATTTAGGGTTTTCCATTACTTAGTGGATGAAAATGGGCCCCCAAATAGTTTTCCAGCATGTTGGAAAAAAAGTCAACCACACAACACGACGTTCCTCTACGTTAGCATATGCAATATGCAGTAATGTGCTACCAATACGTCAGAATATCTGAGACACGTAACAATTAAAAAAAAAAAACAGACTCGCCTATAGCTAAATAATTAGGTGTCACAGACATGTTTTTTTTAGCATGATTGAAAAAAGTCCTCCATAACAGAATGTGTTGGTTCCAGTGTTTTCACGTGACCACAGATCCACTGCCTTATCAGTGCGCGGATCTTTATTGTCACTTGTGGAGCACTACAGGTTCGACTACCATATGTAGGTTTATGTCAATTTACGTGCGCCAAAATAGTCTTGCGGAACTTTACTGCAGAGTGGATCTACCCTATGAGCAACAAAAGAAACTCAAGTTAATACAAGACTGACCAGAATCTAATTTGCATAATTATTATAAAACTATTATTTATTATCAGCACATGCACATTTACACAAATTTCTTAAAATATTTCTTTGTTTTGCGCTCATTTTGACTAGCCGATCATACAAGAACATTAATTTGCTGACTTGCATTTCACCTGCAGCTCAGTATATTATGTACATTAAGATTATAGATTTGTGATGGGTAATGAATCAATTCTTATTTGTCTCAAGTTAATTCTGTAAAGTTTTCTTTAAAGGCAATTTTATACACTCTGGTTTTAAAGTGCAGCTATTATGGTTTTTCCATTATTTTAATTTTGTTGTGTGAGTAATATAGGTTTATGCACATTAAAAAGGTCTGTGTCAGAAAACAACTCGAAGTCACCTCCAGAAGAAGCTCTCTCTGCCGCAAAACACACCACTTCAGAGCTGACTGAAATGGTTCTGGCCATCTTTTCCATCAATAGGTGATGTCAACAATTAAATTTTTTGCACCAAGAAGATAGTTTGGCACGCCCTTGAATCAAGCGGGTTATGGTCACAAGGCTACATCAGTATTTGTTTCTAAAACACATTTACACTCTGGAGCAGAAATCCATTTATGTTAAGGCGCCTGACATTTCCAACATACGCACAAAGAGCTTGATCAATCAAAAGTGAGAGATCAAGTTGACTAATCGCAGTTCAGCTGGATTTTCAGGAGGGCATGGCTAGGACCTCAACAAAACATTTCACATGCAAGTACTGCAGAAATGGCCAGCATGAGAAAACTCAAGAATTTGTTTTTCACAATGACGCATTTAAACCTTTTTTAGTAGACTTCAGGAATATTAGAATAACCAATGAAAAGTAACTTAATAGGTGCACTTTAACATATTGAACTAATCACACTTTATTACCGCCGCCCAATGAAGCTGGAGGTGGTTATGTGATCATTACCGTTTGACTGTTGGTTGGTTTGTTTGCAAGCAGGATTACGCAAAAAGTTATGGATGGATTTTCCTCAAATTTGGTGCAATGATTAAGTATTTTTCAAGAAAGATGTCATTTGATTAAGGAGGTCAAGGTCAAAGATCAAGGGCATGCAAAAGGTCAAAAACACATTATAAACATATTTATGCTAAGACTACAGGACTGCATAAACACAAGGGTTGCAAGCTAAAACTGGCAAAAATAACAGTGAGTACATTGGCAGAGGTTCTTGCACTCTCTGAGCGCAGCTCTAGTTATGCAAAGTGTACCCTCACACTACACCAAACCAACCCCCACCCCCCACCACCACCACCACCTATTTGAGATGTTTGAGGCAAAGGCACTTACCACAGCAAAAGCTCTTAATAAAACATGTTACACTTCAAATCATTTTAAGATTACAGCTTTGAGAGCTCTTAGGAACTCCCCAAGCAGTACCATCAGAGTGGTTGACTGACTTTGGATTGTGAATAGAAGCTGCGGAGGCACAAGCCGATGAAAGTAAATGGATTGTGATTGATTTACCCACTGTGGCAGGCTGAGCTGCTTAGACTGACGATTAACAAGAACACCTCACAATAATCTCAAGACTCATTTTATATCTTCTTAAGGCACTAAACTGAGCGACAGACAGTCTTACACAAAACACCAACACAGGGAAAAGGGCCCAGCAAATGTAAAATACATCCTGTTATCCATCCGTTCATCCATCAATCCATCAATTTTCTAATCTTTACTAATGGTCTGGGTCCTGGTCAGGGCTGACAGGGTCATGCAGGCGAAAGGCAGGAATACTTCCTGGAGCAGTGACTCCATCATGGAGCTCACACCGCACTCTCTCCCAGGTAAGGACTAAAGGACAATTTAGACTTTCCAGTCAAGCTTAATTGCATATCTTTAGCCTGAGAGTAGAAACCAGAATACCAGCTGGAAACCCATACCGCAACAGTGAGAATTAACAAATCCACACAAAAAGATCCTGGGCCAGGATTGAAATTGGGTGCATTTTTTACCTCTCGACAGCATCTGTGAACTTACTGACCAAGTACCATCAAATGAACCCCTAAAGACACCACATTCTAGGCACTCTTGCAGCACGAATGTGTGTATACAGGCTGTATCCAAAGAAAACAAAGTCTATGACAAACGATAACAACAACAAAAAAAAGTATTTTGTGAGAATAACCTTATAGCCAATTAGTGCCAACACTCTTCACAGTTACACTATTTAGTTCATAGTCTCTGTTTGCATCGACAAGTGCATTGGAGTCCAATTGCCATTGCTGTGGGTGCTGAAGAAATAACCATTTTCTAAATAAAGAGAAGAAATTAAAAAAATACTGTGATAGCAGAAGCTTGTAGTCAAGTTCTACAACACCAAACATACTGGATCATGGAAACCATTTGGCAGAAGATTAAGAACTCTTTCCAAGGTCTAAATTGGCAACTGAATTCAAGAAAACCATGCAAAGCCTCACACAGTACACCTCTTCAGGTCGTTTTGATAGTACTGCTTCATAGGCTAATTTAATGCCAATTTATACTTATTTCTGAGACCCTGTAGACCAGTGATTCCCAAAGTGTGGGCCGCAGCCCCCTGGTGGGTCGTGGTGGTACTGCAGGTGGGCCGTGAGAAGTCATTAAAAATATGATTCATTTTTGCAAATTTTTTTTTTTTTTATGATTTTTATTGTAAAATATGTATTGCACGATTATAAAGAATATTTATAAGTAATAACCTATTGAGTGTTATTGACCTCACAATATTTTAGGAACCTTATATAGTTTATGATCGGAACGTAGCTTTCTGGTCATCATGACCGGGGGTCATAATCGGAGGAGCACGTACTGTGTTCGATAATTAATTCTGTCTTGTGTGTACACCACAGATTAAAAGTTTGGGCTTCTTTTATCCCCCTGCTTTTATTTCAATCCTGAATCTTTATAATAAATAAATAAAAAAACAACAATTACTGTTGTTTTTTATTTATTTTATTTATTTTTTTTTATTTTCTTAATAACAACAGCAATTATTGTTGCTGTTAAGTGTTCTGAGAATGCATAATTTCGTCTATGTACTGTTTATAGGACAAAGGTGGGCCGCGGACATTTTTTAGATTTTCAAGTGGGCCCTGTTTTGGAAAAGTTTGGGAACCCCTGCTGTAGACCATTTCTGAAGGCGCAAAAGTCATCTTGTAAAATCAGTGAAGGCATCACTTGTCTTGGCCCAGCTACAGAAGCACAGACCTAGACAAAATTGCAGTTTTAGTTCATGGCTGTATCAAAAACAGCTCACGTGTTCACAACTGAATACTTAAAGGTGCCCTGTGTAAGAACTGAGGTCAAAATATCCAAAAAAATGAGCTAGACACAGCAAAAAAATGAGAAGAAATAAGGGCAATGATGTCATAAAAAAGATGACAAGATATTGTGCTGCACGCTAGGAGGGACTCAATGAAGTGATTTTAGCACGCTAAATCACTCGATCACACAGTCCTGTGTCATAATACCAGTTTCTGCCATGGGTGGCGGTGTGCGGTCAACATAGCAGCCAGCCAAACTGCACCGCACTGCATGCATAAATCGCATCGCTTGAGGGCGTACTTGAACCTGATGTCAATCGTGGGGAAGGTACATTAGCTAAGAAGCTTGAAATGGCTTTGATGATAATGAACCCAAAATGAACGCAAGAAACATTACGGAAAACATTGCATAATGTAATGAAACATTACAGAATGTTTAGTTGTGACTAATGATACTTGATTGCTAGAAGAGGTCTTGCTAATGAAGACTGCATATCAGGCAAACTGGTTGCATACTGTGAAATTAGCATCAGGCGGACGGCATACGTAACGCTCTAAAATGATCTTGTCCCAAGTTTTACTTGAACATGTGCAGCTAAGATTACTTCACAATTTTGAACTCCTCAATAACTGTTTTGACGACGTTCGGTAAAGTGCTGACAACTGATCGACTGCCCAGCTGATTTTGGGATCAGAGACTGGTTATGGTAAAGTCTGGCATTAGATAGATTTATTCACGCAAATGTTGGTTCTGCATTAGCGCTTAACATTAGCTAACATTACGTTGACGCTAGCTTGTTCAACAGCAGCAAATGTTATCTAGCAAATGAATTTAATTCGAATGAACAATGACACATAATTTGGACATATTTATTGGATCGGGTGAACGGGAGTAGCTATGACTTTATTGTGCAGAATCACTTGACATCAACTGACAATTGTTCATGCCTTTATATCCAGAGTTTTGGAGTCAGAGCGACCCTGCTTGGGCTGCAGATAATCACCTGTGGCTCTGGGGTCATTGGGAAGGTGGGGGCGGAGCATGGACAGTAGGCTTGATGGGAGGAGAGACCGTGCCGTTTCTCGATTCTAACGCTAAGGTAGACCAACTCACTTTCTGCAGGTATACTGCCCCCATTTCTTTGGAATGTGAAGCATATGAATTTAATTTTTGGCTGCCATTACACAGGTCACCTTTAAAACAAGTGCAAGAAATGAGAAAGTAAAGTAGACAAATTTTTCTCTCACCTCAAACCCTGGATGATACACTTATTCACTGGTTTTATTGGCCATTACAGAAACAGCCCCCAATCCATTTCGTCCTCAATGTACAATGAGTACAATCTACTAAGCATACTTCTGACCACCTGACAGGCCTTCGTTACTATTTTCCACTAGTACTATGGAGTTGTCAAAGGTTGTTAAAGCCCTTACTGATTTTTTGGACTGTAACTGGACCCCAAATTGGCTAAACTTCTTCCACCACCCTCATGAAAATACACTCACGGGAATTATGGATAAATGCACCTCATCAAGGGCTTCAATGTACATGTTGCATGAATAACAACTTTGAAACACAGCGCTCAATTTGATGACCTAAACACAGTCAGAAAATGCAAAAGCTAATGGTATTACTGATCAAAACTGGATGTGCCTAATTGCATTCCAGTAATTTCAGGACAGGAGGCCATAGCACAACTGTGGCACTGCTGAAAAAGGGTTAGTTTAAGAAAACTGATCGCCTATGGGTGTGGTGGAGGTTTGGTTGTATTCAGGCCTATCGGGGGCACATTTCTTAAAGGCTTAGTTGCCAGTGATGTCAACATACACAGTTTGAACCAAAGCCATGTACAGAGAAGTATGTAAGCAGCAAACATGGTTAGCAACTATGCTTTTTGGGATACGACCTGCAGATCAGCCTGTGATTCCCTTTAAAACCATTGTGTTAATGCCGTAGCGAACTGGCAATTTTGCCAAATAAAGAACAGGCACCGATCGTCCATCACTGCTACCTCCTTTGGTCTTCTGGGAACCGTGCTCCAATGTAGAAAGCGGTTCAATGATGTGAGGTCAAAAAGAAAGTGAAAACTAGTCTATATACATTTTGTATGAATGTGGGCCATTTAAACTGTATTCTTAATGGTACTCATTGTATTAATACAAGGGCAAGATTGAAGTTAATTATTTGAATTGGTGAATTTAATAAGGGATCAACTCCATACCTTTAATGCATGTATGAATGTATGAATGTATGCATTGAACTCACCGATTCATTTGTATTTCCCCCGTAAAAAGAATATTAACATGTAAAAATACCACTTCACCCTTCTTTTCCAATTACACCCCACCACCATTTTCTGGGTATTATTTATTGGGTGCGTATCAAAAGAGAAAATTAAAAAGGGAAGTAAAACGATATGAACAATAAGTATTTATTTGCAAATAGTGCGGCTGACTGGGATTAAATCCCATGAAACTACCATTGAGGGACAGTGTTTGAATTAAAAGGAGGTCTAGATGAATCCAAAAGCAAACATGGTGTGGGGCACAAAACTTGCCTAGCACAGGTTACTGCATTTACACACCGCCTAATGCATGGGTCAACCCATTAAGATGCAATTGGGTTGCAGGAAACAACCTAAGTGAGCAAAGGCAATAAATGTGCCATTACAGCCACATGTGTTTCCATTTGGAAAGGTATGAAAATAAAACCCATAGCGTCAGGTGACCAGATGCCAACAAACCAAATGTGGGACAAACAGTACAGTATGTGTGGGACAATGTGGGATGCATTGCCAGTGCTAAAAGGCAGTCTTTAAAGTCCCCCATCATGTCACCGGGTGCACAACTAATTATCCATTACAAGCTATTCCATTCCTACAAAACCTAAGTGCAGAAACTACATATTGGGTAAAATGTAAGTTACAGTTTTGGGCCTGAAAGTATATTGAGGTCAGGATTTATTTGGACAGAAATTTTACCATGGAGAGCCAGTTAATCATATTCTATCATAGAAGTGCTGACTATTTATTTGTTGGGACAGCAAACAAACTCTGAAGCCATTTTTTACTGTTTAAATTATTGTGTAGTTACTGCTGGAGCTGAAAATTTATGCATGCAATTACAATTTTCAATCACTAGATGGCACACCCAGATCAGTTATTGAATATTCACAAGCAAGCCTAGCTCGAACACGGTTTAGAATATGGACGAGTTTAGTCCCATCTATCCAGCAGTTAAAAAAAAAAAAGATCTCTTGCTACAGGAAAAATTTTTGTCCTCTGTAGCAAGCACTTCATCTACAGTGAGCCAAGGGGTATCCCAATTAGTAATTAAGAAAAATAAGTTTTCTGAAGCAAAAATTCAACGTGGTATTGATACTATGTCATTCTACTATCAATTATAGTCATCACATATCAAAAATTCGCAGTTCCTTTGTATGCATTTATGTGTAGATTCTTCCATCGACAAATTCAGTGCTCCTTTACATCCTCCTAAGTACACATGTTGATTGCAAATCATTCTATTATTTACTCTGGCTCATCTGTGCAACTGTACACTTATAGATCACATCCACATGAAACCTCCCCGATAATGATGTCTTGATCCAATGCCAGAGTGTATAAACTTTCCACAGAAATTGATAGACACTGATTGGACAATGAGAAGAGTATAAAAGTCTTCGCGTAAGAGCAAGGTAGGTTGCATTCTGTTGAAGTTGGGCACAGTTGCGCAGCTGAAAATGACATGATTTCAAGGTAAAAAAGACTTCCAAAACCAGCCTGAAGTGCTCAGTTTCATTTACGGGATTTAAATGAGGTGCTGACAAGGTCAATGGGAATCATTTCGAATGAAACAGGACTGGAGGGTTCCTTCTACTGGATACATCTCTCTCTGAAGGAGGGATTCAATGAAGACATACTGTTACTGCTACTATGCTTGCATTTTGCTCAATGTGGCTCTTTGTTTTTGAATTTATATTGTATTCAACTAAGAAGTAGAAGAAGTCTACTTTGAAAACGACTTTGATAATGAATGTTGAGTATATAGCGGATAATTATTCAGAAAATACCTCAAACATACTAGTGATGCGTTTATTTTCGCGCTATTCAAGAACATGCAAATGTCACATGGACTCAGTTTGACACACTGGGAACGCGAGGCTGTAGCTCAGGCTAGGTTTCTGCGATCACGGTGGTTTAGAGTTTGTTAGAATCATCAGGACTCATACAATCAAATTCCTACTGGCATAGTCTTACTGACAGCATCACAAGCTGATCGCAGAGAGGAAAATACATTGCAAGGAAGCTGAATGCTACCGAGCAGAGATCTTTGAAGCAACGCCCTGGGAAAAAACATGCTAGGATCCCGGCAGATCTAGTTTCGTTATAAGACGAACACATTGGGCTAACAATATTTAGTGCAGATTTACCCTCAAGCAGTTTTTTATAGCAAAATACCAAAGGTAAGAATTTTTTTCTGCACATCTCTGCAGACTCTGCAGAAATAAAGTGTATGCCTGCTGTCCATTGGATGTGGTGTCGTTTTAAAATGACAGGGCTCATATTGTTGCATTCTGTGGACTTTCCTCTTTCATTTGAGGTATCATTTTTATGCATTGCACGGATTAAGCAGAAATTCTGGTTGGTGCTTGAATTGTGTACAGTTGAGGTAAAAATGGTTTACATGAGCTTTTAGCTGAGTTTCTCCCCGTCATTTTGGTATGCTACACGCTTCCTGGCGTGCCCATAGGTCGTCTGTAGCGCACGCATCTGACGCAGGCCCCATAAAAGGGGCGCTCATCATGAACAGGTTAAACTTTGAAGGAGTTGTGTCATGATTACTGCGCAGGGTCATAACTCTGAAAGAAGTAAATCCAGTCAACTGCAAGTCAATATCTTGAGGGTATTTTTCTTCTTCTATGATTATTGGCGATGGCAACTAACTTACATTCTTTGCATACAAAGCGGGATGCCAGGCCTCCTTACCATAGTGTGTTCCTGAATTTGGATCATCAGGCAGTCAGCAATATGTTTAGTGGGTAGTACATATTTTGAGGATACAGCAGCTAATAAGCCATTTCTGACATTGTCCATGCTTTTACAAACACAAAATAGTTTTTTTTTTTTTACATTCTGTCACATGACTTCCTGTATTTTTCACAAGATTCTGAAGTGAAACGGTATCAGACCACAGGGAGATATGCAGAGATTGAGAGAGGAGGAGAGGTGAATTCATCAGGAGACTAAAGGGCACTCAGTAGAGCGCATACCTCGGCCATGCCATGTATCTGTTTAACTTCCTTGGACTTCCTTGGACTAACACCTTCCATCCTGCCAGATTTTGTGCCAAACCAATCTTTCTGGTTTGGCACAAAATGGTTTGGAATCTTTTTGAGTTTTCCAGTCAGAAATATCACACAGACCCCCGCTGGACAGATACTGTATATTTTCATTGTTCACAATCCAGAATCCAGAATTTGTTCCACATCATTTCCAAAATGCAATCAACCTAGATACTAGATGATACCACCTATCATCTGGCCAAATTTCATGCCAAACTGTTCATTACTTTTTGAGTTATCCTGTTAACAGTCAGACAAACAAACAAGCAAACAAACAGGGGTGAAAAAATAATCTTCTGGGTGGAGGTAATCAAGTTAATCTCCCAACAAAACAAAAGCAAACCCTTACCACCTCTGTTCCTCTAAGAAGCTGTCATGCGTCAGTGATTTTCTGTTCACCTTGCTGTGTGCGTAGACAACCGATCCCAGGAGTTTCCATGTGCCCCCTCGCCTGTCCATTCGAATCATCCGCAAAATCTGCAGGAACCGTAAACTGCGGATGGCCGAGGTAGCGAACACATTCCCCTGCGTACCAGCTGCCAGTACCGAGATGGAAGCTATCAACACCATGATGTCTGGAAAAGAAAAATGCTCAGTTCAAACACCACAAAATTCAGAGAGAAATGAGCTGAATTAAACAAATATTCCACAGTAGTGGTGAAGGAGAAAAACATGAAGAAGAAGAAGAAGAAGAGGAGATCTGAATCATTATAGAGACATATTTATGAACTATGGGCAAGAGTGAGAGAAAAAATGCTCAATATAGCAAATTTGTGATTCTGTTATTTTTTACACCGTGACCAGTAACTGCCTTGCACAAGCATCTAAGTTGAAATGAGGTTAAGGCCGGCCCTTTGAAGGCCTTAAAAATATCGAATGCAATGCACCTTTAATGATGCCCCGACAATCTGTTGCAACTCATTGATGAACATTAGAACAGGACATTCTCTTTCATGCTCATGCCATAGCTTACTAATAGACGAGAAAGAAGGAGATTGAGAAGCGGAAGTTATGTGCTGAATCCTCTCTAGACGCAGTACTTTTTTTTTTTTATATACCTCCAGTATTCCACAAAGAACCACCTCTGCTCTGCCTCAAATTGGCTCTGACCCAGACATTTTTTTTTTCAAATCCTCAACATCTGACTGTTCATGCCGAAAACTACCCAAACCAATGAAGGTACCAAACAGATTCTTTTCAGTGGCAGAGTAAGGCAGGTTTTCACTGAGTACTAGTAGGGGGAAACAGTACAATAAAAATCAAGCCCCCCCAGTACATACCTAGGTCCTGGGGTACAAAATCATTCTCACCGATTACACAGAAAGGCTTGCGGGCAAATTTGAGCCGCCCCCTCCATCCTCTGTAGCGACAGCAGCAGCCAGCAGCCCAAATCCTCACAATGTACTCCACGCCAAACACCACGATGGTCACGATTTCCTGAGCACAGCATATGGACATTGCAATGTTATCTCAATTCTATTTTTATAGACACCCCATATCTTTGAAAAGGCTATCTGAGAAATTGCACATAAATGACTCACAAAAGTAAAGGCGCATTGAGGGTACAGTTTTGTTTTCCCAAAATCTACCATGAAAGCTGTCCTCAGTGTCCTTTAGGAACAAATTATTAACTTTCTAAACAGATGATAAAAACAGGGGTAAGGGGTGCAATTATACAAATAGATTTGTTGCCGCCAAGAGACAAGCATTTATACCTTTTCAGACACTCGACCAAACTCTAATTACACCAATTTTCTATACACTTGTTCCAAAATTATAGCGTGGAATATAATACTGGACACCACGTTAAAATGAAAGGCATTTTCTGCTTTGTTATGATGAAAACACAAACACTCAAACATCGCAACTGCAACTATGAGTGCAATAACCGATTTTTTAGGTAACCGACCCACAAACTTAACAAATCACTAGTGATTACACAGTTTGAAAGAACATGTTTCAAATATACGTTATATGAATACATGCTGCAGTAAATTCAAAGGAGCAGATTCAACTTTAATGTTGAAAACTTTTACTCCAGTCATCACACACGTAACCAAATAAGACAGACAGTAAGAAAAAAAGGCATTGTGCTAAGTGAGGAAACAATATGAAATGTCCTAGATCATTGTAATACTGCAGACATACCAATATATACAAGGCATCCTCTGAACTCTTCTCATACTCTCTTATGGTGGAAAATACAGACAGAACAAGACAGGAGAAGACCAGCAGGAATCTGAAAATAGGGGAAAAAGAGTAAATTCAAATCAATGTATTCAGACAGCATCAGCTGTTTTGTTGAGTTGTAAAATGAAAGGTTTACTATCTAAATAGTTCCCATTAGCATTCAAAATAAATAATATATTCAGTCACAGGTTTTTCATGAAATAAATGTATAACTGGATTATCCCTACGGCCAACAATAAAATGGAATAACCAAATTTTATTCAAGGAAAAAAAGATAGGTTTGGATTTTCCAAGAAAGATCATGAGTAAAAGTAACTGACTGCTTTTACAAGTTAACAGCACTTGAGACCATCAGAAAAATCCCTTCTGATGACTTCAAGAACATGGTACATAAATGTCAGTCAGTAAGCTGGATGATGCACTATATTATGGGAAATGACTCACCTCTTTCTGGTACCATAGTGTTTTAAATATACAAGAAATTATAATGACATAAACCATTCACGGGACCCAGTTTGAGCTTTCAGTCTATACTCACTGAACGACTTTTCAAGCAAAATTCAAGTACTTCATCTGATGAACTCATGCTGAAGGCAAAGGTGAAATGTATGAGAGGGGCTTTTCTGAATGAAGTCCATTCCAAACCATGAGAAAATTTCATTAGCATTGCAATTGTATTATCAGCAGGAATGGATTAAATGGCAGCATCACCACATAACTCACAAGCACTTAGAGAACAGCACGTAGTGAGCAAATAATACGACCCACATTTAGAAATCATTTGAACAGAGGTAAACATCGCATGTCGGCCAAATCAACAAAACCCAGTAATGACCACAATCATTAATTTCATTACAATGTAGGGACAAGAGATAATCAGAAAGCATGTGCTTTTAACTTCTATAAAACTGTAATTGTATCGGTGTAAAAATAAAAAAAACTACAATTTATATTCCGTTCATTCTCTTAAATATAACAGGAGCCTTCCAAATGTCAACATGCTCTGGAATTAATTGAACTGCAGTCAGTTCAAACACAGACAGCTAAGAGAGAGGAAATAATTTTCAAATTAAAATTTCATTTTTTTTTAATTGCTCAAAGCCACATCATATGGCACATTTAGGTAGGAATATTACTCTAAACACAAAATGACCTTAATTATAGAATTACGTTTATTTTGAGTCCTTGGAATCTTCTTAGATCTAGTGCAGGAGCTTCACACCATAAATAGAACTGAATCTGGCTGAAGTGCAGTACTGCTTGAAACTGCACCATCTCTCCCGGTCAGGCAACAATGAACATAAAAAAAAAAATAATTAAAAAAAAAAACTATTAATGATGATAAAAAGGTCTGTAACATTGTGTACCACTTACAAACCATAAAGGTCTTTTTTATATTGAGCAATTGGCTATGACCATAAGTTAGAAGTGCGACACAAAACAGACATTGTAGAGTGTATTATGTGATAGCAGGATCAGGCCTAACTTCAGTATTTTGATTTGAAACAGAAGACGTATCAATATGTTGACCCAAAGACAATGTACGCCACCAAGAGGCTAGTCCTGCTGACAGGACAGAATTTTAATAAGAACTATGCATAGGCATATGCTGATCCCCTAATTAACTTGTTACTCATCAGGCAACCTGCATTCAATCCAAAAAAGATGACTAATGGGATCATATTACATTCAATTAGATTCCAAAACTTTACAGGCACTCCTACTTCATACCACCCCTGTGGGAAACTGAAAAAATTCCTGTCAATCCAGGTTGAGAATTACACTGCCCGTCCAAACAAAAAGTCACACACAATAGTAATGTTGGGCCACCTTCAGCTTTGATAATGGTGCATATTCATTGTGGTATTGTTTTGACAATCTTATACAATGTTACGACAAATTGTTTTAATTCAGCCATATTGGACATTTGTCAAGCATGGAAAGCCCATTTAAGGTCATGCTTCAGCATCTCATTGGATACAAGTCAGGACTTTGACTAGGCTACTCCAAAACCTTCATTTTGTTTCTTTTGAAATATTCATCAGTGGATTAGCTTGTGTGTTTTGGATTATTGTCCTGCTGCAAGATCCAAAGGCATGTGAGCTCTAGGTCACAAACTAATGGCGAATATTGTCCCACAAGATTTTGTGGTAGAGAGCAGAATTCATGGTTCCTTCAAACACAACAAGTCACCCATGTCCTGAAGCAACAAAGCAGCCCCAGAACATAACACTGAAATAGCCGTGTTTGACTGTTGATATGATATTCCTGTTGAGGAAAGCTGTGTTTTCTTGAACCCAGATATAAAGGGATTTCAGTCTTCCAAAGGTTCCACTTTTCACTCATCAGTCAATAAAATATAATATCAAAAGTCTTGAGGGTTATCAATGTGAGATGAGCCTTCATCAACAGTGTTTTCTGCCTTGCAGCACTCCAATGGATGACATTTCTTTTTCTTATTGTGACACCATGAACACTGACCTGAAGTGAGGCAAGTAAAGCGAGCACTTCTTTAGAATTAGTTTTTTTGTGATTTTCTGGATGAGTTGTCAATGTGCCTTCAAAGAAATTTAGTTGGCCAACCACTCCTGGGAAGGTTCTCCACTGTCCAGGTTTTATCCATTTGTTGATGATGGCTTTCAACTTAGTTCACTGGAGTTCAAGCGTCTCAGAAATGGCTTTGTAACCCTTTCTAGAATGAAAGATGTCAACAACCTTGTTTCTGATCTGTTCTTGAATTTCTTTACATCGCAGCATAGACCACCCACGTGACGATGTCATGGTCCGATCGTTTAATCCAAGGACAGTCCATGGTTTAATCTTGCATGCAAGATAGGCTACAAACAAAGTATTTATGCCTTTCAAACAAAAAAGTGGCTGGAGGAAGCGGCAAGAGCGTAAGGAAGAGGAGGAAAGGTTGGCCAAGGTGCCAAAATTAAGCACATTAAGAAATGAAAATAATGTGGTACCATTATTGTAAACACCGTCGTCAGTGTGGAAAAAACACATGTGCGCAACTGTTTTCAGTCGCGGAGGCCCGTGTCGTCAGGTCTGCACTCAGGCCTACACAGACCACATTACACCACTAATTGGAACGTATGACTTATCAGTCACTGAATTTCCATAGCTAGCTAGTTAAGTTATTCTTGTTACTTGTTACTTATGTGTTGTGTGCAAGTGAAAGTTTTCATCAATTGCTGGTGTACTAAACATAAAATGACCATTAAAAAAAATATATATTTGTAAACGAAGGTGATAAAAAATGCGTTGAAACAGATCCTAGATTTTGAATGGAGAGAAACTGCCTAAAATACGACTGAATGCTTTCAAAGAAGAGAGCCAACTGTATTACACCACTCATAATCATTGATCAGTTTTTCATTTTCTCTCTTTTCTCATTCTTCTCATATCAGACATTTTCCCTTATTATAGTAGTTGATACCATTACTTGGACACACCTTCTCATTCAATGCATTTCCTTTATTTTCATGACTATTTACATTGTAGATTCTCACTGAAGGCATCAAAACTATGAATGAACACATGTGGAATTATGTATGTATCTGACAGTTGTCCAATAGGGCTGTCGGCTGTGTATCAGCCTGACTTCTGCACAACACAACTGATGCCCCCAACCCCATTGATAAGGCAAGAAATTCCACTAATTAACCCTGACAAGGCACACCTGCGAAGTGAAAACCATTTCAGGTGACTAACTCTTGAAGCTCATCAAGAGAATGCCAAGAGTGTCCAAAGCAGTAATCAGAGCAAAGAGGGGCTACTTTGAAGAAACTAGAATATAAGACATGATTTCAGTTACAAGTATTTCACACTTTTTTGTTAAGTACATAATTCCACATGTATTCATTCATAGTTTCGATGCCATCAGTGAGAATCTACAATGTAAATAGTCATGAAAATAGCGGAAACGCATTGAACGAGAAGGTGTATCCAAACTTTTGGCCTGTACTGCACATTGTGCGCAATAGCTCTATTTCGCACGATGGAAAATGTTCCATCTCCTATTCTTGAGCTGCTGCAACACTCTCTATCTAGGAACTCTAAAAATAACAAGAACTGTCAATGCCCCCTATAAATATGGACCTAACTATACTTGGAGACAGTGACATTCATACATAATCAATACAACAATTTGGCAAAAAAGTTTGCATAGTGCTAAAACTTGCAGGAGCTAAACCAATGGAATTTTCAGATGAGCCAGCCACTATTACATGTGATGCACATTTTTGCTAAGAGTGAACCACCACATCATTCCAGGGAAATGCATCAACATAAAATTTCCAAGTTCAAACATGCCCATTTTTGTGCCGCGGTCCCCCTTTCATCAAATTAAAAATGGAGGTCAGAGGGATTTATTCTTACAATTAAAATTTCCGAGCAATTGAGCACTCAGGAAAATTATTTTAATTGATGCTTTCGAAGTCTTAATCATGATAGCTTAGATTACAAAATGGGTAATACTTAAAGCAAGATAAGTGTTTCTAGAAATTATCAGCACAATTCATTCAGTCATTTAATTTTGTTCCCTTTTTGAAAACTCAGTTCTTCATGCCCACACATTCAACTCAAAATTCAACACAGTGTTCTTATTGCAAACACATAATAGAATCTCAAATGACAAGTTGTCAACCCGTGGGTACAATGATCGATTGTGGATCACATTCAGTTTGAACAGTGCGCTTTTCCTACATCTGCAGCAAGTTCTGCATTGACCTGCATGTACTGCCCTTCTGCACCTGACATAACTGAGTAATGGCAGTAAAGTTTGTTAGCGTCACTGCTGTGAATCCAAATACTTGAACTCCGTTTTATTAAAACTCTTCGGTCTAAGAACCCAGACAAGTTTCACATCTCTAAATTCTAAATCTAACATGTATAAACTCTTGAGATTTGTGGGTGGGGGGAGGGGGGGTTGGAGGTGCCAGAGTTATTTTTATCCCCCAAGATGTGCAGAGGTTTAAATATTCATTGGAAGAAGATGGGTGAGTACTGTAGATGGGGAACACAATAAGAATGCATGAGGGTGACCAGAGAGAGCCATTTTTACATGAGCTAATGTAGAAAGGATGAATCCACAATTTTCACTCGATGTACACAAATAAATCTAGAGGAGATATAAATAAAAAATAAATAAATTACATTCTGCATCACACAAAGAATTCTTCCAACACGACTCTCAGAAAAGCTTATCCAAGCCCCCCACGAAAGCAGCCTGAAGCCACAGTAGCCGGGAGAAACAGTCACGGTGCAAGTGAAATTTTTCTCCTTCACAAATGCTCAGGGAGGATGCTGATTGACCTGGAGCGGTTACTCTACAAAGACGATTATTAATGAGCAGCTTATTGACGTTATTTGTATTCTTTAAAAATGTCAATACATTTTCACTGCTATTAGCAGCAATCCATCATGATCAGAAGGTGAATACAAAAATACCATAAAGGGTCTGGTATGGCAGTTGATTGAGAAATCATATTTTAATGAAATACATTGTTCAGACAGAGCAAACTCATTTTCATCTATCTTCACTGACACTGACCAATAATTACACGCATTCCCCAGCAATTTTAGATGGAATGTTCAACCAAAATGGTGCATACATTTCAGGCTGAACAGTGTGCTATGCCAGAGCCTCAGCAAACTTCCTCGGCAGTGATAGTGCTGGAATACTGGCTCCATACACCTGAGGTAATGTGGGTTAGTGCACTTCACTCAAGAACATAAAAACAAGGAGGGAGGCACAATCAGCCACTAGAAGCGACATATTGGGGGGGAAAAAAGAACCAAGGGTCCTGTAGCTTACTGGCAAGCAGTAAAGTTCACATACATCCATAAGACCTTCTGTAATACAATCATAAGGGAGCTTGTCAATACTCTGTACAGTGAACGCGTTCATTTTTGGATGAGTTCGAGGCTGCAAACCAGGTCACTGCATTCGATAATGAATACCATTCTGTTAATTTTCCGATGTGCTCATTTCTCGATGCCTGCCCAAGGCCTGATGCGTTCATCTAAAATTGAACGCCATTCATAGAAAACTTAACTCCGTTCATTATAAAATGTTCATAATCCAAGAATTTCTGTTTGTAGTCAACTGTTCTGAGTTTTTATTGCAGATTTTGTTGATGTATGTCACAGTTTATGTGGTTAATGCAATCTCCCCATTTTCTGTCATTTACTATAGATATTTTTTATAGATAGAAATTATCGGTGTAACAGCTGGAGTCTTCTCTCTGTTTTACGCATTAGTTATATAAAATATCGTCATCACTCATTTCTTTTTCTGAAGTGTTGGCCAACATTTGACTGGTGACGTGGTAACAGAATTTGGAAAACGCAAAACGTGCATGTATGTTACCCTTTGCCTGCCGTTGTCTTCTTGTGTTTTTCTGTATGCCAATCTGATTTTTTCCATGCCGACTAAAGTTACATAATATCATAAAAAATATCACCCAATGATAAAGATTTATAGCAAGATTTTAAGGGTGTCGAGAACAATACATTTGTCATTATGACTGAAAATAATCAGCTATAGGGGAGACCGGGTCTAGTTGTTACACTTTTTCTTTTAATAGCTGTAGAATTGACATTATCAGGTTTTTGTCACCAATATGCACTGTATAGACAGAAAGTTTATTAGACTACATGACTGATCTGCAGCAACCCCTATATTCTGCGCATGCGTGATGCTGGTGAGGAAAAACTAGACCCCTGTCGCCTGTAACAAACTACCCCTTATATGGGGTAGTTTGTTACAGGAGAGGGAGTTTGCTACAGGTTGTGGGGCATTTTGTTACACAAATTTGCTTATTACTATGAAGACTATACTACTATTATCCCACAAAGCTACAGTCAGGATCATCTTGTGTCATTCTCTAATGGCATTGCCATGTTTTGTTATTTGTTTGTAATTTCGAGCCATCTTTCTGAAATAAAAAACAGTAGAAAGTCACGACGACTGAATATGGATGACGGTTTATACAGGCCTATTTTAAATTCTAAGTTCCTGAAAGTGAAATAGTTCTCATTGTCATTGTTAGGCTAGTTTTTTTTCATATACTGGGTGTAATACGCCTGCTAAAGATCATTTGCCAATTTAGGTGATGCTTCAGGAATGGGATTATATACGACCTACTCCTGTTCTCTGAACAAAAACATATTGCAGTCATTTACACAAAAACATATTAAACTTAGTCGACTGAACAAATTAAGTATTAATCGTACACATCATCCAAAAGTCTTGTCAACGGTATTCCAGCGTCTCGCATGAATTCAGGTCTCACTCCATGATCTCGTATCCCTGAACCAGCAAATCCCCATGGCATCAAAACACTAGGCTACTTAGTCTTTTATCTTGCAATCAAGCTTATCAATCAATGGAACAAAATCTGAATATCATTGCAGAACTCATCATGTACGTAGTGGGCTGTAACTTCGAACTTCAGAAGGTCCACAACGGCGTCGAGGCGACTGTGTGCCCTTTGCGTGGAGTCGACTCAGAACCATAAATCCAGCTTAAAGCAGGCCTACCAAACAAAACGTAGCCTCAGCACACAAAAACTTTGAAATGCCTACATTAATCGCGGAAATAGCAACATAAAAATAATACCCCGCTACCGAAACTGCAAAAACCGCAACATAAACTGTTGACTCGTAGCATAAGACTATGAAACTGCAACATCTTCTACGTCATCCGTCTTTGCCAATTACTGCGCTTGCGCGTACCGGCCCAGGCTGCTTTCAGAGATGGCGGAATCAGGCGTGTCTCCTTTGGTTGGTAAGTAAAACTTCCAAATATGAAGTTATTGTTAATGCAGATGTTTAACAATGAATTGTAAGACGTAGCTGTTACATCCACATTCTCGTAAATTCGCTTATTTTAGCACGTCACCCTGCCGAAAATGAACGATGCACTGTCGATTTCGCTATAGTCTTAGCGTTGCCAACTTGACGACTTTCTCGCTAAATCTGGCGACTTTCCAAATCGGGATTGTTTGTCCACTCAAGACATATGTATACGTCTTGAGAAAGTCGTTGTGGGCTGGAGAGCCTCTGGCCATCTTTACTTCTGAGAGACTCAGCCTCTCTAAGACATCCCTTTTGCAGCCAATCACGTTACACACCTGAGATCAGTTAATGTAACTACTTGCTTTCTGTTTTTTTCAGCTGATTCTCTTATATATTAATTGCTTTTTCAGAAGTTTTTTTTGTCAGTGTCCCAACCTTTTTGAGACCTGTTGCAGCCAGTAAATTTAAAATGAGCTCATTTCGCGGATAAAAAAATGTTCTATGTCTCAGTTTCAACATTTGAAATGTTATCTTTGTTCTATTGTAAATAACTGATTGACTCATGTGATCTGAAAGTCATTGCATTTTGATTTTATTCACAATTTACACTTTGTCCCAACTATTTTGGAATTGGGGTTGTACTTCTAATAAGTCAGTAATTTAATCTCCATCTGCAACCATTTAGCTTCCACAGGCGATTTGGCCCATTCTCCATAAGACCCAATGTTAAAGTTCAGTGCTCCCACCAGACCCACTTGCGTTGATTCAATCAAAATCGCACTCGGACAGTACATAAAGTGTATCAAGGTGAGTTGATTGCCAGATTTAGAAAAAAGTTATCACACAGTTTGAGAAAAAATTATTTGAATTTCCAAGTCATATCTTTTAACATTGTTAATGTATTTCCTGACCTCGAGTTTGACCTTTCAAAGTCATCTGTGGTCAAATTTAATATTGCCAAAATATAGGTTATATGACTTCCTTTATGTCTATAATACAAACTTAATCTCCATCTGCAACCATTTGGCCTCCACAGGCCATCTTGCATATTCATAAAGTACAGCACCCTCAATAGACCCACTTCTGTCGATTCAATCAAAATGGCGCTCGCACTGTACATTGATGGTACCAACGTAAGTTGATTGCCTGATTTAGAAAAAAAATTTATCACGCAGTTTTTGAGAAACAATTTTTTTTTTAATTTCTCAGTCCTATCTTTAACATTAGGGCCAAAATTTCAAAGGCACATAAAATGGACAAAAATGATTGAATCAAAATTCAGAGAAAAAAGTATGGAGATATGGTCAACTAGTATGTTATTGAAAATTTACACGAAATTCATCAGGCCAAAAAAAAGATAAAAAAAGTTCCAGCCAACGGACTCCACACCACGACAACAGCTTATTGGCCCATAGGGCTGGTAAGCTAAAAACTTGCCACGATCAAAGTGGTCCATCCACATCACATCACCATCTTGACAGAGCCGTAGTAGCAATGCTGTGCCTGAGCACAGATATTTTTATTTCTATCATTTTAACAGAAAAGCATTTCAGCTACAGCTGGTTGAGCATAGAGCCAGCACTGACGAGCATAGAATTTCGGCTGGTCTGTGCTTTTAGGAGTTGGGTATGCATACATAAACAAACAGGCACATCAGTGGGAAATCTACTATAGGCAAATGATCATCATACACACTAATGAGCCAAAACATTAAAGCTAGGGTAGGAGATCCTGGAAAAATAGTTTGAGCAAGCCACGTTTTGAAAATACATGATTCAAAAGTCCAAACCCCTTCCTCAGACTTCCCCTTGAAGCCACGCCTCCGGAGAACAGGAACGCGCAATGAGATACGTGCAGAGGGGGGCGGGACAAATGGCAGTTGAGTTTGATGGACATATAGTCTGGGGCCATTAAGTGGCTGTTTTGGTAAGCAACCGGAATCAGGGCGAGAGCGACAGGATCCGGAATTCGATGGATGCGTCATTCCGTCAAAAGCACCAAGTTCGTAAGGCAAAGCTTCTGTAGCGGCTTTAAAGAGGTTATTTTATGTATCCGACAAGTTTCTTGAAGAACCTTCTCTAAAACAGACTTTTGTACGTCCACGTTTAAATTAATAAAATGTTTCAAAACCGGAGACGAAAATCGATGGTGCGCTAAAATTTAAAGTTTTATTTTTAGTGAACACTTTGGTGAATTTGGTGAATTCTGGATCTGCTCTCAAGACCAGAGCCAGAATCCAGACAAAATTCTGAGTGAATGGAGACCAGGCTCTTAAACCCAGTATGAAGAGCCTGGTAACGCGAGGCTATAGACATATCACCATTCAATCATTTAGATAGGGCCGCTCAAAATGATTGGATGGAGTTTTTTTAGTCCTGGATGTTCCACAGGTGACTAAAATTTTTTATTTTTGTGTTAGAGCATTTAATTAATTGGTTGCAATCGGGTGTGAAGAGGATTTTAAGCAATAAAAGTGCTCCAGGAAAAGAGATGCCAAGGCTTACGTCTTAGGCGTGAGTCTCTCCTCTTAGTGGCATTCACATTTCTGAGCCGTAGTCAGCAATTATTCAATCAAAGCGCGCTGAAGAAATTCATTCGCGGAATTTAAGTCATTGTGCATCAAGTTAATCAGTTTCACTGCATTACAGTGGATTTCCCCACTAGTGACACGGAAATCGATTATGACTCGGGAATTCTCAGGCTTGTCTTTACGGAGAGATTGAAAGCAATGGAATTGCATAAAAATGTTTCAAATGGTCTTATTTCATTAAAACAATTTAAACGATCTTGAAACACATGAATTGTTTCCAATCCCTGAGTAAAGAGAAGCACTTTAAGTCTGGAGTAATAATCGCTTTCATTGTTACTTGTGGTGAGGTCCGCTTTTACTCAAGTGAAACTGAAACTTCAATGCACAAGGACTTTAATTCCGCATGAAAATCTTATTAAGCATTCGAAGAATAATTACGGACTACGGTGAATAAGCCTAAAAATGTGCAAGACCTACGCCAAATGCCTGAGACTTGGCATCTCTTGACATCTCCTACCCTATCTTAAAAGGATAAGAAAACCAATGGTGAACTTGCATTGTTAAATGAAGTACATAATGTCTGCTGTCCAAAATGATACGCCATTAATTTATTTACATTTTTTACACCGTGTTATCCACGTTCAAACATTGCAGAATCCTACAAACTTCAGAATCTACCATCGCCACCATAAAAAAATAATCAACCAATCAAACAATAGGAAATATTCTGCCCAGACCAGTGTGTGACGTCATGAGAGCTGGATATGTCTTTCGAGTGTGCGTATTCATAGTGTAAGTGTTGAAATTTGCGTTGATAATCAAAAGTGTTTTGAGAGATACCAGTTGTTTGAATTACAACTGATTGTTTGCTGGAAATCTAGATTTCATCCTCGACATTGCCGCAATGTGTGGTTCTTGGGTATTGAAACAAAATGGGCGATCTGAACAGACTGATGTCACCTTTCACCATTTTACCATTTTAACAAAAGAGCTGCCAGTTGGTAGCAGCTAGTTAAAGCTGCAGTTGGTAAGTTTTAGAAAAGTAACTTTTTGTCATTTTTTCTAAATCTGTCACTGTGTACAGACAGTATTACATAAAACTAGAACTCTGTAATTTAAAAAAGGCTCCTCTAAACCCACCTAATGCTCCTACTGCAATTTAAAAGAATCGTTCGGTACGACCAAAAAGAACCAATGAGAGCCAGGATGGTGTCTGACAGCCGTCAAACAGTGCACATGCACGCGCTGTAGACAGCCCCCTCCCCCCTCCTCCTCAGTTTACGCCAGTGCTCAGTCAAGTTCAAATCTCCCAGAGCGGGTTCAGGAGCTTAGAACCATCAGCGAGGAAAAAAATACCAATACCTCAGTTTCCTGAAACAGCACACATGGCTTAAACAAGTGAAAAAGGAGGCCAGAAGAAAAAAAGCACAAAAGAAAGAATTTAACAAAACCCAGGATAAAACCAGAGTGAACAATGGAGTGGATTTTTAGAAGTGGAAGGAACTCCATGATCTGGAAGGATTAAAAACTGACGCAGAGTTTGCGACTTTTCTCCTTGACAGGTAAACCCCTGCTTTATTTGTTGGTTCATTTTTGCTTTGCAAATAAGCGAGTTGGCGTTGCTGACATGATCACCAAACTAACCCCAGCCCTAACCAGCATCGATTCATTTTCGCTCTGCAAATAAGCGAGTGAACATCGCTTAGAAGCACAGTCGCTGTTCGAATAGCCAGAGTCTTGTAATTGTTACAGTACTCTGCAGTGCATGTGATGTTACTGTCATGTTGCAGTTGACTTAACGTTAGCTTGTTTCAGATGCTACGGCTACCTTTACTGGTGTTGTTTTATTAGAAAGCAGCAGAAAATCTCTTTATGAAGTGACCTGACAGTCTTATCAGCTATGTTGTTGTCCTTATAAATATGTGTAATGTTTCTGTGCTCTCACAGCTAAATGCTGACATACATGATTTACTGGCCATTCAGCTGGATTCACGACAGTTTCTGTACTCAAAAAACAGGTAACTTACTAAAATAAGTGTGCGCTGGGTTTTTAATGAATAGATACTGCTGTAGATTACTTTTCATGTCGACATGATTTATTTCTGCTCGTTTGTTGGCAGGCGTGTCGTTGGACCTGAAAAAATCCGGAGCCAATATCCCTCTTTTTTTTGAAAATAATTAATCCTGGCTAATTCTAGATGGGTTTCCGTTATTCGTTTCTCAATTCACGAATAATCAAGTGGCAATCGAAGAGACGGCTTCTCTTCCTCATGCAATCTAAAAGCGACAAAATAATGGGCTGCATCCGGGACAGAAAAATAATTTAATTATAATTAGGTCTATGCACCTGCACTCGGCGACGGCATTTCAGACTAGTATGTGGTTTCATCCGTTTACATTTTCCAATCGGACAGCTGTCTATTTTTTTTTTTTACTACGAATTGAGCGACTGTGCTGCAAAAACAGGTGTATGTACTTGTCGCCGAAATTACCTTCATTTGCTGAAGAGTTATAAAATGCCATCGCCGTTTGATGGTGCATAGACCCAATTATAATCAAATAATTTTTCGGAACTGAATATAGCCCATTATTTTGTTGCTTTTAGATCACATGGGGGAGAGAAGCCGTGTCTTCAACAGCAACTTGATTATTCTTGAATTGGAAAACGTGTGAAGGAAAACCATCTCGAATTTGCCAGGACTAATTATTATTCCTTGCTGCGCGATTAGCGCGAAGCGGGGGATATAGCATTGGGCTCCGTCGGTACGGACACATAAAATTGAGGCGGCGGGGGATATTGCCATGTTAGTGGTAAACACTTGTTTTCAATAAAAGGAGGGATATTAGCCCTGGAATTTTCAGGTCAAACGATGCGCCGGTTTGTTGGCCAGCAGTGTTAACTATTCGCATCAGGAACGTCTCGCCTTGGCAACTTGGCCGCTTTCATAATGTGAAAGTGAAAAATATCTCCGCAGTTGCATGCATAACAGTTCGCGTGCCTTCGAGTGCACGGCAGCTTTCTGGGGGAGGGTCTTAAGAGTGCAGTGGAGAGGGAGGGGGAGGGATCTGAAAGTTGCTTTTTTCAAATTTTTGAGCGAAGTCCTCTCTCTCCTAAAAGTTACCAACTGCAGCTTTAAGTTACATAGCTACCTTTGTAATTTCATTATAACAGCTCCACCTTGTGTTGTATCTTTAGCCAGTATACTTTGAGTTATTGTCTGTTGCACATCACTGCTCGATGTTTGACAATAGAATACCCAGTAACCATTTGCTGAGTGGTTTATTGAACATTTATTTCTGATCAGACTAGGTGTAATAATGTGGTTTCAGGAAGCCTCTTTTGTGAATACGTGCCACATCTAATAATTCAGAATTTGCACAATAACACTTTAGACTCTGTGTTGAGTGGTTAATCGTAAAAAAAAAATAAAGGGAAAAATTGGGTGTATTGCATCTAGCACAGTCAAGAACACCGAGAAACCAGCCATTGTGGTAAAAAATGTCGGGGGCCCACACTGATATTCTTTCAGGGGGCCAAAAATTCTTAGCAACTGCCCTGATTGTAACCCCGTTCTACTGTCAAAAGCACCTATAATGGGCATATCGGAACAGGACCTTGGAGTAATTGAAGATCGCCTACTCCAGTGAGTCCCACTTGCTTTTACATCATGTGCATCAGCATGGTACACGTGTACCATTTATCTGGGAAAAAGTGGCACCAAGATGCACTGTGGGAAGAAGACAAGCTGGTGGAGGGAATGCGACGCTCAGGGAAATGTACTGCTGGGAAATCCTGGGTTCGGCAATTCGAGTGGACATCAGTTTGACAAAGCTATTTTTGAGGTACGAGAGGGAGCTCCACAATGTTAGGCAGGTGTAGTGGCTGATTGGTGTAAGTGGGTCAATGAAAAATAAGCCTTTTAAAAGAGTTTTTTTTAATAAATCTTTCAAAATTTACAGAATATATTTATTTGACATTGGAAGAGTGTGTTTCAACAAGTCTTAATGGTTGCACAACATTAACAGGGTTTTAGTACAGATTTACTCTGTATTTCATCAGCCAAAAAATGTCAAGTGGTGCAACCAAATGTTTCTTGGGAAAAAAAAAACACACTTCCCTCTTTTTTCTAAGTGATATTTTAGTAAGTATACCTGAGAGTGTCTACTCCGCCTAAAACATTACTATTTTGATACTATTAAGATATTTTCAATATAAGCTAATATATAAGTTTCTAGCAACAAAAAAGATGCTAAATATCTGAGGAATTGAGCCGTCACCCCTCTGTCGATTCTGTCAAGAGGAAGCGGAGTCAGTAGTCCATTTGTTTTGGTACTGTCCTGTAACAGCCCTTTTTTGGATAAAGGTGCAAAATTGGATATCTCAGTATAATAGTATACAACTAGATTTATTTAAGGAATTACTGGGTGATGTAAATAAAGAAAAACACCAAATATGTAATATAATTGTATATCTTGCAAAAATATTTATTTTCAAGTTGACATCTGTTGGGGAGTTAAGACTTGAGAGATTCAAGAATTTTGTCATGTATTACAGTAGAATTGAGTGTGCGATGGCCTATGAGACGGGTCTTGTAATTTATGCCAAAAGATGGGATAAAATTCGGGAGGCTGAAGGTTGGGAATAACAAAGAGATGGAATGGATGAGCTAATGGTTAAAAATGCCAAAAATATAAAACTCTGTGAATGTAATCCTTATTGTATTGTATTTTATTTTATTATTATTATTTTTTTTTAATTTATTTTTTATTTTTTTGTTTTTTGTGGGTGTGTGTTTTGTTGGGTGATGGTAGGAGGATTCATACTTAATTATATAACTGATTAAATTAATAAAGTTGTCCTCCAAAGTGGGGGGGTGGTGGCGGGATAGAAAAAAAATAAATAAATAAAATAAAAAAAAAAAAAACATTACTATTTTGTAATTGAGCTTGGTATTAACCCCCTAACACTCTGATGGCCCGAATACGGGCCCATCAGGGAAGTTAAAAACAAGAAAAGATTTCAATTTACCTTGAGTACGTCCTTTATAGACATTTTAAGAAAATGTTACCGGATTGGTTAGGGGTTGAAAGTAACTTATGGATTCTTTATTGTAGGGGGCGGGTATTTTGGTTTTCCAAACAATTTAAGAACAAATAAACTATTGAACTTTGTTTATTTGAAAGGTTTTCAAAATACAATTATGTCCCCATATTAATATTATATTAATTCGTATTTCAAATTAAATATTTGATACATTTCACATTTTGTTAACCTGCTCGGATGGTTGCGCCAACTGACATTTTGAAGGTTTGAGATGGCAAAACATAAGATATTTCCAGTTTATCATAAAAATTAAATATATGTTCAAATTAAACAGGTTTCATCGAATAAAATGATGCTTATAATTTAAAAATATTTTTAACCAAAGCAGTGAACTCCGACAATGTCACGTCATTGACCCAAGTGCATATACAGACTCACTGAAGCACAAAAATGTGTATGCACACATACATGTAACAGTACCAGCAGTCTGTTAGCAAAATCAGACAATAAAATTTTATACAAAGTGCTCCTCCGTTCCTAGACACAGAATTCAATTACAGTCTGGAGCTAATTTTACAGAGATAAAAGCAGTTGAGATGGCTGGTAGTGGACATGCTCATCAATCATGTCACAACAGCGCAGACGGATGTGTCATCAGGTAATCAATCTAGTAATGGTTTATCTGCCAGCTGCAGAATACATTTGGTCAGAAATTATGCTGAGGCCAAAAAAAAAAAAAAAAACCACTCACACACACATACAGTATATATAATATACACACACACAAACACACACACACACACACACACACTTGACCTCCAAGGCAAACTTGGGAGTAGGGCTAACCCATACTGTAAAAGGACCCACTTTTGAGTTCAGTGATGCCTCCCACATGAGTAAAGGACAAATGATTCAGATGTCATAAAAGGGGGTGGGGCTAAAGTATAGGGATGGGGCACACTTTTGACTATGAAAAAACAACGTCTACTTAGTACATTGATGACTTCCACAAAAGCCAAAATAACCAGTTCATGACTTCTGAAAAAGGGCATGGCTAAAGCTTAGGGGGCGGGGATAACTTCACAAATGGAAAAAGAAGTCTACTTACACCAATGATGCCTACCACTGTTTATAACAACCAGATCATAAGTTATTTAAAAGGAGAGAAATTGACTTGCGGTGTATTGAAACATGATAATGAGTACTAACTTTTGTTGAATACCCCACCTCCGTACGCATGCAACATTTCAAAATAAATGGATTTTTAGCCAAAGCTCCCAACAGGCTTACAATGATAGCGAATCAGGCATAGCGTTGCCATGCAAAGAAATCGCTATTTTTTTCATCATTATCAAGGTTCAAAGTAGCTCCACACTTCATCGGAAGAATTCCGAGGGCCTTGACATTTAAAACGAGGCACTGAGAACTTGAAAAAGAGTATTTATGCAAACAGTACCTTGAGGCAGTTTCCAGCTGCCTCCATCTTGCAAGTCGATTGATGAGCACGAACGAATAGGAAGGATGGGGGAACAGATTGCAATCTATTCATTTGTGCTCGTCAATGACTTATTGTTACTTTTAAGTAAGTATCAGTTTAAACTAATTTGAGACAACAGTATTCTGCAAAATTACCTTTGTTGTTCCAGTATATAAGGTGACATGAACTTAGGGCAGTCTCACACTGCTGAACACGATAGCTCAATGGAAGAAGCTCTGAGATTGTTCGTATTCACATTGTGGCCTTACATGATGCTGAAGACATCAAATGCTGCCATGGCATTGTAAGAAACACCATCAAGTGTTTCAAGGAGACCAGTTAGCTCAAAACTATTGGCAGCAGAGGCGCGAAAAAAAGGAAGTTAAGCGTCTCCGATGTTTGTTTCTGCCAATGACGAGAAAATAAATTAAATAAAATAATAATCAGCCGTAGCATCAGAAGTGAAGAGATGAAAGTATCAAGATCTCTGCTGGAAGCCATTTAAAGAAGTTTTCATCAGATTATATTCTGAGTGCAAATAATGTACAAATATGCAAAAAAAATAGTTGTTGTAACAAAAAAATAAATAAATAACACCTTTTAAATATTCAGTCCCATGCTACTTGCTCATTTTTTGTTTGTTTGTTTGTTTTGCTCTTATGCTGACATTACCCTAAAAAAAGGATATTACGCAATGACAAAGACCAGCCTGAACACTGTAGGACAGGAATAAATCGATGACATGATCTGCCGTACTTTGCTTTTCTGATGCTGAGGTAGTCGAGTGAAGTCTTAAAACGGGTGTCATGTTCCACAAACAGAAAACAAGCAGTGACAGCAGCCACTTTTTGCAGCACCAAATTGAACCACAGTCTGGATGCGCTCATTTGCCAGAAATTGATGATGAATCTGTTGTGAGGATACAGTGCCCCTTAAAATGGGTAGATGTAAGATTATCAAAACAAATGGCTTAAAGGTTTCTAATTTCCAGGGAATGGTCGTTCAACACCTAAAAAGGTGAAATTATGGATATAAGCTGAGAGCAGCACAGTTCCAAATCCCACTTTTCTTTACACTAATCATCAAAAGTTTCTGAAAAAGAACCTCCATTCATTTAAAACAAATGCATGTACAGGGTAGTCTGTGAGGCTACTGAAATGAGGCGAGGTAAAAACTGCCTATTTTATTTCATGAGAAGACATTTTGAAAGTGTCAGTTAATCAGGAATGCACTGCCAGGGTTCTGCTGGGCTGTCTGTTTCAGTTTTCACCAGAAACTATATATCCTGAAGTCTACGGCAAATAAAATATTCTATCAGCAGCAGCCATTAGTCAACTAAGAGCCAAGCAGTAGTAAAAGCCAGCAGACTGTGGCTGTGTGGGGGAGAGGGCTGGGGGGCCATGAATAGACCTGATCACTAAAGAGGAACGACTGCTGAAATAACGATAACCGCAACTTAAATTCCGAACGACTACTACTACTACCACTACTACTACTACTACTACTACTGTTATTTATAAAAGTATAAAAATAAAAGTATTTTGTGTACAGCACTGTATATTATTTGTAAATTGAGATTTGTTAGATTTGTGCTGCCTTACTGGTCAGCTATTTGTTTATTTTGTTAGTCATTTTGCACCTTCTGGAATCTTCTTGCCTGGAGGGGGCCGGATCACCCAGGACTCCTGTAGATCTTTCCAGAATAATCCTAGTCTATATAAATACTGTGATTTTGGTCAGAGAGTAGAGGTTTTTGTTTTGGCATCAAAGTTACATGGTGGCATTAGAGTGTGATTATAAGATTAAACAGTGGATTATTTGTACAACCCCAATTCCGTAATAGTTGGGACAAAGTTTAAATTGTGAATAAAATCAAAATGCAATGACTTTCAGATCACGAGCCAAAATGTTATGTACAAAAACAATAGAACATTGACAGCATTTCAAATGATGAAACTGAGACATTTTACAATTTTATCCATAAAGTGAGCTTATATCAATTTTTCTGGCTGCAACAGGTCTCAAAAAAGTTGGGACACAGGCAAAAAAGAGCTGAGGAAGCAATTAATATATAAGAGAATCAGCTGAAAGACCATTTAGCAAGTAATTCGGTTAACTGGCATCAGGTGTGTAACATGATTGGCTATAAAAGTGATGTCTTAGATAGGCTGAGTCTCTCAGAAGTAAAGATGGCCAGAGGCTCTCCAACCTGTGAAGGCTCACGTGAAAAAAAATGTGGAACGTCAAATTGCAAAGGCTTTGAAGGTCTCATCATGACAGTACATAACATCAAAAGATTCAGAAAAATTGGAAAATATCTCTGTGCTTAAGGGACAAGTCCGAAGACTTTTACTGGATGCCCGTGATCTTCGGGCCCTCAGACGCCACTGCATCACTCATCGGCATGATTCTGTCATTGACATTACTGAATGGGCCCAGGAATATTTCAAGAAAGCACTGTCTGTCTGTAAACACAGTCTGCCGTGCCATCCACAGATGCCATCTAAAACTCTATCATGCAAAAAGGAAGCCATTGTTGAGCATGACCCAGAAGCTCTGCCGTGTTTTGTGGGCCAAGGCTCATATAAAATGGACAGCAGCAAAGTGGCAAAGTGTCCTGTGGTCAGACAAAATTCAAAATTTCAAATTATTGTTGGAAATCATGGGCCTTGTGTCGTCCAGGCTAAAGAGGAGAAAGACCACCCCTCCTGTTATCAGTGATCAGTTCAAAAGCCAGCATCTCTGATGGTATGGGGATGCATTAGTGCATATAGTGTGGGACACATGCGTGTTTAACAAAGCACCATGAATACTGAAAGGTATATAAAGGTTTTGGAGCAACGTATGCTCCCCTACAGACATCTATTCCAGGGAAGGCCTTGTGTATTTCAGCAGGAGAATGCAAAACCACATACTGCAGCCATCATAACAGCATGGCTTTGCCGCAGAAGATTCCGTGTGCTGAACTGGCCTGCCTGCAGTCCTGATCTTTCACCGATTGAGAACATTTGGCGCATAATTAAACAAATAGTCTGTCAAAGGAGACTTAGAACTCTCCAGCAGCAAGAAGCCTGTATGAATCAAGAGTGGGGTCAAATTCCCATGGCTAAACTTAAGAAACTTGTCTCCTCAATGCCCAGACACCTCCAATCCACTGTGTTAAAAAGAAGAGGGGATGTTACAGCCTGGTAAGCAGGCCGCTATCCCAACTTTTTTGACACCTGAAGCAGCCATCAAATTTGAAATGAGCTAATTTTGATTGTGGATAAAAATTGTATAATTTCTCATTTTCAACATTTGCTATGTTATCGGTGTTCTATTGTGAAAAAACTACTGGCTGGTGAGATTTGAAAGTCATTGCGTTTTGATTTTATTCTCAATTTACACTTTGTCCCAACTACTTCAGAATTGGGGTTGTAGAAGTTTTTTTTACCTAATCAGTGAAGGATAAATTTGTTTAAGTTGTCATTGCTGGTTTTCTTTGCTGTGATTTTCAAATCATAACACAACAACTACCGCTGCTACTACGATTACTACTACAGGCCAGGCAGGAAATGGCGAAAAGGGGCATATCCTTAAAACCCATATTACATATTGTTATAAACCAGCACATGAATTCAGTGTATTTATGCATTTTGTGATAATATATGCACTGAACTGTATAGGATTATAAAAGCATCCTTTTCTCTAGATCAGATTATCAGGACAAATCTATTCAGGATCCAGTGAGAGGCACTAGGGATATTCAAAGAGAGAAAAATCCCGGGTTACACAGAGGTGAACGGCGCAGTCCAGCTTATAAGCGGGAGGCCCTCAGGCCACAAGCAAGTCAAAAATGCAGCTAAGATTTTGAAGCCTGAAGTGTGGCTCATTCCATATTCAACACTTTACAAAGCAGATGGATGGCAAATTCCTAATTGGCATGAAATTGAAACATTGCAGCGGGAGGGTGGGGGTGGGGCAAGTCAAATCAGGACAATAAAGGTCAGTGGGAGCTCTCAAGCATAGAGGGAACCAGATCTTGCTACAATTAGAACCATCTTAGAAAATCTACCTGGTTTGCATGATCATATTTCCTTAGAGCCTTCCAATTAACAGCCTACCATTCAAAGCATAAATCTTATTGCTGGATCACTTGCATAGAATGAAAGTCTTTAAAATTACTATTCACTGGAGAGCAAAATTAACAGGCTTTGCCAACAATTTTGAGATCCCTTTCCAACAGTTTCACTAAAGAAAGGTGATTTTTTTTTTATGATTAAAAGCAGCATGTTTCAGGTACAGGACCAATGTCATTGCCTTGACGAGTAAAGCCTTTAACTCTCAAACAAATTTACACAGAAGAAATCAATACACGGAAATGAATGCTGGGTAAGAGATACTGCTTTCAAGTCTTGATGGAGTCTTATAGCCACCAGCTTTGCTTTTTCTGCAGAGTGCCATTGATTGGTAGATTTTTGCAGCACAGCAAGATTCTGCTTCTTAATTTTAGACACTAAATACAGTGCATCGACGGCGAAGGCTTTTCAGAAAGAATTGAGCGATCATGCAGAGAGATGAGAGCCAGTACACTTCTGTCTTGGCCTCTCCAAAGAGTGTCAGATATTGAGTCATCATCATGCATCATTAAGCACTTTTACTGCGGTCCCTAAAACTTAAAGTCAAAATAGTTTATCAGACAAGCATGATGCAATGGGAACCAAATAATTATTTGATTACTGAAAACAGTAAATAGAAAATAACCTGGTGGCTCAGGGTCCCAATTGGCTGCTATCATTATAGTACACTTTTTTGAAATGTAATAATTTAGATGCAGGTAAAGATATAGTGATATTTGAGACATAACCATTTTCCGGAGCTCTGTAATGGAGGTACTGTGAATGAAAAGAGCAATCATTTCTGCATTTTGAAAACCAAAATGTACAAGTTGTCATGACCTGAATATTTGTTCATTAGTGTTCCCTCTTGCTCTAACGTTAGCTGTAGTGTTGCTCTTGCTCTAGTTTTTGTTTCGTTCTGATAATTGTTTCCTCTTATTCAATTATTGTCTTGTGGCATCTCCTTGCGCTTCTCCCCAGTGCTCTTAACACACCTGACTTGCATAGCTAATGGACGTCTCCGTGCATAAAAGTTCCTGGTGTTTGTCTTCCCTTTGCTAGACTGTTAACCTTTGCTCTTGTTGTGTTACCCTGTTACATTGTCGGTGTTTATTGTGATACCCATTTCCGAGCTCCTATCTCCTCCAGCTCCTCAGTCGTCACTGTTTCTCATGTTATTTTCCGTCTTCGTCTGAGCGTTTCCCCAGCCTTGTGTCATCCGCTCCCTCCGACTAGACACCCCAGCTTCTGACCTCGGTTTTCCTTTTGACAACAATCTGCTTTGCCCTTCAGATCCTGCCTGCTGCAGCCTGACCACGGACTGTCTGACATCGCTCTGCCTGCTCCCTCCAACTTGGCTGCTTGACCATTTACTTTAATAAATGCACTGGAGTTTTCTGTGAGCTCTGCACTTGACTCCTGTGTTTTGCATTCAGACACAAGTTAGAACAGGGAATGTAAACTTTAACCATAAACAAATTTCTTGATTAAAATTCTAAAAGGAGTATTATGCGGAATTGTGAAATAACTATCGTAAAAATTTAGTATAATCTCATTATTTTAGATTGACTTGCATTAATCATTGGAGTACATATTCTGGAGTTTTTCCAATGAATGCCTGACATGCATTATATCAAATTTCAAAAAGACTTGTTTTTTTAGATCCATAATAATGTGACAATTAAACTTGACTGCAAGATAGTCAACAGCACCCAGCCTTGCCTCCAAAAATGACAAGAACACTGGAACAATAGTATCAGCGGGATTATACTGTCCTCGTGGCAGCATGTCATACTGATGCACGAAAATTATTCTCCTGAAAAAAAAAATGGAAGTCATAAAACTTTTTTTAATTACGTACAGTAAGAGGTTTTTTTTCATGATTGTGTTATGGAACTTTAGCACGAAGTGGCATTCTCAAAAAAAATAAATAAATAAAAAATACATATATATATCTGCAGCAGACTAATATAAAAAAAAATAGAAACCCAAGAATCATTTAAGTTACCATTTACTCAGATTGAGCAAGCTAGGTGTGTGACACTTCATATTTGACTTTTCATTCAAATTAGTCCGATAATTACTTTTGTCTTTATATTTCATATCGTCAGCGATGGCTGTGTAAATATCCTATCGATCAAACCATTTTCCACTGCTTATCCAGGGCCGGGGACAAGAGTACAACATGCAGTAGTGTGCAGTGATGATTATACACCACCATTTTCTTCCAAAAGGGGTCTTAATGTACAAAATATTTCTCTATTTTTGGTGAAAAGTACTGAAAAATACTACTATAGGCAATGAGGAATATACAAATACACACACACACACACACCCCGACAAAAGTATTAGGACATTCCTCATTCTCACTCAACTTTTGATGTACATGTGTTATATTATATATGCGAGTGCTGTAGGAATTTAATGGTGCCTTAAAATGTACATGTAAACATCACAGAACATTAGTGAACATTTGGGGAAGCTAGAGATGCACATATTGGCATGTTTTTTTCTCTGAGCGAAAAACTCTCAATTTTGGTCTGTAATAAGTAGGAGATATTGTCATAAATTGTGCTTGCAAGATGGTAATTTTCAGACTTACACATTTGAAATTGTGGACTTGTCGTAATGGAAAATCAATGGTACTATTGGTCCAAACATTATGATCAGGTGTGGCACATGGGGTGATTTTGATTCTCTATAAAAGGAGGGTCGAGACATACAATAATTCAGTACGGTGTATCCAAAATAGGGTCTGTAATTTTATTTGAATAAACAACTATTTCCAAACATGATACATTCAGTATTTTCTACAGCACTGTAAGAAAATCACACACGTAAATAGTGACGTCCTTATACCTTTGTCAGGTAGCATATACATCAGTCCCGCAAGTACAATGAGGTAAATATGGGCAATAAACAAAAACACTGAATATATCAATTTTTTAAATGACAATTGAAAGATATCGCAAATTTTATTTTCTTGACTCTTGCATAGCCTGAATGCATGTTTGAAGGTTCATTCCATGATTATTGATGCTGAAAAACTTGTTCAAAGTGATTTGAGACAACAGTATTCTGCAAATTGACCTCTGATGGTTAGTTGTTCCAGAATATAAGGTGAAATGAATTTTGGGCAGTCTCACAATGTTAAACACAATGACGCAACAGAAGAAGCTCTGAAATTGTTCGTAGTCATATTGTGGCCTTACATGATGCTGAAGACATTAAATCCTTCCATGGTGCTGTAAGAAACACCATCAAGTGTTTCAAAGAGACCAGTTTGCTGAAAACTAATGGCAATAGAGGTGCAAAAAGGAGGTGTCTCTGATGTTCCTTTTCTACGTACGACAAGTAAAAAAATAAAATAATCAGCCGTTGACAGAACAACAGCTCCATGATGATATTAATAGTACCAGAAGCGAAGAGATGAAAGTATCAAGGTCTTTTTCCAGACGCCTGTGTGAAAATGGTCTGATTGGACTTGTTGCTGCCAAGACCTGGCATCATCAAAAAAGGACTTGAGTTTGCCAAGAAATTAATGGATTGGACACCAACAGACTGGGAATAAGTGCTTTTGGACTGATTAATCAAAATGAGAAATTTTCCCATTCAGACGCAGAATTTATGTGCACCGTGGAGTCGGAGAAGGTTTCAAAAATGAGTGTTTAACACCTTCAGTAAAACATGGACATGGTAATATTATGGTTTGAGGTTGAACCTGCTCGAAAGAAACCAATCATCTCGTAAACATCAACAGAATTGTGGATCAAAAGAAGTACCACAGCATTCTTGTAAGGCACTCATTGCCATCTGGATATGGACCGATTGTTCTGGGATTTTATTTTCAACATGCTAATGACCCTAAACAAACTAAGTTGTGCAGGAATTCTCAGTCGAAAAGAAACAACTGGAGACATAAAAATTACGAATTGGCCCGCTCAAAATCCAGACCTTAATCCGATCGAGCAAATCTGTTGTAACATCAAAAGAATCTCTTTGGAATGAACTCCAAACTTAATGGAATGATTTAGCCAGTGAGGAAATAAAAAAATACATGAAAGCTATGCCTGATGATTAAACGCTGTAATCAAAGCAAAGGATGGCCACACTAGACATTACCTTTTTCCTCTCAAAAACACATTAGTTTTGCTTTTACGATGTATTGTTATCTGTTTAGCATAGCTGTCAGATTCCAGAGTCTGTCAAAGTTCTCCTTTCATCACCAAACTATACGCCCAACTAATGTCCCCAGTTACTCGTCCATACTGAAGACTGGAGGCCCTGCTTCCCTCTAAGACATCAGAGGGTTTACCCGAACCCCTTTGAGGCTGGCTGGAGGTCCATCTCCATAGCCTCCCCAAACTCCTCATGCAAACAAGCTTTTGCTTCTGCAATTAGAGAGGCTGCAGCGCTTCTAGCCTTTCAATACCAGTTCATTGAGTCAGGAGTACCCCCGGCTGACACAGCCGGAAAAGCCACCTCCTTCAGTCTGATTGCCTCCCTCATCACTACTACCCACAAGCTGGTCATTGGGTTGCTGTCGCAACATTCACCGACAAACTTCACTCTTTGACTCAAATTAATCACTCCACAATGGAGACTTTCAACAAGGTCTTCACAGATTCCATGTCCTCAGGCTCAACCAGGATGCAGGAAAAGCGGGACTGAGAATTGCCAACCGTCACTAAAAGTTTTGGTTTTCCAGGTTTGTTTGGCAGTCCTCATCATAATCTGAACCGACAATCCCCCAGGTGGTGATCAGTTGACAGTTTTGCCCTTTCTTTCACCTGATGATTCAATATGTGTAGCCAAAAACCTGATGATAGTTCTACAATATTGGTCTTTAACCAAGGGGTGCTCTGGTATTAAGTAAACTTATGAACACTCTCAGGCATTAAAATGGTGCTTGTTATTGCCATACTGTGACCACCACAGAAGCCCAATAGCAAGACATCGCTCTGGTTGAGATTGGGGGAAATTGTTCCTAATAATCCCCGTCCAAACATCAATATCTAGCCAGTATGGTTTTTCCTCCCACACCAGCACTAGAACTTTCCCTGCCAGAAAGGTGAAATTCTGTGTTCCGGCTTCTATGGTCCAGAACACCAGGGCCTTTGTCTGCCACCTGGTCTGTAGTGAACTTGACTCCAATTCTCCTTGTGTGGGTCCACATTAACAAATGCCAATAATTCTATTTTAGATTGCATGGGGCAATGACCTACTACTACTAGTGTTCTATTCTGTCTGGGTTTTGAGCTATTTTTTTGTGGAATTAAGATTAATAAATGGCACAAATGTTAGACCGCAATAGACCATTGGCTCAAAGAGATTTGATTGTGGTGAAGTGAAATTGTGTTCATCTAAGGAAATAAATGGACACAAATGGATTTCTCAGCTGGCTGATTTCCTACAGCCACAAAAAGGTCAAACGTTCTCTTACCATACTTGTTCTGATGACCAATGTGCACAACAACGCCGCCACAATACTGAAATATACTTTTGGTTGAAATAATTCACAAACCAATTTCACAAATGTACTGAAATGATGCGCTCAAGGAGCAAGTCGCAACTCTGGGATAATCCAAAAATCGTAAGCATTTATTGCAAAAAGGGTCAGGACCAGAAGACACAAGAATTGCCGAGCCAAAAAACAATGTCCATAAAGGGAAGTCGATAGACAGGCAGGGGTCAAAACCAGTAAGGCAGATGTGCAACGGTACATAGACAGTAAGTCAAAAATCCCAGCGAAAATCCTGAAAGGTAGGTCATACACAGGGCATCTAAAACAGAAATCCTGGTCGTACAAAAACAGGTTAAAATCCAAAAAGAAAAAACAGCAATAGAAGGGCTATGGTGAACTCAAGGTCGGGCAAAACAGTCATGAAAAAACAATGAACAAAAGACATACGAGGAGCTCGGCACAGATGTAAATTGATCAATGTTCTGACAAAGAATGTACTGCAGTGAAGACTTTAAATAGACAAGACGGGAAGTCACATGCTCTGCAGTGAACAGGTGAATTGGATAAGACTAATTACAGAGGCAAGCACACATGGGGAAGTCCTAAACCACAACAATTGGCAAAAGCTAAGACACGGACAGGATTAACGCAGACAACCTATGACAGATAATCAGCTCCGGTTCTGAGTGCACAGACAATGAGTGCAGGATAGTAATTGAGCATGTGCGAGAGATCTTGCGGAAACACAGTGAGAGAAACCTCAGGGGCGGAGTTACAGATCAGACCAGAGCAGGGCAGAGTTAGTTATAGTAGTAAACAGTGATATCTACACACCAAATCAAAATACGTGATTGTTAGTTAGTTAGTTAGTTACTGTACAGACAAAGGGATTAGTATACAGTAAAATAACCAGTACTAACCGAGCAGCCTGGCGATTAATTAATATGGTAATTTCAGAAAAGCGGGAAGGAAGGTAGAAACGAGACTTGAAGGAAGTCCCGAAATACCGGAAAACTTCCGAAATCACCCGAAGCATGTCTGCACGCAGACAGGGGAGTGCACTGGCATGATGACACAGATCACACCAGACATTACAGGGGAGACAATGTGCAATGCAATAATGGAGTAGATGAATAAACATGAAAAATAATAAATACAAAATCAGACAGATACAGATCATAACATGTACAGTGCCAAATATTTAAGATGGAGCATTTAAGCCCCCCCAAAATCTCACTGTTTTTGCATATCACATGGTTCTGTCATTTACACCCCAGACTGAAGCAGCAAAGCATTCCAAGACCATCACACAACCAATACCTGTTTGACTGTTAGTAAATTTCTATTGTGGAATGCCGTTTTAAATTTATGCAAGATATAACAGGACCCATTAGTTCAAAAATGATCCCCTTCTGGTTCATCAGGCCAGAGAATATTATGCTAAAATGCTTTGGGTTCATTAAACTGTTTTTTGGAAAACGATGAGGGGCCTAAGTTCCTCTAGGTGTGCGTTGGTTTTTTGCCTTGCAACTCTCCCACAGGTACTGTTTTTGCCCAGTCTTGGCAAAAAGACTGGTGGAATGATGAATGCTGACTTCGAGGTGAATGAGGCCTAAAGTTCTGTAAATATTTAGTTGGATTTTTTTTGTGTGAATTTCCAGAAAATCATTGATGCACTCTTGGAGGACTTTGCTTGGCCAACCTCTCCTGGGAAGACTCAAATCTTCCCATGGTCTGACAAATAGCCTTGCAATCCTTTCTCTTGTATTCAAATGATTTTCTTCCTCATTTCTTTCACATTTTTTTATTAAATCATGGCACATTGTTTGAGATATTTTAGTCTAATTGACATAGCACAGGCTCTATTCAACGCTGGAAAGGCCGTCTGGCATACCGGGCTAATTCCTAGTGGACTGATACACCTTTTGGCCATAAAATTTTAGGACCATTTATTCATTTATTTATTTATTTATTTCCAGGGGCATTGGCCCACATTGGTGGTGCATTTCTCTGCTCACATATGGCTGACCCAATCACTTCTTAGTTTTTACTAGGCTCTGTCATACCTCCTCTCTCTGGGCTGGCTGAGTTAATCTACGTAAGAAAGTGCAGAAGATAGAGAGCATCTCTGTCCTCTAATTTTATGTTTCATAGCTTGAACCAGAGGAAGTTCCAGATCTGCCATCCAGAAGGTCATCCCAAAGCTCTTATTTCTGCTGCAAAGAGCAAGGAGGGGGCTCTGAGGAGGCATGTGGCACGATGCACATGATCAGAGTTCCAGGAAAACTCTCAGCTGAAACCCATGACGTCAATCGAAAATGAGAGATGCTGGCAGCAGACCCAGCTGTGCTTCGTCGTCATCATCATCAGAAACAGTCGTCAATTCACCTGAGGATTCAGATGAAAGTATATCTAATTTCTTTGAAAACATATTTCCTTATTTCTTCTCTCATTGCATGGTTTCCTTGCATCTCTGCATACATCCTGGTTAGAAGGATTTACACCCAAAGAACAGGAGTACAATTTTAGAGAACTGAGATATACCCACAGACATTCAGCCTCCGCATCTCTTACCATCATGGGTGGAGACTTTGAAATGCGTACGCAAGCAGGCAGTAAAAATATTTGCTTGTGACAATGATGGAACAAGGATGAAGTTAACGCAACACATTAATTGCAATGCCTCCGTCTGCTATAGCTTCATGTGACCTGAAAGTTGATCTTTGGTCCAAGCATACGACTGACCTTATGCAACCTTGACTTTTGACCTAACGACCTCCAAAACATAATCAGTTCTGGTATCCTCAGTGGGGAGTTATGATACCTACTGAAGGCGAAAATCACGTATCACACTAACAAGATATATGCGACGGATGGATGAAGAGATGGCCAGATGTCCAGAAAACAGGTTTTCTTCTGCTCATTACGTAGGACAGAAGCTTGTCGAGATAAGAGATAACCTAATTATGGAGTTTTTAACAGGGACAGGTCAAGCTTTAAATAACAGAGCCTGGTTTCAAGTTCCACAAAATGTTTGTCTAGCATACTTCTCTATTGCAGGTGCAACTTTGACTGCTTCACATTAACTTTCATTTTCTATGTTAGTAATGTTGCTTTGCAATGTTAGAAGCAGGAACGACACATGTTTGAGGTTTTAACCCCTTGCATACGGGTTTGTAGTCGACTGTATGTCCAAGTGACCAGCGTATATGCAATACATACGAGGCAGTCAGGCGGGATTCGCACATGTGCATGCAGGCAATCTGTGCCCATGGCCGAGAACCATTTCTGGTTCTTTGGGTGGGTATGCGGATGGGTATGCTGGATGGTGTGTGGTATCTATATGCAACTGCTGCAAGGTGATTGCCTTGGATGATTTTGTACCAATATTGGGTCAGACTAATGAAGAACCTGATTACTCATTGGTTGTGCATCCTGATCTTGATATAAATTTTGAACGTCCGGGCAAGTTAGTCAGAACATACGGGCAACTGCTTCAATTGGTATATAAGCCGAAGCTTTTCAGCACATTTGTCTATCGCATCTAGGAATTAGACAATCAACAACCAACTGAACTAAATTCTCACATCTTTTACTTCAGTGATTTTTGAGCCATGTCACGACAAGTTTATCTGGCCAATCTGTTTGCATCCACTGAGTCCGATCGTGAACCGAAGTCGCCAGCTCCGAACAGACTCCTTGGAGGACATTTCTAGGAGAGTCATCCACCCATGGCGAAGACCCAAAAACAGTGCATCGTCTGTTCCAAGAACAGAGTTCGCCGTGAGTCCCGGTTCAGATGTGACACTTGCAAAGTTAGTTTGCACGTCGAACCATGTAATAAACTGTGCCACACGAAACTGTTATACTGGAATGTGACTGAGAGATTTTGTATATTTTTCTGTATTCATTTATACAGAGTGAAAAATGAAGCTAAAAATTCTGTTTCTACTGTTATGTTGTGCCATCATCCAAACATTGTGGATGAAGTACTTTTCCTGGCAATCATCACAGCAAACAGGCAAAGAATTAAATACTTCCTTGGAAATCGACACAGGAGCTAGCCAACTTCCCGGCCAAGGCAGCGCGCCCGCATACTCGATTCAGGACACGGTGGTCAATAGAACACTCTGTGAATTTGCGGTTCCTGGCATGCGGGTCAGCAAGCCAGCCTGCATATGTGCGTTTTCCGTACGCAAGGGGTTAAGTAATCACTGTGAGGCTTGAGAATAAGCAGCAAGAGCAGAATACAGTGCGGGCTGTTTTTTGCCTATAATTTCACATGGATGCATCAATTATCAAGTGGAATAAAGCCATTAATTACTTTGAAAAGTATAAAATTGCATATAACTAACTATCCGTTCGGTCAAGAGCCCAAACAATTTTGTGCTATGAGCCTTGGCTGATGAGACGTTCAGTCCACTGCCACAACGTGAAATATATCAGGCTTATATCCATCAACAAATTTTTTTTGCTTTTACATGTCTACTAATGTAGTCACTGCAATGCTTTTGAAGTATTTTTAAAGTTTCACACAGTTTTTTAGGCAGAATGATATACAATGATATACACCATCTCAGAGTAGTAAAAATTCTTGTCAGGAAATCATCCTTGAGGGATATTATTATGGTTCAACTCACAGTTCCTAATTTGATTATTTATAGCTTACATGTAAATGTTCAATGTCTAGGCAACATTCTCTGCAATATCAGGTTTTTTTCCTTGCTTAGAGTGAGTTGACTCTTTATCAATGCTCAGAGGAGATGTGCACACTCTACTCCACCACGCTCCACTCACCTTGGATTTTACCATCCCTTCCTTGCATTTAGATTTTAATCAATCTGTCCATTAGTGTTTTCAAATTATCAAGGCAATCTATCATTATTCATATCAACATAGACCGCACAATATAATAACCGTCCCAATTATGCTCATTCTTGTTAGCCTTATAGATATGAAAACCAATTCACTGTTCCTCGCGACTTTTAAAATCCAGTCATATAGTACGTTTCAGTCAGCATGTAGGACTTTCCAATGCAAATCAAATAAATCAGATATGGATTCGTTCAGCCAGATGCAGTTGGTTCATAGAAAGCAAGCACTCAAATACCTTCACACTGTGACCGCATGATAGCTACAATATGTGCATGTGAGTATGTCTATATAAAGCTAAAAATAGAAAGTTCTGAAAAACTGTACAGGAGATAAACATATTTGAGGGGAGCAACATGGGCGATGTCCAAACTATTGTGGCAAGCTGGTCTGGGCAGACCAGCTATGGTTCTATTGAAGTCAGAAATTTCTTCACATTCAAAAAATTTGGCAGCACTCAAGCCAAGGTGATTCTAGCAAAATTCAACCCAACTCTCAATTAAATTCTGCAAATTAAAAGATTGAGTCACAAAGGGATTAATTACGTTTTCTCTCTGGGCCAGTTAATTTTCTCATCTAGTTTTTAGAAATTTAGTTTTGAAGACCTAAAACACTGAAGGGTGAAAAATATGAAAAAAAAAAAACTAAAGAAATTTAGAAGGGGCGAAATATTACCATTTCAATGCAATGTATCAAATGAACTGAAGAACTACAATTGTACATCTGTAAATCTAGATGCTTTATTTAAAGAATGAATCAACTTAGTTCCAATGACAGAATGCCAACCCACCAGCAGAGCTACTGACCTAAAGAGATTCAATGGAATTGGGAAATAAAAGCACACTAGAGAACACCCTTTCCAAAAATGAATATGAAAGGTGCAACCCCATTTCCTAAAAAGCTGGAGTGCTTTGTGAAAGGTAAATAAAAACAGAATGCATTGATTTGCAAATCATTTATATCTTATATTTAATGGAAACTAATACAAAGACAACATATCAGACATTGAAACCGAGAAATGTTATTGTTTTTTGAAAAATATCAACTCATTTTGAATTTGATGCCAGCAACACTGTTTAATTAATTTTTTTGCTTGGTAGCCCTGTGCTCCCAAGTTGAAAAAGTTTGAAGTGCTAGCCAAAATTTAGGAGCACACACACCAAAATCTAAGAAGCACCAATATATATATATATATATATATAATTATGGCAAAGCATATAGGAAATTATTATTATATATATAGAATAAAAGTTGGAATATATAGAGTAAAGTCTGAATAAATATAATGAAAGTCTGAATATATTGAATTAATCTCTGAATATATGGAATGCAGCATGCCGTAATCCGCTGTCAAATAATCCGCTGTCAAAAAAATATGTCCAAATACCTATGAGAAACATGAATATTTAAAGAAACTCACCTCAAGCTAAATAATTCAACTTTATAGACAAGTTGTATAGCATGATTGAAAGAAATCCTCCATAGCGGAATGTGTAGGTTCCTGTATATTCACATGACTGAGGATCTTTACTGTCACTTGCGGAGCACTATGGATTTGACCACCATACGTAGGTTTATGTAAATTTACGCAAGCCAAACTTATCTTGCAGAACTTTATGGCATAGTGAATCTACCCTATCAGTAATGGGCCCGTAAAAAATTAATAGCTGAAAAGTGAGGATTGATTTAAGACCAGGTTTTAGTTGATCAATGGCACATACGTTTTATGCCAACCGAAGATGGCAACAAGCCAACAATTTGCCTGACCACACCTCATTTTAAGACCACCATGTTCATAGGCACTAATTTTGGTGCAATTTGCTATCTTTCCCATCTATGACTCGTGTCATGATTTGCAAGGCTATAAGATAGAGCCCTTCCTCTGCTATGTAATTGTGTTTCTGTTTGTGGACATATTTTTGATGTCAAACAAACAATGCATTGTTGTCTTAGGTTAAAAGAAAATGACAAAATCAAATGCTGTTCTTTTGTAATAATCAGTGTGAACAGACGAATGGAATCCTCCATCAGCAGTGCCTTTTAAACAGTGGAGAACAGTGGGAAGTACTCAGTCTTACTTGTGGGAATGTTCCAAAAAGGTTCGACATTTCGTTTATAAAATAAAGTAGTATGTAACAGTTGCTTTTCATTAATTTTTGCAGCAAAACGCTTTAATATTTCACTTTTATAAGTGATTTTTGGGCAGTACTGTCGCATTATGGTATTATGAATCAAGTATAATGGTCCCAACTTTAATTTTCTCCTTTTTTGTCACCTCTGGACATATTTGATGCCTGACAGTCAGTGAAGAGATGGATGGAAGGGCAGAGAGCCAGGACACCCAATTTTAAATCCTGGCCTCAGGATTTGGCATAAAGCCAATGTAGTGGAAATTTTTATTAATCAATGAACTCAAGACTGCGATATTCTTTAATAACTTTCATCTGCTGGAGACAGTTGTATTGTAAATGTGGAGAGTTATATTGTAGTTTTTTAAACATTAAAAAAAAAAAAATAATAATTATATATACATATATATATATATATATATATATATATATATATATATATATATATATATATATATTTATATATATATATATACATATATATATATATGTGTGTGTGTGAGTGTAAGGCAGTGTTTGTGCTGCACCACTTGGCGGCCATTTTATTGATGAGTTTTGTCATTGTAATGATCTTTGTACGTTCTGATTTACCGTAGGGTTGATTCGCGTTTACCTTTGTACGCCATTTTATCCTTAATGTACGCTATCAACCTTATAGGTAAGCCACGTTATTTCGGTGCTGGAAAGAACATATGATTTCTAAGCTAAATGTTTCACTGAAGTTCGTTTTTGTGAGCTATACTGAATGTTAAACTGCAAAGCCACTGAATGCTCGATAATTGGAATATCCAGCACTTTGTTTCTCTATAAAGTACCGAGTTGATAATGGCTAGTAATGAGATGTGCTATGGTCATAGTTACTGGACTGTATTAGCATTTGTAGCACTAGCATGTAAGGGTTCTCATTAAGAACTGTGAATGTACGCATCAACCTTATAGATGCGGTGCTGGAAAATTAAACATCTCGCCACCATTTCCGAATCCTTTCGTCTCCGCGTGCATTTCTTCTGCGGTCAACTGCCTGCCAGTAAAAATCCAAGAACACAGCGCAGAATAGCGGCGGGTTGTTGGAGAGCGAGAGAGAGGGTTATATATATTTATACCATGGTCTGGGTGAATATTGTTTTCTGATTGGCTGGCAGGTATGCATTAAAACCGTTTCCAGTGTGCAAGTGGCTTAATACTACCGTCATTGTCACTTAGGTTTTATCGTTTTTAGTGGGGGAAAGGAATACAGCCTGATTCATACGGAGTTAAGATCACATATTGAAAATAAATGTGTGACATATCTTGCATTGTTGTCCATGCATGTAATTGACAAAATTTCAAGCAGCAACAGGCTGTAATAATAGGAACACGTTTCTCTTCCCAATGATGCAAGCAGAAGAAATAAATTAGCAACCGTCGTATTTCATTCCAGCTTCATAAGTTTGAATGATCTGACGTAGTTTTCGTTTTGAAATTCCATTCAAGTTCGCAAATGGTAATAATTCGAGAATGTCTCATTTTCGTAATGCTTAAAGTTCCAGTAAATACCTTGCATGTGTTTTTTTTTTAGAATTCCAAAAGTCAAGCTATCTGTAATATGGTCCAAAAAAAATATTTGACCAAAAATAACCGTAGGAAATGCAATTTTTCAAAAAAGGGTTTCCCGGTCTAAAAATAGATCGGCGAGATTATTTACCGCCCAAAGCATTGTGGGTCGAAAGCGCGCACTGTAAACAAAGATGGCGTCGCGCGGACGAAAAAGAAGACAAACAGGAACGTTTTTGGAGAATGTGGAGGCAAACACGATAAGCAAAACATAATTCCCCAATTCGAGGCACACTACCATTTACATTGTATACTTTTATGAACTCGAGTAGCGCGAGAAATGTTGCTAAGAAAAACCAACACGCTATTTCAATTTACTAATCCATCAAAGTTAGGGCCAACTCATCATTGTCAATGCCCAGTCGCTCTCTCAGACTCTTCCACTGATCAATAGCACTCCCAATATATACTAGGGATCGTCTTCTTTTGGCATCAAGGGCAATTTTCCGGCGTTTTCTCTCCGAGGCTGTCAACTTGATTCTTTCCGCCATTGCTGTTGTGTGTGCTACGTCACACGTCACGTGGTACACAAGACAGGGAACTTACTCTAATGACATCACATTTTCGCTCGCGCGATAGTTTGAGGGTTGAGTGAGTTTTTAACATCAAAATCCATATTTTTCGATGTCGTAAAAATTTGTATAACATATCGATGTGAAGATGAATGATTTCCCTACCTACTGATACCATTTTTATATGTTGTCACAATTGAGATATCATTGAAGACATGCAAGGTATTTACTGGCACTTTAATAGTGCTGCATCTGATTTTACTAATTAAGGCCTTTATTGAACCGCATGATTAAAAAGCTTTAAGAGTAGCGCCATTCCCAAACACCCGAATTCGGCAGGAAGCTTCGTTCCAAAATAGATCTTTGAAACTTGCATCATAAGAAAAAAAAAAAAACAAATGAGGCTAGAAACATGCAACATGCAACAATCTTTAAACAGCCAAGACGCTGTAGAACTTATATTGATATAGCATTATGAATCAAATTGCCATGTTTTCATGGTCAAGGAATCTAAAAATGAAGATAAAATATCTATGGCGGAAGTCGCAATATGGAGGGAAATGTGCTTGGCGGTGGTCTGCGCTCTCCGAGTGCTTTTCTAGTTGAAATTGTATAACGTTATGTTATATGCCACAACGCCACACATTTCATTGACTTGATAATTAATAAACGTGAACGGTGGTTTGCAGACAAAGTTCAACATCGTGCCTTACCCATTTCATCGTCCTCATTTGTCCTTTCAAACCCCGAGCTCGTTCTAGTGAAAAAGTTGCAATATTTGCACATTGCACATGTTTCCAGAGCTTTTCTCTTTTTAATTCTCGCCTTCGCCACCCTTGCTCTTTCTATTTTCCATCTTTCAAACACCACTGACTGAGTGCGCGGACGTTACGTCAGGGTGCGTCTGCAAAAAAAAAAAAAAAAAAAAGAGCTGCCAGTGGAGGCAGAGAAGGCCCAGGCACAGCGGTAGCAGCATTCATGATCAACCCAGTGCCATGACTGAACACCAGCCCAAAAAAAACAAGAGCACCGGCAACGGTGCATAATACGCCCGTCATGAACATGGATCAGGAAGTGGACAGACAACATGATACCAATATCCAACAGACAACAGCCTCATGTGACCTTTGACCTATGTCCGTGACCTTGACCTTGGAGGGAGGGCCGTAAAAATGGTACGCGACACTCCGCTCAGTGATGGTACACGTGTGTGTGAAATGTCATGGGTGTATCTCAAGCGGTGGTGAAGTTATGCTCCGGACAAGCCCCATCTGGGCCCCATGTGACCTTTGACCTTTGCCAGTGACTTTGACCTTGGAGGGAGGGCCGTAATCATGGAACGCGACTCTCCGCTCAGTGATGGTACACGTGTGTATGACATGTCATGGATGTATCTCAAGCGGTTGAGAAGTTATGCTCCGGACAAGCCCCATCTGGGCCCCATGTGACACCAGTGACCTTGACCTTGACCGGGTGAACAAAATCATGGTGCGCGACACAGCGCCTGGTGATGGTGCACGTGTATGGGAAGTATCACGAATGTAGCTCAAGCGGGTCAGGAGTTAACAGACAACAGGCAGACGGATAGACGGACGGACAGACGGGGGTGATGACATAATACGTCCCGTCTTAAGACGGGCGCATAATAATAAAAAAGAGTACCGGCCCTCGCGGCCCAAACATCAGACCGGCCCACCGGGAATTGTCCCGGTCCTCCCGATTAGCCACTCCGGGCCTGCACACACACAAACGCGCACACAACCTGCAAGCACTCCCGCTCAAATGAGAAACTTAGTTAAAACCTATATTCAACATAAAATTCCTGGATATACTTTGAAACTCGCATTTTTAGAAACAAAGACTGAACAAACTAATGCTGCATTGACATTTATGAAAATGGTTTATCTGAAATCGAGAATATCAGTATTTATTTATTGTTACTCACTCATTTTCAAGACTGGATGCAATATATTTCAAATAAAGTACTTGTAAGTGATAAATACTAAGCATTATCAAATACAAAATACTGAAAATATTTTACAAGGCCTGTTAAAAATCCTTAAATCAAGAAGTAGATGGTGTCGCACGACCTCAATTCGCCGTTGGTGCGGAACTGCGATTAACCATGTAGCCTATTCAATTAGTGAACCTGGGACAAATAACTAGAAGTAGGCCTGAAATCTTTCACCGGTGATGGTTATTTAAAGATGCGCTTGTGCAGGCATTACTCGTACTTCTTTCGTCAACTACATTACAACTTTTTGGTAACTTTTCTTTTTCCACGCACATCACGCCGAAAAACTGGTAAATTTTCTTTCTTTCTTTTTTCTTTACACACACTTATCCACTGCACCGCTTTATGTTACCCGTTTTAACACTTTTTGCTCTCATATTTTTTCTGCTTTAAAACACGGTTCTCTCTCCAGAACTCTCCGAATTTAAACTCTTTCGTTTCTTTCGTTACGTTACCCCCACACAGCGAGCAAAACTCTTGAAATAAAGTTTTACCACTTCTATCACTTTCACTTCCCCACCAACCACGCAAATAATACGCTTTTAAAAACAGTAAACTTTAACACAATTAAATAAATGTTTTAAAAGGGGTATCCCCACAAAAAAAACGTAAAACACGCTAAAATACTCTAAAATGTATAAAATTCTCTCCCCGCACCAGAACGTGCAAGGGGAGGGTGAGAGGGCGGTGCTGAATCTCACTCACACACAGCCTCCCCGGAGAGGGTGTGAAGAGGAGAGGGGGGAGGATTAGGGAGAAGGGCGGTAATTACGTTTGGTGGGAAAGTATGATTGTTTAAAAAATAATGACAACCCGTTAGAAAAATATTTAGCGCAGTGTCCCAAAAGCCTATTAATGAAACATCCTGAGACCTATGACCTGAGAGAGCAATTTCACGTCCAATAGCTGTGCGCATCTCCGTACCTTCAAAAACCTGTAGGCCACCAACCAACGCATGCCCATGCCCCGTTTCAAAATGACATATCATTTTATGTTTAATCTTTCACCTTGTGAGTTCCCAGACTTTCAAAAACTTTGGAATCTGAATAGCCAGTTACCTAGGCCACCTCAAAACTTTTTAAATTAAGATTGCGAATACTGCGGTTGTAATTTCAAAAATAATTATTCAGTCATGTTTATATGCGACCTTTCATAGTTCTGAACATTTTCGCCCCACCCCTCCATTCAATAACTTGACATTGTGAACATGCTTAATGTATGATTTTCTGGCACCTTTTAAAAATCAATACGAAGGCCCAGGAAAATCCCCACTACATAGCAATGACCGCCAGGAACAATCTCACAACACCCATATCGTTCAGACCACCGCCCTGGGTAAGTTTCATTATACTATTATTTCTTGACAGACGATTTCAACCATGAATCGCTACCCCAATGCAGGTTCAGCCGTCCCATGGTGTCCCACACACCAACACTCCCGCCGGATTCGACCCCGCCCCACCAGTGTAAGTTTATCGTTTTCCTGCTTCTTTTACAAAAGTCGTTCGCGCATCAATCTTTCCGAATTCAGCTGTTGTTTAAAAAATGACAGCTGTGGGCATCCCCAAGTTCCGCCAACTCAACAACGCGCGCAAACACCTGTCGGATTCAACCCCTCCCCTCCTGGATAAGTTTTATCGGTCTCCTGCTTTTTGACAGAAGCTGATCGTGCATCAATGCGCAATCAATCATTCTGTGGCTTACCCCCTCCCCGCAAACCCCGCCCTGCCCACGGGATCCGCTCACTTTCAATGCCCACAGTCAGACACACACATGGGAGAATCACAGACCAGGGAAGAAGACGTACGGAATTAACACTCTGCATGGAAACCATCCTTATTTCACACTTCTTTCTTCAACTACATTACAACTCTTTGGTAACTTTTCACGCACATCGCGCCGAAAAACTGGAAAATAATTTTCTTTTTCTCTTTCTCCTTTATTTATTTATTTCCTTTATCTTACCCGTTTCAACACTTCATACTCTCATTGTTTCTGCTTTAAAAAACACTCTTTTCTCTCCGAAACTCTCCGAATTTAAACTCTCTTTCGTTTCTGTCGTTACACCACACAACCAACAAAACTCTTGAAATAAAGTTTTACCACTTTCACTTCCCCCTTCCAACCACGCATATCACTGTCACAAACCACCAAACTATAACACAAGAAAATGAATGCTTTAAAAGGCTCATACCCACAAAAAACGTAAAACACGCTAAAACACACTAAAATGTATAAAATTCTCTCCGCGCACCAGAACGTTCAAGGGGGAAGGAGGGGCCAGGGAAGGGGGGTTGGGACGGTGCTGAATCTCACTCACACACAGCCTCCCCGGAGAGGGAGAGAAGAGGCGAGGGGGGAGGATTAGGAGAAGGGTGGGAAATACAAAATGAACTTTTTTATTTTTCATATTAACTCACGTGAACTCTTCAACTCATTAAAAAGCCATCAAACATTTTGACATAAGGCACATTCTATTTCTCTCTCTCAGGGGCAACAAATCAGCATACTGCCTCTGAGTCTCCACTGCAACAAGGATTGCTCTTCCACATCCGAATCATGTAAGCTGTCATATTAGATAGACTCTACGGAGCAAAACAGTGTAAATTAAACACAAACTGAGAGAATATACTTTTATTTTAAAGCAATGAGGCCAGTAAAGCATGATTCAGCAGCGGCAAACTGACGCAGAACTTTACCAAGAGTGAACAATACACATACAAAAGAAAGCTAATTACAGGAAAAATTCTAAGTCAGTCATAACATATCGCATGTACAAATCTTGGTTAACCTGTGAAGTGGGTTGTAAACACTTTCTGATCAGTGTTTTAGACTGTGCAACGCCTCTGCCTCTTTGATAAAGATGTGATTTTTTTTCCACCCCTCTTTCTTATCCCAAAATGCTTGAGGTTAGCCAAGTTTGGAGCCGAACTCAGAAAGTGCAGTGAATATGCTTTTCACCAGCCATGTGGAAAACTAGCACAATTGGACTAACCACTGAATGGTGCAGTGTTGGATTAAATTTATAGTGTGCATATTAACCTCTTCCACCCGGGACTTGCCATCAAAGGGATTACAGCCCTGCCCTCACCTTTCCTTAAAGCGTATTACTTCTCCAAACCCCTTCTCATTTAGATTGCCTAATTAGGAACTAAGTATCAATTTTTTCAGTTGCGAGGATCAATCTGTAGATTTACCGTCCATGTCCCCTCAGGAACGGGGTTATGGGTGGGCCTAGATGGACCGAGGCCCACCCATTCATCTACAGGCCCACCCTAAACTTTAAAAAATAATAATAATAATAATAATAATAAGCAAAAATAATATGCATTCGATATTTAATAATAATAAATAAGGCTTATTTGACCTCATGATACACATGCAGAATGAAACTTTGAAACCAAAACATGGTTTGGGGAAAGATTAGATTTGTTGCTTTTGTTTAACTGTGGTCAATGTGGCTCCTTTTAAGGAGATGCTCTGCAGCACAGCCTGTGCGTAAAAGATTCCAGAGCCCTCCTCTTTGGACAGAACCAAGGAGAGCCGTCGTGGGTAGGTAGCCTATGCACTGAAACGTTAAAAAATGCAACAAAATTTGAGGAACTAAATTCTATATAAATCAGAGATAATATAGCAGTACATCAGCTAGACGTTTTTATTAAGTGAAGATTAAAGGTTGTATCAGTGATTCTGCGCCAAAACATAATTTGTGCGGAAAGATCTCCTGTACGTGACAAACTGTTAGCAGCTCGTCTCATGAGAGGGCGGTGAAAAACTCTGGTCTCTGAAAGCCACCTACAGCCAGATAGGCACTGAGAAAGAAACTTGTGTGGACCTACCTGCTCACCCAAACATCAACAAAAGTGTTCCTATGAATTAGAGGGCAGGGGTGGGTCTTCAGCGCCTGTTCCTTGCTGGTGCACAACAAGTGAGTGGGACTGAGCAATGAAATAAACAGGAAGTGGCACTACCGATGCTGCAGTTTGAAGCATGGCAGAAGCTAAACTGAAAAAGAGACGCTCAAAAGAGTGCATGTCGAGGAAAAAGGAACGCGATCACAGCGATGCAAAGTCCTGAGTAAACATCTAGGAAAGCATACCAATGTTGGAGAGAATCCCTGGAGTTGAATGGTTTTAATTCTGACGCCCAGGTCGCCTTGTTTCTACTGGACAGGTGAGTAGAGCTGGTGCCAACTCAGTTGGATGTAAATTGTAAATTGTCATTCTGAGCAAAATTGAGGAAAGCTCATCTATTTTTTTGTAAGGCTATCTTGCTTAGATTATACTGGTCAGAATGAATCAAACAGTTGAGAGAGAGATCGATACTTCCTCTGTGGAGCGAGTTAGCAACCTTTGCTAACTCTCGGTTGGCAAGCTAGTGAGTTTGCCAATTCTGTCTCATCAAACCAGAGTTCGTGTTTGTGTAATAACCTTTTCTCTGGTTAGAACTCAGAGTTGAAATTCATCAATGAATGTATAACCGCGTGATAAGTTTAGCTAAAAGTGGTGATCTATGTGACCTTGTTAATGCTTGTTTTGTAATGCGGAGCTAAGCAACTCATCAGATACCCTGTTGTTGCTAGCACTATTTGTGTAAATGTATCGTCTGGCAATGGTCGTCATAGTTGCTTCCGGACGTTAATCACAACAAGCTGTAGGCGGCCATTTACCCAACTGAGTGTGCCATAATTACTCAGACATTTCACTTTGAGAAAAGCGCATTCATGTTCCAAGCTCCTGAAGGGGAGGGGCGAGTGGCTCTGTTGTGTTTTGAGAACAATTGTGTTTCAATTGTCAACAATAGTGATGTCACATCGCTGATAAAGCCTTGAAGTTTTATTAAGTGACCTAATCTTTGTAATTTAAGGCCCACCCACAATTGGTCTGGCCCACTGCTCAAAAGTTTGGGATCACTAGAAATTTTCTTGTTTTCCATGGAAACACACATGAAATTAGTCTGTGTAGGAAATATAGCAAATTAACTGAACATGCTGACATTGTCCGAGTTAGAAAAAATGATTTTAATGGAAAACATTGAATATGTACTTCAAACTTTGCCTCTGTCAAAAAAAAAAGCCACCTTCACTGTTGATACTGAAATGGGTGTTTGATGGGAACTATTTAGCGCAGCTGCTAGTTGACAACCTGTGAGGCATCTTTGTCTTAAACTACACACTCTCAAATATTTGTCCTCTTGCACAGTTGTGCATCGGGGCCTCCCACTCCTTTATTCTGTCCTTGTTAGTGCCAGTTTGTGCTGCTCTCTGAAGGGAGTAGTTGACAGCATGGTAAGAGATTTAAAGTTTTCAATTTCTCGCATTGAATAGCCTTCTTGTCTTAGCACAGCAATAGACTCATGGGTCTCTAAAGGAAGTTCTTTCTTGATGGCCATTTTGAGCCTGTAAACAAACAAACAACTGCTGATGCTTCAGGTACTAAACCAACCTCAAGAATGCCATGCGCCCTTTGCGCTTCCATATTAGTTCAACGGTTTTCAGCCGTGCAACACATTTGCAGAGGGTTTTCTAATGATCAATTAACCTTATAAAATGCTTAACTGCCCTTTCAGGAGATTGATGCAGAGGACTGACAGCTGCTGATAATAGGCCTCAATGTAAAAATGTAGATCATTCTTTGAAAATCATCTGATTAATTTCAATCGTTTGTGAAATGGATAAAAATGTTTGTGTAATGGAAAAAAATGTTTGTGAAATGCTTGAAAATGTATTTTCCTTTGTAAAACAAAGAAATTTGCAAGTGATCCCAAACATTTGAGCGGTAGAGTGTTTCTTCAGAAAAGGGCACAATTATGGTAAAGACGGTCCACCCATATTTTTGATAATGGAATAGCTTTCCTTTTCATTTGAGGGCTAGAAATATTGGGCTTGATATTTGCAATTAGGGGCAACTTTTAAAAGGACACTCATTCCAATGACCTTGACATCCAAGGTCAGACTATGACGCAAATGTCCAAACCATAATCATTCAAAAGTGAGCCAACAGAAAATTAAGTTGAAAATCAAACCCTTATGACTGATGACTCGAACTTGCCACCAGGAACAAGTCTTCTTTAGTATTTCAAGTTACATTAGAAAAGCTACTGGTTCAGGAAAAAAGTGATTAACCCTTTCCCCTTGACCAAAAGCAGGTGTCCTTTAAGTTTGGTTTTCCCTGTCTTAACCGTAATCAGTCAGCTATTTTAGTTCTACAGCTGTCCACCAGATATCAATCCTGCCCCAAACCAAAAACAACAACAACAACAACGACACAAATGGGGGCCATTTTGAAAGCTGTTGGGTGTGGTGGCAGAGTTCCAAGGCTCAGGTAGTATCCAAATTTTTACTTGTCACACAAATTAAATTTCTTGGCCGTAATCAGAAAAATATGTCTTTGTAGCTAATGCTTCTTTATGAGGTTATGTTTGATTAGAAACCTTTTCAGAGAGGTAGGAAATTGCGGAAACTTCAACCCTCACATTGGTTGCAAATTTCCCTGGGGCTGTATTATATGTCTTTACCGGCGTCTTTACCGTAATCAACTGCAGTGCCAAGGTATCCGATGTTGTGTATAGGAGTGGGAAAAAAATCCTGGAATGTGGAAATTTCTTTTTATCAGAGTCCAACATAGAACTTGGCTTCTAAATCTAAAACAGAAATCTACTTACAGTCCATACTGCAGTTACATACATATGACTGTCGTCCTGATGATACTGCTGTTTTCCACGTTAAAAATGTTTGTGTTTCGAGTTCGCATTTGTTCAAAATAAACTATTTATGTAGAATACTGATTCACTTGTATATTCACTGTCTTGACGCATGCATTAATGGTGAAGGATGAAATATTTGAGGCTCTGGCAAAACAGACCATTTTGGAACATATAAATTACTGGTACTTTACAGTATAGAAAAATTGTGCAGGGGCATGTTGGGATATAGCTAACATAGTCTGCAAAAATTCCTCACCCTATCCAGCCAGTGCTTGTTCGGACTGCAAAGGTGGAGACATGCATTCTCACACTCAGACCAGAGTTAACAATGAACCTTTCAATGCCTTTGAAATATTTGAATGACCAAAAGATTCATGCAGGAAGTATGGTACTCCTTTCTTCAGTGCAATTTGCCAAAAACACTGATTACGGTAAAGAGGTATGTCACTTCATCTTTACTGTAATTGTTGATTACCCCCCCCCCCACCCCCCATTTACCGACTCGGGTCGATGTGTTACCATTGCTTATGTGAAAATAAAACTCTGTCTGCAACCAGTGACATTAACATAATGCAGGTTAACTCAACTTGTTTCAGACTTAGAATCAGATAATTACATGAATTAATTTACTGAGCAAATGGGCTACTGATAATCATTAATGGCAATGCAGCTTAAGACATATAGCTTTCTGAAAAAAGGAAGGCAACAATGTGAGATTGCATGGATGGAAATTCACTGAAGTTTCTTGAAATTCCATCCTGAGGTAGAATGTTATGCTGTGAAAGCTGCTGAAGATAGTATTGAGATAAGGTTCAGAAATTTTGTTTCTAATTAATTAATTAGATCATTGCCATTCATCCAATCTCATAGCTTTCTTACAACCTTCCCAGAAGCTAGAATGTAAAAAAACTCAATGATTTTGGTACCCATGAAAGTTGGACAAGGCATGCATTTTAAAGGTTTTTAAATTTATGCTAAGCATCAAACTTTGATGATGCACTATCTTTGGCATAAGAAGCGTAGGTCATTTGATAGCTTAATTATTATTGCATTGCAGCAACCAGTGTGCAACTGCGCTTTCCCACAAATGTAACCTATTCTTTTGAATGCTGAAAACATTTTTATTTAGAGCAATCTTAAAACAAATTAGGCAGCAGTACTAAAATGCTAAATGGTAAAATGTGAGATGGAATTCAGGGTAAGTATAGGATTTTTTTTTCCTTTTTCCCCCCATCCCTACAAAATCACCATTTCAATGTAGCCCTTTGGTGATCTGCCATTTCTTCATATTTTCCTAATTACAGGCTTTTATATTGATCTTGATTATTCAGTGACTAAATTGTGTGATTATTAATCAAGTGATCTTAAACAGGCACGGCTTGAAAGCGATTATGTGTTTAACCCCATTGCGCAGAAGCCAAATTTGGCTATTTATTGGTTACCCAGTTTAATGCTTTATAATTCAAGATTTAAGCTTCATAAAGACGAAAAGTGTGGCTCAACTCAGAGAGGACATGAACAGAATTTAGAATTACATCATATTTCAATTTATTTTCATGATTTTGGTAGAGAAAATGAGCTGCAAACATAAAAAAATCTTCAGGAGATTTAACCATTGAAATTGAATAAAAAAATTATACTGAGAATTGAAAAACTGCAGGGGCTTAAATCTATAATTATTTACATGCTATTAGCCAAATTATACAGCTATCCAAGTGGCTCCCCAATGTCTGAGATCCCTCAAAATGGTACACTGTCAAATAATAAAAGAATCATGCATTTAATACAAATGAAGTTTTGAGGCATGATATTTAATATGAACTAATGATTTTTTGGTTGAGTTTAGGATGAATTTATCAATATCAGTGCAGTTGAACATCAGTGGTCACCGGTAACCTCTCCCAATACAAAACATGCCTTCTCCATCATAAAGTTTAGAGTTTCTTCCAAGTCCCCCAAGCCAGCACACATAATCATTAAATAAACTGCTGATTAGACAGTCAGAACATTCACCCTGCAATGATTTTAGCAACCAGTTCCCACTTCTGAGCTCACAAACTAATTTCAACACTTATAAGGAACAAGTACAACTTGCTAACTCAGTAATATCTGAATTCTGAAAAATACCTTATTTTAACAGAACAGACATTCCACTTTCAGGAAAGACATTACATGCCTCCCTAGAGTCAACAGAACGGTGCAATGAACGTACCAGAGCGTCCACCCACATGCATGGGCAGTTCATGTTTTAAACAGGAAAAAATCCTCGGCATTCGACTTTGTTAAATACGGTATACATTCCAAAACAAAAAGCAAAAGTAGTAGCCTAACCTATTTCATTGAATCCATCCTCCAGAGGCTGATGTGTCCAGTAGAAGGAACACTCCGGTCCTGTTTCATTCGAAATAATTCCCATTGAACATGTCCTCATCACATTTAAATCCTGTCAATGTGACTGAGCAATTCGAGGCCAGCTTTGCGAGTCTGTTTTTCTATAAATCACGTCTATTTCAGCCGCGCAATGTGCGCAACGTAGACAGGATACAACGGGGCCTGCTGATACGCATAGGCTTGTATGCTCTGTGTTTGTCCAATCACTGTGTTTCACTTACTGTAAAATGTTTAAACACTCGGGAATTGGATAAGAAACAAGCCAAACAAGCCAATCAATACATTGTAATTTCACGAGGGCGTGAGGTATAACTTATGCAGAAGAGTCCGAGTGTGTAATTGAGTGATTGGCTATCAACACCAGTACTTGGGTGGATATAAGGAAGCGCTGAATTTGTCAATGAAGGAATCTACACATAAATCCACGGTAAGGAACTACGCATTTTTTGTATGTGATGACTGTAATTGACAGTAGAAATTGGGAGATTCAATACCATGTCAAATTTTTTGCTCCAGAAAACTGATTTTTCTGAACCACTAATTGGAATACCGTTGGCTCACTGTAGCTAAAGTGGTTGCTACATAGGAAAAAGATTTTTTCTGTCGCAAGAGATCATTTTTTTTAAACTGCTGGATCGATACTATGGGCAAGGATATTGACCAGTTTGCTCATCAGTCTTAGCTGAGGATTTTAATTCATACAACTCTTTAAATACAGGGAGAGGAGACAACTTCCCCATATTCTAAACCGCGTTCGAGCTCTGCTTGCTTGTTAATATTCAATAACTGATCCGGGGGTGCCATCTAGTGATCGAGTACAGTAACTGCATGCTTAAATGCAGTTCCACAGACGCGAGCGTCTATATCTGCAGAAAGGGGTTAAGCGTCAGAGGATCATGGCACGCTACAGCAAATCCCACAAAGCCAGCGTTATGGCCAGGGGAAGGTTGGGCCTTTGGAAGTTAAGGTCACTGAATGTCACATTCAGGCACCAACTAATATCTGCTTAAAATAAATCTGGGCCCGCATTCACAAAGCATCTTATCTTATTGCTAGGAGTGCTCCTAAGTCGCGCTCAAACATTTTATGTAGGAGTAAAATTTTAAAAGCTATTCACAAAGCCGCTGAGAGCAACTTTTAGTTACGAAAACTGGTAACTCCTAGAATAGTAGTAGCTCTGAGATTGGTGGGAGTAAATCTCCTTTATGATACTCCGTTGCTCTGGATGACGTCAATTCTAATGCACAAATCTTGGGACAATGACCACAGTGATTGGTTGTTTGGTGACAGGGCGGCCCATTGAAAAAATATCCCACATACAACCCATTGAGGAAAAAATGAGGAAATAGTCCGAGAGGCTGGTCTGTCTCATGAAATAATAACACGTTAAGCACTCCTGTAATTGCACTATGCGCAGTCCCCACATATCATGCTCTAGGCAAGTAAACATACATAGGAAAGAGAGAGTTGTAAAACGCCAATAGCATAAAACGAGTCAATAATGAAACGCGTAATTTTCCCCAATAAATACACCCAACGAGAATATGTTGCGATCATTTAAATGCCCTAAACTGTCATGGATGAAAGTTAAAAAAGGACGTGAAAGCCCAACTGGAACCACAACCAGTTACTGCTGCTGGCCCAGTTAGTGCTGGAGTGAAAGCATGTAATCAAAGGGAAACTTGGCTCGGGGGTGAACAGCAAATCCTCGGACGACTGCAAGAAGCAGTGGTATGGGCTACAATTGCAGGGGAGGTCCGAGATTGCAGCCTATAAACGGGCTATCGTTTAAACAGAAAAGCATACTCAGCTTGGTTTGTAATTTATTGCCTACAATTTTAATATGTCTACAAAATATGACATAGGCTGGTATTATTATGATGATCTATTAAATTTAACCCTCACTCAATAGCCTAATAAAATAATTCATGGATAGCAGGAGGAGGTACAACACCAAAGTCACTGTCCCCGAGCAAGTGGCATCTGAAAGAGAGTCGGGCGTGGATCCTGGCCATTTTGCAACAATGTCCAAAATATTGTACTTGGCATCAAATACTATCTGGGTGTTGATGGAATGAACTTTTTTTATATTTACAAATACCTCTTCATCTTGGGTCGGAGAAATAATTCAAATATGGGTCCCGTCAATAGCACCGATGATACCGGGCATACCTGAGATGTGCAGGAATTCAAGTTTGATTCTGTGTTGTTGGTGAATGTCCGTTGGAAACCGGATAAACTGTCAAATGATATGGGACTCACAGAGCGCAATGATTGTTTGTGAATTGAGCGACTGACAGATCATTGTGAAATCCCTAAACTGTCCGCGTTGCAAAGTTGCATTTTTCTGGTGGCCAAGTAACGAAGTGTTGTTAAACTTTTTATTTCGGGGCTTATTGGGTTGTTTCTTGTGGTTGTAGACTTAATTCTCTCCCTCACCAAGTCAACAACAAATAAAATCTCTTCACGGTCGATCCGATATCTTTTCAACAACTGCGCATCATTCAGAATTTCCAAGTCATTCCGACTTTCAACGGCAGCAGCCATTTTCCGATTCGAGTTAGGAGTCCTCTTGACTACTTTTAAGCTCTCCCAGACCTAGGAGCTACTTTTAGGCCTAAAATGCTTTGTGAATAACACTTAGTAAAAATAATTAGGAGTCCCAAATTTACAACTGACGCCTTTTTTTTTTTTATAGAAGTTTCTCCTAAATCCGACAATTAGAACCTACTTTTTGTGCTAAGATGCTTTTTGAATACGGGCCCAGGTCCAATCCAAGGACAATGCAAAAGCCTTTATCCATGTGGTACCAATAGGACTCAGTTAGACTCATTAGACTAAAGGGCAAAATCTTTGATAAACGGCCAATTCATCCTACTAAATCAAATACCTACGGTATTTTTACAGTCAAATACTTCCATGATAGGTGAATATATTTCTAACTTGCAAGGGCCCTGGAAGTAGGGGGCCCAAGGGGTCATTGCCCCATTTATACCACACACCCACCCACGCCCTTCAACCGTGGGCCCTGGCCGTCCCACATCCTCAATTGCTCCCAGTTATAACAATTATGGTAAACAGGAATTTCTTTTCCATCAATCAAAAGGAGTGTGTAAAATGACATATGCAAACATAAAACAGGAAGAATACGTACACTTACATCTCAATCTAATCAAAGAGGGTATTGTCACATCAATCAAATGTATACGGTTAGTGTTCATTGCAACCAATAAATTGTTTCAATGCAGTGTTACATGATTATTCCGTTTGAGCCATTAACCTCGCTTGCTGAACGAACCATAGGTGCCAATATTGCAACAGACGGCGTGTTTCTGCAAACATGTCAAAAGAACCAGAGCACAAAAAACTACAGTCAAACAGAACTGAACCTTGATGTTAATAATATTACATCCCAGTCAACAACAGCTCTTTTGGAGCCTGGTCCTTCAACCCAGCAACCAACACAGCAACAAAAAAGCAGGAAGCAACTCTGTGCCTACTGAGAAGGTCTAGCCAGCCAGCATTGAGGTGATCTTGCTACTTACCTAAACAAAAGTTCAATCAACTGCATAATAATAAAAAGGCTATTTTTATGCTTTGTGTAATGCCAATCTGCCTTTCTTGCTATTGGTCAAACATTGTATCAGAATTGGCTGGTTTTATAACTAGCCAAGAGCAGTTCGGGCTCTGATGTTTGTTTGGGAGTATGTTCTGTAGATGCTAGTAAGACCAGCGCAGCAGGCAGTCTTGAATATGGGCCATCCACACCAAGAACTATAACTATGTATAATAATATAAGCTTTCATACTGAAAGTGACAATATCGCTATGGATGCCATTTTTGGAGTGGTTTTGGTGCAAACTGTGCCATGCTTTTATCATTATACTTACCGTTCTAAGTGTGGACCACCCTAAACACCTGGATTATTGATGAAAAATTTGATAAATTTATGCACTGAGCTTGTAGCTGCAATTAGATAGTTTTAGCAGTGTGCTTTTTGTTAGATGTCCATTCTTGGGATTATTGCTTCAACCTTGTGCAGACAGTGGTAGTGGTGTTGGAGATGGAGAAGTCAAGATATGTTTGGCCCTGCAAATCTGAAATAATTCTGGCGCTCATAGGTATTGTATACACAATTTTGTCTTTCAAATAGTTATATCAACACTCAACAGGGAGTGGATGTCCAATCACTCTCAGTACTTAAGAAAGAGCATACTGCTGGGCTTTGAGGTTCCTGTTACTTCAGTCAGTATTAAGGACAATATATACTGAGCAACAAAAGAAATGCAAGTCAGCTAGTTGGTCAATGTACTCTTATGATTACTCAGTCAAAGTGACCGCAAAATAAAGAAAAGTTTGATGAAACCAGCGTAAATGTGCCCGCGCTAGTAATAAATTTGCCTTTCTAAAATAATTACATGCAAACTTATTTTCCAGTCTGCCTTTAATTAACTTGCCTTTCTTTTGTTGTTCAGTATATATATATATTTTTTGGTTCAGTGCTATAGTCAATAGAAATCGAAAAGAAACAAAAGGAGTATGAATATTCCTGGGAATTCACAGTCATGTTCAGAATTTTGTGTAAGACATACACTCATTTTTATGCACTGCCCCCATTTTAGGAAAAAAAAAAAGAAGAGAGAAAAATTTGAAAGATTTTCTATAAATTCCTCAGATGAAGTATGTAGTTGCAACGGCTTTAATCCATTGGTGATGGGTTGGAAAAAGATGACCTGAAGCCATGAAAACATGGGGAATCTTCAAAGCTAATGCTCTGCCAGGTCTGTGCAGCAGACAGCTTCAGGAACAACACGAGTTCCCTGTTTACTGTGCCTCATGCCCATGGCAAGTGAAGTACATGTTTAATTGGATTCTGGTCGGTGATTGACTTACACATGCAAGAACATTCCACTGTTTGGCACTAAAAAACTCTTTGGTTGCAGCAAGGCGAAGCAATTTAAAATGAGTTTTGAGCATTTGGCTTAATCTGAGTCAATAACTGTACATTTAGAATTATCTAACTGTATCAGCAGTCACCTCATCAATAAAGAGAAGTGAGGCAGTTCCAGTAGCTGCCCAAGCCATAACACTATCAACACCATGTTTCAAACATGAGGGGGTGTTTCAGCATCCTGAGCAGATGCTTTGCTTCCCACAGTCCTCTCCACATTTAGCAGAGGTCACTGAAATTCAACAGTACTTTAAGCACACTCTGGCCATAATGTTCCTGAGGCATGACAATGTTTATATCTTGCATAAAACCATCTAAAATGTAAATTTTTCCAGATTCAGTTTAACCTTTATTCCAACCTTTGACAAATCCAGGAGAGTGCCCTGATTGATTGTTGTACAGGAGTTCATCATCCACCACAGACATCTTCTGTGGTCTCCCCATTTGGTTTGAATTGAACTCACCAGGTTGTTTGTTTGCAATGAGTCGAAACCATTAATTATGGCAAATTAAATGTTTCACATCTATAGGTTTACTCTGATTTTTCCACCCCAGAATAGCCTACTTTACAGGCCTTGTCATGGTTTTCCATCATGTCAAGAGTCAATTCTAAATCTTTATTGTGCATGACCTAGTGATGCAATAAAACAAGGGACCACGAAACAGCAGAGCTGACTCTCACCTGATTGCTTCTGGGCCCTAATTTGAAGATACTATGTACTCTCAATTCAATTTTTTAAGAGTAAAATTAGGTTTGTTTCAGTTTCACTTTATATACATGTATGTTTTGCAAGTCCCAGATGATAGTCTGCTCCACATTCATCATTTCATTTCACTGCGTTGTGGAATACAGCCTTAATAGTACAGACAATAACACAGTACCCAGACATGTTTAACTGCACTGTACTTGTCAGTGTGTGCCTCTGTGCCTCGCTATCACTAACAGTCTTCTTTTTAAATTTAACGACAGAAATCGGACAAAATATCGCAAAAAGTACAGATTTTACGCCAAAATTCACCAATCAGATTAACAAACTGACTCCTTGAAAATAAACTGCGTTGATATTTCTGCGGCGCGTTGAGGAAATTAGACAATGTCCCTCGGTCATTTCAATTGGTACTATAAACTGATTTTAATAATTGACAGATTCTCCCACTACGGCCTTATTTACGCGTTATGAGTGACAAAAGGACCGCAGCCCCTGCAGTAATAACACGGACCTGAAATAAAGCAGAATTTTACCATGGTAAAGATGGATAAGGCTGCTGTCTATTTGATATCCGCAAAGCATATGGTAGGCTAAGAGCGAAATTATACATTTTATAGACAGAATTTGTACAACAAAGCGCGTAGCAGACCTGGGAGTTTTAAAGTCCATTGTTCCGCTAATTTTCTGATAAATGATTATCAATTTCAGGTGTTTCGAGCAACATACAGTGATGGCAGCGTGGTTCTCAGTGCGCAGTGCTGCTCATAAATTTCTAATGTTGGGTTCCTGCACAATCACTTCCCTCTACATCCAGCTATGTAGGCATATAGCGATGTCTGTAACAGCCAGAAAGGAGCAAGGATTGAGAGACTTCATGCGCGTCTACGCTCTGTGCGTAAGATAATAACACCTCCCCATATCAAGAGAATAATGCGAAGGGTGGTAATTTAAATAGAATTGTATCCAAATAAATACTTACACATAAGCGTGATATATAAACGCCCATCCTCTCGGCCTTTCGAGTACATTGTAGAGGAAATTCTGGAGTCTTCTATAAAACGCATTTCTCTTTGGTGGTTTCCCTTTGCCGGAGATGCTGGATCTCGGTTTGCTCAGAATGCTGCCTCGCTTTGTTGCCTCGGAACCCGCTATTAGAAGCGCCCCATCTCTGTTTGAGTCCGTAGCCCCAGCTTCCAGCCCAACAAAGCCGACTTTGAGCTTTTTCTCCGCAGCTGGACCTGGGTAAACACCGCCGTTGCGGGATTTCTGCACCATTCTTGAAGTTTACCGTCATGAGGAGCCAATCGGGGATTTTTTCAACCCTTCACCAGGTAAGAGCATCGCAGGGCTGGGCGTGTAAGGGTCGGTGGAGCCCCTCTGCGCGTAGTGTAGTCTCCCTGCTGCTGATGGCAAGCCAATTGAAATGCAAACAAGAATCTGCAATGAGTAGCCAATCGTCTACTACCTCCCTTCCGGCCATCTGACAGCCTGAAAATGATACCCAAAAAGAGTAATGAGAAGAAGAAGAAGAAGAAAAAACAACTTGTAAGCAGTGGTACAATTATCGCTGGCTTATGGTTTCGAAATTAGCAAAACAAAACAAATTGCATGTTAATTATGACGTTAACTGGGCCGACAATCGAACAATAATGCTCAAATGAAAATATTCTCGTGAGATTATGGCATTAAATAAAATAATCACTTGTCACTTTGCCCCATTTTTTTCTCAAGAAACGCTGTAAAAAAAAAAAAAAAGGAAAAAATTCAGTGAGTAGCCTACACGCACCTTCACTGTCCAAAGTCAGTCCCCCCCCCCGGAAGTCATTTTGTTAATACTTTGTATTCTCTGAGGCAGGTGAACAGTCTGAGTAGCATTTTACCCACAGTTAACTTGATCCATGAAAAACCAAACCCTTATCTATTAATATCATACAGTTTCCATTATGTATTGAAGAACATCAAGATCGGGAGAACAGTCCTGCTTATACCTTGTGTTACTCCAATAGCAGGAGGCGGGTCACACGAGTTTTCTTGCACCATCAATTATTAGTTGGCTATGGGAACCTGACGTGTCACGAGAGCCTAGAACAGAAAATCTTAGCACTTTGGCTGAAATAGCATGCCACAATTTGGCACTGCTAACACCATATTGGTTGGCCACTGATAAAATCCAGCAAGGAAACTAGCCATGTGAAACTAACCACTTTGGTGTCCAGACCATCCGGGCCCCACAGGGACCCAACTGCAGTTTCACACAAAGAATGACAATACATGGTTTAAGAAGGCATAAATCGGGAGACTTTAGTCTTCTGGTTCCACAAAACAGGAGAACCGACTTGAATGAGTGGAAACATTATGGGAGTTCTTCTTCTAAAAAATTTCATATGTCTTTGGTATAGAAAGGAAATTAAACAGCTGTAATAATGGGAACATTGTATTCTATGAAGTAATCTGACATGGAGGTAATGGGACGCGGATTTTCAGTGTAATCACTTAAACATGCAAAGGGTTTGATGGTCAAATTCCTTGCAAAGATATTCTTCAATGTGGAATAATACTTCAGTACCCAAAAATGGGGCAGAAGAATTTTCAGGATTTTCTGAAGGAAGTTCATTCTAGGCTACAGTAATAAACAATGTGCTCCACAATTCTTTGGACAGTGGCACATTTTATATTTTGGCTCCAAAGGCCATGGCAATTGAAACATATTTTACATCCTGAAGAGGAAACTGAGGGCAAAGGGTCCTCAAAAATAGCAGGAACTGAAGACTGATGCAGTCTGTACCTGGCAAAGCACCACCAGGGAGGATATCCAGTGTCCATTGATGCCTCTGTGTCACAGATTTCAAGCATTTACTGCATGTGGAGATAAAAAATATATACATTTGTTTAATAAGTTACTTTGGACAGTTTAATAAAATGTAGAATAATTTTTTTTTATGATGCGCACAAGAAAGGGGGTGGGGTGGGCATGGGTTGTTACATATTACAAGCGTTTTGATGCGTCACTGAATTATGGAGTTCACTGTAATTTACTTAAGTTGTGTTTTTGTGTTATACTGCGCAGTTATGACTGTACATAGCCTGTAGTGCTTGTGTTTCAAATAATCTCAAAGGGGCCTCTGGAGACATTTTTCAATCAAATAAGAAACTCGATACTCTCAAAAAAGAGTAATCTGCTCAATCACTGTGTTTCCAACTATATGTACACGGATTACTGGTGTCCTCAGACTCACATACTGAAACACATACTGTATGCACAGTCTCACAGATAAATCAAGTGTACCATTTATCATACCTCAGTGCACTGCAAAAAAATATAGTACAATGTGTGCTGCACTGAGAAACTGAGGTAATGAAGGCAAACACTATGCCAGGCGAGCTAAAACCCATGTCTGGTTAGGGCCATTATCGAGACATGCAGTGGTGCACTACGTGTGTCATATTACAAAGAGAAAGTGCTTCAGTAAAGCATTCAAATTGCATCTTATCCTTGAATACAACAGACATGGTTACCCGACCAACAAACCAGGTGTACAAATGGGCAGCTAAAACAATAATATTAATTAGAGTTATCACAAATTTTTCGTGACCAGTCATTAAAAGAAAAAGAATTATGTCACCAAAAAGACAATGCATGATGAATGTGTTCCGACACAATAATACAAAGACGCAAAGCTTTTGTTTTGATCTTCAGTGTTCTGTTTCTATGACGACCAGAAGGGCTCTCGCTCCAAGGCCGGCACAAACACCAGGATTCTGTGGCCCCTCCAGTGTCTGACAATGCACCCCAAAGATATGCTGCCATCTGCCAGTAAAGGTGGAGACTATGAACTTATATTAATTTCCTTATCTAACTTGGTTCGTTCAAGACATCAAAAAAGTTCAATCTTGCCTTTCTGAACAGCCAAATATACAAATATATTTTATACATTCCTCCAGCATACATACTGCATAGGCCGACTTTAATACCCCCGCCCCCGAAAAAAGGAACAAACCGCCAAACAACTATTTATACCACATTAAAAGGATTCCAATTATCAGAAAAAACACTGGCTTGTGCTTTTTTTTTGATAAACACTCCACTTAATTACTATAGCAAAATATCACTAACCATCACTCAGTGCACTCCAGTGTCAAACTGCAGTTCCTCACAAGGTAATGAACAATGTTGAAGTGCCCTGCATCAAAAATCTGCAGCTGTATTTTTAGTAGCTTATTCAACAAACCAGTTGAAAAGAAGTTGCATGAATTGACAGAAAAAAAAAATCAATTTTTAAATTTGTCGATTCACAATAATACATAGTCATTAGATCTTGCCATCTACAATTGACCTATGGCTAAGCCCCGCCCCCTCCATTGACTCGGACAAACAATCAACATTTTAGAACAGGCGCTAATGGCTGGTATCACAAGCCATGTTTCCATCCACGCGTTCTTATGCGAATTAAGCCATTATCAAATTAAAAATACCTTATGGAAACCGTGAAATTCGACTTGATTTCAAGAATATCGACACAAAGTTTATACAGTTGATCTGATCAGATTTTCTCTTGATCGGTAAAAGGCTTATGCAATAAACGCTGATGGAAACGTTCTTTGCCGAATAAATCAGCTACTGCATTGTGACGGTGCTTTGTACCGTCGTTGCCTTCTGATAATGGTTTGCCATGTTGCTAATAGCTGGCACATAAGCACGTACAACATTTTTTCTTTTTTTTTTTTACTTTTTATTGCAATCCTTGAAATTTACACTTACATTCAGCTGATGATGCTTTTTTCCCTTTCCCTCCTTCTGCAATGTCTTTCTTTATTTTAGAAAGGTGTGAAAAAAAAGAAACAGATGGGGAGAAAAAAAATTAATAAAAAAGAGAGAAAAAAAAACAATAACATTCCATTAATCACTTCTCACTTGATGCCTATACATACACTTCTATCTACTTCACATTTGTTAATACCCACGTTTTTTCCAACATGACCCGATTCAGTATAAGTTAATAATACCTTAACCATTTTTCCCAATTTTTTTAAAAATTCTGGCTCTCAGTTTCTTATTCAATATGTCAAAATCTCCATCAGTGAAATTTAATTTATTGTCTCCCTCCATTTTTTTATTGAACGTACATCAGGTTTCAGCCAATTACGGGTTACCTGCTTCAAGGCCGCCACCCTTAGGATTCTGAACAGGTGCTTATCGGTGTCTATCTTGATTTTTGGTGGTGTAATGCCAAGGATAATGCACTCTGGCTCTATCCCTTGACTAATTTCAAAAATTCTTTGCATACAACCTATAATTTCCTCCCAGAAAACATTTTAAAATTGGGAAGAGAAAAAAATGTGAGAGTAGTCGGCCTTTATTTCAGGACAGTTTCTCCAACAATTTAATGGTCTGCATTTCTTATATTTTACTTGCATTTTTTGAGTTATAAAATATCATGAAAGAATCTTCCAAGAGAATTCCCTCCAGTATTTGGAGTTGGTTGTTTTATGCGCTCCTATACAAACTTCTTCCCATTTTTTGTTTGAGATTTGAACTTTTAACTCATTTTCCATTTATTTTTTGTGGACCAATCCTTTCCCAGACCAACTTCCAATATTTTATTTATCTTAGACAGTTGATTTTTATTAGATTCATTATTCTGATTATTATTTGTGCAGGTTTATAACCGTTTCCTCTTTTACGTTTCCCCAAATAGCTTCTTATTTGTAAGTACTTTAAAAAATGAGATTGTGGCAAGTTATATGTCAAGGAAATAGATTCAAAAGAGTCTAACTTTTTATTTTTTAACATTTGCGAGTATGTTTTTAATCCTTTGGATGCCCATGTCCTTAGAATACTATCCATTTTATTTGGTTTAAAGTCTGAATCCCATCTGATTTTTCTAAGTGAAATTAAGCCCTCTGTTATTCTTTGGTTTTTCAAATTCTTCTCCATATTCTGAGTGTGTTATTTACCCATTGATTTTGTATTGTTTTTGCCTTCATATCCTTATACTCGATAAAGGGTAATGTTTTTATTGAAATTCCCACACTCTCTCCTTCAATTGAGAGCCATTTTGCCAAAGATGTGTCATTGGACCAGGTCATTATGGTGACAATTTGTGCTGCATTAAAATAGTTTTGTAGATTTGGAAGGGCTAAACCTCCGATTTCTTTTGATTGTGTTAATTTTCTATATTTAATCCTTGGTTTTTGATTATTCCATATAAATTTACTCAACATTCCATTCCACGTTTTGAATGTAGATGATGGTATAGGGAGTGGCAGTGCCTGAAAAAGAAATAAAAATCGTGGAAGGATACTCATTTTAATTGTATCTATTCTTCCCAATATTGAATCTGGTGTTGTGCTCCACCTACTAAGATCTTGTCTAATATTGTTTTCTAGCTTTTTATAGTTATGATCAAATAATTGATCAAGGCTTTCTGGAATTGTTATTCCTAGGTATCTAATACATTTTTGATCCCACTTTAATTTGTATTGATCTTTAATGTGCATTGCTATTTGTCTTTCTATGGTCATTGTTTCACATTTGCTCACATTTAGTTTATATCCTGAAAAGCTACCATATTGTTTTATTATATTGAATAAGACTGGTAGTGATCCCACTGGAGATGTTAAGTACACTATGATATCATCTGCATATAAAGCCAGTTTATGAGTTTCTTGACCAATGCTTATCCCCTTTATATTTTTATGCTGAAGAATAGCTTCTGCCGAAGGTTCTATACATAAAGCAAAGATCAATGGCAACAATGAATCTCCTTGCCTTGTCCCCTGTGATATTTCAAATCGTCTTGATAAAGTTCCATTGACCTTTACTTGTGATTTTGGGTTATTGTACATTGCTTGTAACCAAGACATAAAATCAGGATGAAATCCAAAGGCTCTGCATGTTTCAAATCTGAATGGCCATGAAACTCGATCAAAAGCCTTTTCTGCAGCTAGAGTTAGTAGAAGAGTTTCTTCATTCTAAGGGAATACTCAATAACATTTAATGTTCGTCTTATATTGCATGTACAATTTGTGCAATTATCATCATTTGTTGGTAGTCGTGGCCCATTTGGGCTAACTAGCAAAATTAGTCGGTTAACTCACTACTTTAGTTCAGTTGAAGGTTTTGCAATTCAGTGCAAAAATGAATGGAAATAGCTTAAAATGTCAAATCTATTCGATACATCAATTTGATTGCTTAACAGCATGTGACGTCATCACGCACAACTTTTTATTCGCTTTAATGCCGTTAGATGGAAATGAATTTTCACCTGCTTTTTTCACACGGATATTTTTGGCGAACTTCAGATAGTTCGATTGACACGTGGGTGGAAACATAGCTACAGTCGGAGATATTTTTCAGGATGCTATCGATGATTTTTGGCGATAGAAGGCTCAAATATCATCAAGAAGTCAGCAAATAGGGTTACACTATGCATTGGAGGGATACAATAATGAATTTAGAGTGGAGAAGACCAACAAGAAGTTTAAATTAGAAGCTAAAATTTTCAGGTCTTAGTGCAAACGCCATCAACCGCTCCTCTCACACAACAAGATAGAGGACCAGTGTGGAATCATTTTTAATTCATTCATTTAATTATTATTAATTTTTTATCCTTGCTTGCTTCTATTTTGCTTTGGTTCATAGCCTATTAGGCCTCAGCGTATACTGTTGCATGTTTCTGAATAGCCTGGGCCTGCATAACTGTAAGTTTCCATAAATCTGACCAGTGCGTCATGGCATATAGTCTATCTGGAGCCTATCTTTCTATCTTTCTTTAAGTTTATGTGTTTACAGAAGGAGTACAAGGGAGATGCTCGGGAATGTATAACAAGATAAGTTGGAGCCATGGAGCTGATAGAGGACAGGTGTTCCCCTCCCTAACGAGATGTATGCGCACACCCAAGGACAGCTTGACGTGGGTTGCATGCAATGGCAAGAGCTCTCCAGACTACCTCATGATGTGTAAATCAGCACAGGGGGAGGAGAACATCATGAAGTATTCCTACATAAGCCACAGAGAAACTAACTGTAATTATCCTTGATTTTTCTGACTTGACCTCTATGCGGGGATCCTTTTTCTGCAGAAAAAGTAAATTGACTTTGGCTTGGATTTTAACTTCTCTGCATCCGACTGATTTTTTTCTCTGAGTCGTCTGAGTTTCTTTTTGTGAAGGTAATACCAGGAATATAAAATCAAGATTCCAACAACATTGGGGGCTCGTCCAGGATTCCAATATCTCACCTGCACTCCCTAGAGAATCGGCGCCGACTGAGAACCGTGCACACGGTCGTCCAGGGGACGTTGTGGAAAGACCTCAGCCCGTGGCAATTGAGAAGCCCCTTTTTGGGGTGTGTAGAAGTTCAGAAACGGGAGGTTGTCCAAACATTGAGTGGAGGTGCGGGTGAGCGAGGGAATTTTTACTGAATTCGGCTTAGTTGCTGTTAGGCGGAGAAAGTAATATTGCCAATTATGGGACGGATGAACAGTAAAGGGGTTATTTGTTGTTGTTGTAAGGACTGCTGTTTTGGGACTGATGATGACGTGAGACTTTGACTGAGATTGGACAATGTGTTGAAAGACGACATAATGGTCCTGGGAAGTGGGAATCATTATGGGTGAAGGAATTTGGGTTTAGTGTTCAATTGAAACATGCCCATACAAACAAACTTGTGCGTGATTTGATGAAACAGGCAGGTGGTGATCAGATCAACCAATTTTTGCAGCAAATTGTGGTATGGCCATACCGAATCCCTGGGATGACAACGGTCCGTATGCCCAACAATTTTTTATCTGAATTGTGCCCTGAAATTTGTTCGTGCACCGCAGGGTAATACATTTAATTTTCGTATTATTATTGAAAGCTGCCGAATTTAAGAAGTCTAACCTGACATGACGGAACTCCTGAGTTAACCAGGTGAGATGGTGAACAACGCAACCAGGAGTTCACATTAAGCCAAAGTCCATCAGCACTGAAGTTAGCCATAGAGTTTATTAACTTTAGCCAACTTAGCGATGTAAAAAATAATTTTACATCAATCTCCAGCGAAGTGACGAGATGTCGCCTTAAACACAATGTTAACTTAGCTTGGAACAAATGTAGACATCCTTATTGGTCTTAGTTGGGTACGTTAAGCTGATAGTGGGGTCATCCACAAAGCTTTAAGCTGCTTTCACACCGGACACGAAACAAATTTTTCGCACGACAGTTTACATTCAAAGTCAATGCAAACACGCAAATACGCGTGAGATTCGCGTCTTTGCATTGACTTTGAATGTAATCTGTCCTGTGAAAAATTTGTTTCGCGTCCGGTGAAAGCAGCTTTATCCAGAGGTGACACTTCTCTCGGTTATGATGTGGCTTTGGGAAGAATATGAAATACACCCCATCGCCCAGCCTCTCGGGATACCTCGTATTGGAGTTAAATTTACCCTGAGCACAGCGTTTTACTATTTTTTTTTTTTAACTTGGAAACATTTTAAAACCTCATAGAAGCGAACGATTCTGAGTTTCCGTAATGCATTTTAATGGAAGTTCAGGCTCAGAATGTCCGAGTATATGGGGAGAGAATACGCACTGTGATTGGCTCATTGTATTTGAGGGCAGGGTTTAGCCATAGGTCAATTGCAGTGCTTTTAATGAGCAGCAGACATGATGCCAGCAGACACGGAGCTTCTCTATTTATACATGCAGTTACATTATTCTCTCACTAGATGGCACACCCGGACCAGTTATTGAATATTCACCAGCAAGCCGACCTTGAACGCAGTTTACAATATTGGCGAGTTCAGTCCCAACTCCCAAACCTGTTTCTCAAGACTTGCATAAATGAAACTCCTCAGCTAAGCCTCCAGTGCAAACTGCTCAATATACTTGCCTATACCATCTATCCAGCAATTCCAAAAATGTTCTCTTCTGACTGAGAAATTCATTGTCCTCTGTAGCAACCACTTCATCTATACTGAGCAAGTGGTATTCAAATTAGTAGTTAAGAAAAATTGGTTTTCTGAGGCAAAAATTTGACACGATATTCAAACTGTTATTCTACTATCACTATCATTTATCTTCTGTCGTTTCCCCTCATGCAGAGGTACTTCTGAGCCAGGATGCTAACGCGCGACCACCGCAAATTCATAGTACCCCTGGACTTGAGGGCTACAATAAGGTCTTTTTGTAATAAAAAGTCACCATCTAGTTATTAATAGAATGACTATTTTGCAACTCAATACAGAAAACAACAAAAACAAAAAAAAAAAAGCTTAACATGGGAAATGCAAATAAAATCAAAAATGATTGATTTGAGAAATCCGCTCACCCTCTGCTTTCTTGAAATCAGTACAACACATTATTGGATGCCCCCACTTGAATTTATTACTGAAAATTTACAATGAGATGAGCCCAAAAAAGTTGGCACAGTCTCCCATTTACCGCATCTACAATCGCCAAGCCTTTCTCCAAGTTTTGGACACAGAAGACACCAATTGGTCAAGTCTAACAAGCAGAATTTTCTCCTTTTATACTATTGGACAATTGGCTCACCCGTTTAATATCACAAGTTTCCACTTACCTTATTACTGCAACTTGTCGCTACCTAAAGTCATAAATTGCCCTTCCGCCAACTTTTTCTGGAGTTTGTCACAGTTATCATATTGCATGCATTTAAAATAAACTATTGAATTCACTAGTTAAAGCATCTCATAATGTGTTGTGATGGTGAATTTACTTCACATTGCTCCTTTCCTTTCATGAGCAAAGCAATTTGAAATTGGGGTTGTATTTGTATTAAAAAAAAATGACGTGTTGCATTTCTGATTAGCAAGCTCCATGAAGCTTCATACTGATGATAAAAATACACCTTAAACATAACTCTTCAAAGTCCACCTTACGATAAATGCACAATGCAAGAAGGAAAGGACATTTTACGTGGTAAATATTTTATTAGCAGTTACATTTGTTACAAACTGAGAGCATTTTCTCTCTTACATTGTTTTCTTTGCATTAACATTACAACCACAAAACAATCACATCAAAAATCTGGGGAAACAATTCAATTTTCCAAGTACATTTTAAATAGTACAGGAGCTGGTTTCACAAACATTAACAAACTCAATTAATCATCACTTTACTCAGAATTACTAAAACAATAACAAGAATAATTATTGAGATTATTTGGGGTCTTTGATCTTTAGATTTAGTAATCAAATTTTGATGTGTAAGTGACCGCAGCCTTTGCATCGAATTCCCATTAATGGCATTGATTCAAGAAAAAAATAGGGTTATTATTGCACCTGTACTGCTAAATTGGTAAAAGAAGTTGTCATGGTTACATGAAGGAAAGGTATGATGGTTTACTGGAAAAACCTCAGGTAGCAATACTCCTGGCTTGACATGATAGTACAACAGAAGATTTAAGTAAACAGATATACAGGTACACCATTCCGTTCAAAGGCCACATGTCACAGATGTCTGACTGTGCGAGGACTAAAGCCAGAAAGAACAGCATTTTCCACAGATGACCTTGAGAACCAGTGCCTGAAAGACCATTGTAATGTAATGCAAATTTACACCAAACCAGCAAAATCCCCTGTTAGTGGTACACAATCTCTTTTTATTGACTGGACCGAAGAAAACTGATTGCCATGTCACACTTAACATTACTGAAATTTAATACTGGTTTCTTTCATTTTAATGAGGTATTCAAGCGCAAAAAAAGAAAAATCATTAGAAAATGAAATGCGGCCCAGTATGTCCTCATTCAATCCCCTTGATACGACAGATACTTAAATAGTCTGTTCTGACTTGGAAATTGCACATTTTTTGTTAAATTAGCATTAGCATATTTAGAATACATTGTGACAGACACATGCTTTTGGAGCGTTCCATTACTGATAATGTTCTCATATCCATATGAGGGAGATGGATGTCATGAAATTTTTCTGCAAAGAGAATTCAGCATGTGCATTTGACTCTAAATTAAACTTACCGGTATACAAAATGGTGGCACTATAGTACTGTGATGAGGGAACTGGACTTCTAAAGGTTACGGGTCTGGGCAAAGCACCCAACCTAATTTGCTTCAGTAAATATTGTGCTGCATAAATAAATACCATGTAAAACCAGATACTAGTGCCTGTGAAATGGCACCAATGTCAGAATAATTGTCAGGGAGTCCTAATTATGTTCAGGCTAGGTTCTTACTACACCCGAGTAGAATTCTGTAATATTTGTGGGCTAAAAATATTTGATTTTTAGGATGATATTTTTAAACTAAGATTAGTTGGGGTATGTTGGCGAATGTTAAAATACTTCCTGAAAAAAAATGAATGTTTGACAGATCAGGCAAAGGCTGAAGGACGTGGCATCATGTTTCATGAATTTTAATTAATTTATCATTTAATGCTCTTCAGCCATTTTGGTTTTGTTGGTCACGCAGGCAGTATTTTCTGTATGCTTTTCTGACACCTTTGCGCATGATAGTGGCTGGAATAAGGTGATGTGTCTTGAGGTCTAAACTCCAGCGAAGCTTTCACAGTGGTGTTAAGCTTCTAAAAGGTGCGTGTGTACAGTATCCAATTATTCTCCCAAAAATACAATATACATTAAATCTGAACTCTTAAGGACCATTTCACCAACCATATGCCACCTGTGCACAAAGAAACTACCATGTGGCCCACTGTCCTCATCACTATAGGAACTAGTTCTGAAGACTTCATGTTGCTTTAAAACAGAGAAAGAAACGGCCAGTACAACATAAAACCTAATATTTTGATTTATAATTGCGAATAAACAGTATGAAATCAATCTATTCACAAATATATGAATAAATGTACAATGTGCTTCAAAGTTAGACTTGAATTTTTTTTCCCCCTTTAGACCACAAACTCACGAATCCCTCCTCCCCAGTCAGCCTAGGTAAAAATTCCTGGGGGGGAAGGGGGGGGGGGGGGCGAGGCAGAGGTCAAAATATCCATTTCTGTAAATGGAACATAGTACAGTACAATGGTGAATATAGAACTTGTACTTAAAAAAAAAAAAACGGCAGAATGTCGACTATCCCGCTACATTGTACCCACGTGATTGTAGTTAAATCAACAGAAACAACAACATAAGAGTGAAGTGAATTAAGCCATTTATTAAATTGGCATTTTACTGCTGCTGCTCTTCAATATACCTAGAAAAAGGGCTGATAATTTCCCATCTGTTCTTACAAAAGACATATGAGCACCTGTTAGACCTGAGACACCAAAGTACATTTTGGGTAAGACAGTGCGAGGGAACTGCCCATCGAAGATCATGAGATAACCCTGCACATAGTTCTTCCTAAGTAAAACAAACATGTGCATGGTTTTTATGTCACTTAAATTATCGGTGTTATTGATAACACAGTGCATTTCAATGGAAAATAAGTGCATTTTAAAGTAAGTACATGCAAGGCAAACTGGGGAGGGGGGAAAAATAACTGAAACAAGCATGCAGCAAGAAATGTTATTGATGGATTTAATAGGCCCATTTGGAAAACAAATTATTGCTTGTGCTATTAGGTTAAACAAACCAACATGACATAAAAGAATTTAATGTCCTCTTTCTAAAGCTATTTAAAACTTTCCAACCTTACTCATGTAACTAGACTTAGGACAAACATGGTTGGGGGGCCAAAACTTAAATTATAATTCAGTGTCACACCTCCACAGCACACATAAAACTACCATCCAATTTAAGCCAAAAGGCAAAGCTGAGCCTCAGCTAGAGTTCATGCTCCGAGATGTTCAGGAAATTCCAGCTCAAGGCGAATGCCAAACTTTCATCAATCAGAAGATCAGTTAACCCAATGAGAATTCAGTCGACAACACAGTAGCTGCCTTTCCAGTAAATTGAAAAAAAAAAAAAGTCCATTTTATTGGTCGCACAATATGCACATTTCGCTGAATGCAAAATTAGAAAAGATTTCAGGAAGGTGTGACCCAAAGCACACTGGTCTATGAGGGGCCAAATGAAACATGAACGATTTTCTGGAATCAGGTTTCAATCACTGTTATTCCCAGGTAACACTGGCCTCTCCATTGTTCCACTATACAAGGAAGGGAAAATGAAAATAATTCATCGTAAAAATTAGCGCATTATTTACAATGCCTCAGTCAAACCCCATAGTCTGGACACATGGTATCAAGCAAGCACCAAGTAAACGTTTTCTAAAAATAGACAGTATGTCTGACCAGGTATTTTTGCTTCCCAAATAAAACCCAGCTGCCTTATTATCTGGCCTTGGTGAGGCTCAGAAGTCAGTGACAGAGCTTAGTGCTACATTTTGCCTGTCGGGAGAATGCATCCTTTTCGGTCATATACACAAAATACTGTTCAACAAGATCATGATCATTGCCCTTTCTTTGCCCAATTTATTCTACAATTCGTATATACAGTATTATAAAAATATTTATCTTTTCTGAAAGCATTAAAATCCTTCTTAATGCTTTAATAAATAATCTCCTACAAACGGTTAACACTACGTTTTGCATCTTGGTCATTTTCAACTTAAATCAAGTTCTTGTTAGAAATACATGGAAAAAAAAAATACATCATGTAAGAGATGCCGTAATTTTAACACTTTATCCCTTTCAAATGTTTCTGCAAGCTGAGTAACACTAAGGAAACATGTTTGCTTCATGTTCCTGAATCCTCACGCTTTAAGAGCTACTAGGTCACGCACTTTAGAATATTATGCCCATTATCAATGCTTATTAAACATTGTTTAATCTATGCAAATTGCCAAGAAGGATAAGGACTTAGCATTGAGTTATTCCATAACAAATTACATGATACTCAAGGTTTAGAATATATTAAAATTAACTCACGGTCATCATCCGTGCATCTCAATACTGGCTGATTCAAGTCCTATTTATCAATTTTAAAAGTGTCAAATAATTAAAAATAAAAAGCGTTCACGGTTTAAAACGCAGGTAATTTGCCCGGCTGAAATGATCGAAGGGGTTAATGTTTTTTGTCAACTTTTGTGACATGGGTCAGATGTTCTGCATCTGTGGAGCTGGGCTGTTTGAATAGCGGTATAACAAGCTTATCCTATTTGTTGTGAGGATGAGCTCGCCCAGCGCATCCACAAAAAAATGATTTCCTGAATTCCCGGGGTCAGGGACGGAGCACAGGCTCTTGAGCGTCTATTCCCCAGCAGCTCCTCTGCATTCATCATCCCATGAATAATTCAGAGCGGCGTTTGACATCGACGATGAATTGCAGTCCTAAGCCAGTGTGTAAAGCCACGATCAGTGCCGGGGTATTGGAATCGTGACTATCAGCAGATTCGATCTAAGCCCGGGCCCCTTGGAGACGGCCACCTGCTGGTATTGTCTCTTCGCTCGATGCTCCAAATCTCCTACCGGTGCCTCGGATCTGCGAGGCTAGCTGTGCATTACAGTCACATTATCAGGAGCCGAGAGATCCGTGATATCAATGAGCATATTTCAGCCTTCCATTCCTGAGAAACTGTGCAATTCCAGAAAGTTCCTCCCAACTGAATCAGTGATTCTTGAAGGCCACATTCCAGAGAAAGCTCCTATCCTTCTTTAGAGACTTTCAAATATCACAGTGAATTTTAGTGGAACTACAATCAGCTCACAGTCAAAATGACTTCATTTTTAATTGTCTTCTTATAGGTCTCCATCTGATGGTGGCAAACACAACTTGAAGAGCCTATGAAGAGAGCACAAATCAATAAAAGTATGCCAGAAATTGGATATACATTTTAATATAATGCAGGAAAACTATTTTTCATCAAAGACTGACTTGTTTAATACAAGTGCATTTTAATTATTCATACTTTCCAGGCAACAATGTATTTCATTACATTTTCTCATTCCTGTTCTCCTTACCAAGATGCTATAATTTTAAAGTCAAATATTAAAGGGTAACTCCAGCAGTGTTAATAACCAATACCTGGGTGCAGTGGGAGGCATCTGGTCCATTACTTTTAAGTTTTTGGCAGAAATCTCTACCCGTGTACCCTGTCCAAACAAAGTCAAAGCATTTGCATTCAATTTCATCACACAAAATTGACAGCCAGTGTCCCTTGATATACTGATAGCCAACAAAAAAGTATTAAACAAATTGATACAATTAATTAGTTTTCAATGGTAGCCCTCCAAGATGGCAGGCCACAAAAGATGAAAGCATTAGGTATATACATCTCAAATACATACATTAACTAAATGATAGTGATATAGAGAGAACTAGTATAATTTCAGGATGATATTGCTGGTTGGCCAATTATCTTTCGTAATGCACCAGGATAGCTACCTGCTTGCGCATGATGTCGGTGGTCTGCATGATACACCTGGGCAGCAGGCCATGATTTCGAGCCAAAATGGTGGCCTGCTCAAGGGAGATGCTCAAGGTACACCTAGACAGCAAAGGGGAAGAGAAAAGAGAATCGGATACACGGTAACAGAGAGAGAGAGAGAGATGGAGAAAAGAGACAAAAAGGGAGGTAAGCATGAGAAAGCAAGAGGGGGAAAAAGAAAAGATGGACAGAGAGAGAGAGCGCTTTTGCTGCCTCTGCATCATTGGTGCATGCGTCCATGCTCAGGAACAGGACGTGAGCCAGAGTCGACCCTGACTCAGCCACTCTGGATGGGTGGGTGGGGGAGGGAGGCTGTTCCTCGGACAAACACACTGCTGTTCCACTGGCTTCTAGACCGCTGCCCACACCGCTATTACCCAAACACAGCATTGGTGGTCACTGAGCTCACTAAATAGGGTTTTACAAAAAGGGGCAGATACAAAATTTTTTTTTTTTTTTTAAATCCTCACCAAAAAGATTAAATGCATACTTAGATTGCAGGTATAATAAAAAGACATTTACCGTGAAATAATGTGTTCTATTTGGCCACTGTGCCCATCTTGAGGGGACTTTGAAAAATGTCACTTCTTCTGTTTGCCAAACATAAAATATTGAGTAAGACGCTTGCAGGCAAAATACTTAAAGAAAATGAGAACGCTTGGCGCAGTGTGGCGCAGTCTGTATGCCAGCCAAGCCTCCAGCCAGTGGCACCTTCTGGGCCATCATCCCTTCTCTTTCAATTACCCTCTCTGCTTTCTACTCAACTGATTAAAGCTTAATAAGGAGCTAAAATAAATCATAAAAATAAATACTGAAGGAAGGCAGCCTGTCACCAGTTCTTTAAAGGAAAATAAAAACAAGACACTTTTGCCCATACAACACAGGATTTTTACATTTAAAATGTTACAATCAAAGATGCAAGAGATACCACTTTCTCTGCCTTAATCAGTAAAAAGAAACAAGGTTTTTGGTCAATGGTTTTAGCCGGCTTGGCCTTCCCCTCAGTTCTCGCCTCATCATCCAATGACAGTGAAAAGATTGTTCTTTGTCAAAGAAAATTTCAAAACTTTCTGGGGAAGGATGACAGACCCCCCATATTCAGTTCGAAAATTTCTACGGCCTAAAATTGGGCAAGAATAATCCAGCGTAATACGACTTTAACTCATTCCCTACGGCAGGCCACTGCAGACGGCAGGGCAAATTCTACCATTCCTTACAGTAAGCCGGTGGCAGCAGGGTGGATGACCATTCGCAGTCCAATGAAAACACAAAATTAGGGCCACATGGGCCTTCAATACTTTGCATTGAGTCATTTTCGGGAAAAGTATTACATAACATAATATAACATAACATGAGTGGCAAGAACAGGCCATTCAGCCCAACTAGGCTCGCCAGTTTCTTTTAATGAATGTGAATATATCACTTCAGATACTCAATGTCTCAATGGTATCTAGCTTTAAAGTCAAGCCTGTTCTTGCCTCAACAATATGGTCAGGCAAGCTGTTCCACATCAAAATTACTCCTTTGGGTGAAAAAATATTTCCTAATATCAGCGCTAAATTTACCCTAGGTCAACTTCCATTTGTGACCCTGAGTTCTACTAAGAGAACTTGGCCGAAGAAATCCTACATAATTCACTTTGTTAATCCCTTTAACATATTTAAAGACCTCAATCAGATCACCCCTGAGTCTCCTTTTCCTAAGACTAAAGAGATTAAGGATCTTTAGCCTGTTCTCATAGCTTTCATCTTTTATACCCGGGATCAGCTTAGTTGCTCTTCTCTGAACTTTTTATAGAGCCTCTATATCTTTCTTAAAGGTATGGTCCCCAGAACTGTACACAATACTCCAGATGTGGTCTGACAAATGTGTTGTACAAGAGAAGTATCACCTCTTTGAATTTGTACTCAATACTTTTGGCAATGTATCCCAGCATCAGATTGGCTTTTTTAACCGCTACGGCACAATGGCTAGAGCCCGTGAGGGTTTGGTCAACAATCACTTCCAGATCTTTTTCATGTGGAGCACATTCCAGTTTTAAACCTCCCAAGAAGTAATCTTGTCTAATGTTTTTATTACCTAAATGTACAATTTTACATTTTGTTAAATTAAATTTCATTTGTCACATTTCTGCCCAACTCTGGATTCTATCCAAATCCTCCTGAATCACTTTAGTAGAGTCTAAACTATTTGCCAAACCATCCACAAATTTAACTAATTTGCTCTCAATACTTCTATCAAGGTCATTAATGTAAATGAGGAACAGCAGGGGTCCCAACACTGATCCCTGAGGGACGCCACTCCCCTCGATACCTAGCTGAGATGAGATTCCACTCTGTGTTCTGTCCTGTAACCATGTTTTGAATCCACTCCAGAATACCTCCTGTAACTCCAATGGAGCTCATTTTAAAAATTAGTCTCTCATGCGGTACTGTATCAAATGCTTTCTGAAAATCATAGTATATGATGTCATAAGCCCTGCTCTGATCATAATTCTAGGTGCCCTCTTCAAAAAATTCCAGGAGGTTTGTCAGGCAGGACTTTCCCTTACGGAAACCTTGTTGGCTATCTCTCAAAATATTATTACGTTCAAGGAATAATTCCAGCTCGTCTTTTATGATAGAACACAGTATATTGCATGCAATGCAAGTTTAACTGACTGGCCTGTACTTTCCTGGCTCAGTACGGTCCCCTTTCTTATATATTGGTATTATATTGCCCTGTTTCCAATCATTTGGTATTTCTCCAGTTTCTTTTTTATTTTTTCAAACTTTTTTTATTGGGTTTTGGAGATGTATACAATTTTATACACTTATCTATAAAGGATCGAGTATACAAAATTTCTTTTAGAGAGACAACAAAAAAAAAGTGGTCACTGAAGGATTGCTGCATACCCAAACAACTTGTGAAAAACTAGAGCGACCACAATAAAATAAATAAAAGAATGAATTAATCAAAAATAAATAAATTTATATGAGGGGTAGAACTATGACAGAGATTAACAGTTTATGGAAGAAATAGACAGAAAGGAAAAAAAAAAAAACACCCAGTCACATCAGTCAGGTAACGGTTAACACTAGTAGCGATAGCAAAAGACATCCCCAGACAGAGTATCGACCTATACTCCTCATTACAACCAAAATAACATATCTGCCTCACAAAGCTGCTTCTGTCATGTCAATCAGGGGTGAGTGGAAGATCTGTCTTTTTAACAAATTGAATGAATGGACCCCATAATTTCACAAATTTACTGGAGCAGCCAGTTAAGGACAGTCTTTTTTTCTCCAATTTAAGATAATAAAGGGCATCTTTAATCCAGCGGGCATGACAGGGCAGTATTGCTGACTTCCGATTGATTACAATTAATCTTCTGGCTATCAGAGTAGTAAAAGCAAGTACATCCTTTTTGGACTAACTGAGGGAAGGGGAGCAACCCCAAAAAGCGCACTCAAAGCATTTGGTTTCATTTTTTCCCCCCCAACTACCTCTGACAGAGTATTAAAAATTTCTATCCAATAGTTATACAGAGATGGACAATGCCAGAGCATGTGTATTAGGTTCGCAGGAGTTTGTTGACACCTATCACAAGTTGGGATTACATCATCATAAATCTTAGCCAGTCGAGCCTTAGTATAATAGGTACGGTGTAAAACCTTACACTGAATAAGACTGTGTCTTGCACAGATAGTAGATTCATGTAAACGTCTCAAAATCTCTGTCCAAACTTCCTCTGATAACACCATCCCCAAGTCGTCCTTCCAGAGTGACTTTATTAAGACTAGGGGCTCTGAATGTAAAAGATTAACTTGATTATAGATATATGAGATGGTATTTCTCCAGTTTCTAAAGACCGTCTGAAGATGGCAGAGAATGGTTTAACGATGATCGCACTAACTTCCCTCAGCACTCTTAGATATAAGCCATCAGGACCCGCTGCCTAATCTGCCTTTAGTTTAAGCAACTTGTCTAATACTTCATTATCCCTAACCTCAATTTTCGAAAAATTATCTTGAGCGTTGGACATGCCCTCTGGCTGAATAAAAACCTGCTCCGGGGTAAAATTCTCAACAAAAAAACTGTTTAAGGTATCCGCAATATCCTTGTTATCATACAGCAATGATCCATATTTATGCACTTAACCTTCTCTTTGACTTTCCCTTTTCTGCTAAAGTACTGAAAGAAGCGCTTAGGGTTAGTTTTTGCCCCTTCTGCAATTGGCCTTTCATACAGTCTTATAGCATTCCTCAGCTCTTTTCTGACCACAGCTGGCATTTTACAGTATTCAGCTTTAGTGTTCTCGTTGTTATCCTTTATGTACATCTTATAAATATTCCTCTTTTCCCTCAAAATCCTACGAAAACTTTTGGTCATCCCCTGAGGAATCTGCTTTTTCAGCTTACTTTTGGACACCTTTGGAATGAATTTACATTGTGAATCAAGTAAAACCCACTAAAATCATCCGGATCCATGTCTGGCGAAGGTTACCTCTGCATGCCGGTGGCACACATGGTGATGTGGCAGGCACCCAGCCGGTCACACAATTCAGAGGACACTGCCAAAACGCTGACCCCTGAAGGATGAGCGTTCCCGCTGGGCCTGACATTGACATAGGACTGCATCAGTCGACAAAGGTCATCCAGGGCATTCAGGGGTCGTAGGAGCTGTGGGTGCCCGGGTGGGGGTGGTCACAGGGAGGATCAATAAAAAGGGTGAATTTCTGCATTTCATTCTTACAACTTCAACCAAAAACTAAGCCACTGACACAAGGTAACCTCCATGAGGCCTTCAGTCAAGGCTAAATAGGTAATTTGACTAGCTAATCACTGCGTTTACACAGTCTCTGCCCTTAACTCACACTAGTTAGTTTGTACAAGAAGTATGAAAGTTATATAATACTTTCATTACAGGACACATCCATATCCAGAAAAATTAAGAAAATGTATGATCTACTTAATTGCACTTTAGCAAGTTAATGAATGCTGTAGCTACAAAAATAAGCCCTATGTTAGCAGAGCCAGGTAAAGTGCCGTACTCAAATTGCCCAAATAGTCAGTCTATTTATTCTTTCCTGTCCATAACTTGTTGAAAATCTATTCAATTTATTTAAAGTGATGTTTGCAATTGCTTCTAAGTGTTTTGAACACATACAACAAACTACAAGTCAGTTAACTCATTAATTTTTGGAACTATGTTTTGCTAATTTAAAGAAAATTGACTTTTCAAAATCTAATGACTCCTGATAATTACTGCTCACATTTCTGGATCTCAGAATAAGGACAAAGAATAAGGATTCATGTAATTACTACCCACTGCCTGCATATAGTCAGACACTTCCCTCCTGTATATTTTTGTGAAATAACCCTTTCAAATGAACACATGGCTTGGCAACTGGAAATATGATAACAAATAGCTGTTTCCCAACTCTCTTTCATTAACACAACACTGCTTAATTAGACACTTCAAATGACTTAATCATTTTCTTCTGTTCAGGCTGTGAGCACCAATTCTGGGTTTCCACAGAGTTAATTGCATTCTTGTTGCTGATGTTGCTGCTGTAGTAGTTACAGTAAATGTTCTTAGCGCACCCTACATTCAATTGTGTGCAACTGCATTTACAAAAACATCTCAAAATAGTGTTTATGTCCCTTGGCACCACCTTGTGGTTTCTATAAAGATCAGACACGGAGAAATGCCATTTTTTAAATAAGATATTGTACAGACTATTAATACCTACATCCATCCATGCACGATGAGATGCATGATTACATTTAAGAATTTGCATAGATTAATTTCAAAAGATATTTATAAACAGTTAGCCACAAAACATTCATTTTACCTGATCTATTTTCACGACTGTGGAGTTGGAGTCAGTGGGTAAATTGGATTTCTCCAGGTAGAATGCCCTGAAAATACACACATTGAAATGGTCTGAAACAGTATTAATTGACAATGACTTGCCTGAATACAGCTAAACAAATTCATATTCAAGCGTGCAGCATGGCACTGGATTTAAACATGCAGTGCTCCATGCGTTAACAATGGAAATGCATTATTTGGACAAATGCAATTATAAAAATGCATTCAATCCAAACTGTATTAAATCATACATATTTATGAGTCATTCTGACTCCATAAAAAAGCAATTGCATTATAGCCAGAAAAAATTTAACAAAGTAATAAAAATGTTAAATATATATGTTAAATGGTTACATAAGTACTACACACTGAGATTAATAGAGAATAGGACAAACTCAATGAGTATGGTGCAAGGCACAGCAAAGTAATGAGGAGTTGCTGCTGCAGTGGCAGTACCTGAGTTTGCGATAATATGCTTTGGCCTTCTCCAGAGACACTGCATTGATGCGCTGCTCAAATTCCTCCACAGGCACACACTCCTGCACAGCCAAGCCCTCCGGCCTCTCCAGTGCTGACAGTGCATGCATGGACAGGCAGACAGGGCGCGCGCACACACACACACACACACACACACACACACACACACACACACACACACGTAGGCACACACACACACACACACACACACACACACACACACACACACACACACGGACGTAAGCAAACACACACACACACCCACAAAAAGCTAAGTTTAAATACACCACCCTATTTTAGCAATGCCATAATTTGTTTTTAAAGGAATTATTAGAGCATGTCTCAATAATATTGACCAAAACTAGAAATTTTTTAAAGCAATTTACAGTGTTATCCGACAAAATAAAGCTAACCCATATAAAGTTTTCACATGTAATTTAGAGAACTGCACCAAAAATACACTCTTACAAAATGCACCTATTCGTGAAATCAAATGTTAGGAAAACCTATTTATTTCTTTCGACCTCATTCCCTGGCGGGTGGTTCAGACCCAGTGCAGCCTAAGGAAATAATATTAAAATACCAATACCATTTGGGATTCCACTTAGCAAAGCTTAGCTAATCTGAAACAACTGGTATCCACGCCAGTTAAGTCGGTTTACAATGCTCGAGCTGACAATGAAAATCTTAATTCTACCTAGAGAAGAAGACATCACTCCCAGACACGAATACTTCAGGGCAGAACACCTCGTAACTTACAGGTGCAGGAATCTTACAGTTCAGGATCTTCAAACCGATACAGATTGGGCAAAGGAACTGGCATTCACGTTGTAAGGGTTCGTGATGCAGTCATTGAGCTTGGCCAACTCACCTCTGGAGAAGAGCAATGTGTGAAGCCTGAGGCCGCCCCCATTCCGCAGGCGCCCGGGCAGCTTGCAGAAGTGGCAGCTGTCCAGGTGCAGGGTGATCCGAAGAGCCTGTCGGCTGCCCTCCACGTGGTAATGCACCAGGGTGTCTGAACATGAGGGGAAGACAGTAGCTAAATAAAGCTTTACTTATTGATCGAGTAATCTGCCGATCAGTCTATCTATCCATTGATCCACACATCTTACAGCCATCTATTCAATCAATCAGTCTATCTGTCTAGCAATCCTACGACATTACTTCATCCCATTGCTTTCATTGAATTTTGTTTTAATAGATTTTTATTGATTAGCATTAAGGTGCACTTCATGGTATAGTTACACCAAATCAGCTGCACAAATTTAAAATTAATCTATTTACGTGCAGTACATTCCGTACAAACAAATGCCTAATTACTATTCCAAATAGAGTGACAAGGGAGTAAAATTCTTAAGACCCTGTGTTCCGTCCTTCACGCCATACAGCAAAACTAGGAAGCACTCTTGAAATGAACCATTTAAAAGATCAGATAATTATGCAAGATATTTTGAGAAATAAAACACGAGAGTGAATGTAAAAGCTGTGTTGCAGATCTCACTTGTGACCAGGTATTCATCTTCAAGTTGCCGGAAGTGAACAGTGACTTTTTCCACATCTGCAAGTGCTGCCTTGGTGTCTTCCAGCATTGTTCGTTCCTCCTGCTGTTGTTCAGCACAAAAGGACATTCAAAAACAGGAAGGCAAAGGGAACCAAACCTATAGGTTTCTAAATCTGCATCCTTTCAGATAAAAGGGAAAAAAAAAATTCAATAAAATTAACATTTTTCTTGCTAGATCTGGACAAGGTTACCACACATCCAATCTAATATCCCTCAATGCAAACCCCAGAGAGTCAGTGAATCTGCAAGCTATCCACAAGTTTCACCAGAAGCCAATGGGCGCTGTCATGACAGAGTGCCTACTTCCGCTGTCCGGTTTTGTGTTTCCGATAGCCTTGATGCTAATGACCGCAACAAACACACCAGCTAGACCTATAAATCATTACTTCATTAGTTATGAATGAAACGCTCTATTAGAGTGGGGGCTCTCTCACCACATAGGGAGACAACATGGACTGGAAGCAAAAGAGCAGGCCGATAGCAGAGATCTGCTCCAGCCACTTCCTGCTCACTTCCCTGCTGTCCTCTTCATACTCGCCGTAGTTGTTGTAGCGGAAGTTGAGAGCGGCCAGCAGCTGCTCGGACAGGGTGCACAGCGCCCCCACCAGGCTCTGGCAGAATATGACATCACGGCGCAGCTGCAAGTCCGTATCTGCACACACGTACAGACACACGGCTCAACACTGCCCTCTCGAGGATGTTTTTCATTTGCAGCACTGATCATGCCAATGCTCCCTCGAATAACACAGGCTGCATGTTACCCTCAATGGTAATGAAGCAAGACGTTATTCTTCAGCGCGGTAATTGAAATGACTGTCATGGGATGTCAAAGCTAATTAAGGGACGATAATAACAGCTCATTAACAGATTCAACCAAGTGATCAGTTTTGAAACTAATCACAAACTAATCTTAAGCGTGCTTGACTGGAAATGAAATAAACTAGACCCAATTGGAAAAAAAATGAATACAGCAGTTTATAAACAAGAATAGACAATGAAGTCATGTAATCATATTTTATTAAGTAATAATGTAGTAACTACAGAGCAATCATAGCAAATAGGAGTAACCAAGGTGCAAAATTAACTTTTTTGTCCATCAAATAGCCTGTGAATGTTCAAATTTTACCAGCCACATAATATATTACCAGTTTTTTGGCTGGTGAGTGAAGCAAATCTACCAGCCACCAGCATATTTTACTGGCATTTAGCTGGCGGCTGGCGCTTATTTTGGCCCCTGGCAGTAACCAAGTATAACACAAAGGTACAATACACAAAGCCTAACATGTTACCAGCAGGCTGTAATCTCAAATCCAAGGCAACTGGCAAAAATTTGTGTAATAATAGATAATCCAAATTCAACCAGCATTAAGGAACCCAAACGGCAAACATATTTAAGATGTGAAAGAAGATAAACATACAAAGCTGAAAGTGAGAGTGAATGGAGAGTGACTAAAAGATGAGTGCAGTGACACTGTACCATATAAAAGGGATTACCTGTACATTTCAGCAAAGCCAAGAGCAGCTGATTCCTACCATCTGAAATATAAGCATGAAGAAACTCAGATTCATGATATTTCACTGAAGGGAAACATTGATCTCCTGCCACTCTCCAGTCGGTCGGGTACCGTCAACTGATTTCTGCAGGCTCTCCACCAGAGTCTGAATGGAGCTGGGCAGGTTCCATGGGTCCTCCTGGATGTTCTTGTGGATGAGACATCGATACCGTAGTGTCCAGTCTTCAGCGTGACACACATCTACAAGAGGAGGGACATCATAACTTTAACAGCCATTTCTTGAGAATAAGGGAGCTATGAATCCTGGGGTCACAGAAGAATGTTGTTCCATACAGCCCCCCTTCGCATTACCCCCCGGCCCGATCTAGTTACGATAGCCATAGTTCGGCATTAGTTCCTCGTCCCCACAGCAATAATAATGTGACCAATGATAAATGTTCAGTTTCTGGACTTTCAGCCATCACAGAGAAGGGTCTTGCTGGAGGAGCAGTAGTGTGGATTTTGACCACAGTCAAAGAGTCTTTGTTACCCGTCCGGCTGGGCTCCATTGGAAAGTGCTTGGTTTCCTCGGACGCCTTCGTCATGGCGGGGCCTTTGAGCAGACTGTTTATGGAGTCGACCTGCAGACAAAAACATGGCGAGAAAATCCAGCTTCACTCAAAGGCAAAAGCAGCCTTCAGCCCAAATTTTGTCAACAAGGCGATTCATAGCCACTCGTTAATGGAAAGCATTGCTTTGAAATGGCTTGTGAGGAGACGTTTTGGGGATGTTGAGGAGACAAGCTGTAAGGTGACCTTAGGGTGGTTTAGGGCAGCAGACAGTGAAAGCTCTGCCTCATAAGGAACCACGTTCTGCAAGAGTGCAGTGGAAGGGATTGAACCTGAAGCAAATTTGCTAAAGATGTTGACTGGCCGTGCAGCAATCCGTACAAAATGTTCCCGGGAGGATTTAGCCCAAGGAGCGCACACGAGTGGAGGTGCAGTCCAGCTGCTCCTCTGTTATTAGGATGAAAGGCTTTTCCAGAGCTAACCCCAGAAGAAATACAGCAAAGGTAAATAATGTAATCCGGTCCACTGTCTGTGCAGACGTGGGTACAGGTTTACTGTGAAGGGCGCGAGGCTGCGGTTTTGGGGCCAGGGGAGGCTGCAGCAGATGCTGGAGGGCGATACTGAACCTGGTTAAAGAGGTGCTCCAGGCAGCCGTGCAGTTTGTCCTGCTTCTCCACAGAGATCCTCATGTCACAGGGCAGCTCGTCACCTGGGATAACAACAGCCAATGACATTTTTACATCTGCACGCCCAATGCTCAGCCAATGGTACTGCCATTTTATTGGCAAGATGGAGAAGTTTAATGATAATAAAAAAAATAAAAATAACAACAACAATAACAACTACAAAACAACAACAATAATAATAATAATAATGTTTAAAGAAGTATGTTGTAACGGTGTGGCTGTTTTCCAATGAGCAGAAAGAGGCAAAGCAGTCATTCCTTTCATTCCTTTTCTTACTTCAGCCTCATCATGACCATCGACAATTTGTCACTTCAGCCACTCAAATGAAGATGATGAAGATGACGAAGGAGACTAAGAAGACCACAAACAAGGAGAAGACTACAACAAAGGGGAATAAGCAGAAGAGCAGCAGGAGGAGGAGTGTGGATGTGGCAGTACGGTGGGCAAATCCGTATGGTATGAATGCATGAGCATCTTGTTAGCCCTCAAATTAGCAGACCAGAATGACAGTCATGTGGAAACATCATAAGTACAAGGACCCCATAAAGCAAGACCAATGATTATGCCCTGCTAAAATAAGAATGTACCAAAATAACAAGGTTGAAACACACAGTGCGTGGGGTGGCTAAACTGAGGCACGATTTGAAAGACTAATCTCTAATGACTTCAGAAAAAGCCCTTACCGGATCCCATTTCATCACTTCCCAGGTACGAGCTGTTGCTGCGGACACTTGTGTATGACAGTACGGAGTCACGGTTGCTGTTGCATTCACTGAAAGAGCGAACAGGCCAGAACAAGGTCAGGAATCTAAGCCAGAGTGTGTTTCTTCATTAGCCACAAGCTAGGAGACAAACTTAAGCGCCCCGAAACAAAAACTCCTTCATATAATCTCAATGGCCCTCATTTATCAAACTTGCATAGACTCTGGTGTGGATTCTGGTGCAAATATCAGCGTTCGCCAGGTGTCACGTCTGATTTACTAAAAGTGTGTAAGTCGCTGATTTTGGTGCAGAACTGGCGTGGCGATGATAAATCTGGCGGCTGAAATCATCGTAATTTTCATGACACGCCCCAATAAATTCATGCTCTGAGAGGCATAGTACTGCCCACTTTACGACATGGATTCTCGAAAGACTGCAAAGAAGGAAGAACTTAATAAAGGAGGAAATATAAATTATCACGTCCAATGTGGAGAAAAACAAAATTATTTTATTTAAAAGCCTTAAGAGTTGCATAAAGGGAGCACAGAAAGCTGCAGTTTGAAAAACTATTGCTGCTGCAGTAAACACCGTTGGAGTGGAAAACCGGAGTGCAGCAGAGGTTTGATTAATAAATTCAATTTATAGATCCATAATATTTCATGTTATTTAGCCTACATAATTGACAATCCAAATGCTTTACATGTAGGTAAGAAAAAGTGGTCCGATTTTAAGACTGCCACCAAAAAAAACGGGCACGCACGGACAGGTGGAGGCCAACCAGACTCGAACCTCCAGCTGTCACTATTCGAGGAGCGTGTGGCAGCAGGGCTCCCCTGTACATCGTGGGAATACGAGGTGGTGTGGACACGGACGAGTCCCCACCGCCTCGATCGGAGCTGCATGAGGGTAAACTCTAAAATAAAGTCTGCAGAGATCACTCTTCATTGTACTTTTATTAGTATTACTCTATGATACTTTATTGTGTGCCACATAAAACGAGCAGCCACGTCACTTTCACCGAGATCTTCTTTGCAACTAAAGTTCATCTAATGTCGAACAGAACTGTATTCCTCTAACAATAAAAGATATGCCATTGTCAAAATGTGATCACGGTCGTAGGCTAGTTAATGTACTTTTATGGTTACTCAGTCAAAGCAACGGCAAAATAAAGAATAGTTTGATGAAACGAGTGTAAATATGCACGCGCTAGTAATAAATTTGATTTTCTAAAACAATTACGCAACAACAATTAGCGTAATTACAATTACAAACAATTAGTCTTATTTTCCAGACTGCCTTTCATTAAGTTGCATTTCTTTTGTTGTTCATTATATATCTGACTGGATGAGCATCTGACTTACATACCACACTGCCTATCTACCAAGCCACGCATTGTGCCTAATAAAATTAATTGTAATTGTCAGCCGTCTGGCCTAACAAGCAGGTTGTTGTCTCGAAAGATAAGTTTAATCAATTTGTCAACACAGGTGTCTTATTTATTTATTTAGCCTATTTATTCATTTTACTAATAAAAGCAACAACAGCATGACATCCAAATTGCTGCATATTACTAATAATTTTGACAGCTGCCCTCGTTCCTGCATGTTGTTCGCTGGTCAGACCTGGCATGAGATTTTTGCGGGCCGTTCGCTCACGTTCAGATTGATCAATGCCGATCCTTGCGGGAGATTTGGTGTACACCCATTTTTTTGGTGCATGCACGTTTGATAAATGAGGGCCACTATGAGCCAACCCTTCAAAGTATAAGTTAACTGGGATTACGGGACATTACCATCTTCTTTATCGAGCATGTTAATGCAATCATGACAATAGCAACCAAAAATTCAAAACATTTGAATTTCTTTGCCCAAAGTTAATTTGTTCATCACAACTGGACAAAATAAAATTTTCAGCTCTGGACACACTCAGTAAAAGTTCTCCTGAGATCTGGAAAAACGTAGTGAGTTTCAGTGGCAAGAGTCTCATAATTGAACAAAGGCCTTTAGATTTTGGACTTTTCCTCAAAGAAAAAAAAATAGAAACTTGATTAAGGCAGTTCAAATAACACAAATAGCAAGTGTTTTAAGATTTTCACTGCTCTAGATTACACAAATGAGTGTCAAACTCAGTTTCCACCAAAAGTGACATACGTACTAGGCTTTTCCAGATCACAGGAGAGTTGCCTGACAATTTTTGTATATCTGATAATGCATTGTTTGTTTACAATTTTGTGCTCAACACATATGACACAAAGTTTTTCAAAACTGATATTAGCATTTAGAAGGAGTTCGCATTTTTAGTCGCAGTGTTCCAACAATCCTACTGACAGCATATATAATTGTAAATTACATCCATTCTCTATACCCACTTTTCCTCACTAGGGTTGCAGGGGGAGCTGGAGCCGAATGGTTGGGACCCAACCCTGGACAGTGAGCCAATCCATCACAGGGCGATCACACCATTCACTCTCACACTCATACCTATGGGCAATTTAACATTTCCAATTAGCCTGTCAGGCATGTCTTTGGACTGGCGGAAAAAAACCCAATAGAAGACAAAAGGGGAAAAAAGAAATCAACTGCACAAACGGCCGAACCCTGCTAATTTTAGGAGACCCACAGTAATGGATTTCATTCAGAGGAAGCGCGACCGCAGACGCTGGAGGTTTTTGCAGCTGTGGCTTGGCCTGCAGGGGGAGCCAAAGCTCACTGTGGCTCACGGTAGGCACTAATTCAAACCACATTGACATCTTCAGTGTGGAGAAGCAAACCGCAGGAATGCTGCCCCAGAGATATGAAAACAAACATCGCTCAGATTGGTTCAGGCTACTCATTTGAATGGATTAAACCTTAGATGTAGACACTGGTGTGGACTGTTCTGTACAGGTAGAGTGCAATGACAAGACAATTCTTTACATTTGCATAAACATTTCTTGATGATGAAACCAAACCATGAAAAATATCACTGACTAAAAGTAAAATCAGACCACAAGAAAAACGGTCCAGGAACCGAAGCAAATAATCTTACGGGCAGCATTCATCACACGAATGACACGAGGTTGCAAGTGACATTTCCTAGTGAAACCTGTTTTCTGTCCTATGAATTAAGGGGGCACCACTGTAGTCCTTCATGGTGGGAAATACAGGTTTCACCAGGAATGCCACCTGCGACATTGTGTTTCTCATGCGACGAGTTGAAAAAAACACTGGTGAAACCCGCACCGCACCTGCACCCAGACCTTGGAATAATTTATTTATTTAATTCTTTAACTTCACTTTAACCAATTAACTTCGGCTTAAGCAGTGAGGTCCAAGACTCCTTGAGAATCATCTCCCACAACAAAAAAGTGACAAAATTGAGACAAAAAAAAAAAAACAAACCAGATTTGGGAGAATTTGAAATCAATGGCGGTGAAAAACAGCGGGTAGCTGCCAGGAACATGTCCATCTGGGCAAACGTCTACATGACAAATGACGAGATTAGCACAATTCCACGGGTAATTAATCTGAGCCGATGCCAATCTGCTGGTTATTCTTCCTTTATCAGTTAAAAAAAAAAACAAAACTCAGCAGATGATGAGTACTAATGGCTTGCATGAGCTTGGGTTTTTTCCCCCATCTGCATTCTGCTACACCAGGAGGGCATATGACAGCTCAGCGTCTAATATAAAACCATTAATCTCATCTCCCTGCTTACCGTCCATTCATCAGGCGGCCGTCGCCTCTACGCTGGATTCTCTCTCACCTGTATGAGTCTCTGTAGCTCATGGTGTCGTGACCGGAGTCCTCCTGGTCATCCTCAGACACTTTGAAGCAGACCCTCTTGCTGCCGCCGGACTCCGCTCTCTCCAGGTCCACCTCCTCGGGCAGTAAAGACGGGGGAGGAGTCTCCTCTGACGCGGGGGGCTCACTCGCTCCTGGTTCTGTGGGCTCCGTTATAGAGGACAGGAGACTGGCAGACAGAAAACTCAGTTCAGTGGCACCACTGAAATGGATCTGCACTCAGCAACTCGTCAACGTGCTCTCGGTGCAACACAAATCACAGACAAATGTTCAAACAAACGGAATTATTAAACCAATGAAATGTGCCTGATCCATACAAAAGGCACTAGACTATAAAAAAGTGTCTCTTTATTTTTATCATTAGAAGTGCATGAAAGTGGCTTCAGATGCACCATACAAGACATCAGCAAGTTCTTTCACAACATTTTGCTTCAATCCATCTTTTTAGGGAGTCATGAAATTCTGTGACATCATCTTATCCAATGGCTTAAATTTTGCACTTATCTCTAGTCTCCATGGCGAATACCAGGGGTGCGATGGTGTACATACACGTCTATTTGGGCGACGTATTGCTTCATTTCCTTCAAGGCCGCATCCAAGCGGTTGTAGAGGCGGATATAGGAATCCTGCGTCTCCCTGTCCTTTAGCTTGAGGAGACAGCTCAGGCCTCCCTCCTCCTGGATGGACCTCCCATCCAGACTGGAGTCCAGCAGGCTCCCGTTGGCCTCCTCTGCCCAGGTCTCGTCCCCCTTCTCCTGGGTGTGGCAGTGCCAGGAGGGGGCGGCCATGCTGGTGACCGAATGCTGCGTATGGGACATGGGGTTCAGGCTTGCTGTACAAACAAATAAAGGAGAAATTAGGAACGGACTCCATTTGAGCTCTTAGGCCTCCACAGCTATGTTAACCAACTCATCACATGTGCCATCACATCAGGAGAAACAGGTTTGACTTTCAAACCTCACTTTGAACACCTGACCATTTGATACAATTTCAGTAAGGGAAAATGCAGCCTTTGAATGGGATGTGCTTTGTTGAGTCTGCAGAAAAAAAACCTTCAGAGCAGTAGATCTCAAACAAGGGCTCTAGCTTTAGGAGCAAGGTTGGGTACAACAGGTCTACAACCAGGAACCTTTACAAAGTGAAACAAGAGTTTGTCACAAAAGTGACTATATCCCCCGCCGTTAGGTCACCAAAACCGACTGGTGTCTGCACATTCCCAGTAGGAAGGTTGGTACCAAAAAGAATTGAAATAGGTTGACTCCTTCTTGAGGTATCGCGCTGACAATTTTCGGGACAGACGGACGGACGTACGGACGAAGCTGAATACTATATTCCCCGCTTCGCGCTAAACGTGTGGCGGGGGATGATTAGGAAGGGTTTCTTCAGACAACCTTATTTTTCTTTTCTTTTTTAAAACAATGGTCCGCGATAAAAGTCAACTGTTCCCCATTCACTGTCAAGATAATCATTTTTAAACAGCTTTAGCATGTCATATCAGTTTCTATGAAGCAATAGGAGCCATCATTGTAACTAGAAATCTATCCTCATGCAAGTTTTCATTTCATTGTAACTGGGCAAATGTGAATCCAGTAATTAGTTACTCAAGATCTTTCGATGTTGACCGAGGCTTGCCCTGTTAGGTTACCCGACAGCAAGGCTACCTTACACACAGTGCGACAAGCTGTGGCACTCAGGTCACAAGAGAGAGACGGATAACAGCGATAATATTATTATTATTAATTTAATAGTATAAAATGTTTCAAAAGCCCAAAGCTGTCAGACGGATTCTTGAACATAGAACCGAAAGGAAATATCCAGCCCTCTGGCCAAATATTGCTCCCACTTCTACAGACAGAAGTTAGAAATATGGCGGAAAGTCAAAAGACGACATGCTACACACAACGCAGGGCCAAGAAGATCACAAATGCAGCCAATCTCACTGCGATGAACCCACTGGGCAGACCATTGTATATCGGTTTCCTAACACAGAGCTCAGTTTGATGAAAAAACACTCCTCCTCTCCATTGAAAAATGTTCAGAGCCAGGAGGAAATTATATGAACTTGAAACTTCAGCAAAATGACAAGCACATGTGCATCCAGTCCAGTGATGGCCTGACTGCCTCTGGCCCAATGCATTCTGGGACAGGCACCAGCACTCCCCATGACCCCCTCGATTTAGATAATTCACGGATGGGCGCCTGTTCGTGCAAAGATCCATGGTTTTCATTTTATAAAGCACTGTCTCAGGATAGCTCCAATCCTGACAATTACTGCGGGGAACATTTCATGTGAAGCTCGAGGTAAAAACCGATTTCTCACGGACGGGTTTTAAGGAGCGTGTTTTTAATTAGTTGTTTACAGCTGTAAATTACTCACTTTCGCGCACCATTGAGGGTAATTATCCTGTTTTTGGAAGACGTCTGCAAGCTGCAGTAGGAAACTAACCAATCAGTCATTAAATAAACAGCATTTATTGAGGTCGTTGATTATGTAACTTGCACTTCTATGCTAATGGCACAATAAAACAGTGGCTCAGGATACAACTTTCAATTGCATTTATGAAATTTTGTCAGCGACACTGTAAAATGTCAAAGTACACATTATAAAAGATGTGAGTACCCATCATTCCTACTGTTTTCAGATTCACTGTGCAACAGCACAGAGCTGAAAAGCTAAATTTGCAGCACTGTCCAAAAACAAACAAAAAAAAAAAAAACTTTTGAAAACTGCATAACCACGAATCCTTGCATGTCTGTAAATGAATAATACAACGGATTTCGCAGTGCTTTGAACATTTTTTTCTGAGGATTTCCTGACAAACAGGCAGCTCACCCTGCTCTGGGTCGAGGCCGAAGAAGGAGTTCTTGCGGCCGAAGCGTATGCTGAAAGTGCGCCCGGCGGAGGTGGTGCTCTTGGGGTAGGACACCTGCATCAGGTTGATGTGGCAGTTGGTGGGGACGAAGTCCATGCAGCCCAGGGGGTGGGGCTTGTTGGTGGCCTGCTTTAGCGTGGGCCAGGCCTTGTTCCGCAGCTCCTGCGCAAACTTCACAAGGAGACAGAGAAACGCAGAGAGAACGCGGTTAAGAGCCTGTATTATGAGCCACGATGTGGTGAGGAATACATACTCTTAGATGGAGACATTTTTTCATTTCAGAGTGTGACCTTGGAAATATTCACTCTCAAGTTCTGTATGTGTCACATCGATGTAACGTGATCATCCATTTGTGTGCATTTAGCTGGTCAGGCATTTCAGAGACAGGCATTGTAAATTGGGAGGATTATTTACACCACTTACAGTACTAAAAGGCCATTGTGGCTAACTGCACAAAGACTACCAGACCACAGTACAAAACAATTGGTTTTACATCATACTTTCATCGGCTTTTGCTAACCACAGTGACATTGATGAATAATAACAGTGGAAAATGATTGAATTAAGGAATTAACACACACATCTATGTTGGCCCAGTCCATATACAATGATTTTTGCTGCAACACTTTTAACTCCCAAGTTCCGCTGATCTTAGGACACTGCATTTTATGAAAGCTTTAAAGGCTTGTGCACATGCAATTTCTGCCAAAACTTTTGCCTTCCCGAGTTTTCTTAAAAACTTAATTTCAAATTTTCCTAGTTACAAACAAGTGAGAAGACGAATTCTGGGTTAAGTCTAAAGTAGTCATAAATATGTTGTATATACAGTATATTTGAGATCTGGGATAGTAAAGCTTTCAAAATATAGGTTACTTGGCCAACCTGTCAGCTCAACCATAACATAAATTCGTGTAAGTAAAATTTTTTTTTTTTTTAACTTCAAACATTTAATTTAACTGTTACATAAAATATCTTCAGACTTATTTTTTATGCGCCAAATTTCATATATTTGATTCAAACTAATCCTATGACATTGCATTTCAGAAATATTCTGGAAAGTATAGTGTTGATAATGATTGCTTTGTAATTCAGCGCGAAATATGAGCGCCAAATCCTCAAAATGCTGCACAGTAATAGAAAACCCAAAAACTTGAGCACTTTTTCCAATTGTATGTGATAGAGCTCCAATGTTCACCAGGGTCGCTTCGAATTTGGGGTATTTCTGGACCCACTGACATACGTCTACTGACAGAAAAAATTAACGTAACTCCAGAAATGGCTTTTAAAAATTAGCTATATATTTCCTGTTAAAACCTGGCAGCTATGCACTTACAGTAGATAGCTGACATTTTCGGACATAAAAAGTAAATGTATCATGATGAAACCATTCTCTTGCAAATAGGTTCCTTTTGGAACACATTGGAAGTGCAAGTGTACACTCCATTGTACAGGTTCAATATTCAACAATGATTTTATGAAGCACGTGTACTAAAAGCCATATATAGCTGCTCATAAACTAGAGTGAAAAAGTTGATACAAATGCATTTTGTATCTGCCCATAAAGCTATAACGAAAGAAAAAGGAATCTCTTATTTTAGATCTGTACCATTAGCTCATCTGGTCACAGCACACTGAAGTATATTGGGTGATGGAAATTAGGTGAAGTGCACGGGCTGTTTTGTGGTTGTCGCTCACAGCTCCCTAAACAGAACTCTGGAAAAGCAGTCATGTTAGTTTCTGATACTTCAGAATTTGGCCTCCAGCTTGGAGCAAAACGCAACATTTGAGTCTGCATAATGTTCTGGGGGGCGGAAACTCTGTGAGTGGGTGAGTCAAAGGGTCAGAAAGTCAGTGTGGCCTTTTATTTCTTCCACCTATCAACTCAGTCAGCTGATTTTAGGAATTAGTTTGAAAACAGGCAGAGGAATCACATGTATGAGCAAATTCAGGTCATGGAAAAATGAATTTATTTAGTGGGACGCTTGTATACTCAGATTGTGCTTACCTGCTGGTAGCTATTGACTCGTCTGCGTACGCTCTCCAGCTTGGTGTCACAGATATTCCTGAACTCGTACTGCGGCATAGTGGCCACACGGCTGCTCTGGGAGATCAGACGGCTGCAGTTCTTCACAAACTGTCCGTCATCACCAACAAAGGCTTCCAGAATCTGATCGTGCAATAAATGCATAAATCTGCCTTCACCAGTATCAACACGGTACTCAGGCTCACTTCAATCAACATCTGTCCTTTCACTTGCTCTGAAATGCACCTTATTTTTGTTAAGTCACAGACAAGGCTTGATTTGATCAATTTATTAAAAAATGTAGTTGCTAGCCAAAAAAGCCAAGTTCTACATTCAGGAGACAAGTGAAATTAATTTAAGCCTATGCTGCGTAAGAGTGTTTTTCGTATTCAGCCTCTAAGCAGCTGCAGTCGTTACACAACACCTTGATATTCATAATCATTTGGACAGAGACACATTTAAAGGGCTGTACTTTCTACACAATTCATCTGTATATGGATGTCAATTATAGATGACAATCAGAAAGATTTTAATTTCAAGGCATATACGTCGCCTGCGTGTAAACTGTCACAGTCAAAATTCCTATGGACCTCACTGTGCATCACAAAGAGCTGTAACACACTGCAGCCCTCGGCTCACCTTGGCGGTGAGGCTGAAGCAGCCCTTGGGCTCCACCATCTTCTCCAACACGTGACTCTTGATCCCAGCAGTGCTCACGTACTCATAGAACACACCGTGCTCAAGGTGCACGTTATCCACTGTCAAGCTGACCCGCGGTGTGTCGTCGGAGATGGTCAACTGTCCCAAATCATTCACTGATTTAAAACCAAAACAAAAACAGATACATTCATTTGGTGGATTAAGTCAAATTATTTTCGACATTCTGTGAGGGAGAAAAGAGTCAGGTCTTCAGTCTCTCACTTGGCTTCATTTGGAGAGAGGCCAAAGAGGGACATTGAAGTTGACGACAGGTCAGAATCCTACAGACTGTCCCTCGTGTTCTTCACCGTCTTTTTCTATATTATTATTAGTTCCCTACCGGAAACAGAGGGGACTATAGGATTGCACTCCGTCCGTCCGTCCGTCCGTCCGCATTCGTGTCCGCTCCATAACTTCAATACCGTATGACCTAGGAACATCAAAGTTGGTGTGTGGATGCATCTTGGGGAGAGGGTGTGTCATGTACCCTAATCAGGTCACTTTGACCTACTTTTTAGGAAATATAATATGCATACACCAGTAGGGGACTAGTATTGCACAGCAATACGACATTCTCCGATAGGCGGTGCACTTGTTCTTCTTCTTATTATAAAATGAAAATAAAAATGTAATTTATTTTGTGGAAGCCAGAACCCTAGCAGTGTTCAGTTCGGGATATTTGTCAAATCTGCACAGGACTCGCTATATTAGAGACGTAATAATGACATTCCTGAAAAACTGGGCTCAAGTAGTCAGAATAGCCACTCATTTCCTCAATCTCTAAAACAATAAAAAAGTTGTTGCTCTCTCACTCAACAGGATCCTTCGTATTTAAACGAGATTTTAATCCGCCGTGTGAGAATTTTACAGCACTAGGAAAGAGAGGAAACTAAAGTCTTGAGCTGCTTTCACAACGGACGCAAAACTAATTTTTCGCACGACAGATTCAAAGTCAATGCAAAAACGCGAATACACGCAAAGCGTCTTTGCATCGACTTTGAATGTAATCTGTCGTGCGAAAAATTTGTTTCGCGTCCGGTGTAAAAGCGGCTTTCTGCTTCTCGTCCTTCAACCGCTGAAGGCAAAAGGGAAGCTGCAGGCCTGTGCTGTACGTCTGTCATCCACGGTCTGGCTAAACTTAGCCTTTATAGCATATAAAAACACAGGATGTCCTTTCTACTCCCATCCTCTGGCCTGCAGATGGGACAGGAGAGAACCAGACGAATGGTCGTGAGAACAATCTTGTTATCTGATCTAATTCTCCATTGCCTGAGGTGTCACTGCCGTGCAATGCCCAGAACGAGCCACACTAGCCCCCCCCACGACCGGAGGGAAGGTCATGACCCAGCAGACTGGCGGACGTGGTGTATTTGACACCGCAGTGGCCATCATTAAGTCATTAAGGGCAGCCTTTGTTCTCTCCTTCTCTGCCCTTTGATTTAGCTCACTTTCATCTGTGCCATTCGGCTTCGCTTAAATCCCTGGAATCAGGCACAGAAATCAAAGAAAATAACTAAAAACGTGTTTTGACTTTGAAAGGTTTGAATTTTATGGGAGGAGATTGCATCATATTTGCTGGTGACAACTTTTAGAGACCTGTTTCCACAGATGCAAAAAATATGGAAAAATAATATTTATCGTAATTACAGTCTCACACATATTAGTCTAAATACAAGGCCATAATTATTTGAGTCATTTGAGCATCATTATTCAAAAAAATTATATCTGAACAAGTATTAAACTTTGAGTTAATGATTTTAAAATTTTGTAGGATTTTTCCAAAATAAGACAAAAATATGGGGAGATGAGACATTTAACCTCCATCTGCTATTTGCCAATACAATACCAAACAATTTCTCAAGAAAAGAGTAACTTAAATTAAAGCAATATTTTGTCATCAAGAAAAAAATAAAATTTTTAGTCTGGTATCAAGAGCCAAATATATGACAAAGTTTTCACCCCCCTCCCCAGAGTTCAAATGCAGAAGTTCAAATAAACATACACACACAAACAAAAACGTGGTAATGGTCTTCGCAAATCCACCGGGGCTCGAGTGATGACATACCAGTTCCGTTGATGACATCACTTTCCTCGGCATTTGACCCCAGTGTTGACAGGCTGGTCCTGAGGGACCTCTCTTCTTCAGCATCATCAAACGTCCTGTAGAGCCACTGAGCCAGCCCCTGTGTCCGGAGGACAGAGAGCAGCCACCTGGTCAAAACACACGTGCCGACAAGCTGCACAAGGACAGCCGTTTAAAGCATACCAGCCAGTAATGGCGCCGAAAGATGAAGGCACACAGTACATGACTGGGAAACTAGCTGGAGAATAACCTGTGCAGTGTCACTAAATGGGGGTAACCTATGTAAGGTAACAGGATGAGGAATAACATATGAAGTTTCACAAGCCATTAATATTTCACGGGTTATCCTCCATCCAGTAACACTGCATATATTATAAAGGAGATAGCAAGTCTGATCCAAGCCTAAGTGACTCGTCAGGCTACTGCCCGGTTTTAGTAGCATGAAGCGACCAGGAGTGTCGCTACTCTCCGCAGATGGATGCTAGTCCATCGCAGGTTACACCCCCCCCCCAGGTTGGTTTCCCTGACAATTTTCCAGTACCCAATTATATACCTGGGTGGCGTGAGGCACTGTGGAAGTCAAGTGTTTTGCCCAACAACATCCTGCTAAAGCTGTGGCAAGGACTCAAACTCAAGACCTTTGGATGCGAAGTCAAGCACACTTAAACACTGCGCTACCGCCTACTGTATGTTATCCTCATCTGAGAATACTACATGGGTTATCCCCCCTCAAGAGTTACGCAAAGCATAATTTTTGTCTTTTTCTTTCAGTGTATTGTACAAACATCTGATCCTTGTTAGGTAGATTTTCCAATGACCATTTTCCATGAGCATTTTGCATGGCAATTCTAAAGGGTCACATTAAAGTATATGCCATGGGAAAATAAAATCAAAATGGTTGGGATTTGGTCCCTACAGTTTCTAAATTTCACCGTAGCTGAGCTGGCACATCCTAACGATTAAACCACAGGAATAGGCAAAAACCAAGTGCAGCTAAAACTACAGTATACACCCTCCGTGCTCTAAAGTCGGGGAAACACACCCCTGACAGAACAGCAGTTTGTTCCATTCTATTGCAGTTGCTTAGCAGAAGTTCTCATTACGAGCGACTGATGGAAAGAAGCAACAGGATTCCCACCAGCTCAACCGGTTCCCGGACGGAGCGGTGAGCCGAAAAGTGTGCCAGAACGGCCAGGTCACTATCGCCCAGGACGCTATTGCCGTTGACTTTCTGGATGCATTGTCCCGGGTGAAGGCCAGCGGCAGCTGCCTCTGAACCTGAGGGAGAGGGCAGGAGGTGGGAGGAGGTGAAAGGAGAGAGCAGGAGAAGACTGCGGGGTCAGTGAGGACACTGGGACACAGTTCAACCCACGCCCCAAAAAAAAAAAATCAGCGAGCAGAAGGTTTCAGTATTTAACATATTTGCTGAGGTTTAGATCCTTTTTATCTGAATTCAGATGAATTTGAGTAAACGCTTGTCAAATATCTCCATCTATGTTGCTGACATGAGATTATGCCTGGTGAAAGGAAATGAGGAATTTCCATGCCACAGCTGTTAAACATATTTCTACATGATTCTCAAAAGTTCAGACTTCACCCATGTGGCTCCTTGAAAATATCGGCTTCATTGCAGTCAGTAGAAAAACCGAAAAACAAGTTGACAGACTAGCTGAAAAGGGGCAATGATGACTTCAAAAGCTTACAAACTACACATGGCATGTAAATTTGGTTCGCTTGTTTCCTAATGCAACATTATTACTCACGAGTGAACTCTCAGCATCCCGTCCAGAACTTACAAATTTACCGCACATATTGCAGATCTTCATTTCCATCTAGTAACTTCCCTCATTTCCCAATTTCAATCCAAAGACATTACTGATTCTCCACCCAACATAAGGTAGCATCTCCTCTTTTTCCTCACACAGCAAATACATCACTCACTGCAAACTGCAATCCTCTCAGCATCAGCACAATGAATACAGAACAGAAGTACCTTTCTTCACAGCATGCACATAAGGGGGAGCACAGCCTCGGATCTTAAAGGAAAGGGCACCAGGACAGTCTGGTATCTTCAGAATTCTGAGAGGAACAAAATTACAGCAATTATTCCAACCCTGAGAGGGTGAAAACAAGTTATTTTAACACTTCTGATTTTTTTATTTCATCCTTAGAGAATCATGAGCTGCAAGTCAAATGAGAAGCCATATTATAAAACTGATGTCAGACCAGCATTCTGAACTCCGGTTTATACTCTGGCGGCAGAGTGTCGCCTGACTTAATATTTATGTATGTTGAAGTGTTGCCCAAATATGGGGAGTGGTCTGAGTCATTATGAAAAAGTATCACCCCAAACAGCTGAAAATTCCTGGACATCAAAAACACGGCGTATCGATTCTTGTTAGCTATCCAGATACACTACGTTGTGGTTCTCAGCACGCAAAAACCCACAATCTCGGGACTGTTTACGCAATCGTATCTTAAATATCTTTGAAGATCATAAACATTCATTTTTTTGCATTGCGCCTTTTGACCCATTAGCATTCATTTCTATGTACATGCTAGCATTGTTTGAAAATGTAGACACTGGACGATAATGGCATGCAGCATGACACCTTTAAACAAACATAGCTAGCTCGTGACGCGCATATGTTATAACAAGCTCACAAATATGAAAGATGCTTGTGTAGGCTGATTCATATTTAATAATATGCAAAAACAAAGATTCTGAGGTTGCTTTGTGTTGCAGAAGCATTTTCCGAAAAGGTAGCATCATTAGTCTAATACCAGCCAGCATCAGGTGCTGAAAAGCTGTCCCGGCATGCATTGGGAAAACTACCATGACGCCACCTGGAGTAAATAAGCGCAGTGGCCCTAACTACAGCCAAGAAAACAATACTGCTCAACTGGAAAAACAGAAAAAACATCACAACAACACAATGGTTAGATCTTTATACACAACACATATCAATGGAACAACAGTCAACACCCACAAGAGTCAATGACAAGAATTCAACAACATTTACTCCACAACCCTCACTGCCATCTCAATGCCGGTGAGTTAGAGCCACAGCAGAGATATACAAAGGCTTGTTCACAGAGAGGAGAACGGATTAAAAAAAAAAAAAAAAAAAAAGGAAAGAAAAAAGGGGAAAAAACTTGGGGAATTTGAAATCGGAAATCTGTATAAATCCTTAAGGAAAGTTATATAACAAACACACTCATGAAATAACTGCCAAAATACAACTCTGCTTCATTTCGGATCATTTGGTTGTTACACTGTTTTGCCTTCTTTCCCTTTTTCCCTTATCTCTCCATTTTATTGTAATTATTACCATTACTATTGTAATTATTTGCTTTCTCTCCTCTTTCCTTCCTTTGTGGTTCCACCCCCCCCCCCTTTTTTTTGTTTATTTTTTTTTCTTCTTTTCTATTCCTTTTGTTGATCTGTCTTTGTCAAATTTTATTGGATGTATATTGCTTTGTAAATCAACACCACATCGCTACCCATTATATTGTCTGGTCACATATTTGTTTGTATGCACTTATAGGTGAATAAAAGAAAAAGAAAAAAGTAAATGAGCGCAGTATTTGTGGAAGGGTCAATTATGACAGCTAATTGAAAACAATGAGGTTAGAATATAGAATGTTCAAAGTAAAATTTTGATAAATTGTTTCAAACATCTCACTCGTAGAAGTTATATTAGGCTATTTACACATACATTGCTTGTTTGTCACATGCAAATCCTTGGATTTTAAATCTTAAATTGTGGAGCAGTGAGCCAAACCACAAATAAAAGACTCTTTGCCCCAAAGATGACAAAGCTTACTCAAAAATTTCACTTACTCCTTAGATTTCGTGGCCACCAGAAGTTGCAGAGACCGTCGGACACTGAAGGACTGGTTGATCACGGTCTCCACCTCTGATAGTGGCCGTAAGAACACCAGGTCCCCGTTGATGGTGTAGATCTTCCGGCCAGCATGAAGTCCAGCCATCTTCAAACATAAGCACAGATAGCCGGGCGTAAAACCAATGCTGTCCTTAAAATGCCAACATTGATATTGCAGAGGGACTCAAGCTAATTTTACAAATAGTTTCTTGTGTATTCGTTTAAGTATCACACACCATAAAATATCAAAACTGAAAATACACCAAGAAACTTATAAATATAATAGAATATAAATACTGCATGCATAAGTTTAAGACTTGAAGTGACAGAAAACTTTTGTTTGAAGTGCACAAACAATTGCCCCTTGGGTGTTCCAGAGATGTTTTTTGTAATTTTAAGACAAAGCTGAACTGAATAATAAATACGTTAAGATTTGCATTGAAACACTGACAGAGTCTGCCATTTTCCCTTAAACAGCAATGTCAAATGTCCTATAGCTCCTTTCACTACTAGCACCTAAAAACCGAGAAAGTGCACCTTTTTCCGGGAAATTCCTACAAAAAATTAGAATACACTGAGGTTTACTGAAGATTTGAGGCCAACTCGGGAAATCCCGGAAAAAGTTCACAGAGGTATCCCGAAGTCTGTCCGGTTCACTTAAGTTTGGACAACACCTCAATGTTCACTTTCTCTCAAGGTGCCCTCTTTCAAAAATCACATTGTGTATCTGACTTGTTTGTCAATTGGTGCTTTTGTGGATTGAATATATTCTGAATACTGAATGTTTTTGTTGTTCTTAATATAATGGTGGTGGTCTGCCCTTGGCCAGTTCTCGTATGCAGCACTGACAAAGCAGGCTGAACTACAGTACTGACCCTTCCAAAGTTCCCATGAAAATAGGTGAATATTCACGTTTTTTCATACATCTGAAACTTTTTCCGAGGTTAACAGAGTTGGCCTCAAATCTTAAGTTAACCTCGGCGTATTCTAAGTTTTTGTAGGGAACTCTCGTAAAAGGGTGCACTTTCTCGGTTTTTAGGTGTTTGTAGTGTTCACGGCAAGAGTTTAAGAAAAAGCACTTCCTGAAGACTGAAAATGTCCGCTTTCCTGCAAGTGTTCTGACACCCACCGGTCAAACACACTGGCAGTTTTTCCTTTCCATTAATACAACAAATGCTCTGCTATCCAAACAAACAAATGTAGTGTTATGAAACCTCCTATACATGCATAGTAATCAAACAATGATGCCAGCTAGGCTAACCACAAACAAAAACATAATTTGTTCGGTAAACATGCGAGCAGCGTGTAATCAAATCTATGGCAAACGTCCCACACCCCAGATGTACAAAACAAGTAACACGTGGCTAGTAATGGTAATACCTGCACTAATATATAAATATCTGCTCGATATAACAAATACTAAAGATTGCGTGAGTGAAACTCAAGTTCACTTTGTACAAAGGAAACTAACAATGAGGGGAAAAAAACAGATCATAAATTAATCTCCCTCAGCTGGAGAACCAATACAAAGAGAGCAAAAGGTAATGCAGCAACCAAATTAAGCGGACTAAACAGGTCAAAACTAGTGGAAATTTAGCACTGTATGCGTTAAGCTGACACCGACTTTGGTTACGCTATGGTCAGTCAATGGTACGCGACTGCTAAACCATTCCTCGGCCTCTCATTGGCTAAACCATTGAGAAATGAAAAGATGGCGACCTTCAAGTTTTTTTTTCAGTCACGTTTTCTTTCTTTGAAGCATTGTACAACTTCAAAAAAAAAAAAAAAATTTGCTAAAAAGTAAAAAGGGTAATTCTTTTATTCAATGTTGGTTTTGTCCAAAAGGTGTCTTTCACTTTAACATGGAACATTTTCTATGATTTCATAAGTGGCACATGACAAAAATGATGCATTTGAAACAAAACATGATTTCAGGTGGTTTTCTCTTTAAGGAAACCTTGAAGAATTGGACATCACCTAGGTAATGATTTCATTTCCCATAGCGAAACATCAATAAAACGAGCTTTAAGTCAGTAAGACTGTAAACTTAATGTGAAATTCATGCCATGAGGCAGAAAAAAAAATTATTTTCTGCAATTTACGTCCTATTGCATTGGTCAAGTTACCGTAGTTCCCAGAAGGACAGCCTGCAGGCAGTGATTCACTAGTTTTAACAAGGAGTCATTTCGTATTCTGCTCCCTTCTCCATTAAGGCTGTTGACACAGTTTTTGTTGTTGTTTTTTTAAATATGCCTTCGGTTCAGCAGTGGATTCAAAAGCCCAAACTTGTCTCTGCCTTTGCTGTGCTCATTAATGAGTGTGAATAAACAGTGGCGGGGACACCTGCACAGGGCATGTTGACGGTCCTCTGATACACTCGCATCTCCTCTCTTTTCCCTCCCTCTCCTTCTGCACACCTGAATATGAGCTGGCAGCAGCATTTTATGCACCGTCTTTCACGGAGCACTGAGGCGGCATTTCTAATTGCCGCCGATGCATCTGGGACAGAACCTCTCCGACTACAAATTGGGAGTGAGAAAGGCTCGACAGGGGCGAATCAACAAAGCGCTCTTGTTCTAAATATGGCTCGAGTCTGCTCCGACATGTCAGAGAAATAATTTGTATGGATCTGCAGTGCCAGGCTGCAGCTGGTTAGAAGCCTAGCAGAAGGGAACCGATCGATTAATCAATCATGACTCAAAACACCTTTCGCTCCATGGTTCAAAGACTTGATATGTTTTGACAAAAATACATTTAAATCTGTGTTCATGTGTGTGCTTATAATTCCCAGAGTATAACAATTTAAACATTTATTGGCAGAATTCTAGGGTAATTCCATTTGAAATCACCAGACGTGTCCCGACTGACAACTCCAGATTGGCCTCAAATTTCCAGACCATTATTTTCATGGATCCAGCATATTTTGAGCAAAATCTTAGACCCATACCTTCATTAATTTTTGAGATATTGAGAATTTGAAAAGGGGGCATGGCCCCAAATTTTGTGCAAAAACAAGTGTTAGTATGCAATATGCAAACTTCAGAAAGCATAACATTTGAACTCTCAATGACAGACATATGAATTTTGCAAGAATAGATCTTTGGTATAATATGACATAAATCACCAAAAAAAAAAAAACAGTACAAGAACTTGAGGCCCAGTCACACAGCCGATCACGCACGAATCACTCACAAATCACGCACAGATTGGGTTTGTGCGTGCTTGTGCGTTGAGAAATTGACCAATTTTTCGGGGTGTCGGGGGTAGAAATCTCGGACGAATCACGCATGAACCGCGCATGTATCACTTACAATCACTGACATATCGCGCACGTCGACGCATAATAGCAAACACGGTGCAGTATTCCACGAACATTCGACGCACGCCCGACGCATGAATCACCGATGGAGCACGTCCAAACACGAACGCTTCACGTATTGTCAGTGGATGTCAGTGGAATGAACGTGATACGTGCGCGTTTCATGCGTGATATGAACGTGGGGCATCAGTGGACGGACGTGGACGTGCGCGGATTCAAACCAGTTCTGACGCATAAGCACTGACGGCCGACAAGTGTCCCGTGCATAGTTACGCATACTCGACACATAAACTACGCATGCCGACTCATGAATTACACACACCAACGCAGTTGTGCGTCGGAAAATTTTTGAACCGTTCAAAACTCAAAATCACGCACAAACCGCCTTCGACGCACATCCACTTACAATCACTGACAGTCCACGTTCGTTCCACCTACGAATTACGCATACGACGTACGCTCCGCGCAGAAACGAAAATCTGTGCGTAATTCATGCGTTTTCGCTGTGTGACTGGGCCTTTACTTACGCACTAATCAGTAGCCTCCCCAAAATTAATCACAAAAGATTGATTTGTGCATAGGGCCAGGCTTGGCTCTCAATTTATACATAAATCATTTTGTAAAGGTAATGCCATTATAAAAAGAACTAAAGCCACTCCTAGAGTGCCAACCTCCACCAAGGCAGCACAGTCCAAATCTTGGTGAGTGGGAGCAAAGTTCAGTTATTACGTGTCATACGATTTCAAGATGGCGGCTCTGGGGGCCATATTGTTTGACTGATCGCGGTGAAAAATCAACAGGGTCCATCCCTGATGAAATAGAGAACCACTCACAAAATTTTAGAGACATCCGTTCATTAGTTTTTGAGTTATCTTGTTCACGAACAAACAGACGAACAAACGGCACCGATCACATAACCTCCTACCAACTTCGTTTTGCGGAGGTAACAATATTAAACATTCTTCTACAATGTTCTAACCATTTATTAAGTAGAGGAGAGGCCTCAAAACACTAGTACTGGAAAGTAAAAATAACATTATTGCTCAAAATAAAAATGAACATCAGTCTGATTCATCCTTTCAGTGTTAACTCACAAGGAAAACAAAAGTGCACTCCAAGAAACACTAACCTCTGCATGTGAACCCCGGTGGACTGACTTCACCACGATGGCCTTGTTCTTCTCCTCAATCTCAAAGCCATAGTTTTCTTCCTGGGGGTGAATCTGATTTGGTGGAAGGGCAGAAAAATGGCTAAATCAGATTCTCTTTATATTTGACAGGACCGACATGATCGAGAATAATTCTTTCCTGTTCAGCACACCACTACAGTGGTCTCTAAAATGAATGTAACAGCCCCAAAATGTTTTAGAAGTTTCGCTGTTGAACCATCCTTCTCGACAGATCATAATCCATGATTATAAATTCCGGCTACTTTTTACATCACTAACAGACCTGCATGACAAAGATCACACCTATTAGTTCTGTATTTGTGCCCTCCTCCCTCTAATAGCCTCGCTTAACCTCCCCACCTCTCTGCTTGCAAATCATTTTACATCGGGCTGCTGGTACAATGCCTCAAACTCAAAAAAGTTATTCAGGAAAGACATTCACATCTATGAAGAAACTGGAAACATGGAATTTTAAGCCAAGTACCGTATTTCCTATTTCTGTTCATACTGTATTTAAAGTGAATTTGAAGTTTATGTATAAAGTTGAAAAGCAATTGCATGCCAAGTAAGGTTGTGCAAGTGCCATCCTTATAACTGCCCAGCCTACATAAATCACCTTTCCATCCCCATGTTTAGTTTACTGCAAGCCTACCCGGTCATGTGCATACAGATTGGCAAACCTAAAGATTTGATGTCTAAGTCACAATACATCCCCTCATGGTGCAAGGGTTACATTTCTCAAGAATGTAACAATTACTGCCAGGCAATGGCCCATAAATTAATGATTTGTACGAATGTTCTAGCAAAAAAGTTTATAAATCTCCCTTATCTCTCTCTTATATAATGCCTCCAAAGTCTTTACGAGATAATAATATGCTATGTATATTTTCTGTCGGTAGCAAGGCAAATTGGCTAAAAGGGACAAAGAAGTCACCTAGCCGTGAAAACACAACCACCTGGATGAGACCTCTCCATGGAGCTTGAGACATGCATTGCATTCTTTGGTGATTGTCATTTGGTGCACAGCATGATCACAACGAAAATACAAAACCATAAACTCATTCATACACAAAGCTTTCATAAATACAGAGGAGGAGGTTGACTGTGAATGTAAGCAATGTAAAGTACATACATAACATTTAATTCTCTTGCACACTTGAGATCTGGGGTGCGTTTCCCAAAATCACGGATGGCAACTTACATAGTCGGGTCCATTGACTGTGAATGGACGAACAATGTAAGTTGCTAACATCGTTAACTTCGTCAGCAACTACGCTTTTTAGAAACGCGCCCCTAGTTGGTCACTGCTACCAGAGTCAATGTAAGCAGCAGCTGAAACAGTGGGCCTTTGCAAACCACAGAAACCTGTGAGCATTAAGTCCTCTCTAAACACTGCATCGGACAAACAAAGACCATTTCCTCTCTAGCCCAATTTACAGCCGTATACAAAGCCACCACGTCAAAAATTTCAGTCATGATGTTTTTTTAACTTCAACCATTTCCTCTCATTCTTTAAACACCTGCAGCTGAAGGTCACCTCTCAGGCTGGGGGTAATGATCTCCACCTGCAAACTTTCATAGCTCCAAACTATATGAGGACAATTCTAGCCAACTGAGAGGTCTGCACTCAGTGACATATTTTCTGATGTACGGTACTGCGCAAAAGTCTTCGGAATCCTATAGTTTTTTTCATGAACTTTAGTGATGATTTTTTTTTTCCCATATTAGAATTGCTTTAGATAATGGCAAATTTTAGATACCAGAGACTGATATGAAAAATTAAAATGTTTTTACAAATTAGCATTTGTATTTCATTAAGAAAGTTGACAATGAACTGGCCATCATCGAGGCTACCAAAGATTACCAGCAGAGACAGAGACCAGAGAGACGGTGTGTTAGCTTAAGAACAGCAGCCCGCGCACCGGCATGGAACGATAGTACATGCAAGTATACCACTATAGGCTGGTGTGCCTTATTTTTAGCCAATAGGTTGTCACACCAAATATTGATTTTCAGTTTTCAACAGAGTACGGCTCTTAACATTTTTCAATAATTAAAAATGTAATTGCATTATTTTAGAAAACATAACAAAATCAAAAGCCTAATGGAATTGTTTTAAATGTGCCCAATTTGCAGACAGAGCTAGAAAACATAGAGCAGGTTCAAATCTCACTGCTTTCTGACCAGAGTAGTGACGTCTCTAAGGAGGAAAATTAATTTATTTACAGTACTGTGTTGAAAGACCAGTAGTCCTGGGTACATTTAAAGCCACATCGTAGGGCAAATATGCTTGCAAAAATGATGAAATAAAAAGGTTCTAATGGCTTAGAAATGTATTAAACAAAGCTGTAAACTGTTAAAAACTAAATCAAATCAATATTTGGTGTGATTACCCTTTGCCAAAAAAATTGGGATTGTACTATTGTGATATAGTTTTATAAGATAATTGGCTTTTTGCTTGTCCCAAACAGAGTGGGGAACTTGCCACAGTTCTGCAGACTGACTGTCTCACTAGCGTCTATCCCTCCAAGAAATTACAAACAGCTACGATGATGTTGACTTCAAGGCTCTGTCAAGACTATAATATCTGTGATGATTATTTTTAATGGAATACAAACATTTGTTTATGAAACTTTTCTTTAAATTAGCATTTGGAATTTCAAATTTACCTTTTATCTTCAGGAACTCTAATATGGAATCAAAAAGTAAAGATCGAATACAGAAAAAGTGAAGACTTTTATACAGTACTGTAGTTGCTATGCAACTCTTCCAGCCCTCTCAGACTCATTCATCAATTTTCCAAACTGGTTTAAAAAAAAACTGTACTGATGAACAGGTGGATCCTGGAGGATGGATCAGAGCAGAAGGAATTTTACTTTATAAATCTTGTTAAATTTAGCAACCTCACAACACTTCACAAGACACATGAAGGCAAAGTCCATTGTGTCCTACAGTGCTGTGAAAAAGCATTTGCCCACTTCCCAAATTCATACATTTTTGCATAATTCTCATGCTTAAATCTTTCAGATCATCAAACGAATTTTAATATTAAAGATAATCAGAGTAAAATGAAAAGCCTTCTAACCTTACTTGGCCCTATGTGAAAAAGAAATTTCCCCTTTAGTTACTAGAATCAATCAATCAAACAAATGTAATTGATAATTGGGTTCAATTTCACTAGACACATCCAGGCATGATAACAGCCTGTGACTGATACCTAATGCTTTTCAGAACAAATGGCAATCAAGCGTCAGAGGCCATTTGAAATTCTTCCGGGGAAGAAAATTATGTTTATAAGTCAGCAGCAAGATTAGACAACTTAAGCGAGGCTGACACTTGCACGATTCTATGGCACGCACTCGAGTCGTGCCCGTGCGCAAACTAGTCATAAACTGGCGTGAAGTGTGCGTAAACCCGTCGTGACTGCGTGCCATGTGGGGCCGGGAATTTTGAAATGTTCAAAATTTTGGTCTCGACAAAATTTCGCGACCGAGTCGTGAACTTTGCGCAAACTGTTTGTGAACACGTCGTGAACGAAGGATGCGTGCCAGTGCGTGGCAGTGCGCGCCATGCCAAGACTGTCACAAACTCCCACGAATAGTTCACGAACAGCTCACGTCGAGTTCACGAGTAGTTCACGACATGTTCACGAATTGGTGCACGTCGCAGCGTGGCCGTGCCTTCCCACTGACACGGTCACGTGTACTTCACGCATTGATGGCACGAGCAGTTCACGACTAGTTTACGCACTTCACGAACAGTTTGCGCATCAACATAATCTCGAAATACGACAACACACATTTTTCTCGTAGAGTCTTAAAGGAGAATGGGGCGAGAGCCATCGCCACGATGACAATTCTGCAGACCTTATTACTGCTCAGTTCAGCACATCGCTGATGAATACTAAGTCAGTGAAGTTCTTTTCCGGAAGCACTTTACATGCTTTCTGATGTTTGGCAGCCGTTTGTCCAAGACTGCACCAAGTATGGTTTGTGCAAAAGGAGCAATCTACTCTGTTTGCGACAATTAATCATATTGCACTAAAAACTAAAATCATTGTAATTTCATTTATGACCCAGCCCAAAAAAAAAAAAAAAAACCAACAACACTTTCTCACAGCATTATATGGCCTTAGTAAGGGAATGGGCCAGGAAAACCCTATCTAAATATATTTTAAAACGAAGTAATAAGACACCATTCCAAATCAAAGGTCAATTACACTGAGGCTTTGTTGAGAATAGCAGGAGCAGACCAAGCACAACACTGAATCCTGATTGGTTGCGCTGCAATGGGTGGCTGATAAATTATCCTTTAGGACGAGTGGCTCACCAAAGCACTCATTAATCTTACTAGACCTTTCCTTTTAATGTCTGCAGTGTTACTGTGGGGATACAAGTAATTCCACCAGACACACCAAGGAGAGGCACAGTGCTATAATTAACAGATAAGCACTCATTCGGCATGCTAATGTAGAAAAATGAACTGTAGAACGAACAAAATGTTGGAAAGGTCTCGATATGGAATGGAATCACCTCCGGCCGCCTCAGTCATACCAGTGACTGGGATTCTCATTACCTGCTCAGACACCTACACACAACACTGACAAACACACACATTTAAATGTCAACTCGTCATTGATGTTCACATTTTCAGTTAGCAAACTTTCATAAAGGGTAATAGAGCACTTCTATTTCCAGTTCCTGTACACCATCATAGACCAGAAAATTAAACGGACACTTATCTCAAGAAATTACATAATTAAAGGGCAGTTACACAGCTAGATAAATACGCGGTACTGAAGCAATTATGGCAAGGGCAAATTGTCCCCTCTATTATTTGTTAAATGTCAAGTCAAATTCATTGGGTTGAAGGGTTGGGTAATGATTCCCAGCTATTAAGCCCAATATGGCTTTTGAACTAGCTCTATTGTATCTGGGTTAAGCTAAACACCATTTTGTTTCTCAGCATTAAAAACAACAACAAAGCCTAACAAATCAGTCATAGGAAGTAAACATTTTTAGCATTTCAATTAGTCAATGCTTAATAATTATGGATTTTTGTAGGGGCCTCCATAAGACCTACATTATGGGCAGGTAGATAATCAATTTTTTATGAAAGTTAATGGTGGATAGGCTGCATATTTTATATTATATATTTTATGTCATGAAAAACCTCCTTACTCTTGCTTTTCTTGTGGAGATTTATGGGAAATATGATGATCAATCGAATGTGCAAGCAGGCCCAGGCCACTTTGATTAGCTAGCCAGCCTTACCTATCACTGAAAGTGCACTCAAAGAACAAATGAAAAAAATCTGGAAAAAAAGAAAGTAGATGAGGGAAAGGCAAAACTGCCTAAAGCAGAAATCCAATTTTTTGAGTGATGTGCAGCGGTGATGCCAGAAGAAAACAGTGTTATGTATGATAATTTTTTGTACAGCTTTATATTCCATTTGTAAATGAAGATTTGTTACATGCTGTTTTGCTGCCCTGCTGGTCAGCTATATTTATTTTGTTCATTGGCACCATCTGGTGGCGTGTTTGTAAAATCATTAAGAAAAGTCTAGTAATTTCTAGAAGCTTCTGGCACTTTCCTGCTTGGAGGGGGCGGGATTTCCCTAGAATCCTGTGGATCTTTCTGGAAGGTTGCTAGACTATAAAAAGGCTGTGATTTTAAGCACAGCAGAGACTGACAACAAAGAGAGCAGACAGCAGAAGAGAGCAGACCAGAGTTTTGTTTTGGCAACAGTTAAATAGTGGCAGTGTTATTAGAGAATTTAAATAGTGGATAATTTTTGTTCAACTTTTTTTGTAAAGAATAAATTTGTTTTAGTTGTACTGGCCAGTTTTCTTTGTTGTGATTTTTCCAAGTCATAACAAATTGGAGGTTCCACCGAGATTGGATTCACCGAAGATTATTATTTTAAATCTTTTGACTAGTTTAAAAACCAGCAATCATGACTTTTGATGTGGAAAGTTTTTTGAAAACTCCAACCCAGGAATTAATTTTGTTGGCAAAGAAGAAGGACTTGCTACAAATAGCCTCAACCCTTGGATTATCTGATGTGAAGTCATCAATGAAGAAACAAGAAATATTCAACATTTTGGTGCAACATTTCATCGATGAAGATATCTTTGGGGAAGAAGCAGCAGAATTAATTAAAGCTGTGGAAGTGCCTGCAACGGAGCTGCAAAGGCTTGAATTCCAGCTGCGCCAAAAACAACTAGAGCTGGAAGAGAGAAGGTTGGAGAGGGAGAAGGAAAGAGAAATGGAGGAAAGAAGATTGGAGAAAGAAATGGAGGAAAGAAGGATGGAGAAAGAAATGGAAGAAAGAAGGTTGGAGAGGGAGAAGGAGAGAGAACTAGAAGAAAAAAGGATGCAGTTCGAATTGGAAATGAAGAAAATAGAAGCAGGTACTGTTCCAAAATCATTTGGACTTTCTGATCATTTTGATGTGGTTAAACATATCAGACTTGTTCCTCCTTTCTTAGAAAATGATGTTGACCAATACTTTACCCATTTTGAAAAAATTGCTGAAAATTTGAAATGGCCAAAAGAGCATCTGACAATGATGTTACAAAGTGTTCTTACTGGTAAAGCTAGAAAAATCTATAACCAGTTATCTGTCCAACAGTGTGCTGATTATGATTTTGTCAAATCTGCCATTCTGAAGGGTTATGAATTAGTCCCTGAGGCTTACAGGCAAAAATTTAGGAATTCTTGCAAGGAAGCCAGTCAAACTCATGTTGAATTTGGCAGGTTAAAGGAACAGTTGTTTGATCAGTGGTGTAATTCCATGAATGTTGAAAAAGATTTTGATAGAATGAGGCAACTTATTCTGGTTGAGGAATTCAAAAGGTGTGTCCAGCCTGATATTAAGACTTTCCTTGAAGAAAAACAAGCCATTACTTTGCAAGATGTTTCTACCCTAGCTGATACTTATGCATTGACTCACAAGACTTCTTTTGTCCAAAAATCTACTTTTTCTAAATTTCAAAGCAAGTTTCAGTCCAAGACTTCTTCTAATAACACTTCTAATGATTCTAAGGCCACATCTGAAAGGAAACCTTCCAGTGAGAAGCAATCCTCTGATTCTTTACCCTCTGTGTCTTGCCATTACTGCAAAAAGCAAGGTCACCTTATTTCTGAGTGTTATGCTCTCAAGAAAAAACAACAACGAGAAGAAACCAAGCCAACTGCTTTGACAAAGAGAGAATCTCTTGTATCAATGGTCAGTTCACCTGATCTTCTACCTTCTGTGTCTGATTCGGTTATGGAGGGTTTTGAGCCATTCATCACTTATGGTTCTGTCTCACTTTCACATGATTTTTCCTCATCTGCTCCTGTTCGAATTCTAAGGGATACTGGGTCTTCCCAATCTCTTATTCTTGCAGATATTCTGCCTTTCTCGGACAAATCGTCTACTCAGGCTAATGTCCTTATTCAAGGAGTAGAATGTGGTTTTACAAGTGTACCTCTCCATAATGTTCATCTCAAATCAGACTTGGTCTCTGGGCCTGTTACTGTTGGTGTTAGGTCTTCTCTTCCTTTCAAAGGCATTCATTTGCTTCTTGGTAATGATCTTGCTGGGGATAAGGTTGTGCCCTACCCTATTGTAACTGACACTCCTTTGATTCATCAAGAATCTGACTCTATAGAGGAGGAAATTCCAGACCTCTATCCTTCATGTGCAGTTACTCGTTCTATGGCCAAAAAGGCTATTCAAGATGTTGCTGACCTGGACTTTAACCTGGCTGACACCTTCATTGGACAGTCTTTTCATCAGGAACCTTCCAGTCCTGAGATGTCTGGGAAATCTTCAGACTTGTCCTTGTCAGGTCATTCTAATGACATTTTGTCTCGTAAACAACTTATTCATGAGCAACAACAAGCTCGTGATCTAGCGCATCTTCTACCACAGGCTGCAAGTGAACAAGAGGCTACTCAAGTTCCTGTCTGTTTTTACAACAAAAATGGTGTGCTTATGAGAAAGTGGCGTCCACCCGATGTTCCTGCAGATGAAGAGTGGATGATCACCCATCAAATTGTTCTTCCAAAGCCGTACCGTCAAGAAACTCTTAGCCTGGCCCATGACAATCCTATGTCAGGTCATTTGGGTATCAAGAAGACCCTTCAACGTGTCAGAAACCACTTCTTCTGGCCTTCTATGAGGTCTGATGTACAGGAGTACTGCAAATCCTGTCATACTTGTCAAATGGTAGGGAAGCCGAACCAGAATATTCCAAAGGCTCGACTTAAGCCCATTCCCGCTTTTGAAGAACCTTTCAGTCGGATCATCATTGACTGTGTTGGACCATTGCCGAAGACTAGGTCTGGTTGTGAGTACTTACTGACTATCATGTGTGCTTCCACTCGGTTTCCTGAGGCAATTCCACTTCGTAATATCAAGGCGAAGACTATCATCAAGGCTCTAACCAAGTTTTTCTGCTTTGTCGGTCTTCCTAAGTCTATTCAGTCTGATCAAGGATCAAATTTCATGTCTGGCATATTTCAACAAGTTATGCATGACCTTGGTATTAAACAATACAGGTCATCAGCTTACCATCCTGAGAGTCAAGGTGCTTTGGAGAGGTTCCATCAAACCCTGAAGAACATGATAAGGACCTACTGCCTTGACACAGAGAAAGATTGGGATGAAGGTGTCCATCTTCTTCTGTTTGCTGCCCGTGAAGCTGTTCAGGAGTCTCTTGGGTTCAGTCCTTTTGAGCTCGTTTTTGGGCATACAGTCCGTGGACCTCTGAAGCTACTGAAGGAAAAGTTGCTCGCTGAAGATGATGTCCCAATGAACTTGCTTCAGTATGTCTCTGACTTCAGTAATCGTCTCTCTAAAGCCTGTGACTTTGCTAAGTCTAATCTCAAAGAAGCTCAGGGCAAAATGAAAGCCAGATATGACCTTCATTCAAAAGATAGAAGTCTCAAAACTGGTGACAAAGTTCTTGCACTTTTGCCAGTTCCTGGAAACCCTCTAAGGGCCCGATATTTCGGCCCTTACACTGTCCTCAAAAAGGTCAGTGATCTAAATTACATAATTTCAACTCCTGGAAGGAGAAAACAAAAACAAATGTGTCACATCAACATGCTGAAAGAATACATTGATAGAGACACACAGCAAAAGCCAGTCAATGTGGTAAATACAGTTGAACTGGAAAATTCCAAAGAACATTGTGACTGCCCCTTAGAAAATGAACCTGGTCCAGTCAAACTTGAAAATTCAGACATTCTTCAAAATATTGACAGCAAGTTGTCCCACCTGGACCCTTTTCAACAACAGCAGCTAAAGCAGCTCATATTTGAAAATAGTCACATATTCCCTGACGTTCCATCAAGGACTGATTTGGTTTACCATGATGTCATCCTACAAGATGATGCAAAAGTCAAAGTTATCACTGAATTTCCTGAGCCAACAACTAAAAGACAGCTCATGAGATTTCTAGGGATGGCTGGCTACTACAGAAAATTCTGTAAAAATTTCTCTATCATCTCTGAACCTTTGACAAATTTACTGAAGAAAAATGCAAAATTTGTTTGGGATGAAAAATGTCAAAATTCATTTGACCAGCTAAAAGCGATTCTCAAAAATGCACCAGTTCTCTTATCTCCCAATTTCAAAAAGGAGTTCAAGTTGGCAGTTGATGCCAGTGACATTGGTGCAGGTGCAGTTTTACTGCAAGAAGACACTGATGGAGTAGATCATCCTGTTTGTTACTTTTCCAAAAAGTTTGATAAACATCAGAAAAACTACTCAACAATTGAAAAAGAATGTTTGGCACTTGTTTTGGCTTTACAACATTTTGAAGTCTATTTGACTTGTTCAGCTACTTCCATCAAGGTCTTCAGTGATCACAATCCCCTCACATTCTTGCACAAGATCAAAAACAAGAATCAAAGATTACTGAGATGGAGTTTACTTTTGCAAGAGTATGATTTGGATATTTCTCACATCAAGGGAAAAGATAATGTAAACCCAGATACACTTTCCCGCATGTAATTTTATTTCTTTTCGTGATTGTGAAAAATGTAATTTTACTTTTCTATTTGATTGTGAGACCTACACTGTTTGTTATGTATATGATTGTTATCATGATCAATAATACGTTTGTGTAAAATTCAAGATTGTTCTGATTATAAAACTGTGTTAATTTTAACAAAAGAAAGCTTTTAGCAAACCTTTCTTTTCTTAAAGAGGGGAGGTGTTATGTATGATAATTTTTTGTACAGCTTTATATTCCATTTGTAAATGAAGATTTGTTACATGCTGTTTTGCTGCCCTGCTGGTCAGCTATATTTATTTTGTTCATTGGCACCATCTGGTGGCGTGTTTGTAAAATCATTAAGAAAAGTCTAGTAATTTCTAGAAGCTTCTGGCACTTTCCTGCTTGGAGGGGGCGGGATTTCCCTAGAATCCTGTGGATCTTTCTGGAAGGTTGCTAGACTATAAAAAGGCTGTGATTTTAAGCACAGCAGAGACTGACAACAAAGAGAGCAGACAGCAGAAGAGAGCAGACCAGAGTTTTGTTTTGGCAACAGTTAAATAGTGGCAGTGTTATTAGAGAATTTAAATAGTGGATAATTTTTGTTCAACTTTTTTTGTAAAGAATAAATTTGTTTTAGTTGTACTGGCCAGTTTTCTTTGTTGTGATTTTTCCAAGTCATAACAACAGCCATGGATAGTCATGGACAGATAATAGAAATGAAATAGATAGCCATGGTGCTAGTCATCTAGGTACAGCGCCCTCTATAATTATTAGCAGCCCTGGTTAAGATGTGTTCTTTAGCTTCTAATAAATGTAGTTTTTTTCTAAATAATATAGGACCACAATGAAAAAAAAGAGGAAAATCCAACCTTTAATTCAAGTGCATTTATTCAGTGGGAAAGAAATCCCACATTAAGCAATAATTCTTTTACATCAAATCATGTGTGCCACAATTATTAGCACCCCTGATGTTAATACTTTGTACAACCCCCTTTTGCCAACAAAACAGCACCTAATCTTCTCCTATAATGTTTCACAAGATGGGAGAATACAGAAAGAGGGATCTTTGACCATTCCTCTTTGCACAATCTCTCTAAATCATCCAGCGACCTGGGTCCTCTGCTCTGCACTCTCCTCTTCAGCTCACTCCACAGGTTTTCAATGGGGTTGAGATTTGGGGACTGAGATGGCCATAGGAGGTGCTTGATTCTGTGTCTGATGAACCATTTCTGTGTAGATTTGGCCACATGTTTAGTGTCATTATCTTACTCAAAGACACAGTGATGACCCATCTTCAGCTTTCAGGCAGAGGCCACCAGATTTTGATTTAAAATGTCCTGGTATTTCAAAGCGTTCATGATGCCAAGCACCCTAACAAGGTTCCCAGGGCCTCTGGAAGAGAAACAGGCCCACAGCATCACCGATCCTCCCCCAAACTTCACAGTGGGCATTAGGTACTTTCCTGCATACTCAACTTTTGTGTTCCGCCAGACCTACTTAGAGTGTTTGTTGCCAATAAGCTCTATCTTGGTCTCATCTGACCAAAGTACACAGTCCCAGCTGAAGTCCCAGTACCGCTTAGCGAACTCCAGACGTTTGCGTTCATGATTGTGAGTGAGAAAAGGTTTTTTCCGTGCATGCCGCCCAAACAGCTTGTTGGCAAGTAGATAGCGCCTGATGGTTGTTTTGGAGACTTTGTGACCCCAAGATGCTAAAATTTGTGCAATTCTTTAACTGTGAGCTTTGGAGAACTTTTTATTACTCTTACCATCCTCCTCACTGTGCGTGGTGGCAAAATAACCTTGCGTCCTCATCCAGGCTTGTTTACCACTGTTCCAGTTGTTTTAAACTTCTTAATGATTCATCTGACAGTTGATATGGGCAGGTGCAGGCGAGTGGCTATTTTCTTGTAGCCATTACCTGACTTGGGAAGGTCGACATAGATCTGCCTTACTTGAATGGTGTGTTCCTTTCTCTTTTCCATGTTGAAGAGTGGATAAGAGAAATGGCCTCTGTGTCACGTCATATTTATATCCCAGGGAAACAGGAAGTGATGATTTACCAATTAAATGTTCCTAGATACTCTGATCAACTTTGTAATCTACTGTAGAAATGACAGAAATACTTCAATTACATTTAATTCCTAGTAATTGTTAGGGGTGCCAATGATTGTGGAACAAGTAATTTTAAGAAAAATAATTATTTCTTAGTCAGGAATTCTTTTGCCTTAATATTCACTTGAGTTGAAGGTTACATTTTTCTACAATTTTCAGTGTGAGAGTATGCTTCTGCAAAAAAAATTGAATTTATTTTAAGGCTTTTAACACATCTTAACACAATAATTATGGAGGGCACTGTAGCTAATTAACAAGCTACTGAGGCTGACTCCTGTCCTCTGGCATCGGACATTTTTGTACATGCTGCCAGTTTATCGTTTTCAACTCAACCATTTCGCCTATCCATGAGAGTTAGCAACTGCATGCATTCAATTTGGGTTGAATGCATCCAGAAAGGCCTCAGATATAGGCAAAATTGGGATTTGTAAGGTAAACTGTGCCAGCTTTATTTGCTTTTGGATCATGACTTTGATGAACTCATGGATAGAAACATGTAGTTTTAGGATCATCCATCAAGTGGTTTCAGAGAAGATGAAGTTTTAAGATTTTCAAAATCAAGACTGTAATCACTGTAATAGTTTTTCACAGTACTGAAAAAGCCCTCACTGTAATCTGCTTGAGCCCCAGAGCTTCATAAATTGTTCTGTAACCCTCCCCAGACTGATATATTTTAATGACTTTCTCATCTAATTTGACCTGGGTGTTTTGAGTGAAATTTTACCCAATTATCAATTAAATTCTGTAATAGTTACCAAGGGGCAATTACTTTCTCACAAAGGAGCAGTTTGTGTTGGATAATATTTCCTTCAATGATTAAAAACACAATAAACTGTATTTTGCACTAACTTTGGTCGTCAGTTTTATATTAAACTTCGATTTAAAAAAAAGATTATATATCGGGAAAAGGGCAAATGCATTGTCAAGGCAAAATATCTCTGAGTTTTTGATAGTTCAGAAGACCCACTTTTCCAACAGTAACACAGCAATGCTATGTCCATTTGCCACTGACTCAATAATACATAGCCATCTAATGTCTCTAAAAAATAAATCTGGCCCCCACCCCGCCCCCCTAGTGATGCCTCCCACCAAGACCATAGCTTATCGAGGCCCCTCTCTTCCCTGATCAGTCTCTCACATTCCAAAAACAAAAGACCCCTCTTCTTCCTGAATCTACCATTCACCCCATCAGTGCCTCTCAGTAATTGGCATCCACAGCATGGATTCTTTTCTGAAATGAAACCGAACAAAGAGGATGGGCTCTTGCATAACAGGTTTTCCTGGTAGGAGTGAGGTTTCCCCCATGGACTGGATGTCCTCGCTTGCCGCTCATACCCCTCGACCCCATAGAAAACACATATTCAGAGAGGGATGCTTAACACTCTGAGCCAAGCTGGGAGCGACAGACAGGGCCTGTGGAAAGAGTGCTCTGGTTAAGACAATGCATTGCGCAAAGTCTTTCAGAACCTGCCAAACCAGGAAACAATTATCGCTCTCATTCAAACAGTACATTTTTTTTTCATTAGTTTTGTCAGGGCTATTAGAATTCAGAACTATTTTTGCATACATAGCTACCTCTAATATCCATTCCAGTTAAAAAAAAAACAAAAAAATACGAGCAGAAGAACTAATATCTCTAAATAAGAGTTATGCCGTTCCAAAGGCTGAATGTGACAAAGGAGACCTCCTCTCCAGGCCCATAACCCCCGCCGTCAGTGTGCATGGAAACGGTAGTAAGCGGTTATTTGCGGTTACAGACATTGAGTTTACAGGCTCTATGGTGCCTTACCAGCAAGGTTTTGGCCATAATGTTCTCGATGAGCTTGAAGTCATTTCGCAGCTGCTTGCTCTTCGAACTTGTGCCCTCCATTTCTTCATCAGCGTAGAAGCGGAAAAACTGTGATTCGTCTTTGAATTCAGTCTTCTCCAACACTAACAGAAGAGATGGAAGGCGCAGGAGAGAGATGAGAATATTAAACACGCCTCATGCCTCAGAAACATGTTTAGTTTGGTCGAGATTATCAGACGGTGAGGTCAGTGCATTAGTTTGCTTGTCCACATGTGAACCTTGATCTGACCAGTAGCAGCTGCTGTAGAGCAGCAAGATCAACGGAGATGGAGCCAAACCCTACAATATCCCCAAGCGAGGCGGAGAAAACCCTCGTCTCGCTGAAGAAAACCTCTTAGAACAGGCGTCAATAGCACGACGGGGATTTGAACACCCAGTCATGGCACACATTTTCAGAAACAAGGGTCTCCATAATGCCTACCAAGGTCAAAGAATTTTCCACATCCGCATAATCTGAAAAGGGCAGGTTTTTTTTCAGAAATAACTTAATGTCAGCTACCAGATACATTTTCACATTTTCCTTTCTCCTACCATCAATGCTCATCACTTACACAACAATTATGGTTGTTTTAATTACCTATTTTCAGAGGACCGAGGTAATCCCCCCCCACCCATTTCAGAGTACTGCAAACATGAGAAGTCACAGGGAACCCAATACTTGGTGAAAACACACATACAGGCACAGAGCTCTATCATGTCTACAGAAAGCTGCTGTTTGTTTGAACAAGAGGATTGTATGCGTGGCATTTTGACCGTCACAAACAAGGCTGGGTCAGTCACGTGACTCCTGGAATCAGAGCGGAGGTGTCCAGCTGCGGATCTGAGAGGCGATTGTTCAGTGGAACAAAGGCAACAACAAACAGAACCAAACTGCAGCCATTCATGCAGTCTGTGTGGTGGCAAGACACAAACAAGAAAAAAGGCCGACACAACTCAGGGCCCTTTGAACAGGGGGGTCTTTGAAATAATCTTTCAAAGTTCCAAGTCAGTGTCCTAGATGCCACTACCTTCAACTGTCTGGAGTGATAGTTACATTAGCATCACAATACTCTGCCAGTCTCTGCTAACTGCTTCCTAATAATTTTTTTATGTCTGCATATCATAAAGTCTTGAAGCACTGATTTTCTGTGATTTGTTTTTTTTCCCTAGAATTATTTCTCGAAGTTGAAAAAAAAGCTTGCTCATGTGGTTGGAGTTCTGAAATTCAATTCCATGACAAAAGAATAAACACAAGCTTGTGTTATCTGCCACATATGCAAGTAAGCCAATTAAAGAAACAAGTGCACATGCTATTAGAGGCCAATTCAGCAAATAAAAGTCCTCTGCTTCCTATAGCGAAGGATCTGCAGCTGTGACAAAATTCCCAATGATTGTTTTGGGAGCTCTGCCAAGCTAACCTTTGATTGTTCTCAACTTGTTCAGAGGTGCTTCAGTTGGACTTCATGCAAAACAGCAGGTGGTGGGTGAAGGAAGGCCAAGGACAGCATTACAGCAGACAAAAGATTCAGGCACACCCTTCCATGGAAGAGACTGTCACTGTTCTCATGAATTATGAATCGGCTCGATACTTATGCATAATGCATACATCCAAGAGGGAGGAATACTTAACAGGTGTGCTGACATTAAGCCAACATGCATTCAGCAGTAGATGACAGTGACAGCTCATCTCAGGGGTTAAATCAGGAGATCCGGAGAATACTCCTCGTATCGCCCCTATACTGCCAGCCTAAACAAACCTATGGACTCATGACAGATATGATGAGGAGCAGTGCACATCTGTCCCTGCAGAAGAGAGGGGCTAATTCACGCCTCAGTGACAGATTGGTCCCATTTTAATGGGACTTAACCCACTTACTGACCATGGTGCATGAACCCGTTATTGCACAGCTCCACTCCTAATGTCACAGCATCCTCGCGTGTGGAACAGTCGCCCTGCAGTAAAACACAAGATGAGAACGAGTGCGAACAATTCAGACCATGACCATTAGGCTTCACTACACTGCAGGAATTAACAGCATATTGGCAAACACCATCATTGTCTACCACAGCAAGATCTCTATTCATGCGTCATATCGTACCCTCACACTATTTATTATATGACTCTTTTGCTAGATTGCTGTACTTGTAGCACTGCTGGTGCTGGAGTATTAAAGACATGCATTATAAAGAGTGCTACTTTAGGACAGGCCAAGCTTGCTGAAACCACGCTGACTCTGTCTGACTAACAGTACATATCCACTAGGATTTGCTTTATTGCTGCGTCATCCCTAAAAAAAAAAAAAAAAAAAACACACATTGTTTGCAAATAACATTTTCATCGAATTGAATGATGGAATTGGGAATCTAATTCCCAAACAAAAGAAAACAAATTTATAGCACAGTGAATAGGACAAAAAAATAGAGGGAACGATAGTCCTCTCAGCACACAGAACAAGGGCAGCTTTTCTCACTGTTACAACATTCAATCCATTGATACATAAGCCTAAGCGCCCCCAGGTCTCAACTCTCAAATCACTCTCTCAGTAAATGAATGGTCTTCCTTTGAAAAAACCTTCCATTCCAATGAATTTTAATTTTCTGAACGATCCCTGCATGAATGTCATTTAAACAAACACTGGAGCAACACATAAGGTTCGGAGCACCAGACAGCACAATTAACATTTACACTTACGATAAACACAATAAAATTCCTGGCGATCATGGACTGGTACAGCCGAGCAGTGAATAATCAAGTGACTTCAAAAATGACATAATAAACAAAACATAAAACAAAAACAGGATAATGAACTTACATATCACTAAAACAAAGTACACTTGGTTTACAAGAAATTAAAACGGAAAAAAGAACAACGCATTGAAGAGGAATGTAACAGCTGGACAATGTTGGACGTCACATAGAACGCTAAAAAAACACCAAACAGTCCAAACATCAGGGAGAAATATAATCAATGCAGCCAAAATGGTTAACAAAACAAAGCATGTTGGCCATCGATCACTGCTGAGATTGGGTGCGGAGTAGATTGCGCATGAGAGAAATTACGGGAGAGGGACAGAAAGTGAGAACATCCTGATATAAAACAACCCCGCCGGGCACATTATGGATGGTTGAGTCATTAGGTCTAGTCTCAGGGGAACAGATTTGGGCCCTGATGACTTCAGCCCAGCTTCTGTTCACCCCCCCCCTGTTCTGATCTGATAGGGCAGCGGCATAACACTGGCAGGAGAGAACAGGACTTCCACGGCAGTGCTCTCCCTACTGGAAGAACTCCAAACATTTAAAGGGAGTCACAGCGGTTCCTGCCAAGCAAACATGACTCTGAGGAACAGAGGAGTGCACGTGTTCTACCACACCCAGTCTAGGTCTGCTCGCAATTCAACAATAATACAGAATGTCAAAAGAAGAAAAACAAATCATGCCATTTACGGGCAGGAGGGTGTTTGCAGTGGTATTTGAGAACGCTCTGTGGGGATCATGTCTATTCCTGAATAATGTAAAAATAGACAAGTCCTGCCCCATTGTCCTACTAAAAGAGATTCAAAAATTGAATCTATATGTAGGAAAACTATATGTAGGTTTAAATAAATTTAGTATAACATGTGACAAACTTAATCATGAAAAAAATTATATTCACAAAGTAAAAAAAAAAAAAAAAGTATAATTTCTTATAGAATGAATGCCAATCACTTCAGCATCTGTCCATTACTGAATTGAACTGGGTGAATATAAAAATTGTGCAGTTGAGTTTGATGAAGTGGAAGCAGTGTTAATCTGCTTCTGTTTACTTGAAATGTGAATGCTTGGCACTTCTTACCTGTGATATTAGCCAGTCCACCAGTTTACTGGCTGGAATTACAGACTTGAATGTTTTCAAATGGTAGTCTCTATCCCTGTATTTGAAGGGAAAACAGCGTGTATGAGAACAGCAAATTTGCACTGAATGATTGATTAAAATGAACCGTCAATCACACAGTAAGTCAGGTCCAAGCCCTTATTGACTCCTTAAATTACTTTGTATGATGAAAGTGTACTTTTTTTCTTCATGAAAAGAAAAGGTTTTGAAAGTAAACACCAAAATTAACTGTCCTAAGGAAAAAGTAACACTTTGGCAGCATATCTGCTGAAGGTTCAAAGGTCCACCCTTTGGAGAGGCATAAGACAAAAATCAAAAGCACAGCCAGTGTCTTCTAAAAGCAGGTCCAAATGCTGCTCATACGCAGATAAACGTGAGGCAACCTGCAGGGTCCACACATGACCAACAGATGACTCGCTGCCGCATGTGTTGGACACTGGCCTGCAACAGCTCCCACTTTCCGCAGTGGTTCACAAACCAGGGTATGCAGTGCACATCAGTACAGTGAGGAGAACTCACTTTATGACTGGAGTGAACAGGCAGTGCAGACGACAGTACAGCCTCACACCCTGTTCCAGGAAAACAAAGTGAAATAAGTGAGCATCAAATTAAACCACTCGAAAAGGCCTTGTGTCAACATTTTAGCTCTTATCTGTGCAAAATACATTATTTGACTACCATTTAAGTTGGCCAGAAATATAAAAGAATGTTTAGTGCTTAGCTTAGTGTTTTAGTGAGAACCTTAAGTATCCTTATATAGCAGCACTCTTTTATTTTCTCAATTGCAGGGTAGGATTCACGGGCTCCCAGACAGGGTGGGTACCTTAGACATAATGTCCTCCATCTCACTTCTCGCCTTGTAGGTCCCATCGTCATAGCGAAACCGATACAGGACTTGCTCATTCTTAAACTGGTGCTTGTCAGACACTGCAATTAGGATGAAAAAGTAAACTCAGACATGTTCTGAAATCCAAGTGCCCTGTGTTAAATGATTATGAGAGCAAATGAAATTTCAGCAAAGCGGAGACTTGTGCACAATATACCAAAACCTTTGCAGGAGGGTACAGTAAGGACCAGTAATTAAGTGATGCTTTGAACGAATATTTGACAAAAAGGTGCAACCAAAGTAAGCAGAACAAAATGACTCAGCATTGCAGGGTATGCTGAGTGGTTATTTTCAAAGGACTGAAATGCATCTATCCAGACAAAACAAATCTACACAACAATACCAATTTCAAGAATATTTTGATAGTCGTTTTTCCAATAAATAGCTCCAATATCAGTCTTCATCAAGGCAGCTAATTTTTTGCCCATTCTTTCCCGAGAAAAATTACCTTCAAATTTGTCACCCAAATGTCACCCACAAACAAAGCCCAGAGAATTCAGACGCATCACCAATAAAAACTTTTTAACAAAGCCATTAACTGCTCACAACCAAATAAAGGCACTCTAATTTTGACAAAAATAGACGTGACCTAAAAAAATGGCTCCTAGAGGTACAGAAAAGACAAGACAAGAGACTGTTCCGTAGTCCTCAGAACCAATAAAATGATACACTGCGTCTGAAAGCTTCAAAAAAAGGCAAAGAGTGGAAATTCAGCTGACATTAAGAAGGTCTCTGTATCACCATCCAGTGACGAACATCCTTCGCTTGTGCCTGTAGCGAGGCATTTTTGGTTAAAGGTCACAGAGCACTCCAGATACATTGGCTATTGAAGGGTAAGAGTAATTACTGATGTTTTGTACAGTTTTGAATGGTAACAATTGGCTGAAGTAGATCAAGGTCTCGTGTGAATGTGTATGGGGCGACACCGGGAGACGGGGATGAGTCACCCACCGAAAAACTTATATTCATAAATTAAATTACAACAAACTCCAAGTTTACAGAGGATGCAAAAGTTCCACAGAAATGTTCTAACAGAAAGATGAAAACAAAATGGTGTCTCTTCAGCGAGCCGAGAGCGGGCGTACTTTACAGGAATGCCAAAATTCTGACTTTTTGTAATTGAGAAAATTGCATTAAAATAACTAAGCAGATGCTTTTATCCAGTGAAAAGTATGAATGCAGAAAACAGTGCTAACAGACAGCAGTAACGCCTGACCGTGGTGAATGATGCCATTCTCCAGGAGAGCCTGTCCCAAGTTCACTCCTTCTTCCGGTTTGCTGATCTCTCCACTCTCAATAAGCCAGGACACAAACTCACTGCAAACAGCAGAGAGAATACATTAGGACCCCTTTTAGATGAAAGTGGTAGCGTATAATCATCGCTGCACACTACTGTACATTGCCCTTTGCTTCAGAGAGCTTAGATTTTGTGGCTACTCGCAGCTGTGAAGACCCACTAACTGGTTTCTCCTGGTCATGTGCATTAAGTAGTAATGCAGAACCTGCTGTAGCAGCCCAATTCTAAAATCCTAACTCCAAAGAGCCTGCTTTCTCATCGCCAGCTACACATGTTCAATGATATACATCTATTTATATTCATATCTTATGAGCTCAGTCCCTGAGATGCTGCAGCATGTATGATGGCAACCGCTTCATCAAATGTGCTTACGCCAACTGTCATGTACATGTTAATTGAAAGGTTTTTGCTTACTTTGCCACTCTGCTATAATAGGGGGTGCGGCTAGCTCAACAATGTATGATGGCCCAACATCTATGACAAAGGTGAACACTGATGCAATTGGTGCTGCCCTCACTTAGGGACAATCACCTTGAAATGTCAGCGATCACCTGTGGGGCTTTGTCAGACACGCAGGGAAAGGAATATTTTAACATTTATTTCCATATGCGTGCTGACCCTGAGGTGAGGAAATCTTTCGGATAACTTAGAATGCACTCATATTTCTGACTCAATGAGCACAAAACAGAAAGGATTTTCTTTTTCTATGGGTCTCTGTTCAAAGCTGGGAGATAAACACTATCACGGCGACATTTATTTTTCAAAAATATTGTTAAAAGCTTCATTCCACAATACGTCTTCAAAGCATATTTACCAGAGGGAAAAATAACCTTTATTCGTACATTTTTAAATTTGTTTTTCCATTTCATGCAAAAGGCCATTTAAGGTAGTACAATGTAAGGTAACAATTACCGCAGACTACTGTAGTTTGGGAAGCGCATGAAATACATGAAGCGCCGACCTCATTTCTCATATCCAGCAGATCAACCATAATGCAAAATAAACACTTGGTTTCTTATACCAATGCCCTTAACATATTTTAAGACTCATAACAGGGACTTTATTTGCTTTTAAATTCCAGTAGAACACAAATATATACACATAGATACAAAAATATCAAAACCTGAAAATACATAAAGTAAGTGTACAGCTTCACTAGAACTAACACCATAACATGCCATGGAAACCACGGAAATCAGACTCGCGAACACATAGAGGAACTGAGTTCACATTTCCTATTAAATCACATTTTTATAACACATTTCAGAACACTAGCAGCTGACATGAAGCTGGGAAACGCGACTCTTCTAAGTCAGACAGCATTAACCCTCTATTAACCACCGTAGCATATCTGCTACATAAAGTGAAAGGGTTAACAGCCTGGACACCCTGCTGGTTTGGTTTCTTCTTGCCAATTAAACATTTGAGAATGACCTGAATGGTCCGTCACTTTAATTTTTCCATCCGTATTATTACCCAATGTAGCAGATCTGCTGAATTTTGGAAAGGTGGGCCAAGGGGTCGATTTTTTTTTTCTAACTATTTTTCCAAATATGATTTTGGAAATGATTGGGAAACGATTTTTACACAGTTGGAAAGGTACTTGGTTAACAGAGGGTTAACATATCATCTTGATGAATTCAATTATTTCCTCTGAATAAATGCAGATATTACTGATCACAAAGATACAGCAATGTAACAATCTGAACCAATCACCTGACCACACACTCCAACTAGTTAAACAGTAAAAAAAAAAAACTATCTATCTATACGCCAGATAGATCTTTCAAAATTGCTGTCTAGACCTCAGGTTGCACTGATAGTAGGAAAACTATTTTTGGAATAAATGACTGCACTTCCATTCCACAGAGACAGCACATACTGCATCTGATTTATGGCAGAGCTGGATTGAATTATATCTGAATAGGAACCATGAGTCAAATGCAGAAAAAAATGAAGACGGACTGTATTATACAGGACTACATTTCTTTAGCTCTCAGTCTCCACAGCTAACTATGTAACATTTATTGATTTATAATATTCCCCTTAAGCCTGCCCCAGACGGTGCAACTTTGCCTGAGGCAAGTGACACACGTGTATACTGCATCAGGCAATGTTGCACCGTGTGGGGACGGTTTCTGCTACGTAATTTCTTCGCGCAACAGTGCAGCAGTTTATTAAGCATGCTAGATATTTTTGTGTCACGCGAGGAAGTTACCGTGTGGGGGCTACCCGCTGCAATGTCAGATGTGCTCGACCAATCACAACGTGCAGACCCGTCATATGATGTGCAGATGAGTCACATGATAAAGAAAAATGGTGGGACCCTCAAACTGTAAAAGACATCCTGGCCAAGGATAAATTAGTTGAATTGTGGCCATTTTTCTGTATGGCCGGATGTTGATCCTTCATGACTATTGAACAGAGAGAGTAGGGGATTGGGTTCTTGGACTCAGGAAAGGATCACATGTTAAACAGTGAAGCCCTTCCCCCTTTCCTAATTGGTCTTAACTACTGTTCATAACTAATAAGCTATTTGTAGTGGGAACTTTTTTATTTTATCTATGAGTCAACAGTGCCCCCTCTTTATGTGCCTTTTCCATTATGGGGAAACCGAAGACGGTAACGAATGGATTATAGGGCAGAAAGTGAAAGCGCCATGGCAAGCGCCCATTTATGTGCCTGACCTACAACCCTACAATTTCTGATTTCCTGGTGGCATTTGATGACTCACTTTCCCAGAAAGCACTTGGGCACAATGCTTAGCTTCCTCCGCCGGTCTTTAATGAGGTGACGGTTCTTGCTCATCATCATGTGGTAGAGCTTCTCTCCTTTTTCTGCGATCATCACGTACGCATCCCGCTCCATGCCGAGCTTCAGACCTGTTCGACAGTGAGGAAGCACATCACAGCACTGTATCAGGACACCACATTCATAGCAAGAGTTTGCATCACTGGACCCAGAAAGCTGTAAGTTCTGCTGGGTTTTGCATTTACTCTAGGATCAGAAACTATTTCAGGCCTATTAAGCAGATGGGTAATCAACTTTGCAAATTAATCAAATCAAAAGGAACAGTAAAAACCGCCAATGTATGTGGCCTTACAGGACCAGGGAACGAGAATCTGATGCAGTGGATTTTTATCGTCAGCCTTATTCAGTCTGACTGATTTCCAAACACTTCCTTTTCAATTTACAAGCATTTCATTGAGTGTTCATATAATTCAATTTAATTTCAATTTTAATAATAAGCCTTAGCGAAGTCAAAACCCCGACATACCTCATTATAAAACAAGGTGGCTTTTACTCAGCAAGTTTGAAACGAGGTCTACAGAGAGGATTTGCATTGCTGATGTCAAACTGAGGTAATGTAGGGCAAGTGGAATTAATCACAGCAGAAATCATTAAAGTGCTGCATCGTTTCACTTCTATCGAGTCTTGGTTATGAGATGATTACTGTACAATGTAGCAGGAATAGCTTGGATGAGCACTTTTTGCACCCATGAGGGCAGCCTCTGAGTACAGGGGTCATCAGTATGCTGATGTAGTGGACACAGGACCCTGAGGGACTTCAAGTCCTGGGAGACGACCCCCCCCCGGATTCTAACCGCGGTGGGAATCAGAGCGCCTGGGGGTGGGAATTACAGCCTACGGCAGCTGTAGTGACCCAGGGAACAAAGAGGGCCTTTGAGGGGTGCGATCCCTCGGCCCGTCAGTCAGGTCCACGCTCATCCAGCTGCCCAGAGTGGAAACAAACGCCTCTGCTGCACAGAGATCTGGCCTGCATAGATGGCGAGTCAGTCCTCAACACACTCTACTCCCTTCAAACTGAAAGTCCAAACATAACACGCATTACCCATGTTCTTCCGATCGAAGCAGTTTCATGAAAGACCAAACCTGCTTCATCCAGTTGGTGGGGATGCCTCTCTTTTTGGCATGGTATCTGAAACTGTAAATCACTATATTGCAATTTATGAACCGCTGACACTGGGGGCAAGATCTCTGGCTTAATCTGATCAAAGACAACAAGTGAGTTCTTGTCTCTCCCAATCTGACTGGAAGACTCAAAACTACAAAAAACAAACTAGGACCAACCAGGCAATGTATCGATTTTAATACTTCATTACATCATTTCAGCTCATTTCATTAGCTTTGAGCAGAAAACAACAGCATTAGACCCATTCATTTTTTGCCCAGCACACTTAATGAGCATTGACATCTGTTGCACATAATAAATAGTAACTCTAAGCTGTGTAAGAACTCTGGGAACCATTGAAATTTAACACAAAAAGGAAGAAAAACTCATTATATGAATGAAACAGTCACCAAGCCAACTACAGTACACAAAAATCGTTAGGTTCATGAGATGACTGGCTGCAGTCACAACTGAGTCAAACAGCCCAGCCAGAAACCCATTACCAGTGACACCACAGAATCTTGTATATTACCATGACTTCAGCTGCTCTCAAGAGCTCTGGAGTCACCAGGGAACGAGGGGGGGGGGGTTAGGTTAATTAACAAAGTTAAACAGTCCTGACAGCATTTTCCCCTTCAACTGCCATGACAAGGATTCCTAGACAACTGATTTACATGAGAGAAATACACCAACAGGCACGATCTCCTCCATTAGGGTGGGTAACAATCCAACTGTATAGCAGCAGAGGCATGGATGGGACTGTGACGAAAAGGACACCCCGACAGTAACAGGAAGCAAAGATGTTGAGAACCACTGTAGAACGCCCACGGAACTCATGCACCCCTTTGAGACTGCCGCGACACCTGCTACTGTAAGCCAAGACCAGCACGCCAGATGCTGAGAGCCAACGTCCTAAAAGCTCCCTACAAATCTGACAGGACGGAGAGGCCTCCAGCTAGCAATATGTCAAGAACAAAAAGGAATTGTTCAGTGGTAGAGAGAGAGAGACAGAGAGAGAGAGAGAGAGAGAGAGAGAGAGAAGCTAAAGTCAAACAATTCCCGCCTGGATCTCACCCTAGATGCGTCAAGAAGTCACTTCTGGTTGCCTCAGCAATGCCAGGGCAGATCCATAAACACCAAATATGGAGCAGAATGCAATCAATTTTTATGATTTTTTTTTTTTTTCTTAGGAATTTTTCCTTTATTTGATAGTTATTCAGTGTAGAGAGACAGGAAAGTTGGGGAGAAGAATGGGGAAGACATGCAGCAAATGACTCGAGTCGGAATCGAACCCAGGTCGCTGCGGGAAGGACAGGGCCTCTATGGTTCGCGCGCTTGGGCCGATGAGCCACCGGGGCACCCCACCATGCAATCAGTTAAAAAATAATAAACTACACAGTTTGAACTAGATGTAGGTAAACAATATGGAACTGTGGCAACAGGTTATTTCTTGGCACATCATGGATCATCCAAAACCCTCAAACTGTTTTGCATTTACCATTATTTCAGTGTTTCACATTACATTTACAGCATTCATACATCTGAAGCACACCTTGGCCATGATGGTCTTCCTCTTGGTCTCATACCCTGAGCTAAGTAACATAAATGATAACAAAAAAAGAAACCAGAGGGAGCACTAGATGAAAAGATATAATTCTAAAGGAAAGGACTTCTAAAGGAAATGTAGCAAATCTATCTGACAACCCACCATATCACCCCCTCAATGCCCCACTGCTAAGAGCATAAAGGTGGCAGGTAATGTAACTAGCCATCCTTCAAAATGTCACTTCAGGGCATAACCAGCATCTAAAGCCACTCTGAATTTGCTCTTGGAAAAATGGCAGGCTTCAAAGGGTCTTTCAATTATACGCAAGCTCCCCGAATTGACTCGCCGACTTGCTTTTTTTTTTTTTTCCCCCCCAGGGAAAATGAATTAATTCCTGGTAATCTTGAACACCCTGTAGAGAAATGATGCAAACCTGGAGATGCAGCCAATCAACTCTTGAATTAAAAAATGAATACCTTACATATGAGCAGTCAAGATTAGCATCACCCACACAGACAGGTCTATGCCTCTCATAGAGCTGCAATACGTGGCACTCCAAATGGCACATGACGACAGTCTCAGGAATCATTTTTCCATGCTGCATAATGCTTAGGTAAGCAGGAGTGCATCATTCTCATGAATCAGGTCCCAATGTGTCAGTTAACAGCTTATTGACCCAGAACAGGCCATTACGGTAAGAACTACGCCTCCTGAAACAGGCTGAAGCAGTTAGGCAACGGGGAAATATGCAGTTTGTCTCATGAGGCATCACAGCTGAAAAAATACAGTAAGTGGGAGCCCATGAAATCCCAGAATAATTTAATAGACACCCAGAAAGAGCAAAACATCCAGGGAACACTGCACATGCAATACAGTGATGACAGCAAAGTGTTAAAATATTTTGCAGCTCGGTTATCTTCAAACAGGGTCTCCAGGACATTTGAAACTGCTTTAGTTGTTTGTGCACCACAAAAGTGAAAAGTTCACTGAGAATCAAGGAAAACAAATTGAAAGGAAGTCATATGTCAACGGTTATTTTGGGTGTGCCTCACAGTGTGTTTACCTCCTTGGGTTTCTGAAATCAATCAGGACATCCTTTTCTGACTGCGTTTCTTTCGCAGGTGCAACAAACTTCCTTTCCACCATCTTAGAAAGACTTGGGGTATTTTTTTTTTTTTATTGTATAACCATACTATTTCTCAATTCTATAAAACATAAACAGATGTACATTGCCAAGATGAGCAGTTTAAATTTTAATCCACACCATATACCTCAGAAAGTATATAGGATGAGTCACCATGCACAACGGTGTTCTCTTGTTTGGCTGTCTGAGAATTTTTTTCCCTTAAATGTTTTGATGTCTGGGTGTCAGGTTAATAAAATTGTCTTAAGTCACTTATTCCTCCATATTTTGAAAGAAAAAGCAATACACTGCGTCAGTGATGCAGTTGTAGAAGCTAAAACTCTTTATTTAACAACATCATTGCGCAGTTTCAGTTCCACAAACCCATGTACACAAAAATATAAATAGATATAGCCCTGTATTTTAAAAGAAATATAAAAAGAAAGAAAGAAAACATTCAGGAGATTTAGGCCGAGGCAGTGCTCTGTGCATGTTCCTGAGAGGTCAGCAGAAATTCACTAAGGGGGGTTTTTCAAGATCATGGAAAGGATCAATGCTAACCAAACAAATGCAGACGCGATAAACAGCGCCATCATTTTTGGGTTTTTGCCTTGTACTCCAGCACATTAGATCCGAAAAAAATGCAGGAGGTTTAAGGAGAGACTGAGGTTTAATTTAGAACCAAATCATGTAGAAATTGTGCCTCTTTTGAAATAGTATCACGATGCAAACATGCATGGACACACACGGTACAATAAGGGTGTGCAAATGTCAAAGGACCCAAACGAGACACAAAATTTTTCCTCAGTTGAGCAACACACTAATCAGAAGAGAGGCGGAGAATGAATGATGTCCTTCCTGAAGCCCGTCCTTCCTGCAGCCTGTCCTTCCTGCCCCGGTTCATGTCTGAGTTTGCATGCTAACAGGGATGTTTTCCTCTCCATCCCTTACAATCGGTCATCCTGCTTATCTAGTCATGTAGGCACTGCTCTTGTAAACAGGAACTTGCATTTTTCACCCATGAGAACAATAAGACATCAGAAAGAGTGACAGAACATGGAGGGGGGGAGGGGGAGTTGAAGACGTCACTCTCTTTCACTCACTCTCTCTCTGCTCCCGCTCCTTCAAAATGGCGTCCAGCCACCTCTGCTTGTCCTCTGCGTTCTTCGCCATGCACACGAACCACTTGTTCTTCGCCGTGTTATGAATTTTCCAGCCATTGGTCACGGTGTAGTTGTTGCTATGATAGTCGGCTGCAAAAAAATTAATTCAGGGTTGGGAGTGAGTTTGGCAGGTTGAGATACAAAAGATAGAACTTCGCGACAGATCATCATCCATTATGGATTAAACGAATTGGCTAAGAGGAGGAATAGATGAACAATTCAGCATGAGGAGAAAGAAAAACTAAATGTTACACCATCACAGCTTGCCCTAGGGTACAGCTTAATTGGGAGGCGCATTAAAAAAATGTGTCAATTTGATTCTAAATCAATCAAAAATATAATTGCACTTAAACTGAATATGAGAGGTGCTCTTATATAGACAATCGCTCAGTAATCCGCCATTTTTTAAATACACAATACAGGAAACAGACTGTGCATTTTCTTACTTGTTAATGTGCTTTATAAAGCCCAAATTATGATTCAAAAATTGCAGATAGGTTTGGAAGTATTTGGACAGTGACAATTTTTGCAGTTTTGCCTCTGACCTCCACCTCGCAGAATCTGAAAACAAACCATCAAGATGAAATGAAAGAGTGCAGACTTTCAGCTTTAATTGAAGGGGTTTGACTACAGCCTTGCATTAACCTTTTCAGCATTACAGCCATTTTTTACATAGTGCTCCATTTTTAGAGGCTCATATGTTACTGGACAAGTGACTGACAGTCAGTTTCACGACCAGGTGTCGCCTGTTCCTTCATTATCCCATTACAAATGCAGCAGATGCTTGTTCTAAGCGCAGAACTTGCATATTGTACTGTTCATTGGAACTTTAAATATGCAGTACAAAGAGTGGTCAATGCAGGTGAAGGAGTCCCTCATTAGGCTAAACAAAACAAAATAAAACCATCAGACAGATAGCAGAGACTTTAGGAATGGCCAAATCAACAGTCTGGTCCATCATTAAAAAGAAGGAAAGCTCTAAAGAATTCAGCCACTTCAAATGACCTGGAAAATCATGGAAGACGACAAAGATCGATGATTGCAGAATTCTTTCCTTGGTGCAGAAAAACTCCTTCAAAATGTCAAGTCAGATCATTTGAGGAGGAATGTGCATTACTGGCAAAGTCAAAAATCAAGAGAAACTTACATTGATGTAAACACAGAGGGTTTATCACAAGGTGCAAAACACTGGTCACACTTAAGAACAAAAAGGCCAGAATAGACTTTGCCATATAACCAGTAAAAAAAGCCTGATCAGTTCTGGACAGATGGGTTCTTTTGACACGAGACCAAGATGAAATCGTACCAGAACGATGGAAAGAGATGATTACGGAGAAGGGAAGGGACCACAATCCTTGATCCAACTGCCAGCATCAGCAACGTCACTGCATTTTATATAGTAATGGCCGAGTAGCATTAATTTTTGCCCTCCCACTGATAATTTTGACATTTTTGCAGGTCAATGATCCAAAAAAACTTCACAGGCAACCCATTCCTACGATTTTTTAATATCAATGCAAAACCTAATGTTTGTTGAACATAACTGGGTGAAATTCAATGCATTTTCCATTAAAAAGGGCCTAGGGGGCACTGCTGTACTTCAGAAAAGGGGTAGATGACTTTAGCGTCAATTATTTCTGTTAGGGTACCCTAATGGATAATTTGGCCCGCTTTATTTCTGAATAGACTCTATTTATGAAAATGCCCTCAGGCTTCACCCCTCAATTTACACATTGGGTTTTGTTGAAAAATGCTGAAATCAGCCATTTTTGGGACCCTGTGGCCCTGAGACCCGTTCCTGTAAAGGCGTTGGACTTGTGGCAAACACTTCTTCTGTGTCTTCTGTACTTACCTGCACAAAATCATTAGAAAATAATAAAAACTTTGTTCTCAGCAACTGTTGTCATTGTATTCATTTGTATTGCCCATGCCCATCTCAGACATGGTGGAGGCTATGACACGGCATGTATGGCTGCCAATGGAACAGGGTCACTGGTGTTTGCTAATGATGTGACTGCTGATGGAGGAAACAGGATGAATTCTGAACTGTAAAGGGCTATACTGTCAGCTCTGAGTCATCCGAATACGGCAAAGCTGAAATGATGGCTCCTCACAGTGCAGAGGAATGAATGAAATGATGAAAAAAAAATAATGAAACAAAACAAATGGCACGAGAAACCCAACAGCTTCTTTTCTTCAATGGCCAAGTCAGGCAACCAATGAAAACCCAATTGAGCACCCATTTCATTTAACTGAAGACAAAACTGGAGGAAAAAAGACCCAAAAACACGTAGCAACTGAAGCCGGCAGCAGTAAAGGCCTGGCAAAGCATCTCAAGAGACAAAAGTCATTGTTAGAGGCATCCATGGGTTTAACACTCCTGGCAGTCATCAGCTGCAAAGGATGTTCAACCAAGTACTGAAAATAAACCTTATTGTGTCAGTTTGTCTGATTTCATTTGAACCTCTGAAAATCAAGGATTCTTTATAAAAATGGCAGTGATCTATAATTAGTTACTGCAATATTGTGAAAGGTCTGTATGGCTGAAAGTCATCACTTGAATCGTCTTGATGGCTTAATTTCAGATCCACTGTAGTGGTTAACTGAGGCAAAATTACAAAAATTGTGTCACTGTCCAAATACCTCTGTACCTAACAGTGCATCTCTAAAACTTAAAAAAAAAAAGAATAACCACAAAAGTTCGTTTTTTCTCTCTACCCCTTGTAAATTACTATATTTTCACAAACAGAAAAATGCTGGACAATAAATGGCATGAATTTCGCAAATTAGGAATAATATATCTGGCAAAGGCAGTCTTTAACATTCCCAATGGTACTATTATGTTAATTATGACCAATTTAGGCACATTACGGATACATTCCAAATATAGCAGACCTTTTAAAATGAGAGGGAAGGCCAATAAATTATTCAATATGCCTTAAGACACACATGAGATCCATGTAAAACAAGAGCTCAGTCTTCATCTCCCAAGGGTGGTGAGATCATTCGCTTTACCACAAAAGAACAGAAATCCTGCATAATCAGGTTTAGATCAGTGTGGAAAGGCCTTCATCTGACTGTTCCCTCTGATGGGGGGTTACAATACAGTGGAAGATTCCGGTTAAACACCTGAGCCCAGCAAAGCTTCCTGTAAATAGCAGCTGCATTATAAAATTTGATTTGCCTCTTAAGACAAGTGTAGCAGTACAGAAACAATCAGTGCTCTTCATCAGTGAGCCAACGAATAATTAAAACCACTCTCATCAAAGTCATCGAAAGCAACAATTAATGACAAACTGCTTGGTTTTCATCAAGAACAGTCCTGTGCCACAGAAAAATGACCAAGACAAATCTGATGTGCCATCCCTCTCTAACAGTCAGTAAAGGCCAACAATGCTGGGGAATACAAAAATTCTGTCAACAGTCAATCGAGGGTTACAATGACCTGAGTGAGTTCAAGTGAGTTTTCAGAATTTCCAGTGATTTGAGCGCAGGGTTCTGGAGCTTGCATCCAAGTACAGCTTTACATCCTGCGGCAACGAATCAACGTTTCCGCATTTGCAAGCACTGCAGCTCCAGGTGCCGCAAGTCAATCGGTGACTTCAAACGCAGGGGTTTGGTTTGCATTTCCTCAGAAGAGCAGATATCACATCCTGGTCAGAAACCATAAATGCGGTCGCAGCAGAGAGTAAGCACCCTCCCCTCCAATATCAGGCAGATTGCAACTTCCCATTACATGTCAAGCACTTCATGGTGATGCACATGCAATATAATGAAGAACAGCCAGGTCAACTAAATAAGCCAGTGAGATATAAATTGCACACACATGTTCTCCACATGGATAAAAGGCTTTCAGAGCTCTTGGAAGTATATCTACCCATAAACACTTATCAAAACCCAAACAGTTTCATCTGTCCGCAGAAAGAAATGTTACCAATCTATGTGACTCATGGAGCTTAAAAAAGAAAAAGAAAAAAAAAAAAAACATAACAAAGCATCTTATCCAAGGATAACAACATATTTTGGTTTTTGCTGCGTTTTCCCTCTTTGGCTGACGAGGCACATAGTAACAGGTTCCGACCACTAACACCAAACACCCATATAGACAAACTACTCAGAGTTTTTCTGTGTTACTCGTCCACTTGACTCCGCTAGAAAACCTAATGTTTCTAAGACACTGCGGTTGTGAGGCAGGGGGCTGTAGCTCTAAAGAGCCATACGGCAGGGCTCCCCAAATCTGACCCTCGAATCCAAATCCAGCCGTGGTTTTCTTTGGTCCAGGCTAAAAAAGTGAATTATTGCTTCTGATTGGCCAGACTTTCTTTACACTTGACTTCCTGGTAAAGGGAGGCTGGAAAACCAGCAGGTTTTGGCCCACAAGGACCATGATTTGGGGAATAGAATACTGCCATATGGGCAACATTGCCAATTTCAAGCAGTTGGGTGCAGAGGGCTAATCTGGACCCCTCTGGTCTTGACTGGAAGGGGAACATAAAACAAACCGAGTGCACCGTGACCGGGCACCCTTGTGCTTCAGGTATGGAAACATGCAGATAGAAAAATCATCACTGCAGACAAGATGATCCTCTCAACTAAAGGCAGCTCACCTGTTCCATCCTCCACATTTTCCACCTCCATGACCTCCGTGTTGATTCTGCCTCTAAAAATGTACAGGGGGCCGCTGAAGGACTTTGTTCTCTTAGTAGATTTTTTCCCAGAGACCCTGGACAAAAAAAAAAAAAAAAACTCTGTTCACATTTCTGCCGTAAGCCTTTGACAGCCATAAAAAAAACGCGTAACACACTCAGTGCCTTTGTTATGCTTACATAAGAAATTTTGATGTTGATGTCAGAAAGCGATTTCAATCTCACAAGAGGAAGAGAATGAATCATTCCTGCCAATGAAACAGCCCTTTTAAACAAATCACTCTGCTGTCCCTTACCGTGATTTCCGCTTGCAGTAAACCAAAAGGTTATCAAACAGAAAGAAGACTCTCTCTTGAATATTTCCAGCAGATATCTTCAGCAAATTGCCATGAAGGAGCAGCTCAGTGCAGATGTCAGTCAGATTAGTTCCCTGTGAGAGATGAGGGGAAAACAGCAGCAGCATCAGGGCAGCTGAGCGGAGGAAGGGGCCTACATGTCATCACATGAGGACTGTAGACATAATCCCTAAAACTGTGTCCATAAAGTCACCCAGAGAGGGAAAGCCTTAACTCAGCGGGATCCTCCCATCAAACGCAATATCCAATCATCTGGAGGACCACATTCCCGCAACCGGCCAAGTGCGATTCGTACCACACTTAGCAGATTGATTTGTGGAAGCAAAGAAATGTGATGTACAACACTACCTCTCTGTATAACAGGGGAAAATTCACACTGTAGTCCAATTTCGCACAGCATTTTAGCTACCACTTGACCCTCTTAGTGATTTCAAGAGGCGGTAGAATGCTCCGTTTTTAATCCATTGCACTTAACACCTTGTATCCCAAACGACTGGGGGAGAGAAAAACAAAAAAATGGAATTGATGTTAATACTGCCATCTTGGAAATACTATTTTTGATTGCCATCCTGGTCAGAATTTTTAAGAAAACTAGAAAGGCAGTCGCCTGCTGGTGGACGTGCATCATCCGACCCTTTAAAGCAATGACTCCCAAAATCAATAGGCTTTGTGACCTTAACACACGCAATGTCAAATATAAAACAAATAACTTGAAAATTTGTGGCCTGTAGAGCTCTCACAAGCATCTCTCTATGGACAAGGCAGAAGAGTATGACGATCGCTGATCTATAGTATCCCCAACTCATTATTCGGGGATACAATTAATTCAAATTTAGAAAAAATAGAACAAAAAACCCCATGGAGAGATGTCTTTAAGGCTGGCGCATATAGTTTTCTTTGCAATCATTAGGTGAAAATTTCATAAGCTTTCAAGGATCCATTAGGGGGAAACACATTTTTCCCCAGTTATTGCATGGATACATCAGTCATCCCTCATTCTGACAAAATCTGAAAAGTTCTTCTCAAAGCAGCTTCCTTCCTCCCTTTTTTCCTCATCCAGAGGCTTTCTACTCCAGAGGCATGAAAATTGGAGATTTCAGTTTGGGCACCGTGATGACATGTACAGTGCAGAGGAGGAGTCGTCGAGGTGCGGCTTGGGAGTAGCAAACCTCACCCACTGTTTTCCACAAACACGCCCAAGACAAAGATCGGAGACAAGAGCTAAAGGTTCTGGTGCATACGAATGCTCTGTAGTTGGCTGCAAGAATCCATATAAAAACGTTTTTAACATTCCTTCGAGCGATGAATCGCAGAGGAACAAGTGGATTGCATTCATTTTTGCTGATAATGTTCCTGCAGCCCCTGCCACAGACCAACTCCTGCGTGTTCATTTCACGTCGAACTCTTTCTCCAACTTAGGCCAGAACAAAGCTGGCTTAGCTAAAAACCTGCGCCTCCAGAAAGGTATTGTTCCAACACTACGGAACCCGCCACTTTAAAATTGTCTGTAAATGTCAACTTGCGCATTAGCTGACAACTTTGTTCCCCCAACTTCAATGTTATCATTACATTACCGTAAGCTAATGGATGGAGTGTGGTGCAGTTCAAAAGAAACTTAGCAGTATGCCCAATACATAAACGTCACCCTCACAACCAAGGGTTCCGTATTTCCAAGGCTGAAGTGGGCTCACTTTCAGCTACAGTGAAGATACGTACATCATATAAAATAGACAAAATAAAGAATCTATAGACGTCAAAAACACTATGCTATTATGTCGCTAAGCAGGCAAAATAACGCTCCAAACATACGCTAACTTTCCACTAGCAAAAAGCTAACATTAGCAAGCCAAGGTAATTTATGCTAGCAATAACCTTGCACATTGTTAATGTTGAGGGGTTGCTGTAGCTATATTGCTGTCTTTTCATGCAGTCCAAATGCAGTGTGTTACTCTTGATTATATGATCATGGAACATAGATGTACTAACATTAGGTTATACCCAACACGTAAGTATTACCCTTACGTGACATGCCCCATTTCCATTGCTGTAGCTGGCTCACTTTCAGCTACAGTAAAGATACAAAGATCATATGAAATTAGACAACCTAAGTAATCTATAGATGTCAAAAACGCAATGCTATGATGTCGTTAAGCAGGAGAAATAACGCTTCAAACATACGCTAAATTTCTGCAAGCAAAAAGCTAATGTTGGCTAGCTCAGTTAATTTAGGCCAGTGTTAACCTTGCATATTCTGTTAATTTGTTGATGGATGGCCATATAGAATTGTCTTTTAACACTGTCCAAATGCAGCGTGTTACTCTTGAGTATATGATCATGGAACTTGGATGTGCTAATGTTAGCTTGCATGTGATATTTATATTCCCCCTGCTTTTACACTATTTTGATAGTACATGTCACGCAGGGCTCAGGGCATCACACTCAGATGGCAGAAGCACATCAAAGCCACCCAGAATGGTCGATAGATTCAGCCTTGGTGAGGTCACACGTTGTGTTACTATGCAGGCGTTGCTATGGCTGCCCTTTCAAGCCACTCCTCCCTCCTCTGACCCTCGCACCACCCCCTCCGCCCAGCCATGCATCTATCTTCCGGCCAAGTCAAAATCTCGAAATTTTCTCACGGGAGCAATATTGGCTTGATAAATAGGACAAAATAAACATAAATATTTCGTAATTTTTGCAAATTACCGCAAAAAAATTATGTTTTAGACCCAAATCACTTATTTTTAACAGCTGTAAATACCAGGTAATGGATCCTCTCGGTATATTTTAATTTAAGTGGTCTGGGAAAGGACTGTATACAGTGTTAAGGCCATAGACTGTATAAAAAGATGGGCAAAGCAACGGTGATGTCACTCATTGGTTTCAGCAGACCATTAAGGAAGCCTCAATTTTGCTAATTTGAATTGCGCCATTTTGCCATTTTACAACCAGATGTGATTCCTATTGGACGGAGCGTGAATTGAAGATTCGGGGAGGACCGTGGCTGTGGATCTGACCGAATCGGACGAGGACCAGAGGATAGCCACGCCCCTAAAGCATTTCCTGGCTTTATACTTTATTCTAGTCTACTTGGGAACATAATTTACAAAAATGAACATCATGATATATCAAAGGAGACTTGAAACTTGCAAAAGATACCATAAAATGATGTGGAAAATCATTAATGAAACCATAAATAAGGTGGCAAAGTAGGGTCATCTTCTCATAGACTTCAATAGCACTGAAGTTCTTTCTGCAACCACCAACGTCGTCATCTGCCAGCCATTAAATATATTGCAAATTTTTTTAGATTTCCGCATCAACCTCACTTTTCAGACCTGGCTGCTGCGTCCATCTTTTTATACAGTCTTTGGTTCAGACTTTAGAATTGCAGAATTGCGCGTGCATATCCCTTCGGTGAATGGCAGAAAATCCTGCAAAAAATCCAGTTGTAAATCCAGCACTGCCGACACTGCAAACCAACCTGAAAAAGAAGACTAACTTACCAAATAGAATCTGGAAGAGAGACAATGAACAAAGATGTGCAGTGAAAAAAATGTAAATATCGGCAAAGCGTTTCACCGGTGGACATAACCTCAGTATTGTATCCGGCTCGAGATGAATTCCGAACTTGCCATTCTTCTCCAGGACAGGAATGCTACCAACTTCAATTCCCTGCGATATCTAAATGTGCTGTAGTGTAGGTTAGGTTTTGTGGGTTTATCTAACATGTCAGCAAGTGATGAATAGTAGTGTTAAATGTTGCTGAAAGTTTAGTCTTCTGCTAACTATGGCCAAAGACTCATCGCTGTGGCTAATTCAAGTCAACTTGAAGTAGCTAACTAGCGTCTCAAATCACAGAATGTCATCACAAAAGGTTTTAAGAGCCAATACGTTCGCCATGAAAACAAGACCGTAATTCTCATAGAATTGCTGCAATATAATGGCATCAAGATCAAAATCATTATCGAGATGATTTGAATGAAAGACCAGTATCAATCGTTTAGCCTTCAGCTTACCGTAGCCTAAGGCACATGGCATTGGCTATAATCAGGTTGCATTAGTGAACCAGGCTGGCTCGCAGGCAGTCATCTGTGGTCAAGCCTATGGATTAAGTTTGTGTAGCGTGCGTGTATTAAGTGCATGCATATGCTCCAGCTCATCTGGAGGGAAGAGCTTTGGATACAGAGGGGAGGGGGTGGGGGGGCCCAGGCAAGGGGCTGCATTTTCAAATTCTGCCTTTTTCTCCTTTTTCAGAAAATTGAATACCCCAGCTTTAATGCCCAACTGTGGCTAAGCAAACAAGACACTTAAAACAGCAGTGATAATCAATAGTTGAATTTCAAACATTAGGCCATGACTGAACCCGAACCCCAAAAAAGAATGTATTAAATCCAATAGATTAGTGAGTAATCAAGTTTCTCAATTTTCGTAGTGGATTGAGGTGTGGTAGTCTCAGAAATTTCTACTATGCATCTAAATCCGCAATGCACATCTCAAGGTGCAGACTGTTTAAACCCCACATTCAGCAATGTGCAATTGAATCATCACAGTTGGAAATCACTCAGGAAGCTGGACCCCTTTGATGTCTGACAAAGACAATGATGTCATTCGAAACATTTGCCTCCAGAGAATGGAGCTTCATGATAATGCCGACCGTCCATAATTGATTCCATTCACTTCCAGGGTCATCTGAACAAGGCCTCTGCCAAAACTGAATGCCACTGTTTCCCCAACTGTCTGCGCCTGCAGAAACAGGCTACTTGGGTCAGTTATATTTAGCAATTCAGAGACGATCGAAACTGGAGAAATGACTGCACAAGATATATGGACCGGTATTGGCAGCTAAATAGCATGGGAACCGTACGATTGGAATACTATGCAGAACTCTTTAGATTTAGTTAAGCTCATTTCTCCACATCAGTTTAAATTAATACTGTTAAATAGGGAATTGGAAGAATGCATTTGCTTTTCATGATGAGGTTAGTTGATTATGTTACTTAGCTTCATGTGTTGTCATTTTTTTATTCAACTTTATAATTGTTTTACATTGTTATAATTTAAATATATAATATATAATTGTTAATTTTTATCTTTTTTTTTAACTGACACTTCTGCCTGTTCTTTCAACACAACTGTGAAAAAGAGCATTGCTCTCATCTGGATTTCCCTACTAAACTTAATATTAATAAATAAAACCAATCAGGGAAACGAGGGTAGCATCAAACATTCTTTGTAGTTGACTGAATTGATTGTTGCTTTGGTCAATCCACATGCCTCAAGATATGAAGATACCAATTCAAAGTGCTAAGAGGCCAGTGATTGCTCCCATATTAATAATAAAGAAAACAATACGAGCCCCGCAATTCAGTGGTCTGTCTGCAATTCAGATGAGGTAAGAGCACAGCACCTGTCCATATGAAACATCCTAGCCAAGAATGGTCAATGAAGATGACTTAACCAAACCACAATTAAAGAGCCATTTAACATGTAACACTGAATATGAACACCTATAAAAGTTATAAAAATATAAAATCATTCAATTTGGAATCATTTGCATACCAAAGTGCCGTGAAAAAAAAAGGCCCCTTCCATACTTTCTTGTATTTTAGCTTATCTGACATTCATAAAATGTTTCAGATTATCCAACTAATTTAATTATAGGACAAGGACAACTTGAGTAAATGAATCAATTTTAATATCAGACAAAGATTATCCAAATGAATACAAAATACAACTTTTAAATGATCATTTCATTTGTTGCACGTAAAAAGTTATTCAAAACCTGTATCACCCATGTTTAAAAAAAAAAACTGACATAATAATTAACCTAATAACTGCTTGCGCTACCCTTGGTGGCTACAAGTGCAATTCAATGTTTGTAACAACTGTAAATTAGTTTTTCTATCACTGTAGAGGAATTTTGGCACACTCTTCTTTGCAGAATGGTTTTAATTCAGCCACACTGAAGGGCTTTCAAGCATGAAATGCGCATCTAAGGTCACGCCACAGCATCTTTATCAGATTCAAGTCAAAAACTTGAGAGTGCCACTCCAAACCTTCATTTTGTTTTTTTTGAAGCCATTCAGAGCTGAAAATTGCTTGTGTTCTTTGGATCATTGTCCTGCTGCATAGCCCAACTGCTCTTGTGCTTTAGGTTACAAACTGAAGCCTGGACATTCTGCTCCCGGATTTTCTGGTGGAGAGCAGGGTTCCTGGTTCCATTAATCATGGCAATTTTTCCAGGTCCTGAAGCAACAATGCAGCCCCAGACCAGCTCCACCACTGTGTTTCATTGTTGGTATGATGTTCTTGTTGTGTTGTGGAATGTTGTCTTAACTCAAGACAACATTAACTCAAGATGCAAAGGGACCTGCATCTTCCAAAAAGTTACACTTTTGATTCATCACAAAATATTACCCCAAAAGTCTTTGGGATAAGCGAGATGCTTTTTAGCAAATGTGTGACAAACTTTTGTGTCCTCATTGGTCAGCAGTGGTTTTGCTTTGCAGCTCTCCCACAGATGCTATTTTGGCCTGGTCGCTCTTGTTGTGGAGTCGTGAACACTGACTTAACAGAAGCAAGTGCGGCCTGAAGTTCTGTAGAAGTTAGTCTGGGTTCTTTTGTGACCTCCTGGTTGAGTCATTGATGTGCCGTTAGTGGATTTTGATAGGCTGGCTACTCCTGAGAAGGTTCATCACTGCTCCAAATTTTCTCAGTTTGTGAACAATGACTCTCATCATGGTTCAGTGGAGTTGCAAAGCCTTAGAAACGGCTATGTAGCCCTTTCCAGACAGATATCAATGACTAATCTAACCTTCAATTTCTTTTGATTGCAGCATCAAGTTTTGCTTTTTGCCTACTTCACATTGCCAGGCAGGTTCTATTTCAGTAATGTTTTGATGCAATAGAGCAGCCAGTAATCATGCTTGAGTGAGTCCATTGAAATTGAACCAAATTATCGAATTCATTTGTTTAATTGCTCAATTTAGTAACTAAGGAGGCTATTACTTTTTCACATAGCAGCAGGTTAGGATGGATAACCTTTTCCTTCAATAAATTAAATTATCATTTATTTACTGCATTTTATGTTTACTGAAATCATCTTCGTCCAATATTAAAATAAGTTTGGTGATCTGAAACATTTAAGTGTAACAATTATGGAAAAAATAGAGGAAATCCAGGAGACGAATATTGTGTGCCCATCCTCAGAACCATTAGTAATAGCTTAAATCTGATTGCATCCTGAAACATCATCCCTAGCTGTATTTGGCTACATCTGCAATGGGTCAGACTGTGCAATTCACAAGAGGGAAAGGAAAGTAATGTGGCTGTCAGTGGACCAGTGATGAGCACCAGCAGAAATTCTTTGTCACACAACAGCTTAATGCGCAAGAATCCGCAGTTCAGTTTGGTGGGCTAAACCACCTGTGTTTACGCCCTTCCTCACACACACATGCGGCTGCACGCAGGTGCAGTCACACATAGAATAGCGCAAAAATATATTTTACCAATATGAAGACACTTCAATGCATTTAACAAATGTGACAAATTTGCAAGCCAGCAGAAGGACACTAGTATCATTTTTGCAATGAATCACAGACGACTGTCATTTGACCAAACCACACAGGGTCACAATAAAGAAAGTGGCCTTTGTAGCTGCACCCTGCCAAGGCTAAAATGAGGCTCAATCGCGAAGCCCAATGCAAGTATGGGAGTCTGGTTCTCCACAGTGGGCCTGCTGCCCATCTACCCCAGTAGTTATCAGGAGGTCAGATGGCCAAGAGTAAGAAAACAAGGGCTCAATTGTGCTATGGAAGAGAACCGTGCAAACATATGGCTTTGTGTGAAGCACCGTCAACCAGATTGTACAAGATAATATAGTTATGCACTACGACAAAAGGCAATCGGATAAACAGATCACGTGCCAAATCTGAAACTTCGGGCGCTCATGCACGCCTTCGGGTACAAAAAAAGCGAAGTGTGCTATATTCTTGCACTCGCAGGCTGGCGAGTGCGAAACAGACCTCTTTTATGCAGCGAGCTTAGCATATGTGGCAAACCACAGTTGTGCTGACTTGCCTCAAGAGCAACAACACTTCCTATGTACCAGTGCTCTCACTTCCCCAGAGTCTTTAAAAAACACACCCTTAAAATGCTACATGGTGCAGCACGAGAAAAATGCACCGGCAGAACAGGGGGATTTAATCATTTTGCAGGAAAGCCAGTTTTGTTTGTATTTTGTTGCAAGGAAAAAGAAAAAAAAAGGAATTGATGCCAGATGGAAAGGGTAAACATCTTAAAACCACCAAAAAAAAAAAACTTTGATAAACATTATTTCTACTCGCAAACTCTTCTATACTCGTCTCATTCTACATTTAGCAGGCAATGCAGTCCTGCTTCCTGGGGCTGGAATTGGAGGATGGACACTTTAGGAACTCTAAAACTAGAAAAAAGAAAACATACTTAAATCTTATTTTTAGTTGAACTGCCCCTTTAAAATTCTTTTTAAGTAATCCCAGTGCCTCACCTCACCACACCTCAAGGGAGGGACAGGATTGCTCAGAGTACACATCCCGTAATGTGACGAGCAAAAGAAAATGTGTTTCACACCACATGACACAGCAGTCAGCCCTGCTGGGAGTCACAACTAGCAAATAAATCCATTTCTTGAGCAGGAAAGTAATGCATGACTGATAGGTGGCTCAATAAAAAAATTGTATATTCTGTATAGTGCATCCTAATAAATTAATACGTGTCAAAATGCTTTAAAATAGTCGAATTTGGACTATTAATGTTTACCATTGTAAACAGTGGTACAATATGACAAAATAATCATTTTTCATATCAAGTGTGCCGCACAAATGATCCTTTGAGCCTGAGCCTCAAAAGGGTTAATAAGGGGGAAGCACTAGAGCTCGGTGTCGGTGCCTTTTGTTGTTACTCGCTTGAGCACAATCACACACAGGCTTGTGCCCACTTAAGAGAAGCAATACTGTCAAAATGACAAAGTTTGTTTAATGGTGACCCGTTTCACTTTACACTGTGCCAAAAATCTGGCTTCGCACTCAAGCGCATATTGCGAACCACATACAGCATTGTGGACAAGTTTACATAAATAAAAAAAAGAAAAAAAAAACCCAACCAAGCCGACAGCTTGAAGAGATGACAATCTTATCCACACCGACACGCATTGTTCTCCACAAGTTGGCCGGGTGGCAGACTGAAAAACAGAGAAGCAGAACTCCGAAGATAAAGATCTCACCTCCCAGCCCTCGATGTGGGACTGGAGCTGCTCCAGGGCCTCCAGTTTCTCCATCTGTCTCTTGGTCTCATTGATGTTGGAGCAGACGGCCTTCATGGCCTGCAGAGCCACCTCCACAGCAGGGTAGTCTGCGTGCTTCTTCGGCGTCCTCTTCAACAGCTCCTGAGGAGCACAGTTGGCCCAGAATGACGGGCAATCAGAGGGATCTCAACAATTTCACACGGTCCAGTGTGACTGACTACAGAGCAACAAACACTCTGCTCGCTTAAAGACAATTCATGAGAGCATCTACACCACCAAAAGCAACATCATGAGCTGAGATGGGGATATTTACTGGCAAATGCTGACCTCAGAACAGTGCATGGTAGGGTGTAATCAAGAGCCAAAATAAAAAAAATAAAATAAATAATAATAATTATTGAAAAAGAAAAAAAAAACAAACAGGCCTTAATTTTAAACTAAGAAATTACAGCTTGGTAGGTGGCTCAGCTCTGAAGTAAAGTGAATGAGCGCTTTGTGACAAGTGAAATATGAACCGTGAGGCATTACAAATGAAAGCAATTCATCTTCTTTCTTCAGACACAGCACATCAACATCCAGCAAACAGCCGACAAAACAATCGGCCTTTCGACAAGCTGACATCCCAATTACAACAAACTCGTTCCTTTCCGTTAAAGGTAGCAGTTTCACTCCAAAACGTTCCTGCACGTGACTGACTGAAGGTTTTATACTGCAGAGTGGTAGCTGAACATGGCAAGTTGAGAATGCATTGTCTGGGTCAGAGATCGGCAGCAGCACCAGGCCGGGGTGAACCTCAACTTCCTGCCTGGCATATCAGCAGAGGCTGCTCTCCACCTCCTTATCTTGCTGCGGCACGGTGACAGGCTTTTGAATTCCGGAGACAGAGAGTAAACACGTGAAGCCCCACCCACAGCAGGGGGCAAACTGCTTTTTTAACTTCCAGGCTGAGGAAATGTCTCAGTTTTCTGGGTCAAACGACCATACTCAAATGAATGCTGTGCTGACAGACAACTCCCGTCTTTGTTTATCTGTTCTGATTAACTTATCCAATGACCTTCACCTTTAATAATTTACTTAATTTAAAAAAAAAAAAAAGATTCTATAGGATCAAACTCACTGGTAGCATATTCATTACTGTATGCTACACACAGATTAGAAATGTTAAGATGTACCAATTCAAATGCGGCTCATAAATTATGCATGAATTCCGCAAAATCTCATCACCACTCACAGAATCTTGGGAAGCTCTCCTGAGACAGTATAGAACACTGACACAAGACTTTTCTAACGATATGCATTAGGAGGCTATTTTATTTGATTAGATTAAAGAAACATAAACAAAAGGGACAGATTACAGCCAGGGTATTATATGCAGATTAGCTTCCAGCAGCAGTGGAAGCTGAAGCTGAGGCTGCTCATTGTGTGTTACAGCACATGAGAATGCAGTATGGATAGCAGCCAGTGAACGGAATGCATTGTCTGCATCAGGACTGCAAAAAAAAAGGCACTGAAAAGCACCAAAGGCCGCACTCTCTCCGTAGGGTTGAGCGTGGACACTTTCGACATTGGAGGTAGCTTTGCTAGCATCACAAGACAACTGAGTTTTCCTTTAATTCTATTGCCCTTTAGAAGGGGCTTTCCGATGTGCACGAATGAAAAATAGTTGCTCACCTTCAATAAGAGTGGATATTTGCATATCCTCTGAATGGGCGTCAGTAGGTACCCCTCCAGTGGAACATCTGTCGTCTTCTTCCCACCGAGAAGCATGCAGTGCTGGGGACATGACAGCGAATGATCAAGACATGAATGAGTGTGTGTCCATGTGTCAGTGTGTGCATGTGCTGTCTGTCCACTTTCCAAAAGAGGATTTTTTTTTTTTTTTTAAAATGTACACCTCGTGGATGGAATCAATACCCAATGCAGAGAGCATTATTGTACTTCCAGAAGGTATATGCCATAACTTCCAAACAGATTTACCAGTTCTCTTAAACAGCTTACGTTGATACAAAACAAAGAATTATTGACTTCAAAACTTTCAGTTTCCCACTTTCCCCATAATCAATAATTTATTGCTTCAGATCAAAAGACTACCCATTCATAGTTCACGGTTTGCACGGACAAGCCAAATGGACAACATATTTAAAAGCAGTCAAGAAAAATTGTCAATTTACATAAGGGATTACTCAGAAATAAAACATGCATGCACCAGTGAGTTCAGTTCAGTCTAATAGATCAATTCAAGTAAGATGGATAGCAATGACCATCACATTTTGACAGGTGTTCATTCACGCAAAAAAAAAAAAAAAAAGATATTAAGAAGTGGCAAGAAACAAAGAGAACCAATACTCATAAATAAACAAGCCTTATCTTCAACAGCATGCAATCTCACTACGGGAGAGAATGAAGACACCAATGCGTCTTCATAACAAGGACACGAAATATGAAGATTTCACACTTATGCACTTGAATTGCAGCACCTGACAAGTCCCCAGGAGCTAGCCTATGGGTCTGTCAGCAGCTGGAGGCTTTAAACACCATTGCACCATCCCAAACAAGCCTGAAAGACAGTAGCGCTGTATACAGTGCCCCTCCAGTCTAAGATTGACATACTTACAGGTGATGTAAGGCATAGACATTTTCTTTCAGGACTGACAAATTCATCATCTGTCCCAATAAATCCTTCATAATTCAAAGCATGAGCAGTGTGGAAATTTGGTTAAGAAAGTCAGAAGATTGCAAGGAGTAGGCCAAGAACTGGTATTCTTTTTTTTATTAAGATTTTTTTTTTGGGGATTTTCTCCTTTATTTGACAGTAACACAGTAGAGAGAGACAGGAAAGCTGGGGAGAAGAATGGGGAAGGCGTGCAGTAAATGACCCGAGCCGGAATCGGACCACCGCGGTAAGGCCACAGCCTTTATGGTGCGCGTGCTTAGACCGATGTGCCGCCAGGGCGCAGAACTGGTATTCTTGTACAAATTGTCCTCTTGCATTGCATTCCAGCAAAAATTTGCAGGTTAAAAAAAATCACACAAGGCCAGTAATAAAAAGCAAGATGTGATTTAATTTTAAAAATTAATCGTAAGCTATACCTGTAAAGTAAGTATACCTTTACATGAACTGCATGTTTCTGGTCACTTGTACTCTCGTATGCAAATAAGACTGCTTTTCATGAAGTTCTGCAACTTTCAGCTTTGATACAAAAAATCTGGATTGCAAATTCTACAAAATACTTTCGAAAAAGGCCCCGATTATTGTTATACAGTATATCAAACCAGCAGTCATCGACATGACCAACAAATTACCACATTACATCCAAAAATATGCAAACACTGTGAAATCCTATGTAAGAAAGAAAGTAGAACAAACCTTACCAGGAGAAACGTCCTGACATTTGGGTCCTTGTTAAGTTCCATTAAAAGTCGAAGTGCCTTTTCATGGTTACTGCAATATTCTCCATAGACAGAAAATCTGCCTTTCTGAAAATAAGAAGAAAACCTGGCATGAATCATTTTGGAAAACAAGTGAACTCATGAAATATTACTAGGCAGAAGTTGCTCAATTTCACACTTTGAAGCCGAGTACGATTCTAGTTCAGCCAAGAGTCATGAGGGGCATTTCACTGAATAGACTGGAGGACGTCCAGAGGCCTGCCAAATTACAACAGTGGATTGTAATGTGGCAAAAAAGAAAGTACACTGTCCTATGAGGTTACTGAACATAATTCTACTCTGAGTAAAAATATAGAAGAGGCAATTTCAAATTAGGATATTGCAATCACTTTAAGAGCACCAGAAATCTCAGTAGCCCCCAAACGAGTCAATAGTAACGGTAATTTTTAGATTGTGCCTACATTCAAATTTGGGGGCTCATTATTAATTTTTCTTTGCATTTTAGATGATAACTCAAAATTTTTTTGATTTATGCGAGAACATCTGACCACTTATCTGGTGATATGTAGGTAACAAAACTACTCCTGATATGAAATTGGCAGGTGGCAGAAGGCCAATGACGTAATTCATGGATGCTGGTCTCCTTGGGCTTTTTGGAGAGCGTCTCTCTCACATCAAACTCTCATTCTCAAACATAGTTTTTTCCTTTGGTTATTCTTTTATTCATATATGCAACTTTCTGTTTTGTGCATAACTAACGACGAACTAAGGCTTTCCTAACTTTTCAGAAAACAGAACATGAACAAGCCATCTGCAAAGCATGTTGATAATCTCAGAGCTGTTCGTCAAATGGTGCAGGAGGAGGGCTGGGGTTTCTGAGATTAGCAGTTTCTCCAGTAGGATGGGAAACACCAGCTTTAAACTTTTTCACTGTTCATACAAGCACCACATGTATTCGGCTGAATGACACCCTTGGATGACCTTATTTGTACTGCTTAACTGGATTTTTGGAGACACCTTTATACAACTCGAGACAATTTCGTGAAATGCATCAATACTAGTACCTGCTTCGTTTGGTTTGTATCTCAGACCAGGGAAGCCATGACCTTTATACTAGCCCAGGGAGATGGCAATATTTATCACTCTTAATCCCTGATAAAAAAGTATTATGAATGAAAACAAAAATTAAGTATCCATGCTTATTTGATTCATTAGGTACATATAAAATGAAGAGGGCCATTTTTAGTTTTAATTCTGAGCGAGGAAATGCCACTTTTATGCCACAAAAAGAATAAAGTCCCTTTTCATAAAAGGCTACTCCCGCACAAAAATATTTCATGAAAAAACGATATTATGCTTTGAGGATCCGCCCAGACCACGGATGAAAACGTGTTACAAAGTACAAAGCTTCCTTTGGACAGTTCCTCTTCACATCAAATGATCGCCACCACAGCGACAGGAAGCTTGGGATTTCTGAGTCATTTCCCCACCAATAAGAAAAAACTGCAATAAGCAGTCATTCACAATACATGACTTGTTTTATTTCTCCCCCTTCTCAAACCTGTCCGATTCACTTGAGTGGAGGCCTTCTTTCTGACAAATTTAGCACCTGAATTCATACCTTCAGCACACACACAGAATTTCAGAACAGGCAAAACGAATATCTCGTCCAATGATTGAACCAATGATGGACGTTGCTTTGCAACAATCATCAGGTGTTTTATTAATTTTACTCTCGCTGGAAGGTTTTGCAAATCAGTGTATAAACAGTAAATAAGGCCCTTTGTAATATAATGAAGCCTTTTTTAAAGATTGGAAATGAAGTCAAAAGCTTTTTTTTGTTGGTTTCAGCCACCTTCCAAGTCACCCGTCCAGTAAATTACTCCATTAAAAAGCACTTCATAACTAAAAGTGAGGGAATGAGGCCAATAGTAAAGCCTGTAATTGCTGCTCAGGGCATCTGTTCCAGTAGTGCCACAGGAAAAGCCGTATTTCTCAGGGATATTTCAGGTGAGCGTTTTCTCTCCCCAGAGGACAGCCATTAGGAAGAGCCCGAGGGAGATGCAAACGGAATGCAAAATGCTACTGGAGTCTAAAAACGAGCCTCTCTGACGCTTGAGTGCATGAGCCTCGCACTTCAACTGGCTAATGTGTTACTTCACAGCTACATTAACCACACCAAAACTAAATGCACTCTCTTCCTGTTTCTAAGAATAAATATGGGCCTCCATCTTTGAGTAAAGTCATTTTTGAGATGAACAGTTAATATGCTTCAATAGATTTTTAGTCAGGATATCCATCAATATCAATACATTTATTAGAAATAAGAGTGAAAGGCTTTCATGGCCAGTTTTTGTTTGGTGAAGCGCGAAAGAAATTTACTGCCATTGCACCTTAAAATTGACATTTCAGCATACCAGCCGGTGAACAGAAGTGATTTTGATTGCAACATGAGGGAAAAAACAGTGACGAAAGGTACAGCAAAAATAGAGGCCCAAGACTTGCCTTTGAAAGAAAATATAAAGACAAAATGACACGAGCAAGAGTCACAGGTTAGACTGTATAAGACAAGACGATCAATTTCGTAAAGCGGGGGGTGTCAGATGATTCGGGATCCCCACAGGAGGTGGGGGCATCGCAATCACCACCCCCCAGGAGCTGAGCAGGACTCAATCACAGCCCGCCCCACACAATTCCCCTCGCACCTTCCTTCAGCCAATCAGGTGTGAGAACAGCAGGGGGGTTGGAGGCATCTGGAATGGGATGACCCCCATCAGAAGGACAGAGCACCACCTCGGAATTCCAGTAACCTCCTCTACAGGAAGCCCCCCCCCGAGAAACCCAAATCACAATTGATGGGGCACTATATGGGCTAATAAAACAAAATGGCCTTGTGCGTACAAAGCAAAGCAATATAGATGTGACTCTTCCAATCCTGTGGCAAATGAACTAATAAAACAGGGAAAACAAACACAAAAAATACCTCTGGTGAACACATTACCTCTGTGAACACATTACATGCAGTGACAGTGACAGTGGAAGCACTAGGTTTAGTTAAACGGTTCCAGAGAGGAGTACAAACGGCGCTGTACATACAAACTGAAGGAAAACGTGTCCCAGCGCGTGCTGAGGCTGGGGCTCTGGCTCCAGGCTGCTCTCGATGGCAGTCAGGACCTCCTTGTGAACTTCCAGGATCGCCTCTATGTTGGAGAACAGGACCTTCAGTGAGGGAGGAGGGGGGATGGGGGGTGAAAAGAGGAGAGGAGAAGAGAGGAGAGGAGAGTAGGCAGGGCTGTGAAACCAGGAGAGCCAGCCCGCCGCGCTGCTGCCACAGCTCACAGTCTCAGCGTCCAAGTCACTCAGAACAAAGATAGTTTGTGCATTCCCAGGCACAGTAACATGCTAGCCAGCTCATTAATATGGATGCTACAAACTAGGGGAGAGGCATGAAACTCAATGGTGCTGCTGTGAAAGGATGCAGTGTAGGCCAAAAAATGTAAAAAATAAAAAAAATGAAAGGATGAGGGCAAATGAGTTGCATTAGCTCGTACTTCATCAACCAATCATTGAGTCATTGCCACACTTTCGCAGTAAAATATAACCATTTGGCAGAATTACGAGGCGAACGTCATTAATGCGCCAAGTGATATTTTCTAGAAAAAAAAATGGATTTCAGGTCCACAAAACAAGGAAACAGACAGAAGTATGATGAAGTAACATGCAAGCGGAGCCCAAGGACCAAATCATATAGACTATTCCTATTCCACTAACCAATGGACACATAATTCCATAATTGAGGATTTGTATAACAGTGGTATACATTTTACAAGTATTTGATATATTAAACACTCACAAACAATGCGTGTACATATCTTGTTATAGAATATCAATGAGATTTAATATTAAATATTTAATATTAAATGTTACATACGGCTGTATATGAAGTTATGAACAAGGCATCATTATTTTGAACAAAACCTGATATTCTGAAGAATAATACTCAGCTACAAAACACGAGGGGGAAAAAAAAAGCAAGTTTCTTGCATTTCACTATGCATTATGAAGCAATGCTTTTGTTCCAAAAATAAAAAGCCAAAAACAATTAGAGCAAATCTCACCAATAGATCTTCAGCAAATTAAATTGATTTGGAAGACCCGATATGCAACTTGTGATGGATGAGAGTGCCTGCTAAGCTAATTAATAGTGATACAAAGAAAACAATCGTATCAGATCCTCCCAAAAACAATTATATTCCCCCGTCATGCAGTGTAATATAACCCTGGAGCAGATGTGGGGGGAAGAGCTGTCCTCAGACTGGGTGGCATGAGGGCGACACATAATCTCTCCCGCAAAAGAGCAATATGAGAACTTCAGCATTCATCTCCCCGCTTTCATCCCTCAAAACGTCTGATTTTAAAAAGCTGAGGGCCATAGGGTGGGAGTCGGACACGCTATCCGGGATAACCACAGTAAGTTAGCAATAAGTAAATTTTCATGTACGCATTCATAAATATATGATAGTACCTCTCCCCTGTCACAATTGGGAAATGTATTGCATTTAATTGGAAAAAATATGACTGACTGTCTTTGACAGCAAATAAAGCTCGTGAGAATGAAATGCTCAGCACAATATTATGGCTTTAAGTGGAGCCCCGCAGCTTGACACATCGTGCCGTTTCTGCAACGTGCAATCACACCCCTGCAGTATTAAGACTGGCTCCGGATGAGTGTTTACCTTCACATTTTCTGGAGAAAGGCACTGCTGGTCCTCTGCCGTTTGCCGGATCCGGTGCAGAAATGCCTGTAATAGACAAAGAGGCAAAGCGAGCCGTCAGCTGAATATTATGGTCATTTCATGATGTAATAATATTATCAGGCCCCCATCATCTCTGAGGATCCCCAAAAGGTGTCATACATGGATTCTAACAGGCACTGCAGAAGCGAAAGGAGCAAGATATCATTTCCACAGAGCAGTAAAGAAAGGCAGTGTTTTTGCTCTGAAATAATTTGTAAACAACAATGCCATTGACCCGAAAACATAAATGATGAGAATTCAGTACAGCGAAAAACTGCCGCGTTTTCAAGGTGATCTCAACATCAGTTACAGCAAAGACTGAAAAATAACTGACATTGAATGATGTTATGACGTGTACTTGAATCACAGTGGCATTTTTTTTTGGCCACATCAATAACTCTACGTGCATCAGCCGGATGAAAGCGGACCAGATGAATATGAAACACAGAAACCATGAGGAAATGAGAGCAGCGTTTATACAGAAATCACAATGTTATCTGAAACCATCCAATACCAGGCAGCGTGCCAGCCTGCAGAGTAGGCTATAGTATCCAACAGCAAAGGAATCGTGGTTGAAATACTGATACAAACAGAGATTGTAGCTGCATTTCAGGTTTTCCATTTTCCTATTTTGTAAAAGAACACCAGAATCAAAAATAAAAGCCAGGTACACTGCATAACACACCCTAGCTTTGATGTTGCAAACACTTCAGAGAGACGATGACCGGAAGATAAAATTCTTTTAAATATTAAAGGCATAACAGAGCATGAAACTGATTGAAGCATGTAATGAAGCTCAAGGCACACAGTCTGTTTCAATTAATTCTGGTACCATCAGCTTCTGAATTTCCTGCTACCGCTTCCATGTTTACTGAAGATAATAAAGCCCGTTTTATCTGTTGTTTGGGTGGGTATACGGCGGCTTTCTCTGAACATCCTGGCAGATGTTTGCTCTCACAGTTCGGGGAGACAGCAGCAGCCGGTTCTAATCGTGGGGGTGTAGGCAGCCCTCCCCAAGTGATTTCATGACCCCTGACCCAACTCCACTTACGGACCTTCAAATTCCTGGACCCGGCAGTGACAGGGTTAGAAAACCAATGCATACGTAAAATATCTTCTAGCATCAGCACATCAGGAGAATAATAATGCTGACAACAATGTCTGCCAGTAGCAGAAAATGCCAGTGTGCGAGCAAAATAAGAAAAGGAATTTAAAAAAATAAAATCATAAAAATGAAAATCAGATATTGTAAGTGTTGGGGAAGACAATCCATGATGTCACCTGCAAAACTGCTCAAATATGAACACGCACTGCATGAAACTAATCTGCTTATGGGCACAAAGACTGAAAGAGGAACATTAGAAACCTCACGTTAGAAGACAGATGATCATCCCCCCTTTCTAAGGGACTAACAGGCTTTGTGCAGAGTGAAAACGGTATTTCAGCTACTCTTGAAAGAGTTGATCCATGAAGTGAGGCCTCTATACATAATACATTCAAGTCAAAGTTCAGTAAATAAAACAATAATAAAAATACACTATGCAGCCATGGCAACAATTTTCACATATTTCTCCCCAGTATTATTCAAACTACTCAAACAATACTCAGCCTCTTTAGGGCAATAAGCAAGCAAATCAAACACACATACGCCATTTTGTATCCTAATAAAACAAACCTGCCTTAAAGCCTATAAATGCTTCAATGATTAATGCGAATCAAGTCTTGCTCCATTCCATTGCAAATCACTAATAACTTGTATTGCCATCACATCACCCACCTTCCCCATCACAGCGGAAGCGAGAGGCAATTCCTCGTCCATATAGTGCATTTCATTACATCAAGCACGAGTAAGACTACAGACACCATGCTTAGGCTGGAAGATATGAATGCCGAGCTCTGATTCAATGACTCTGTGTGTGTCAACACCATGGCTGTGGAGGGCAAAATGCCTTAACCTCAAGGAGCCAAAGCTTAATACCCAAACGTTATTTTTCCAATTCCCAGATAGGGCTGATAACTACTAACGATATACCAAGTATAAACTTTGTCCACAGACAGCACATGGAAATGTTAATTTAATTGAATTACTGTCAATTGACTGACACTTATTCAATTGCCTGTATTCATGTTACCCATATTTTCAACACCAAAGACTGTTAAATGTACACCATTGTTCTTATCAGATATTTAACAGCCGATCTTTTGAACATGTCAACGAACTAACTGGACGTGTTCAACTAGGGGTGGGATTTTGGTTTTTTTCCCCTTGCTTTGATGATGCAGCACAGCCCAAGCACATGCCCTGAAAATGAAAAGCACTACCCGTGTTTATCCTCCCGTCTCACATAAATTAAAATTCAGCGTTCCCTTTTACGTCACAGTTCAATCATCAACGGTCAACCTTTAGAGAACATGCTCACAGCTTCATAATGCAGTACAAGCTGAATTGTGTCATCAGTTTTAATTCATGAATGAAAACAGCCCTGCCAGCAGTAATCCCGCTCCTGAGACAGCAGAAGGATCACCCGAGGAGGGAGTGTGTCATGAGACCCACTGACTTACCAAAAACTATTTCCAGAGCTAATGCACTTTCAAAGATACAATTCAGCCTCATTTAAGGGCAAAATTAATGCAACAGAAATAGCTTCAGCAAAAATGCCTACACCTTCCACAAACAGCAGCCTCCTTATCACCATTGGAGGCCTGAAGCTGAGAAACAGTGGAAGCTCCCTGTACTGCAAGCCTCTCTCAATAGCCGAGACACAATACATGAGTTTACTCCTAGGTCTTCTACTGCGAGTAGTTTCAGGACAACTGTGCATAACCACTTGTTATTCTTTCTCCACATCATGACAGTGATTCTTTTTTCTCTGTCCCCAGAACCTAACCCATAAAACACATTGATATTTCCTTTAGGATTTTGTGGAGAAGTAAGAGGGCGAGAACTCTACATGCTCCATGTCCACTGTATGTCCTACTTCTGTGTGCATCTGGCTTTAACCCCGTCACCTCTGGCCGAGTGATTTACACAAAGGCTACAGTAACAATGATTTCCTACCAGTCTCAACTGCAGCTGCACTCCACTCTAATGAAAAAAGAGGAACTATTTACAGACTTTTTCCGCCTCTAAAAGCCGTATGGTGCCCAGTCTATTCTTCACTGTACATTTATGCAGCTTCCTGCCATTGTTCCCCATTGAAACTGAACATGAGATTTTTTTTTCAGAGGCTCATTTTAAATGGCATTTAATTCAGGCCAGTCCCACAGAGCAAATCCCATTAAACAAATTGCCTTGGCCGGACAGGATTTAAATCCACTTCATTTGTAAGGCAGTAAGGAAAGAGAGTCTTTATCAAATAGAACAGGCTGGTAATATTCATATTCTGGAATGTGCAGTGACCACTGAATGTGATTAGTTTTGTTCCATAAACAGCCAGCTGCTGTTAGATACAGAAAAGACTAGAGGCACTTGTAGAGTGCAAACCTCTGCCAAGGCAGCACAATTCAAATGTGCATGAGTGGGAGCAAAGTTGAGTTATCGTGTGTGAGAGGGCTTCAAGATGGCTGCCGTGGCGGCCATATTGTTTCCCTGATCGTGGTCAAAATCAATAGGGTCCATCCTTGATGTAATGGCAACCCAACCACAAAATTTCAGACAAATCCATGCATTACTTTTTGATTCATGTTGTTCACAAACAGACAAACAAGGGGGAAAACATAGCCTCCGCCCCAACTTCGTTGGCGGAGGTAAAAATCATGGGCACTGAAAATCTACTCTATGAAATTAGAAAGGCCTCTATAAACCATTCCTAAGGTATGTTCAAAAGGAAGAATATGACAAGATTTACAGTCTCATGAAGTTAATTGACAAGAGCCTTTTGCTTCAGAACAACATGCAGTAGAACATCAAAAGATGTTGCTTGCTCGCGAACATTGATGTACTTCCCATTATCAAATTTACTCATTTGCTTAAACATCTCATTAAAGTAGTGACGCACACACATATGCTTGCCCACACATACACAGAAAAACAAAACGCATATTGGTCAGCCAGAGATCAGAGACAATCCGATATAACAGGAACTTGAGGTCTTTGTGCAGCAGATGGTTTCTTTCCTGACCTTCAGAGTCAGTCACTTCTTCACCTGCCATTCTGAAACCATGACCTACTTTGAACGGTTTAATCATCACTCAGTCTAGCAGCCACGTCTTCAAAAAAGTTAGTCAGCAAACACAACAATAAAACTGTGATAATTAAGAAGGGCCACATTTTCCTTGACTGCGCATTCAGAGATGAGTGCTGAAGCAACATGGCGAAGAGCCCCAGGTGACCAGCTCCCCGATGGAGAGAAACAGTGTGAGTAGCAGCTCATTGCCCGGGCTCGGCAGGAACCCGCCATCCTCCACTTGCTGTTTTCAGTCATCCTCAGCCAAAGCAGACTATCCACATTATGAACAAAGAAAAGGATATCACCCATCTTTCCAAATAAGCACGTGGTCCCTCCTTTGAGAGAGATTATGGTGTTTATGTAAACTTGAAGGGCAAAGCATCTGTAAATTAATATTGTTCAATCTCAGTCACAACCAACTAAGCAATCTGAACAGGAGTCGATTTTTCAGTGAACAATTTCACTGGGAAGAAGGGTTTTCTGTTCTGACCTTGCTTTTTTCTGTACACAGAATTACATTCGCAAGATTCAAAAGGCCTCGGGTAAGAAAATAAAATTATGTAAATGTGTTTGCTGCTATTTGATCTTCAGGTTTTCACAGGGTCTTTTTTTTAATAATCTGGAGGGAATTAGTTGGCACTTCAGATTAAGTCAATATTTAAAGGCACGGTTGAATTTTTAAAGAAAAGGGAGATCCATTGGGCTCCAAAATTACTGGCACCCCTAACAAGCAATGCGCAAACAATACAAAAAAATATAAACAATGTATAGAGAAACAGAATATACCACGATGTGCGACATAATTTTCTTTAGTAATGTTTCAAGGGAATCAAATACATAATCATTTAATACAAAATAAATTTCTACAAAATCGAGGTTTTATAATTGGCACCGTTCATTTAGTGCTTACTGCAACTACCTCTGGCTAGAACAACAGCATGGAGTCTTATCCTGTAATTTCTGACAAAGTTAGGGCACACATTTGAGGAGGATTTTGGACCATTCCTCCAAGCAGATCCATTAAAGATCCCTCATTCTTGGGTTTGCATTAATCAATGGTGCTCTTCAACTCAACCCACAGGTTTTAAATCTGATTGAGGTCTGGTGACGGAGACGGCCATTGCAGAATGCTGATTTTATTGTCACTGAACAATCTTTGAGTGGATCTCCAGGTATGCATTGGGTCACTGTCTTGTTGGTAAGTCCACCAACAGCCAAGTCCCAGCCTTCTGGTGGAGGCAACCACATTGTAATCCATAATATTCTGATACTTGGTGGAATTCATTATCACAATGATCTTAACCAGTGCCCCTGGACCTCTTGAATTAAAACAGCTCCCACACATGACTGACCCACCATCATAATTTCACCAGAGGTATGAGGTCCTTGTCCTTGCATGCATTTTCTGCCAAACATGCCGATGATGGAAATATGCAATTTTGGTGTCATCAAACTAAAGCACTTTGTTTTGATCATAATTTAAACGACGTTTGGCAAACTCCAAGCGCTTGCTTCTGTGTCTTCTGGTCAGAAAAGGCTTTCTTCATCAAAACACTAACTTGGCTCTTACTTTGTGGGCTATGTTCTGAAACTAGAAGCATGACCCAAGACAGAAAATGGAAAAATGAAAAGGCAACTATCACATTAGCAGATGAGAGAAACGTCCGTTAATTGAAGTTAATGTGACGTAATTGCGTAATTGATGTCGTGTTAAAAGAGAGAAAACACAAATGCAAACAGGTCCTCCATTAACACCTTTACATTGCTACCCTATGAAGCCAAGTCAATCCATAATCTCATCACACATTCACTTTATTATAAGAGTTTCCAGTGAGCATTTTAGGCAACCATCTACACACATGCAGACTTGAACATCCAATAGAAGTATTCAAACTGGTTGCTTCAGATATGAATGTGATACATCTTGCCAAAATTGACAATATATGATGATAATTATCTAATTAGATTATTTTTAACACTATGATGATTAAGACCTGTTCACACAGGGGGGTAAACCTTTGTTAACCAGCTACCATGTCCTGCACCCATCATCACTCTTGTGGCCAATGCCACATCGACCAGCTTAGAACAGGCCTCAACCAAAACGGTGCGCAGTTGCGTGAGGTGAACCAGAAAATGGTCAGATGTGCACAGCACGGTTTGTTTGTTATAATTCAGTGAGCCGAAGACGACTGGATCTGAAGCTGTGAAACACAGATGGTCCTTCAGCTATTCAAGGGCTTCTTTCACTTGTTGAAAGTGGCTGTCCTTAGACAAGGCCTGCTGTTCTGACATTCTGCTGTCAAAATTCGAGGCCTAACACAATTATTAATTACGAGATTCAAATTAGTCACGGAAAAGGACAGGGGCTGCTACAGGAAGCAGATGCAAAACTTATTATGGCTATAAAGTACTGCTATACTTAGAGAGAAGAAAAGTGAAATGTGCCATTTGAAAGGAATAGATGGGTTTGTGGATCATGGGTCAGCCATGTGCAGATGCCTGGAGCAATCAACTTAGCACATTTACTGGGGTCAGTTTTCAATTGCTTAAGATAGTTATCTGAAAATATCATTTTAAGGCGGTTAACTACACATACAAGTTCACAGTCTAAGGAGAGTAACAGAATAATTGCAAATTGAGATGCCAAATGCTTGAATATAAAACCATCTGAAATGTTAGGAATTAACTGAAGGATACGTTTTGCCCTAAACTAACTTTAACAATGCCAATACAACCTATGAATTGTGCGGAGAACAAATTCAGAGCTCAAAATAATTGTATGTGGCAAGTACTACTTGCTTTCTGAGGCCTTAAATCTGCAGGCTGAGGTCCTCCCCTAAAGACCTCTTCTTGCAATCAGATTTCCTCCCAGAGATATCAGCTGACAAAAATTACATGTGCTGGCAGAAAACAGGCTGAATATTCCCTCTAAATCAACAAGCATGGTTTACTCTCATAACACAAATACATCTGTGTCAAAACTTCCATACACCAACTGATGTATTCAAAATGTTCTTTGACCCCCAATACCTTACATGCCATATGCTTAAACAATTATCCTCCCATTACCTTTGACCCTCCTTTTCATTAAGAAAATGGAGTCCACAGGTTGGAAACTGTTAAAGATGACCTTTACAGCATTCAAATTGTACCTCTGAGCTTTAAAGATTTAAAGCCCTCCGCTTCAACAGCAATAAATGAGCTTTCTATAGTTAGACCATGTCAAATTAGCATGGAGAGCTGCATCTTCAATGCAAGGCACTGTGGCTTTCAGACATGGTTGTCAATAGCTAATCTAATGACTAGTGAAGGATGTGAGAAGGTCAACTGAACATCGATGGGCATCCTTCACGTCAGTAGAACTGTAAAATGAAAACAATTAGGCAAAGTACATTCTGAATCATAATTAATCACACACATTCAGGTTAAAACTAAACAGTTTGTCAAAACACAAGGTCGTCTTAGTTCACCAAGCATTGCTGATAATGAAATCTGAGCAAATTACCAGAAATGAAATGAAATTTGCACGTGTGAAATTTGCATTTCATTGGAAGGGTACACTGAAGTGAAAATCTGTCTTCATATGGGCAAAATTAACAGAAAGAAGGAAGTTCTAAAATTGCTATAAAAGAAAATGCAACTGTGACTAGGAACCCAGGGAAATTTAATTTGGACTCCTGAAAATAGTAAATTAGAACATACAAAAACAACCAAAAAAAAAAAAAAAAAATCCCCAAAAAATATTCGTCTGTGATTACAGAATCTTAATATTTGAACCTGTGGTTGTAAAGGCGTCCGGCTGAGGCCATATTATTTTTCTTGGCTGATGAGGCTTGGTCACTGCTCAGAATAAAGCAAAAAAAACAATGTTTTCTGTCAATCAAAAACTTTTTTCCAGTTTTGTTGCTTAATTTTGGGTAATACTCGCAGCAATTCTAACTATTTGAGAGTAATCTGCTGAGTATGACCTTTCAAAGAGGACCATGATTATGCCTGAAGTCAAGATGATTCAAGAGCGGTTTAGTTTCAAAAATTTGCTTGAAAAAAGGACTGCACTTGAAATGGTTTGCAGTGGCGACGATGATTTCATAAATTCGGCGAAACAGTTTCACCAATACTACAATAATAATAATAATAATAAAACATCATCATCATCATTATTCAGTTGCTATGTCTGCTTCAGACATCGATGATCATGGCCTTCCACTTCCTTCTGTCGACAGCAATACAGATGAAATCCCTGGTTTTAATTTTTCCTTCCGTTGCCCAGTTGCTCAGGGACAGCAAGTCGGTGATTCTCTGGCAGCCTTTGTCCAACTTTCCTTCCACTTTCCCAGAGAGCGTCAGTGATTGAAGACGTGCATGCCGCTGATATGGCCCACGAAGCGCATTTGTCTGATAAGCGAATGATTTGTCATGAGCGACTATTTGACTTTTGCCGCAGCAAGAGTTTCCTCATTCGTTTTCTTTTCGGTCTTGTGCATACGCTTAACAAACCATATTTCTGCCGCTCCAACCCTCCTCTCCTTTTCTTTACTCATGTTCTAGCGTTCCCAGCCATATGTCAACACTGACCAAATGTAAGCTTTAAGCACCCAGAGATTCATTTTCCACATCATATTTCTAGTTTTCAAAATAAGACATAAGTTGTTAAAACATGCTTCAACATTGCAGTCCTTTTTTAATTTCAGTGATGCATTTGCTGTCAGATGTAATGACAAAGCCCAATAATTTAAATCTTTCAACTTGCTTGATTGTTTCTCCTTTGCTGGATAACTGGCATCTTGGTGCCTGGTGTTTTTTGGACACCGTCATTACTTTGGTTTCACTTATGTTAAGTTCTAGACCCATGCCCTCGCGGCTTCTTACCACTTCTTCCAATATGGCTTGTAGGTCTTATTCTGACTCCGCCATCAGCACTGAGTCATCTGCGTATCGGAGGTTTGTGATGTTATGCCCGCTGATTTTCGAAAAATAATTTCACTGAACAGATTAAAGTAGTCCAGTAATAACACACAGCCCTGTCTCAGATCATAACATATAGGTTTGAATCTGCATCAATGCGAACTGTGCCTCGTGTTCCCAGTACAGATAGTTCTCTTAAATTTTGCCCTCTATATCCAGAGCAGGGTCATTCCATATCAAGTGGACCAAATTTCCAGATAGTCTGAACCTGACCCACTCAAAAATATCTGGCAAAAAATATATGTAGTAGCACGACATAAAATTCATGCATGCCAAAATCTAGACCTCAAGGTCAATTAACCCCTGAGATATGGCCCTCGCAGTATACAGCAACCTTACAACTTCCTGCATTCTTTGAATTTTCAACGGTTTTCATTGGTCAATTTTGAATCTTTCCTAAAAAGGTAGTACTCCCCTGAATGGTGATTCTAGCAGAACTTTTTACGTAGATTTCAAATCTGGCATCTAGGGCTGTAACAATTATGAACCCCGGTTTTTTTAAGGTGTAGCACCACCACCTGCTGCCATGGGGCAAACATTCAAGCTTTCCCTTTTCCTTCATTAAACCCGACACGGGTTGAACCAAAATGTCGAACATCAAATGGCATGGGAAATGCCAAACTTGACAGACATCAGTATTTTTCGGCAACGGGCTGCACAGAGTCAAGTAAAGGACTACAGAATCGTCTCCTATTAACCAATTAGGCAACTCTAAGAAATGTATACCTGTTCCTGTTTACTTTGCTTGATAAACAATCAAATGGTGGATGTGTTTACTCTCCAAGTTGAATGAGTAGAGCTGTCTAAGACAGCGCGTTTGATTGCTGCATTTTGGAATTTAAATGGCCATACAGCAGCTCAGATTTGCATGAACACGATTGCCATTGCCACTCCCATTTTGTGCGAGTGTGATAATTCATCTCTCACATTCACGTTTCATCTGCCTTTCAGAATGTTTTCCACCTTGTGTATTTTTTAGACACTGAAAATCTAGGCTGATCTTATAAAAAATCTGTTTTAAATTAATCTTTAATAATTCTAATTATTGCCATTTTTCAATCTAACACAATAGCCCAGTTAGGTTAGGTCGATCTGAAAACAAATCTCTTTATTTTTATTTTATCAGTGTAGATCTCCAAAAACTACAACAATGAGAGATGAAATACAGAGTTGGGATGTGGCGATGTTGAACAAGGATTTTCTTAGTGTGATAAGACCACTTGCCGTCATGGGGTGTGTAGGCAGTCGCATGTTAATTTTTGGAACAAACAGACCTGAAGCAGCTTAAAGGATTTGAAATGCCGCCAGGAAAAAGCCGGAGTTTAGATTTCACTAATTGCAGGTGCTCCGCCCTTGCCTAAATCTGCTCCCATGTACTTGGCCTAAATAACTATAAAGCAATTTCAGTAGCCTATAACGATTTAGATGTGATGGTGAAACGCAGACAAACCTAACTGGCTACAGTGTTCGATTGAAAAAATGCCAATAATTTGAATAATTAGAAAACAAATCTTCCTCTGAATTACATCTCTAATTGTAGCATTTTAGGGCATTATTAAAGATTAATTTAAAACAGAATTGTTATAAGATCACCCAAGATTTTAAGCGTCTAAAAAATACACAGGGTGGAGGCATTCTGAAAAGCAGATGAAATGTGAATGTGAGATATCAATCATCACAGTCACACAAAATAGCATGGCAATGGTAATCGTGTTCATGCAAATCTGAGCTGTTCTATGGCCATTTGAAGTTATAAGATCACCCAAGATTTTAAGCGTCTAAAAAATACACAAGGTAGAAAGCATTCTGAAAAGCAGATGAAATGTGAATGTGAGATATCAATCATCACAGTCACACAAAATGGCATGGCAATGGTAATCGTGTTCATGCAAATCTGAGCTGTTCTATGGCCATTTGAATTTCAAAATGCAGCAATCAAACATGCTGGCTTAATAAACAACTCTACTCATTCAACTTCGAGAGTAAACACATCCACCATTTGATTGCTAATGAAGCAAAGTAAATGGGAACAGGTTTACTTTTCTTAGTTACCTAATTGGTTGAAAGGAGACGATTCCGTAGTTCTTTACTTGGCTCCGTGCAGCATGTCGCCGAAAAATACTGATGTGAGTCAAGTTTTTTTCCCGGAAGCATTTCCCATGCCCTTTGATGTTTGGCACTTTTGTTCAACCCAAGTCGGGTTTAATGAGGTAAAAGAGAAAGCTTGGATGTTCGCCCCATGGCAGCAGGTGGTGTTACTACGCCTTAAAAAAACAGTGGTTCATAATTGTTACAGCCCTATCGGCATTAGTTTTGGGCTTGGGGTTACCTGTAATTTACTCGAGCCATCCCAAATTCACGACGCTGAAATTTGTCAGAATTTTGGACAGCCCATCCCTAATGACCGTAGTATGCTGTACTTTGGCATATTTAACCACAAAATATGTAACTTTAATCCAAAACATTAAAAACGACAATAACATGTACTGTGGTGGTTTTAAATGGGTCTCAAATCCATCCCGCAGTATTATTTTACCAAATGGCAACCCTGGTTTTTTACCCAAGCAGTGGAGCAAAAATTCTGAAACCTGGTCCAATATATGGATGGACTACTTAAAGATTTCCAAGTATGATTGTGTGGACTTCATTGTGAGCATTTTAAATTAATTGCTGAATATGGTGCGTTTTGGGGGTTTGTAGTCGGGATATTTGATGAATCAGAACTGCACTGATATTTCATTGCTTATTTCTAATATTTTTGAAGACTGCAAGGGGGTCGTAACTGGTGATCCCAGAAGATCATTTTGTGTATCAGATTTAGGTTAATTCTTTGCCAAGTATTTTTGAAGAACTTTTGAACAACAAAGAGCACTTTGTTTTGGGTAGCACATTATGGCTATAAATGAAAACATGCTGAGATATAGGTGACATGGCTCTGAATTTGCTGATGGTGCCTCACTATTTCTGCCATTAACCAGCACACACCTTTCCCCTGGAATAAGTTGGGTCACATATCATGCCAGAAATGTTCTCGAGATTAGCATTAAATCTTGTTTGATATGAACAGGCATCATGAAAGACTGAGAGAGAGAGAGATAGAGAGAGAGACAGAGGAGTTACTCTACAACAACCTGTTGAGTTATACAATAGCTGAAGATAGCTTCCGCTTTGCGGTTCTATGGATTTCTATGGTAGGTCCTCAATGGTGCATGAAATCAGTTTCCAGAGGCTGCCATGTTCAGCATTTTCAGCTTCTGGAGTTAGCAAAGTAGATGGAATGGAAATAATTTTAAAAAGCTCATCTTCTGAACCCTCTAAAAGCAAAATTGTTTAGTTAATGGTTGCAAATATTTTCAAGTTTAAAGGTACCGTCAACAAAAGTGTAATTCTGCCAGGGCGGTTTCATAGTTTTCAACAGATATAAATCAGTAGAGTTCTTTCCAGTGCAAGATGTTTAATAAACAGTAATAACTCTTGTGAGCAATCCTAACTACAGGCTCCTATGCTATCCTCAGTCAATTTAAACGGGCCTTTCATGAGTCATCCAAAATCTGCTAAAAATAAATAAATAAATAAATAAAGGAATCAATCAAGCCTTCTTAAAGTAGGGGCCAAGTATTTCAAGTCCATTGCAGGGGTCCATTCACACTAAAGTTTATTACCATTAATAAGCGCTGGCTTTGTTATCCAGCATAATTTACGACCGAGCCCCTCATCCGAGACATGACATTAGGCAAACCTATTCAGCTGCTGAGAACCTGACCAGAAAGAAACACCATTTCATTTCCTCAAGCCTTGTACTTCCTCCTTATTTGCACTGTTGTTGTCAAATGGATCACCTCATTTCTGAGAACACCACATAAACTTGGAATAAATCAGCAGAACCAGCAAGCCGCCATGAGGAATCCAAAGGCATCTGAAGACGAGCTGCAAAGCACTTTGCCTCCCATTGTCATGCTTCCAAATAAACATAATGAGGGCTGCATTATGTAACTATGAGGCAGAATAGCGCATTCAAGAGTACATTCAGTCCCGCTTCAAAGCTTTTTACAATTGGGAATCTTAAAAAAAAAAAACACGCAATTCCATAATGTATATTTTGTTGCATTGCAAACAACAAGGGCATTTAGCATAAAGTAAGGCAAAGACTTTATAATACATGCCATTTGTACTCAATCCATTATTTAAATATACAAAAATTAATCATCAATTTTCATCAAGTCCATCTTCTTTGGACTGAACTAGCACTGGACAGCACTGTATCTTGATAATGTCAAATTCATAAATGCTATTTCTAGTGAGAACACTGAAAAAAAAAATCCCATTTCAAACTGGAGATGTATTCAGTGTTATAGTAGCAACTCAGACCACAGAGCTGTTTAAACCTTCAAGAAGAATAGATCAGAGTTAACGACTTTTGCAGCCACCTTGAAATTTCAGTTAAATAAGGTGCACGGCATACCCATCACATTTCAAAGGCTGAGAACGGAACACTCAGCAAAAAAAGTGGGCAAACTACCAGACTTTCAATGAGTTTCCCAGGCTCACTGGAATAGGGAAGGAAAAAAGCTGCAAATAAACACTTGGTTTGTCACCAACAGTCTCTTTATTCAGAGGGCTGGGAGTTTGGCTAAACTTAGAGAAGGTAGTGCTGACCAGAGGGAGGTCCTGCATGCATGTGCTGTGAAACTAAATGACCCTCCTAAACTGCCTTCAAGGCAGAGTGTAGCCAAGCATGTCAAAGGACTAGTATTTCTACAATGGGGCTTAATGGTACAAGACTATGCTAGTTGGCATGAGCAACTGGTGGTGGTGGTGTTGGGGGGGGGGGGTAGCAAGCTGGGGAAATTTGGGGGCTGGATTCATGCAAATCCTTCCTCGTTTGAGGGGTTCATTTTCCCAGGAGTATCCCTTAAAACCCAAAGAGCACAAGGTCCTCTTTAAGCAGCTCCCCTTGTCTACCCATTTCCGTTTTTAATTCCCAATTCATGAGAAGCAGCGCTGCTCATTTGGGATGGAACCAACAGCCTCGGGCACTGAAGGCTGAGGGCTGGAAGACTTTCACAGTGAGGACCCCACTCTGTCTTCATTTTTAACTGAAAATCGAAACGCTCATTACTAAATGACCAATTTTAAAGACCAAATTCTCTAGTAGAATCAAAAGCAACCTCTTCAAGGTGCTACATGGAACTTTCTGAAATTCCTTGTCATCGCTGAAACTGATGGCCATTAAGTGAGCTGCAGTCAGCATTCTGTTCCTATACCTCGCGTACAAGACTGAATGTAATAGATGAGATAGCTTGCTAACCTAAGTTTCACTGTTATTAAAGTTTGACAAATGCCGTTTTTTTTTTTGGGTAAAATCGCTAGCAGCACATTATAGCCAAGTGACATTGAAGTAATCCATTCCAGGAAGTTGTTATCAATACATGATACTTTCGCTGCATTTAAGTAAGACATGGGAGCATTAAGTAGCAGTTTTTTAATCATGGTCTCGCTTTCAGAGATGCTCAGAAATCTCAGCATAGCTATATTTTTTGGATGATACTTTTTGGACACTAACAGTTAATGAAATGGACAAAACGTCATAAAAAAATGTGTAGCTACACTTCATTGCTGAAGTGATGGCTCGCAATACTCATTTTGGGGTCAATCCATATGAACTCAACCAGAGGCCCCATACAGGTAATAACAGACTCGGATTTGGCTCAAAAAAATTTTTAGTGGTACCTTAACATATATGATGAACATGTGCAAAATATTTCGTCAAAATTCTAAAGGGTTTTTGTGCGGTTGCTCTTCAATATAGGGTGGTATACCCCATGTTTGACCCTTGCCAATCTCGCATGTTTAAGAACAGCCATATTTGGATGCCAATATCTTGGGAATGAAATGAGTTCTGAGCTTGAAAAGTGATATATGTAATTCGCACCCAGGCTTTCAGGATCTGTCATCAGAAAAGTCCTATCTCCTCTAGTTTTTGAGGTATTGGCCTCCAAAGTAGTGGTTTTGTTACGTGCGAAAATGAAAATTTCAATTTTCAGGGGGAAACTGTCATGCTCAATAAATTACAACAATTTATTGGGGCTACATTCATTCTATTTAGGCACATGACTATCTGTAGAAAGTTTTTGGACAGAATTGAAATCATAATATAGGAGTAAGGGAGCTCCAAAAATGGCTCAGACTGAAAAAAATGCAATTTAAGACCAATTTTTAACAGTCAAAATCATAGCTTAGTCATTTACTCAGGACAACAATTTTTTTTCTATATTATTGTACATATATGTCAATCATCTGGTCAAAAAAATCAGATACATACTGACATATATTATTCTGCCCCTTTTTAGTCATTTATAATCTTATTGCATATACATTGTGTTTGTATGTATAATGAATGTATGATAGCAGCGGTAATTCCACTCAGTTTCACCCACGAATCAGCAGTTTTCTGATTCCGATGCATCAACTAGGGTATATATATATATATATATATATATATATATATATATATATATATATATATAAAAATAATTATTATTTTTTTTTTTTAAGAAACTTTTGTCCAGTAATCCGAATACTGTGTATTACATCCTAGGACAAAATGATTAAACATGAACATTATTGATTTAACATGAACAAACTGATACAAATAAGCATCAGCTATTTTTTAACCACTGTGGAACGACGTTACGTCATAATTTGCATGCACACAACTCACCATGAAGACTGTGAAAAGAAATATTGTAGGCCATTTCACGGCTATATACGAGTATTAGGGCCACATTTGAGATTTTTTTTTGTTTTTACTATGAGAATAAAGTCATCATTAACGAGAATAAAGTCATTTTTAATGAGAATAAAGTCATTATTAACGAGAATAAAGTCATTAACAAGAATAAAGTCATTATTAATGACAAAAAAGTCATTATTAACAAGAAAAAGAGTCATTATTAATGAGAAAAAAAGTCGTAGTAAATTTTCCCTTTGTTTAGGTGGAGGACAGTTGTGACCGTACAATGAGAGCCGTGGAGCATTTTGTGGAATTGTATTTCAGTTTAGGTTATCTGTACATTGTTTATTATGATTTACGGAGGGATATCATAAACAGTAACAGCGCAACCACCGTAACAGACGAGCATTCACCAATCATGTGACCGCAGAGAGTTCTTCTCCCCTACTGGACACCCGATCTTCAAACACAGGTTAAACGGGAACATTTGAGGTGTAACAAGTAAATCAGGTGATTTTATTTCAGTGCCTCCTGTTCTGCAATGGTTCTGTGAATCCATGCATCGCCATGCAGCGTTTGTGTTCGTTAACATCAGACCAAATCACAGACGTCAAAGCCTACATAACACGTGGGGTTTGACTTGACTTCCGTCAGTTAAGACTACAACTCCCGTTTTCATAATAATAATCATCATCGTCATCATAAATAAGTCGTTAACATAGCGAAAGAGGGCTTACAGGAGCCAGACTTCTTAAACAACATGCAGGACGATCTTTAACGTGGTATTTGATCAATCTAACCTGAACAGCCCTCCACTTCATTCCAGTTTCTAACAGCATTTAACTACGACTTTCTCATTAATAATGACTTTTTTCGCTTTAATAATGACTTTTTTCTCGTTAATGACTTTTTTCTCGTTAATAATGACATTTCTCGTTAATAATGACTTTTTTCTCGTTAATAATGATTTTATTCTCGTTAATAATGACTATATTCTCGTTAATAATGACTCTTTTCTCATTAATAATGACTTTATTCTCGTAGTAAAAACAAAAAAAAAATCTCAAGTGTGGCCCTAATACTCCATCGTAGTTATAAAACCTGTTAAGCTAACATAACATGACAAATGACGATGTTTAGGACCCTGCAATCCCTGACATCAGTGGTCTCGTCTACAACAGCGAAAAACTTCTTCCCACAGACCTTCTGGAGCACCGAAGAGATGCGTTGCTCGAACACTCGGGGCAGGTGAATTTCAGGCTACTCACATTTTTGCGTGCATTCGCGTCTTTATATTGACTTTGAATACAATCTGGACGCGCAAACATTTTGTTTAGCCTTCAATGGAAACCTGGCTTTATGAAGGGTTAAGATTCCATGATCGCGGAAATCATATGGCCCGATGAAATCAAATAGACCTACTTTTATTGTCAACAACATGAATGTACTGAATGGGTCTGACAGTAGGTTGAGAAAAAAATGACATCATCCACGAATAAATGAGATGAGTAGGATAGTAGGATGAGTAATGTTAGACTGAAGACAATGCACATAAAACATAGCTACTAAGCAACGCAACAGGTTCGAAAGAACAGACTTTTTGGCATTATGCTGGAACATAGTCTACATGTCATTTCATGCATCATTGTACTTTATATTGCAACATCTTTTTAGTATACCACTGTTAATTTCACAGCTAACTGTCATCTGTCTTTGGGTTATTTTAGCATTTCTGAGCCTAAGAAGCTGAAGAGAGGCAGTCAGTGGCCAGACAATGGAGATGGCAAGCGTCACAGCCTTTGGCTTTTCGCAAAAAATCTGACCCGATATCATCACATATATAAATCATTCCACAGGCTGTTATATGCAGCGTCAGATAAGGTCCAGTTTATTTAGTTGTGGTATGATCACACCTCAGTGGTATAAAGCACAAAAAAAGTTGCACATAGCGCCTTTAAGGGAAACAAACAATGTGCAGAATGTCAACCATAAAATTTCGTTTTATTGGCCAATTGTGCACTGTAGAGCAGTTGCTACAAGATAGGCACCAACGTTGAGAGAATCCAAGTCAAATATACACAGGTGTCAATTCACAGATTAGCAATAAAACATACCGGTTTTCCATAAGGCACACTAGACCATCCAGCCAAATCAAAATAAATTCTGAGAGCCTGCTATATCATAACCCAACGCCCAATATATGCCAACACTGGTCACAACCCAACGATACAAAACAAAGAAAATTTACCCCTGTTCATATTTTAGCCTGCACTGCAATAACAGTCACTCCCCATACACATTCTACCCAGATGGAACTGTCTACCCATGGACACATTTCCAATTAGACCGTGTCTTTTAGCTATGTGAGAACAGATGGACAAATAACATCTAACAGTAAGATAAAAATCATATTGGAGGCAAAATAGGATATTAGTGGGAGGATACCGTAGTTAATGCAAGAAAGGCAAAAAGTTTTTCCCTTTCCATTTGTAACCGAGAATCTCAACCAAGAGCAGGTCTCAGCATATGGGCCTAATCCAGGTTCGTGTTCGACACATAATCCACGCTACTCCTTGCTACATGTTCATTCCCCAATAACAGCATCCATCTTCAAGCGACAGACAAAGGGGGTGGCATTTTCTCCGTTCAAATCACACTGGGAGGCCCCCTTTCCCTCAATTGTTTGGCCCAACACTGCATGAAAACCTGCTTTTCGGACAAAAAGAAATAAATACTGTCAGCAAAAGCAAACTGGTTGCCAGGGTGGCGTTTAATCCCGCAACCAGTCAAAGGACAATTCTTTTATCACTGACTTCCCAGAAGAGCAAAAATATTCACTTTACTGTAACTACAGATAATAAAAATATACAATAATGGTATTAAATACAATAATTGTATGTTATCTGATAAGATGAATTGCCATTACATTGTTGTTTTTGCATTTTATTCATTCATTTTTTTTTTTTTAAATCACCGAGTGGTACTGTATAGCTGGAAGAAAATCGACCAGTGAAAGAGGTAAGCACACTGCTTATGATCTGCGTTTGTGCTGCTTCTAAGTTCATCTCATTTATTACTGCAGTCTGTCCTTTCCCTCAAGTATAACCTGTTCTCACGTGTCATCCATCTGCGGTGTATCCAAAAGCACAACGAAACCTGGGGAGCTTAACAGTTTCACCGCTGACAAAGGTATCTGGTAACCTCCATATGCCACATGTTGCACAAAAACAGTGCAGAGATTTGACTTGAAGCAGCTTGCTTCTGCAGACAGAGCAGAACAAATGCCTTAATAACCTTTAAAACGAGCTCAAAAGCCTTAATTAATCCAACTACTACAAGGTAATTATTATTTTCTCTTTGGCTGTCATATTTATGGTGGGGGGGTTGGTAATTTCCCAAAGTCCTTACATCTGAGTCAATTAGTAGTTTCTAACTGTCAAAGCAAACCATTGTAACAGTAAGACCTGAATTTTAGGGAAATTTGACAGCAATATAAAATTGCTGTTGTAGAGCAGCTGTCACAACAAACAGTGCGCGTCTCAATTAGGTTTGCAGAATCTAGATAATTTGGAAACAAAATGTTATGTGACAATATTTCCCCATAGCTTTCCTCAATAAATTAGGCCTAGAGAGGAAATGGAGCTAACGTGACTCAAAGTACCCAACTTACCGTAAGCTCACCAAATTTATCTCCAGATTGGCATTTTAAATTTGCATAGTAAAAAAAATGAGAAATGGACATCTGCAATAAGCGCCAACTAATGCACCAAGTACAATACGGAAGTGAATTACATCCAAGAATGAGCCATTCAGAAACCTATTCCCCCAGGAAGCTGCTTCTTAACTTCAGAGAGCTTTCGATGAAGAGGCATCTTTTTCGCTCTTGTGATTTCTGGAGACCAACTCAGAACGGTAACGGGGCCATCAAGTCAATCAAAAAGCCAGTCACCCGGAAACTTGCAGGAAATGCAGCGGAATCGAGATGCCATCCCGCTAGTGTGACCTCTTCCTCCTGCACAGCTGCGAAACAGGAATCGACACCAGCTGCCACCTCAGGAAACCAGGCTTCCTCGTTAGCCAAAGGAAACGGAAAGCAACCACCGACAACACCAGATCTCATTCGGCACGAAATGACTTCTTTCCACTACATGAGTTAGCTATCACTTCAGCCAGTTCACAGTTGCAACACTTATACAGTATGCCATAATTTCTTTTACTTTTCCCACGAGCATTTCTCATTTCTGCCTCTGGGCCACAAAAAAAGGAGTACAGCAGGTGTGGGCTAATGCACCTGATGCATTGTCTGTGAATGAGATCATTTCACTCACTGAAGGCCAAATATGAGCTAAATGACAGGCAGAGTATGCTTTCAGTGGCCCAATTCCAATCCGACCCCTTACGGACTCACTGACTTAGAGGCGCGTTCACGGGAAGTCCGTGAGTGTGTGAGGGCTGTTCCATTGTCAGATCAAGTCAGTGAGTCCGTAAATGAGCCCTTACTGCTCCTTACCGCAAGACTTTGGGTGAAGAAATTACCCACAGTTCAAAGCGTTGTGAGGGCAAATACGGGGGAATGCCGTCGGAATACCGGAAATGTAAACAAAAAAAATGGTATAAAACCAAAGAGCGGTCTGATCAAGGTCATGGAAGGAGCAAGAAAGAAAAAATGTACGTGTAAGGATTAACGTTCATTGTCACAACTGCGTATAGTTTGTGATTATTGCAGTCTGATGATTCGGTCAAATCCAATCGTGAAAGGTGGTAAGCACTGTTCCATTCCAATTTTTTAATGTGGAGACCTCTCGGACTCTCAGACTCAGTCCCTTACAGTTGACGTCAATTAAGTCGATGAGGGTTTGGGGCTTTAGTCTTAAAGGGGCGATTGGAATTGGGCCAATGTGTCATCTTTACTCCATCCTCTTATATAGTATACATGTTTTAGCCATAACAAAGTGCTAGAAACCCATACGTCTTGAGAAAGAGCCAGCATTTGTAAGCTGGAGTTAAACCGAAAACTGTGGCTGATCTGCCACCCTTCTGCTCCAAGGTCTTTATCTAGTAGTTAACACATTCCCACAATGACAGAACATGACCTTGGACTTAACGGTGTATTGATCCCAGTGCAAAATGCCGCTCACCATTATGGAAATAATGCATCAACACTTCTACCTTCAATCAATTTTTTTCCAGAATAATTAATTTAAACAGTTTTCCCAGGTTGCCCGTAAAAGAAAAAAAAAAATAAAATAAATCAATTCTGCCAAATGAAACAGTCCCTTTAAAGTCTTCTGTGCAGTGAAGGCAAACATAGGCAGAATTTTGAACTGAACTGTATCCTTACATTTGCAGTTTATCATGTCATTATCAATACAGGAACAGCAGAAAGAGTAAGAGTCACCTGCCATTTGCATTACTGCTGTACCATTTCTTTGCACTTCTGCTTAGTCTCTCTGTCATGAGTGGAGACAATATATTCATTAAACTGAGTATCACAGAATTTAAATGGATTAAATTCCAAATCTTCTGGAATAAGCTGTATACAGATGTGACCAAAGCATGGGCACCTCCTGATGCACAGAGCATGTGCCTCTGAATCAGCTGTATCACATAAAGCCGTAACTTGGCCAGCTGGCAACACTTGGTGAACTGAACGATTCAGATTTGAGCACCACTCCGATCATGTGGAAGCCGTATGGCTGACTAGAGCTGCAACTATCGAGTATTTTTGGAATCGGGTATTCTGTCGATTATTTCTACGAGTAATCGAGTAATCTAACGAATCTTACTTTTTTGTTTTTAAACAATTAAATAAATTTTGTACAATGGAATATGAAAGGCCTTTTAAAATGAACAAACAATTGCGGTTTTTTTCCTCAGAAAAAGATTATTATTTTAACAACTTTCAAAGTTGAAACCATTGCTGGCTTAAGAACTAAGCCAATAAAACAATCTTCATCTAAGACAATAAAAATAAATCTTTGCTATGTAAATAAAAAATTAAATACAATTCAGCAGTGGTCCCTGCCTTTGCCTGTAGTCAGCTGGGATAGGCTCCAGCTCGCCCCGTGACCCTAGTGAGGAATAAGTGGGTATAGAAAATGGATGGATGGACAATTCAGCAGTCAGCCATTCAAAGTGGTAATAAAATTCAGCATTTCAGTCAACAATCCAAAGCAGCCTAAACCATTAGGCACAAGAACTAAGCCGATTGGTATGAATTTGGCAAACGTGTATAAGAAAGGGGACAGAGAGAGAGAGAGATTTGCTCTCCCTGTATAAAAAAATCAAAACACCGAGCTTCTCAATGAAAACTTTAAAGTTTAAACCATTGCTGGCTTAAGAGCAAAACTCTTCACCTCATATATGAACTATACTGTATGTGTACCTGTGTGTGTATCAGTGTTGGTGTGGACAGCCGCATTACTAGTCTGACAAGTAAGAACTGACATGACAAAAAAGGTGTTTAATACAAGTTTATCTGCGGACACCAACAGGCTATGCGTAATCTAGACGCCCCGCCCCCCCCTTTTTTTAAAATTGCGCTTGACGTGAGTGACTTCCATGCCTCGTTACTACAGACTAACACCACAGGCTATGAATACTGTACGTTTTAACAGGCGCTAGTGTTAATATCAATCTTAAATGAACGTTACTTTGTAACGGTGAAGTGAGGGCGTTTTCTTTTTAGGCGCTGCAGTATTGACGATGTGCTGTTGCGATCAGGTTTGCCTGATTAACAATCAGTTTATTAACTGAACAGCTACCGCCAATGCATGACATGTAATAATTAACGAATGACAAAGCGATTATCTGTTGGCCATGTTGATATAATTGATGTGACTCCGCAAGGATGACAATCTGCAAAAAATCTGGAACTTTCGCTGACTTCGCGGCGATTACTTTCGTTGTTATCACTCAGCTGTGCGTCTAACAACGCACTTGAGCTGTCACTACATTCAGACGAGAGAACGGATTCTCCTGACTTGTTGCTCAATTAACCTCGCGAACTAATTTACGCAAATCCAGAAATTATAAAGACGTAGGCGATTGATATTTTCCATCGTCATTGATGTGCGGAGGTAAACGCCGTATATATTCGTAGTGCAATGTATAACAAGGCTTTCAAAAATAAATTAGATTCTCATCGGTTCCAGCAATCAGTCTGAGCAACTGTTTTTAATTGGGGAGGTAAACTGCGAGAGGTGTCAGTCATTAAGAAGTGAAAGGTGAGGTTATTGCTGGCCCTGTGTTTCTGCCGACGGACCGTCACAGTAACGTTACATTTATAAATGTTATTTCTATGTGTATATTGAAACAGGGATATGGCCTATCTGAACAGCGCTATAGTTAACATATACAGAATGCCGCGATGATACACAAATTAAAATAAAGAGTAACGTGACATTAATTAAACGAAGCCTCGAGGTAAGGAATTTGCCTCGATTATTTTTTGTACTCGAATTACTCGAGTTACCCGAGTAATCGTTGCAGCCCTATGGCTGACATTGAAAAGTATTCCCATACAGTCATGCCACAAACTAGAAAAAATATGGCACTATGCTCCGTTTTTTTTTTGGTGATCACACTTTCCTATAAACATTCAAATTGCGTAACAGGGGACCTGAGAAACAACAAACCTGGCCTGGTTTTAGCCACACATGATCATGGTTCTCATCTAACCTCAGAGGCCTTGCGCTGATTACACTTCATGTTATGAAAAAGGATGAATGACCTAAAAAATGACATCAAAAACATTTAATACATTGACAAAAAATGATAACCATTTCTAAAACACACTATTTCTATGGGAATGATTCGGGAGTCAAAGCGGTAACTCCACATTTCTGATCACTCACAGACATTTCGTAACTGCAAGCTTTATGGTAAATCACATCCGAGAACAGTAATGGCACAAGATAAATAAGACTGAGGTGGTCAGAAAGATAAGAGCTCTAATCCAACAGCAAATTATATCAGAAATCAATGGATCCTGAAGAGAGTGATCCATCAGCTCCCAGACTATTTACAGACTCCATGAGCAGATTCTGCTCCCAGGGACGGACGGGGAGAAACACTAATGACAGAGAGCATCACTACAAGAATAAGTCCTGTTTAACAACTTCAGCAGTACACCCAACTTCACCTACTCCTCCCCCCCAGTCACCAAAACTGTGGCCCACTTGGTTTTAACATGCGTTTTGGGTGATCAGATCACAAGTGGTGAGGCGAAACAAATTGCCATTTACACCTGGGGTTAAGCTAACCACCCGAGATCAGATTTTGTCGCTTACTAAGCAGTTTCCGCTAAAACCCGGCATGCAGTTAATATATCATAACAACAATTGCAGTTGTTCCTGCCAAGATCTTGATGCCGTTTTATGCCTCGTTTTTTGGCAAATTAACATGTTTCCGCCTATCGTTTGGGATATTTCAGTTATTGAAATTAACTGGATAGGTGCAGCATGCAGGACCGCATGGAAGATTCTCCTTTTTTCACAAGTTTGCAGCCTACAATGATGACGATCACCTGCTGCATCCTTGTTGGGGTCACATCTGAACAGAACAGCACTTATACTACCAAACATATGTGGTCAGATACGTCCCAGCGCATCTCCGCAAGTGGTTTGAGCGATCGGATCTCAATGCATCTAGGACCCCATTTATTTATAAATTTAATCACGACCAATGGAATTGCAAGTGTCTTTTCAGTTAAACGCCACTGATAAGTTTTGAGATGAACTCTTGAAATACCGGCAAATACACATGAAAGACATTTTCACATCAGCATATGCCTGAACTTGATGATCCGCAAAATAATCTGCAGTCAAGAAAATGCCATAACATGTACTACATAGCTCTGAGTGCTCTCTGTTTGAACAAAAGAAAGAGAAGCAAAGCTGTCCCCAGAGACCAAGGTCAAAGGGTCCACCAGTAGGATAAGCCAGCTGTGAGCTGCTGTTTGGATTCCCAATGTTCCAGTGAGTGGAGTATTATTTAAACCTCAGGGAGAAGCAGAACCACCTCCCGGTAGGGTGTGAGCCACAGCTCCCCAACAGCCAGCCAGACTCAACATGTCTTTATTCAGCCCCTGAGGCCATCCTTTCTCTGGAGCCCAGCCCAGCGCCTGCCGCGGTTTCAGATGCATGCACAAGGCATCTTTAGTATCTGCACGTGGGGCGGGACACTTGGCTGAACATAACCCTGCATTGTCAAATTCAACATGCAGCATTCCTGCGCTCCAGAGAACAGGGTGACGCAGAAGTACGGTTATGACACAAGACTGACAAGATCCAAGGTTTTAAGTTTGATCTGGTGAGGCTTTAGAAACACATACTTGAGCTACAGTACATGAGGGATATTTCACTTTGATAAATCCACTGCCCATCTGGCTGTATACCCATGGCATGCCTTCAAGAAGGGCGCATTATTACTTGGGGAAAAAAAGAGAGAATTTGCTAATTGCCTTGATTGGTAAGTGTCAAGCAAATATTATGACTTGAGTGTCTTTCCTAGTGATGAAATGAACCAAAGCTTTCCATTTCAACCCCAAATTGTCACATGATTCTACCACAAACAGATAAGACCGCGAGCAGCTGAATGAGGTGTAAATGGTAAAGGTTTTGAGTGAAAGTCAACAAGATTGTAGATATTCAGGTGCAGGACTGGTCAGTCCTCTCATGTGAATGTCCTAGAGCACTATTATCTACCCACAAAAAAATCATCAAGTGCTTTACACTGACTAAAGGGTGTCGTACTATATAAATGGCAATTCTTCATAGAACTGCTGCACATCATCTTCTTTGCAATGTTTCTCTTAGCTTGCATGTGCTTCTACTTGAGGAATACAATCAAGGTACATCATAACAGTATCTGAATGTGGAAAAAGGCCGCCCAGGTCTGCTTGGAGGACCACCAGAGTGAATAATTTGGATTGAAAAACATAACCGCACTAAATTACGTGCGATTACAAGAGTCAGCGATTTGGAGAATCTGACATTTGGTCCACCCTCTTGTGAGTTTTGTGACAGTCAATTCCAAAACCACCTTTAAAAGTTAGACATTACATGACTGAAAACAAGACTGACAAGATTGCTTTCAGGGCACAACATCCCCCGTAAGAGTTGTGACTGCAATATGTACGTCATTAGTCTATGTGCAGCATATCTGCAAAGTTTCACGGATGTCCTAAGAAAAATTGAAGGAAGAGTTGATTTCACCAGCCAAGTACCTTCCGATATGGACAGACAGATGGACAGACATACGGTCTGCGCCACAACATAATCCCCCGTTTGGGCTTTCGCCTGGTGCGGGATAAAAACTAAAATGAAAAACAAGACCTAAGTGAGGATCAGTTTGGGACACATGGGAACAGAAGCGGTTACGGACTTCCAGCATGCAGCCTATACAGAGACTGATGGGACCATGAAATAAGCCAATCCACATGAAAGCATCTTCACTTCAGGGAGGTTTGAGGCCTTTGCAACAGCCAAAATGGAGCTTGCTGGATGAGACATCAATTAATGCACAACAATAGAGCATCTTTGAATATTTTTATGGGTATTATTGCGATCCCATCCATGTTTAATGAACGGTACATTCTTTAAACCACGAAGGAGATGGCCAGGAGGCAGGAGAGGGAAGGTGAACAGATGTTGAGATTCCACCTGTCACAGGACGTACTAATGGCCATAATCAAGTACAAGCATCGAGTCAAGCCACAGAATAAAACTACGTTTTTGAGTAGTTCTATCATAAGTTCTGCTGGCCTGAACACATTTAATCGTTCTAGAGTCAAAAACGACTTGGCGATTGATATAAACAAATAACGGATTCTCACTGCAGGGTTTCAGCACAAACCCAATCTACATGAACACATGACCCAAATGCAATATCGCAAAAGTGACCACATATTATGAAATAATTTAGAGAGAAAAAGCAGAGACAATAGTGGTCACTAATTGTGTGAGAATAAATTGTACTGTTATTCAAACGCATCAGGTTAAGTGATTCTCATTTCCTGAAGTCGGCTACAAGCAGTATGCTCGCTCACATGGTTGAACCCAAAATGATACTCGATTGCAAACAGGCTGCTGTAATGTACCCCATCAATTGCAGACCGTCCTCAAACAGCTTTAATGAAGGAATGCTTTGATGGTGCTTAGGTCCGAAGAAATGCCGAACAGAACGATAATTTGAGCGCACAGACAAGTCTCAAAGTGGAATCCGCAATCTGTCAGCCAATCTCCTGCAGAATGTATTGAAGAGTGATGAGATAAATATTTAAGGGCGAGATTCCCATTGCTCCAGTGAGTTTGAGGGACACAGTTGAAATGCAATTATAAAAGCAAACTGAGGCAACTAAATTTGGTATGCTGTGCAATAAAATTTTAGGATTGCGCGGTGACCAGTTTTGGCCACGGACAACACATCGTCGTTTTCTTTTTATTTTGTAAAATCCCGACTAAGTTCCATCAAAAGGCCTGCCCATATCAATTGTAAATCAAGAAGAAAACTTACCGACTGCAGGAAAATCAGAGTCTTCACGTAATCCCTCTCGGTGTTCAAGATCTCATTTAAAACGCAAAGTCTTAGCCGGAGCTGGCGGTCCGAATCTTTGGTGGTCTGGACACCATTGCCGGGGTTGACTTCGTCTTCCATGACCGCGGTCTTTATATCTATAAGAATACTTATGGTATCTCGTGAAATAGCCTCCCTCGGACGCAGTGTTTCCTCCAAAAGATCCAAAGAAACAGATTTAATCAATCCCGTTGTGCCACATTGTCAACTACAGTATCATTGCTGTGTATTCTAAAGACACAAGGCGACCTGGTAGCGAACTAAAGTAGCTAAACGGCGAATAAATCGGTCTTTGGTGGGCAACTTTTTTTTCCTTTAAAAATTAAGACAATCCATGTGAAGCAAGTGCAGCGTTTTCCGCGAGTTGACTTCTTCAGTCGCTCAACAAGCTCAAGCTTTAAAAAAGATAAAATCCCCGTTAAAACATACATAGGACATTGGCTCTAGAAAGCTACGTGAAACTGTTCAACAAACATATAACTCAGAACAGAGCCGATCTCAAGGTAACCTATTCAAAAGGGAAGGGGTGGCCACCGGCTATCGGGTCCGCAAATACAAAAGGGAATAGGCCAGTTCTCTTCAAACTTGCCTCTACTTTCCATGCGAAGAGGAAAGTGAGTGCTCAATCGCGCACTACACTGGCAGAGAACCCCGTGTCAAGGGATCATCCATAAATTCTTCTCTTTCAAATCAAGACGAAATGCCATTCTGAGTGGGACAATCCTCATGAAAACAAAATTGTCGGCTAAAGGTTGTTTAATGCTTCAACATTCCGGAAAAATAGATAGGTTACAAAATAAATAAATTAATAATAATAATTATTATTATCATTATAATAATAATAATAATTCCCCCCCGGATTGGCCTCATTTCTTCAAAAATGTTGAGAATGGATCGCTAAATTTTGTAGCTTATATTTTATACCCAACATCAATTTAAATTAATTAATTAATAAAGTCGCACAACGCGATTGTTCAGCCATTCACAGAGGTGAAAGACCACGCTAAGTTTACGACACTCCCTCCCATGGCTGGTATCAATACACTCGCTGTCAGCAACCATCCCTTAGTGACAATCTATCATGGTAAATGTGATAGAGGCTATTACTACATCATTTTAACCTTACCATTTCAGTCCACTGTAGTACCAATTATGCGAGGTTTAGCCGTTACTGTTCTAATTAGGCCACAGCTCGCACAAAGTTTATTTTAATGCGAACCAGTGCATTTAAGCTGTATTCAACCCAGCCATATGTTTCAGTGACCGCTGATGAGATAGACTGAAGTACGTTGACAAAACACTTTCTTCTCGGAGTTTTCCGCGACACAATTTCTGATATACGGCATCACTAAAATCTAATCGGTAAGCTTTATTGCAAATTGGTGTTATCCATCAACCGTCAATGGTGTCATCAGTAGCGTTTGATTTGCCGTCTCAATAAATTGGCCCAACAGGTTTTGCACAGATAAACTTGCAAATAAGAATGATTGCGATTTAGAGCAAAAGGAGGTAAAACATTAGGTTGAAATACCCTCTGGTGACCAGGATGAAGTATTGCAGCACTGGTGCTTTGGGACACTTCAAGTGTGTGGAGACGACCGTCAATCATTTCAGAATTACATCAGTGCTTGCTTGGTGACGGAGTGCATTTAATGGGTTTACATCCAAGAATGCAAATATCAAGTAACTTTCTGTAGAAATAGGAGTGAGTATGTCACTTCAGAAAAGCAAAATATATTAAAACATGTTTTAAGAACACAAGTGCCAAAGAACTTAACCACTATACAGGGGCCAGAAATCACTCTACAGGATAGCCAAGTTGGCCAGATCGATAACAGTACGGGGTAAGCCAGTAAAACTTTTTACTTCATTTCATATACCTGGTACATTTCATATACCTTATTTGGCACACTGATTTAGCAAAGCAATCCTGCTTGATCATGCATACAGTCTGACCTAATTACACTTATACACCACTGAAAATAATCCAGTATCACACTTGCATGGTAAGTTCTTTAAAAGTTTTATTCAGTATATGAGTTACATTCAATCAAATATCCAATGTGTTTGTGCTGGACACACATATAATTGGCATAAATACAAACAAGCATTTTGTGCCTTTCCTAATGAATAGAGAACACACAAAGGAATTATACTTCACACTTTAATATTTACATGTATTCCTCCAAGTAAATACATCTCAAGTTAAAGCCTGCAATATTTACAGAGAACAAATACAATTTTATCGGAACATGGGCAAGACCCCCCCCCCCAAAAAAAGGCAATCAAGTTTAGGCAATGTGTTGAAATTGAAATTGTTCATGTGCAGCACTAAATGGCTTTGATATCAAACCTTTCAGAGATTTAAGAGACCAACTGCATCATGGAACACAATCCATTTTTTTTCCAAAAACTTTATTATCAGCAAAAACAAATAAACCTCCGGAAGAGATCCTCAATCTTCCTTCATTCCGTTTCTCCTCAGTTCAACTCAACCTTTTATATTGGGACAGTGGCACACAGGTTCCTAACACCAAACTTATCAAGTACAAGTAAAACTTTAAAACTATGACATTAAATATCAGTAACTGAGGAAAAACAAAAATCTACCTGCACTTGGGCCATTCCGATCAGATGATTATTATTAATAATAATCATAATAATGTTTTCAAAAAATAGATCAAACCTGAATCAGAATTTGTTGATTATTTCTCCATTAACAAAAGTTTAATGTCGTCCAGCAGGAAGTAAAAATGTTTTCAACAATGACACCACAGTAATCTCCAACGTGAATGGGAAAACATCTCAAGCCCTTATAATGGTCAAAATCCATGGCACAGCCTGGAATTAACTGAAGATAGTATGGAGTACAAAGGTTTTTGAGTCCTACAAATACATCAATCCACCGCCACATGGTCAAGCTGGATTAACAGAACAGATTTACATCTTGCGACAAAAATTTCCAATGGATTGGCCATATTGTCATAGCACTGCAGTAGCAGGTGTTCCCTTTCTGACCCAGGAAACTAAGTTATATACAATAATAGGCACAAGAGGAGAACGACTCGTCAGTCAGTTCACCCCAACACCTTCAGCTTCAATAGCAAAGGAAGAGGTGAGCAGTTACTTTAGAAATGAGATGGGAGAAACATCCAGAAATGGGCCATTTTTTACATATACATAACTGCCAAAAAAAAAAAAAACCCAACTTAACTGTCCTACAGCCATTAAATTGCAACAGGCCATCGAGGTGCCAGTCAAAATATAGCTAACATCCTGACTATGTTAGAGTTGCTACAACCAGCAAAGAATAAGAAGGAAGACTTGAGTAGCTTAATTTACAAATTTTCTGTCAGATATCTCCAAAATTGAGTCTAGCAGAGGCAATCCCTGCTGATTTTACGTAGTAATACAGTCCAAAAAAATGTGAGATACAAAGCATGAGTTATCAGTGGTAAATATGTGTTCCAATCTGATAAGGCCATTCCAAAGCTGTCAAAAGTTTTTTTATTTAAGTCAATGGATTCAAATCATAGTTCATCGAAAATAACATCACCTTCTCCTTATATTGTTTTTTCATCTCTTTTTTCCCCAAATTAAGAATGAACAAAATGTATGCTTTATCAAAAGCCTAACTGAGTGACTGAATTCTGAACTGAGGTCAGTTGGTTGAAGTGCATTAAATACATGAACAGATGACTGCATATCCAATATGATATTAACAACCTGAGATGAAAATAAACCTTTATGGTACAGTTATGTGTAGAGTTCTCTGCTAGTGTCATGTGTGTGGGGTGAAATTACTCAACAAACTTATAAAATACAGTTTAAAAAAATCAAAATTTACTTCTAGAATTCATAGAAGTCAGGACAAAATTCCTCAGCCTATACCAGGGGTCTCAAACCGGTCTGTACAAGGGGCCAGGGCTGCAAGTTTTCATCCAACTGAGCAGAAGCAAACCTGATACAACAAATTTAATCAACTGATCTCAGTCTGCACAGTTGTAAGTTGTATCAGGTGTATCTGATCAATGAAAATTTGCAGCCCCCCTGCAGTAATACAGAGCTGTTTGGGACCCCTGGCCTATATCAATGTAGTGTTAACTGTCAAGTGTGCTCGCCATTTTCAACATTTCATTTCATCATTTATTTGCCCAAGTTGTATTTTGCGTTGTTCCAGGCGTAAAATTCTGACAGAAAAATGTCAGAAGAGGAAAATCACAGCAGTGTCAAAAATAAAACTAAAATAAAACAAACAAAAAAAAAAAGTACAGTCAGGTATGACAATGATGAAAGGACAGTATTGCATTCTTTGGGAAAATGAGATTCTGCCTCTCACTAGATGCAAAGTTCCACTCCAAATCATCTGGTTTCGGATGGTATGAGCATTCACTATAAGCCACGCTACGAGCTAGGTCCTCAGTCCGACACATTGCACCATTTTGCCTCTAGTCACGGTCACGCGCTGCTTCTGACCGCAGGCCTGTCCCAACACTGGCCTGGGACACGACCGTGCTCATCTGTATGCCATCCTGACGATCCCATCTCGTGTTCAAGGGGTAGGAGCGCGCTGAAGAGAACACCGTGAGAAGGGGGTGGGGGCGGGGGAGTGTACACGTAGGTTTGAGTAGTTGCTGTGGCGATGTGTGGGCGTCAAATTCCCCGTTCCCTCTCCGAAGGTCTCTGGACTCGAAGCGTGCGGCCGCCAAGCGCTGACGTAAAAATAACGAATCCGTTTTGTGACTATACAGGACGTGCGCGGTCCTCTCTCAGTCAGGGGTTCAGGCTCCGTTCACCCACCTCCTGGAACAGGGAGGTATAAAACTCGGGCTCCAGCTGCTTGTTGCGATACTTGTTGACGATCTCGGCGATCTTCTGCTTTCGTCGCACGTGGGGCGGGTTGTACGAGTCGCTCTCCAGCCTCTTCCTCCGACAGGCATTGATCACCGTCTGCCTCACCAGGAACCCTGGGAAAGAGACAGATGGGTGGGTCAGAGGGGTGGGTTAGACGTTACAGTGTGGAAGAGAGGGCACTGGACTGTTGGACATGATGTTTGGGAGTCGGGGGCCATGTCAGAAACGGCCTCCAAACTAGTGACTTCCCAAAATAAATAGTCTACAAAAGATATAGCACATTTTTAGCGCATATATTCAAGGTCAATATCAGCTCCTTGTATACCACCTATAAAAGATTTAGTACATATATTCAAGGTCACAATCAGCTCCTGAATGCAGATTAAGACAATACTAAACGGGACTAATACAGCAGGATAAATACTGTAAATTGAGCATCCTTGAAATCCCCAGTTTATTTGAGTGTTTTCTGAGCCCATTTTTCCCTCCCAGGGAAGAACAGTTGAGTCCGAATTCAGATACGCAATCAACAGCAAATGATTCAAGAGATGAAGGCTTTTTATAACAAGGTTGAATGTCTTACATCTGCTGTTTTTAACTGCGCACTTTCCTGCCACAATGGTGATTTTTGATTGCGTGATGTCAGCTACCGGAGCTCTACAGTACAAACCCCAATTCAGATGAAGTTGAGACATTGGGTAAAACATGAATAAAAACAGAATACAATGATTTGCAAATCTCATAAACCTACATTTTATTTGCAGTGTAAATAGACAAAATGTCAGATGTTGAAAGTGAGACATTTTACCATTTCATGAAAAATATTAGCTTATTTAGAATTTGATGGCTGCAACACACCTCAGAAAAGTTGGGACAGGGCCATGTTTTCCATCGTGTAGCATCCCCTCTTCTTTTAACAACAGCCTGTAAGCATCTGGGAAGTGAGGAGACTAATCGCTAGAGTTTTGAAAGAAAAATGTTGAGCCACTGTTGTCAGATGTGGGATTCTAGCTGCTCAACAGTCCTGGGTCTTCTTTGCCGGATTTTTCGTTTTATGATCCCCCAAATGTTTTCTGTTAGTGAATGGTCTGGACTGCAGCGAGGCCAGTTCAGCCCTCAGACTCTTCTACTGCAAAGCCATGCTGTTGTAATGGATGCAGTACGTAGTTTAGCATCGTCTTACTGAAATATGCAAGGCCTTCCTTGAAAGAAACCTTGTCTGGATGGGAGCATATGTTGTTGTAAAACCTCTAAATACGTTTCAGCATTGATTGTGCCTTTCCAGATGTGTCAGCTACCCACGCCAGGGCTCTCACTGTTTTTTTGGAGTCAAGGGTCAGTGACTCCTGTGATTTTTTTCCGGGGGTCAACCCTCTGTAATCAGGGAATATTAATGTTGTTTTTTACAACTTTTTAGGGGTCAGATATGGATGCACTTATCCCTCTCTCTTCATAAAGATTTCCTCACTTCTATTGCAGTTTGCTTTGCCTTTGCATGTGCTTTGCTTTTTCAATTAACCCGAGTACAGCTTCGAGACCAATTCAAGAGTTGGAATGTGACTAACTACTCCGTTTCACACTATAGCAGCTAAAACTGAGTTATTTAAGCTGGACTTGGGTTTAGCATTAGTTTGCTTAAAGATTTAAATAACTCCAGCAACTAACCATTTCCAGTGTTGAGTTTAAATTGTCGTTGTGTGGAATTTTGGCACGCACTTCTCCTGTCCCACACTGATGAATCTTTGGATTACTGGGTGATCAGGTAAGTATTATGGTCACTCAGTAGGCTCACAGAATGAGATTTCCAATAACACTGAACAATAAAGAGAGCCAAAATCCCCATTTCAAGTCCATACAGCAGAGTTGCACAATTAGATCATGAAAAAAAAATTATGTACACAGGCATTCAGAAAATATGATACTCCATTATTGATGGTTGTATTTTTCCATTCAGTACGAATAGATCATATTGCGAATTTATCAATTCAGAAAAAAGTAGAATTGAGATGCGGATCTCTGGGTTTTAGAGCCTGTGTCCACAGGAAGCTAGAATCATCTAATTTCTATACAAATTCTATAAAGTTCAGCATCAGTGCTCAGTGTTCTCGATGCAAAAAAATGCAGTTAACTTTCAGCTTTTTTTCCGCTCCGCTCACGGCGCTTTTGGAACAGCGCTGAACTCGTCAGTCACTTCTCTCCTACAGACAAATCAAAATCAAGAGGGCCTAATAATAACGGCAGTTATGGTGTTCCAAATCAATTACCAACAGTTAAGTTTGCCAAATATTCTCTATTTTGGGAACTCTAGGTTCATTGACAAGTCAGTTGGTTTGTATTAATGTTTTCTAAAATGAAGTTTACTACTACAGTCCAACAGCTGTAGCGAGGTACATTGTTATTGCGCAGGTTCTCATTTAATTTAACTGGGGTAACTAGCTAGCCTCTGATGCAGATGTCTTGCGTGGTTCGCTTCCCTTCCAGGTTCCCACGACTGCACGCGCAAATATAATTAGCCAGCTCAAGAAATTTCAGAGCTTCTAAATGTTAGAAAACAAAAATCTGCTCCAGTGCGCAGACATCATTGTGTGAGTGAAGCGAACCACATCAGACATCTGCAATGGGCTCTATTATGCCAAGCCGATAGTGCCATAATTCGTCTGTATAAAATGCGTTTTGAGACAAGAACGCGCGTTTTAGACCATTATAGGTTTTTTTTTCGGCGCTTTTAACGCCGTTTCTCGCTATGGCATTCTGGAAAATGGCATTTAATAACTAGACTTCATACAGACCAGAGACTAGAGTGGGCGGGGAGTGGAAGCTGGTGAGGTTCATGATTGACTGAAGTATCAAAACATGGCTCTGAACATAACTATTTGCCGGTCATACTGCATTATGACGTCAGGATTGAAAGACGCTGCACAGGATGACTATGCTGCATAAATTAACTTTCATTTGAGCCTGTGGAATCGGGATACACATCGACGGCCCTGTTTAGCCAAACGCTTCTCCCCGACTCTCTCATTTCCTGATCGCCACGCATTAAACACTGGAAATGGTCAGAAAAATTAGCTGTGCATCATTTATTCAAGACAAGGACTCAAAGTTTCATAAATATTCCTGCGTCGTCCTGAGTCTCGCAATTTTCTATTGTGCGTCAAATCTTGATTTGGTGCGTATTTGACTAGAGACCTTGGGTCATTGAGAGCCCTGTAACCCTATACTAGATATGCAGGATTTTGAACTGTACGCTGATAACAATTGGATGGTCCCTCTCCTCTTCAGTCCACATGAGACAGCGTCTGTGGTTTCAAAAATGAATGTCAAATTTTGATTCATCTCACCACAGGACAGTTTTCCATTTAGCCTCAGTCCATTTTAAATGAGCTTTGGCCAAGAGAAGACTGCAGCATTTCTGGATCGTGTTCACATATGGCTTCTTCTTTGCATGCTACAGCTTTAGCTTGCATTTGTAGATTGCACAGCAAACGGTGTTCACAGACAATGATTTCTGGAAGTGCTCCTGAGCCCATGCAGTGAATTCCTGTGCAGAATTATGCCTGTTTTTAATGCAGTGCCGCCAGAGGGCCCTACGACCATAAGCATCCAATGCTGACCTTCGGCCTTGTCCCTTGCGCACAGAGATTTCTCCAGATTCTCTGAATTTTTTGAGGATATTATGCACCATTATGGTGGGATATTCAAAGTCTTTGGAATTTTACATTGAGGAACAATTACTGAAATTGGTCCACAATTTTTAGATGAAATTTTTCACTGATTGGTGAAGCTATGCCCATTCTTACTTCTGAGAAACTCTGCCTCTCTGATATGCTCTTTTTATACCTATACCTATATCTTTTTATGTTACTTACCTGATGCCAATTAATCTAATTAGTTTCAAAATGCTCCTCCAGCTGTTGTTTATTAGTACCACTTACTTTTCTAGCCTTTTGTTGCCCTGTCTCAACTTCTTTTAGATGTGCTGCTGCTATAAAATTCAAAATGAGCTCATATTTTTCATGAAATGGTAAAATGTCTCACTTTCAACATCTGATATGTTGTCTGTGTTCTATTTTGAATAAAATGTGGGTTTATGAGATTTGCAAATCATTCTGTTTTTATTCACGTTTTACACATCGTCTCAATTGGGGTTTGTACATTGTACCACCCATATTTTGTACAGCACATTTTAGTAATTGGTCTGTAATTCTGAGGACAAAGGAGTTAAAAGGCCATTTGAGCCATGAGCACACCCCACAGAACCCTGGAAATATGAATACCATCTCGGTATTTTAAGTGCCCTGCATATTCAGAAAAGTTCATGAAGTTGGCTTGACAAAGCCAATGTTCGCATCATTCTAATGACAGCACTTCAGCTTTGTCAAGGCAACTTTTAGTTTTTATGACAAACTTTGCGTTTAGTTTACGCAAGAACTTTCTCATCCAGTGTACTAAAATACATTATATTCAGTGTTTGAGCCATTTTTGGCCAAGATTTTATGGGCCTCACCTAAAGCTCTCCTGCTGACAACCATCCCATCCACGAGGGGAATAACCATGCTGAACTTCCCCATGGCACCGTGGAGCTTGATACGGAATAGGCCCGTCTTTAGGGGGTGGATGAAGATCGCCAGGACCTCTTTTTCTGATGCAGTCGACCTGGGGAATTAAAGAGCATAGAGAAGCCAGGAGAACCTGCAATCAGTTCCAAGAAAAAGCTTGGAACAGCTCCATTCTCACTGGCTCTATCTTTAAGGATAAGGCAGGAGACCTCAAACTAAAATCCTGAAGGGCTGCGCTTTTTGCTGGTTATGAGAGTTCCACACTTATGTTGAGATTGGTTAGCACTGCACGATACTAAAGGTTAGTACCGCAATTCCAACACAGTTCACTCAATATGGATGCAAGCATCCTTAAAGCTGAAAGTCCTCTGAGGGTACTGTCCTCTTATATACTTATATATAAACTTCACCCTAAGGGTTTTACGGAGTGGCTAAAGCAGACACAACTTTATTCAAAATAATCTGCCCTCTGTTCAAAAGAAAATCTCTAAAAGGATTTGAGTTTAACACCCCAGCTTTATAAGTCTTGCACTGCTCCAAAGCCTACATCAAAGCAGAGGGGCAGTACTTCTGACCCAGACGAAGTATAAAATTTGAGGACTCAGCAACCATAGGTCACATGGCACAACAGAGCCCACGATTAGAAGAAAACTAATATCTTCTTAGATTTTAGGTTTTCTGCATTACAACCTCAAATACGAAAAGACAGCATTTTAATTTAAAATCAGAACAGAAAGTAGTGATTTATCAATGATGTTTGACCTGTATTACGCTGACCACAATACCAGCAGATAAGATGCTTCACCGCATGAATTCTATTTTATTTTAAACAAACTCATTTCAATTTTGATTCTAGCAACAAAAGTTGGGACAGTATGTACCATGTTGTAATGTTGACATTCCTTTTCATAGCACTTAAAGGTTTAGCAACTAAAGAAACCAAGTGAAGAGTGTTTCAGGAGTAATTCTGTCCTGGTCCTCCAGCAAACAAGTCTCATGGTCTGATAATGCGCAACTTTACGGCGTCTTCATTGTCGTACTTTGCATTTCAAAATGTTCCGCACGTTCTTTGTTGAGTCCAGCACCCGCGCCCTCTCCTTATGCAACCATGCCTTTGTAATTCATGCATAATTCAGTTTTCTGTTGACATAAATAAATATGCACTGGCTTCCCAGAAAGAAGATGTCATCTCAAAGGCAGCATATGTTGTTCCAAAATCTCTTTCCAGCATTAATGATGCCTTCACGGAAGGGCAAGTTATACTTCCCAAAGGCACCGACACAACCCCAAAACATTGCAGAGCATGGCTCTTGGGCTTTTTGCTAGTATACGTCTGGATGGTCCTTTCCTCCTTCGATCGGGAGCACATGGCACCCATTTTTCCAAAAAAAAAAAAAAGATCTGAAATATAGATTTGTACGACCACAAAACATGTTACCACTATGTGATGGCCCATCCGTAGATGCCTCTTAGCCCAAAGAAGTTGATAATACATCTACAAACTCAACATAAAGCAACCTTTTTTCCACAGAGAAGATGGAACTGGCATTGGCAGATGTGTCAACATACTGTCAAAGAAATCCTGAGCTGATGAGGTTATATTCCTTTCAGATAAATGTTGGTTCATGATGTAGTGCCATCAGAGATTGGAGATCATGGGCATTCAGCTAAGACTAATATCCTTTCCCTTTACACAAAGAAATTCCTGCAGATTCCTTGAATCTTTTAATTATTTTATGCACTGAAGAGGGTAAAAATATCCAAATCCCTTCTTATCATTCCTCAAAGAATATTGTTTTCAAGCATTTCAATGATTTTCTCATGCATTTGTGGGCAAACTGGCGATCTTCAAACCACCTTTGCTCCGAAAGGACCAGGCCTTTTCTGAATGCTGCTTATATATCAAATCATGAGTACAATCACCTGCTGACATCTGCCGTTTCAGATAACATTAATATTCTTTTTTTTTTCCCCCCCTAACAGTCAGAATTAAAACTGTCCCCAAAACTTCTTTTGGAATGCGATGCAAGCCTGACTGCCAGAAACATGCATATTTACACATAAAATGAATTTGAACCCACAAAACATGACATAACATATCTTGTCACAAAACATATCTTGTCTTCATACTGTCTGCAATGAGATACAAAGCTTATGCAGAAATCGCAACTCTTGTTTTCCATACCTTCCCACCTCCTTCAGAGTTGAGGTTGTAAATGGAAGTGTTGTTAAGTTGATTTTTAATAGAAAAGCAAAGCGGATCAGAGGCGATTTTGGTTTAGCTATATCACGTATAAGGTTTTTATAACTATACCAATGGGATTCGTCTTCGCTCAGTGGATAGTCTATCCAGGATTCATTATGAAAGACATACGGTGAGAAGGAAGCTCAAGCTTCCTATTTTACCAACAACATGGTACCCAGGGGAAATCAGCACAGTGTTAACTTACAACCAATGAAATCAGTTGATTTATTTTCAGCATCAATCACTGTAAAGGCTAATCAATGGCATTAAATACCACCAAGTGCTTGAACATGGGCAAAACCTGAAAATGAAAATAAAGGGGAAGCATCGCAGAGGCATTCACTGCATTATTTCTCTCGGGATCTGACCGTGAAGCAGGCGCGTAAGCAAACACAATAATTTAAGCTGTGCTTACAGAAAGGATAACTGCCCACTGAACGTGAGGGTAAATGCAGTACCTGTACGAGGCGCTGCTGTTTGTGGTCGTCTCCACTCCAGTGCTCGTTTCTGCCAACAGTTCTGGAAGGGGGAAGTTTTCTGCAAAATAAAAATATCATTACTATGAGGTAGTCAAAAATTTTATTCCATGAATGTAACAAAGCAGCTGTGCTCTCAATAGACTCTAAGTATTCTTGGAAAGAAGACTGAAACCGTATTAACATGCAGGATCATAATAAACAAGCGGTGTTACTATTCTACCAGCTCGTGCCAATGTGAATTTCAAAATAATTCTCCAAAGACAGACCAAAAGCTATTTGAATATAGACCCGCCAGGCAAATGCTCTACTGAATGTGTGCAAGTTTAGGGACTGTACAGTAAGGAGTAATAATGTTAATGTACTTCAGTTGAGGGAGTTAATCTTTACCAATATCGTCAAATCGCTCCACCCAAACCACCAGCACTTTAGTCTCTGGTCCCAGTGGAGGCACTGTTCTGCTTAAAGGCAATTTCCTTGTCTTCACAGTTGGACTCTGTCAAAAGAACCATGAGACATTATTTTATTTTATTTAGACATTTTCTTTGTGCATTCGGTGAATATTTATGCAGCTGAAAGCCCTATCACCAGTTGTTAATAAGATATTTGATATGCCCATCTTCGCATTTCACATTTATGTGCAGAACAACAATAAGATTATGTAGTTAATAAAAAACTTCACTAACTCTAGTTATGGACTTTTTTTGCACCTTTTCATTTCTTGCAAAACAATAAAAGTGGGAGATTAGTCAAAGAACCGGCTCACCGTCCCTGGAATCATGATGACCTTTTTTTTTTTTGGCTTACCCTTTGAGAGGGTCCCAGGTTTTCTGAGTGGTTTGGAAAGAGCTCCAGTGTTAAATTGGGCTGTTTAAGCAGTCCAGGAAGCAGGTCCATCTGAGAATCCGTTTCAGCCGTTGGGAAGCTATTCTCTGATGACTCCGCTGGATAACAACACAGTAACATGAACTAGTTTAGCCTATCTGACACCACAGGTCAATCTGCAGCCTAAAACTCAATCAACTAAAAATTAAGTAAAATATCAAATTAAGATGAAAAATATTGTTTCCAGAGGATACAACATAGGCAAGAAGCTTTACCTCAGTGAAATTACAAATTTGAACTGTAGTTATTGGTATACATGAAAATTACAAACCAGAAGAGTCCAACAGTGATGGGACAACGAAGGCAATTTCTGTCAGAGCATCTGCGTAATACAGCACCCTCCTCTCCCCATTGAAGATGCCACCACCAGTGTCTCCCAGTGTAATGGACTCATCTGCCAAAATAAAGCACAGCGACCACAACAAAGATTAATATCACCACATAGTGGACAGGATGCCCAAGTCTGTCAACATTGCTACAAGTTCAGAAGGCGATATGAGAACCGCATACTATGGCAGAAATCTGATCTGGGTGTCACAAATTGCAACATGGAGTTAAAGTAATTAAGTATAACTATAAAGATGCAACAGCACCACACAGAGGAAGGGATGTCCAAATTTATCAGCAATAACAGAACTCTGTGAATCATACTATAATTTGAGGAATGTTTGTCTGTTTGTCTGTCTGTCTGTTTGTTCCCCTACTCCTCCAAGGTCCTCTGACGGATAATCACCAAACTTGGTGGGTCTATGTAGGTTGTCCCTGGAATTGTCCTTGAGGGGTTAATTTTTTGAAAGGTCAAGGTCACTTGGGTCAAAGGTCAATTTTTCGCATCTCCCATCTCCCTAAACAGATTTTCATGAAAGTTGGTACGTGGACGTAGGTCGTCACAAGAAATGACCGCGAGAGGTCCGTTCCGTCAAAGGTCAAGGTCACGAGGGTCAAAGGTCACCGTATTCATGAAAGTTGGTATGTGGACGTAGGTCGTCACAAGAAATTATTCTCGCCACGGATAATTCACTAGTTATCTGAAAGCCTGCAACACTCAGACATATTCATCAGGAAGCAAAGGACCGGAAACACTGTTAGATCCGAGGTAAACTTTTCTTCAAGAGTGCTGATGTAGAAACCCGAGGAACTGCAGTACTGAAAGGGACACAAACTGGATGTAGGATCTTTTCAGAATCCCAAAAATCCAAAGAAAATTCAAGGAAGAACAGCACTGAGAGCTAGGGTGGGTTAGCACAGACTGAAGGACATCTAGCAGTTATTTGGAAAAAACATAATTCCTGAGTAATGGGTGGGGAAACAAAATTTGCTAAATAGATCACCTTCCATAGATCGTATATTATTCTCAACTGGCATGTTTATTGAAAAAAACAGATTACAAAGCAGACAATAAAGATAATAGGTAGTCCATTATTTAATATGTCCACCATTATTAGCAATCACAGGTGCACACAATTCAGAAGAGTGGTTGTGGGATTGTTTGTACTTTAAATACCAGTGCAAGTTTTGCTTCCCCACCTTGTAAACAAAGTAACTGCACTGATAAAAGCCCAGAACAGCTCTTCATAAGCAAGTTCTCCAGGTTAGGAGGGTTCCAGATTTAACCCAGTACAGATATCCATCTCACTGGGCGATCCTGCTTCAATCTAAGGTTTTATAGCACTGATCAGGTGATCAAAAGTGCACAAGGGATTTAGTCACATATATGTCACATATATGCAAGGCGGTATGGACACTGGGTCCTCACCTTGCTGCAGGCCCTCTCCACCATTGCAGGCATTGATAGACCAGCTGGTGTAGACGCTCCCTGCCCAGCCGGGGTGCTGGCCCACTTCCACTGGCCAGCCCAGAGACAGCAGGAACTCCAGGAAGTGATGCTGGACATTGGTCGAAGACTCCACATTCCTTAGGATCTACACACAGAAACACGGGAGGGGAAATCAAAATGTCATCACAGCATTTTACCGTTTTAGATGCATGACCACAAATATATGACTAGAATGTTTTTCAGTGAACTTCCTGATGTTGATGTAACGATCACTCGCGGTAACTGAGAGCACCGAAGTTCAACCGACATCAACATCGAGGATGAAAGATATTTCACAAAACTACTCTTCAGGGGGTTAAAGGAGGACATTTATTCAGTGGTTGGCAGTGAGTAGAAAAAAGGTCAGAGAAATCCTTGTAAGAAACTGTACAGCTGAAACAAGGCTTTACTGCAGAAACCAATGCTGCAAAATAAGCCTATTACCACAAAGTACCATACTGATTGAGCAAATTAAAAGTCTACTGAACAGTAGTCATAACACCAAGGACAATAAAGTACAGCAGTGTGAGATGACAGAGAGCTGTGGACCGTTATTATCATTTGGCTCAATGGTTGTGGACCCACTGTAATATTTTAAAGTTAATTTTAAGGTTTGTTTCAGAAAATGGTGGGTGAACCAAATGCTTTGTCAGTCATTTTTCTGTTCAGGGCACATTTAATAAGGATTGCACTAAAGCACAGAGGTCGACTGTGTCATTGCCAATGAGCATGCTGTGCTACTGTTTTGTAAGAATACAGAATAAATACAGAATATTTCCCTGGCATTAAATATTACTAGCATATTAGACGGCAACTGCACACAGAGGCTCATGGGGGAAGAGTTCGAGAGGAGGTATCCTCCTCTCTTAGAGGGGTCCGAGGAGCCTCCTCTGGGAAATGTTTTAAAATGTAGGGCTCTGAGATGGCTTATATTGTGCTTTCAGCAACACTGACTCACCTAACTTGATTTTCTCCAGCATTTAGGAGCATTTGAGACCCTATAAAGTTCAAACAAGGTATCCTTCTTCATGAAATAAAAAGAGAAGGCCGTACATAGTTGAATTCACCGCAAATTTCTTGCATTATTGCTCAGGTGTTATTTATTCAACCTCAGACACAAAATGTTCAATAAAAGATAAAAACTAAGATATAACATGCTGTATAAGTATATTTGAACCATATTTCTTAGAACACGGAGCAACTGAATGCTCAAGTACTGAACAAAACAGAACTACACCATCAAACAATGTGACACAGAATCCCCTTGTGAAACGGCGTTTATTTCAATGATCAAAGACATATCAATCTGAGACAAAACAACGACATCTTATAATGCATTGGGGATGCTAATGTTCATCATAATTGTTGTTTTAAAGGCCGATTACAATGGATTTTCCATGTGGATTTACTCTCAGTTCAGCTTGTCAGATCACATGACAATGAATCCAGCTGAGTGACATCATTAGAAACTAACATCAAAGCTAAGGCCCGTATTCAGAAACGCCGCTCAAACTCACCCTCCACTCACCATATAGTGAGTACGATTGAAATCTAACTGGAGTGTGAGAAAGAGATCGACCTACAACTAACCGAGAGCGGTCCCAGTCCTCGCCATTTGCTATTCACAAACGCCACTCGAGCATAACTGACTGTAGTGACCACTGGGTACCACAGGTGGTGCGTTGGCAGCTGCAAAGCGACGCTCAATCCTCACCCTTCAGTGCTGAATGACCTAAACCTGTCGCAGTTTACTTTTCTTGATTAGACATTTTCTCAGACTAATTGGTAAAAGGACAATCAAATTTATTTTTGATAGCTTTGTTACACATTGCTTCACAAAATTGAGGCGTTTCTTTCGTACAGGAATGACGTCGTAAAATATCAGCTTGTCTTCAGAAATTCTGTAGTCGAGTGGCTCGCGAAAGCGCAGGACAGCCCGCGAGGCTCACTAAGCAACAAGCTGTGAAACATGCGAGACATATCCTTCTACATTCAGCGATTAAGAATGTAGAGCAGAATGGACTCCCGTGACTTACAGCTAAATGAGCCTTGCAGACCAATCCACACGCGCCCCACGAGCCAGCTGAGCGCAGAATTTTCCGACCCATCAATAAAGAAAAGTGCGAGAAATCTGAATTGAGAGTTGACAGATATGCGTCATTAACAAAAACTGACCACAGCTGATAATTTTGAGAGTTTTTGGAGTTTCTTCAATGGTAATTTAAATGAATTGAAAACAGGGAAATAATTATCAGTGCTCATGCTAACTTAACAAGTAGATCTGGCGACACATGATAATCCTTAGGATTTTTGGAGTTCAGGTAAATAAAATTTTATTAAATGATTGAAAACAGGTTATGTCCAATCATTATTTTTAAGGGATGATTTTTAGCTTCCCCTATTTCCAGTTCACCAGTAGCCACTGGCGGGTACACAAATGCTAACCTCCAGTTCACCACAGTCCAGTTCGTAAACACTGAAACCAGGTGGTCATCGTTATTATCATTATAGTTAAAATTTGTGTAGTTGCGATTGCATTGAGCTCGTGGCTGTAAATGATCCAGAGTTTCTAATATTTGTAACCACCTGAAGGCAATGACAATGAAATACCTGCACAAGTTAGTGCGGCTCAACGAAGGTGTTCCCTGCACTCAACCTTCACTCAGAAACAGACGCCAGTTTCAGTGTGAGTGAGCTCTCTGAAAGCAAATGAGGGTTAGGACAACCTCTGACTCATTTAGTATAACCTGACACTACCTAAGTTTTAGTACTCACTCACGCTCAATTAGTATGAGTGTCGTTTCTGAATACGGGCCAATGTCTATTGTTTCCTCTGTCCCGTTTCCTAGCATCTCTCCAACCATCCTTGGCAAAAGGGACTATGATGCAAGGAAAAGGCACAAGTGAGGTAAAAAAGATACAATTTAAGAGAACTTGCATGCGCCTTAAGTGACAAGGCAGAGATGTATATTTTACAGCAATGACCCCTCCAAATTTCTAACCGGAGCTACACAACTCCATGGCTCAACCTTTTGGCCTCAAGAATGTGGAGACACGCATTTCCAAAAAAAGTCACTCGCACAATTTAATTCTGCACTACAGTTGAATATAGGACAGTCAAAGGGATCGAATTACAAGCAGCTATAACTGAGTAATGTAATTCCTACACAAGCCCAAATCAGGAAGGCACTGCAGAGCTTATTCTTGGTTGACGCGGCTCAATTCCATCTTCAGCTGGCATAGAGCTTCACCGTAGAACTGCGACTCACTTAAGCACAAACATAATGAACTGCATCGTATCATGCAGCTATGAGGAGAAAGAGAAAAACACTTACAGTACAGGCCAAAAGTTTGGACACACCTTCTCATTCAATGCGTTTCCTTTATTTACATAACTATTTACATTGTAGATTCTCACTGAAGGCATCAAAACTATGAATGAACACGTGGAATTACGTACTTATCAAAAAAGTGTGAAATACCTGTAACTGAAAACAAGTCTTATATTCCAGTTTCTTCAAAGTAGCCACCCTTTGCTCTGATTACTGCTTTGCACACTCTTGGCATTCTCTTGATGAGCTTGAAGAGTTAATCACCTGAAATGGTTTTCACTTCACAGGTGTGCCTTGTCAGGCTTAATTAGTGGAATTTCTTGCCTTATCAATGGCGTTGGGGCCATCAGTTGTGTTGTGCAGAAGTCAGGCTGATACACAGCCGACAGCCCTATTGGACAACTGTTTGATACATACGTACATAATTCCACATGTGTTCATTCATAGTTTTGATGCCTTCAGTGAGAATCTACACTATAAATAGTCATGAAAATGAAGGAAACGCATTGAATGAGAAGGTGTGTCCAAACTTTTGGCCTGTACTGTAGGTACAAAAATACAAAGAGAATCTTCAAAAATAACCTTGAGAAGAGATGATTAAGGGAAAAAAAAAGAGTTAAAGACCCACCCTTCAGCACTGCATGAGCACCCAGGACTATGAGACTCACCTCTTGGCTGCTTTTCTGGCCTGCTTTCATATAAAATATAAATACAGTGTCAAATGGGCGACAAGGAAGGAGATCAAGATATCCTATGTCATCAAAAAAGCCGGGAAGGGAAGAGTCCAGTGCAATTAGGTGAGGAGGTAAACGGCTATTCCCAGGCTCCTGTGAAGGAATGAACGACATTTTAAGGCATTACAAGTTTTGAAAAATGGAATAAGACCCAAGATTTAAAAATGTTGAAATCGATGATAATCATAATGCACATTTTAGATCCTAAAAAGCTCAGTATCATGCTCTGGCCATAGCAGGCTTCCATCATACCCAGAATGCACATAGCATGTTGAACACAGGATTGATCTGTGTAGGACTGACCCATGTTAAACCCATTCACAGCACATTATGGTCCTGGGAATATTCATTGGTGTAATTCAGCTCGGTTCCCAGCTGAACAGGTGTTAGGGGAGCCATTTTTATATTATTTATTTTATTTTTGCCAAGAGCTAAAATCAGTACTGAGGTTGCTAAAAATTGCTTATTAGATAAAGTTTGCTAGGCTTAAGTGAAAGAGTACTGTACTCCAAATACCTACAAATGCTTTGAATAGTCCGCCGTGCATAAGAAAATAATCTCATCTCACTCAGAAGCACTTGTGGGTAAATTGCAGTGGATCACGGTCACAGAAAATCTCAACCCCATGCGAACATGCTTCAACAATTTGGTTTTAAAGCATTTATTTTTGTTTTCATTCAGATTTACCTAGCTTATCAATACATTCATTCTGAGCAAGTGATAATCACAAAGGTAATCTGATTTAATCATACAAACTGGGCAGACTTAAAATAAAGTGATTGTACACATATAGGGTTGCTCACTACACGCTGATCCATTCAATAGTAACAGCAATGACTACTTTAGAATAGGGATAAACAGTTTCCATCAGGTTCCATCAGGGACAGGTTTCCAACCTTACCTAGAAAACCTCAAATATATTTCAGAGGGTGAGCACTAGTACCCCCCCCCCCCCAAAAAAACCTTTCCCAACAAATTTTAAGGAGGAGAAACTTCACAGCATTCTTTAGCGTTGCTAACGTGAATGTTAGACATTGGCGCTGCTTACAATAGGCTTGTCATGGGCGTAGCTACAATGTAATGTTTGTCATAGGTGTGCCACAGTCAGTAGATGATGATTTGGACATCATGTTGCTACAGGCTCATTTTGGATATAGGCACAGTTACAGGTTAATTTTAGTCTGGGGTGTTGCCTCAGGCTTAAGTTGGTCATTGGCATTCCAACAGCCTACTGCAAGCCCAAGGCCTTCCAACAGGATCATGTAATCATAGTTCTTGCTACAGGTTAACTTTATCCTGCTTGTTTCAGAGGTGGAGAAGTACCTTTATTCACCAGCACATGGAGACTGAAACTCTCGCGGGACCAACCTTCAGTGCCTCGAGTGACAGGAAGCCGAAGTGCGACAAGAAGAGCCGGGCAGTCTGGAACTCCTGGGAGGGTGCAGGGGGCTTGCAGTCGATCAGGGGGTCAGGAAAGGGCTTGTTCCTCCACCGGTCCTCACTGTGACGTTCCACGGCGGACTCATACTCCATCTGCTTCACCATTACGCTCCGCAGCTTCTCGTGCTGAATCTCCAGCTGGAAACAAGGCGGTGGGGGGTTTATTAGAAGGACATCTCAGGCCCGACCCAGAGAAATGCTAAAAGCCCTCACCACACAGCCAGATGTGACCCACACCCATCACCCAGGTCCCATTGCCCACAGTGGGAGATTACATGTTTAGTGAAGAAAGTTCCCAAATGTCGACAGCTGAGAAGGACAAAAAATATTACCATGTGCGCACACGTGTACGCACATGTAAACACGCCAAGCAATCTGCTGCCAAATAAATTTTAAATAAATTGAAATGATAGTAGCGTTAAAAAAATTATCCCTTGACAAGTAGTACAATGAGATTACTCTTGACTGCCCGTAAGCCTGCTTAGCATACACCAGGGTACACTCTACCAAAATGGACAAAAATAATGAGTGTACTCAAAATGGCAGGAAAAAGCTTGGCAGTGTGCTTCGAATTTTTGTCCACCTCATCCCATTTCTTGCAAAAGACAACTCACGTCCGGGTCACAGTACTCGAGTGTTTTACAGCGAGGCATTTCCAGCTCAGCCTGTCAGTTAAAACACATTGTATTCCTCATAAATGCACACCACAATATTGCACTAAAATAGCCACTGAAACCCCAAAGCAAAAATCAATCAATTTTTGGATTTTCCCTCTTTCATTTGAAGTGAGCATTGATTTCTAGGATTGACACTTTTATCCTACCACAGATTATTCATGATGGAACTATGGAATAGCAGAGAAACACATGTGCTGTACATGTAAAATAAAAAAAGAAAACATCACAAATATGCCAGTATTATTCTCAGCATAGAAGAACACAGACATTGTATTGGTGAAGAGAATCTACATTTGTTGCAATCAAAGCATGACTATCAAAAATGAAAGCAACATGCTATTATACTCATTGTGTTAATATGATCACTGGACGTGCTAATGTTAACCATCTCAGTACAATTCATTTCCACAGAGAATTTGTCCTTGAGGGGGATACAAAAAAATTTATGAGTAAATTAGCTCTCATAAATTTGTTATGCTGATTTACATGCTGCATGCAGTCAGTGGGATGCAGAAACCTAAGAACTGGAATCCACAAATTCACAGGAATAATCCCAAAGGTTCCTACCTCTCTATTCACTATGTCATGCAGGTCTGGAATGCTCAGATCGGCCTTCACGAATGGGATCTTGTCCACCTCCTCTGGGAAGGGCCTGTGTTTGACGTTAAAGCGGATGCCCACATCGTTCTTGGGTGGTGGTCGGCTTTCCGGGACAAAAACCTGTGGCGCACGACAGATGTAACGGTTTAAAAAGGGAATGACAAGTGCAGCCTACGGCAAGATGGTGCATTCTGAATGGGCAGCATTATACAAAAATACCAAAGTCTTGGGCATCTAAAACTGCTTTACAGTAAATGGTGGGTGGAGTTTGAACAGCCACTTGGGTAATCTGTGGCCGCCAACTCTTTCATCTTCATCGAGCCTTCAAAATGGAGTCGCGGGATTAGGAGATCTCCAAGATTCAAAATGAGGCCAATGTATGGGAGAATCCCCAATAATATTTGAACAAGGGAACTGCTGGGCCTACATTAAGCAAAGTGCTATTGTAGACTGGTGAGCTATCTGACAGCATCATGTTATTCTGCTGAGGAGGCTTGCGATGACCAGTCATTCTCACCCTCTGATTGGTGCGTGCTCGCGCTCCTCTGGGCTGCAGGTGGAGCTGCATGGTCCAGGCGTGCCGGCCTGACGTCCCCCTCATCAGCACGGTAACAGACGGGCAGGGATCTGCGGGGAAACACAGGAGGAGGACTCAAACTTACACTGCTCTGAAACTATGGGACGGGACCCAAAACCATACACGCGGTGGTACCAGAGTTGACCTTCCAGCATTGGAACAAACGACGGCACTCATACTCATAGCAGAAATTTTGGCTGCATGGACACCAATCGAGTTAAGGGTTGCGGAAGGAAATGGTCTGTACATAAATTCCATTTTCTGGAAAAGACGAAAAAAGTATGATTTTCGATAAACAAATGAGTGGTAACTGTGGTATAAGGACAATGTACAATTCCGTGGCAGTCATTATATAAAAATAGCTGCACACCTTAGGGCAGTTAACAGCATCACACCACTTAGGAATGCAGTTATTTTCAAATAATTGCCACCATGTCTTTGTATGTTGCCTTCTCAAACAGTACAAGAGTTTGTCACTAAAGTGACTATATCCCTCGCTGTAAGGTCACCAAAACCGACTGGTGTCTGCGCATTCCCAGTAGGAAGGTTGGTACCAAAAAGAATTGAAATAGGTTGACTCCTTCTTGAGATATCGCCCTGACAATGTTCGGGACGGATGGACGGACGTACGGACGGACGGACGGCAAAGCTGAATACTATATCCCCCGCTTCGCGCTAAACGCGCGGCGGGGGATAAAAAAAAAAGTTGTCAGAACGACAACAAAACTCGCCAGGGCAAGGTTAAAGTTTTTCTGCACGTGGACGCGGACGCCGGGGGTACGACAATAGCTGTCCGGCATTCGTCCCGGCGAGCTAAAGAGACTTGCCGAAGACACTCTGTGGGTTTGAGCAGAGAGAGGAGACTCCAGGAGTGGACGGACACTGGTGCCGTCAGAGGAGGGAGGGGCCGTGTGAAACTCACTCTGCTCGTTGCCCAGCGGCTGTTCCAGCATGGCCAGGATGACTGAGTTGTCCAAGACGAAGTAGCGGAAGTTGCTCCGGCTGGTGGAGGAGAGCCGGGAGTACTTGATGAGCGTGTCCTCATTGAGTAGGCTGCACGGGGAAGCGGGGCCACTAGGCGAGGGAAACGCCCCCAGCACCTGCATGATGCTGTTGGAAAATAGCGTTACTCCATGTAAACAAACACCAATTTCTTTATTCATCGTCTACCGGAACAACACGAACAAAATCACGAACAAGAACGCTGTTTGTGCTGCAAACAATGAGTTTTATGATCAAGAATTGAACCATTTAAGTCCCAAGAAATCCATATGACACTCAGGTGTGACTGCATGTAAATCCCGAGAGCCGTAAGGCAATCTCGACCTTGTGTGATTCACACCGATCAAAATCATTGTTATATTCATCCTAGTGCCTTCTATTGTACTTTAGTTAATAGGAGAGGACCTAAGATTTGTTTTGACTCTAAAATCACGTTATGCGCCCATAAAATGATTCAACGATCGAAATCACGTATCACGTACCACATTGGAGACCTTGCATAATCGGTGGCCTGTCACGGCGGCACAAAATTTGAAATTGATACTGAATAGTTTGTATTATAATTTTGTGAATATACACTGAACAAAAATATAAACGCCTCATGTCAAATATTGATGCCACATGGAGTGAACAACTCTAAGTGAGCATATGCAGACTTTTACTTGTACAATAGGGATATTTCTCTTGAATTGCGTACCATTTTTTAATCCATCTCCCTGTCAGTGAGCATTTGCTTAGTGATTTCAATCAGTACATGGGTGTGGAATTTCCAGACAGTGATCAGACAGAACCCAGACACTCCTTATACTGGGGACAATAAAAGGCCACCCCAAAATGTCAAATTTTGTAAAAAGTCATAATGCCTCAGATGTCTCCGGTCATGGGGAACGTGCCATTGGCATGCTGGATGCAGGGATGTCCACCAGAGCGGTCGCTGTGCAGCTGAATGTTAACTATCAGACGATACGCTGCTTGAGAGTTTATTTTCGACAAACGGGCAGTATTGCAAATCAACCTCATCCACGTGTGACCACACCAGCACAAGATCGCTACATTCGGCTCGACCACCTGCGGGATCAGCGACGCACACAGTGGATGAGACCGTTGGTCTGCACAACAGATGCATCACTCCACAGACAGTCCGTAACCGCCTGCGAGAAGCCAACTTGTACGCAAGGCGTCCTCACCGTGGTCTGGATCTCACCGCTGTCCGGCGTCGGAACAGACTCGCGCGGGCAAACACACACGTTTGATGAGGAAATGTTTTAATGTAAAAGATTGAAAGGGCTATAGTCCTTAAATATTTTATTAATCACTGTGATTTATCAATATAAATGATAAATCACAGTAAAAAAAACAACTTTTCTTCATATTTCAAGACTTGATATTGCCTAAATAAAGATAAATAGAGTGAATTGTTAACCATACATAATTCATCTTGTTTCTTCATCAGGCCCATGGGATTTGAGTGTAGTACCATAGAATTACCCCCAGGACATAAAATGTTAAAAGAACATTGTGAGAAGGTGGAAATCTCAATAGAGAATACAGCAGGGCAAACAATGGATAAAACCTTTTGAGGGAATAAATCTTAATCCCAAAAATTATTCCCAAAACATTAAGTCCAAAAAACTGTCTAATTTAAAGAACAGACAGTCTGCATTCAGCTCAGCGCTAGAAATGGCACAAGGGTCTTGGCAGAAATGCAGATCCAAATCTGAAGATCAATCCTTATGCTCAAGCATTTGGACAACATTGCCCAGTCTCTTTCTGAATGCAACCCTCAGATCTGAAAGGAGCAGTCCGGCTCTCACCATGACAGAGTGGCCTCCGCTGCATCCTTCACTCTCATGGAGGCGGGGTTATGCTCCTTGTCAGCCTTGTACCTCACTTCCTGCTCGCTCGTCTTCGATTTACTCCCAGATATACCGAGCTCCACAATCTCCAGCACCTCTATGAGACAATCCTGTAGGGAGGGACAGCCCGCATGTTAACTCTGAGTACCTTTTCCAATTCAATTCTACGGGGCGATTAGAAATACAAAGAATTGACAAAAAGTTTTGACAGCTTGTTTTGGGTGTTTGACAAGACAAAATGGATCCATTTTACTCAATAAGGACTCTTAAAGTGGTCGCTTAAGTCCAGATGGGAGAGAGATAAGTAGCTGGTTAGACTGTTTGATGCTTGGATATTGTATAAACTGGGGCAATCAAGCACCAGTTGTGCTACTTGTTGATTGGCTGAACTATGAATTGCGGGAGGGAGGATTAGACAATGCTGCTCGATGATTGGCCGGTTGTGGCGTGAGGAGGGGTGAGCCATGCCTTCTCGTTCAGCATGTCCGGGTGCTCGGTCAGCCACACACAGAGGCACTGGAAGGCCGCCACGATCATGGAGTGGAGGTCGCGCGAATGGAGCGGAGCAGGGCGACTGCACTGGTAGACGATGTATCCGCATATCGAGCTCACCGCCCGTTTCCTGTCAGCCGACTCCACGCTTGCCTTCACCTGATCAGAGAAGAACAGTAAAAACAGTTACTATATGAGGCAGCAGCAGATGGCAGAGAGGGAACATCTCGGGTCACAGAGAAAAAGCAAAGACATTATCAGCAGGTCTCGCCACTCACAGCCATCATGGCAAAGCCCCCCCAGTGGTTGGTTCTGGCTAAAAAAACCACGCTCCTATCTAAATGAATTGGAATGGAGCAATAACTTCACTTTCAACAGTGACCCAGACATAAAAACTGTATAGAATCAACAGTCAAATGCAAATAAAAACTGCTTAAAAATTCTCATGCCTTTGCCCAAAAATAACATTTAAAATGCATTTTCCCCCACAGGTTATACTTCTAATAAGCATGAGAAAAGTTTGATGTCACCAACTTCCTTTGCAGCGTGCTGTGACATGAGGCGTCACTTCATCCCACTGAACTGGATGATTCACATTTCATAGGCGCATCCCACCACAGCACTTTAATATAAAACAGCCAAATGGGTTGAAATGGTTCTGAATCTGCAGTGTGCTTGTGTCAATGGAACAAAACAATTGGCTCCTTATGCTTCCCGGTTCGGGTGTATAAAGCAGACAATTGGCTTTTGCGGGCAAGGGGCGGGATATGTCATAGCATCTCAAGCATGACAAATTTTTCCGTTCAAAAAGCCTTAAGTGGTTTGTCTATTCTCAATACCATCTCTGGTAAAAATCCTCCCAAGTACTTAGCTCCAACGTTCAGGACTTGCCAATTAGCACAAATCACCCACAAGATAGACTGAATCAGTTTAATTAGCAGACCGATTTCAAAGGTGGAAGGGACAAAAAGGTATTTTACTTTTTCACCCTTTTCCACCTCTACTGGATAGCAAAAGAATCTTTTATTCAGGTGGTTATTGGACAGTAATAGTCATGATTTGCCTGACCTATCTGAGGTTTCTTATATCCTCTTTATCTCCAAATAGTAAGCATAGTCAGCACGTTCATTTTCAGCTCTCACTGTGCAAGATATGGACAGTCCATCCCTTCAAGAATACCAAAGATCAGTATCTGATATTTAGCATCACCAAGCCAAGTCCAGTAAAATGTTTAATAAATAAATTAATTTATTAATAAAAAAAAACACAAATTTGAATGACTGCTTGCAATCAGGTCGTGGAATTGTTCCCTAGTGTGGTACAACAGTTACTAATTAAATTACTCTACTTTCTAGGCAAGTTCTATTTGTTTAGTTACCAAGGAGTCTTCAAAATTAATTATACAAAAGTAATTATTATTTTGTATTTTGAAAACAACCTTTATTGCTGTGGCGAAATGAACGGATATTGTCTTAGATGATACATTTACAGAGAGCTAAATAAACTGATATTTACAGATCCCTCTAATTAGTACAGTTTGATGCTAGTTTTAAATATCCTAGTTATACCCAGCACTGCATTGGATTCCAAGTGACCCCATTGATAATGCACAATCAGATAGATTTACTTTCAAAAAATCAAACAAAAACAAATTGCAAATAAGTAGAAAATTCTAATGTTTCCCTTGGAGCCCAACTGCTTAATGATTCGTCAAAACCAAATTTCGTGGATTATTATGATCTTGCACCATTTACGAAGGCATGTATTATGAGAGGCAGCAACCTGAAATAAATATAAGCGAGTAAGCACTGCTGTTGAAATCTTTTCATTAAGGCTATAAGCTCACATTTTGACAGCAAAAAGGACTTATCAAGAAGGGGTGTCATTTAATGATTTACGATAATACTGATTTATTTTGCTAATTATACATTAGCAAATTATTAAATTGACTGGCTTATGTAAATGGCTCATTCCATACTAAACTGTACAAGTGTGAATTCAATTTCCACATTGGCCTCACTTTTCAGACCCCAGTGCTGCGTCCATCGGTTTATACACTCTTTAGTGATAGCGCATAGATTGTTTATGTTTTTATGGTCGTATTGCAATAATAGGACACAGAAGATTTTTCATTTTTTTTTAAAAGAATGGTATATATGATTGTCTGACACCTTGTGAAATTTTGATGCAGGCAGTGAGTAGCTTATTTTGCCGAGGTTATCTTTACGCTATCTGCACACATTATGCAAATGAATCGACAGGGATGGACGCAACAGGTGAGGACGCGACTGTTTACGCCCACGACGGTCATTTCAAATTGCATTTCTGATCTGACAAGTTCCAATAATTTAGTGCAAACAATTGAAACTGTTATTATGGATATTTCTATGCAATATTTCTTTTCACTTTCTTTCCAGGTATCAACACACATGTCATGAGCATTTCATGAAGTTGGCCGCCAAATTTTGTAACAAAATATGTCCTTTACATTGCCTTGGCTGACATCTGGAAACCACTTTTTCCTCCTGTGTTGTTGGACCGATGACTGATTTTTTTTCTTATGTATATCTTCAATCCAGGAGTGAATAAATATGAACAATGCAAATCATTCAGTTCTCCTCGAAAAAATTTTTATTGACCATTCTTATCCAACACAGTGAATTGTACAGTTTAGTATGGAGTGACCCAAATCCCAAGGCGCCGGCCCTACCACTAACGGTTGCTCTGCTCGGGTTTAAGAGGTGAAGCATACATAGACAATCTGATTGGCCTACTCAGCCAGCGAAGATGGTGACAAAAACAATGCTCATGCAAAAACGGCCCCACAGGAATCATACTACCCTCCACTGTGGTTTGTAATGTCATCAGTGGGTGCACGTGAACAAGGGCAACTGCTAAATAAATAAATGAGGCAGGCTCTTCTTTCTCCTGAAGAATGACCTGTACACCTCACAGACCTGAGGTGAAGGACAGAGGGGGAGTTAGTCATTCTTCCTCAACAGGACGTGTCTTAATGTGGGTTACCTTAGCCAGACCAGCCAGGAGCTCCAGAGCGGCCAGCGAGATGCTCATGTCGGGCCGCCACTGCGAGTTGAGCCTCTGCGTGACCAAGTGGATGCTGCGGATGAGGAGGCCAGTCGCTGTATCTGTATGAAGAGCTAGGATATAACCCCCGTACCAAGCACCACAGAGAGGGAGAACACACTACGCATTAGTAACTACAAAGCAAAGCAGTAATACAAGCAACAAGGCAACAAGCAGATGCAGACGAGACAGGGAGTCACAGAGCCACCCCTCCGGTCGCAGCGACCCATTAAACCCCAGGACGGGCGCCAACATCTCCATGTTCAGGCGCGAAGACGAATACCAACAGTGCAGTTCATCATAATTTGAACAGTAACACTGTAAACGGGGCTTAAATTTCTTGGCACGGTGCAGATGTATTAAAGAGACCATAAAACTAAAACTGATAGTCCGTAACCTCATATTCATTCACTGATATGTTCAATCCAATGTGTGGGAGTAACGAACCAAAAAACACCGAAATGTGTCATTATACAGAAACTGCACAGTGCATTTGCTCTTCAGAGGTGAGGTGAATGCCCTGAAGTGACAAGACTGACCATTCCAGAAAGTTCTATAGACCTTGCATTGCAGCATATGGGTAACTGTCCATTACTCAATTTTGTTGCGCACAAAAACAAACATAAGGGTCAGCTGCCACAGAAGGTTCTCACACGGCACACATTTTACCGGGCTAGTAACATGTTAATTTACATCCATCAGAGGCGTCGTTAACAAGCACATAATCTGCATTCATTAGGCAGTGCCTGTGCACATACTTTGTCAAAGACGTAACCACAGAAAATGTTACAATCATATATTAATGCACATAATTAGTAGCTGCAATGCCCTGACAAAGCTGCTAAGATCAGGGAAATATTTTCAACACAGTGACCTTCAAGAGGTTTTAGTTCATCTTTCTTGGTAAAACAATGGAACAATTTCAGTCTTCTTCTGTTAAGAGTTTTAAACACTCTTTTTCCATCTACCGACAAGCAGTACAGTTAAACGGTGTAAAAATTGACGTAATGCCAAACCAATACTCATTTTTCGGACCTTGTAACTTTATAAAATTCAATGGCTCTATGAATGAACACCATGCGGAGGCAAGACTGACAACAGATTAAGATGAAGCGACCTTTGGCTGGAAAACGCCAGGCAATTTTTAGGGTCATGCAAAGAGCCAAGAGCGTCCATTCTCTGTAACTGTGCAAGACAGGGACAAAACAATTATGGCTGCACAACACATCCAACCATCTCTTCTGAGGTGTCATAAAAATAACCGCTGTCCTCCTGCTCTGCAGCTTACAGCCAATATTTCATCTTTTTTTCTTTGATTCATACTGCAAAAATGATACAAATTGCAGCGATTACTTTTATTACTTTAATGAAAAAAAAAACAGTTAGATAAATCGCATAGTCCTAACTTGATTCACTTAATTCTCATCTCTGCTTTTCTGTCAGTTTTCCATTTTAGTTGGTTGACACAAACCTTAAAGTGGAAAACTTCACTTTCAGAACACGATCCATGCCCAGGCAGGTATCATGAAACACACTTAAACACACATCAGACCACACTGATAGTCATGTCGCAGCTTGCAAAACTACAGCATGCACAGCTTGAAACTTCCTACACGCTGCCTGACACGTCATTAGTGAAAGGCATATGTGCAGAAACTCATCAGTCAATCGACAGTTTGCATCAACAGAAAAGCAAACATCTATTTCTGAGAAGGAAGAAAGAAATACTTCATAGTCCAAAATGTCACAGCATTGTCACAAACACAAAAGGAGACGTACAGATGACTTTCACCCAGCGCTTTCCACATCTCTGTATCACTTTCACCATGTTTGCTAAAGAGAGGGTAGAGTCAGAAATCAATCGATTTTGCGAATGCCTGCATCGTCAGCGTTACGCCAGCTGAAACTGAATGATAGTGATTTAAAACAAAATTAAACTGAAAGTGATAAACTTTCAGCAATCCTGGAGTCAATTCATTTGACCCCAATCCTGGAGTCAATTCATTTCAAAGCATTTTGAAATGTTGCAATTTTCCAAATTAAAAGGATGATTTTCATTGATGTAGCCACATAAGCCTGACCAAGACCTCAAATAATGTCAGACTAGAGCTACAGTGCTTTGTCCTTAACTAAAATTAAGAAAAAAAAATTTCCCCCAAATCTTGGCAGGAATTCTCACGTATCCCACTGTGGGTAAATTTCAGCATGCATAGCCGGATGTTTAAATCTGAAGTGAATTTAGAATTAGCCGCTTTAGGTGTAATGTGTTTATTGGACTTGCAATCTATTCTTGATAGTTCAGTTGCTGCTTAGTATGCCACAATTGGCCGAGGCGTTTTAGGTACACGCTGGTGCGCTGCAGCCTTACCGTAGTCCCGTAGCAGCATCTGTGCCGGTCGCTCGCTATCTGGAGTGGTGGCTTCAGAGCTTCCGCCGCTAGTGGTGCTGATTCCGCTGTTGTTACGGCTGTGGCTCTTCACGGACATGTGGCTTCCTTCTGCACTGACCTGTGTTCCCCAGCAGGGGGCGGCCATGGTCACGTAAGGAGACATTAGAATAACATTCATGGGGTCTTTGGTGAAGTCAACAGACAATCCTGCCCACAAGTAACAACTTCAGCTTCTAAAAAAAAAAAGCAAACAGTTTCACACATCTACTCCATTTTTCAAGTGTTTTTCCCGACATTTTTAGTTTATTCCATTTCTGTACTTGTAAAGGCTCCCAAAAACAAGTGAAACACAACTATGCGTAACATTACCAGTTCTGCCTGAGGTCCGATTGACTCCAAAAGTGCAGAATCCTGGACAATGTTGAGCATTGCGGCTGAAAAAAAAATGAATGGAAATATCACATTACTGACAATTACACAAAATTAAACATGCCACTGTCAATTAAAAATAGAACAGAAATCATCAAACTGTCTTGCCAAGAATCAGACCTATGCGTCATAGCATTTCTAATAATGAATTACACTTGCATATAAACTGACATTGTGAATTAATAGAAGCATTAGCCAGAATCCAGAAGACAGGCTTACCAAGGATCATCTGGGTGTTGATTGGATCAGTCTCAGTCTGCAGGGCGCCAATAAGAACATTGACTAATCGCAGCTTCAGGGAGAGGAAGGTGACTGCCTTGTCCTGCATGGAGTTCTCATCGTTGCTGAATTTTCCCTCCAATAGCACCTGTAAGGAAGAAAGAAACTAATTATGTAACTAGAGTGTTCAGGTGTCGCCTGCGTGTGACAAACAACTGAAAGTGTGACTACCGGACAGACAGACGCCGGACAAAGTGGTCCCTATGTGGCGCTATGCTTCGCAGGCGACACAATAAAACCATATGCATCACATGCTTAGCGGGCCATTTCATGAACCCCATAAAATCTATGAATCCATATATGGGTCCAACAACTGCAACTGCTGTATTCAAACCTGTAGAACTTCAGCCTGTTTCAAATCTTGGGGAGGTCCCAAGGTTTCCAAAGATGCCAAATATGTCCTGCTCAATTACAACAATCGGCAAAGCATCTGCAGTGAAGCGGGCCTTGTACTGGTCCATCGTGGTGAAGAACCAGCTCAGCTTAAAGGCAAAGCTCTCCATTTACTCGTCAATCTCCGATCCAACCTCTGTGGTCACAAACTTTGGGTGGTTACCAAGAGAACAAGATACAAGCAGCCAAAATGAGCTTCCTCTGCAGGGTGGCTTGGCTGACCTTCAAGATAGGGTGAGGTGCTCAGACACCCAGGAGAGGCTCAGAGAAGAACCACTTCTCCTCCATGTTGAGGGGAGTCAGTTGACGTGGTTTGTTTAGTCTTGTAAATTAGTCAATCAATCCCCTGATTGCCAACCAAGCACAGTAATAGGGAGCTATCATTTGTTTAACGGTGCGGATTCTGCCTACCCTAACTGACCTCTGGCAGCATGTCACTGCTCTTAATCGTCGACTCAACTTCCAATACTTTTGCTTGGACTCCGTACACTCGAAAGACATGATCAGCCCTGGTAACGTCACGCACTGGTCTGGGCAGAATATTTCCTATTGTTTGATTGGTTGATTATTTTCTACGGCGGCAATGGCAGATTCTGACATTTCTAGGATTATGCAATGTTTGAAAGCAGATTACACGAAGTAATAACAATCAAAAAATAATGACTAATTGTTTTGGGTAGCAGAGATAATGTACTTTATTTGGCAATGTAGGTTTACCATATGTTTACTGATCCTTTAAGCTCTACCTGCAACCAATCGGCCTCTACAGGCCATTTTGCATATTCTGCGTAAGACCAAAAGTTGAGCCTAATTAAACCCACTTCCGTCGATTCAACCAAAATGGCACTCACACTGTACTGTGAGGGTACAAAGGTGAGCCGATTGCCTGATTTAGGCAAAAAAGTTATTGAGCGGTTTGTGAGAAATAATTTTTTGAAATTTCTATTTCTAGGTCCAATCTTTCAACATCGAGGCCAAAATTTCAGGGGCCCATCAAACAGACAAAAATGGTTCAATCAAAAATACGAGGAAAAAAAAAACATCTTTAGATTCAAGTAGAATGTTATTGCAAAATATTCTGGACGATGGATGACAGATGAAGGACAAAAAACTACAATAATAGCTAAAGCTAAAAATGCTTTTTCTAACTTTGAACCTAGTTAGGGGGAAATTCAAGTGAAAATCAGAGTTTAAGGGATTAAATTACATCCAAGTTGGATAACCACATCCACACAATTTCACAATCACTGCAGAATCTATGGGGGGTAAAAGATGCCAGGATCTCTGCCAAGGTAAAAGAAGGATGAGGCCAGAGGCGGGAGGGGGTGGAGGGTGAGCTCACTTCAGATTTGACGTTTCCAAAGTGGTGGGGGAGAGGCAGCATGGACAGCAGTATGTGAATGGAGGATCTCCTCAAGTCGGTGGGGTTGACGTAAGTTTTGAACTTGGTCAGTTCCCTGAGAAGAGATAGCAACGCAGCACTGTAGCATCAACACTGCTGACGTTCTCCACGTGTTGAACTCTAAATAATGGAGGCTGCAACCCTGAGGAGTTTAATCAAAATAATCATAATCGAGAACTTTCTACAAGCATAGGGTGAAAGTGAAACTTTACCAATTAAGAAGCACCACTGGCAGCATTTCCTAAAACATTAAAAAAATAAAGGAAAAAAGCAATAAACAGCTGGCACCATGTCTCTGTGGGAAGGCAGCTTTCAACACAATTTAATGGACAATGCTAAATTAAAAAAGAGACATACCAGCAAGAAAAATATCATTCTCTGATGTACTAGAATAAAAAGTAAACTTGGTAAAGCCCCTTTCTCACACTTCTGGACTTTCTTGTGCTTACCGATCAGGAAGAATGGTTTCCAAGGCAGATATGAAGTACGGGACCACCACATTCACTCCCTTCAGGTCTGAACAGAAGAGAGCTGAGGAGTTCAGGATTATACTGGCCAATACAGGTCGACAGATATAGTCAGAGATCTGCAGCCCCTGGATCAAGACCATGTAAAACCTGCGGAATATAGAGCAGCACTGGAATCAGCTCTTCACAATCATCATCTTTCATGATTATTTAACATGCTGATGACCATTTATTTGTCCATATTCCAAAGGAATCAAGTGTATTTCAACAAAGGGACTCTTGAATTTTAAAATTCAAGACTGACCCAATCCCGAACCGGTCCCCATCTACTCGCCCTATCCAATCCCCCTGCGTTTCCGTGTTCCTGCGGAGGGTCCATCGCATTGAGTGCCATCCCAAACCAATTAGCACCGAGTTGAAGTGGCTGATTAAACCCTCCGCAGCGAGTCTACACCGATGCAAGCTTACAAACCACCCAAGTGCAGTACGAAACGCTGCATATCTACAAATGTCAGTTTCATGAGGCTATTTATAAGTAAAACATTACCTAACCTCAAACGGACATTTGATTGACTATTTCATACGCATATCACAGAGGTATAGGTTACATTGTCTTTTGAAATGAACATGGAGATGTGCACCGGAGAAAACACTGAGTCAGTAGTTTTATTTATTGAATAAATGACTGCTCTTTCTCAAAATGTGCCATCTCATGCACAAATACCTTGATCTTTGGCAATGCTGTGTATTCAATATTTTTAATATAAACTTTATTTAATTGCATTATCCTCTCTAAAACATTTTGGGTAAGAAGTGTATCATTAGGGAACTAGACTGTCGTATACGATGCAACACACCAACAGCGGTGCTTGAAAGTAGATAGAGAACCCAGTTAAACAAATAAGACATATTTGGTCATTTATTTATTGAGGAAAATGATCCAATATTACAAATCTGTGAGAAGCAAAAGTATGTGAACCTTGGCTTTCAGTATCTGGTGTGACTCCCTCATGCAGCTATAACTGCAACTCAACATTTCCTGTAACTGTTTATCAGTCCTGCACATAGCCTTGGAGGAATGTTAGCCCATTCCTCAATAGAGAACAGCTTCAACTCTGGGATGTTGGTGGGTTTCCTCACCTGAACTGCTCGCTTCAGGTTCTTCCACATTTTGATTGGATTAAGGTCAAGACTTTGACTTAGCCATTCCAAAACATAAAGTTTATTCTTCTTCAACCATTCTTTGGTAGAACGACTTGTGTGCTTAGCGTCGTTGTCTTGCTGCATGACCCACCTTCTCTTGAGATTCAGTTCATGGACAGATGTCCAGACATTTTCCTTTAGAATTCGCTGGTATAATTCTGAATTCATTGTTCTATCAATGATGGCAGGCCGTCCTGGCCCAGACGCAGCAAAACAGGCCCAAACCATGAACACCACCGTGTTTCACAGATGCGATAATGTTCTTATGCTGGAAAACGGTGTTTTCCTTTCTCCAACCATAATTCTCATTTAAACCAAAGAGTTCTTTTTTGGTCTCATTCGTCCACAAAACACCTTTCCAATAGCTTTCTGGCTTGTCCATGAGATCTTTAGCAAACTGCAGAAGAGCAGCAATGTTTTTTTAGGAGAGCAGTGGCTTTCTCCTTGCAACCCTGCCATGCACACCATTGTTGTTCAGTGTTCTCCTGATGGTGGACTCATGAACATTAACATTAGCCTGCGTGAGAGAGGCCTTCAGTTGCTTAGAAGTTACCCTGGGGTCCTTTGTGACCGCCGACTATTACACTCCTTGCTCTTGGAGTGATCTTTGTTGGTCGACCACTCCAGGGGAGGGTAACAATGGTCTTGAATTTCCTCCGTATGTACACAATCTGCCTGACTGTAGATTGGTCGAGACCAAACTCTTTAGAGGTGGTTTTGTTACCTTTTCCAGCCTGATGAGCAACAACAACCCTTTTTCTGAGGTCCTCAGAAATCTCCTTTGCTTCTGCCATGATACACTTCCACAAACATGTGTTGCGAAGATCAGACTTTGATCCCAGTTCTTTAAATAAAACAGGGTGCCCACTCACACATGATTGTCATCCCATTGATTGAGAACGCCTGACTAGTTTCACCTTCAAATTAACTGCTAATCCTAGAGGTTCACATACTTTTTCCACTCACAGATATGTAATATTGGATCATTTTTCTCAAAAATGACCAAATATGTCTTATTTGTTTAACTGGGTTTTGGCATATTTATGCAGAAATATAGAAAATTCTAAAGGGTTCACAAACGTTCAAGCACCACTGTATAGGCAAGCATGGTGATGATTCCACTTCCCGTTGAATAAAGGGCAAGGCATCCCAAAGTTTATACACATTTTAACACCCTCACCCTTAATGAAGCTCCCTCCATAGTGGTCTTAATGAAGGTCCCTCCACAACCTGTTGCTGCTAATTGAGGTATTGGTCTACACTGAGGGCTCAGGCCCAGATAGAAGCAACTACCACAAAAATAAAAGTGAATACAAAAAATTCTGGGTAAAATTCTCCATCATGCCTAGTCACCTGGACAGATAGACGGGGAGGATGTCTTCGCCGGTCTTCTTGCTGCAGAATATCCTGCACAGTGTGCCGCAGGCCTCGGCCCGTCCAGACTCGTAGTTGTCGGGGAACTCATAGGCGTCGAACATGGGGTTGGAGACCATGGTTTCTGTGGACAATTGCGAGCCCTTCCTACGGAGCTCCACGCCAGCTTGAGCGGCCAGAGCTGTGAGGGGGCAGAAGACCGACAGATCAGGCAGTGTGATTGAGGACCACTGCTCAGCCTCCCGATACAAGCATGAAGAGACACCCAAACAAAATATGAATGAAATAAAACAAAACAAAACTAGATAACATGGTCGCCACAGGGACCAAGTTGTGTACAGTACAGTCGCTGTTAAAACCAAAGAAAAGATTGTTAATGCGTCAGTAGCGGGGCCTTAGGCTGTTGGTAGCACCGGGAAATCTCGTCGTTAGCTGTGCGGTAGGACAGGTGTCCTGGCGCGCGTGATGACAAAAGACGACCTCCTGCCGCCTACTGCACATGTGGTAGCTGAGCGATAGCCCGTTAGCCAGGTGTTTATTTAATCATAACTGCGCCATGAGGGCGGCTGGGGCGGTCGTGTTGACAGTAGTTCGTAGCTACATGTAGAAAATGGCACAGCTTTTTGGCGTTTTATTTCCATATATCAATGCAAGAGTAACGTTAGCCTACATAAAATATTGATTTGCTTTGGCGTGGGTGATGTTGCCTGTAATCATTTCTGCAAACATTTTTATATTCTACGATACAGTTTGCTCAACCTGTGCTACTATTTAAAACTTTATCGCAGTATAATACGCTATTGGATTATTAAATATCATGCCATTTTAGGCAAGGATTTTGTTTGTCAGGTATCATTTCTGCAATATTTTATGTTCGGAGATAATGTGTGCTTTTATATACTATTATTTTTACACTCAAGTGCCGAAATATATTATTTTTCCTGTTGAAAACCTGTAATTTAGCAGCTTATATCCATTCCTATATCGAAAATTACTCGCACCCCGTGTCAGTAAAATTCATTTTCGGAAAGAACTTGAATGTTTTTTCGATTTATATACCATTTCGTTTTAAAATGCTAATAGGCAATTTTTAACCATTTTTTCATGACAAAACATTTTGCATTGCCTGTATTTGTTTTAATGATTAGTCATAACCATTCAGATGTTCAAATATAATGTTCGCAAAGCTTACAACTAGAAAAGAATTGTGCACAATATGAATTTAGTTCGACCATAATGACTCTTGAATGCACTAAAAAAAAACAAAAAAAAAAAACAAGCGAAATAAACTATTTGCGAACCTTACACAGGATATTTTTAGTAAGCTTACTATATATCAATCAATAAGGAAAGCGAAATTAAAAAAAAGGTCTGCTCAATATCTTCACTCTAAAGTACAATAACTAAATGTCACTTAAAACTGAATGGCTTTTTCATAAACTGAATTCAGGGGATTAAAAGCGGATTAAATACACCTGGCACTTATTCAATAAAGCTCAGTTTGCCCTGGATTGAGAAGTCAATATAATTAGGCACATGTATAAAAATGCATTTATACAGTATAAAGTAAAATGATCTGAAATCAGCAAGTGAGTTATTTGTTGACAATATATGAAAGAATTTAAAACCCGTATATACATATACCTATCCAGGTAGAGATTGCAGGATATTATTTTCCTTGTTAGCAGATGGTTTGGATTAATTACAGTTCACACTGTCTAAGCTACATCAGAGTTATATTTAAACAGGTCATCTATAATCACTATTTGTTTATTTTTATTGCTGTTGGCTTTTCAAAACCAAAAAATCAACTGCGGCACACTTCGCTGAAGGTCTACCCACAAACTCTCAGAATCACAGTTTCTGCAATAAAAAGACATATATTTAAAATACCAGAAAAATTTCCTTCAAAAATACAATTGCTTATAATACATTGTCGAATTTATCATAATATTTTCTTCTCTTGTTCATGCTAGGCTTTTTAAACAGAGGAAATGATCAGCCACACGCTTTCCAGAGGTCACATAAGCTCTCACTTCCACTTTCACTGTGAGAGAAAATAAAAAGATGTGAAAATACATAATGGCAAACAAACGTAATTCTGACAGTCGAAATGCCCTCTATTCTATAACTTACACGCGGTACTACATTCAGTTCCGCAAAGCCACATGTGGTTATTCCTGCCGGTAAATTTTCCTGTGATATGGCTCATTGGTCAGCAGTGTGAAGTACCGCATTATCACGAGTTAGATCGTGGTTAGAAGGGCGAAATGTCTGAGGTAACCAGGCATTAACGAACACAGTTTCTTCGGTTTTAATGGCGACTGTACTGTATCTCCCCGATCCACAAATTTCAAACAAAATGGCCACCAGCAGCCATATTGAACGTCTGAAATTGATGAAAATTGATCTTGAGCATTGTCATATAAATTAAAAGAGATTTAAAAAAAAAAAGAGACCGGAAATTTTCGGCCAAAAATGAAAAAAAAATGCCAGAGATCATCAGCAGAAAGTGTCTGATTCTGAATAGCTCCATAAAACTCAATTTCCCCTAGATACAGTGGAAGGACTTCAGTTTCCTCTAGGAAAATGGAAAGAAAGCGAGCAATTCCGTGTCCCTCTTGAACTCATGAATGGAGAAATTCTGTGTCCCTAAGGAATACTGGAAGTAGGTAATATTGTATCCCACAAGGTAACAGGAAGGACATTGACAACAGTGTCACTCAGAAACAGTAAAAGGAAGTGGTCAATTCTATTTTCCCTGGAAACACAGGATGGAAGCAGGAATTTCCCTGTACGCTGGGAACATAGGAAGGAAGTTGACAATTCCATGTCTCCCGGTAACCCAGGGAAAAAGTGGGTAATTCTGGGTCCTTTTTCCCCAGGAAAACAGGAAGGAATTGGGTACTTTTGTATCCTTTGAGAGCACAAAAAGGAGGTGGGCAAAGGAAGTGGCTTGAGGAACACAGCAATGAAGTTGGTGATTTGGTTTCCCTTTGGAAGTCAGAAAAAAAGTGGGCAATTCTGTTCCCCTCGGGAACTGATATGGACAATTCTGGGTCACTCAGGAACAAACAAGGCTGCAAGATTCTGTGGCCACTAGAGGCCAATTCAGCTTCCCCCAGGGAAGACGGTACCATTTTTCCTGAGAACAACAAAGAACTGGCCTAATATATTTCCCCTGAGAACAGAACAAAAGCAAGGACTTGGGGACAAGGATCATGTTCAAACAAACTTCGAGGCTTGCAATAATGGCAAAATATGCAGAGGAATATGCAAACGAAAAAGCCAAAATAGCAGACTGCGACTGAGTATAAAGCTAAAATTCCTACTTACAAGGTTTATAAGAAAGGAGAATTTGGATAAAAGATACAGCAAAAAAATGGGAAAAATCAAGAGAGCAGTAAGATGGATGTAAACAGAGATGCTACTGGATTATCTACATTTCAGTCATAGCAGCAGTAGTCGAACCTCAGCAATCCAAATATAAGGATGACAACCATTCAGAGCCCGGGTCATAATTAGGTCATAATCAACCAATATAAAATGACTGGCCAAAAAAAAGCCTCACACTGAAATATTTTGTTGGTAAAGTCTGATTACAGCTCTCCTTTGTCATGGCATTGTTTTGAAAACTATGCAGAGTCACAACATTTATTTCTGTCCAGAGTTGCGTTGCTTCGTAACACTTTGTAAAGTGTTCTCTCGCACAAAATCAGTTCTTAACCCGATTCCTGTGATATCAGCAACCTCCTTTGCCATTTTCTTTGCTTGATGCCAGCCAATAATTTGTCCATTCTGAAACGGTCACATCTTTTCCACAGCCACGGGATACATCTTCCGAAATGGTTGTTTCAGAAAAGAGAAGCTACAAGCTGCATCATTCAGGGTTATAATAATTTTTTCCAACTGAAATATAATGATAATTATTCAGTCATAAGCTCGTAAGTATTTGCCAATTTAAATCCCAATGGAATTTTTTATTTTTGGCCAGGTAGTGTATAACCTCATTGGCCAAACTTTTTCAATGCAATCATAAATGACAATCAAATTAGCAGCAATAGCTGAAACTTGCAAGTCAGCCACATGAGACATTAATCTGTGGTGGGTGTGGTAGTGGCTCAGGATAGTTAGCAAAGCAGCTAGGCTACACATTACAGTGAAGCACCAATGAGCTAAAGTTGCTGCTTGTACTAACTTAAACAACAGCATGAAGCTATCCTCACTTACTTTGAAATTATTTGTCTGCCTGTTGCTTCCATCCACCATTTTTTTTGCTTGCTTTTTTTGCTGGTTTTCTGCATTATGAATCTCAGGGTTCAACTACATCTTCACTCATCTCATAAGCAGCACCCTGGTCATTTTACATACAGCGGGTTAAAGTTATTTCTACCCTGCATGATACTGTCATTTCTGTCAAAATCTAACCAATCTGAAGACCAGAAGACACAACAGAGTGGTGGTCATTAAACATCAGCAGAGACATGGACATGCAACATGCAAACCAAACAAGTAGATCAGAAGGATCTAATAGCTGCGACCTCGCCTAGCATCCGTCACGAGGCCTAGTGTCCATGACTGGTGGTTTCTTGTACAAGTGTGATGTCAAAATTGGCAAATGACCTTGAAAATCAATAGGGGACCCTTCCTCTGTACCAAGAAGCTTGTTCTAAGATGTAATAGCCATCCATCAAGTTAAAGTGGAGTTACGGTGCGATAACTGTGAAATCGGAGCAAAATCGACACTTTTTTGACCAGTGTGACCTTGAGATTCGACAGATGACCTTGAAAATCAAAAGGGAACCCTCCTCTATACCAAGAAGCTTGTAGTAAGATTTCATAGCCATTCATTGAATTAAACTTGAGTTACGGTGCGAAAACCGTGAAATCGGGCAAAATTGACACTTTTTTTTTACCTTTGTGACCTTAAGATTTGACGGATGACCTTGAAAAACAATAGGGAACACCTCCTCTATGCCTAGAAGCTATTTACAAAATTTCATAGCGATTCATGAATTCTAACTGGAGTTACAGCGCAAAAACCTGCAAACAAGGTTGTGACCTCTGTGAACTTGACCTTTGACCTCGACCTTGTGCATGGACATCACTTTGGTGAAGGTCAATAACTCCTGAAAATTTCATGATGATATGACGACAGACTCCAACTATAGGGGGATCACACTTCTCAGCCTCCCGGGTAAAGTCTATTCCAGGGTGCTGGAGAGGAGAATCCGGCCGATAGTCGAACCTCGGATTCAGGAGGAACAATGCGGTTTTCATCCTGGTCGTGGAACACTGGACCAGCTCTATACCCTCCTCAGGGTGCTTGAGGGTGCATGGGAGTTTGCCCAACCTGTTCACATGTGTTTTGTGGACTTGGAGAAGGCATTCGACCGTGTCCCTCGTGGCATTCTGTGGGAGGCGCTTCGGGAGTATGGAGTCCGGGGCCCTCTACTAAGGGCCGTGCGGTCTCTGTATGACCGGAGCAGGAGCTTGGTTCGCATTGCCGGCAGTAAGTCAGACCTGTTCCCGGTGCATGTTGGACTCCGGCAGGGCTGCCCTTTGTCACCGGTTCTGTTCATTATTTTTATGGACAGAATTTCTAGGCGCAGCCAGGGGGCGGAGGGAGTTCGGTTTGGGGACCACAGGATCTCATCTCTGCTTTTTGCGGATGATGTTGTCCTGTTGGCTCCTTCGAATCAGGACCTTCAGCATGCACTGGGGCGGTTTGCAGCCGAGTGTGAAGCGGCTGGGACGAGAATCAGCACCTCCAAGTCCGAGGCCATGGTTCTCGACCGGAAAAAGGTGATATGTTCCCTCTGGGTTGGAGGAGAGTTCTTGCCTCAAGTGGAGGAGTTCAAGTATCTTGGGGTCTTGTTCACGAGTGAGGGAAGGATGGACCGCGAGATTGACAGACGGATCGGTGCAGCGGCAGCAGTAATGCGGTCGTTGTACCGATCTGTCGTGGTGAAGAAGAAACTGAGCCGAAAGGCAAAGCTCTCGATTTACCAGTCAATCTACGTTCCTACCCTCACCTATGGCCATGAACTCTGGGTCATGACCGAAAGAACGAGATCTCGGGTACAAGCTGCTGAAATGGGTTTCCTCCGCAGGGTGGCGGGCCGCTCCCTTAGAGATAGGGTGAGGAGCTCTGTCACCCGGGAGGAGCTCAGAGTAGAGCCGCTGCTCCTCCATGTCGAGAGGGGCCAGCTGAGGTGGCTCGGGCATCTTTATCGGATGCCCCCTGGACGCCTTCCTGGGAAGGTGTTCCGGGCATGCCCCACCGGGAGGAGGCCTCGGGGAAGACCCAGGACACGCTGGAGGGACTATGTCTCTCGGCTGGCCTGGGAACGCCTCGGGATACCCCCGGAAGAACTGGAGGAAGTGTCCGGGGAGAGGGAAGTCTGGGCATCCCTATTTAGACTGCTGCCCCCGCGACCCGGCCCCGGATAAGCGGTTGAAAATGGATGGATGGATGGATGGATGGATGACGACAGAAACATGGTGAAAAAGGTGTCACAGACTGACAGACGGACGGACGGACAGACAGACAGAAGCGTTCATAGAGCTGCTTGGTCGCAGCTAAAAACTAAAGCAGAGGATGGATACATCGGGTATCGAGGCTACTTTAAGATGATTACACATCATACAAACAGTTTCAGCTCAGAGTACAAAAGCTATGAAAAGTGGTCAAGTGAATGTATTCCAATTTATGTAGGTAGGGAGAGAGACAGACATGGACCATCATCACATTAGATAACAATGATGTCCATGCAATCACCTGCCAAAGTCAACCAAGAGTATATCAGCTAGTATTCAAAATAATCACGAAATCTGCCACTTTCTTTCATGAGTTCCCTCCTCAAAGTGGTTCTGAGGCACTGATTGGTTGAAATGAAAACCTGCTCTTCAGAGTGAATGATTGAAATATTGCTTACCACAGCGGTGGCCAAAGTCTTTTCGGGGATTGCCATTGTTGACTCACAAACAAGCATTTTAGATGCTTACAGGAATTGAGTGAATTTCAGGCTTCTAAGGGCCTACCATGTTTCCATAGTGTAGTCTGGCTCTAACTTGTACAATATGGTGGCCCCATCTGAATAAGCTGAAGAGGAGAAAGGCCAACTCAAAAAAAAAATAAATTTTTTTTTAAAAAGCCACACCTTAAAAACCCACTCCGCTTAAATTTTTGTTTTTTCTGCATTTTACCAGATAATAAGCTAATATTGGAGTATTCTCCGTGTTCAACTTGTCATAGAACATAGTTTTTGCTTCGTGGCATTCAAAATATTACAATGCACTCACTGAAATCAGTGCTGACAAAGGCCAGGTAGGTTTACCGGACCGTACGATCACAGACCGGCAAGCAATCACAGCCTCAATATGTCACAACCAATTTTCATGCTGAGCGAATGCAATAATTGTTGAACATGTTCACAAGATGCCTTTGACCAGAAAAAATGATTTTCAAAGTGTTTCTTCCCAACAGTGCATCTGGTTGTTTATCTTTCCAAGGTAGGTGATTTTATCAAAGCTGGCAATCAGGCCGAAGGTTTAACTCGCTAACATAACACATTATTAGCCAATTGGGCACACTCGCTAGCAGAAGGCTTGTGCCATCTACTAATGTTACATTTCAAAAGTTACACATAGTGTTAAATAAAACAAGTCGACATGGTCTACAACATCCCCCGCCAATCGTGCACTTCTCATTTTCGAACTCAATCAAGGCCTTTATGGTCTGAAGCTACACACCAAATTTGGTTACTGTATCTGTAGCAGTTTCTGAGTAAAGCTGTCCCCTTTATCTCGGACGGACGGACGCACGGATGGACGGACGGACGGAGGTCAAACCTATATCCCCCTCCCACTTCGTGTTGGCGGGGGATAATAATTACTAGTCTGTCATGTCCACTTGCAGTTTCTGTAAGTTTAGGAAAATCTGATGTCTGGAAGCAATGCAGCATTGAGGTAAATGAGCAAGATTAAGCAAAATCTTCCCAAAAAAAAAATGAACAAATCAATCTTTTAGTGCAACATTTCTTCTGCGAGTTTGATAGCAGACAACAAGCAGATCAATTTTCTTCAGTATTGGTGTGGGTTCACCATCTCTTGTAGTGGGGCTGGTGCCGGAACAAGTTGCGAATCCCTCGCTCAGGGTGGGTGTGGGCACTGGGCACCAAAATGTGACCAGTGCAGGGCTCCATTAGGTGACCCAGTGCAGTTTGCTGTACAGTATGAGGATCAGTCACAGGTTTGGACATTGACGGCCGAATTACGCCAATATCACCTCCTGCCATTGTGTAGTATAAGCCACAAAAGCAAAACAGAAAACAAGCAGACATTTGCGTGGGGAGACCCGAAGGCAAACTGCATGACGCACAAGGTTGAAGTAGATTTGAATAGAGGAGGGGACCATTTGCAAATTCATAGATCCGCACATACTAAAATGAAGGCAAGGGTTTAGAATCAGATCGAAGCCATTTTAACAAATGAAGGGATATTTTTTTCATAGAAAATAACTTCTAATAATGTAAATGTGTTTAGTAGAGATAGGACTTTCAGGGTTTAATCAATGCCAGGAATGGGTCTTTAAATTGTGAAGAGATTACTGGTAGCATGCCTTTTTAGAGGCTTCTGTAAAGAAAAGGATGCAGGCTATTATCATCGCCAAAGCAGGCCCATGCAAAAACTATCTCCCGACAGACAGGGCCTGGGCAGGAAATAGCTGCTTCTCGGCATTCCTATCAGCAAGGCAGGAGCGCAGCTCCATCAACAAGCTCTGCAAAAAGCCCCCATTGGGATTTTACAAAAAATAAATCCAAGTACAACAAACATTTCTGAGATTAGCAACACGCCCACAGCTAAATTTAATGTGCCCAGTAAAAATAATCTGCATGTTGATGCTGCACAAGGAAAGGGTCATTCTGAGCTGAAAGCACAGATGAACTACAGAGATGCTACCCTCACAAAAACAGACACCATAATTTCTTCAGCCAGGAGACATGAAATACATAATCCAGCAGGTAAGAAAGTTGTGCTCTGGTATCACAGACAACAGCACAAGAAAAAAAAAACATAACGTGTTGCTGAATACCCTTTGGCCCAGACAAGATTCCCTGCCTCAAGGTCACAGCACTAAGGTCAAAGGTGAAATCCAGCAAAAAAAACCTGACGTTGCACATCTATAGGTCACAGTGAGTTACCACACCAAATTTGGTAAAGCTGCAATAATTAGTTGACGAGTACGACCCGGACAAGATTTCCAGGGTCAAAGTCACAGAGCTAAGGTCAAAGGTCAAATCCAGCAAAAAAAACTGATGTTGCACATCAATGGTGAATAGTGAATTATCATACCAAATTTGGTGAAGCTGTAATCATTATTTGCTGATTACTGGCCTGGACAATGTCACCCGAACAAGATTTCCAGGGTCAAGGTCACAGAGCTAAGGTCAAAGGTCAAATCCAGCAAAACACCTGACGTTGCACATCTATGGGTCACAGTGAGTTACCATACCAAATTTGATGAAGCTGTGAGAATTAGTTGCCGAGTACTGACCCGGAGAAGATTTCCAGGGTCAAGGTCAGAGAGCTAAGGTCAAAGGTCAAATCCAGCAAAAAATCTGACGTTGGACATGCATGGATCATAGCGAGTTACCATACCAAATTTGGTGAAGCTGTAATTAGTGGCCGAGTACTGACCCGGGCAAGATTTCTGAGGTGAAGGTCAAAGCGCCAAGGTCAAGGGTGAAATCCAGCAAAAAACCTGACGTTGCACATCTATGCATCATAGTGAGTTAGCTTCACCAAATTTGGTATGGTGTGAGAGTTAATTGCCGAGTACTGAACCAGACAATATTTCCAGGGTCATGGTTACAGCGCTAAGGTCAAAGGAGGAATCCAGCAAAAACCCTAACATTGCACATCTATGGGTCATAGTGAGCTATCATACCAAATTTAGTGAAGCTGCAATGATTAGTTGCTGATTACTGGCCTGGACAATGTCACCCGGAAAAGATTTCAAGGGTCAAGGTCACAGTGCTAAGGTCAAAGGTCAAATCCAGCAAAAAAAAACCTGACATTAAACATCTATGGGTCATAGTGAGTTACCACACCAAATTTGGTGAAGCTGTGATCATTAGTTGCAGAGTACAGTCCCGGAAAAAATCATGGACGGACGACAGACAACAGACGACAGACCGACACGCAGGTGACGACAATACCCCTCCAGCCAGAGTCGGCCGAGGGGTAAAAACTAAAATAAATAAAAAAATTCATAACAGTACAGAGTTTCCTCTAGATTCTTTTTTCAGCTGCAGGGGCAAAGGGTTTTTTTGTAGCCTGGATTGTGTCAGAAATCTTAAAAGTATTAAAAAAAAAAAAATAAAAACTTCTGACTGCAAATCAAGCTTTAGAATATATTTATGAATACCATTTACTTTATATCTATTTGCAAAAATTCATATTTGTGTATTGTAACAGTTATTTATGGATTTTATAATGTATTTTTGTACATAGTATATGTACAAGTAAATATGTTATGAAATATATATTTTTACATTTTTAAAAAATAAATTTGTAAATAAATTTAATAATTTATTTCTTGTGGTTTCTTAAATAAGGATATGAGGTTTACATGCAAAAATGGGATTCTCCAAAAACCCAACCGTATCCGGTATACTGAAGTCCATGTAAACGCACTCATGGAGAATACGCTGTAAATGCTTAGCGGCACAGAGACTCTTCCTAGAGTGGACGTGTCGTACGAAAGTTAAAGCTCGCAACAAACGTAATATTTACTCAACTGGTTTCATAACTTGTGGTATTTCCAAGACTATAAGATTCAGTTAATCACATAACAGAATAGCATAATTTAATGGAATACATATGTAGTTTCAGTCAGCGCCTTAAGGGAAATGTGAGTTAATTCGCAGGCATCCTAGCATTGCGCTTAATTCATATTCAGTTTAGCTGCATATTAACCCCTTTCTGTAGATGTAGATGCCCACGTCTATAGACCTGCACATTGGAAGCACGCTGTTACTGTACTCGATCACTAGATGGCACCCCCGGATCAGTTATTGAATGTTCACAAGCAAGCAGACCTCGAACGCGGTTCTGAATACGGTGAAGTTCACTCCACTCCCTGTTTTTTGAGAGCTGCATGAATTGAACTCCTCAGCTAAGCCTGATGTGCAAACTGGTCAGTATCCTTGCCCATAGTGTCGATTCAGCAGTTTAAAAAAAACGATATCTTGACACAGAAAAAATCGTTATCCTTTGTAGCAACCAGTTTAGCCACAGTGAGCTAACAGTATTCCAATTAGTAGTTCAGAAAAATCAGTTTTCTAAAGCAAAAAAATCGACATGGTATTGATTCTCTCACATTCTATTGCCTATTACAGTTGTCCCATACAAAAAAAATTGTAGTTCCCTACCGTGGATTTACGCGTAGATTCCTTCATTGACAAATCCAGCGCTTCCTTATATCCACCCGAGTACTGGCGTTGATAGCCAATCACTCAACCATACACTTCTGCGTAATTGTAGAGTTGCACTTCATAACCTCGTGAAGTTTCCCTGGTAACAATGTATTGATTGGCTCGTTTCTTATCCAATCCCAGAGTGTTTAAACATTTTAGAGTAAGTGAAACACATTGATTGGACAAACACAGAGCATACAAACCAATGCGTATCAGCAGGCTCGGTTGTATCCTGTCTATGTTATGCACATTACGCGGCTAAAATAGACGGGATTTATAGAAAATCGGTTCGCAAAACTGGCCTTGAAGTGTTCAGTTACATTACAGGATTTAAATGAGAACGATATGCTCTATTGGAATTATTTCGAATGAAACAGGACCGGAGGGTTCTTGCGACTGGATACATCGATCTCTATTTTATACAGTCAATGTCTCTGGAGGAGGAATTCACGAAAAAGGTCAGGCTGCTATTTTTGTTTGTTTTTTTTTTCTGTTTCGGAATGTATATGTACTCAACAAAGTCGAATGTCGAGGTTTTTTTCCTGTTTAAAACGCGAACTGCCCGTGCATTTTGGTGTGGACCCCCGGTACGTTCATTGCACGTTTCTTTTGAATCGGGAGACGCAATGGATTTGATATTCCCTGAAAGTGGAGTGTCTGTTCAGTTAAAATAAGGTATATTTCAGAATTCAGATATTACTGTGTTAGTGAGGTGTACTTGCTCCTTATAAGTGTTGAAATGGGTTCGTGAGCTTTGAAGAGGGGACTGGTAGCTTTCATTACAGGGTGAATGTTCTGACCGTTTAATTAGCAGTTTATTTAATGCGTGTTTGTGCTGGCTTTGAAGAAAAATGGCCAAAACTCAAAACTTTATTATGGAGAAAAGGCATGTTTCATATTTGGAGAGGTTGCTTGTGACAACTGATATTCAACTGCACTGATATTGATAAATTCATACTAAACTCAACCAGAAAATCATTCGTTCATATTAAATTTCATGCCTTAAAGCTTTAATTGTGTTAAATACATGATTTTTTTAATGATTTGACAGCAAATCATTTTGAGACTTTGGGGAGACACTTGGGTAGCTGTATAATTTGGCTAATAGCATGTAGGTAATCTAGAATGTAATGTTGAAGATGAATTCTACTTGTGCTCAAGGAGTTTATGATACCAGAAATGTATAGTTTTCAGCCCCAGCAGTTTTTCAATCGTCAGAATTATTTTTTTTGCAATTTCAATGGTGAATTCTCATGAAGATTTTTTATGTTTGCTGCTCATTTTCTCTACCAAAATCATGAAAATAAACTGAAATACAATGTAATTCTAAATGCTGTAAGTGTCTTTCCTGAATTGAGCCACATTTTTCCTCTTTGTGAAGCTTAAATCTTGAATTATACAGCATTAAAGTGGGAAACCCATAAATAGCCAAATTTGGCTTCTGCACAAAGGGGTTAACAGCGTGACGAAACGCAGAGCGGTTTTTTTATCCAGTACTACAGCTACGTGATTGAGTTTAATGTATCTTAACGTTATCCATCTATAATAACGTATACCTTTTTTCTTGTTCTTCAGCTACAGTAACGTTAATGTAAGGTGGTCTAACCTCATTCGAAAGTTCTACAAAATGACAAATGGCTTGCGCTGTTGTGGTTGTCATGACATCAGGAGTGTTTGATATTTTGGCAGTATTCCATTTGCTCGCGCTCATAGACAGAGCGGGAGACCATTCGCTGACTGCAACTCGAAGTAAACAAAAAATAAATAAATAAATCCTATTATGAAGTGGCAGCGGGGCACCAGTACTAAATGAATATCGCAGAAACTATGCAGTAGTTGGTAAAAAAATAAATAAATAAATAGATGGTACAGATGGCAGGAATGCAGAGGGCTTACGATGGAGTATTGGTGGTACCTGACATTGTGCCATCTCTGCTGACCCCGTTGTGGAGCTTGCAGTTCACTAGCGATGCATCAAATAGCCATTGACCAAACAGGTTGAGGACGCTGTTGACCTTCGGTCTGGTAGGGGCAGGCAGTGGACGAGGCTCTGAGCTGCTCTGGTTAGGGCTGGAGAGCGGGGATGCGGAGGAAGTCTGCTGGGACACCTTGGTGGGGTGAGCTGTGCTCCCCTGGGTATCAAAATAACAAAATGACAGCATGGTGTGAAAACTAAAATGAATATCAAACGTGACTGGAGTGATTGCTAGAACACTTCCATACTACATTTTTTGTGCCATCGAATCACAAATCACAAAAACTTCACTTTCCTGAAAATCCATAGTTCTTTTCACCACCAACAGAAATTAGGTTCAAATTCTTTGAAGCCATCACAAATACGCTTTTTACTACACTGCCAGGCCAAAACAGTAGACATTGGGATTCAAATAAGCATAGACTTAAGAAGGGCAGTTTGCTGATACTTAGCCAACCATAGCTTATATGAGGGTCATTCCACATTAAGTCAACCAGGGCTTCCATGGGTAGAGTCATGGATTTTCATCAAACATTGATAGTATGTAGCTTTGGGTGCGAAATGAAGACATACTGAGTTTTAGCCCAATCTGCCCGCTTGTTTTGGTTTTGTGGGGTGGGGTCAAAAAAAGTGGGAAAGTCACTCCAGTTGGCAAAATTTGTATTTTTGCCATTTTCAACAGGCTGTAACTCTAGAACCAATAGTCTAGAGCTAACCCCGTGATTTTCTCGGAACTTATTCTCTAGGCACCGTATTACCCTTTATAGCCAATCAGAGTAGTTCTACCCCTTTTATTGTGGTTTCATAAGCCCTAAAAATGCAACTTTTACAAACGTAAAATCAAAACGTACAGATTTAAGGAAACCATTTTCACACCCATCTGATGACATGTGTATTTGTGGTAATATCACCTATTAGTAATAGTCAAGAGCTTTCTATTGCCACCAATTAAAGCTGCAGTCTGTAAGTTTTAGAAAGGTAACTTTTTGTCATTTTTGGCAAAACTGTCACTGTGTACAGACAGTATTACATAAAACTAGTACTCTGTCATTAAAAAAAGGCTAATTTGAACCCACCTTATGCTCCTACTGCAATTTAAAATATTCGTTCGGACCGACTAGAAAGAACCAATTAGAGCCAGGATGGTGTCTGACAGCCGTCAAACAGTGCACATGCACGCGCTGCAGACAGCCCCCTCCCCCTCCCCCTCCCTCTTCAGTTCACGCCAGTGCTCAGTCAAGTTCAAATCTCCGAGAGCGGGTTCAGGAGCTTAGAGCCATCAGCGAGGAAAAAAATACCGATACCTCAGTTACCAGAAACAGCACACATGGCTAAGACAAGTAAAAAAGGAGGCCAGAAGAAAAAAAGGTGCAAAAGAAAGAATTTAACAAAACCCAGGGTAAAACCAGAGTGAACATCGGAGTGGATTTTTAGAAGTGGAAGGAACTCCGTGATCTGGAAGGATTAAAAACTGACGCAGAGTTTGCAACTTTTCTCCTTGACAGGTAAACCCCTACTATAGCCTATTTGTTGGTTCATTTTTGCTTTGCAAATAAGCGAGTTGGCGTCGGTGACATGATCACCAAACTAACCCCAGCCCTACCAGCATCAATTCATTTTCGCTCTGCAAGTAAGCGAGTGAACGTCGCTTACAAGCACATTCGCTATTCGAATAGCCAGAGTCTTGTAATTGTTACAGTATCCCGCAGTGCATGTGATGTTACTGTGATGTTGCAGTCAAACTAACGTTAGCCTGTTTCAGATGCTAGGGCAAACGTTACTGGCATTGTTTTTTTAGAAAGCAGCAGAAAATCTCTTTATGAAGTGACGTGGCAGTCTTATCAGTTGTGTTGTTGTCCTTAAAAATATGTCTAACGTTTCTGTGCTCTCACAGCTAAATGCTGACATACATGATTTACTGGCCATTCAGCTGGATTCACGACAGTTTCTGTACTCAAAAAATGGGTAATTTCCTGAATTTCCTGTCGTTGGACCTGAAAAATCCGGAGCTAATATTCCTCCTTTTTTTTGAAAATAATTAATCCTGGCTAATTCTAGATGGGTTTCCGTTATTAACAAGTTTTTCAATTCACGAATAATCAAGTGGCAATCGAAGAGACGGCTTCTCTCCACCGTGCAATCTAAAAGCGACAAAATAATGCGCTGCATTCGGGACAGGAAAATAATTTAATTATAATTATGTCTATGCACCTGCACTGGGCGACGGCATTTCAGACTAGTAAGTGGTTTCGTCCGTTTACATTTTCCAATCGGACAACTGTCTATTTTTTTTTTAACTACGAATTGAGCGACCGTGCTGCAAAAACAGGTGTATGTACTTGTCGCCGAAATTACCTTCATTCGCTGAAGAGTTATGAAATGCCATCGCCGAGTGATGGTGCATGGACCTAATTATAATCTAATAATTTTTCGGTATTGAATATAGCCCAATATTTTGTCGCTTTTAGATCGCATGGGGGAGAGAAGCCGTGTCTTCAACTGCCACTTGATTATTCTTGAATTGGTAAACGTGTGAATGAAGGAAAACCATCTAGAATCTGCCAGGACTAATTATCATCCCTCGCTGCGCGATTAGCGCGAAGCGTGGATATGGCATTGGGCTCCGTCTGTACAGACTCAAAATTGAGGCGGCGGGGGATATTGCCATTTTGGTGGCAACTACTTGTTTTCAATAAAAGGAGTGATATTAGCCCCGGAATTTTCAGGTCTAACAACGCGCTGTGTGTTGGCCAGAAGTGTTGACGGTTCGCAACAGAAACGTCTCGCCTCGGCAACTTGGCCGCTTTCATAATGTGAACGTGCAAAAGCTCTCCGCAGTTGCATGGATAACAGTTCGCGCGTCTTCGCGTGCACGGTAGCTGTCTACGGGAGGGTCTGAGGAGTGCAGTGGAGAGGGAGGGGGAGGGATCTGAAAGTTGCTTTTTTTCAAATTTTTGTGCGAAGTCCTCTCTCTCCTCAAAGTTACGGACTGCAGCTTTAATAGCCTAAAGTCTTTATAATTCTTTGGTAATACTGACCCTTATTAAGGGGGGTGACCCTTTTTTGGCCCATTTTTTGAAGATGGGTATCCTTCAATTTTAATAAAACCTGTATTTTTGAAAAGCTGTGTTTCAGAGAGGGCGAATCATTGGCCTGCATCAAGCAAAGAAAACAACTTAAGAGGTGCCACATTTACGGAGCAGTAGTGCTTACCACAGTGCAGGTTTGATCCACACACACACGTACCAACCGGCAGCGGTCAGCAGCTTTTTCAGGGCAGTGCATGATTGGCTATAGTGCTACTGGTATTGGCTATAGCGCTGGGAAGGGACTGTCGGGAAGGGATATTGAAAAAACTGCCTTATTCGTTGCTCAAGCGCCTCCTGTAAGCCATCCGGGCGCTCGTCGGTGAGATCCTAAGCTTTCTCATGTTCGGGTATCCTCCGCCCTCGTTCTGAACTTGTGAAAGTTTTGACCAATGAGTGTAAAGATGCAGGGGCAGACAGGCGCGTGCTTTGGAGAGCTGCAAACTGTCCCTCTCCTGACCTGGCAACAGGGGTTTGCACAAGAGCAAGCCTTGTACATAGTTTTTGAATTGGTCATTCCAGATTCAGGTGGGATTGGATATGCCAAATAAAACAAAAAAATAAACAAATAAAAATAAAAAAAAAAACTTAAGAGACTCCTGAAATCACCGAAATTGGATTGTGAACTGCCCAGCGCATTAATAACGCCACTGAAAGTCTTTGGGATGCGCAGCACAAGACGTTAAGAATTTCGCACTCCCATCATCAGCACAAGAGTTCGGCCAAAAACTCATTTGACTCTCAATGGAAACTAGACAGTCCAGTCGGCCGCGACTGCATGGGTGTAGCTCCCGAAAGCCCGCTCCTCCCTTTTTTGCGCAGTATTCAGCCAATACGGTCTCCATGGCAACCAAAATTAATTGGTGTCATAACTTAAATATGACATATGTCCACACCAAATATGGCAGTAATTGGTGAGAAATTACAGCCTGTACAGCGTCCTCAAGGAAGTGTCTGCGGACGCGTATGCAGCAGTGGAGACGACAAGCATAAATCCATAGTAGCCGCCCGACTTTGTTCGGGGGGCTACAATAAATCTAGTATTGTTGCATAAGATAGTCAAAACACTGCCAAGATGACATCAAAAGCTAAAGGCGGTCCAAAGACACAATATAGAGAGCAACTTTATTTTTTTAGCCAGGCAGAGTACATGCAATTTAGTTTTGCCACAGCAATGCACACACAATGCACTATATGCACAATTTATCCCTGTAGCATACTAGGAACACAGCATGACCAAATGGCCTTTAATATTTAAAAAACTTGCAGCGGGTAGTAAGTTCACTGGCTCATATGAATTATTTAAAGCACCTTCTATTCTTCATTGAATGCAAGGCAATTTTAGACAGTGTTGCTTTGAGAGGACACAACATCTAACAATGGACTTTTAAAGGACTGTAATCAGCTTTCACAAAACCTGTGACTAAAAGCCAGAAAAAAGTGGGGGCCAGAATGTAGTTGATCTTCAAAGCCCCACACACAGTGTTAGACTGTTGGTATGACAAAGGCCAGAGTACAATAAAGAGCACAGAGGGAGGCCAAGGTACATGCATTACTACAGCAAATGGACGGGCAGTACCGTGGAGGCCTTGCTGGTGGTCTTGGTAACGCCAGCAGGACGGTGTCTCCGGTTGTGTGGGGGCGTGGTGTTGGTGGTGCTGGGAGGAGGGGGCATGCTCAGTCTGTTTACTGGGGTGGGCGGGGCGCTGTCCGACCTTGGCCGGGAGACACCTACCAAAACAGGGCAGAAAGCACAGGGTCACGATAGAAACCCACCCCGGTTTTAGATGCGTTGATCCCCCGCTCAGAAAGCAAATGTGCATCAAACTGACACTTTCAATAGAGTGGTCCCGTACCGAATCCCCAGAAATACAGAGGGAAAAAAAAAACAGAAGCGGCATCTCATGTGGAAGGCACGTGCTAGAATCTTCCATCACAGGTGGCCTCATGAGGCAAGAGCTGGACATGATTTAAGTGCCATCCTTAATTTTTGAGTAAATCAAGGATATGCATGCATAAAACTTGCAGAGGATTTCCTGGGTGAAAATGATATTGATTGGGTGAGTAGTTAACTATTCTACATACACTTCCCCTCCCCCTTCTGATCCTCACCAATGTGAAATACCCCCACTTCTGAGTATTTTTCGTGCCTGACTGACAAATTTCTAAATGCAAAGTTCAAGGCAGTAACTTACCAAGAGTCACACTGATCTCCCCATACAATCATCTCAAATATCACTAAGTTCAAAGAAGTGTTATCTAGTCGGAAAATACGTAGGCTAAAATTACCATTACTAGAATATAACTGTGATCAGGAATACAATGTGCCAACAAAGGAGAGTGCAGACAAGAAAGCACTCTCTTCTGGCGGCCACTTTAAGCCCCCCATCTCACTGAAAGACGATTCTGCCGCGACCCCCTCGCCCAAAAAAAAATAAATTAATTAATTAATTATATATCGAAGAAGCGTGGTGGATTATGGCTTGATCTTTTCAATCTTTTCCTGAGCTTTTCCGGGACATCAAGGATCATTAGCATCTCCCTGGCTGCCACAAAATTTTGAACATGTTCAAAACTTCCATATCTCGAGCGCAGAGGTGCCGAAGTGCATCACAATCGGCTCAAGAGCATTTTAAAAATGACATATTTATAGCTCTCACATGGTCGCAACGCCTAAAGAGTATTAGAAGCACACTGACTGTAGCTCCGATCGCCAGTGTTTTCAAGCCCGTTCAAGAGACGACTTCTGTTTACTTTTGGACATTCATCTAGGTCGTAGGCTGGCACTCCACTGAAAAAATGCCATCGAGTGCCCCGATTCATACACCGATGGCCTGAAAACGTCACTTAAGTCCAGCATGAACCTATCACACTCCACCTGCTCGCCGCACCACTGTCGCGAGGTCTTAATAAGTGTATAAGCCTCGTATTACGAAAGCTTTGATCACAGAAGCAGTACATCTCATTGGCCTCTAAATGGGGCAAGAAAGTGGTAACATCGCACTATCATCGTATGGTCATCGCCTTTGCGCAGGTAGATTGCAGCAAAGCTTTAGTGTAATCGCCTCACAGGCCAAAAATGGGATTGGAGGGAGATTCAGCCACGCTTTACGAAATTTTCAGATCGCCATGGTCGCCTTTCTAGTGTGATGGGGCTGTTAATTAAACCGTTCAAGAATGGGAACAATCATTTTGAAGGAGAATCGCACTCTTGGTGCAGCTGCTTAGTGGACTGCAAGTGCTAAACTGACCAGAGGAGTTGCTAGTGTCACCAAGGACCCCAAAGGCTGAAATAACTCCCATACAGACTGCCAAAGCCAATTTACCCTTTGACCATGGAAATCACTGAAAAAGCCAGGTCATTACAGTACATCATGGGCAATGTTCAAAACGGTCAGCGTGAATTAGTAACATGGTAGTGTTAATCTTTGCATATATTCAGTCAAGTGATTAAAAACAAATATAAATTTTCCAGCAAGGGGAACACAGATAATAGTTAATGCCACATATGACAGTTTCACCCAATTGGAATTAAGCGAAGCCCTGCAACCCAGTCAGCTCAGATCAAAGCTCTACTCTGATTGGTCTGGAGCACTGCTCTGTACCATAAGATGGTAGCCTGTCCCGAAAATGGTTCCTAGACACTGCAACACCTGTAGGAGACAAATTAAGAGCACTGGCTCAAAACGGGGAAAAAAAAACTTAAGCTTAATTCTTTTATTGCTGAAATGATACTCAATTCAGAGAATAAAAATCAAAGAATTGATTGACTCACTTTAGTGTTTGAGCATATAGCCATTCAGATGAAGAGAGAAACTGTAAATGCAACTATACTTCCTCTGCACTTCCAAAAGTAAACACTTGAGCCATTTTTATCATCTTACCCTCTTATCATAATGAATGGCAAGTGTCCAAGCAAAAACATCCACGTACTAAGTGTTAGAATGCATCCTACTACTGATTCGGCTTAGTCAGGTTTGTGTACCTAATGAAGGAAGTCTGTCACGAATATTGCTCCTGTATTGCATTGTAATTCCTAAAGAAAAGAACAAAACAATACTATTGAGCAGAAATTTCCAGACATACAGCCGCCTAACTAACAGACCGCACAATCAAAAACTCAAAAACTGTACTTTATCCAGATTTCAAGCTGGAAAACTTTCTGTTTTAATAAACAGAAATGTACCAGGGTCCAGAAAATACATTTTAAGAGCCAGTGTTTCCAAGAGTCAGCCAGGGGGTGATATACGGTCTCAGATTTGCCTAAAATTTCATTTTTAAATGCAATTATATCATTGCGCCGACAACAGCGCACATTCATTTTCACATGTCAATCTACTGTGTGTAAGGCACGCAGTAATCGGAACATTTTTGTGGCTGTCGAGGGTGCACCCTATAGGGGGTGCTGCCAGATGCTACTTTTGGCCATTTGAGCAGTAATATCAGGGGCATTTCCAGACTGTGCCCTCAACAGCCCCAGATAGTTTATTCATAATGTGATACCATGGGAGGTCCTCCACATAATCAACACAAATTAAGCGTGGGATGTTGAGGGCGCAAGACTAGAGGTGGCACTTCAGTCAGGGAAAAAGTGTAATTTGGCATTTCGGGAGGTCAAAGTTCTCCATGTGCCCAACCATTGAACCAACCATCTTTAACCAACAAAAATTTTAATCTGAGACCATCATACATCACCCCCTGATGGTTAACTGCCTGATTCTTAGAAAAACTGGCTCTTAAACATTTACGATGACATATCAGAATTTCCAGAAATCAGTTAACAAAAATTCAGTTCAATAGTAGATGCAGCCTACATATGAACCTAAAATTTTGCCATAGCCTATACTGGGAACACAGCTGAGACTGGATAGCACTGCTATTGCAACTCGCAGGACAAATTTTATCAAGTGGTCTACAAAACTGGGCATTTTGACACAAGTAATCCCTCAGCTTTAGTTTATCATTCCAAAATTTTCAGAATTAAAAAATACAATTCCCCTCTTGTAAAGATGCAACAGAATAGTGATTTTTCATTTGAAGTATGACAATTAAAACTTCCAGTCGCTTAAACTTGTGATTTAACACGTCTTAAATATGAAGGAACACAATGGCTTGTCCCCATCAGGAAAAGGAGAGTAAAGAAGCGTAACGTGTTAAGAGGCAGAAGTGGTCATGGAGTCATGGCCGAAAAGATTCACATTTCCACAAAAGAAACTACACTGGACAAGGACTAAATGTGAACACAATACTAAATTTATATTACATGAATACCATACGTTAAATATATAAAATATAATAGTAAACACTGTCCAGAAATTTAGAATCAAATGTTCCAAATTATTTTCTGAATATTTTTTCAAATATTATTTCATACTCGAAATACCACTGCATCCTCCCACACTTGCAGCAAAATACAAAAACCACCATTAAAAAAAAAAAAAAAAAAAAAAAAAAAAGAATCAACCACCTAGTCTTTCAACCCCTCTGGCCCAATTTTAAGCATTGGTTTAAATGGATTTTCAAAATAATGTGGGGTTTCACATATACCATAAGGCGGCATTCTTTCTTGTATCTCTTTCTTTGATACTGCAACACCTAAGAAGGGAAACACAATTCATTTTTTAACAATGAAAAAAAAAAAAAGTGACACCATGCTGAAAATTTTCATCCACTTAAGAGACAAGTAAATTCAATGTTGAGTAGTGAAAAAAAAACACTCAATTTCCAGAATGTTTAGCAAATTATCACAAAACCATGCAGCAGTAATAAAGAACTCAGGCCACCATCATCAATGTATCATCAGACCCAAGCAGGGTCATTTTACGAAGAGGAACACCAGCATACAGTGTACTTTCACTCAGGACGTGATCGAGTCAAAAGGTAAGAATAAAGCTCATTTAATACATCAAATTTGTAAGCATCCAGCATTGGGACCGACTCCATATTTGGAAACAGGTCATTCATGAGGATAGTAACAATCCTTAATTGTGACAGCTTAAGTTATCCAAGGAGACCCAACAAGTTCTGCAAACTCCAATCAGCATGCTTCTTGAAAACCGAGGATGGCACCCAATGCTTCACTCGGGGAGGGTGATCTACATTGCTGGTTCAGCATTAAAACTAGATAATGCCACAGGGACCGAATCGTTTATCTCCCCGATTCCCGTGAGAGATCACTTGACTTGCAAATTTTTACAGCCGCAATGTCACTGTTTTTACTCTTGCTATATGCATCCCTGTACATATACGTGTGTGTGTGTGTGTGTGTGTGTGTGTGTGTGTGTGTAAATGTGGTTCGAAATGAGCAGAAAACACAAAATCTGCAAAAAAGTTTTTTTGACAAAACGGCCACCGTCGGCCATAATGGATGTCCGAAATTGCCGAAAAATGATCTTGAGCATTGCCAAATAAACATCTTTGACTATGCAAATTTAGAGAAAAATCCTATAAACTTTGAAGCCTCCGGAGGCTGGAAGAGAAAATCTCTGCTGCGGCCCCAGCCCCGGAACTAAACCATAGTCTCTCCCGACTATCATCGTCAGGGAAATACAATAAGCTCAGTTCACAAGTCCCAGAATAAAACACTAGTATGCGAGAAGGCAGGTGATGAGAATGGTCAGACAGGCCCAGATTGCCAAAGCAGTGTACATCACTGGGGTTGAGAGACATGGACGCAGTTTTCCTTACCCAGAAAGGCATCCACCAGGCAGCTGACCCCACGCATGGCGCGGAAGAAGATCTGGGGCAGCTGCTTCAGGCAGGGGTGCTGCACGACTTCCTGCGGTACGCTACTGACGCCGAGGAGCTGCTCCTGGAACTTTGGCGTGGAGCTGATGATGACGGGGTTGCTCAGGTCCACTGGGTTACTGGAACAAAGCAGGTGGTGGTGAGGAGCCCATCACAGGCAAAATCACCAGTCAGCACCCTCTCACGAGAAAGGTGTTCAGGTGGATTATGGGACAGCACTCACAGTGAGACACGTTTCTCAATATGTTCTGTGCTCAAAATCTTTTATTTGCAATGAAAAAAATCAGAGTAAGGAGCATTACTTTTGCTTTAAATACTGGGTGTATTTTCATAAATTAATTTCAATACACCACGTACAAATTATGGAACTTGGTGTGCACCGTCCCCATATTTTAATGTAAACTGCAGAGTCTACAGCAAATCAATGAATGAAAATATATTTCATTTTCTAAAGAATTATGGAGGCCACGATAAAATTATATAAATTCTTTCCCTGGAGGGACCCACTTCAGTAGGTCCCACAAATTAAACTTCTGGATTGTCAGGTCAGGAGATTTTGTTACTGTGGTTGCAAAGAAGTTGGGCGAATGACATTAATTTTGAAAGCCTAACAATGCAGAATCTAAAATATACTTATGACTACTTTGATGGGTCACACGACAAGAGCCAGGCTTTAAATATCATGAAATACTCAGATCCGCGCCCATGGCTTGGCTCTAGCCTGGAAACAAAACGGCTTAGAGAGACAGACAGACAGACAGACAGACAGGAGGACGAACTGAACTAAGAAAAAGCACAACTACACAATAAGATGTAGCAATGCTTTTAAATTTGTTGAGAAATATTGAGCGGTTTAGGAGCTCTGGCCCGGAAAAGGACGGGATGGTTAATACCTGGCCTGAAAACAGAACACCTTGGAGGGACAACCGGACCGCGGAGTGGTTCCTTGTATAACACCTCTATGAAATGCCATCTGATTTCAGTCATAATATCAATTTAAATTGTTAGCTAGTCAGCTTGTTCATAAAGGCCAAGTGCAAACGGGCCCCACCCACCCCTGAGTGGAGACCTAACCATAACCCTCCAATAACTGTATTGCCTAACAGTGATGGTGCCTGGTCACCAATTTGCTTGCCAGCTAAAATAGTAAAAATGCCCAAATATTTTGTGACAGGATGTACCACAAACAAGTTAAAGAATCGAATTTCAATTGATTTCAAACAGAAACATTTTAAGCCTTGCAAGCCATTTGTCTTGCTAGGCTATCATTTATACAATCCGAATAAAAGCGCAGAACTCAAATATGAGTAATTGGCATTTCCATGGTTTCGCTCATTAACTTCAAAGAACAAGTGCAGTACTATTCTTAATTATAAAAAAAAAACAAAAAAAACAAAAAAAAACACTTCTTTCGTTCTCCTCCTTCATTTCAAGGGCCCAATTCTGTATTTTTGCTTCTGCATCAATCCTCCCATGTGAAAATGGCCGAGTGAGGAAGAGAAGAGTATTTCTTAATTGGTGTTGTAGACACATGCCCTTGACCCAAGTAGAGGGATCGAGGGGCTAATGGACTGCGCCGTCCGTTAGTGGCCAATGTACAACTTAGTTTCTGAATGCACCCCTAACAACTAACTGATGCTTGAGGTAATAAAACCAACCTCAAGAATTCCATGCTCCCTTTTGCGCTCCCTAATTAGCTCAACGGTTTTCAGCTGTGCAACACATTTGCAGAAGGGTTTTCTAATAATAAATTAGCCTTATAAAATGCTTAACTTGGATTAGCAGCCATACCAGGAGATTGATGCAGAGGACTGACAGTTGCTGATAATAAGCCTCTATGCAAAAATGTAGATCATACTTTGAAAATCAACTGATTAATTTTAATCGTTTGTGAGATGGATAAAAATGTTTGTGAAATGGAAAAAAAATGTTTGTGAAATGCATGAAAAAGTATTTTTCTTTGGAAAACAAAGAAATTTGCAAGTGATCCCAAACTTAAGAGCGGTAGTGTATGTGACATTGTTAATACTCATTTTGTAATTCCGAAGTAAGATACTTGTCAGATACCTTGTTGTAGCTAGCACCAATGGTGTAAATTTATCGTCTGGCAATAAAGGTCATTGTTGCCATCAGGCGCTTATCACAACGAACTGTACATGGCCATTTACCCAGCTGAGTGAGCCATTCTTAAGCTGCTTTCAAACCGGATGCGTAACGAATTTTTCGTGCGACCGATTACTTATAAAGTCAATGCAAAGACACGAAGTTTCACTTTAAGAAAAGCGCGTTCATGTTCCATGCTTCAGAAGGGGAGGGGAGACAGGCTCTATTGTGTTTCAACTGTCAACAATGGTGACCTCACATCGCTGATACAGCCTTTAGCTACCCCAGCTAGGGTACTGTTGGATGGAACAGCAGCAATGTCCATGGTTACCTCAGCATGTGCAAAAAGCGATACCAGGTCTGGGCCACGCAGTCGTTGTCCATCTCAATAGGAATCAGGTTGGCATCTTCATCGGGCACTTTAAATGGCGGGAATGAGGGCCCATAGGTGAAACGCAACAGTCTGGGGAAACAACCATCTTATTTACCCAAATATAGTGGTGGCAACGGTGGAGGCAGTAGGTTTGCTTTCAAGAGGAAGACACAAAAAAATGTGCATTAAAATCACAGTTCTGTCCATCAGGTGATCCGAGATAAGACAATTAGAAACACTAATTCAGGTGGATAATTGACAACCCACTAAGGCTACAGTAACTTGTTTTCACCAATAGCCTGGTTCAGAATAGTAATTGGCAGTCTGCAAATCTTTCTTGTGATTTCTAACATTCCTTATTTACAAATTTGAAGTATTAGTATACTTGTTGCACCACATATTGGCTGTTGGTGGAACTTCTGCTTTGTGTTTTTTAGCACCAAAAATTAATGACAAATTTTTTACCAAGCTTATCTGCTCAGTAAAATACTACTTGGAAAAAGTTTATGACAAGCCCTATTGTCCATATTCCTCCAGTCCTAAAAAACAAATCAAAACTATTTTATTTTTTAGGCTGTTTTTCTGATTTAATAAAATGAAACCCCATTTCCAAAAAAAAAAAAAAAAAAAAAAAAAAACTGGCAAATTATGGAAAACACAAATAAAATCTAAGGGCGTGATTTCAAAAGTTGATTCACTTTCAACCATATTTAAAACACTGCTTAATGCTTCAACCAGTGAATGCAATTGGTTTTTGAGAATATAAGCTCATCTCACATCTGAGGACTGCAATACATTCCAAAACAAGGGGGCAATTAACAACAAGCGCTAGAGGATCAAAACAAGCTGGTGGAGGTACCTGTCTGAGAGCCCTCGTGTTTTGTGAGCTAAAGAAATAATCAAAATTCAAGTAAACATGCAGCCCTAACAGTAGGAGGTGAAGATGCCTTTGAATTTAATCCTTTTTGATTTTATTCACATTTTTATTTACGTACCAACTTTTTCAGAATTGGGATTGTAACAGATCTTAATATCCATTTTTTTTCCTCCACATGATGAAAAAATTATGCCATTAATTAAAATAATTTAATATAATTTGTTTGCGGTGTACCGTACAGGCCAGCAGATACTGCCTAATTCCCACGAGATGTCTCGTATACGTCTTGTGGCTTTCTCGCGATAATCTCTTTTTGTCGCATGCTATTATCAACCTCGTTCTCTGCCGAAACAAGCTTCGCAGAAAGCCAGCCGCCGAACCTACACAAGTATGCCTAGAGCCTGCCAAATTCGCGACGAAATTTAGTTCGAATTAGGCCTATGTGAAGTCGTTACTGAGAATTACTTTTTATATTCGGATTTAATAGGTATAATACGTTGTGGCGCTGCTGCCTTGTTGTTGGTAATCGCTAATCATTAATCAGTGAAAATTGAGGCTGGGCTGAAGAAGAGTAGCCTATACCACATCCAAAAATCTCAATATACATGTACCGCTGGTCTGAATAAAACAATGAGCTACATACATGTAGATTGTAATTTTGCATTTATTTCAGCCTGTTTACAGTTTCATCATTTCATCAGTTCATGTGAAAATCAATCCAACAAAATTTATTTGTTCAGGAAGTAACAAATTAATTTGTTTAATTAACAAAGTAAAACTGTTGCTGTATTAATTGTATGCTGTATTGTGTTAGACCAACAATTAAGTAACAAATGTGTTTTGCTTACTCGACTGGACCATAACGCATTTTGTTAGGACTTTTGTTAAAATAAATCTACACAAACCGATGATGCGGCCTATGTACATTTAGATGAAAAAATTTAAGTGCGTACTTTTATTTCTACACAGTGAAGAGGAAATGCAAGAAGTGAGGTGAGTTTTTAACTGATGCCAATAAGTTGTTGACCAATCAATCAGCTGTTAAAGGAACAAAAACGGGCATCAGAGGCAGTCCCTCCATTTCATGACCTGGTTTGCAGAAGATAAAATATTTTGGGATAGGAATATCATCTGCGTACACAAATATCTAGATTGCGAAACAAAAATAAAGATAGAATAACGCTGTCGGTGTATGTCACTAAATACTAAAACTTGAAAAAACGACAACATATAGCTAGTAACCTATACAGAGAAAAAATGGCATAGGTGAAAACTCACCTTCCATTTCAAGATCCCTCGCAGTCAGACGACACTGAAATTGGTGCACGTGATCGATTCTCGCCAGTGAAAAGTGAAAACGAAAAATCCGCTGGGGCCATGCAGAAAAGTAACAAATCTATTTTGTAAAGACGACTGGACAAAATCCATTTTAAGATTTTTGTTAGAATAACAAATCAGATTCTGTTGCATCAACAAATTAATTTGTTACAAAGGCGTAACAAATCCGTTTTTCTTAAATTTCAACTAAATAATATGTTGAGTGTATCATCAATACATAAGAAAATCAAAAACATAAATGACACTGTCCAGGAGCCATATATTAAACACGCGTGAGACAGTAAACCTCAAAACTGCATGTTAGACATTCGGAATCTCGTTCACTAACAATGCTGCTTATCGACACCAGTTTCATGCGAGACTTATCGCGATACACATGCATACTTGTCACTGGCACTAGGCCAATTACTTTTTGTACGCACGATAGCCTATGCGTGACTGATACATTTACGCTGCATCGCGATATTCTCGTGCATGTCTCCCGTACTTCCCCCGATAATCTCACGTAGAAATGGCACTGCCTGCTGGCCAGTACGGTATTTCATGAATCCTGAATGTTGAGCTAATAAACAAAAATTGTTTTGTGTCATATCTGCGATTTGTTAATTTGCCATGAAGTAAAACACCTTGATAAACATCCACCAAGAGTGGTGATTCCATCATTTTTGCCAGGCGTCATAAAATGACAATAAATATATTGTAACGCAAAAGGGTCCAAAAAAAAAAAAGATTGCACTGATGCATTTCAACAATAAAGCAATTGCAAAACAACACAAAGGGCAGCAGAAAGCAGAGTTAGATTTGCCATCAAGATTTGCAAACTTTTGATAACAGTAGGTAAACCATGTCCTTTTTGCTTGTGCAGAGCAGGGTGGGTTAGGGGCAAAGGGTTGAGTGTCACCTGGAGGTCAGAGCACAGATGACCTTGCTCCACTGCTCCACCACTGGGGGGTGGTGTCTCCAATTGGCCAGCATCTCTCTGGCCGTCTTCCAGTAAGGCGGAGTGGGGAAGCAGCGTGTGCAGGCCAGAAACCAGACCTCAAAGAGCACACTGATCAGCTTCTCCGCCAGCTTCTCTGCTATTCCGCCTGCAAACAAAGCAACACTGAACACTATAATTCATGGCACACCAAGCAGCCACAAAGTCCTACAGACCAGTCTTTCTAGAGGATGCTTTCTTCTAAAGCAATGTATAAACAGTAGTGTGCAAATGTTTTTGCCACATTAAGATTTTTTAATCTAAATTTGGTCTCAGATTTTTTTTTTTTTTTGTCATCATTTTCCACATAAATTTTTCTGAAGGTAGATGGCACATTATAGACATCAGATTAATTTTAAAAAAATTTAAAATGTATTTCAGAGATGACAGTTGATGCAAATACTATAAACTAGACAAACCCCTGATCCAGGTTTGGTTCAAGACTGCTCTGATTGGGGGGGGGGGGGGGGGGCAACCAGAGGATTTGGGGTGGGCAACTCAAATCTACATGACACTATGCTATGCTACCATCTACACGCCATTTTCCCCGTAGTCAATATGTCTGACTATAAAGGTGCAATACATTAAATGCAGTATAAACCAATGTTTTCCATGAGGACCTTTAACATGTAAGCGTGACAGGTTTGAAATTATAAAAATTCCAAATACAAAGTACATATTCGCACTGAAACTGAACTGCATTTAGACTGGCTCATTGCAATTACACCTGCCTGTGTCACATGCAATAGGATTACCCCGCAAAGAAGTAGTGCAGGCAGATAATGAGCAGAAATAATGGGGCTGTCAAACATCAGCATGAGTTTGTTTCCGATAACAATGAAAAGAATAAAACCACTAGAGAAGTCAATGTACAAAGAAATAAAGACATACTTCCCCCAGAAATGAAGTTTCAAGTCAGCCCAACCCCCACCACTTGAAAAACATATTCTGGGGTGCGTTTTTTGAAAGCGGATATGCTAACTTACATAGCTGGAGCCGTGGACCGTGAATGGACAAACTATATCAGTTGCTAACATAGTTAGCAGCTATGCTTTTAGGAAACGCACCCCTGGACAAGACATTAACACTTTCAATGACAGCTTTCTTTGTACACTTTGAAATGACCCATTCAGTATCCAGCTTACGCCGCTTTGCAAATGCTTGGAGGCTCACTGAGTAAGTTTTGCGAGTGAGAAATTTAAACTCATGTAGGAACAGTGGGTGAAAAGATGGGCGTTTGCATTTTTCCACAGCGCTTCGCAGTTGGACTAAACTGACCTCCCACTGTGGGCGGGGCCAGCAGTGTGTCGTTGATTCGCAGCAGGAAGAGCAGCAGGACCTCCCAGGTCTCCCTCACCATGCTGGTGGACTCGCGTGCCAATTTCTGAACCGCCGTCAGCACCTGCTGGCACAGCCGGAAGTGATTGGGGCTGTAGTGTTCGGGCCTGAAAGAACAGCGAAAAACACAATCTTCACCAAGAGTATTTCAGGGGCTACTACCTTCCCCAGCGCTGTCATTAGAGAATAAATTATTCATCGCATAGAAATATTAACATTCTAACACTAGTGTGTTTTCACACACTGAATATTGTTTTGTTTCAATTCCTGCTAAACGTCATTTGCTATGGCACCATCATAAATGGACAAGATCCATCAACAATGCTACCCTCAAACCGACATTCTTACAAAAGTGCTCAAATCAGTCACCGTTTGTTGTCAATCAAATCGGGTGGATTTGCTTTCAGCAGCAGTGCTGCATGAACCTGTATGTAGCCAAAAGGTATGGAGGGAATAGGTTAATAATACAAAGCATGGTGATGTCCCTTTCAGTGATGTCAAAGAACCTTGATAAGAATTCTAATTGTAAGGGTTAATAATAAACAAAACAGCTGTAAAAACCAAACTAACCAAATAATAACAAGCCTTTCAGTAAATGTGTCTAATTCTGACACATTTGTCTAATTCTGGCCAGCCTCAAAGTATTGAATACATACTAATCAGTATTTTCAATGTTCAAAGATTTTCTGTCTACACTATTTCTGGCTTTTGAGATTAAGCACTCCAACTACACTACTGTCCCAGAAATATACTTTTTATCAACAGGGAAAGATGGAGATATTTTGTGCAAACTAACATCCTCCAACATTCAGAACTGGCAATTCTTGCAGTGCCATTTTGTTAACTTGTGTGCAAAAAAAAAAAAAAAAACATACTTCTCTCCCAGTTCATCTTTAACATTGGAACTAGCATGAAAATTCCAAATCATATTTAACACAATACAATAACTTAACCAGCCAAATCCGGCTCAGCCCCAATTGAAATAAGTTTGGGAAAAATTCACAGCACTAATGTTCACACTCCACCTTGGTAGGAAGAGGTTGTGGAGGTGTTTCAGAATAGTCTGCACGTAGAGATTGGGCTCCTTGACGATGGGCAGTGGGATGGAGTCTCGTGGAGCCACGAGTGCCATGATCCAGTCAGTGTACACGTCTACGCACAGCTTAACAGTGTCTCCATCCAGAGGTAGGGTGAGGCCATAGCACAGAACTTCCATTGTCCACTTGACCTGCAGGAAACAAAACCAAAGTTATCATCGTTGTTCTGAAGCCATCAGAATGCATCATAGAGCTTCAAATTTTCAAAATTCTCCTGGGGGGAATGCCCCCTGGAGAGTTTTGCGCCCTCAACGCTCGGATTCTCGGAACCTCCACTATCAGCCATAGCCGCCTACTCCATTATGCCAGCCGCCTTCTCGAGAAACTTTTGGTAACCGAGCATTCAGCAATGATTAATCCTCACTGAAAAAATTAAATGGCAAAATTTCAAGGAGATAGTTCTTATATATGGGTGTTTCTACAGAAATGGGCACAATTTGGGTAATTAGGGCCACACTAATTTTTGCTTCCAGGGGACATTTCTATTACCCACTTGTATAAAATAAGTTTGATATTGGATATATTCATTAATCTTATATCATTCTCCCTCCTCACTATTCATATTTGCAAGAAAAATACAAAATTGGTAGACTTTTACATCATTCAAGTGGTAAATGTCATGCGATAAAACGGGAGTCACTTAATTCAAAAACTGACAACTGCTTTTAAAATGATTAAAAATGTTTAAAATCATCAACTTCGGTCTTTGGCATACGTTTCATAGTGTTCAGAAAAGCACTGCAAAGTATTAATAGGATATATCTTTAAGAAATGTCATTAATATCTAAATAACTTTGTTCCACAAAGACAGATTTCCCTCAATGTCATGTAGTAAAAAAGATTGGAGGCCATTTTGTACTTTTGAAATATGACTCAAGTCATGTGACCTGTGACAACATCACTCAGAGGACCCCTGAGGACAACCAGAGTTTGGAGGCAAGTTCAAGTTCAGTGCTCCTATAACTAAGTTATCACCTTTTCCAGGTATTATACAAAGTGTCACAGATTTGAGCGCCATGCGGTCCAACGTCAAAAAAAGTGTTGATAAAGTTGAACCTTTTAATAATATTGATTTGCACATGAAATTTAAAGTTTATCGATCACGGTCAAGGTTAGTGTGGTGAATAGGTGGCCATGCAACTGCCTGTTAGGAATGAAAATGATGGAATCCGTCATGCAGACAAACAAAATGTGTCATGTGGACAAACGTTTTTACAAATGACATGCCATTTTACCACGACACAGAAGATTTAAACTGAATTATCTTTTTCTTTCTTAATTATTTTAATCATTTGTAAAGTCTGTACAATTATTCTTTATTACTTTCAACATTTGGAATACATTTTTGTATATTTTAAACATTATTTAACATTTTTAAAGATGCCTCTTTCCAGTAAAGAGAGGGGTGAAGGTTTTCATGCAAAGATCAGGGCAGATCCTGCTGCTAGAGAGGAGAGACTAGAAAAGGGAAGGAAAAGGTATAACTGTCAAAGTATATGATGGCAGTAATGTCCATATACATGTCAGTCATGTCAGTACAGGCTGCATTCTCTTTAAGCCTGAATTATATCCTTTATCATCGGCACTAGTATAAAGTGTCTTCAATGACCTGCAGTGAATAAAGATATGAATATATGAACTATTAATGAGTATATCCTATTCATATATCAGATTATTGTTATGATTATTAACAAATAAATAGTTTTATTATGATTCTTGATTTTCTGTTGTAAAACACATTTTAATGTCATTAGAAGGTTCACTTTGAAAGCCCTGAGTATCTTAGACAGAAATAGCAATCAGAAATAGCCATCTTGTGTTATGGTCTAATGCAGTTGTGCCATGTCATGCAGTAAAACAAAGTATGTCATGCGGTAAAACGCTTACCGTATATGACCAAATAATCGCCCGCATGCAAATACGTGCCTGTGTGCAAAAAGCCGCCGGGGCTCCGACCTCATTTTGCGTATTACACGCCGGTTCAATTAATGCCCGGGGTTCAATTAAACGCCTAGGCGATTATTTGCACGATTGTAATATAACGTCTGTGTTACCCCATGTTGCGGTAATACAGACGCTAAAACAAGCTTCGATTTGTCTTTGTATGTATATCTGATGTCAATTAAGATGTGGGATCATTGGCTGGACCTAAGCGCACACGGCAGAATAGCTCTGCCATCTTATGCATGTATAAAAGTCCAATGAGACGCATGTAAACAGTAAACATGGGTGTCGGCAATTTTTTTTTTTCGGGTGGGGGACTTGTACACAAGTACACAAATAAAGAACTGTACATCAACAATATTTTTTCCCCCATTATATGGCAAAGCTAAAGAATAAGCTCCATGATTGCCTTACCCTTTAATAAAATCGCTCAGTTACCTACGTTTTCGTTTAGTTTAAAGAAAAAGCGTTTGCATCCTGCTGTGTCTGCGAGTCTGACTCCAGGTCTATACCTGGAAGAAACTAGGCGTAATACGCATATAAGAAAATATATGTATGCTTTGTGTATGAAGATCGGAACAACTTCATTCTGAAGTGTTCATACCTACTTGTTTTCATCATTTAGTCCGTCTTTGCCCTGACACAATGGATAACAGGATGATATTGCGTGATGCCCCAACTGGGATCAATGTAGAAGTCTCAAAACTAAAGTATGTCGATGAAACCGCGCCAGTTTCAGTTTCCGCTGATACACTGTTAATAATAAACAAATAAACTGAAGCCTTTTTTGCAAGGTAATTTAACTGGCACCTTTTAGTTCGTTACTTTAACTGTAATGTTATGATAAGTTTACAAATTGTAAATTTGTAATTCTACGCAGTACTTTGAGCTATGGCATCAACACGAAGGACCTGCAGTGGACGCGGCGATGATGATTCCATCATATCGACAAAACCGTTTTGCATAACATTTTGCATAACAGCCCTTTGGCAATGTGACTTATGAAGGATACGTACTTTTCATTCATGCAGCTGGACATCCTGCAAAATAAAGAACGGGTTTTTTTTTTTTTTTTTTTGAACAAAAGCACTTATACTTTGAAATCTTAACCAACAACTTCTGAGTTCGAAGCACACGGCCCTATGGAAAGACATTCTTTTCTCAGAAAGGGAAACCGTTTTCAATAGAGGAACAATTTAACTAGCTAAAACAATTGCATATTGTTTTTAGAGCCACTTCACACACTTCCTCTGATATTTTTTTAATGAGTGGTAGCAACCCCAGGTCGAGTAAAATGCGACTAGGCTCTATTTATTATCCTGAAGAGCACTGTACACCATGTTGATGATGCAGAATTATGAGAGAAGCAGAGCAGTGATGCTAAAAAGGGACAAGCAGACGACCTTTGGCTGACTGCTTGAATTTTTGCCTGCCTTTGTACAAACAAACTCATCAACAAGCTTTTCCTAATATGCTAAAAAGGGCCTTCGACTGGGAGGAGGAACAGCCAGTGAAATTACTGGCAAATATGCCCCACAGGATACACAGGAAATCCTTCCACTGTTATCACCAGACGCAGAAGCCCAAAGCAAAGAGCCGGGCAAAACACATGGAAGTGAACACATTACACAGATAATAGATTTAGCAAGAACACTGTGGACATCTCTCATCATCACACAATGTTCAGTGCCACCATTAAGATAATAAGAGCAATACCTTAACAGCAACAGTCACCATCCCTGAAGAAATTTTTTGGGAGGGGCTTGAAAAGCATAGATCTTTACATTACAGGATACTAATAACTGTAAACATGCTGCAGTGGCCATACTCAAAACATTGAACAACCCATTCAGGGAATGGTTCCCTCTAAAGCCTGATACATACACCAGAGGAAAAGAGAAATTTGTTCTTGTTCCCAAGGCTGTGAGAACAAGAACAAAGTTCATTTTGACCGGGACATTTCATACTTCACGAGAAAATCAAGTGCCGAACTCCTGGGAAGTCCTCAATGGGCCGCGCCCACTCCATCTTTCTGACCAATCACACGATAGTTCTCGGACAACACACCAGAAAAAAAGTTCTGCCCAGATGATGTGTCGAGAACAAGCCTCAAGAACTCCGAAAACCAGGGCTGCAAGAACAAAATGACGTCATAGACAGGCGGAAGCTCTCCGCCTGCCTATCCAGCCAAATTCTCAGGGCCAACACTGCTGCATTTTCAAGAGAAACAACCATTTTTCTAAAAATTGGATCAACCCCTTTCTCTCAGCAAAACTCAAAGAGAAGACTCTGAAATCCAGCCTAATCCATAACACTCTCCAATTTTTCCAGCATTTTAAGGGTTTTGGCAAACATCCAAATTCAGAATAATATACTGAGGAAAAGTGGTCATTCCAAAACTAGCAGGTGCTCAGCACCAGGAGTACTTTAAGCCACGAATGTCAGAGGTTAGAGAGGGGAGACTTCAAAAAGGACTAAAAGGCCCTCATAAAGGACCAATTTGATTATCCTACACAAAATTTACTACACTTATCTATGAGAATCTGCTGTATTGTGATCATGACAACAACACAAGCAATCACTTCATTCTTTTGCCAGGTAAAAATATGTAGATAAGATCTCTTAAATTGATGCAAAAAAGGTAGACTGAAGGTAAGAGTTCATCAGTAACAGGATCGTCAGAAAACTAAGCCAGCAGTTCCCACACAAAGTATAAAAACTGAGGACCCACTTCATAATTGTACATCTGAGGCTTTCTATGAGAGAAAACATAAATAAATTTGACCCACGTTTGCTTTAGCGTACAGTGTAAATATATTTCAACACGTGCACAGGTAACATACCTTCTGCAGAGTGTTACGTTTCATTTTAATGGAGAAGGCGTCACCTCGACAGCAGTGAGATGAGACAACACATCCATCGCTATCACCACAAACCCCTCTCCAGCACCCACCCACAGCAGCTTTTGGAACCTAATGGAGTGCATAACATACAGTACCCACAGACTGAGGAAACTCACCTCCTTGTCAGTTTTGAGCAGGCTCTCAGCCACAGGAGACCCAAGGGCAGTCCCCAGGGGGCGCACCACGGCATTGGCCACATCCCGCCCCACCGTTGGGGGGTAAGTGTGCAGGACACTCACATGACCCTGGTCACTCTGGACCACTAGGTGCAGCGAACGCCACTCCGAAAACATGCCGTCTCTCTTCTACTCGATCCAACGGCTGCCTGAAACACAACAAACCTCAACGCATCAGAGCCAACATCACATCGTCACCAGGTGTCGCTTGTTATTACCACCATTGTACACAGACCGCTAACAAAACAAGTAAACAAGGGATGTATCCGTGGATGTAACAAGAATATGCTTCAGCTCCTCTAGCAGCGTTTCTTCAAAAGCAATAGTGTCCAATTTAACATCAGGAATGGTTAACCAGATCTCCCCAAGTCCTAAAATGCAAAAAAAAAAAACAATGCAACAGAACACTGCCAGGATCCTCAAAGCACATTCTAAACTCCTACAGAGAAAAGAAGCTACGCTCTTATTCAAACGACAGACAAAATTAATATTTCTGTCCTGCCTCGGCCTGTGCACATCGATGTACCCATATAAGGGCCTCTATTAAATGAAGAACTGTATTATGAAAACCAGGAACCCAGCTGACTGCATACTGCAATAAGCCATCCCTTTAGCACCAAGTGTTCTGCAGGTACTGTGTCTGAACATCAAAAAAGTCTGCTTCATCTGAGCTTGTAGGTCAAAATGCCAGGACAAAAACTGGTAAAACAATGAATTACGAGACAGCTCTCATCATTATCTAATATTTTGAGCAAAGTGAGTCATAGGTTCAGTAACAAAAACAGATTATTTGAAAGTACAGCAATAACAGGATTTGTTATAATCTGACCAATCTATCTGGCAAGGTGATATAAATTCTAAGCAGTCAAGGGTATGTGTGACTAAAAAGTATACATTTATGTCCATTATCACTGTAGACCTGGCTTCAAAATTGATTAGACTCTTGTCGTGAGAACCCTTCTTCTCATGTAAACATACTGTCCATGATTTACTTGCGGAGGCGTCAAATAAAAGCTGACATTTCATGACAATGATTTTAAAGGCTGTTAAAGTTGGGCACTTCTTACTTGATCTGCGACAGCGGTTTACAACTTGCATGATTCCATTGAAACGAATGGGAGAATCACTCAAATCATTTGACATCAGATGCTTTAGAGGTACGTACAACTAACTACAGCAAAAATTCGAAAAAAGAAGTCGTCTTCCCAGTTTCGTAAAATGCCTATTTTCACTTGATGCGTTCACATATGTCAGACACAAAGCAAGAAATCCTGTATTCACAACAAAAGCGGTACATTCACAAGTAACGTTACTACAGTGTGACCACAGAATGACACGTTTTACAATTTTTACAAACTACGAAAACAAAATAGCAAAACTGGAAAAATGATTTTTCGTGATATAACTTACTGGCCAACTTTTTGGAAATCGAGATGGTATTTTTGAGATACTTCGGCAAACGGACCGCTAACTTGGATGTCAAGCATTATTGCTACTCTATACCAATTAAAGGATAAGACAGTTTTCTGAATCGATATATCCTCATTGTCTCGGGAATAATGTAAACCATAAACTGAGCTAACGTTAGCTAACCATAGCATGCACGCACAGGCCGATAAATCGCTTGGTCAGATCTCTTATTGACACTATACAAACAAGTTCTAGTCAGCTCGCAACCACTATTAAGAGCGGAAGGGCTGGGCATTATTGTAGCTAAATGTTCAACGCACGGAAGCAATTATGTTCTAAACAGGAGGTTAATACCGCTGCGAATCGCATTTTCTCTGACACTGTGGAGCTACATCAGACCAAACTTGTAACATGCTTTGAACTTAAAAACGGAACAACTCAAGAGCCAAATAGCTAATTTTAGCTAATGAGCTTGTCTCAAAGTTGACATATGACTGTCTGGTGCCTGACTAGCTTCGAGTTTAGCAAGCTAGCTAGCTACTAACACAATTCGGAGATGTAGGAAGCCAAATGGGAACATTTACCTTTGCCAATTAGCTAAATTATTAATCGGATAGAAATAGGATTGCCTATAAAATCCTAAGCCCAAAAGGCTTAAATGTCAATCCATCTGCGAATTTTTGCGTTAATATTTTTAATAAGCTAGCGTTAGCCTGGCTAACTTGCTACGGCGATAGCATAGCTAGCTGGACAGCCGGGCTACTTCCTTGTTCGTCAAGCGGTCGGTTTAAGCAGTTCGAGCAAGAAGCTAGCTTGGAGCTTAACTGTGATAAAAAACATAGCAAGCTGCGTCAGATGGGCAGCAATCTGCTAGCTGCTGGTTCGCTAGCTAACGGTGGGGATAAGCAATCTTGCAGGACCGTCAACATGAATTGCGTCCTAAACAAATAGCTAACTTATAGCAAGAGTGTTGAAGATAACAACAGCAGCTTAGCCAACGCTAGGTTATTAGCGAGCTAGATACTGCTGCACAAATGTAATTAAGGTAAACTAGAGCCAGCAAACAAAGTTAGCTCTCAGTGTTAGCTTCCAAGCAGTCAGCGACAGTAATGCAGCAAGCCAGCTGATAGCAGATAGCCTGGGATAGCATGCAGCACCAGATGTCGGCCACAAGGTGAATTCGAATCCCCAGTTCTACAAGGTGCAGGCCGCACTGCGGGATAATTAAAAACAGCAGCCAGCGCATACTCAGATGTGTGCAAGTTACCTGTATCGGAAGGAAAGGCTGGCATATTAACGGCCTGTGTCTTCTCAATAAATATCGCTTTTCAGATGAGGATAGTTCAACATCGTAACTTCTGCTTGACCACCAACACGAAAATACATCTCCGCCCAGTCTCCGTCCGGCGGAGTCCGGCACTGACACTGCAAGATTCAGGAGGCACCGCAGATTGCCGAGGATAACCGAGAGCAGCGCCATCTGCCTGTGCTCAATCGGGGAAAGGCAGGCGGACATTGACAGCTGTGGTATCTGTCACTAATGCAATTTCTCTTATGAGGCACTTTTTTAAAGGGGACCGAATATGCTATTTTTCCAAGTTTATATTTTGGTCTTTGACTTCCCTAGAGTACTCCTGATCGCGCAAAGAAAAAAAAGGGGACTTATTTCGCTCATAGTGCCATCCTCAAAAAACCCCATTTGTAGTCCATAGTAGTCTCTGCCTGAAACGCCTCACTGGGGTAGCTCTTCCGCTATGGCCCCCACTCTCCATGTACCCACTTTCTTCTGACAGGCCAGCTCTGTGGAGAGCGGATCTAGGTGGGCCAAGGCAGCAGAACACAGTTTTCCTGGTCCAGCAAAAAGAGTGAAACTGACGGGAATCGACGGGCCTATTCTGCAATCTAACGCAGTACATGTGTATAGATCTAATGAAATTAACTTGTTCTAAAAAACACAACAGTGAAAGTGGAGGACGCAGTGTAAATGTCTGGCAGCTCAAGCACGAATTTGCTATTGGCTATAGTTTGCAAAGGCAACAGTTGGTGAGTACAGCGGTTTTACAACTCCGTAGCTCGGATGCAGGGAAAGCTAGAATCCACCCCATATAAACACATTTGTAGAACGGGTTGACATGCCCAAGTGTAGACCGGAGACCGTAGTTTAGAGGGAAACATGGACAGTGACGAGTAGCTAAAAGTGGACCAACAGCATATAGACTGCATCGGTGTGTATTAGGACCTGCTAGTTTGTGTGCAGAGCTGTGGTGTGTTGTTAGCGTGGAGAAACGAACAGCTTCCGCACTGGTATATGACGGAGGGGCGAAAGCTCCAAGCTAAACGGCCTTTTCGGAAATTGCCCGTGGTAATGGTTTACTTATTGCTTCGGAATGACCAGCTTTTCCTCGCAGAAAATGGGCGCATTATGGATAGTGTGCGAGAGCTAGACAGTGCTCCGGTTATGTCGTGAACATAATACAGGTTTTACAGACCGTATGTTCCGTCTGCATAAACCGTTGCTTATGTGGAGCTAGCGAATCGATCACTTTTACAGGAAAGAATTTAATATTCAATCGATGGCAATGCAGCATTTGTTATACCGAACACATTAGCCTGTGCACTTCCCTATTGCTTTCACCAGTAGTATCAGAGAGCTTGCCCAGCCATTGGAGATGTATCAGGCTTACCCCGGTCATGGATAAATGAATCGATCATTTCATAAGCACCCAAAAACGCACCCCAAGCTGTGCAAAATCTATGTCTGGTCTAACTGCAGCCCAACTCAGCTGACACATACAGCACCTCTCCGGTTAGCTTCAACTGTAGTGGCTACAATCAGGCAACGTTACGATGAAACTGCCACATTGATGCTAACCGAAGTAAGACAAGCATACCGATCAGAATTGCGACATATAGGTTAATCAGGAGCATTTTTAATTAGCAGAGCATGCAAACTAACATACAGTAGCTGATAAGCGGTCATGACTTTCAGTGTAATCTGTTGCGCAAAAAATTTGTTTTGCGTCTGGTGTGAAAGCTGCTTAACGCGCCCATAACGCCTGTATTCGCGTCTTTGCATTGACTTTGAATGTAGCGAATCTGTCACGCAAAAAATTAGTTTCGTGTCCGGTGTGAAAGCGGCTTGACTTGCCCATAATGTGTATTCGTGTCTTTTCATTGACTTTGAATGTAATCTGTCCTGCGAAAAATTCGTTTCGCGTACGATGTGAAAGCAGCTTTATGGATAGTACGCGACAGCTAGAGAGAGCTCGGTTATGTTATGAACATAATGCAGGTTTTGCAGACCATAAGTTCCATTAGCGCGGACAAGTTGCTGATGTGGTGCTAGCGAATTGATCACTTCTACTGGAAAGAATTACCTATTTAATCTCCGCCTTTTTCAGTTTTTTATTAGCCACAACAATTTCTTAAGGGGGATGAAATTTTGTCAAGGTAGCGCAGAGAAATCATTTGTAAGTTGGTAGAGCTTCTGCGTTTCGCATTGAGAGCTTGCTCAGACATTTGTGAAGTATCTGACTGATCCCAGTCATGGATAAGTCAAGCGATCTCTACCTGTCGTGGCTACAATCCGGTAACGTTATGATGAAACTGCCACATTGATGCTTTCCGAAGTAAGACAAGCACACGATCAGAATTACTGCATATACATTAACCAGGAGCATTTTTAATTAGCACGACACACAAACTAACATGCAGTAGCTGGTAACCGAGCGGGCATAACCACAGAGACAAACCCTTGCAATACAGGTTTTACAGACAGCAAGTTCTGTTACTGTTGACAGTTGTACCAAGCATCCAAATTAAAAACAAGTATTAAAAGTAATCTTCAAATGAGGTTTATGTTCACACACCCAGGGCCGGCGCTAGCCATTTTGGTGCCCTACGCATAAATACTTTGTGCTATCCACCCCCCCCCCATCCCCCCGCCACATACCCACCCACCCAACCCAACCTCTGACAGAAATGAACAATATCTGAGTATTTCTCAGTTTTGCTTTATTTTACAAATTAGGTTGTTAATATTAATGGTTCAAAAACTGAGATAGAGATAAATAATAATAATAAAAATAATAATAATAATAAAGAGATAAATAATAATGAAGTCTTTATAAAACACTAACAATGTCACCAAATACTCAAATAAATAAAAATAAATAATCTAAATAAAAAAATAAATAAATGCCACTACTATTAACAAATAAACATCTGTTTTTCACTTTAAACACAGTTCTGAGAAAGGAACTTTAAATACAAATTTTAAAATGCAAGCACCAGTTGTTAGAGGCCCTACAGAGGCACACGTCTGCATTTCTGGGCTGCGAAATCAGCTATCAGGTCATCATATGATAGATTCTGAGCAACTTCCCCATTGATGCTGATGACAGCCAGACCACTTAAACGCTCCTGGCCCATTGATGAGCGCAGGTATGTTTTAATGAGCTTAGGTTTGGAGAAGTTCCGCTCAGCAGAGGGAAATGTGACAGGCCCATGTATACGGTTAATCCAATTTCTTTCATTCTTTATCTGCGAATGTGTACAAATGGAAAAACGGAGCTAACTTGAGACGCTTTATGGACACAAAACTGATTCGGTATCAGCCTATACTCTCCGCAGCAAGCGAGCTTATATAACGCAATCGCCACTCGCATTTCTAGAGGTACAGCGGTCATCTCTTCTTGGCTCATGACATCCTCCATCTGATCACACAGTTTCACGAATGCTCCCTGAGACATCCTGAAATTCTCTCTCCATTTTGTATCTGAAAATTCATTGAGCACCACTCTCTCCCACCAGTCCTCACTCCTAACGCACATCCAGCAAGCACGGGGTTTTGGTAGGAGTGGAGGAAGGCCTATGCTGAGACCAAGAGTTTTACGTCATGTACTTGGAAAGAAATCGAACTATCGACTGAACCATGTAAACCAGGTTTTTCCAATTATCGCATTACTGAAGTACATGTAAACGCGTCAAATCAGATTATTTCCATTACCCCATTATTCCCAGTTATCGGATTATTGGGGTCATGTAAACGTAGCTGTTACAAAATAAATAATTGTTCATTAAAACATTGTCTTACCTGCAAGTGACGCGCGAGCATCATCTCGCTGTTTTTTTCTTTTCTTTTCCTCTTTTCCGCCCCCGACTCTTGATGCCTTTTCGATGACATGTCCAGATCTCCGGAATAAACTTTTGCCAAATTTGCGATTGAAGCATAATGGAGCAAACTACTTGGGAATGGGGGGGCGGGGGAGACCGATGAGGTAGACCGATGAGAGGGCCGCACAGGAGATTAATCTTTTTTCGCGGAAATAAGCCTACGCTTATTACTTATATTTATTAACATGCTTTACAAACTTTTATTTTAAATATTAAATACTGTTATTCTTATTATTTTTTTATGGGCTTTATTTTTTTGGTGCCCCCCAGGCAGTTGGTGCCCTACGCGCAGTGCGTGATAAGCGTATGCCGAGCGCCGTGTCTGCACACACTTTCTGTAGAATTTCCCGATATCACTCTTGCTTATTTAGGAAACAAACATTAGCAACAGTAACTTGGCTCCGTTAGCCGCTGTGCTACAGCCACAATGAACTGGCTATCATGTAAGGTTAGCTTATGCAGTCAAAGCAACTTACAGCTTCTGTGTCTGTGAGTCACGGACAGTCGCGACTGATACAGGCTTTATCCCCAGATATTTTACAAAGCCTGCGTTTGAGGCCAGTTGTTAGTGCTAACGATCACTAGCAGTCCTGCTAGCCACCCATAACACGTTAGCTCCACTTACATTATTTGCTGTTATATGATGACTTACAGCTTGTGGCTCCGAGCGCTTAATCAATGCAACTGCTTCAAGTTTGAGATGAAGCCGAAATGCTTATTCTGTGTCAAATTATCATTTATTGACAAAGCTGTCTTTGGTGAAATGCTGAGCACAAACAGCTAACGTTCCCTTTGGCCGTGGCTGTTTGCTGCCAGCAAACAGAAAAAGCTACCAACTGATTTCTGGTGGCATCGTCATTTGGAAAAGAAATATTTGTTTTTCTTCGCCTCAAAAAGTAAACGGACAAGTAGCTTTGGGAGAGATACTGACCAAATTTCACCTCAAATGATCTGCGGTTCTTCTTTTGTATTTCCAAAAGTGTAGACACTAAGGTATAGAATGATCTGCCGTTGTTAGTGCCTGCTAGAATAGTTTCCGATGCGGGCAGGTCCAGCGCAGTGGTTGGCCCTGGCTAGGTCTGTACTAATTGGACGGCACAACCTGACATCAGGCTTTGCCCAGATCTCGTGAAGATCTCGGGAGGAGCTGTTCAGAGAGGAAAACTCGCTCACAAAATCACGTTCTTGGATTACGGCAAAATCCCTGTATCTTATGTTTAGAAACTTTCAGAGGTTGAGCATGAACAACCAAAATTATAACATTACTAATATGTATTAAAAGAAGGATCAGCATGTTAGGTCCCCTTAAGATTCAGCCGGTGGTGATGAATGACCGTCTCAGATTTGCCTGATTCTTTGTTTGTATGTACTTTTACAAGCTCATTTATTTATTGATTTTGTTGAAGGTTTGTGGATATACAAAAAAATCTTTCATTTCAAGGTCCCATTACCAGATTTTATTCTCCCCTTGAGGGCCTCTAAGACGGTGGATTTCTTGAGGGTTGAAATTGGAGTTCTTAAAAATGACTGTTTAAAGTCTGGGTAAAGTTAAATCAGAGCTTTTATTCTAAATACATTGTGTATATTAGACAATAGTTGCTGCTAGCATGGGCAAGACTGAAAACTCAACTACTGTTGAATTGGGGAGTTTAAGCAGTTTTTCACCAATTTTATTTTTCAGATTTTTTTTGGGCAGGGCTAAATATGGCTGGATGATACATCCAGGCCATTCTTTTCTTTTTTAATTTGACATCTCCAATCCTACCCGAATTTGGAATCCCCAATCCAAAAACTATGTAAAAGGCTTGCTCGGTTGCTACCCCCTGTTGCCAGCTCAGGAGAGAGAGACAGTTTGCAGCTCTCCTCCGAAGCTTGCGCCTGTCAGCCCCTGCATCTTTACACTCATTGGTTGAAACTACTGCAAGTTCAGAACGAGGGCGGAGAATAACCAAACATGAGCAAGCTTAGAATCTCACTGACGAGCGCCTGGCTGGCCAACAGGAGGCGCTTGAGCAATGAACGAACAAGGCAATCACTTTCATTTCACTTCCAAGCAGTCCATTCCCAATTTGCATCCCTACAGCGCTTAAGGCAATCGAGCGCTTTTCTGAAAAAGCTGCTGACCACTGCTGGTTGTTATGACCGGGGATCGAAACTGCGTTGTGGCGCCTTAACTGAGTGAGCTAACTTGGCAGCACTCGGGCCATTCTTAACATAATCCGCCCCTAGCACTATATAAAATTGATGGCACATTGCATTTGTAGTTATCCGTTCAATCATGAACTGCAACCATGTGTCCTCTATTTAGCTAGCTAGCCAAATCACCAGTGTTCAGTTTTATAACTAGCAAGTCTGCTGTGCCACCTTCAATGTCCCAAAAATTCATCTTCCCTGAATGCAAGAATTTAAAAAACAAAACCTTGATCACCCCATTTCAATTTCTTAAATATATTGACACAAATAACTGGTGGATTGCTGCAGTGAAGAGCAATGTTGATAGAGAGCTGAGGATCACCACCCACGCTCCTCTTTGTGGTAAACATTTCACACTGGGTACTTTCACAGACTTTCATCTGAGACAACTGGGATTCATAGGTAGTCCACTGTTATTGGTAAATGCAGCCGAACCAACTATCTTCCCACGCGCCCTTTTTCCTCCCTTCTTCTGGGACCCTTGTCAGCAATAATGTTGGCTATGGCGCCCACCGATGAGTTTATCGGTAAGTTAGTTACCTTGTGTGCAAATATTTTAATTATATCAGCTAGCGAGCTGATATAGTCCACCGTAATGCACTAAAATGTGTATGATAAAATGGGCCGCTAATTAATGTGATTTTAAATTGTGTAACGTTAACCACTTACACAAAGCCACATTGACAGCCTCACCCATTACAGCGCGGTACTTCAACTTATTTGCCATACAGCGCCGGGCTGTACTGACCTATAAAAAAATACAGGCTGTTAAGCTAGTAAACAGGGGTGCTTCTTTTCCTGTGAGAAATACTGTGCAGACAAATGCAATTATATTTTAAGGTGAAATATACAGCGCCCTCCATAATTATTGGCACCCATGGTTAAGATGCGTTAAAAGCCTTAAAATAAATTCAATTTTTATTGCAGAAGCATACTCTCACACTGAAAATTGAAAAAAAATTGTAACCTTCAACTCAAGTGACTTTTAAGGGGAAAAAATCCCTGACTAAGAAATAATTATTTTTCATTAAAATCACCTGTTCCACAATTATTGGCACCCCTAACAATTCCTAGGGATTAAATGTAATTGAAGTATTTCTGTCATTTCTACAGTAGTTTACAAAGTTGATCTGAGTATCTAGGAACATTTAATTAGTAATTAATCACTTCCTGTTTCCCTGGGGTATAAATATGACATGACACAGAGGCCATTTCTCCTATCTACTCTTCAACATAGGAAAGACAAAGGAACACACCATTCAAGTAAGGCAAGATGTGTGTCGACCTTCACAAGTCAGGCAATGGCTACAAGAAAATAGCCACTCGCCTGCACCTGCCCATATCTACTGTCAGAGGAATCTTTGACAAGTTTAAAACAACTGGAACAGTGGTAAACAAGCCTGGACGAGGACGCAAGGTTATACACACAGTGAGGAGGATGGTAAGAGAAATAAAAAGTTCTCCAAAGCTCACTGTTAAAGAATTGCAACAAATGGTAGCGTCTTGGGGTCAAAAACTCTCCAAAACAACCATCAGGCGCTATCTAAATGCCAACAAGCTGTTTGGGAGGCATGCACGGAAAAAACCTTTTCTCACTCACAATCATTAACGCAAACGTCTGGAGTTCGCTATGTGGTACTGGGACTTCAACTGGGGCCGTGTGGTTTGGTCAGATGACACCAAAATAGAGCTATTTGGCAACAAACACTCTAAGTGGGTCTGGCGGAAAGCAAAAGATGAGTATGCAGAAAAGCACCTCATGCCCACTGTGAAGTATGGGGGAGGATTGGTGATGCTGTGGGCCTTTTTCTCTTCCAGAGGCCCTGGGAACCTTGTCAGGGTGCGTGCATGGCATCATGAATGCTTTGAAATACCAGGACATTTTAAATCAAAATCTGGTGGCCTCTGCCCGAGTCACTTGGTCTTTCAGCAAGATAATTACCCTAAATATGTGGCCAAATCTACACAGAAATGGTTCACCAGACCCAGAATCAAGCTCCTCCCAAGGCCATCTCAGTCCCCAGACCTCAACCCCATTGAAAACCTGTGGAGTGAGCTGAAGAGGAGAGTGCAGAGAAGAGGACCCAGGTCGCTGGATGATTTAGAGAGATTGTGTTAAGAGGAATGGTCGAAGATCCCAATTTCTGTATTCTCTTTCTTGTGAAACATTATAGAAGATTAGGTGCTGTTTTGTTGGCAAAAGGGGTTTGTACAAAGTATTAACGTCAGGGGTGATAATAATTGTGGCACACATGATTTGATGTAAAATAATAATTTCTTAATGTGGGATTTTTTTTCCCACTATAAATAAATGCACTTGAATTAAAGGTTGGATTTTCCTCTTTTTTTCATTGCGGTCCTATATTATTTAGAAAAAAAACAAATTTATTAGAAGCTAAGGTGCCATTAATTATGGAGGGCACTGTATTTTGTTGGCTATTTATTTATTGATAGTCTGAGTCTATTTGGCTTGGTTGTAAGAACTAAATATGGCTTCCTCGCGTAAATGGAAGAGAAATACAATTGCGTTGCAGACTAAAAGGAATGGGGTTGATTGCAGAGTAAGTCAGTTTCTGCTGGTTTCAAACTGGATCCAGACTAATGCCACGTTTTGCTCAGCGGCCATGTGAACAAACGGAACACGCGTTTCCTCGGTTGGCAAAAACACGACGAGTGTGTCCAGAAACCCCTCCCCTCCGAGAAGGTCACAGTGTGGTGCGCCATCTCTGGTCAAGGGCATCATCGGTCCCTATTTTATGGCGGATTGTCGTGGTCATGCAGTCACGGTCTCCGCCGACGTCTACAGCGAACAAGTCTTTGACAGGTTCGTTGGGGACCTGAACTTGTTCTGCAAGCTACATGACATTCAAATGGAGGATCAATGGTTTCAACAGGATGGGGCAACCATCCACATCGGTCGAGGGAGTCTGGCCAATCTGGAGGAGCTGTTTCCTGGTCAACTGATGTTGCGCCCCAGTGAATTCCCCTACCCACCGTGCTCGCCGCACCTTACTCCTCCTGACTTTTTCCTGCGGGGACATCTGAAGGAGTTTTGTTTCCGTGATCCAATGCCAAGGACAATTCAAGACCTGAAGAACAATGTCACCCGAGTGATCAGGTCTGTCGGAAACGACACCTTCACATCACTCACACAGCATATCCGAAGACGGTTAGAAGCTTGCGTTGCTGCAAACTGTATATTCTGGGCTAAAGTAAATTGTTATTTTCCAAGGGATGTTACATGTTGTGCTGAAATATTTAAATAAACGTTATGTAGTTTGAATAGTAAGAAAAATTTGCGTTATTACTCGGACTAATGGGGTGAAGATTACTTTGAGCCGAAAACGTTTCTTCGGTCCGGTTTTTTAGGGGCCACCCTGTGTAATATATGCATACATCTTATTTATTACATGTGCCTTTTCATACCTTTGTCTGTCTTCCAGTCCATCTGTTTGTTCTTCCAACACATTTTGTTTCCAGGCCAGATATCAGCCATCTCGTGGCAGAGATCTGACTATTTCAAACTATCGCGCAGCAGGGGACAAAGTGTTCAGCTCCATCCATTCTGCTGTCCATCCGTTTGTCCCACTCGTGTTTGTGAGAAAGCTCAAGAACCGGTTGATGGAATTTCTTCAAATTTGCTAGCAAGGCGTGTTGACTAAATTTTCAAGCTTGCTACAAGCAATTGACTACTTCTAACCAAACTCAGGTGTGGAATTTCAAGAACATTTTAATGCATTCTACTCATTTTCTATAACATGATCTACGTTGACTGTATGCAGATACCGATAATTATGGATATAGTACTCAGCTCTGTCCATCCTTCTAGCCGTCCAGCTCTTGTTAGCGCAATATCTCAACAACCGGTTGATGAAATTTCTTCAAATGTGGTAGCAAGGTATGTTAAGGGAATGCGCAGACCCCAATTGGCTTTTGTGACCTTCTCTTTCTTTTCAAGGTCACTACTGGCAATTGAACATTTCAAATCAGACTTATGCTGCAAAATCTCAAGAACATTTTCATGCATTCCACTCATTTTTTAGAACATTGTCTACATTGATAGTATGCAAAAGCCAATAAAATATGGTGGCCTTCACTTAATCGTCAAGGTCACGATATATCTCAACAACAGTGTCACAGTTTTCATTCTAATTTGGTGCCAAGGCTTTTGCTCTCAAGGACCATTTATGGATTCCTTTTATTTTTTATCACAATGTAATGGGAAGACATCAATTTTGTTCTTGCAGCTGAGGGAATAGTTCCATTTGCCACAAATACTTGTTTTAATTGATATCAATCTGCAATTTCAAACTTTCGGTGAGAAGTCCAGACCGCCTCTCATAGGGAGTGCCGCAAAATGTAAGTTTTCTGGACTGTGCCTTTGACATCCCAAGGTGGTTCATACATGGAATGTTTCCATTAGCAAGTCCAGTAGCCTATAATTCTACTTGAAATTAATGTGGGGGCGCAAGGGTAGAGGTGGCGCTCAAATCGGTCAAAATGTAAAATTTGGCATTTTTTGAAGGGTCACATATCTCAATGCATATTCAGTTGAATACATTCTTTTTTTATTAGGCAGCCATGTATGTCTAAGATTGTACTGGGGTTTGAACTGTATAAACCCTTTTCTGACCATTATCCACAAGTATGTGGCACTGTGCAATCATCTATTTGTGTAGTAACATAATTCAACAATATATGCCACAGTCTACCACCATATCAGTCATTGTCCTATTTATTGACATGAAAATATCAAGAAAAATGTTCTCAATTATTAGTCCCCTACCGGAAATGGAGGGGACTATAGGATTGCTCTCTGTCCGTCCGTCAGTCCGTCCGTCCGCATTCGTGTCCGCTCCATAACTTCAATATTGTATGACCTAGGAACATCAAAGTTGGTGTGTGGATGCATCTCGGAGAGAGGCTGCGTCATGTACCCTATTCAGGTCACTTTGACCTACTTTTTAGGAAATATAATATGCATTCTCCGGTAGGGGACTAGTATTGCGCAGCAATATGACATTCGCGGATAGGCGGTGCACTTGTTATTTATATTATCCAATTATTCCTGTCATCCCTGCTGTGTTCAAGGATACTGAGGTGAGAGTTATACGTCAACTGATTGATTGGTTTAGCTGATTAATCTGCACGAATAGAACAGATTAAAAATTGGTGTAATGGATTAAAAATCAGCAGAACTGGGCTCTGATAGCAGCCAAATACCTGTGGAGACTCCTACAGTCAAGCAAGGACATGCATCAAACTTCGCAGGTTTTTTTTTTTTCGTTGCTAGCATGGCAAAGGCATGAGCTGCCCTACTCTGCCTCTGATCGGTTAGTTCTTGTTGCTTTTGTCAGTTGGTTTGGTTAGGTTTAGGCATGAAGAGTGAGATCAGTTAAGTTAACCCTAGTCCTGCCAGTCGTCGATATATAGAGGACCCACACGTGTTTTCCTGTATGCTGGTCGTCGATATATCGCTCGCCAGTAGCTATGTCCCTGTATGCTCGTCCTCGATGAGCATTAGCCTAGAGGCAGGACTAAGGTTAAAAATGTCAGGGTAAGCCAATCCCATGATCTCAGTACATCACTCATCGCCCTGTGGTAGAGGGATAGGGATAACACCCCTTAAGCCCAACTTTTATCTCTTAATCATGCACCGTCACAATTAGTTCTGCACTACCAATGTCAATCAGAACTAAACAATTATAGATTGACCTGAGTATAATTTAAGTATATTTTTTTATTACAACCCCATTTCCAGAAAAGTTGGGACGGTGTGTAAAATGTAAAAAAAACAGAATCCAATGTCAAATCATTAAAACCCTATATTTGATAAGAAAATAGTGCAAAGACAACATATTAAATGTTGAAACTAAGAAATGTTATTCTATTTGGAAAAACTTCTCATTTTGAATTTGATGCCAGCAACACATTTCAAGAAAGTTGGGACAGGGGCTACAAATGACAATCAAAGTTGAATGATGCTGAGAAGAAAAAAAAACACCTGGTGGAGCATCTCACAGCAAAGAAGGTTAATTGGAAACAGTTCAGTAATATGATTGGGTTTAAAAAGTCTCTCAGACACAGAGATGGCAACGGCTTCACCACTTAGGGAAAGACTGCATGGGTAAATAGTTCAACAATTTTAATAAAATTTCTTAATGTAAAATTGCAAAGAATTTGGGGATTTCATTCTGCACAGTACATAATATTATCAAAAGACTTCGAGCATCCAGAGAAATCTCTGCACACAAGGGAGAAGACCAAAAACCAAAATTCAGTGGAAATGATCTTTGGGTTCTTAGGCAGCACTGCCTTTAAAGCAGATGAGATTCTGAATCGGAAATCACTGGATTGGCTCAGGAACACTTCTGTTAACCATTGTGAGCAAACATTTGCCACGGCATCCACAAACGCCGGTTAAAACTTTGCCATGCAAATATTAAACCAAGATCCAGCAATTCTATGGCCTTCCCTAGGCCCGAGCTCATTTAAGACGGACTGAAGCAAAGTGGGAAACAGCCCAGTGATCTGACCGATCAAAAATCTGAAAATATTTGGGGAAATTATGTATGCCGCTTCCTTCGGGCTGAAGAGGAGCGGGACCATCCAGCTTGGGATCAGTGCACAGTTCGAAAGCCAGCATCCATTATGCAATTGGGGTGCACTATTACAGGTTTTGGAGTTCCATATACTGCCATCTGGAAATCTTTGATAGGGAAGGCCTTGCTTATTTCAGCAAAACAGTGGCAACCACAACATTCTGCACATATTACAACAACAAGGCTCAGTAGTTAAAGAGGCTGGGTGCTATACAGGCCTGCCTACAGGCCAGATCCATCACTCACTAAACACGTTTGGTGCTTTATTAAAAAATATATGGCACAGGAGTCTGCAAAGTGTTGATCAGCTGAAAGTCTACATCAAGCAAGAACAGGAAAACATTTTGCTTCCAAAACTATAGCAGCTGGTCACCTCAGGACGCGAACGCTTTAGTATTGTGAAAAGAAAAGATGATGCAACACAGTGGTAAACATGGCCCCTGTCCCAACTTTCTAAAAACATGTTGCTGTCATAAAATTCAAAATGAGCAGATATTTTTCAAAAAACAATAACATTTCTCAGTTGCAACATTTGATATGTTGTCTTTGCTCTATTTTCAATTAAATATAGGGTTTAAATTTGCAAATCATTGCATTCTGTTTTTATGCACATTTTACACAGCGTCCAAACTTTTCTGGAAATAGGGGTCGTAAATCAAGCCTGTTTTTTTATTTATTCTAGAACCTGAATGTTTGGTTGATTTTGCTCGCAACATATGTCAAAAATAATATTGTTGGAACACATGCTCATTACGCGTGTAAAATTTGAATGTTTGGTTGATCTAGCCCCATTCAGGCCCAGCAGTAAGTTTTACAACCTGGATGTTCTTGCTGCCTGGCTGTGGGGGTGGAATCTCCTTTGTTGTACTCCGCGGGACGCCAGAGACATTCCGTCCAGGCTGCCCAGCTTCTCCTCTGAAACTTACCCCACTGCCCTCATTGAATTTAAAGCCCAGTTACATTAATCTGCTTAAAACCATCTAAATCTCTGTCAAATTCAATATGTTTATGTTCAATATCCGATAAAGAAACCACTTACATATTTATAACACAATTGGACCATAATACTCCATTTTAAGGCTTTTCCATGACAACTGCATCATTTTATCAAATATTCCTATCATGTTTGGTCTTTTTATTCTTTGGAGAATCCAAGGAGTTGAATGGAACATGTTTCTTTTCCCTTAAAATTATGGATAATCCCGTTTGGGAAGATCTTATAGTGGTCAAATCTCGCTCACCTCTCTCTATGCAAAATAATCTTATCACCTCGATGGGGAAAGCCCACTTTGTTCGGAGGCGTAGTTTGGAATCTTTAAAGGTGGGAGATTCTAACCGAAGGGGCTCTTCTTTTCGGCTTCTTCTATCAAGATCGGAGGCGTGAAGGGTGAGTGGGGTAAAGTCACATGACGCCTCGCTCTGCGGAACGAGGGGGCATCTGAATTCTCCCCGGCCACATGGTACGGCTTTAGTTCCACGTAGTCATCATCTTTTCCAGGTATGAAAATATAATCTAAATTATATGTAACTGGTAATTGGCTTAAAGCTGATTTGTTTGATCCAAGTTTGTGCCTACCTGGTAATTAAATTATTGTTATTCCTTTTCCAGCTTGTGTGGTGTCCGTGTCTTTTAATCTTTTTATTCTTCCTAGCCCCTTCTCAGCGGATACCTAGGGGTATTAGCCCCACTGAGGAATGATTGGCCAGCAGCCCGGTGTGGGAATTGGTTGTTGAAGTTGGTTTAGGCGACCATGACCTACCTACTGAAAAGGATTGATGTATGCTGCTTCTGGGTTTTTAAAGTATAGGAAACCCATCGACGTAAAGTCAGTTATCCGTTAAAAATTCCCTTAAGGAGCCCATGGGCATGCATATAATCTGGGTTCATTGTATATATGCCAGCAGAGGCTATTGCAGTGATGGTTGACTTCCAACCTCTAATCTAACCAACCAACCTAGGATTCGGACATGGTGTTAAAACCCGGGAACATTAATGTAGCGGCGGTGGTTGTCTGTTTGGAATTCAAGGTATAATCACTTCATGTTTTTCCCTAGAGTCTGAGTAACTGGTTATCACTGCCTCGAGATTCACGTATTCTGTTCCAAAATTATCAATTCTAATTCTAGTTCTAATTACGAACTTTTTTTGATTGAATTATAAAGACACAATTGTACCTTCATAGTTATTAATCAAAAATACCGGTGCTTTAGGAGTGAATTGACGGGCCGCTCAGAATTCACGAATCAAGCAATCGCTGTAAAAACTAGACCATTACATCACCCAGCCAAGCATTGAGTGGCCGTCTGTTACCTGCTTTTTAGATGCGCCTGGAATAATGGAGCAAACAAAATGGAAATGTGGAGCGGTGATTGAGAGGATGAAAAAAGCACAAAGCACTGGCCTGAAGCAACAAAGTATTTAAATATTGATGACATGTTCGCCTAAGGGAGCAGGTCAGTCAAAAACACTTGCTGAAACAGACAAACACCCATCATAGTTAGTGCCAATAGATTTCGTTTTAACTGGCAAGCCGGTAGCGTTATTATATTGCAGTAGGTAGCTAGCGGATTCGGTCAGTCTGCCAACGGAAAAGGTAATAACCATTGATATTTTGTGTCTGTCCATTGATACTAATATGAAGAAGTACTTCTATCCAGTTGGAGTGACTGAATCACTAGTCAGATGATGACGACCTGTAAACCTAATGAAAAAACAAGGACGGCGACTGACTAGCGAGTCAGTCACCCAATCTGAATCAATATCAATGGACGGAACATTTTATCGCACTTCCTGTTGTCAGGCTGACAGAATCCGTTAGCTACAGCTGTATAATACCACCATCAGGTTGCCACTTAAAAAGCTATCTGTTGCCTCTTCAATAAGTTCCACTTAGTAGATGCCAATAAAACAAATAGCTGGTTTTGGGGGAGCTACTTTGGTAGCATAGCTTTTGAAGCTTCAAATTAGAAAACGGCCAAGCTGTAACAAAAGTTTGTCAGATGTCTGCCTTTTTCAAAGACCCAGCAACACACAAACAAAAAATCAGTTGGTTCATCTCTGGGTTTGTTACAGGCCGTGTGATTTTATGAGTTTGGTTTTGGTAAAAATGTACTGACTTCAAAGTGTTGTGGTGCAAAGATTTGCGGGAATGTGGCATGTTTTCGATTTTGTGTTGCTGGGTATTTGAAAAAGGTAGACATCTGACAAACTTTTGGCCGTTTTCTTTGGTAGGCCTGAATTACTTTACCCTGAAAGTAGTTCAATGACAGAAAAGCTATCTTAGGAAGAAATCTTGTTTGGTGAACTAAAGCTTCTTAGAAAATGAAATTCAAAAACTACTGATTTCGATTTATCAAATTGACAATGTTGACTATTGACAATGACAGAATGCTTTTGAGCTTATTATCAGTAGAACAGCCGGAAAATGAATGCAACATATTGTACTGGGCTACAGATGCTGATTTTCATTATAAATTGATGATATAATATTTTTGTGTAACTACAGAATGCTTTAATAGGTAGCATTTAGCAGGTTGTATTTACAGTTTGTGTGCGTGTGCATGTGTTTGTAGTTTTTGATACATTGGATATACAGTACTTGATGCCTGAGAATAAATATAAACATTTGAGCTGGTTTACTAGTTATCTAGTAGCAATAACCAACTTATTACTCTTACTGGTCTGCTTTTTAGACATAAAATCTGAACACTGTAATCGTTTTCTGTGCTTATTTACACAATTGTTGCTTACGTTAAATTCATTTGTGTGTGTATGTGCCTGTGTGTGTATACTTTTAGATTTTTAAAAAAAATATATATTCATATTGAAAATAAAATAAACATTTGAACATTTGCGCAAACTGTGTATCTCTCACTTTCCTTTTCTGAACAAATGTAGGTTTATAGTGTATTTGTATGTGCTATGATAGTATGATTGGTGTATTCCTAGGGAGATTTTGAAGGTTCGCCTATAGCCATAGTGTACATTGAAAACTCAGGATTCAGATTTCTCCCAGTCCTTTTTTTTTTTTTTTTTTTTTTTTTTGCATTTTGTAATCTGGATAACTTTCCACCCAGAAAAAGATAGTGGAAGATAGTAGTCCATTAATTGTCTGGTTCCTGTTACATCAACATATGGGGCTAGCCTAAGGGGTTAGCCGACAGGATTAGTGGTCTGGTGGTTTATGTAAACTGGGTGGCAGTGGCCTTCGTATGGAGTCGAAATTCCGCGCCTGCATTATTGTCTCAGTCCACTACTGACTACAGAAATTGTTTTGCCATGGGAAATGCAACAAGGTTAAGCATAATATGAGTCGCTGACCTGTAAAAGTGACTATAATGAAATCAGCAGGGAAATCAGTAAATACAGGATGAGGGTATCTTGCCTTCTCCTTTTTGAGGTTCTGTGATGGTTGTAAAAATAGGACAAGTAAGTGGTAAAACTGCAAACTTTCAAACTCAATGATCAATTGTGAAATATAAAGGTTCTGGAATGACAGCATATCCTTCAATGAGGCAAAATTTACATATTGTGCCACCATGCAATATCAGAAATGTTTTCACTGTGACTCTCTCGATGGCAATGACTGGTTATCTCCCAAATATATCAGAAGACCTGCTGTCACTGAGTTGAACTGTATGCTTTCCGCATCAGTGGCACAAATCTGAATTGGTAATGAGCAGGGAAAATGTCATCTGCAAAGCACCTTTGCCTGCGCTCAATGTGCTCATCTGTGTGGACAGAGGGAATTCCAGATTTCTGCCTTCTAGCAGATGCAGGCAGCAGCTTAGGCTTTATTTTGTGATGTTTACTCAGAGATTATTATGATATTGGTGTAAATGAAAATTATACATTAATTATATATATATTAATTATAAATGAGTTGCAAAAAGGGAATAAAAGAGTTAAAACTGGCTCAAAAGCTGAAAAATGTTTGGGTAAAAGGTTTTGAAAAAAAAAAAGTGAATCTTGAAAATATTTTGGCCCATTTAATCTGATTTGCCTAAACTGATTTGCCTAAAGAATGATTTAAATTGCACATATGTTATTAATTTATGAATTGAAGACCACCAAATAACATAAATTCAGCATTTTATAAAATATTAAATGAAGTAATATTTCAACGCCAGTCCCATGATCGAAACCCACCCTGTTTTCAGCTGTGCATATTACCTGAAATGGAGGAAAATGTTTGGATATCAAAATCTCTCTCATATCTTCACGGCAGGGGTTTAGAACAAATGGCCTGTGCCCGCGCAGTCACCCTGAGCCCAATTTAAATGGTAGATCGAAGAAAACCTTTTATGCCTGTGGCAGTATCCCATCACAAGCATTGGGGCCATGATCGGTCAGCTCCATGATTCTCCCAGCTTCAGTAGGCACCAAAGGGAGAGTGGCTTGGAACAAGAAATGTGACCCAAACACATTTTGGAGAATTTTAATCCGATGAGAGTAAAGTTGCAGGTTTTGGCAAGATTGCAGAGGAAATAAACATTTTCTGACTAAATACCGTACATGGTTCTTTGAACTACTTTGTGCTGCAAGACCATCTACAGCCACTAGATGGATACCTTTAACAAGGAATGAATAAGTCAAAGCTCACCAGCAGGGGGTGACAATCATCATAGATTTTAGATTTTAGAGTGAATTAAAAGCAAAAATGAGTGCGACGCGTTGTGTTTTACAACAAAAACCCAAGTGTTATAATTTGAATAAAGTAATTGCAAAATTAACAGGATTGGGATGTTCACAGACTTGTGGATTCCTTCTCATAGTCAACAATGGCATGTTCAGTCCCATCACTATGATCTGCTTCCTATTTGCACTTATCAACACATGGCATTGCATTGTATACTACACATCACTTTTAATAGTGTTGCACGGTGAAAGGTAGAAATATGTTTTTTTGTTTTTTTTTTTATTCCACAGACGGGTTTTTATTTTCAATTCTTTATTGCAGACTTACTTCTCAAATATTCAGTTTTCAAATGAGGGACATTTCCTGGCCTGTGGAAGTATAGTCCTGAGTATGGCCCAAAAAAACTGCACCAGAAAATTTCAGACAATGAACCGGTGAGTCTGTAAGTGAGCTCTCGTACATGCAAATACACATACAAATACACACACACACACGCACGCATACACACACACACTTTCTAGTAACAAAATATTGCAATTTATCATATGAACTCTCTGTTTGCTGCATTGAAATCATCAAGAGTCAGAGCAATCAGATTCCTCTAAATATACAGACTTAATACAAGACTGATCAGCACAATGTTACAATGTGCTACAATAAATGATGATGATTTAAAAAGGTAATACCAGATGGAGGACCTTGTGATTTTAATACTCTGTTGTGTTACATAGATAAAAAAGAAAATGATGATGATGGAAATGGTTTGTCTAACCAAACTGCCAAAATTTCTACATGGTGAAACAAAGATGTATAAAAATGTCCTTTGATGAAAGCTGATAATTTGAACTTTAGCCATGTGTGAATTCTTTCATTTCTATTCAAACATCAGAGAGTACAGGACAAAATTAAGAAAAGATAATCATTTGTCCCAAATATTATGCGGCTCACCATATGTATCTCAGGATTGCATTTGGACCTCATGACAGTCCATTTTATAACTAGAAGATTGAGTATTTGTCGCGGCATATTCACTGGACTGTGCACTTGTGTTAGAGGACAACATAAGAAAAATATTACATTTTAGTTTCACAATGATCTAATTTACTGTTGCTTGCCCTTGCGATGACTGTCCTGCCCTCAAACGGGGCCGTATTTCATTTGCTCTCTCCTCTTCTAATTCTATCCTATTGGGGAAGGAGAATCGGATTTTGTTCCACATGCCCCGGGGTGTCTTCAAATGACTGTTAGGCCGTTGAAGGGTTAAAGGCTTGTCATATAAATCTGCTGAAATTGCGTCTGAGGTGAAAGGCATGCATAATTCCAAAGTCAGAGGAGCTGCAGTGAAAGTAACACCGTGTTCATTGTAGGAAATAAAGAACAAAATTTAAAATTCAGGAATGATAGCCCTGCCTTTTTTTTTTTTGCAATTCCATTTGCAAAGCAAGCAATGGTATTTATTACCAATTTTTAGTGGCATCCAGGTTGCTCACAAGCAGGTCAGTAGAAATACAATATGATGTGTAGCTTTTATTATTATTATTACTATTATTATTATTATTACGGTATGACGATGATGATGATGATGATTATTATTATTATTATTATTAACATAGCCCATACCATCATCATATATCCTTCTCTCCCCCAATTCCTGTTATTTACATTACAAAAACCAGACAAAACCAGAGGCAGACCTCCAGGGATCATAAATCATTATTTATTCAGCAGAACCTGGGAGTGAAATGAAAACAAATGCAGTGTAATAGAGTTGGGGAGGTGCACTGATTCAACCATGATACTTCCTCCTCCCCCATAATAAATCAGAATATGGAAAAAGCATCCTCTCTTCTCCATGGAAAAATACTCTTTGAACCTCTCAGCTGAGAGAGCATACTATCTTCCAAGTCCAATTCAGAAGATGTCTAATGAGTAAGTAAATTTATGAAATGAGAATAATAATTTTAGTCTATGCCAAGCCTTTGGCGAAAAAAAACGCTGGTATGCTAGCTAGCGAATTATTCATCCCATTGACTTAACAAACAGCAAACTAGAAACTAATGCCAGCAATGTACCGGTTACCAGCAGGAGGATTGGTAATGCTACCGTGTTTGCCAATGAACGGAATCTGACTAATCGCGACACCAGACAGTTGTATTACACGTGTGTAATACAACCCATGAGATACAGGTTTGGTATCCCACTGATTTTTCATAATTTATGGGATAATTAAACTTAGTAGTTGCTAAATGACAAGTGACTTGTACGAATGTGAAATAGTGTAAATACAGAGATAACGTGCAGTACAGTGGAAAAAGTATTTGCCCCTCTCCTAATTTCTTTTATTTTTGCATATTTTTCACACAGGAACACTTTAAATAATCAAACTAATTTTAATATTGTACAATGATAATCCAAGTAAACATAAAACAGTCTTAAAAATGATGATTTCATAGATTGAAAGAAAAAATGCTATCCAACCTTACCTGGCCCTGTGTGAAAAAGTGATTTTCTATTGAGGTACTAAATCAATGTATTAAACTAAATCAATTGATAATTGATACATCCAGGCATGATCACTGCCAGCCTTGTAGAATCTGAGCATCTCTTAAATCAAACCTGTTTGGCAATGTGAAGTAGGCAAAAAGCAGCACATGATGCCGCGATCAAAAAAATTGAAGAATACATAAAAAACGTACACATAAAAAAGTCGCTGACACCTTTCAGTCTAGAAAATGTTACAAATCTATTTCTGAGACTGTGGGACTCCAGCAAACCATGGTGAGAGTGGCCGGCCTATCAAAATTCCTCAAAGAGTGCATCATTGACACATCCAGGAGGTCACAAAAGAACCCAGACAAACATCGGGGGGAAAAAAAACTGCACTCCTCACTTGCCTTGTAAAATGTAAGTGTTCATATTTCCACAATCAATGACAGACTGGGCAAAAATGGCATCTATGGAAAAGCTGCCAGGTGGAGACCACTGTTGACCAAAAAATAAAATGAAATATAATAATAACAATCATAATCATAATAATATGAAGGCTCATTACACGTTTAAAAAAAAACATCTGATGACCCTTGAGACTTTTGGAGTAATATTCAGTCAATTGATAATTCAACAGCAGAACATTTTTTGAAGATAGGTACTACTGCATCTTGCATAAAGCTAACTCAGTACCACACAATTGGAACATCGTACCAACAGCCAAATATGGCAATGGTTGTGTGATGGTCTGAGGCTGCTTCACTGCTTCAAGACCAGGATGACTTTCCATGACTGATGGAACCATGAATTCTGCTCTCTACCAGAAAATCCTCAAGAAGAATGTTCTACAGCTCAAGTGCAGTTGGGAACTGCAGTAGGACAATGATCCAAAACATAAAAGCAAGTCCACCTCTGATGGCTCAAAAGAAACAAAATCAAGGTTTTGGAGTGGCTAGTCAAAGTTCTAACTTGAATCTGTTTGAGATGCCACTGCATGGCCTTAATCAAAAGCCCTCCACTAAAGCTGAATTTATACGATTCTGCATAAAAGATCACACGAAAATTCTTCCCTGGAAATGTAAGTACCCATTGCCAATTATTTCAAACTCTTGATTGCAGTTTTTGCCACCAAGCGTGGAAAAACGTGAGAAAAAAAAGCCAGTTATTAGGTTTAGGGAGCAGGGGAGATGATGAAATGATGAATAAGCCAACATAGAATAAATTGTGAAGGGGCAAATACTTTTCACAAGACCTCAGTTTACAGAAACGAATCACAAACAGGAAATATGCACAATTAAGTATCCTAAATTTATATTCTTATCAAAATTTTCAATTCAAATAGCAGATTCAAACTTTTTTTGTATCTAGATGTGCACAAACATCATCCGAATCTCCAAAAGAGTTTTTTGTTTCATAATACATTGTCTCACTTCCTACTATGTGTTTTGAGTGTACTGCATCATTTGAGTGTGCACATTACATCACCTCAAACACTATACTTGGTAGGTATTCAGTGTTTTGCATTTGCATTCCTAAAATTGCCGAAGATTCATTTTGCATTCACATGACAAATTTTAAAGCCGTTGGTAACCAGAAGTATCTTATTCGTTTTACTAAATTTCCAGCAGTCAACTTTTTTGTTCAGCTCTCTTGACCATAAATCTGGCACAATCTCTCCACTGAACTTTCTTATTCACAGAATCTTTCCACAAGGCCCCAGTTCATTTTCTCTTAAATAACTGCTAGAGAATTTTTATAGCGTGGTCAGTGCTCTTTGCAATCTGTTTATATACCAGATTTAATTCCCCATAAACCCTCTAAAAGCCATTTTAATCATTCATAATTTATGATTGTTTTTTCTTCACCTCTATTTTTCACACACTCTCATCACTGCTTAAAGCTTGTGCTGATAACAGATGAATGGAGGTTGTTTAATCACAACTGGCCAAAGACACAATGCTTCTACTATAGTGATCATGCATGTGAAATATTATACTGTATTTTATCTTCAGGCTGTGATCTGTATTTCACTGCAATTGAAATGATGTTTGTATAATATAAATAACATCAAATACGTGGAGTACATTAATTAATAAGTTTTTACAGTGAAAATCAATTTGAAAATGCCGAAATACATAGCTGACAAAACCTGAATGTCTTGTTTTATTCTCGTGGTTTAAATTAATGAAGTATTTGTGCATTTTTGAGAAGGTGAGGAATGTTCTTCAAGTATTGGGGCAAAGCCTGTTTTACTCTCACTGTTGGAATGAATAAATTTTTTTGTCTATTTTTTCAGTCACAAAGAAAAGGCATTTAGGATTGATCTATGTTCTTGTGTCCCACACGAATAGTTTTTGACTGGATCTTTGCCTCTTCAAGGGAGATTCCTCTTCTGCTTTTATTTTTACCCAACCACCTGATTCTGAGAGGCAGGTCCTTTGCAGCAGCCACATCCGTCACTGGTGGTGGTTACTTTCAAGAAAACCAAGAGCGTTACCGTGAGAAATGCGCTGATCACTCCTCAGCTCTCACGATCCACTAGAAGGACAATAGAAAGTCTTGTGTTTTCTTGCGTTTTTTTTTCAGCAGAAGAGCACAATCCTTGCTATGACTTCTTCAATTATTTATCTATTATTTGATCTCGTTCAATGTGCCAAAACTTCTCAGCGACAGAAATTGCAATCATTCAAACATGCAAATGTAACATCAATTGTGTCATCAATATGCCAGTATATGTACTCTGTCTTCCTTAACTTTCCCAAACAAAGTGATATAGCTTAATTTTGTGTCAATTAAAACAAAATATATAACATCTGCAACTCACTGCCATAAATGAAGAAATCTCTACTCTTTTGCTGCTACTTGGGAGGGTTTTAGATATATTTTCTCCAAGGCCACTGAGTTTATGGAAAAGAACTCCCACAGCAATTAAAAATAAAATGTCTGCTGGAACTGTGCAGTAGTAAACATTATACATTATAGCTTAGGCCAAGGAAAATGGGTCTATTATTTCAAACTTTATTTAGAACTTTCTGGCCGTGTTACACTACCATATGTCTTTTATTTATAAAAACATAAGACCTGTTGCCCCACTGTGCCTTGAAGGATTGTAAAATCTGTGCAAGGTTGTGTTGACAGACTGTAGCTGCCTGTCATAAGCATAAGAAAGCTAAATGGGTTAAGTAGAAATGTTGTTGAGCATCTATTTTTCTTGATCGATTCAGTGCTTATATTATAAAATACAAACCCCACTAACTGGCTATACGCCTACCCAATAAGTTTTTTTCAGAGAAAGTGTTTCATATGATTTCAGTATGCATAGGTGTGTTAAACAATGACAGCTGCTGTAACTCTCAGAGCTTGAAAACTGCATACAGTAAATTCACAACAACCATGCTTGCCATGCGTTTATTATTGTGTACTGGAAACCTAGGAGGGTCTATGACAATACTGCCAAATGCCTTTTTTTATCATCATGCATTAATTAACATAAAAGTGTTTGAGATGTTCCTAGCTATGTTACGTGTTGGAATTGAGGGTGACCCCTAGCGCAAAGTAGCAAGCAAAACGGCAGGTTTATTTGTCATTGTACAAAATTAACAATGAGCACACAAACAAAACAAACAATTGCAATAGAAAACACAAGGAGGAAAAGCTTACAAACTCCAAAAGGGAAAAAACAGTCACTTCCAGTTTTGAAAATGTAATATACAGAGACGCGGATAAGTGAGCTCTGAAAATAGAGTTAAATTTAGACAGAAAAATGTTGTTACGCGAAAACACGCAACTCTCATAAAAGAGAGAATTTTGTCTCCCATAACGGAGAAAGCCGAACCAGCAAAAAGTAAGGGAAGTAGATGGTCTGACCGACAAACGAAAAGTGAACAGAGCAGGTACTAAATACTGAAGTGAGATGAGAATTAAACCAGTGAGAGAAACAAATATTTGAATGATGACTGAGTGTGGCAGGAAACTATGCTGGCAGGCAGGGCTGACAAGCTTCAGCTGGCGCTCGTCACAAGGTATGCCTCTATTTCTATTTCTGTACAACACCTAAAAAGTATTCGGAGAATAGAATAAAATAGGACAAGAGCTAGAGGGTATGCGTTCTGGATTGGCAAAGTCAGTGGTGTGATACCAAGAGTTTATCGGGAGTTTACATGAGATTACCTTGATGGCTGACAAATAATTAGGTGGAGAGCCAGCATAACATGACATCAGTTGGTTGCAGTTATTTGGTATGTCTTTTCACTGGTGGGATGTAAAGGGTGGTGTTGAGCAACTTCCCTAGGCTGGGAAGACATTTATTAGTCTTCCTTTTCTAACCTCCCCTCCGATCTAAGCCCACTGCACCTCCGGCAACTTGTTGACAGGTGCATCCTGGGTAGCCTAGCTTTATAGATGGGTGAGCAAACGAAGCTCTGGCATAGGGCTGTCTTGTGCTAAGCTCCTGGTGAGCAAAGGCTAAGGGAGAACACCCTGAAAGAAAATCCGAAATGAAGCCCTGTTGACAGTTTGCTGCTATGCTCTGGTAGCTTGTCCAGCAATTCCCGCAGCCGACTTGACAGAAATGTGTTGGTTCATCCTCTCCCTGGATTACTACCAGCAATGTGAAGAGGAGTATCTTGTCACATGAACAACCCAGAACATCCATATCGCCTGCCTAGACTTTGACGTTTATTAATAGGGAGATGACACTCTAGTATGGCGTCATCAAGAACTGACACAACATAGAAAGTTATAGTTTATGGGGTACAAGCTCTACCAAGACTGAGCGGCAGGGATTGTGTTTGATGATTTGGAAAGATCATTACATTTCATTGGACAGCTACCTCCTGCTTCAAGCTGGGCAGCCCCTGGCCACTAAGGTGCTGTCCCACCAAGGCCACCTGCTTCAGTAAATGCTTGAAGCTTACAGAGACCAACATGACGAGTGAGCGGTCATCATTGCACCAAGCACATCAAAGAATTCACAATTGTACCATATTGCCTGCTGGAATGTGAGATCCATACGCGGCGGACTGAATGAGGATGTCTCTAATACTGAGGACGCACGCAAGACAGCTGCTATTGACAAGAAACTCTTCAGACTCAACATTGACATTGCTGCCCTTGAGGAAACCAGATCATCTTGGAGTGGTTTGATCCACAAAATATCTTAAATGTTCTTCTGGGATGGGAAAGCTGCCAAAGATGCCCGCAATCACAGTGTTTGTTTCTCTCCAAAGAGTTCACTGCAGAGCACAATCTCTCAGCTAAATGGCATATCTGAGGGGATAATGTCCCTCAAAGTCGCTGCTCTTGAAAGCATTGTTCATCCCCTGTGTATCTATGCTCCTACTTTAACTTTGCCACCTGACGACAAGGAACAATCTTACAATGCTCTGGACTATTTGTCTCCTTCGTCCATACAAACAAGGATCTTTACATCCTTGGTGACATCAACACCAGAGTTAGGGCTGATAACGTGGCCTAGCCAGCAGTTTCAGGGTCTTGTAGTCTTAGGAAAATCAATGAAAACGGACAAAGGCTTCTTGAGTTCTGCTCCAAGCACGAGCTTTGTGTCACCAAAAGCTTGTTTGAAACCAAATAAATGCATGAAGTGTCATGGAGACACCCCAGATCAGGCTGCTAGCAGCAGCTTGACCTGGTTCTGACACTGTGCACACCAGTAAAAAGATTTTTCTTCTTATCTTCAGGTATCACAGCACTAAATGCAACACCAACCACTCTTTAGTCACTATTAAAATTACGCTGCAACCTAGAGAGCATCATCTCAGGTGACATAGGAGAATGCCTACTCAAAATTTTAGCCACTTCCAATCCAGAGAAAAAAAAGGAGTTTCTCAGCAACCTGGGGCATGACCAAAATCAGCAGGAAACTAACTCTCAACCACTCTTGCAACTTAAAGTGGTGTCACATATGAGACACTATTACAAATGTTGCTTGTGACGCTCTTAGTTTGAAAGAGAAACATAGTGCAAACTTCTTTGAAGCTAATTTCCACGTCTTAAATCCTGCTCTAGAGTCCCAGCATGCAGCTCAAACAAAAAGCCGCATCGAGCCAGCCCACCTTACATACTGTTCATGAGGCCAGGAGAAGTGTGCAATGCACTACCTGTCCATGAGCAAATAAGCACTGGGTAAATCATTGTCAGGACATTCAGCCAGCATCAGACACTGGAAAGATATATAGTATGTACAAGGGTGTCAAGAAAGCTACAGGCTCTAGCATTTCCAGAACAGCACAAATCAAATCCGAATCTGGAGAGCTTCTCACTGATAACACTAAGCACTTAGAGAGGTGGGCTGAGCACTTCCTTGAAATGTACTCCGTGAAAATTTCAGTCTCAGCGCCAGCTTTGGACTCAGCATTTGTATTCCCTGAAATGCTGGAGCTTGATACTTAACCAACAATCAAACAAATCAGCGAGCCAATGGAATATCTGCCACCCACCAAAGCTCCTGACAGCGAGGGGATTCTTCTGAACTCATCAAAGCTGATAAACCGGTGCTCCTGCCATATCTGTGCAAGCTGACCTGCTGTTGCTGGGAGTCCAGATCCACTCCCGATGACATACCGTGCACAAATATCATTACCTTCTACAGGAGGATGGGTGACCGTGGAAACTGCAATGGTTTTAGGAGAATGTCCCTCCTGGTCATTGTGGCAAAGGTCTTTGCTCAAGTCATTCTACTAAGGGTTGAAACTCAAGCAGTACATATATATCTAGAATCATAATGAGGCATCAGGGCAGGAAGATCAACGGTGGATGTAATACTGTCCATATGTCAACAACAGGAGAAGTCCCATGAGCCGAATCATCCCCTCTTCACCACCTTCATAGATCTGACAAAGGCCTTTGATCAATTGAGTAGGGTTGGCTTGTTCTACAGAGGTTCTACAGAAGCTGGGCTGCCTTCCGGTCTACCTTGAAGTAGTATAGTCCTTCCATACAAACCCTAGCAGTACTGTGATCCAATAGCGCAATATCAGGCCCTTCCACGGTTAATACCAGCATGAAGCAGGGATGTGTTTTGGATCTGACTCTCTTCTGCATGTTATTTTCAAAGCTGACATGGTATACTTTTGCTGACACAACTGAATACGTTGATCTGCACACCAGAAATTATGACAGTTTATTCATCATTCCTCGTCTTAGCTCAAAGAGCAAAGTATGTTGGTTGTTCAAGAACCTCTGTTTGCTGATGATGCAGCCCTAGTTGTGGACTCGGAGGGCCATCTATCAAGCCTTGTAAGCCGCTTTGCGTATGCCTGTACAGTTTGGTTAATTTAGCAGCCTAAAGAACACAAAAGTGATGGGTCAGGGCACAGCTTATACAACCGAAATTCTCACTGATGGTCACATACTCAAGTTTGTGGACTGCTTTATTTTTCTTGGGGGTCACCATCACATCAAATGTTTCCCTTGACACAGAGAGCAATTTGGCCTGTTCTTTTCGCAGAATTGCTTTAATTGGAGGGTTTTCAAGTGTACACTACTTGCAAAATGTTAAGCCACAACATCTCAACGGGATTCAAGTCAGGAATTTGACTTGACCACTCCAAAACCTTAATTTCATATAGATCTTTATATATACACTCAACAAAAATATAAACGCAACACTTTTGTTTTTGCTCCCATTTGTCATGAGATGGACTCAAAGATCTAAAATTCATTCCAGATACACAATATTGATTGTGAACGCATTGTTCACAAATCTGTCTAAATGTGTGATAGTGAGCACTTTTGCTTTGCTGAGACAATCCATCCCACCTCACAGGTGTGCCACATCAAGATGCTCATTAGACACCATGATTAGTGCACAGGTGTACCTTATACTGCCCACAATAAAAGGCCACTCTGAAATGTGCAGTTTTGTCTCACAGCAAAATGCCACAGATGGCGCAAGCATTGAGGGAGCGTGCAATTGGCATGCTGACAGCAGGAATGTCAACCAGATCTGTTGCAAGGCCACCCTGAAATGTGCAGTTTTTGCTTTATTGTGGGTCTGGGGACTCAGAGCCAGTCAGTATCTGGTGTGACCACCATTTGCCTCATGCAGTGCAACACATCTTCTTCGCATAGAGTTTATCAGATTGTCAATTGTGGCCTGTGGAATGTTGGTCCACTCCTCTTTAATGGCTGTGCGAAGTTGCTGGATATTAGTGGGAACTGGTACGCGCTGTCGTATACCCCGGTTAAGCACATTTCAAACATGCTCAATGGGTGACATGTCCAGTGAGTATGCTGGCCATGCAAGAACTGGGACATTTTCAGCTTCCAAGAATTGTGTACAGATCCTTGCAACAATGGGCCGTGCATTATCTTGCTGAAACATGAGGTGATGTTCATGGATGTATGGCACAACAATGGGCCTCAGGATCTCATCACGGTATCTCTGTGCATTAAAAATACCATCAATAAAATGCACCTGTGTTCTTCTTCCATAACAGATGCCTGCCCATACCATAACCCCACCACCACCATGGGCCACTCGATTCACAACATTGACATCAGCAAAGTGCTCACCCACCGACGCCACACACGCTGTGCCATCTGCCCTGAACAATGTAAACCGAGATTCATCCGTGAAGGAACACCTCTCCAACTTGCCAGACGCCATCGAATGTGAGCATTTGCCCACTCAAGTCTGTTACGGTGACGATCTGGAGTCAGGTTAAGACCCCGATGAGGACGACGAGCATGCAGTTGAGCTTCCCTGAGACGGTTTCTGACAGCTTGTGCAGAAATTCTTTGGTTATGCAAACCAATTGTTTCAGCAGCTGTCTGAGTAACTGGTCTCAGACGATCTTGGAGGTGAACCGGCTGGATGTGGAGGTCCTGGGCTGATGTGGTTACACGTGGTCTGCGGTTGTGAGGCCGGTTGGATGTACTGCCATATTCTCTGAAACACCTTTGGAGACGGCTTATGGTGGAGAAATGATTATTCAATGCCCGAGCAACAGATCTGGTTGACATTCCTGCTGTCAGCATGCCAATTGCACGCTCCCTCAATGCTTGCGCCATCTGTGGCATTTTGCTGTGAGACAAAACTGCACATTTCAGAGTGGCCTTTTATTGTGGGCAGTATAAGGTACACCTGTGCACTAATCATGGTGTCTAATGAGCATCTTGATGTGGCACACCTGTGAGGTGGGATGGATTGTCTCAGCAAAGCAAAAGTGCTCACTATCACACATTTAGACAGATTTGTGAACAATGTTTGAGAGAAATGGTAATATTGTGTATCTGGAATGAATTTTAGATCTTTGAGTCCATCTCATGACACATGGGAGCAAAAACAAAAGTGTTGCGTTTATATTTTTGTTGAGTGTATATATATGAGAGAGAGAGAGAGAGAGAGAGAGAGAGCCATTCAGAGGTGGACTTGCTTGGGTGCTTCTGATAATCGTCCTGCTGCATAACCAAACTATAGCCCTACTCTAGCTTTAGGTGACAAACTGCAGGCTGGACATTCTTCAGAATTTTTTAGAAGGAAATTCATTTTTCTATCAATTACGGCAAGTAACTGAAGTCCTGATGCAACAAAGTAGCCCCGCCATCTCACAGCCACCACCATATTTAGCTGTTGGTATGATGTTCTTTTTGTCGAATGCTGTGTTAGCTGTTCTCCAGATGTAACGAGTTTCACTTTTAAATGCTCAGTCCACAGAATATCATTCTAAAAATCTTAGGGGTTATCATGATGTTTTCTGGCACATGTGAGATGAGCTATCATATTCTTTTTGGTCTGTGGTTTTTGCCATGCAGCTCTCCCATGGATGCCATTCTTGCCCAATCTCTTCCTTATGTGGAATCTTAAACATTGACCTTTGACAAGGCAAGTGAGGCCTGCAGTTCTTCTGCTGTTCATCTGGGTTCTTTTGTGACCTCCTGAATGAGAGGTTAGTGTTCTTTTAGAGGAATTCTGGCCAGCTTAGTTCTCCTTGGAAGGTTAACCACAGTTCCATATAATTGCTCTCAGCATAGTTTGTTTGAGCCCCAGAACATTTGAAGAAGCTTTGGGACCCCTTCCAGAAAGATAGATATCAATGACTTTGTTAATCATCCGCTCTTCAATTGTTTCAGTTTGTGGCATCATATGTTCATTTTTTTTTTTTACCACAGTCACATTGGCAGACAGGTTCCATTTATATGATATTTAGATGCAATAGAGCTGGCAGTAAATCATGTCTGGGTGTGTCTAGTGAAATTGAATCAAATTTGTTTGACTGGCTGATTTAGTGACTCGGGGGGCAACTTTTCACTCAGGGCCAGGTTATTTTTTCCTTCAATAAATGGAATCATCTTTTTTAAAACTGCATTTTGTATTTCCTCTGTCTATCTTTGTATAATATTAAAATACTTCTTCACAGCACTGTAGGTTATACATTTGTCTGCCTTCATAAAGACAAAAGCTTACTCACACTTGGCCTAATTCATGAATCATAGCGAGTGACAGAAGATTGGCAGTATGAGAGACCAAAGGCTAAAATTTTGCAATATGTATACTGTTACAAAATCCCTTGACATTGCCTGGAATCCATCCATATCAAGTGCTGGTCGCTCCCAACGGTCACTGACTGTTATAGTCTGGCCTCATTCGGTTGGCCAGCGTTTAACCCTTACGTCACTAATGAACTGGATATATAAATATTCATGTTTTCTGCTCTTGGCTGATTGGGTGAGCTTTTGGCGAGAATCAACAATCGTGTGGCGCCATTTGCAGAATGAATGCTGCCCGGGTTATCCATTACATCATGTTGTCAGAAGTGGTAGCTAAGTAGGCGAGCAATTAAATGTTGGGATATACAAATATCTATCTTATATCTGCATGTTGCATATATATTTTACTTTTACTTTGCTACATCAGGCATTTTACAATACAGCTAACGGCTGTACTCAGCATTACGAATATCAGTTAGCTGGCCGGCTACGGCATTCGTGAATGTTACTTGACATAAGCTTAAAAATGTGATTGTGGCTTGCTTGCCTTTACTCTTGGAGTGGTTGTTAGGTTTTGAACAGAATAATGTTTGGCCATATCTCCATTTTGTTTATTTCAGTGGGATTCCCCAGTATAATAAAGGCTAAATAATACTGAAATTACGTAACGTATTTCACTGTAATGGAAGCGATCTGATAAAGTGCAAAACTGCCGCAAATCGGGAGATGAGATGAAGGAAGGGGATTTTTTGTCGACATCTGCACTTCCGGTAATAACACCAGCTTCGCCAAGCCAATGCAAGCATGATGAAATGCGATGAGCATTGCACAGCTTCGCAATTGAATATCATCGTGGATACACAGATATGAACATGAAAATACCGCAAAAATCAAATTAACGCTACAAAGGAGTCAAAGCCAGAGTTCACGTTTTGGAACAAAACGTTATAAATCGCCATTATATTAGCTAGCGTTCGACTGTGCGCTAATATGAGCGGAAGTTCACTCGTCGACATTTTGACTTTTGACCCTTGATTTTCTGCTGTCATATCCGCCTGGTGATGTGCTGTATTGTATGTCAGATAGCTCCTCTTGGCATTAGCTACAGCTTGAAGGGCATGATTGCATCAGCTGTGTTTAGCCTATGAAGCTGGTATGTAATACGACAGTTGCTAATTTATTCCTTGCCTGTCTACTTTCTTCGGAAAAAGGAAGATGGAGAGCTTGTTCCTATTATTGCAACCTATTGCTGCTCAATGTTTCAGCATTTCTAACATGGATGGCCAACCCTTATTTTGCCGCTTTTCCCCGCTTATTTAATATCTGATATCGATCCAGTACAAGATTATAGCGATCAAATATATTCCTTTTCCCTTTAAAAACAATTAAACATTCTTTGCAATAACAGTATCACTGAACATATAAACACAAGCATTATTTCAGTTTGAAAGTTTACTTTGTTGTTTGCCGCAGTCCATACTGCATTTCTGTATTGCCAGCTGTTACCTGACCGCTGCTGAGAGAGACGCAGGTCTCGAACACAATTCATTTTCTCTGATCTGTTGGTCTTAAAAATTCCATTGCAGCACCAGAATGTTTGGAAGATATGTAGCCTGTGAAAAATAAGTCCAGTATTTAATTCTGCCACAATGGGGCAAAATAATTGGTGATAATCTGTGCTCACGTTCACTTCTTACCATTGGAATCAATTCATTCAGGACCCGCCGCAAGTCTATCTTCTTTCTTTAAAGGGGCGGGGCACCCTTGCAACTGTCAGTCAATCACAGATCTCACAAGGATTTTGTGCGAATATTTGAAAGTGAAACGCTAGCCTACCAACTGAGGCCAGACATATCAGTGAGTGACCGTTGGGAGCGACCAGCACTTGATATGGATGGATTCCAGGCTAACCTTGACAATGGTGATGCTAATACTTTAAAGAAAACATTGCACTCAAAATCAGCATAGCAGCGGTCACTCTCAACCAGCTTGAGAAGAACAAAGGCACATGTACTCAGCACTTTCCAGGGCCCTCCGAATCCAGAAAAATACCAAAACAATGTATCAGCCAAGATTTATGGTATTTAAGCATTTATACCCTTATACCTTCAATTTCAAACTTAATCTGACCCCACTGCACCCAAATGAAATGCAAATGCCATTTGGTACTCTGTCTCTGAGGACTTAAATAGATGAGTAAAACCTTTATTTATTAGGGCAAACTATATTGATTGTCATTTATGTATATTTCCCCTTTTTCTGCAAAATGTCACTCTTTGTTTAAATATGTTTCAACACTTAGAAATATCAATTAAAGGCCAAAACATTTTATACATTTTTTAGCAATACGTTTCGAATTTTTGTACATTTTTACCTGCGCTAGGTGTCAGTCTTTCTATGAGAAGCAGTTCATGAAACTAAAATGTCTTTGTGAGATACTTTGCCACTGCTGGAACCTCTATTTTCTGCCTCAGCATGAAATATCCCAGGAATTTTCACAAATACAATTACAGAGGGAGCTAGGATAGCTTCTAAACCTTAAAACATTTATCTAAAAAAATAAATAAAAGGACCGGCAGTTATTTAAAATGAGTACCAAAATGTTATAATACTGTAGGTGATGAGGGTATATTGATGTTCTTAAGAGTAGGATATAATTTATCTGCTGTTATTACCATATAAAAAGAAAACTGAGAGTGTAAACATGCGTTTTCAATAGTGAGGTAAATTCGCACCCTCTTGCAAGCTGACAGCATTAATCATCTTAATGGGGAACTTTTAAAATTTGTCTTTGACACTCATATATATTATGCTGTTGAGTACGAAGATGAGGAAATTTGAATCATCAAGGCTGATAAGGGTACTAACAATATGATATATGGCGCTCCCCAACAACTGTGGCTAGCCATTAATTAAAAGTCTGTTTAATACTATAACAGTTTTGTTGTTTGTGTGACTGCCTTGTTGTAATTTATTTAATTAATAATGAGTGAAAGCTATACTTGACATTTAAAAATGTGTTTGCAGAGCTGAAATTTTACTCCACATAGGAATTGAACAGCTAGTGTCGACATAAACGTTGTTATTTCATTGCCAGAAATTTGATATTTAATTGTAAACATATAATTCTTGCCAGGATGTTATGTTATAAAACGGACAGATCTTTTTGAGAAAAAAACACCATCTGTCAAAGGAAGAAGAACACAGAAGAGATTATGCGCAAAAGTAACACTGAAAAACTGTTATGATTCTGTTGTGCCTGACCATGTTTTCATTCTCACTCTGCCTCCATGCCATGTTTTGTATTTTGCCTGTCTTTCTTTGCCATGTCTTTTGCCTGCCATTTCTCATATTCGCTTAGATTATCATTCTGGTTTATGTATTTCTCCATGCCATGCATTGCACATTGTCTCCCCAGTCTGGTCATATGTGTTGAGTCAGTTTTATTCCCCAGTTTTGCATGCCACATTTTCTGGTGATTTCATGTGTAATGTGAATATAGGCCACTAGATGGCAGTATTTACCTTTTTTTTGTTAAGCTCAGACTGGAGTCATGTTTAGACATGTCCTGGACATGTCTGGGGCAAGTCTCAGAAAATTAAAAAAAAGAGGTCTAAATGTGGGTGGGGTCTGCAAAAGAGTATATAAGGAAAAGAATTGAGACAGTAGAGAGTAGGAGAAATTGCAAGAAGATGACCAGACCTGCCATTCTGTTCAAGACCTGTGACGTTTCTTTTGTGGATTTCTTTGCCTGTGTTTGAGCATTTTCTTCATCCAGGACATCACCAAGCCACCCCACCAATAAGGGACTGGAATTATTTCTGTTTTTTTTTCTTATTTATCAATCTTGGTCTTTAGTTGTAGGTTGTTATTAGTCTTTGTCTTTGTTGTTTATTAAATGTGTTCAAGTTTTTAGAACAGTTTCTGTCATCCCTTGCTGTTGCTGTTGCTGTTTGTGTTGTAAATGTAATAACAAATTGGGGGCTCAAGGTCCGGGATAGACCATTGTGTGAGTAATTTATTGAAAATCTAACATTCCAAATTGTGAAATTGTTTTTGTGAATTTTCCTAGATATATATTGACAACAGCAATGGATGATTTCTTGGCATCACCAACCGTAGGGGTTTTGAAGTCTTTTAAAAAGACAGAACTGCTAGAAATTTGCAGACAGTTGGAGCTGACAGAGGTAAAACCAGCCATGCGAAAAGCAAGACTGGCTAGAGAGATAGTTGAATATTACATTGATGAAAATGTGTTTGCACCAGGAGATCTGGAACAGTTTCCAGTGGAAAATCCAAATATAGAAATGGAACTTAAATTAAAAATGCGAGAGATTGAAAGGGAGGAAAGAGAAAAAGAAAGGGAGGAAAAAGAAAAACAGAGAATTTGAGAGGGAAGAAAAAGAAAAACAAAGGCAGTTTGAGTTAGAAAAATTAGCAAGAGAAGAAAAACAAAGAGAATTTGAGAGAGAGAAAGAGGAAAGAGCAGAAAGAGAGAGACAGAGACAGAGAGATTTTGAATTAGAGAAATTCGATAGAGGAGAAAGACTCCAAATGGAGCAACTAAAAATTAAAATTGAAACTAAAAATAAATTTTGTGCCAGTCAGGAGGTAAAACTGGTGCCTCCATTTTCAGAAAAGGATGTTGACAACTATTTCCAGTGTTTTGAAAAGGTAGCAAAGAGTTGCCAGTGGCCAAAGGAACACTGGCCTCTGATGTTGCAAACTGTCCTCAAGGGTAAAGCTCAACAAGCCTATTCGGCTTTGTCTGCAGATGATTCCTCTGATTATGAGGTTGTCAAAAAGGTTATTTTGAGAGCTTATGAGTTGGTTCCAGAGGCTTACCGACAGAAATTCAGAGGTCTGAAGAAATCTGAAAATCAGACTTATGTTGAATTTGCTAATGAGAAGCAGGTTTGCTTTGAGCGCTGGTGTACTTCTATGGAGGTCAAGGATGATTTCAACTCACTAAAAGAGATGGTGTTAGTTGAAGAATTCAAGAACTGTGTTAAGGATGATGTTAAGACCTACGTTAATGAGAAGCAAGCACTGAACTTGCAATCAGCTGCCAAATTTGCAGATGAATATGTTCTCACACATAAGTCCAAATTTCAGTCTAGCAGTAACAATAAATGGTCCCAATTTCAGAAAAAGGGTTACGGTGATACCCAAGATTCCTCACCCAAAGACAAAGACAAATCTGGTGATGGTGCTCAGAAATCCAGTAACAGGTCTGATCAAAGTGTGAAAGCTGACAGTGACAAAAGTGGTCTAGTTTGCAGTTATTGCAAGAAATCTGGTCATGTTACAACTAACTGTTGGTTCCTTAAAGCTAAGAAAGAAAAAGAAAAGGATACCAAACCAAATGCCTTTGTGAAAACAAGGTTAGAAACCCCTGTAGTAGATAACCAATCTGCTAAATTGCCTGCTTCTTGTGGGGCTAAAAAGCCTAATACAGCTGACTTTGTGAGGGAGGAATTTCTTCCATTTGTGTCAGAGGGATTTGTGGCTCTGAATGAGCATACTACTCCTGTCCCCATATATATCCTAAGGGATACCGGAGCTTCTCAGTCACTTTTGTCGATGGACTCCTTGGAGTTACGTGATGAGACCGCTTCAGGGGATTTCATACTTGTACAAGGTATTAAAGGGAGGACTGTATCTGTACCCCTGCGCTCTATATTCTTGAAGTCAGATTTAGTTACAGGACAGGTAAAGGTGGGACTTATGTCAAGTCTACCTATAAAGGGTGTTTCTCTGTTGCTGGGCAATGACCTGGCTGGGGGCAAAGTAATTCCCCCTGTTCATCTTACTTCACAGCCGAGCACTGAAGATGGGGATGAGGACCCATCTCTGTATCCTTCTTGCGCAGTGACTCGTGCTATGGCCCCAGAAGGCTAAAGAAGATGATGTTGTGGTGCCGTCCAGTACATTAAATAGTCAGGACTCAGGTGGTTCGCCTCATGACTCTGATTGGCCTACTATGGTTTCTCCGTTTGAGGACTTATCAGATACTTTTATCAGTTCTCTATTCAGCCAGCCGGATGGGTCTGGTGATTCTGATGTGTCTGGAGACTTGTCTCTGTCCAGAAAGCGGTTGATTGAGGAGCAAACTAATGATCCTGAAATTGGTTTACTAAAGAGGAGAGCCCTTCCTGAAAAAGAAATAGATGCAGTTCCAGTTGGGTATTATCTCAAGGATGGTGTGTTGATGCGGAAGTGGCGCCCTCCTGATATCCCTGCCAATGCAGATTGGGCAGTGGTCAGGCAAATTGTTGTTCCGAAGGTCTATAGGAATGAGATCTTAACAATGGCTCATAGTTTACCTTTAGGAGGTCATCTTGGTGTTAACAAGACTGTTGATAAGATCATGAAACACTTCTTTTGGCCTGGGCTTCGGAAAGACGTTTCCAACTTTTGCAAAACCTGTCACACTTGTCAGGTAGTTGGAAAACACCAGTTAGACCCACCTGTAGCTCCATTGCAGCCTATCCCAGCATTTGGGGAGCCATTCTCTAGGGTCATTGTTGATTGCGTTGGTCCATTACCCAAGACTAGATCTGGAAATCAGTACTTGTTGACAATCATGTGTGCATCTACCAGATTCCCTGAAGCCATACCTCTACGTAACATCAAGGCAACTGCAATCTCGAAGGCTTTGATAAAGTTCTTCACGTTGTTTGGCCCTCCCAGGGAAATTCAGTCAGACCAGGGTAGCAATTTCACTTCAGGATTGTTTCAGCAGGTTGTGTATGAACTAGGTGCAAAGCAGATTCTTTCTAGTGCCTATCATCCAGAAAGTCAGGGTGCCTTAGAGCGGTTTCATTCCACTCTCAAGACAATGATGAGGACTTATTGTTATGACCATGAGAAAGACTGGGATGAAGGGGTTCATTTGCTGTTGTTTGCAGCTAGAGAAGCAGTGCAGGAGTCTACTGGATTCAGTCCATTTGAGCTAGTGTTTGGTCATGAAGTGAGAGGACCTTTGCTATTATTGAGTGAACAATGGCAAGAGGAAGAGCCGCAAATCAGTCTGTTAGACTATGTTAGCAAGTTCAAGGAAAGATTGCGTGCGGCTTGTGACCTTGCCAAAGAGAACTTGAAATCAAGTCAGGGAAAAATGAAAACTTGGTATGATCATAAGGCTAGAAGCCGTGAGTTTAAACCAGGAGACAAGGTCCTTGTATTGTTTCCCTTGCAGTCCAATCCATTGCAGGCAAGATTTCATGGTCCTTATGAAATTCTGACAAAACTCAATGATCTCAATTACATTGTGAAGACTCCAGATAGGAGAAAACCAAAACAATTGTGTCATATTAACATGCTAAAGCCTTATCATGACAGAAATGCTAGGGTTGCAGCTGTCACTTTAGATTCTCCTATGGCTGAGATTTGTGAAGATGAGGGGGAGTTTCAAGATGATGAACCTAGAATTAAAGCTGAAGTTCTTTCATGTAAATTGTCAAATTCTGAAGTGTTGCAAAATCTTGATGTAAAACTCCAGCACTTAGAACCCTCACAGAAAGATCAGTTTGAGAGGTTGATCAAGAAATATGAGGATCTGTTTCCTGATGTTCCAAAAAGAGTTTCTATAGCCTCTCATGATGTAGATGTTGGTGATGCCAAACCAATAAAACAGCATCCGTACCGGATGAATCCTGAAAAGAGAAAGATTGCTGAGAAAGAGGTTGAGTACATGTTAGAACATGATATTATCAGACCCTCCAACTCAGATTGGAGTTCACCCTGTGTGCTAGTTCCAAAACCTGATGGAAGTACTAGATTCTGTACAGATTATCGCAAAGTCAATGCTGTAACTAGAACTGATGTGTTTCCAATACCTAGGATTGATGATTGTATTGATAGTGTAGGGCAAGCAAAGTTTCTGACCAAGATTGATTTATTGAAGGGTTATTGGTGCGTGCCTTTAACTGAGAGGGCCAAGAGCATCTCTGCTTTTGCCACACCATCTGGATTGTACCAGTATGAAGTCCTACCCTTTGGCATGAAAAATGCCCCAGCCACGTTCCAAAGGATGATACAGTCTACAATCGCCGGATTGCCACACACGGGTGCATACATCGATGACCTGATCACATGGAGTGACTCCTGGGAAGAACATCTAAAAGATGTAGAGACGTTGTTCCAGCGCCTGACCCAGGCTAACCTGACTGTTAACCTGAACAAGAGTGACTTTGGTTGTGCTACTGTCACCTATCTTGGCTACGTCATAGGCCAGGGTAAGGTGGCACCCATAAATGCTAAAGTCCAAGCCATCATGGACTTTCCAGTTCCTGACAACAAAAAAGCTTTGCGCCGCTTCCTTGGAATGATCGGGTACTACCGCAAGTTCTGCAAGAACTTTGCTGAGATTGCTCTCAGTCTAACTAACCAACTGAAGAAAGGCGTAAAGTTCACCTGGGATGATGCATGCCAGAGAGCCTTCGATCACCTGAAGTCTCTGCTGTGTCACTTCCCCGTGCTCAAATCTCCTGACTTCAACAAACCGTTCTCCATCGCGGTCGATGCTAGCGACCAAGCTTGTGGATCTGTGCTCCTACAGAAAAGTGACTCTGATGACATTGAGCATCCCGTGGCATACTTCTCCAGGAAGTTCAATCGCCACCAAAGGAACTATTCCACAATAGAGAAGGAACTGTTGGCTCTGGTCCTTTCTTTACAACACTTTGAGGTTTATGTTTGTACAGGACAAAAGCTAATGATTGTGTACACTGACCACAATCCGTTAATGTTTTTGAGTAAGATGAAAAACAAGAATCGGAGATTGTTGAATTGGAGTTTGATTTTACAGGAGTTTGACTTGGAAATTAAGCATGTGAAGGGTACAGACAATGTAATTGCTGATTGCTTATCCCGTGTTTGAATGTGTATGATATGTATATATAGACAAGTGTTCACTTAACCATTTTGTATTGAAAAGAAAAATTTTGCCTTTATGAGTCAAAATTTTTCCCTTTTGGAATGGAGGTGTAATGTGAATATAGGCCACTAGATGGCAGTATTTACCTTTTTTTTGTTAAGCTCAGACTGGAGTCATGTTTAGACATGTCCTGGACATGTCTGGGGCAAGTCTCAGAAAATTAAAAAAAAGAGGTCTAAATGTGGGTGGGGTCTGCAAAAGAGTATATAAGGAAAAGAATTGAGACAGTAGAGAGTAGGAGAAATTGCAAGAAGATGACCAGACCTGCCATTCTGTTCAAGACCTGTGACGTTTCTTTTGTGGATTTCTTTGCCTGTGTTTGAGCATTTTCTTCATCCAGGACATCACCAAGCCACCCCACCAAAAAGGGACTGTAATTATTTCTGTTTTTTTTTCTTATTTATCAATCTTGGTCTTAGTTGTAGGTTGTTATTAGTCTTTGTCTTTGTTAAAAATTAAATGTGTTTTAGTTGTTAAAACTGTGTTTGTCATCCCTTGCTGTTGCTGTTGTGTTATAAATGTAATAACAAATTGGGGCCATAACACATGGTTTCTGGGTTTTCAGTTATTCCTTCCAGTCTCGTTTAGTTCCTTCGCCTTGCTGTTCTATCTGTACTAACAAATACTAACAGTTCATTATTTTAGATAAATTACTAGCATTAACTAACATTGTTTATAGTACTAACTTACTAACAAGCACTAGGGATTGTATAGCTGCACATTACTAATTGAGCTCTCGGCACTCGCTGTGCTCTTGTCTCCGCCCGTTGCCTTCACTCAATTTACTTTGCTGTGCCTCAGCGGATTCTCTGCACCTTGTTAAACACTGTTCTGCCTCTCACTCTCTGTGCACTTTATAACTCCCTAACCGGAGTCGTTTGTTTGTCATAGGCTGTCTGTGTAATCCCAGTCCCCGTTTTGGCTTTGGCCAATTTCATGTGGTTAGGAACTTCCTCATGTTCATTCCTTTGTTAATTAGTCTGATCCAGCTCACCTGTTCCCTTCTATACCATGTGACTTCCTGTATATGTATTTAAGCAGTCAGATCACAACCAGCTCTTGGCAGAATGTTTTCCTTGTGCTGTGTTGTTTATGCCTTGTACTCTTCGTGTTATATTTCTGACTGGAACATCCCGGATTTTGATTTTGGCTTTGTCTTTGATATACCAGTGCCCGTGTAACGAACTTGCTTTGCCCGACCCTGAGTTTTGTATTTGCTGCCCTGTTTATGAACTGGATTACAACTACTGGATTCTGATTTTGGATTGTGGACTCTGTACCATTGCCCACTGCCCTGCAGGAGTTTCCACCCCAGAATTAATAAAGAACAAGTTTGCTGGATCTTTTGGTTCTCGCTTCTGGTTCCTGAACCCACCCTCAGAAAAACTCTCATCTGGTATTGTTTCAGCCAGTAACAAATGTAAATATAAAACAACTCCAACTAGTTCAATGTTCAATTTATCTGCAACTGCTGAGACACTGAAAATCCATGTGAGCCATGTTTACACACCATCCACACCTCAGAACTAGACAGCCCTATAATCAAGACTATTTCACCTCTGCTATAGTAAATTATGTCTATCCTCCCAGCAGTGTTCCAATGCCTACTTTTCCCTCTCTGCTTCACTGCCATTCATTTGGGCATAAATATACAAATTCATACATGTTGCTGAGTGTCATGACCCTTGGTCATAATAGGCTGCAGAATGCATGTGTGGTGCTTGGTAAGCATTCCTAAAAAAGCATTTGAGCAACACAGAAAAGCTGCAATAACACAAAGCAAATCTTTCCCATCTTTTCTCTTCGTATATCCTTATTTTACTCACTACACAAGTCAGCAGCATACTCAATAGTGAGCAGCACCAATAAATTACGCATGTGCATTTACCTGAATGCTGGATGTGGCCACTATTCCAATACTACCATGGAGTACATTTTAATATCGATTAAATTTACAGGTGTAAAAATATGGAGATAAGATTCTTCCGAGGGAAAACTAAAAAATGATACATTCTCAAACTTACAGGACACACAAAACAAAATACATTAGGTGTGCACAGTGAAACATGAGCTAAGGTTTTGTGGTCAGGGATGCACTTGTGTGAGTGACAGTGTGGAATATAAAGATAGAATAAATGATGCAAAGTTGCATATACTTGGATCTGCCAATTTATCTATGAATCTTGGCTTAATTAATTTAATGTACCATGCCCATTCTGAACTGAACAATATATCCTTGATTTATATCATTTTAATTGTATTAAATAAATGTGATTATTATGCTTCACACAATGTATGTCTCAGCTCCCATCAAAAATTTTTGATTATTTTTGAAAACTGCAGACCTTAACTAGAAGCAATTTACTTATACAGACTTACCCAATACTCAAGCAAGCCAACATCAGTTTCACACCCTACAATAAAAAAAGGCTTGCAGCTTTGAAAGTCCTCTAATGCTGAAAATATGTGGTTGCCTGAGGGTCTGGCACATCATTTGGGGATGTTAATCTGTGGAACACCTTGGAATATAAACTCATCCACCAACTGGGAAGAGGGCAACTTGAGTCCCAAAGCTGTGATAATCTGCGTTGGTCGGCAGCAAATATATGGACTCAACCAAAAGGCCCAGTCTGTACCACAGAAAACACCTGTAAGGGGTTTGGCCACTTGAGAGCTCTCTGAACTTACGTTTTCTTTTGTATTTCACGTGAGTTCTTTTCTAATCTATTTTATGAGGGTAGCGTGCTGTTTGAAACGCTCATCTTAAAAAAAAAAAAATCTTTCTGCACAAATGCACTGTAATCTTTCAGGCCATCTCTGACTCTGAAAATCAACTGAATTCAAAGAAAACAGGAGAGGGTATGACTCATAGTGTACAGTGCAAACAAGACAAGATTTCTAAAACTGATGAGAAACAGATGAGGAGAAGCACACCTACATCAGCTCAGTGTTACTTTTTGATACAAATATTACTGGCTCAGCACACTCTAGTCTCGCATAGAGTGGAACAGTTTGCTAAAATTGGAACACCTTCTCTGGGTGAAGCATAATTTATTGTTAAACAGATGTACATGCACAGGCACCAGGGGCCTCAAATGTATGTATAAGTGCTTCATTACCCATTTCAGCCTCTTGAGGCTGTAGAGTTGAATAGCCAAATGTAATTCGTCAGGGTGCATTTTTCTGAATATGGCTTCACTGTAAAACAAGAAATGGCACTAAGATAAAAAAGGCTTTTTTGAATGTTCAGAAATGAAAAGAACTGTCTTGAGTGCAACTGGAAACTATATCTATTCATTCCCGACGTGGACTAGAGCCACTGATGCATGAAATTAACAACATACATTAAGTCAAACCTATGGCTGTTCTTTGAAAAAGGTAGTGGTTCGCCTTATGATTGTTCTCTAATATAATGAATGATTTGAGCTTGAAATCCCGAAAGTATTCAAATTAAAACCCTTGGGAAAGTATTTTGCACTGAACATACTAACACAAATCAAAGGCCCTCACAAGCCACTTTGCCGTAGTGAAGTCACAAGCCACTTTGCCCAAGCTTCATTTCTTAAAAAGCCACCATCAGTGTTTCAGCTTATACTTACTTGTGAATTGGTTCTACTATTAACTTGAAACTCTTGCAAAGCAGGCTGTTTCACTAAGTTAGTCAATGGAGCACAGCACGAATGAATATGCAAACTTCCAGTTATCAATGTATTTGTCAAACTATGAATACTACACATCATGCTACTGTCATAACAGTAAGCAGGTGTCACATTATTATTAATTTAAAGAGACATTTATGCCTGTAAACTCTTATAAATAAATATTAAGCGCAGAGAGAGATTCAGTCATGCAATGATGAATAAGCCTTCAACGTCTCATGATTTCTCACAAACAGAAAAAAAGTGTTAATGAGTTCTCTACAACTAGAGAGTACATTCTGGTCGCTTCATACCTACCAATTTAACAGCAGCATCAGTCTGGATGTTTGTCAACACAGTGACATTTCTTTATTACAGGTACACTTTCTTTCGTTTAAGAGAATTACAATTGTCCATGCACTGAATACATTGGGTATTATATTATAGCTATATTGGGTATTAAGGTGACTGTATTGTAGAATAAAAGTAATCCATCAAAGTGATATAGAAAACTGAGACATATAGTTGGTGTCATGAAGCACGCAAAAGCTGAGCATGTGGTGTCAATCATTTTAGAACAGCAGGTCTTTAGCCTGCTGTGATTCTTGATCATTTATGTCATTGACATCATCTGATTATATATTATGATGACATGTTCACGTTTCCTCATTGCACCACAAAGGTAGACATGTCACACATAGACAGATAGACACAGATAAAAAGAGACTTGTCATATTTAAGCACAGAGTCAATTATCTTCAAAGCAGGTTTGTAAACTTAATCTGAAAATTTACTCCACCTTAAACAACTCATAGTTTGAATAAGTGTATTTTATTACATCATGCAATCAATATATTATTCCTTAAAAACTTTTGTTGATATTGTCAATTGTAATATTCTTTGATAACTTGGCTTGAGCTGCTGCCTCCTGGCCTGGTCACTTCAAAAGTACAGATTCTCAATGTATCTCTCTAGATTATGGATGGGAAACTCCGGTCCTGGAGAGCCGGTGTGTATGCTGGTTTTTATTGCTATCTACCTTCTATTACCCTTACTAATTGAGTTAATTGGTTGCATACACAAATATAAATTTGTGCAAAGGTTTGATCAAAGAAAAATATTTTATGTAGGGAGACAAGAACAGTCTTTGGTGGTCATTCATGATAATTTAAAGAAATGCTCCATAAATGTCAGATTTCATAAATAGTTTGGCTAATTTAGATAATCAACTAATTAAAGCCCTGAAGTTGGTGTGAAAACCAGGGACAAATGCGGCCCTCGTTGCCCATCCCTGCTCTAGATTAAGGAAAGTTTTTATAAATAAAGTAATAAATAAGAAAAGGAAAATCCACAGGTGACATGACTAAATTATTTACAATGACCATAGAAAGTTTAACAGTGAAATTGGTAATTACAAGGTTTTACAAAGTGCAAGTGATTCCACAACCCCAATCTCATGAGTTAGGAGATGTCAGATGCTCCAGTGCCCCGTTCACCTTAGGTTTTGATTTTGAATGCATAGAAAATCAAATGATACTGTTTATATTGAATTTTATTTTTCAAATTTGAATTAACTTATGAATATTGTCCACCATATACAGCAGACTGTGAGGGTGTATTCCAGAACCGCACACGAGTACCAGGAAGTGCAGCAAAATCGGTTTTATTGAACTTAGGGGTGGAAACCTCGGCAGGAATGTAGGCAACGTGCAAAGTCTAGAGTCAAAAAACACAATCCAGAGGGCCAGGAACGGTTCGTTACCAGGACAGCAATCACAAGTCTCTAGGTCAGGCAAAGCAGGTTCGGCACACAGGCAAAGTATTATCATAGGCAGAGGCAGAATCAAAATCTGGGACGTTCCAGTCAGAAGTATAACGCTATGAATACAGGGCATGAACAGAGTAGCAAGAGAAAGCCGCAAGGCTCAGCACAAGGAAAACATTCTGACAAGAGCTGGCTGTGATCTGACTGCTTAAATACACGTACGGCATTTCACATGCTATAATAGGGAACAGGTGAGCTGGATCAGACTAATTAACAAAGGAATGAACAAGGGGAAGTTCCTAACTACATGAAATTGGCGAAAGCCAAAATGCGGACTGGGATTACACAGACAGCCTATGACAAACAGACTCCGGTTAGGGAGTTCTAAAGTGCACAGAGAGTGAGAGGCACAACAGTGTTAACAAGGTGCGGAGAATCTGCTGAAGCACAGCAAAGTAAAGTGAGTGAAGACAAGGGGCGGAGATATGAGCAGAGCGAGTGCTGAGAGCTCGTTAGTCAATTAGTAATGTGCAGCTATACAATCCCTTAGTGCTCATTAGTTTGTCAGTACTATAAACAATGTAAGTTAATGTTAGTAATTTATTCAAAATAATAAACTGTTAGCATTTATTAGTAAAGATAGAACAGCATGGCGAAGGAAGCAAACGAGATTGGAAGGAATAATTGAAAACCCAGAAACCATGAAACCACCTGAAAACCTGGCACGCAAAACTGGGGAGCAGAACAGTCTGAACAGATATGACCAGACTGGGGAGACAATGTGCAATGAATGGCATGGAGAACCAGAATGATAATCTAAACTGTGACTATGAGAAATGGCAGGAAAAGGACATGGCATGGCAAGACGGGAAATATACAAAACATGACATGGAATGAGGTAAAACATGGCCCGGTAAGAAGCAGGATCATAACACAGACAGCCGCTCCAGTTTCGTTTTAGCCTTTAAATGCCAAACTATGGTAAAAGTTGAAAGAAAAATCTATGTATTCTGTTAATATGTCCAGGTCAGGGGCTAATAACAATCCAATAGCAATTTTTAATTTTTGGTGCCCTTTGACCTCGTTTTAATTTTGTGACATATACTTTTGTATGTCACTCTAAGTTTCTAGGATATAATCTACTATATCTACTTCATCCAGTGATGAATGGGTGCTGGTCTATTGTGTGGATTCCACCATGGGGGCGGCCATATTGGAAAGGTGAGCTGGTGCAGCCAGTGTAGTGTCAGTTCCACTTTTATGCATCAGATGACTGCACTGATGGTCTAAATATATCACTATGGGCATTAGGTTGCAAAATTTAGATGGGATCAGTGGTTTTGACAACCCCCAAAATCGTGTGACAAATTCGTCACAGGGGGCATTTAAGGGTTAATATAGTAATAGACCGTCCATACAGGGGTATAAAAATAAAAATGCAAAGTGGATTATTGCATTATCATTTTAATTTTTACTCAAATAACATACACATATGTGGAAAATAATAATGCTTTTGTGGAATAGCCCACAAAATAGTTTGTCGTTTTTTCTTCCCAAAAAAGATTCAAGGTTTCATACAGATTCCATTAATTTCTTCATTGAATATAGCTTCTTTATCTCTAAAACAGCAGCAAACATAAGAATGCCATTTGGCAAGCCAAACGCTGTTATGGCAAAGCTGGCTTTATTGCATCTTGTTTTGATCACTTTGAATATCCAGCCGGGAAACAAAACATTGCAACCATGGATACTGCACAACAAGTCTTTGTTAGTTGAAAGCACTTGAGTGTACCGCTCTTCAGTTGGTTTCCCCTACTTCCTGCCATTTGAAAGAAAGCTGCTTCCTCAATTTTCTGCCCCTGTCTTTTTACAGTTTATCCTGCCTTTCCCATGTGAGGCACTGAGATTTGAATAAACATAAAATGATTCATCATTGATTTTGAGCTGATAAGTGAGCATTTCATCAAAGGATGTAGACTACCCTCTTTAGCATACATTGTCAATATGTCACAAATAGAAGTATTTTGTCACTGTCAAGAGGCCAGTTCTGGGACATGTCAGTTTTGTTTAATACAAAATTATGTTTAAATATCTGATCCTAATTAAACAACAACAATGGCAATACCACAATACTACTACTACTATTGATAATAACAATAATAATAATAATTATTATTTTATTTTCTATTGCTGATGTATGAATGTATGAAGAGAGTGAAAAAATTTGACCTTTCTTAACCTTCTCTGTTGCCTATTTTGACCTGTGGACTGATTTGTAGCTCATCTGGACAGAGGTCAGCGAGCTTATGTCATGGTTTGCTTGTCTGTCATGCATTGTATGTAAACATCTCTAAAACCACCACCTGTGAAGCTGAAATTTTACACTGAGCACTGAGGCTGAACACATATATTCCAGCTTTTCATGTACTTTCAAATTGGACCTTGATTTAACCTTTGTCATTGAGCCTCACTCTTAAATTTCATAAATGTATTTTAAAATCTTCTTCTCCAAAACTTCTTCAACGGGGAAGCTGAAACTAGACATATGTACATGTTCCTACCCATCAGGGTTTGTTCGAGACATTCTGATCAGATTTTAAATATGATCTCCTTGGCAGTCATCTTGAAAATTTCCTTTTGACCCATATATAAATTATTTCTGCACCAATTTATCAGACGTTTGGTATGTAGTTTCTACACAGGAAGACCCAAGAAATACTGCATATTCGGTTTTGCTGTGCAATGTATACTGATCAAAACGCAACACTTGAACTTTCAAAATATTTTTGGTATGCCTTATTTTCTAACAAATTTCGGGCTTTACATCCAAACTGCACCTTAAAAGCTCATCAAGTTTTGTTTAGTTTTTCGTTGGGATAGTCCGTTCCATCTGAATGCACACAGCTGAGATGTTAGCCACACCACTCAGACTGAGCAGAACTCACTGACCAATCCTAATGAAATGTGGCCAATAAATAGCCAGAGGAACAGGGCACGTAAATATTCCTTGGTATTCTTCTGGTGGAACCTTTGATCATGGGACATCTTTTAGCAAAATCAGCAAGAAAGAGCCATCGGCATGCTTGCTGGTGGAATGTCACAGAGACATGTTGCAGTGGATCTGGGTGTCCATGTGTCGACCACTTTGCGTCTCCATAGGCAGTTCCATGACACATGAAGCACAAATGGCCGTTCACGTGCTCCCAGGTCACGCGTAACCACCCCTCAACAGGACAGCCATACTCGTCCCCAGCACCTCCGTAATCGCTTCTGACCAGCCACAGTTACTGCTGCTCAGACTAGAGGTCATCACCAGAACAGGATCAGCGACCAAACTGTACGCAATCTCTTGCGTGAAGCTGGACTGAACAAACAATGTCCACATCGTGGTCTGGTGCTGACTCCTGCTCATCGTCGTGCACGTCTGCAGGGGGCAAGGGCACATTTAGGCTGGGATGCACTTAGGCGGAGCAGGGTCTTGTTTTCAGACGAGTCCCAGTTCAAACTGAGCATGGGTGACGGCTGAGTACTTGTTTGGTTTAGGCGAGGGGAACGTTGTGCCGACGCCCATGTCTTGGAGCGTGAGCGCTAGGGTGGACCAAGTGTCATGGTGTGGGCTAGAATAAGTGCCAGACACAAGACAGAGCTGGTTTTCATCGATGGAAACCTGAATGCGGCCCATTACCGCAACAACATTTTAGCCCCCGTGGCTGTTCCTCGTGTGACTCGGTACCCCTTGACGCTGCAACAGGACAACGCAAGACCACATGTCTCCAGGGCCTGTCAGGATTACCTCAGGCAGCACACTATTCAGTGTCTTCATTGGCCAGCATTTTCCCCAGATTTAAACCCAATCGAGCACCTTTGCAACATTCTGGGTCGTTGGTTGAGAAGGTGTGATCCAGAATCCTCAACCCTCCAACAGTTACACCAGACTCTCACTGAGGAATGGGACCACATCACACAGGCGGAAACACAGAACCTGATTAACTCCATGGACAGGAGAATTCAGTCTGCGTGTGATGCTAGAGGTGGGCACACCAGATCCTGACTTCAGCGATCCGGAATACCCATTCAAAGTGACTTAGCAAATTAGAACTTGGACTGTGTTATTCCTCACTAATTGTTCTAAAACATGGAATTAAACTGACACTTGCAGGCACATTTGAGAATGTAACTTTCCTCGTAATAAAAAAAACTTGTATTAAAATAAACCTGAGCGTTGTGTTGGAAGTTTTGGTCAGTGTATTATCACCTTTATTTGACTTCTGTCATTAAGATATGCCACTATATTTCATGAGTAGATTTAAAAATCATCTCTAAAATTGCTTGATCAATGAAGCTGAAACTTAGCAGACGTATTCCAGCCAATGTGGGCACCAGGATTTGTTCAGAAGGTCCAGACTGAAATTCCAACATAGTTGCTAAAGTTTGTTTGCACCATTCCAATCTGATTCAAATATAGTTGCTATGACGGCCACCTTAAAAATGCCTTACAGGGTCTTTTGTTTGCAGCAAAAAATGGATACTTAAAAGCTTGGTACCAAGGCTAGTAACATGCAAGGGGTTTTCTGATATTTGTTCATTTCATATTATCCCCTTTCTGCAGATGTAGACGCTCGCGTCAATAGACCTGCAAATTAAAGCACTTGGTTACAGGACTCGACCACGAGATGGCACCCCCGGATCAGCAATTGAATTTTCCCAAGCAGACAGAGCTGAAACGCGATTTAGAGTATGGTGAACCTCCCTCCAATCCCTGTTTTTCAGGAGTTGCATGAATTAAACTCCTCAGCTAAGCCTGATGTGCAAACTATATCCTTGCCCATAGTAACGATCCATTAGTTTTAAAAAATTATCACTTGCGACAGAAAAAAACTGCAACCATTTTAGCTTCAGTGAGCCAACAGCATTCCAATAGGTGGTTAAAAAAATACGTTTTGTGAAGCAAAAAATCAGATATTGTATTGATTCTCTCACATTCTACAGTCATCACACACAAAATATGCATAGTTCCCTCCCGTGGATTAATGCGTAGATTCCACCATTGACAAATTCAGCGCTCCCTTCTATCAACCCCAGTACTGGTGTCGATAGCCAGTCACTCAATTATATACTCAGATTCATCTGCCTAACTCTACAGTTATAGTTCACGCCCTCGTGAAGCTCCCGCGGAAACGATATATTGATAGACTTGTTTCTTGTCCAATTCCCGAGTGTTTAAGCTTTCCTCAATAACTGAAATACATTGAGCAGACAATAAGAATAGGATACAAAGCAAAGTGTAAAAGTAAGGTCGGTTGTATTTTTCGAATGTTGGCCATGGTTGCGCAGCTGAAAATGATGCGAAAGAAACAAAGACACCCGAAACCGACCTGAAGTGTTCAGTTTCATTTATGAGATAAATGTTGTATGCACGCGGTCAATAGGAATTATTCCGAATGAAACTGTACTGGAGGGTTCCTTCTACCCGATACATCTGTCTCTGGAGGAGGGCATCAATGAAGAAAACAGGTTATACTTCTACTCTGTTTGCATTTTGCTCAATATGGCTTTTTTGCTGTATAATTTATACCGCGTTTAAAGACCTCGAATGCCGAGGTTTTCGTTTCTCCAAACGCATGCAGCCCACACACGTCGGTAGATCCCTCGGTACGTTCATTACACCATTTTATTGAATATGGAGGCATATGTCGTTTGATTTTTCCTGAAAGTGAAATTTCTGTTCTGTTAAAACAAGGTATATTTCAGAATTCAGATATTACTGAGTTAGTGAGTTTTTACCCATTTAAGCTGTAAGGTTATGAGCTCGGATGTGAGAGCGATTAGCTTTTCATTGCAGCGTGAATGTTATGGCTGTTTAATCAGCACTTTATTTAATGCTTGGGGGATTTCGAAGAAAAATGGACAATATTGTTAACTTTATTATGGAGAAAAGGCACGTTTTGGGTTTGGAGAGGTTACTGGTGACCAATGATGTTCAACTGCACTGATATTGATAAATTCATGCTACACTCAACCAGAAAATCATTAGTTCATGCTGAATTTGATGCCCCAAAAGTTAATTTGTGTTAAATATATGATTAATGTATGATTTGACAGTGAACAATTTTGATGAATCTCAGACTTTGGGGAGACACCTGGATAGCTGTCTAATTTGGCTCATAGCAAGCGGGTAATCTAGAATGTAATGTTCAAAATGAATTGTACTTGAGGTCAAGAAGTTTATGATTCCAGACAAGTATAGTTTTAGGCCCCAGCAGTTTTTCAATTGTCAGTTTTATTTTTTTGCTAATTCAAAGTTGAATTTTCATGAAGATTTTTTGTGTTTGCAGCTCCTTTTCTCCAGCAAAATCATAAAAATATAATAAATAAAAATTAGGTGCCATAATATGATTGTTGAAGCAACATAAATATGAAATCTGGCCTGGGGCCTTTGGATATCGAGTTTGCATGTTTTCCCGTGTTTGCTTGGGTTTCCTCAGAGTACTCCAGTTTCTTCGCACAAGCTGATTTGAGACTCTAAATTGCCCAAAGGTATCAGAGTGTGTGTGACTGGTGTATGCACCCTGCGATGGATTGCCAAGTGGTCGACAGTGTTCCCCTGCCTTTTGCCCTGAGTCAGCTGGGATAGGCTCCAGCTCCCCAAGACCCCAGTGAGGTAGCAGTGGTATATGTAATGGATGGATGGATGGATGGATGAAGTATACTGCTCATTACCTTGGTATAGCTACAGCTTTACACTACACATTACAGTGCCATGGCATTGTTTTAATTGGTATATAACAACACTCTCCTTGAAATTTAGCTTTTATTTTGGCATCCATATTGGAAGCTGGGTACAGCAATATGTCTTGTGCATTTCAGATGCAAACATGCTCAAAATCTATGTGAAGACGGAGGACTTGACTTCACAATCTTTGTTGTTATGGCAGCCTAATTTAAAACATGGCTGCCATAGTGGCAATATTGAAGGAGTGACTTTAAATTATTGCTTCAAAATGGATGAATTGACTGTTCCATTTCTGCTCTATCTAAGGGATTTTTGCTTAAATCAGGCTGAAATTTGTAGTAGAAGTGCTAATTTTCAAGACTCATAACATACATTACATGTTTGTCATGCAGCACATTTTGACCTTGACTTATGCCACGCCTAAAGGTACTTCTATCCTCTGTAAACATCTTCTTCTCCAAAATCCCCAGGCCGATCAGGCTGGAACTTGGAAAAGATTTATGTGGAGACCAAAGTTTGTTGACGGCATTCTGACCCGATTTTGAATATGGCCACCAGGCAACTATCTTGAAATTGCCTGTTTCTCATCCCTCACATCTCAGCCATTTCTGCACCATTTTAGCTAAAATTTGGGATTTTGGTGCTAAGCAATAACCAATTTCCTTGAAAAAGGATTAATAAAGTATCTATCTATCTATCTATCTATCTATCTATCTATCTATCTATCTAAGCAATAAGATTGAGGACATGTATTACAGAAACTATTCAGAAACTATTGCACTAAGTAAGCTGAAACTTGGCAGCATCTTCCTCCTGCGTATATGTCAGTCAGATAGAGAAACCAGTCATTTCCTGAAATTATTGAAAACTTTTGGTCATTTCAGGAAATGACTGAAGTTTAGCACTAGCAATTTCATTAAATGACTGACATTTTTTGAAAAGACTGGTTTCACAATCTGACTGTAACATACTTTCCAGTGTGCAGTGATGATTAAATACTTAACAAAATGATAATTAATCAGAAACGCAGTACTATTCAAGTATTTATTTCATGTAATATTGGATCATAAATAAGTAAGCAGATAACAATACATAGTACAATATAAAAACAAAAACAATAATGCCTTTTGAAAGAAAAAAAAATTTAGTGTGGCCACCCTTTGCTTTGATTACACTATTTAATCTTTCAGGCATAGTGTTCACATATTTTTTTTTTTTATTTGCTCACTCGCTGAACCATTCCATATGGTTTGAAGTTCATTCCCAAGTGATTCTTTCAATGTTACAAAAGACTTGCTTCTCTTGGCATCAAGCAAATCCCAGATTTGCTCAATCAGATAAGGGTCTGGACTTTGAGCAGGCCAAGTCATTCCTTTTATGTCACCAGAGGATTCTTTCCAACTGGAATCATTCTTGCACAACTTAGAAGTGTGTTTAGGGTCATTATCTTGTTCCCCGACCAGTCTCTTTCCAGATGGCAATACATGCCTCACAAGGATGCTGTGATACTTTGTTAAATCCATGATTCCATCAATTTCTATAAGATCAGCAGCTCCTTTCCAGGAGATAATATTACCACCTCCATGTTGTACTGAAGGGGTTAAACAGTCATTTTTGAAATGTTCTCTAACTCTACAGTGCATGTGAGTTCTCCATATGGATTAAAAAAATGTTTAATTTTGATTCATCAGTGCAAAGGACTTGTTCCCAGTCCGTTGGTGTCCAATCCTTTCTTGGCAAACTCAAGTCTCTTTTTGATGTTACCAGCTCTTGCCACCAGTATGACCAATCAGACCACTTTCACACAGGCGTCCGTATGTAGGTTTTGCAGAGCTTTAGATACGTGTTTTTATTTGTTTAAGGCTGCTTGTGATCACTTCACTTATGCATTGCCTTAGAATGTAATCTCTCGTGCGAGAAATTCGTTTTGCGTCCGGCGTGAAAGTGGCTTAACGCACCCATTTTCCGTGAGGAAACGCTGGTCACTCCGAAGCAATAAGTAAGCCATTACCACAGGCAGTCCAAAAAGGCCATTTAGCCTGGAGCTTTCGCCCCTCCGTCATATACCAGCGCAGAAGCTGTTCGTTACTCCATGCTAACGACACTGCTATGCACACAAACCAGCAGGTCCTTATAGTTCACACCTAAGCAGTCCATAAGTTGTTGGTCCTCTTTTTGCTGCTCCTCACTGTCCATGTTTCCCTCTAAACTCAGACCCACTGGATTTCTACGGTCTCCAGTCTACACTTGGGTATGTTGACCCGTTCTACAAATGTGTCTGTATGGGGTGGATTCTAGCTTTCCCTCAATCCTAGCTACAGAGTGCCGTAGTCACCATGCCGTAGATAGATAGCAAATTCGAGCTTGAGCTTCCAGACTTTCGCACTGCGTCCTCCACTTTCACCGCTGCGTTTATTAGAACAAGTTCATTTCATTAGATCTATACACATGTACAGCATTCGATTGCAAAATTCCTTAGCTCAGATGGCAGACGCGCCTCACGTTTCACATTAGGGAGGTGAACCCAGAAAACTGTGTTCTGCCAAGTCCCGCCCTGCTCTGCCCTCCCAGGGGTAGACAATAAGGAAAATTTGCTACTCCGGGCTAGTGGCTTTTGAAGATCACTGGCCTCATCATTGTAACCACTGGCTCAGGACAATGTCAGGTATCAATCCCATAATAACGAAAAACAACGATTTGATTCAACTAGCTACTATAAATTTATATAAAGCAAGTGTTTATCATTATATGATTAAAATGATTGTATCAGAATAATTCCAAGTTCCCTATTCTGATTGGGAGGGTGAAATACCTACATTTGTCAGAGTTAAGGGGAGACCTTGAGATATAAAAGTTTGAGAAACACTGATTTAGAGACTGATGTGTATGATATTGAATTGCTGCGGTACAATGCAGAAAACACCGATCTGCAAGATCACAGTGGGTCACAAATGGGACACGTTGTGTGCTTGCAGATCTGCATTTTCAAGCGAGACCGTCATATGATGACGTTATTTTCTCCATAGTTCCACGGCAATTCGTTATCATACACTTCTGTTCAAACAGATTAACTTTTCTCCAACTAATTTGTCTGCAAACCTAGGCATTGATCTGCAGAGTTCACAAAAGACCTCATTTTTGGCCTCTTGAACCTTTTCATATCCCATCCAACTCCAGCGGGTCTCGCAAGTGAGGCTGGACCTTTCTTTCCCTTCTTATCTTCTCGTGCTCCTTCTCACTCTCCCTCAACTCTTCCAGTGACCTTTTTTTCTTTGCTTTGTATTTTTTGCCTGGTGTTTGGCCGGGTACTGGGGGCTTTAGAAACATTTTAAAGCAGGGATTCAAAGGAAAAACTTAAATATGGCAATTTCCACATCAATGGAAAGCTCAGAACACAAAGAATGTAATGTAATGTCATTCCGTCACATTATCGAAATGAGAAAATGGAAACACGCATGAAACGACAGTATTTTATCAATACTTCCGTGATGCTCGGAATGACACCCGTTTTAGGCAGAACGAGCTGACACATATCTTGTAAATACGAGGAAGGACTGTTACCTTAATTTATTATGATATTATTTTGATGATAAGACTTGATTAGAGCGACGACAAAACAAGAAAGGAAGATTTTTAGAATTTATTCTCTCTCTTAACTCGTGCAGGAATACATGCACTTGCAGCTGCCTGTCGTCAGATCTATTGCGTTAAATGTAACTATCTAATGTTGTTATGTTTGCAAGGTTTTGTTTCGTTATGGCCATTATGGAAGACATCGGCCCAGAAGCCGAAGAAAGTACCATGGGAAGAGGTACAAGAACTATAAAAAAGCAATTAAAATTGAATTTTAGTGCATGAGAAGTTCAGGCGGACAGTTCAGGCTGCTTTTGAGGTATTGGTTGGAGATATTTAAGGGGTACGATTGTGTTCTAAATGGCATGGACCTCGTCTCTCCATATTTCTATGTCAGTCAATCACTGTTATGAAAGTCCACTTGATCGTGTCCATCTTTTTTATAGCCCAGAACATTGGTTTATTCAACCTTCCTCGGAATGGCAACATGACTCCAATAAAAACATAATTTTCTTTCTAAACTAGACAACCTGTTCGTGTAAAGGGTATAGCCAGCACGGCCACCGGACTTTGCAGCACGGAACAAACCAAAATAAGCAGCATAACTAATATGCATCGATAAAAGAAATCACCTTTATGTGACATTACCTTCAAAAAATAAAGATTTAAACATGGGATTTAAAACGATGAACTACTGGGAGATCTGGAAGAAATCTAAATCTGACTCGTAAGTTCTTACTCGTCAGGCTTTAAAAACAAATTGAAAACAATTTTCACAGTGTTCACTATATTATAACTATGAAGCATCAGGGTACTTTCAGAGTACGCAACCTGTATGTGACGTCTCGGAAAATGTTCTGTCTGCAGACCGGTTTCATTCTAAGAAGAACAATATTTGGAAAGCGAATATCAAGTAGCATGAAACTTTTTTTATGAGTGAATACCTTCAGCATATTATTAAAATTGCCATAACGGTCCAATTTTATGGGTACTTATTTTCTTTGAATCCCTACTTTAAAGTAGCTAACTGATGAAAACTATGTCAGGATGCGTCTTCAATCAGCAGCAGTGAGCGAGCGAGCTGTGCACAGTGCAGTTGCTTGCAGGAGGTGTGCTTACAGCATGTCCCAGGGCACAGCGCTCGCTGTGCACAGAAAGTAGATGTCTCTGACTTTGATCAGGATCACATAACACTATCTGTTAGCGGTAATTACAGGGAGGATTTAACAGAAATCGTTAGGAGATACAGCACCACAGGGAATTGATTTGAAATTAGATTTATTACTTTTTTACCTGTTATCTTATTGTCAAGGCATTATTTTTCACTGGCCCAGTACTTGGAGCGTTCTGGTGGCCCTGACGGTTTTAAAAGTACATCCGGGCCACCGGCCATTCATATCGTTGACCCCTGCCTCCACAGAGCTGGCCAATCAGAAGAAAGTGGGCACACGGGGAGGGGGGGCCATAGTGGAAGAGCACCCCAAACAAGGCGTTTAAGGTACTGCAATGGACTAGAAAATTAGGTTTTTTGAGGATGGCAGTATGAGCTAAATAAGAACCCTTTTTTGGACTTTGAATGATCTGGAGTACTCTAGGGGAGTCCAAGGTCAAAATATAAACTTGGAAATGTAGCATAAAAGGTCCCCTTTAATGAAATATAAGGATTTATTTATAAAACTTCAAATTCGCATTTGGAATGTCAAATCTACTCTAACTCTGACGAGGAAAAGAAAAAGTAAACATCTAAAGCAGATTTAAAATTTTAAAAATACAGGGTGTCAAAGACTTTTTGCACAGTACTGTGTTTGTATATATATATATATATATATATATATATACGGTATATATATATATATATATATATATATATATATATATAATGTGTGGGTGTGTGTGTGTTTATAACTTTTTTGTTGCCATTGCGATCAATTTGATTTGCAAGCAAGTTACACTGCATTACTATAAGCGGCAAGGCAAAAGGCAGAAATTTTCCAGTGCATTATGATGCTTGAATGTCCAAACCAACTGCAATTGCCAAATTTAATAGTTTCTTGGTGTACTGTATTTGACAAATCAACTCAATCCATAGTAAGGTCCCTGTCCCACCCAACCAGGTGACTGTGGTAACTTGTTGCTCATGTAACTGTGTAGTTCACAACATAGTTATCATCATATGCTGGCTAATATACTGTGTAGCTATTACTGTGAAGTTTATAATGAGGTATCCGTTCATGGTACATTGTGAACAAGTAAATGATTTTGACTGCAGCCATTGTTGCCTTCGTGAACACTCTACATGCATTAGATTTTTTTAGAAGGACAAAAATGCAACATTTAATATAATAAATAATGTGATTCATAAAATACTTTATTAATGTCCACAAAATAAAGGCAAGCAGCTTTACAAAAAGTCATAAAAGTTAGTTGTGTGCATTTCCCACTTCTGCCGCGCGCCACAGCCCTGACATAGGGTGGCAGTATTGGTTGTGAAGTTTGAAAGATCGTCGCTCTTAATATCATGCCTAGTTACGGCTATCGCATAGCACATGCATATGTTGACATTTATTCAGAGAAAACACTTCCATTGAAGGGATCGCAGATGATGATGTTCCAGGCATGTATCGCATATGACATGGAAAATTGAGCCCTGTACCTTTGCTTTGTTTTCGTGCGCACAGCCTCCATGATTTGAACCATTGTGTGATGTTGGTAGCTGGTAATTTTAAAGTTGAATTTTAAATAAGGTTTGTTTTGCCAGAAATTGGTCAGCCATAAGAATGACCTCAGAAATAAATAAAAAATGCCTTGAGGACTTGGGTCAATAAACAGAACATCAGAGCCATATGAACAAGGAAATGCAGGTTGAATCTGAAGCCCTGAAGCAGACGTGGGAAGGCTGTAGATGTATCTATTTAAGGAGACAAAAAATCAATCCTAGTGTCTGTAAGAGTGCACAGGACCCCAGTTGAATGGATTTGTGGTGCAAGCGGGATACATCTGGTTGTGCTGAAAATGCCTTATACTGGCACTTTATATTTATCTATTTATTTGGTCATAGTTCAGGAAATTCTGAGGAGAATTTGAGTATAACTGAGTTGAAGACAGAGCTGACTTTTTCGATAAAATATAAATCCAACTTTCTTTGATTATGCTGACATTAAAAGTTGCATTTATGTAAAGGCAACACTTGTTTTGTGTTGAGATGCCATCTCCAAACTATATACTTTTTTCTCTGCAAAAGGGATTATCTGGAATAGCAATGATACATCTCGCCTCCAAGACAGCCACTTTTCGTAAATACACCTTCGAATAATTTTGCAGACATGTTTTTCGTGTGTTCAATGCACAGTCACATATATTTTATGCTTGAATGAAACAAGTTATTCAATTGGTAAGAACCATTTTAAATTATTATAAACTTCAGTTCTGGGTGGTTTCCCCATTCACATCTATGTGTATATCTTGACTCCACAGCCCTCAATTAAAAGTTTCATTAAAAGCAAGCCATACAGGAGATAAGTTCCTAATGTTACACTTTCAACTTCCAAAGCCCTTAGAGGCAACAGCACTTCTCAGTGATACCACAAAATAAACAATAGCTGTCAATTATCAATAGTGAAGGTTCAATAGAATCAAGATTTGTTCTTTGTTCATTCATGCTGTGGTGTCCTAGAACATTTTTTTTGTGAAAATGTCCCGTTTCTGAACCTTACTAATGATTTTCATCTCGAGATACACCCTATGTATGCATTCTGGTGTAGTCTTCTCGATTTCTTACATTGGCACTGACACTCCTACCTCCCGGGGAGGGTTCTTGATTTGGCCCACTGTTGCCAAGAGGTTTTTCTGAACCAGGGAAATAATAAGCAAGATCAATATCTCGTGTCAGCAAGTGCATGAAGCACTTCTGCGGGACAAACAAACCAACACTGGCAGACATGCACTTGGAGATTTGTTTCATCAAGTAATGCGAATCTGCACATTCATCAGCTGTACAAACAGCACCTACACCAATACAGGGATTACATTTGCTAGCTACAACAGCTATATACTCTCTATATTTTCACGCTGGAAAGAAAGTCAGAGAACACTTTACGACTAATAAATTACGATTGATTCAGCTCGCTACTAATTTAGCTGCATTCCCTTTTACATGCTTTGACATATCATGAATAATGATGAAAGCTTAACTTACCTTAAGTTCACGAGTGGTTGAAGGTGCGCTGGACATACAGATATATATACAATAAATAAATATTAAAAAAAATATGGCAAGTAGGTGACTTTGTCAGCTAGCTACCCACTCTTATTGACAGCTCTGTTCATTTACAGGTTCAACCCACAGTAATAGGAGCTTGACTGCCAAACTTAATCCCTAAAACAACAAAAAATTGTACAAACATTATTCAAACACCACCAATGTAGCAATGAAGCACATAAAAGTCAATTATTGGATCTTAAGTATGAGTAAACAGCAATTTCTTCATATTGTCACCATTGGCAAAAAAAGGTCACGTCCTCCCGCTAAAGAACATGATCTTTACTTTTCCATTCTGTGGAACAAGAAGATGAAGCAATCTTTTGAATACAAGCCCTGTGACAACACTGAGGTTTGTTTATCCTGCGTATGTCCCAGTATGCCGTGCACGTCCTAAAATATTGATCTCATTTATTCTACATACTGGAATTTCAACATCCTCGACCAAATTTTGATGTACTCTCCAACTAAAGGTGAATATGTGCACTTTGAACTTCTGTTCACTTTTTAATTTCTACTCCAATTTTCTGTGATTGACAGCTAAAATAAAAATGACACTCTCAAGTATATTTGGATCTGACTGAATATATTTAGATGTATACAAACTAGACTACACTAGACTAGACCTGGCACCTGATGGAGAGAATGAATCAACATTTTGTTTATTTAATTGCAACAATTTTTCATACACATTTCAAATTCCTGGGCGTGATTTTTTTCGAGTCACTTACTTCCCATTATTTCTAGAAAACTACTTATTTCTTTCCTTAGTTTCTTCAAAGCCATCCCCTCTATTAAAGCTTTAATCTGGTGAGACACAATGTAAAAAGCAGCGATCTGAATACAAAACTTCAACATGCATGAGAGATTCACCATTTTAATTTTATAAAGAACATTTGAAAGGAATATCCTTTCAATAGACTGCTATAATTCATTCATCATGTCTGTAATCAACTTCACTTCAATAGAGTCTTCGCTTTGAAAAAGGAAGCATCTGTGGCATTATGGAAAAATAAGTGTGTCCACTTTCATCCTGCTGTAATTATAAACCTTTTAGTGAAGTCATTTCAGATAACTGACAAGAGCAAGTGAGACCCTCATTTTTTTAATGCTCTGCCCCTCTTTTATTCTTTATTTGGGTATAAGATATCAAGTAATGAAATTTAACCACCTATATTAACTAATAAATTATCAGTTTGAATGTACAAGTTTTGCACATAGGGCTGAAGCAGTAAAAAAGCAACATAAAGCAATAATGCCATTGGTAAAGCTCCATGTCTTATCGAATGTATTTTTCACATATATTAGCCCCTCTGTGCAGTATTTGCATGTTCTCCCTGGGTTTTATTTGAGGTGCTTTTTTTTCCTCACGCAGTCCAAAAATACGATTGTCTGACTAATCAGAGACTGAAGTTGCCCATGATGATCTGATTGAATGATATGTAAATTGATTCTTAAACTTTTAGAAGAAAATAAATAAATACGTGTACATTTACATGTATATGTAGACACAGTAACTGAAACTTTGTAAAGAGTACGTATAGAGAGACACTATAAAATAGGAAAAGGTCGGCTGAGACTGGCGATGGGCCAAGGTACCGATTATCTGGGGATTTCTAAATGCACGGTCGTAGCTCGAAGCTGTTAAATGAGGCATGCTTTATTTGGCTTAAGTCAGCAGTATACTTCAAAAGAGACATGACAATACAACATAAGAACTTCTCGGTGAACATGTCTTGGAACGCTGCGTGCAGTAATCTCCATGAAAACTGCAGTTGTTTTTCTCAAAACGACTTGACGACTGGCTTGTGTCTCAAAAACTAGACCTAGACAATTTACGCATATGTATATCAATGCAGCTCCCTTTTCTGACCATAAGATTATTACATTAAACATTAGGTTTTCCTCTGTAGCAAATATTCCCAGAGCCCTGTATTGGCAACTTAATAATAGTCTTCTGTCTCATGACACTGTGGAAAAAGATATTTCTTTCTTAATCAAGCCTTGATGGGAAGAAGCTCTTAAGCAAAATTCATTAAGCAAAATTGAGAATTGCTAAAATTTGACATAGATAAATACTTGAGATCCAATAGCAGCAACCTCGCAAAGGTTAGAAAGTTTAAAGATGAGCTTATGTCCCAGATTGCAAGTTTTTCCAACAAAAACAGAGACAGTCTTACGGAAGACGAGATGCTACAACTCGGTGGCTGCCAGAACAAACTAGATGACAAATTTTAGAAGGAAAGCTCAAGGGGCCTTTGCGAGATCAAGGATGAAATGGATGGAGGAAGGTGAGCAATGCTTTTCTTATTTCTTCTTGGAAAAGTCCAAATTTAAAAAAAACTCTATAGACACTTTAAAAATCAATGAAACTCTTGTTACTGATAACAGAAAAATTGCCTCTTTTTGTTCAGATTTCTATTGCAAATTATATACACGTCACATTTCTCAGGAAAAAAACATCTCAACTTTTAGACTCAATTAGAAATTGTAAAAAAATATCTGAAACTGATAAAATGATTTGCGACAGCAGTATAACCACTGATTATGTATTAGAGGCTATTTCGAACCTTAAAAATAATAAATCTCCGGGGCAGTGACGGTCTTACTGCTGAATTCTATAAAACATTTGCCAAAAAACTGACTCCTTTTTATTTTTAATGTCTTCTTAGAAAGTATAGAAAAAGGCCCCTTACCCCCTCCACTAACACAAGGCCTAATTTCTCATATTCCAAAGCCCAAAAAAGACCTGTTTTTAATAGATAATTGGCGTCCTATTTGTTTCCTGAATAATGATTATAAGATACTAACGCTTATTCTTGCAAAACAGATTAAAAAACGCTATCCTCTATCATGAATAAGTCACAGTCTGGTTTTATGTCCAACAGACACATTGCTAGCAATATTAGAGTGGTTTTAGATCTACTGGATTATTCTGAGCTTATTAATGACGAAAGTTTAATTCTATTCTTGGACTTCTATAAGGCCCTTGATTGCCTTGAGCACAAATTTATTTACCAGTTGCTTAATAAGTTTGGTTTTGGAAGCTATTTTTGTAAAGCTATTCAAACCCTGTACACCAACAGAAATTCCTCAATGAAGCTGAAGTATGGCACTTCACCTCGTTTTCAGCTATCTCGGGGGGTTCGTCAACGGTGCCCAGTTTCTCCGTATTCATTTTTGCTAGCAGCCCAAATCCTATCCACGTTTATTCATGAAAGTAATATTCATACTATTTCTCTTGCAGGTAGACAGATTAAAACGTCAGGTAGCAGATGACACTACTCTATTTCTAAAAAAATCTAGCGAAATCCCTTCTGCAATTAAACTCATTCAAACATTCTCTGCAGCATCAGGACTTAGTTTAAATGTAAATAAATGTGAGTTGCTCCCCTTGGCTCCATGTAAATATACAATTTTATTTGATATTCCTGTAAAAATCCAAGCAACATACTTGGGTATTACAATTAAAAAAAAAATGAAGACGATCGGTGCAGATTGAATTTTAATCCCATCATTGATAAATCTCAAAAAAGAGATTTTTGTTTGTTATCATTATGTGATACTGCTGTCGAAAAAACTGCCTCTTTCAGAAAGACATTACTACTGTCCCATCTGGAGAAAATTTGTCACGGATATTCAATTGGAAAACGTATGGACCCTACCCTCAAGATTTTTTGTGAAGATTTGCTCAGGAACCAGTTGCGAGAACCGAGCAATGCAGTAGATCTGAGTTTATTGATCAAGGGGGAAACCCCCCGCAGGGCAGAAGGCAAAGGTACAAAGTCCAGTATCCAAAAATCACAATCCACTTGGGCAAAAACAGAGACGAAAACCAGGGCAGCAATCACAGTACTCGTGGTCGGGCAGAAAATGGTTTTGGTGGCATAAATGGGTTTGGTACACAGGCACAGGTATGTCAGAGAAGCAAAGCCAAAATCTAGTGGGCGTAATCCAAACCGTAACCAGGGCAGCAATCACAGAAATCGTAGTCGGGCAGAAAATGGTTAAAAACACAGATGCAACAATAATCCAAAAATCACAAAGCCAAAAATCAAAAACAGGGACGGTCCAGTCAGAAAAGAATCACTAAGAGAACAAGGTGAAAGGAATGTGGCACAAGCAAACTGAGAGGAACGATCTGACAAGGAAGTGCTGAGAAAAGACTCCTAATATACACTCCAGGGAGAGCACATGATACACAGAACACAGGTGCAGGAAATGAGGCTAATTACAAAGGCGGGAACAAGAGGGAGAACCTAATCACATAAAATAGGCAAAAGCCAAAACATGGACAGGGATCACGAGATGATCCTATAGACAGACATACGGCTCCGGTGTAGGAGTTCTAATGTGCATAGATAATGAGAGAAAGGACAGCGCGAGCAGGTATGGAGAATCCACAGAAACACAGCAGAGAAGATTAGGGAGAGACAAGGGGCGGAGACTAGAACAGTGCGAGGGCTAAGAGCTTGTTAATCAATAGTAAGTGCAGCTATACAATCCCTAGTGCTCGTTAGTAAGTTAGTATTATATACAGTGTTAGTTGGATTAATAATTCTAGCGAAAACAACAAACTGTTAGTATTGGTTAGTAATATAGAAAAAGCAAGGCGAAGGAAGTAAACAAGATTGGAAGGAATGGTTTGAATCCAGTAACCATTAAATCACCCGAAAGAGTGGCACGCAATACCGGGGCTGTTAGGAGAAACAAGAAAAGAGATCAGACAGGGGGAGACAAAGTGCAATGCATGGCAGAAACAAAAACATGGACCAGAATGAAACTATGGTAAAAAGTAAAACATGGAAAAACAAAACTAAGACAATACATGAACTAATCTAAGCAACCAAATCACAATACATAATTCAAGACAAGGTCAAAATCCAAACAAGACAGAATGGCAGACAGCAGAATCACAACATTTTTAATCACAAACAAACCTCGGGACATCTGTTTCAAACTTCTTCATCGTCCCACCAAACATTATTTGCAAAAGATACGGAAAAAACATTGATATTACTTGCTCTTTTTGTGGAACTGTTAATGAAATATCATCTCACCCGTTTTGGAAATGCCCCTCCTCTGTTATTTTTTGGAAAAAAATTTGTTGATTATGTTCGTTGTAAAATTCTGAAAAATTTTACTCTATTCTATAAAGATGTCATGTTTGGGTGTTATACATTGAGTAATTCAGAACTTAAACAATACTATATTATAAACCTTCTTATTATTTTCGCAAAATTCCACATCCATAACAGTAAATTTGGCAACAGAAAACCTTTATTTAATCTTTTTCTCATTGAATTTCACCAATACATTGTATCCATTGAACATTCTAAAAACCCCAAGGCTGTGAAGACTCTTGAAATCCTATTTTACTTTATTTATCTCATATCTCTTCTTTTTTTATTTACTTGGTGTCTTGTCTGTGCTTGCCCTGCCATACATTTTCACTCTTATTGCACTCATTTGAACATATACTGTCAATAAAGTTTTGGGAAAAAAAGAATCAAAGGGCATGAGAAATGCTTCCGGAGTGCGGTTTCGGTGACATGCTGCACAGAACCAAGTAAAGAATTGTCTCCCTTTAAGCAATTACGTTGCTCTAATCATGTCCGTTTACTTAGCTCACTTAGCAATCAAACAGGCGATTCGCGTTTTTTACTTTCTGAATGAGTAGAGCTGTTTATTAAGACAGCATGTTTGATTGCCGCATTCTGAAAGTTAAATGGGCATAGATTTACAAGAACACGTATTTGGCCATTTCTTGTGATTGTGATCATTTATAGCTCACATTCACGTTTCATCCGCTTTAATGTTTTCCACTTTGTGTATATTTTAGACGCTTGAAATCCAGGGTGATCTGAAAATACATCTCTTTATTTTTATTTTATCATTATAGATCTCCTAAAAATACCACAATGTGAGATGAAATGCTGAGTTGGGATGTGGCGATGTTGGACAAGGATTTGTGATGAGACTACTTGCCGTCATGGGGTGTGTAGGCTGTCAGGTGTAATTTCTTGAAACATACACACCTGAAGCAGCTTAAAACCATTTAAAATGTCATCAGGAAGAAGCCTGAGTTTAGATTTCACTAATTGCAGGTGCTCCGCCCTTCCTTAAATCTGCTCCCGGGTACTTAGCCTAAATAACAATCAAGAAATTTAGCCAGTAGCCTATAATGATTAAGATGTGATGGTGAAAAGCAGACAAACCTAATTGGGCTACGGTGTTAGATTGAAAGAATTTGAATAATTAGAAAAAATCTTTCTCTGAAAGATGAAGATTTTTTTTCTCACTTTCGTTCCGGACAGCACAGGGGTTAATAAAGGAAAAGGGAAAGCCTGGATGTTTGCCACATGGTAGCAGGTGGTGTTACTACACTTAAAAAAAAATTGATTCGGAATCGTCACGCACCTAATATTTGCACATGGTTTTAAGTCTGAATTGCTAAGATAAAGTCAGATATTCAGAAGCGCTCTCTGAAAAGGCCTGGTATCACTTTCCAGTCCTTAGCATCAAGCTTAAGCATGGATGTTCTGGTAGAAGAGGTTGGTGCTGGTGGCTCAATCTAAATCTAAAGGATGCAGTCTGCAGAGATGGTATCTTGGTCATCTGCCACATGAAAGCGGTTAGAACATCCGGCTTGCCTCAAGAAGTTTAACCTCCAGGCATCGGCGTCAGCTGGTTCTTGAGCTTGTCCAATAGACCACTTGGAGCTTTTTGGTCTGCAGCAGGCATACCATTTAGAAGCTGAAATGATGGTAGTGGATGTCCTGGCGGAGGACATCAAACTCAGCACCATCCTTCTGCGTGTAGGGAGATGTGGAGATTCTGCCAAGAGCAACAGTTCTGACACAGTGAACCTTCTGGGTGGCGGGTACTGGAACAGCTGAATCCCACAGGTTGTGGAGGCCAGGTGACTTCTGGCTTACCTCCTCAGCAGATACATATCTGATGTTGATGGTTGAGGTAACCTTGGCAGCACACTCAGCATAGGCCTTGACATTCTCAATATGGGCGGTTCGAGATTTAATGGCACTTTAGACTGTCCTCTTCACTGTGCCACCGAGTTGGCATAACTCACTGTGCCGTGAGTTAAAAAATTGCCAGTTAACGCAAATGTTCATTGATTCAAGCAGGCTGGTAATGAAGGCAGACATGCATATCTGTTTGAAATGCATTGCAGCATCATCATAAAAGATGTCTAGCTCCCTTATAAGAAAGGGAAGCTATGGCTGTAAAGTGTCAATCATAGTCTCTATAAATATGGCAGCAGCATATTTATCATGGCTCAAGTAATCTGAGATGAGAACAAAGGAGTGGGTGCCATCCTTGGTCCAGGCAACAGCAGTGAATAGTGCAGCTTGGGTGTTGGACCAGTGACCACTCTGTGTCTCGTCCTGGTGAATCAGATTGTCGTTCTCCGAAAATTCAATCTGGAGAACCGCATGGTTTGTTCTGGGAGATGAGAAGTCTTCCTTATCTGGAAGTACTGAGCTTGCTGGTTCTTTATAAAGCTGAGAAGTCTGAAGGCAGGTAGTTTCTCGCTCAGGAGAGGAGGGTGATGACATTTAAAACAGTCCCAGATCTCTGTACCTTGTCTGTACCATCCTCAGTCTTGACCCACTGATACCAAGTAACAGGATCTGAAAGTTGCTGCTCATCTAAGTAGCTGGACAGGTGGTCACTGGTCATGTTGTCATTGCAGACTGGACAGTCCCCAAACATGAAATCCTCAACTGATGTGTCACAGGTCAAAAGCTAGAGAAGTTCCTTGTGGTTGATAGGTACCTCTGGATAGTCCTTGAGGCTGGTCAGCAGAAGATTCACGTTTTCATGGTACACACATACACAGACATTGTGTGGCATTTTGTCCTTAGAACAAATGGAGGTCTCAAGGCTTTGAAGGATGACAGATGGTTCTTGTCCTCTGGGCACTCCTTGGCATACATGGCACAGGCCTCCTTCAGTGTAGCGATGAGGAATCTCTTCTGTTGCTTCACCTTGGTGCCATCATCATGGGTGACAAGGATGGAGTCTCTGTGGCCTGGCGCCGTCCAGCAGATATTCTGGCGTTGGTAAAAGTTATGGACTCTCTGTTTGGTATCATCAGGAATCTTGATGGGATGTGTGTATGTTGTCTTGTTGTTGAGGATGATTTTGGTACACTTTCTAGATGATGCTGGAAGATTTCTCTCTACCCGACCTTTTGCATGGCTGAAACTTGAAGGAGCACTGTATGGTTCAAGACACTCTGGAGTAGAAGGCAGTTTCTGTTTGGCTCTGTATATCTGTTCAGTCTGCCTATCTGAAGCTCTGACAACATCAGGATTCATCTCTCTGGCATCACGCCGTCTTAGCATCTCATCTTATCATCTCCCTCCTTGTAGACATCATCTCCAATCTTGGCCTTCAACCTCTCTCTGTAGAGACAGTTTCTCTCAGATGAAGATAAAGGTATTGGAAAAAGATTATGTTGTTATATAAGTGTCACTCGACTTACAATGATTTGAGTGACAAGGAGATGTCTTTTCTCAACTAATACTGACTGTGAAAATGCTAACACCTGGGGTGCCCTCTGATATTGAGGTAATCACTCACCTAGTTGCGAAATCAGTCGTTAAAGTATGCTCGTCACCTGTTAGTCAGTTGAGCAGATCAGGATGGGTGTTACCTACATTCACCTTTGATTGAGGGGATTGTTGCATTTTGTAGGTAACACCTTGTCCTTATTCACACCCATTTAACCAGGTGTAAAAACATCAAGGGGTTCCGGGGACAAAAGTGCAATTATTATCATCAGATTATTTGGTTGATAATCAAATTTAATTTTTTGATATTTAGTAAAATAGAATATGACATATGAATCCTGCAAATACAGTTAATAAAATCGCAATTATACAGGAATTTATTTCAAATTTAAACACAGATTTAACTTTCATAGGCTATCGAAGACGCTGAATCTTAATAGTAATTCCAGCTGACTGCTACTCAGCATCTTGGATGCACACATTCCACTCCATTATATTTCCATAATAGGTCCAAAACACAAAAATTGTTAAACTGCCAAAAATATGTTTATTTAAGCTTGCTTTGAGAAACTTTGAAGATTTTATCTGGATTTTAAGTATTTCTTAAAAGGTAAGTATTAATCTTAAAAAAAAAACATGTTTTCCAGCGTCTTGGATGGACTGCTTTTTTTCTCAAATTGTCTATATTCAGCACAAAAATATTTATTTTGAACCTAATTTCAAAAATCATATGTTTAAAACAATGTTTTAACTTGATAAAAAAATATTTGTAAAGAAAATTTTAATTTATAACCCAGTTCAGAGCATTTGAGAGGTTGCGTTCAGGAACCAGTCGCGAGAATCCATGATAGCTGGGAAAGTGATTTTATTGAGCGAGGGGGAAAACCCCCGCAGGGCCGAAGGCAACAGTACAGAGTCCACAATCCAAGAATCACAATCCTCAGGGCAGAATCCAAATCGAAAAACCAGGGCAGCAAACACTGAAATTGTAGTCGGGCAAAAAAGGGTTTGTAAACAGAAGTGAATAGAGGTACCAAAAAAACCGAGCCAAAAATCGAAAGTCGGACAGTCCAGTCAGAAGAGTAGCACTATGAATACAAGGCAAAGACGAGAGCAGCACAGGTAGACAAGAGAAATGTTCTGACAGGGAACTGCTGTGAGAAGACTCCTAATATACACATACGGAAGGTCACATGCTAAACAGAGAGCAGGTGCAGGAAGTCAGACTAATTACAAAGGAGGGAACATGAGGGAGAACCTAATCACATGAAAGAGGAGAAAGCCAAAATGGGGGCAGAGATCATGGGACAACCTATAGACAGATATACGGCTCCGGTTAGGGAGTTCTAACATGCATAGATAATGAGAGAAAGGACAGAGTGAGCAAGTGTGGAGAATCCACTGAAACGCAGCAAAAAAGATTAGGAGGCGGAGACTAGAACAAGGCGAGTGCTGAGAGCTTGTTAATCAATTAGTAAGGTGCAGCTATACAACCCCTAGTGCTTGTTAGTAAGTTGGTATTATATACAATGTTAGACTAGGTTAGTAGATTTGACAAAACAACAAACTGTTAGTACTGGTTAGTAAAATAGCAAAGCAAGGTGAAGGAAGTAAACGAGATTGGAATGAATGGTTGAAATCCAGAAACCATTAAATCACCCGAAAGCGTGACATGCAGTACCGGGGCTGTGAGCAGAAACAGGACAAGAGACCAGACAGGGGGAGACAAAGTGCAACGCATGGGTGAAAGCAAAACATGGACCGGAATATAACTGCAGGAATGGAATGTGGATAATGGCAATAACAAAAACATGGCAATAACTAAACTAGACAAGACATGAACATATTCAGGCAACCAAATCTCAATACACATTTCAAGGCATAGTCAGATATAGCAGAAATCCAAAACCAAATCAGACAGAACATAATGAAACATGGCAAAGCAGATAAGAATCATGACAGACCGAGGAGAATCATAACAGCATTATTATACAACAAAAACCAGAGACAAAAAATTAGCACTCTTCAAAAAGAGCTCCTTACTTTAACCCCCATAACTTTTTCTCAACAATCTCTTTTCTTAAAAATCCATTTGAACATAAAACTAGAAATATTAGACTCTCTAAAAATATAAGTTTGGGATAAATTGCCCATTTAAAAATTTTACCCCTGACGTTAACAAGTTCTTGGCCGTCCCTCAATACTATAGCTGAAAAAGGAAAGTAAAGTAAGAGGTTGAGTGTATTAACAATAAAGATGGATCATTGCCATATGAGAATAAAGAGGGAGCCAACATCTAATAGGCCAGAGCGCAGTTCCAATGCTGGGAACTTTTTTTATGAAAATCGAGATTGGGCCTTGATTTTAATGAAGTACCAGACAAATTGAATAAATTAGAGAGCAATGAGACGGTAGGCCTTGATGACATATATAGTACCCAAGGCTACCAAAGGAAGTAGGTGTGATCATCATTAAACCAATGACAGATATTTTCAGGCGGTCTTAACTTCTTTGCACAGGGGCCAAATCTGGCTATTTATGTGTTACCTTATTTAAGGCTTTATAATTCAAGATTGCAGTTTCACAGAGAGGTAGGGTATAGCTCAACTGAGTCAAGCTGTTTCAGTTTGTTTACTGTTCTCTGTTTACGAACTCTCGGTTTGCTGACAAGTTAGTTAATTAGCATTTAATGTTTACTACTACAGCCTAACAGCTGTAGCTAGGTGCACTATTATCGCGTAGCTTTCCATTTACTTTAACCAAGGTCACTACGTTTCTGAAAGCATAGTTAAAAGCTGTGTTAGCAATTGAGCTACATAGTAGTTTGAACAATATACGACTGTAGCTATACTGTAGCTAACTGTAGCCAGTTACGCTTTTAGGAAATTAACATTCATTAGCCCAGTTGCTCAGGCTATACGCAATTTCTTTTCATGGTACAGTATAGTGATATTCACGTTGACATCACAAGTTTTCTCACACGGCTGGGAAAAAGGCTCATCTAACACAAAGTTTACGAGTAGATCTCCGACTTTATATGTACTTAATAAAAGATCTAAAAGAGCAATGCCAGTCAGTTGTTTTGTTTTAGGTTGCACCAACAGGTTCGCCAAGGGTTCAGGAATCATGTTTTTGAGGATTCTGAGCGAAGAACCAAAGTGGCTACTTGCCATGTGTCTTTGTGTTATGATCACGCTTTCTGCCGACCGTCAAACAGCACAAGCACAACGATGACGTTATTGTTTATTAATTGTACATGTTGCTATCAGCTAATCTTTATAAGGTTATGTAAACTTTGACATGAGTAACGATGGATTGCGGAAGTGCTGAGAAGACCGTTTTTGTTACTGAGCAACAATAAGCGTTTATACAAATGTTACTTGTGAACACAGACCCAAAAGTGTGCGTCAGCATCAGCTAAAATAAAAAGACTGCTGAATCTCCTAGGTCAGTAGCCTCTTATCATGAACAACAATTCCGAAATAGTTGGGACAAACTATTTCAGCCAGTATTATTCAACCAGCCAGTATTTTATTCACAACAGAACAGAGGTAACATAGCAAATGTTGAAACTGAGAAATTTTATAATTTAATCCACAAAATGAGCTCTTTTAAAATTTGATGGCTGCTACAGATCACAAAAATGTTGGGACAGGGGCCTGTTTACCATGGTGTAGCGTCCCCTCTTCTTTTTAACACAGAGTGGAGGCGTCTGGGCATTGAGGAGACAAGTTTCTTGAGTTTAGCCATTGGAATTTGATCCCACTCTTGTTTAATACAGGCTTCCAGCTGCTGGAGAGTTTTGGGTCTCCTTTGACGAACTTCTCTTTTAATTATGCGCCAAATATTCTCAATCGGTGAAGATCAGGACTGCAGGGAAGCCAGTTCAGCACATGAACTCTTCTACTACAAAGCCATTCTGTTGTAATAGCTGCAGTATGTGGTTTTGCATTGTCCTGCTGAAATACACAAGGCCTTCCCTGGAATAGATGCCATCTGGAGGGGAGCATATGTTGCTCTAAAACCTTTATACACCTTTAATTCATGGTGCTTTTTAAAACATGCAAGTGTCCCATACCATGTGTACTAATGCATCCCCATACCATCAGAGATGCTGGCTTTTGAACTGAACGCTGATTACAGGAGGTGTGGTCTTTCTCCTCTTTAGCCCGGAGGACAGGACGCCCATGATTTCCCACAAGAATGTTAAATTTGGACTCGTCTGACCACAGGACACTTTGCCACTTTGCTACAGTCCATTTTAAATGAGCCTTGGCCCACAGAACACGGCAGCACTTCTGGATTATGCTCAACAATGGCGTCCCTTTTGCATGATATCGGCCTTTTCCCTGAAGCACAGAGATTTTTCCAGTTTCTCTGAATCTTTTGATAATGTTATGCTCTGTCGATGATGAGACCTTCAAAGCCTTCGCAATTTGGCGTTGAGGAACATTGCTTTTAAAGTATTCCACAAATTTTTTACGTAGGTCTTCACAGGTTGGAGAGCCTCTGGCCATCTTTACTTCTGAGAGACTCGGGTTCTCTAAGACATCCGTTTTATAGCCTATCATGTTACACACCTGACGCCAGTTAACTTAATTACTTGCTAAATATTCTTTCAGCTGATTCTCTTTTATATGAATTGCTTTTTCAGCCCTTTTTTGCCTGTGTCCCAACTTTTTTGAGAGCTGTTGCAGCCATAAAATTTGAAATAAGCTCATTTTGTGGATAAAAATGTAAAATATCTCAGTTTCAACATTTGAAATGTACTCTATGTTCTATCTTTAATAACATATTGGCTCATGTGATCTGAAAGTCATTGCAATAGATTTTATACACAATTTACTCTTCACCCCAAATATTTCGGAATTGGGGTTGAAAATCAATAAGTATCGATCATAATGCGATAGAGTTTGGATGTTGATATGAATGTAATTTATCAGTAGGATTAGACCTACAGTTCTAAAAGTTAGATTGTACCACTTGTTCACAATAGTCGATGTGTTCTGTCCTTTCGTTTTACTACCGTAATACCGTATAATAGATATATAGTATACCAGTGTTATTTGGGATACGCACTTTTATAAAATTTCTGACTAAATTCTTTTATCAAAAGAATTATTCTAAAATGTGTTTGAGCTCAGCTTGCTAAGGAATATTCAATAACTTATCCAGGTTTCCCATCTTGTGATAGGATTGTGTAACTGCGTGTATAAATAGAGCAGCTCCATGTGCACTGGCATCTACACCTGCAGGGAAGGGTTAACACGTGGACCTGAGTTGGCAAAATCACATTTTTTTAAAATGTTGTTGTGGAGATATAAAGCCGACCGGATACTGGCACAGATATATACCGTATTGTGAGCAACAGGAATTCAGAATTAGCAAAAGACATTGCCAAGTTACGTCACCATTAAAGCAACACTCTGTAGTATTGGCCGGATTCGCTTGCGGTGTCCCCCTACAGTTGATAAACGGTATTGTCTGTAACAAACATCGTAAAATCTGTCCACACATGCATTTGTTGACAAGCCAAGGACACCAGCAAACTTTGTGAAACAAGACATGAATTGTGCGATCTGATCAACTATGTCTTCAGACCAGGAAAGGGAGACTTAAAACTCACGTAGGTGGCGAAGTCCACACCACAACGATAACGATAATGATAATGGCAAATGACATTGTTGCAGTCACTTTCAGAGCGATTTTTATGCACGGTAGAAAAACTGACCGCCAATCAAAATCCATCTGAATTTACAGGGCGTCACCTTTATTCAACATGGCAGATGACATCAATTCATTTTTTCTCTTCAAAGAAGTGAGTGGACGTCGCTTACATGCACAGTCGCTGTTCGAATAACCAGTCCCTTTGTAGAATCCGACCACAAAGTCATCATGCACTGAACTGATTAGCTTATGTAATATAAAAAGAGGGCGGCGGGGAGTTGACAGAAAATCCCTGAAACGACATGAGTACATGCCAACCCTGAACATTACTTTATCCAAAATAAAACACGACAAAACTTCTACCTTTAATATTCTATACGGGAGTGAAGTACACATTTATGATTAAACATTTTGACTGTCGACTAATTTATCAATGTTTGCCAGCTAGCGATAGCATGACAACTAGCTAGCATGTCAGATACTAGCTAACTAGATTAATCACTGTAGACAATTATTTGCCTGAGCATAAACGGGGTACTAGATGATTTCAATGACACAGCCTGACACAAAGCAAGTTCAAACGCACTAGAACTAGATCTAGAATGAAAGATTTAGCTTACAATTTGTATTTACTCGTCCAAAAGTAACAACGCCAGGTCGCCGTCCCTCTTCCCCCTTCAGCTCTTGCTAGTGAGTGAAAGCCGGTCCAATGTTGACCCTAGTCCTGGCTCTTATTTTATTGCTTTCTCGTTTTCTTTTAAACGTCTCCTCCGGCAACACCTTTGCCTTCTTCGATTTCCTCGGCGCTACAGCCATTACAACCACTTCAAACTCTGCTTCATTCTACATTCGCTCACTGGTCTTGAGAGACTCGAGGGAGGGGGATTGCTTGACATATGCCGTTTAGAAGTAAGTAAATTTTATAGTTCTTGTTGGGCCTGGGTTCCAACCCGAAACCCAAAGTTACATAGTGCCGGTGAAGGCAATGCAGGCGCGATCGAGCCATGACAAAAGTGTCATTCAACCTTTTGTCAGTTGATGTATCGCCAGAATGATCTTAAAAATTTAGTTGAAAGTAAAAAAACTACATAGTATTGCTTTACTGCGGATAGTAAAATTATTGATAACTATTGTAAAGAACAATAATGCAAACTGAAGGAAAAATGTGCAGTACTATTACCAATTGATCCTTGCAATTGAACGATTTAACGCGTAGTTGCTAATTAGGCAATGTAAATGGGAACGGGTTTGGAGAAGTAATGTGCTTTCAGGCGAGGAGAGAGCAGGACTACAATCCCTCTGATGGCCAGTCGAGGGTCGATTAGAGTAAAGGATACTTTGTCATGATCTGAGGCACAGAAAAAACTGCTTGAATTATCATTATAATCAGTCCCCTTTGCAGTATAATGAATTGTGCTCCAATGGAGTGTTATAAATCACAGCTGTAAGTAAGATTTGCACAGAATTCATGGGTTATCTGGAGCATTGAGTAACCGCCATGCATTGTGATAGTCATTGTATTTACAGCAAAAGCAAAAGGAGCCATTGGGGGTGATAAATATGCAAATATCTCTAACTGCTGTGCGAACATTTATAAAGTTTTTGAGCAATGTATTTATACACTGCCTTCACTTTGAAACTACAGCAAGTATGGTTTAATGATCAATAAATTGCCCCTTTAAGTATGCAAAGTCTTAAGTGCACTTTACTGAGTGTAAAATAGTCAGCCTAGTTGGGCTGAATGGCCTGCTTTTGCCACTCATATAATGTTATATAGCTGACTACTAAGGTTTGCTGGCACGAGTTTTGCATCCACTTCAGCACCTTTGTTTATTCTTCGGTTAAACGAGAGGCAGAAAAGATAAATTGTGACAAAGGAAACATTTGTAAACACTTCGATCAGTCATTATACAGGTTGTATTTTAAAATCCAAAAATCCACTAATCAGAAAATATATAGCAAACTCTGCTCTTCTGCTCCCAGCATTTTCAGAAATAGAACAGGTCATATGGGTCGGTCTCTCTCTCTCTCTCTCTCTCTCTCTCTCTCTCTCTCTCTCCTTTCACATAATCATCATATATACAGTGTTGCTTGAAAGTATGTGAACCCCTTGAGCAGTTTAGATGTTTCTGCAGTTTTACCATGATTTTCTTATTTTATCACCACCAGTTTTTATATATGAAATGTCAGATATATGTTTATCAATTGCATGCACTTGTTAAGTGGGACTTGTTTAAGTAGCCCAAAAACTACACGAAACAAGGAATAAGGGTATGTGCAAAAGTAAGTGAACCACCAGCTGCGTTGACTAAGTCAAGCAGGCAACAGACTCAGGTGAAACACACTTGGGTGCTTAATTAATCATTTAAACAGACCAATGAAATAAGACATATTTTGGAAAAGGTTTGGCCTTTCATTAAATGAAAGAGGAAACCAAACAAACCACTGTGGTCCCATACAAATGAACAATGCCAAGAGCAAAGGAGATATCCGAGGACATAAAGAAGAGGGTAGTGACAGCCCATCAGTCTGGGGAGGGCTATGAGACCATCTCCAAAAGATTCCAGCTCCACCCATCCACTGTAAGGCAAATCATTTACAAATGGAGGGCCTTCAGCAACTCTCCCTAGATGTGGACGTCCATCAAAACTTTCACGCAGAAGCACCAAAAAAATAATAAATCAGGTAAAGTCCAACCCACACATCACATCTAGAGAGCAGCAGACTTCTCTGGTAGCATCTGGAACAAAAGTGCATGCGTCTACAATCAGACGAAAATTGAATAGCCATGGCATTTATGGGAGGGTTGCTAGAAGGAAGCCTCTGCTCTCCAAAAAGAACGAAACTGCCCATTTAAACTTTGCCAGAGAGCACCTTGACAAACCAGACGCCTTCTGGAAATCTATTCTCTGGACAGACAAGACCAAAATAGAATTATTTGGTCACAATCAACACCAACATGTCTGGAGAAAAGCCAACACGGCGTATGAAGAAAAGAACCTCCTCCCAACAGTGAAGCAGGGTGGTGGAAATGTGAAGGTCTGGGGCTACTTTTCAGCTTCTGGACCTGGACGACTCCATATTATCCAAGGAACAATGAATTCTCAGGCATATCCAGCAAAACTACAATGGAATGGCTCCAGAAAAAGCAGATTGAAATGTTGTGGCGAGACCTTAACCCTAGAACACTATTGCTAAAATTAGTAACACCATCATTAACGCCGGGTGATTTTTCCCGATACAGTAAAATAGCCAATAAAAAGCACTTATCTTCAAAATATGACAATACATGACAAATTTGAGTAGTGTTCTTTTATTTTCAACTGTGCCATGTCTAACAAAATGAAAAAAGTACCCTGAGGTAAACAAAACACCCATGCCTTCAAAGATGTCAAAGACAATGCTGAAGCTACCCAGGGACTCATAACACTCAGACAAACGCAACATAATGAAAATCACTTAAACACGTTTGCTCGGGTGAAAATTACCCGGCGATAGTGTTCTAGGGTTAAGAAGTCAGTACATGCCAGACGTCCCTCCAAACTGTTTCAAATGGCTGAGTTCTGCAAGGAGGAGTGGGCAAAAATCCCCAAAAGCAGATGCGAGGGACTGGTTAGTGGTTACAGAAGACGTTTGGAGGGACTGGTTAGTGGTTACAGAAGACGTTTGGAGGGACTGGTTAGTGGTTACAGAAGACGTTTGGAGGGACTGGTTAGAGGTTACAGAAGACGTTTGGAGGGACTGGTTAGTGGTTACAGAAGACGTTTGGTTGAAGTAACGGCTGCAAAAGGAGGAGCCACAAGTACTAATACAAGGGTTCACATACTTTTACAGATGTTAAATTTTCAGTTTTTGTGAAATAAACCACATTTTTTTGTATTAATGAATGAATATGTATATATTTTTTGTATGTGTGTTCATTATTTGGAAGGTGTGCTTTACAAATTGGGATTTGGATCTATGTGTAACAAGGTTGCTTCAATGTCTTTTATAAAAACAGTGACCATGTCTGGAGGGTTCACTATCTTTCAAGCAGCACTGTATATTAACAGAGGATATATATATACACACGCGCACACACGCCAAAACATTAAGAGCCATTCCATGAGAAATTGACATTCGGTGCACAGTTGACTCCCCTGGAATTGAATGAAACTTGGCACATTGGTAGATATGGGTGTCTCACAGAAAAAGCAAAATTTTGAGGTCCGTATCTCACTTTGCCTGCCGATAATGCCACCTGGAAGCCACTTAAGTGGCTCAGTTTTGCCTTTGACACCACATTTTACATCAACTATCATAACTTAAGGGTACATAGTACCAAATATGTTATACTTTTATCATGGCCTGTGACACTTCAAGTCCAGTTAGACTTCAGCAGCACATCAGCACCAAGCTGGGTAACTACGCTATCGAGCCAGAATTATTTGAGAAATAACAATAAAAATTGAAAATGGGAATAAAATTATATCCCAGACATATACCGAACTAGAATGCTTTCTTATATGTTTACTCACAACAAGACTATCATTTTCAGCAAAAAGTGCCTTGGCATTTTTGCGGTATATTTTCTCTGTATCCAAGATTTGTACTGTGAGGGTAAATGCTGTTTGTTGTGCATTTGGAGTTCTATTTTCAGGAATACCAAGCATTTCTTTGGTAGTATCGACACTTTCAAGCTAGACAGAGCAGAAGTTGGAGGAAAACTCGAAATTGACCATTTCATAGCAGATTGTGCCCATGTTTAGGTGGCATTATTTTGTTTACCCAGCAAGATAGTGATCTGAAATTCTCTGGATACATAGTCCCTTTGGGTTATATTACAGTATTAGTAAAATCTCAATGGGAGTATTTTCAATGTAGACAAAATTTATCGTAAAACATCTGAAAATTTCGCCCCCAGGGGTGCTGTAGGCTAGATGCAAATACGGGCCATCCCCAGCAATGTAGTAAATAAATTGTGTGTGAATTGTGATGCACACAGCTAGTTTTTTCTGAAAATGAAGCGTTTAGCTTGGTACTATTCCTGGATGGACAGCTATCTGACCAAAGGAGGTGCTCTAAAGAGCTAATGTTCCACAGACCTAATATTCCATTTTCCCTAACATAAACCAAAGTTCTGTCTTTTGACATATATAAAGTACATGCACAGTTCCACTTAAAATTTTTAACCTCTTTGGTATAGAGCTGGGTTAGTTGTAAATTGGAAAAGAATGTTGGTGGTGATTGTAGCCTTGTGTCAACATGCAAGACATTTACCAGTATTCAGTACAGTGTACAGTTTTGTGGTGTTGGTGCGTTTTCAGAAATTAACAAATTCTCCGCATTTTTACTTTACTATTAGAACTGGAGAGCAGGCTTCAGTGTTAATTCTAGGATTTCCCTAGGGTATGGTGCTTGTGTATGAAAAAAGGCACAGCAGTTGCATCTAGCGCATAGTTGTCCTAATAAAGGGCACAGAGGTCCTAGCAAGTAAGCAGCACCCTGCCAAGAAAAGGGCAGTTCATTTGTAGTGGTATCTTGCATGCCTTCATTCTTAACCCCTGACCATGATGTCTAGCCTATAGGATATCTGCTGGTTGGGGGAGGGGGGTTTCTTTTACAGACTTCCCATTACCGTGCGTACAAAGTGTTATGGCCCCAATTTGTTATTACATTTACATCATAACAGCAACAGCAACAGCAAGGGATGACAGACACAGTTTTTAAAACTTAAACACATTTAATTAACAAAGACAATAACAAATAACTAATCTACTATCAACAACTAAGACCAAGATTGATTTACAACAAAAACAGAAATATTTACAGTCCCTTGTTTGGTGGGGTGGCTTGGTGATGTCCTGGGTGAGGAAAATGCTCAAACACAAGCAAAAATCCACAAAAGAAACTTCACAGGTCTTGAACAGAAATGACAGGTCTGGTCACATATATCCTTCTCCTTGCAATTTCTCCTACTACTTTACTGTCTCAATTCTACTCCTTATATACTCTTTTGCAGACCCCACCCACATTTAGACCTTTTTTTTTAATTTTCGGGGACTTGCCCCAGACATGTCTGAAACATGTCCAAACATAGCTCCAGTCTGAGCTGAATAAAAAAAAGGTAAATACTGCCATCTAGTGGCCTATATTCACATTACAAAAGCCATGGGTGTTGGCGCAACTATTGAGCCACACAGGCTGTAGCCTGCTATTTAATTCAGAGACAGACAAGCTCACAATCAAAGGCCTGTAAGCAGCCCTGTAGAGACCCAGGATGCAGTGTAGTAGGGCTTGCCTCTGTTTCGACTGGCTCCGCTGGTAACATCAACCCGGATCGAATGAAGAAGACCATGGATGGCTGCTCAGGGCCAAGGCCAAGCACCACCAGGTGCTGCCCACCCACAACTGAATTCCAGAAACAGACTGACGGATTGAGCTATTCACATGCGTTGTTGACATCATTTCACATTGGATAACATGAAAAGTATAAAACAATTTTGACTTTTGTACAATACATTCTGTCTTCACGTACACGGTTGTGTGACGAAGATTCCTTTTTAGAGTTCGAATTATGGACTGTTATTTTATGTAATTGTACGTATACTGTTGATGCATATCTGAATTCATACTTATAGTGGTATGCCTTTTACATTAGTTTTTTTTTTTTGGCATTTAAAATTTTGGACTGGTCATGTTTTATAATGTGCTGTACAGTTCTGACAGCGCTATACCCGTAGTTGGTTATAGCCCATGTATTTTCTGCTTGTAATGCTTACAGTCACCACCAGTTTACAACCAAACAAGCTTTATATCAAAGGGATTACAAATTTTATGTGTAACTGTGCATATGCTTCATACATTTCAAAAGACAGAACTCTGGTATATGTCTGGCAATGTGGAATATTAGGTTGGTAGAACATTTGCTCTTTAGAGCACCACTTTTGTTCAGATAGTGGTCCATCCAGAATAGTACCAAGCTAAACCCTTCATTTTCAGAGAAATCTAGCTGTGCTTATAATTCAAAAACACTTTCTTTGGTACATTGCTGGGGATGGCCAGTACTTGCATCCAGTCTACAGTGCCCCCTAGAGGTGAATTTTTCCAACATTTGATGTTTAATATCATCGACACTCAAAATACTACAATTGAGAGTTTACTAATGCTGTAATGTACCCCAAAGGGACTATGTATACATAGAATTTCAGATCTCTATCTTGCTGGGTAAACACAATAATGGCATCCAAATATAGGCAAAATCTGCTATGAAATGGTCCGTTTTGAGTTTTCCCCCCACTTTGGCTCCGACTAGCTTGAAAGTGTAGATACTGCCAAAGAAATACTTGATATTCCTGAAAATAGAGTTCCAAAAGCACAAAAAATGGCATTTATCACCATGGAACATATCTGGGTTACTGAGAAAATATACCGCAAACATGCACCGAAAATCAATTTCGAACATCTCTCTGGCCGTCCATTGCACTAACCCAGCAAGATACCAAGGTGCTTTTGACTGAAAATGATAGTATTCTAGAGAATAAAGAAAGAAATACTTGATATTCCTGAGAATAGAGTTCCAAAAGCAAAAAAATGGTATTTATCACCTTGGAACATATCTGGGTTACTGAGAAAATATACTGCAAACATGCACCGAAAATCAATTTCGAACATCTCTCTGGCCGTCCATTGCATTAACCCAGCAAGATCCTAAAGTATTTTTGACTGAAAATGATAGTTTTCTAGTGAATAAACACAAAATCAAGCATTCTTGATTGGTATATGTCTGGGATATTACAGTATTTTATTCCCATTACCATTTTCAATTCTTACTGTGATTTCTCAAATAATTCAGGCTCAATAATAGTTATCCAGTTTGGCGCTGATGTGGTGCTGATGTCTAACCGGACTTGAAGTGTCACAGGTCATGATAAAAGTATAACACATCTGGTATTGTGTACCCTTAAGTCATAATAATTGATTTAAGTGGTGTCAAAAGCAAAACTGGGCCACTTTAGTGGCTTCCAGGTAGCGCCACAGGCAGACTAAATGAGATATGGACCTAAAAATTTGGCTTTTTCCCTGAGACTACCATATCTACCTATGAGCCAAGTTTCATTCAATTCCAGGGGGGGTCAACTCCTCAACTTCCTCAAAAAGTGCCATTTTCTGACAGAATGGCTCTTTAAACAAATATATGTTTTCACTGTCATTACTCTAAATCTAATTATTTTCATCAAACCCCTGTTGACCATTTCCTCCATTCTATTAATATACAGTGGTCTTTCATTGCTATGTACACATGTACACATTCATTTTTGAACTACTTGAAACATTTTTGATTATTGTGTACTGCAGCACTTGTATCAAGGTCAGAACATGACTGACACAAAATATTTTTAGCACACACTGGAAAGCACCAATTGGAAAGGCCCTTGCCGGAAAGCACCATTTTCTATAGATTCATAACAGAAATTCACAATCATGGGACCTATAAATTCCCTCAAAGACAACATTGATGAGGAGGATAAATTCCTTCTCATCCTTTGCTCTGGACACAGAACCAGCTGCATCTTTTTTCCCCAGAAGTGACTGCAGAATCTAATTGCTTTATGTGAGAAGCTGAAAGAGATAAATGCATTTATTTCCTCCCATCCAGGTGGTTGTCTCAGATGTCTGCCATTTCAAAAAAAAAAAACAAAAAAAAACAAACAAAAACCTTCTGAGGCTGATTAAAGAGGGCTGCAAAAGCACTGCGCCACATTAATGGACTCTATATATTGTATGAGAGAATGTAATCTTGGAAAACTCTAATGGCATGATTCAATAGTATTGTCATACAACAAGATTGGAACAATGTGTAAAATCCTAATAAAAACAGCATTAAGTGATTTTGTAAGTCCCTTTTATCTGCATTTAGGTGGAAGCAGCATAGATAAAATATTTGGGAGTTTCACCTTAGGAACTGTCTTGATTTTTGTAAATATTCTCTAATTCCAAATCTGATGCCTGCAATACAATGCAAACAAATAGAGTAGGCCAGTGAAAAGACTGAAAAAGTTGTAGAATCTTTTGAAAAAACATGGAACCCATGGGTAAACCCGTGGGCAAACAGATGAATAGGCAACAGATAATTGAATTATAATTGGTTATGAAATAAGCTGTCAAAAAAGACACGGTCGTTGACCCACAAGATGGTTCAAAGTTTGCCACCTCGGCAAAAGCTGTGTGTGAACAAATAATTAAACAGTTAAAGGCAGGTGCAAGGAAAAGCACAACAAAAATCATATTTTACAGTAAGGAGTGTTATTTTTTCATAAGTAATTTGATACACTACATGTCTAAAAACTAATAATACAAATATAAAAAAATAAAACAATATTCTTGTGGGGAATGCGCAAGAAAAAAAAAACAGACTGAAAATAAACAAAATTACAATTTTACTGTGGACCAACAAATGGGATTTAAATTTTTAATTAAAGGAACTAAGTGAAGAACAGAAAGAGAAAGAGAAAAACACCTTTTGTAAATTTGACCCTAGAAGTTAATTTGAGGTTTTTAGTATATTTATAAACATTTATTGTGCCCCATTAGCACTTACTCAGTGAAAGAACACTTTAGTACAGTTAAATCATGCAAAATAGAACACAAAATCATGCAAAATAGAACGCACAATTTATTTCCCAAGACTTTATACCTGGTTCCTATATTCCATAAGTCAAGGCTAGACTTGAAGTGGAAGTGACTTGCATTTGCCCCCTCAGAATATGCAGGCGTGAGCACTTCTTTGAGTAAAAGTGGTTTCGGTGGGCATTCTTTCCCCATTGATGGAATCGATTTTTGAAGTTAACTCAAACTTGATGATTTTAAACTTGTGCACTCCTGGATATAAGCTCTTCACTTTGTCCAAACTCTGCTGGAATTGAAGTTGTGTTGTAATTCCTTGTCCATTTTTCACCATTACCTCCATTTTAATATTGAATGTATCAGTATTCCAGAACCAGGTTTTGAGGAAATGAGGAAGTGATGCTCAGTTTGGTCTATTGGCATTAAATAAATAAACTGATGAACAAATGATGGCCTCTATTTTACACCGAGCGCAGAGGGGTAAAAAACGTGACAAAGGGGTCTTTGCTGCTTTATGGCCAATGCAAACACCAATTTCCCATCCAGCGTCCACGCTGCATGAATAGCCCTTTCAATTGCGCCAAATTGAGAGCCCATGACAGCGTTCATCTTAAAATGAGGAGTGGTCATGCTAAATGCTGACATGTTGCTGTCTTGAGGTAGCACAAAGTTCTTCAATTGACGAACACAAACCTGGCTTAAAGTCAAGTCAGTTTTAATTGCTATTTTAAGGGCAAATCGTTATGATAGTATTATGCGCTTTTGGCGAGTGCATAACATGCGTATCCCCTGCTTATTACATACTACAAAGAGACAAACAGCATTGCCCACACAAGCAAACAATTAAAAATAAAAAGATTACGATGTGAAAGATTATTTTCATTATCGAAAAAATATGTGTCAGAATGGTGAGTGTGATCTACATACTCACATCAGAGCATACTGTGATGCAGGCTATTCAACCTATTCCATCTGGTCATTTTCAAATGTAGATGTGTGGTAACACATAGATATTCGCAAATTATACTGAATAAAGCCACGACTCTTAAATGCTGAAAAACTCAGTTATTCAAGCTGTCTTCCAGAGGATCCCTTGGAGGGGTGGCAGTTTGGCCACAAAGGTTCACCAAAATATCAAATGGCATATGATGACTAAAACAGTGCATGGAATTTCACAAACTGTAACTGAAAAAATGTTTTAAGTGCGGAAAATGTGCTTCAGATGTTTGGATGAGTCCTCCATTGGTCGGCTTGTTATTCGCAATTATCGAAAAACCAAATTTGAATCCGATTTGATCCATTATACAGAGCCAGCTGTCCTCCGTCTATTATCAAATACAAAACCCCACATTTCATTTGAAATTACTTTATTATTATTTGCTGTACAGTCTGGCTGTCAAACAAAGCAGCCCTAAAAAGCGGAACTTTTATGTAGCTGCAAAAGCAACGAATGACACTGTTGTCACCGTCTGTAATTAATCTGAATTTCTTCGATATATCCAACTTGACTTTCAATTGTCAGTCAAGCTATAGCAAGTTCTTTTCACTCCTATTGGACATTAGTCAAGGCCAAGGGTCAGCATTATCAAAATAGCATCAATTTTGTTTCATTCTCGGTTGTTCCCCATCAGCACGTTTTTCTTTTTTTTTTTTTTTTTTACCAATGACAGTGAAATAATTACCTTTTTTTCATGTGCTCATTTGAAGCGCAGGTTGCAATGTAATGAAAAATTCAAATGTGGCCCAGCGAATTGTTTTTTATGACATTTTTGGAGATCACTGTGATTAGGTTTCCTATCTTAAATCAATGGTTTGCTCGTAAGCTTTTACTTTGCGTATTAGCAATGACACTCTGATTGGTTTATTTCATGTTCACGCCTATGATTAATTCAGAGATTAAATCCAACTCCTTTGCACTAAGCACCTGAAAATATGCCCAGATAACCCACCGTTAAACCAGTAAAAATGTATTTGGACATACCCTATATGCACTTGTGCCACACCTTTCAGATCGTTAAAATAGACAGTGATCAGTTTGGGCGGATTCACATTGCAAAATGCAAATCAAATTTCAGCAGTTTGGAAGAAATGCTAATCATCGTAACCATCCCTTCGCAAAAAAATTCAATTAAAAAAATCTTGCGATTCCATGGTTTCCGACTCACTGGCCTGCAAACTACAGAATTCCAGAGCCACAAAGCAATAGGAGAAGTTTTCACGACTTTGAATGGCTGGAAAATTATGTTCCTCATTTGCATACCAACCAATCAGCTTCTGGGGAGCAATGCAGGCATGCTTTTGGGATTTGGGTGGCTTTCTGGACTGGTAAAGTCATACACTCTATAATTTTTGGTGGTGACGGCTGGACTCTGCTATGTGAGCCATTCGGAGCCATTGCGTATTAAATTACGTTGCTCTTTGGATAAAGTCACCTTGTTGGCTCGTAAGGCAACTAACGTTCACAAATGTGAATCTTTGTAAATGATCATCATATCAAGGAGATATGATTTGTTTCTTGCCCCAAATTTACTAGCTTCGCCAGCTGTCATAGGCATGAACTAGGTTTTGCGGCAGTTTCATGCGGCCCAACTGAACTTTCACATTTTTGGGACATTAGCTAGTTTGCTGGCGAGTTCAAAAGCAATGTTTTAGGTACAGATAGCTGGCTAGTGAACCAATGGTAGCTATGGATAGCTGGCTAGTGAACCTATGGTAGCTTAGAAACTTATGGTAGCTAAGTCAGTAAAACTTGTCCCATTGCTATGTGGTTTAGGGAATCGCGAGATCGCCAGCCTCTCTCGAAACATGCACAATGATCTCTAATCATTCAAATACATGATGTTGCGATGTCAAAATGTGATTGAGTTGGAGAGTGCCTTGTGTGACAGGATTTTAATGGGAATGGATCCTTTCACATCTCTGATCAGCCATTAAACAACATTATGCTACAGTAAAGTAGGCTATAGATAAGACAGCTGTACTGCCGGTTACAAGTAGTTTACAGAAATTTCATTGGGAAACGGAAGTGTGCTCTATTAAATCATGATTGTTCAGGGTAAAGTTGATGCCTTTGGAAATCATTTGTTTCGCTTTCAGAGTGGAGTTGTATTTCTCTTGTAATTGTAATTCGTCATGAGGAAAGAATAAACAAGAGCAACGCAGAGCGTTGCATATGGCCCTCGCCTGTATGTTGATCAAGGGCATATTGAGATGGCTGCTGTGGCGGCCATATTTGATATCCAACAATGCTGGTTTTCGAAAGGAACCTTCCTCTAGCCATTCCCAATATGGCATTAAGAATTGGCATCAATCCGGCGAGGGATTCTACAGTTATCCCACGGTAACGAAAAGTTAACGGACGACGGACGGACGGACGGACGGACGGGCATGGTGTCGACATAATGCCCCCTTTCCTCTGTGAAGGGTGGGGGCATAAAAAGACCCTTTGTCATTTAAAATCTGACATACTTGTTTCTCATTTTTGCTTTTTCAGATGAGCTAAACAATTGCGAATCGATTGGAATAATGATGAGCAAAAAATGCTAATCAATTTTTTTCCTTAACCTGATCACTGATAGACCCCAAAATGTTCAAGTTTAAAATAAGACAGGTAAATATACTTATTTTCAGTTACACTAGTTTTATTAAAATTTAATTTATATTTTGGCATTTGGGCTGTGGATGAGCCCCATTTAAAAAACAATACATCTTTAGTGGATCATTCACCATCATTTGTTCTTTTGAATTCAAATTCTGATTTGAAAGCTTAACAAATATATTTTGATTCAGGACCCTTTATGAGAGCTAATTTACTATGTACATCATTCATAAGGACACATAACCTTCTCACGTACAACAAACATCCATAAAAGTCAGAGATATTTGCACCAAATTGGCATTTGGTCACTATTACACATTTAAATGCACTGGCATAAACCAAGCTTATTGATACATCAGCCAAGTATCTACACAATCCATAAAATAATAATAGCTAGTATGCCTGAATCAGTGAGTGACATTCAGTGGAATAAACTATTTGTATTAAGATATATGATTGAAAAGCCGTATAATATTTTTTTTAAATCTGCAAAGAGAAAGGTCCAACTGTAGAAGCTTGATAAAAGATTTCAAGTAGAGTAGATGGACAGTATTATATAGAGCAGAACAAGTCATAAAACACATCACCCTGCATATAAAACTTAACTAGTTCATCAGAAGATTAAAGTTAAAGTCGATGTGCATTTGTGCATTTTTTATGAACAAACTACTGAGGCATGTTATGTGCATGCAGCCCACTAAATAGTACTAAAAAATGACCATGAGCGAATGAATGAATGAATGACCACAACTTGCAGTGCATAGCCCATGTGGGCAGATTGCAGTGCTGTGCGAAAAAAAAGTTATAGAAAACATGCACAGAAGGTAATTGCCATATTCCATTATACTTTCTACTGTCTGATACTATACAGGAATGCCCACAAGCCTGGCATGACCATTACCAGCAATAAACATTTTGTCTGGGAAATAGCAATCGATCTGTAATATGATATAAATCCTTGCAATCAGAAATACAAAAAATATTCAACTAAGTATGCAGACAATTCTGGCTTACTGAAAACTTAGCCCTTTGAGGAGTAGGTTTTTAGTAAATATACTTTTTGCTAAATAATTTCTATCAAAACCCATTCCTCACAATCACCAATTCAAAGAATTGGCATCGGAATTTTTTATTGAAAATATTCTAATCACATATTCATTATCTCACTCAGCTAAATGCATAAAAAACTCAAAACAAGATGTTGTCACTATGAGAATTGCATATGCAATATCTCCTCAGCTGTACCAGTAGTGAAATAAAGCGGGCTGTCAGAATCTTATGCATTTCCAATGCCACATTATTTTGCTGCTTTTCCCCTTACGCTGAAATGACTCATGGCACTGTAGAGTCACGATTCTCTTCAGCACCGTAAGCCCATATAGAGTGCATTTCCCCCATACTCTGCACCAAACTCATAAGTCATTCTGTTTTTTCAGACTTGACATTCAGCTTTGGATTAAGGCTTCTTGAATTGAACCATGAAGGAAGCTTTTAGCTCTTGATCTGCAACTGAACTCTCCCCCCCCTGCACAAAAAAAAGTTCATACGGATTTGAATTTAAAAAAGTGTTGGGCAAGCTATTCAATTATATTTTGACCATTAGCACCCTTGTCTCAGCAAAAGTATAGTTTAGGCACATAAAATAAATCATGAAGTCCTGATGTTCACCTCAGAAAAATTGTAATACTCTATTCTGTAGACAGAAAAAGGAAGTGTCAATAGCATTCATTTTATTCATGGTATGTTCACTCAGTTCATGCAATTGTATATTAATACTCCCCTTGTTAAATTTAAATTATAAGTCATTACACTTCTAATCACTATCTCACTTTGCACTCCCCCAGTAGGATTTAAAGAAAGAATTGTGCACACTCAGATTTGCCTGACAAAGCTGCACAATAATACCAATCCTACTTAAACACTACAACCCCTTTTCCATAAAAGTTGGAATGTTGTGTAAAATGTAAATGAGAACAGATTGCAATGATTAAACTCTTTACTGGGATAAAAATAGAACAAAGACAACATCAGTTGTTGCTGAGAAATTTTATCATTTCTTTAAGAATGTCTGCTCATTTTGAATTTGACGGCAGTAAAGCATATGGACAGGGGGATGTTTACCACTGTGTTGCATCTCCTCTTCTATTAACAACACTGCATGTGTTCTGCAGAGCCCAACTGCCATAGTTTTGAGAGCAAAATATTATACTACTTTTGCTTGATGTAAGATTTCAGCTGCTCAACCCTTTGAAGCCTCCTTTGTCATATTTATCATTTCATTATGTGGCAACTATTTTAGTGGGTAACATGTCTTGACTGCAGGCAGGCCAGTATAGCGCCCATACTTGTTTACTGTGTCATGTGATATTTGGCATTGTATTGCCGAAATAAGCAAGACTTTCCTTGATAAAGATGTCTGGATGGCAGTATATGCTGCTCCAAAACCTGTCTATATCTTTCATCATTAAAGGTGTCTTCACAAATGTGCAAGTAACCCATGCAATGTGCATTAATACATCCCCATAGTGTCAGGGAGGCTGGATTCTGAACTGTGCACTGATAACAAGCTGGATGGTCCTTTTTAGGACAAAGAGAAGAAAAAATTTTAGTAATAAAATAAGACAGTATACTAGCAAGTGTAAGTAACATCAGAGGGACAGACGGCAACAAGAACAATGACACTTACAAACCCATGTACAGGAATCATCAGAGGAAATATTAGTTTTTAAACTTTTCTGTATATAAATGAAATAGCTTCAATTTAAAAGCAGCTGTAGTATCAGAAATTTGATAGAAGTGACTGGCGTTCCACAAATGAAATAATCTGTTAAAATAAGAAGGGCGAAAAGTTTCAGTCCTAAATTTTGGAATTTTCATTAAAAATGTATCCTCATTTTGAAATGAAACAAAATGGTTATACTTGATATTCCCTCTTCAAGCATTTGCACAAGAATACACAATCAAATAGATCATGTCTGCAGCCCAGCGGTAAAAGATCAAGTTTCATTAGTCGGGCTTTGTAATTGCTTCCAACACAATCATTATCACCAAGAATGTACTTAGTGGCTCTCCGTTGCACACCTTCAAAATGAAGGAGAGATCTTTTTGATTCATTATTTTTAAAAAAAGAATTTCACCTTATGATTGGTCAAATCCCAGGACAATTTTTCTTTATTTTGCCACAGTCGATCTTAAATGAGCTTGGGCCCAGAGAAACCAGCAGCATATCTGGATCTTGTTTATATAAAAAAATATATGTTTAAATATATGAAGACGATCAGAGTCCAAATTTTGCATTTTTGTATATTTTATATATTTGTATAATATTGTAATATATAATTATATTATACATTATTATAATATTATAATAATAAATGCGAATATTATATTATTATAATATTTCATTTTTTTGCTTATTTTCACAGTACTTTGTTTCTAAGATCATTTTGAATTCTTAATTCATCATTTCTCTACAATATGAAAATGTGATTGATCATTTTTCTATTGTGGTGTTCATATGGTGTTATCTTCAAATGGTGGAGTTATAAGTTGAATTTTTGGTTGCGGTGGCAAACAGTTTTCATTAATGATGGTTTTCAGAAGTGTTCCTGCGCTCATGCAGTGATCTCCACTACAGAATCCAGTCAGGTTAATGCAGTTCTGCCTGAGGGCCTGAAAATCATAACCATTCGGTATTGATTTTTGGCCTTGTTCCTTGCATACAGCAATTTCCCAGAATTTTCTAAATCTTTTAATGACATTATGTACTGAAGATGATGAAATCCCCAAATTCTTTGCAATTTTGTGTAAAAAATTGGATTCTTAATGGTTGAACTATTTGCCCATACATTCTTTCACCGAGTGGTGAAGCCCTCGCCATCTTTACCTCTGAAAGATCCAGCCTCTCTGGAATGCTCCTCTTACACCTAATCATGTTACTGACCTGTTGCGAATTAAAATAATTATGTGTGAGATGTTCCACCAGGTGTTTTTTTTTTTTTGCATCATTCAACATTTCCAATCTTTTATTGCCCCCGTCCCACCTTTTTTGAAACCTTTTGCTTACATCAAATTGAAAATGAGCAGATTTTTTTCAAAAAACAAAATTTCTCTGTGTCAACATCTTTGACTGTGTCTTTGCACTGTTCTCAATTAAATGTAGAGTTTAAATTATCTGCAAATCATTTTTGTTTTTATTTATGTTTGACACAACATCCCAACTTTCTTTGGAAACAGAGTTGTACTGCCTTGATGATATAATCCAATAGGTTATTTATCCTATTTAAAACATCTGAAATCCTCCAGTACACTGATAAGTAAACCAAACTCAGTTTTAAATCAGCTTTGAATTTCTGTGCATGGTTTGCATGTTTTGCCCATGCCTGCATGAGTTTTTTCAGAGTAATGTGGTTTTCACAGTGCAACGACAAGCAGGTTAGGCTAAAACAAAACTGTCAATAAGTTTTGGAATTAATTTTATCAATAAAGTTTAATTTCCAAGAAAGAAAAAAAAAACTCACTTTTGAAATGTACCGAAAACCTTTAGATTATTTTAAAAAATAGTCAAAAAGTGCTGCACTCTACAGGAAGTGGTATATGTCTCTTTTTTCATTCCAGATTGCACAACACTAGCAGCCATTAAAGTACAGGCTGCATTGTACTTTGGCAGATAAAAATTAAGTCACAAATAAAATCCAAATGTTTCTTTCTTCAGGTCTGAGGGAACAAAAAAAGGTGAGTTTTTACTTACTTACCTTGAACATACGTGTAGTATCTATTTGGAGACAACAATTACATCAAATGGCAAACAAAACTGTTTTGTTTGTGGTCTCAGATTGAATCAGAGTTAAGGGGCTGCCACAATAATTAATGCTCCTTTGCATAAGGTGACCTTTACTGGATGATTTTTTAAAATGAGTCACATTGCAGACTACACCTAATTAAAAAATTATCACTTTGATCAGTGCATGTGTTATCAGAAAAGACACCAGACACAGGCCCACTGAGGGAAAGCATTTTACAACAGATTTCCGTATTGTAATTACTGTAAACAGCTGCCATGTCCTCAACATTCCATTTTGCTTATTTCTAACAGAGATTGCAAACACTCAACCAACTGGGACCAACAACAGATTGCTCCTGAGCTAAACTATTATTTCATTCTTAGAAAGGCGCTTTTTGTTGTATCAAATTATTTATGAATCTTAAATTGCCTAAAAAGACACCATACACATTAATACAAATTTTGATATACTGTACCTTCCAGGCGTAGACAGGATAAACAGTCTTGCCATAATCGAGTTGTCTTCCCTCTCCCTCTTGTCAATATGTGTAAACTTGAACTGTACAGGTTTGTGCTATATTTTCAATACAGACGTGCATGGCTGTGCGATATCTAGAAAAATACATAATTCAGGAATTCTTGGTATTGATATTGACATTTTGTGCAGCAAAAGGGTTCTGCAACTAAATGAGCGCTTGGCCATTGGCCTGTCATGGATCAGGCCAAAAAAGAAAAAAAAAGGAAAAAGCAAAAACATTATAATCAAGTGAGCCACTTCATTGTTTCAAATGTGAGTCAGTACACATGCTTAACTATGCTATTACACTTTCAGTAAGAAAAGCTCCTGAAATGGACCAGCCCAGCCAAATCACTACAGCTATTTTGCAAGAAAACTTTTGAGTGTCATTATGAAAACAGTTGGCTGAAAAGAATTTTAGATAGTGAGCAACAAAGGGTTGGCTCAAAAATGGGATGTGATGGATGCACCTTGAAAGAACATATAAAATTCTGTCTGATGGAGCCATAAACCTGATTTAATGCCTAGATTTGTTCCTCCTATGAGTGTTTGCTACCTGCCTTACAACTTAATTCAGACGTGGCCATTCAGGGGCTGAACTCAATATGCGGGAAATACGAATACTAATATATACTACGGCTGTGTAATTGTATAAGAGGCTATAATATAAAAAAATCAGTATTCATCAATTCATGGCTGCTAAAATGCAACCACTATTGCAACACTCGAGGGTATTACGCACTTTAAAGCAGCTATTTTCTAGCATTAACGATTTTGTAGAATTGCCTCAGTGTGTGAGGTTTTGGAGAGAGGAAAATGCAGTGCAGTGACGACCCAGGGAATATGAGCTCACCTGAATGCAAAAGCCATTCTTTCATGTCCCATGGGTGTTCTGGAGGTTAGCATCATTCTCTGGGAGATGATGTGATGACTCTGAGTGAGGAGATAGTACACTTTTGAATTGGAATTCAGAAAACACAAGGTCAGGTAAAATGAGCTTGCATTCTCGTTCAGGTCACGCTCCTATTTCCCCTTGCAACTTATGCATGTATATATATTTGCATGCGCTTTCTGTAGTGTCCAGTAGCACTTTAACTATAATCATCTATACTTCACTAATCTCTAAAAAAGCTTCAGTGAAGTAAGACTTTTTAAATGACAGTGAAGACAAAAAAAAATTGTGACATACAGTACCAAACATGAAGCTCACTGGATTTTTCTCTTTGAATCTAAACTTTGAAGCCCTTTCACACTTTCTCTTAATGGAACAAGTCAATGGAGTGATCTGTCCTGAATCACCCAAATTCAATCCATGCATATAAACTGTGTATTTACCAAAGCTTAGCCAACAGTTGCTTGTTACTCAGAGGAATTTATATTTTATTGCCCTATTATGAAATAAAAAGAAGTTAAATGTGTCATCATGCACATCATCATGTTGCAATTTTGATCTGTTGTTTGTGGTACATTTACTGGACACTGGACAGATTTGGACTGATTTGTTTGATGGCATTTAGTCAGGTCTAAAAGTTTTTGTACAGTGATAGTATTTTAATTATTTTAGCCTTGGACATCACCACAATGAAGTCCAAATCATAAGTCAGGATGTGCTTGAAGGGTATACTTTGGTTTTTGCTCAAGAGTTTTTCCAAAAATACTGTATGATCCAGAGAGAAATTGCAACCATTTTTTTCTGGGCACTCAAGGTCCTGCCCTATAGCCAGGGATGTCTGATAGATTCGAGTGAGGGCTGATAGACCAAAACACTCAATACGTTTACATTCACAGTAAAGTCAAGCTACAGTTATAGCTTGATCAGACCATCTAATCGAACTACTGTCCTTATCCCAGTAAACATGCACGGTAAGGAAATCGCTTTATTGACCAAATCATGTCTATCTCCGGTACGATAGGTGGTGATATGCCCCCTTTCAGCTTGTTCATGTTGGACCTTTTTCTTATTGACTTATTACATCACAGACCAAAAAAATTCATAAACAAGTTAGCTTGCAACTTGGTTAGACTGCAAACTGGTAGCATCATTTGGACTGGCAAAAACCTGGACAACTTTACAGCTCTGTACATTTCTTACATGCTGTACGCTATGCTTTTTGCACAGTTGGAATTCACGCTCTCCCTTGTGGTTATGATGTTAGTTGAAGACAGGCGGCAATGCCGTATACTCCTGGAGTGCTCCAATAGCGCTGTCGTACTTTTCATTCAGAAATATTTTCATATTATGCAGTTTCCCCATCCTCAAACAATTGGAGAGAGACAAATTCATCAGAAAATTAGGCTTTATTGAGGCATATGAATGAATATAAAGCCAAGTTATTTTTGCGCAAGAACTGACACTCTGCTTTTCACACCCAGTTTTTATACCTTTATCACAGGAAATATTTTCCAAATATGGTTTTTCCACCCTCTCACACTACAATGGTTCAATAACGTAAATGTCTGTTTCTTACTTGTTTTTACTTTTATCATTAGTTGGCATTCTTTGCAAATTAATAACTTCAGGGCTACTTCATTGTTTAAGAGGACTTTTAGTTGGGTCACGGGTTGTCCCAGAGACAGCCAAACCAAAACACTGTCAACTTTCCTTGAAAACTGCAACCAAAATATAACAACCCTCTTCCAGTGTAATATTGGTTACACATATTTCTAACTCATGTAACACAATAACTGTCCTATGAATGATGGTGAATAATACTGATGACTGAACAGATATTGCCTGAATCAACTGAACCGATGTCAATAAAAGCTGCAGAGGCCAACTGCTTGTGTGTACTGCTCATGCATGTGTGATCAACTTGCATGTGTGTGTGTGTGTGTGTGTGTGCGTATATGTGTATGGGGGGCATTTTATGCCAGCGAACTATACTAAAACGCCTAAACCGCGTCGCCTACACCTGCGTAAAGACTGATTAATACGCGTGCGTAGAGGCACGCGTATTGCGAGTACGCTAAATAATGAAGGGTGACGGATGACAAGTGTCATGCCACGTGCGAACGCAGCGGACGCCTATGTGCATGCTCGTCTCAATGTACAAATAATTATTTACTTTATGAGGACAAATTTTGAGTTTAACAGCTGCTTCGCTTCACAATTCACCACCCTACATCAGCCAACGAAAATAACCAATGCACAGAGTTGCCTTGGCGTGGTGGAGGTGCAGCACTCTCTGAGTGCTCTTGTTAAGTATGGTTTTTGATTTTCTGATGAATATGTTGAGAAATGTTGAAATATAATCCTCAACAGCCCATCCTCCGCTATGTGCCCTCCCAAAAGTGTAGTTGCTAACTTACTCACAGTCAGTTCCAGCTCTCTAAGTTAGCATTTTTGCTTTCGGAAACACACCCTATACTTCCCATGCATGTTGGATGTACGTCAGGAGCCAAGACTATTGAATGAGTTTTCCAATGGTTAGTGGTAGGAAAATTTTTAGATGACGCGCAAATCATTCAGTAAATTATCCAGATTAACTGAAGAAGTTATGAGCCCTCAGGGCGTGACTGTTTGAGCGCCAATTTATTTATTTATTTATTTATTTATTCAACCTCCATTAAGGTACAATATACAGTACAATAAATATTAAAAATATTCATGAAACAGCATGTTTGTACAATTAATGTAATTTTTACAATCACATAGTCACCTTAGAATAGTATTTGATTTCCATGAAGTCCTGGATCTGCAGTGGGCCAAATTATACCCATGTACACGATTCTACAGCAGCCATATCAGTCTAAATTACATACACTCTACATTTACATTTGTAAATGCAGCCCAGACAAGAGTATAACAATAGATACTAAAGAATTAAAATAACACACCTTAAAATCATTTAAAATGATTTGATAAGAAGTGAAGCCAACTTATGTTCCCTTGAGTCCTTATTATTAAAATTACGTGAATCAACGAATCTATAACACCATCTTGAGTACAGGAACATTGTACATTTACATTACTAAAAATGACTTTGATGGGATTACAGCCCATAGACATTATTCTATGAATCAGAGTGCCTGCCACCCTCTCTCCATTAATGAAAATTTTTGTCAATAAAAAGGCATTCAGGTCTTTGATCGGCGATGGATATTTAAAAAAAATCTTATACAATGTGTGCAAACACGTTTCCTAACTTTGTCCTCAATTGCAGTAATACCAAGTGCAATTAACAAGTTAGCATGATGTGATTTTTGAGGGAAGCCACAGGCTCGCTTCATAACGCTACCCTGTAAGCAATACAATGCCTTCTTATCACAGCTGTCCACCATACACCATACACCATACATCATAGTAGGTTCAATCACTGTATTATAAAGAAGGGTCTTAGCCTCTGTGCACAACCCAGGGTATGAGAATCCTTTCGATGCTAATCTAAAGGCGGCCTTTCTTGCGGCGCTCACGCAACCATTTATATGATTCTCTGCATTCTTATTTGAACTAAATTTTACACCCAAAATCTCCAGGCATTCTACAGATTCTATAGGCTGCTGGACTGGTCTTAAAACATTTCTTACCATATACCATGCTCTTTGACTTATTTAATCCAAAGGAAAAATGCCACTGACAGGTATACGCATAACAAATGTCAATCAATTTTTGTAATCCTGGTACTGTGCTTGAAAATATTGTCAGATCATCCACATATGCAACGCTATTCCACAGGTCCCTACCAAGACGTACACCTGTATCATTAGCTGATAAACTCCTTAGTAAATCATCAATAAACAGATTTAACAAAACTGGAGACAATATGCTACCCTGTCGAATGCCCCTAGTAATAGAAAATGGAGAGCTATATCGATCACAAACTCTAACAATTGTTCTGGAAGATATATAAAGTTCCAATAAGAATAACCAGTGAACTTGAGGTAATCTACTTCTCAGTTTATAAAATAATCCATCGTGCCATACCTTATCAAAGCATTTTTCAGTATCTAAGGTACAGAGGAACACAGGAGAATCATTCTGTGTGGAGTATTCAAGAACATCATTCAGAAAGGAACAAGCCAGGGCTGTCCCCATTCCCTCACGGAATCCAAACTGTACTCCACAGACATCATGAACAGATTTCCTATACAGTTCCAACAACTTCAACAAGGTGGAGCTGAATGTAATAGGTTGATAATTGCATGGATAGCGAGGGTCCAATGATGACTTTTTCAGTATTGGTAAAATAACACCAACAGAGAATGATTTGGGTACTACGTGCCTCCTAAGCATCAAAGAAAATATATTGTCAAGGTGGGTGCGTAATTCACTGGACATCCCTTAGATAATATGTTCACCTAAAATACCATAGCAGATGAGGAATGTTTTGTGTTTGATTGCGGTGCCGAGTAGACTTGTTGCTAATCAATTTGGTGTTCACAAGTCCTCGACTTCCCGGTCAAAGCCCTGCATGATGAAGTGTGGAGCATTGGCAGAGCACAAAGTCCATTTCAGGTCAATTCAAGCGTATACATTTGGTATGATTCCAGTCGGTATAACATGTTTATACGTATTTTTAAAGTCCAGTTTTTGTCAGACTAACGCAAGAAATCAATTTTCTCTCGCATCATGTAAATGCACTTGCTTACTCTTCCATCAGGTCAACACATTGCTGCCTGTGGGAGTACTTTTTTTTCTAAAAGGGCTACTACACAATCTGCTGCTCTACATCATCAGTAAAAAGGGCTAATTAAAGTGAAATTCGCAAAGACATGCAGCTGCTGTCTCTTTGTCAAAGTACAAACCCCAATTCCAATGAAGATAGGACGTTGTATAAAACCTGAATAGAAACAGAATACAATGATTTGCAAATCCTTTCCGACCGTTGTTCTTTTGAGTACACTCCAAAGACAAGATATTTCATGTTCAAACTGATAAACATTTTGAATTTCATGCCTGTAGCACGTTCCAAATAAGTTCCAAATTATTATAATGTTTGAACATTATGTATCTTGTCTTTGTCGTGTACTCAATTGAATATAGATGGAAAAGGATTTGCAAATCATTGTATTCTGTTTTTATTCATATTTTACACAACAGTTTACATCAAAACTTCATTGGATTTGGGGTTCATAGTATTTGCGATGTTTGTCCAAGATTGCTTGTTTTGCGAATTAAAAACTCTAACTGGTTTTCATTGCTGGAATACTACCCAGGTAAGAACATCAATTTGAACATATTTTGACAAATCTGAACAATACAATACAATCAAACCTGTGGGCCTTCAGGCTCAGGGTCATTATGACACAATTTTACGGACTATTTTTGTTGTAGTATTTGCATCTTAGAGTGGCTTCCCACCTGACAGAATGCTGTATCTTCACAAGCGTGTATGACAGTGTTCAATGTTACGTGAAAACTTATAAATATGTGCAAGTAGTGTTTCAGGCAGTGAATAAAACAGCATTTTAAGTAAAACAGGAAGCGTATGTTTGAAACTTTTGAGGAGCATGAGATTTTCATTTTCACATTAGCTTTAGCTTGAAAAATTAATAACTGAATTTTTGAGCTCCACTTTTCATTGTGTCAGTGCTATTTTACATTACGCCAAAATTGACACACCTAAACCTCAAATTTACAGCAGCAACCAATGTGCAATGAAATCAGTATCGCAGTTGAGCAACCATTAAATCCAGAAAAAAAACAACTTTAGCTGATAAAACTTTTTATAACTTTTATCTGAAATTGTTAATCTGTACAATAGGATTCTATTTTACACCTGAAGTATGAGTTTCAGATTTCATTATTCAACTCATCCAGCTATTTCAAGGTTTCCAATAATAAGATGATTGATGTCGGTCAGGGTGTCTGTTTCCTGAGAAGCTAATAATGTTTACTAAAATGATCCATGTTATCATGGTATTTTGTCATCTTAAAGTCAATTGAGTTGCTCATGCATGCAAAACTTGGAATTTCTAATTGAAATATTACTGAAGTTATCGCGGAACAGTGATCTCTAACTCTAAAGTGATTTAAATGTTAACGCGATAACTGCAGCAATGTTTCAATTAGAAATTCCAAATTTTGCATATAAGTAAGTATCATAAAGAGGAAGAAATGATTCAATTTTGGACAATTTACAATTTATAGATTGGCCACCAGGGGCCAAAAATGGAAAAAAATCACTGTTTTTATCATATCTCTGGAAATATTTGTCCGATTGACCTCAAATCAAGTGCAAATGAAAGGTCATGACCTGAGGATGTGTCCCACAATGACATTATACCTGTTTGGTTCAAAATTTTGACACAAGGTGGAGCTTTGTCACATAAAACTCACCATTTTTGCTATATCTTTGGAACTATTTGTCTAATTGGTATAAGACTATGTGCAACTGCAAGGTCATGACCTCAAAACGTGTCACATCATGACATCATACCTGTATGATTCAATATTTAGCCACCAGCTGGTGCTTTGTGATGGAAAATTACCATTTTGGCCATATCTTCAGAACTATTTGACCGATTGACCTGAAATTAAGTTGAAATGAAAGTCTATTCAAGATCTATTAAAGGATTAGGGAATTGGAGGATTGAGGGCATTCGGGGATATACCCCCAGCCGTCGCCTCCGACTGCATAAGCCTAGTTTTTTTACTTATTTACACCCCATCCAGGATGGGTGAGACGAGTCAGTTTATCCATTTCTGTGCACCAGACTGATGCCAGGGCCCAAGAAGGCTTGCTGGAACTGTGGCATGCTAGGTGATATTTATATCCCCGAACGCTGAATGGCGTTCCGGGGGATATTATGTTTTTGGTCCGGCCGCCGCCACACTAGGTGTTAACGCGATAACTTCAGTAATATTTCAATTACAAATAGATGGTCTTGCTTGGCTTGCTCTACTACGCCACCTAGGGCCTCTCACCCCAGGATATGCTGTTCAATTCAAAGTGCTACGACTAATTGGTGGGACTTTCTCCCAGAGCAGTATTTTTTGTGACGGTTTTTTTTGGACGGTTTTTTTGTGTTGACTGTGTAAAATCTCAGTTTTAAAAATCACTTAGGGCTGTGACAGCAAAGGATGGCCAGTTTAAGCTGGAAATTTATGGGAAGTTTTCCCTGCCTTGGTTAGCCAGTTTCGCCGCGTGAATGCTTCAGAAAAAGCGTAGTTTTACGTTCAACAACTGGATTTCTTTAGTAATACGCGCCTTTTGCTTTTAGATTGTATATTTTTGGACAAACCCAATAAAACAGCCAACCAGGCCATTTTCCACCTGGGACTGAATACTGACTTTCCCTCCTTCTGTGAAGCAGATATCGGCCCTCTGTATGGAGGGCGCTGTAACCCTATATTACAGCAAATGTCATGCCCTTTTCTCCTTATCTGGATTTTTGTGTTAGGCTGAAAGTGACTTGGACTTCTTCAGCCAAGCATCTGTGGGAATCATCTGTGTTGATCAGGAAGACATTCAGCTCAACCCATCCAGAGTCAGTATTGTCTTGGACGGGAGAGTGGTAATACACACATTGGCCAACCTGCCTCCTTTTTGGGCTAATTTATGCTCTTCACTTAGACTACCCAAGGTGCATGAAAAACACCTTCAGCTTCATTCAGCAGGCGATGTTCAAGCTGGGAGATGGTCTGCTGGTACCAAAAATTCAAACTGTGAAAAATCAGCTTACCGTGTAAAAGGGGTTCTAAAAGGCAGTATTTCAAATTCAAGGCTCCTGGTTTAAGATCCATTTGTATCAGAGCAGATGCTCACTGTTTTAAATGTTATTCCAGAAGGGGTCCTAGAAGTTATGCAAGGAATCTAGTGTTGTGTTTTGGAGAGTGTTTACAAATGATAGTCTCAAGCAATTTTTTCCTGGATTAAAATGCACTTGTTCCAGATGTTTTAAGTGCCATTGTTAAAACCATAGAGTACCAAAGTCCTGCCCACTACTTCTGCATTCATGGGGCTAAACTTTTGAAATCCTCTCCATTGCGGTCCATTCATATTGACCACAACTTTTTTCATCCCGTGTGTTTTGGGCCATCGTTTGCTCATTGTGGTTTGTCAATATAAAAGAGAATTAAAAAAATTATGAAAGCCTTGGTTTGTCATGAAACGGCAGTGCAATAATCGGTTTTGACTGAAAAAAATGTTGTGAACTACAAATCCCAATTCGTCCAAAACCAGCAGGCAGGCTGACGCGACTGAGTTTATAGTCTTTTACTCGATAATTTTCAAAGTCGTTTTGAAGCAACAATTTAAGTCAAATGGCGAGTTTCTTGGCTTGTATAATCGTCTTTTAAATTGAAAAACATCATATTAGCTGAGCATGGCTCAAGTCAACCTGGATTAAAGAATAAAAGTCCCGTTCCCTTAGACTCACATATTAATTTTTCCTCTAGGTTAGGCCCCAGTACGAGCTTTCCGGAAGGGGTATGACTTTGGTACTCTATTGGAGTCTCCAGTACTGGTGACTGAAAGGGGAAAGGGGGTTAAAATTTCAATGAAAGACTTTGCTTATTTAAATCCATTTGTTTACAGTGTTTGCCTAAGCAGTACCTATTTCTGTCGAGAAAAAGTCATTGCCTCCAACTATTTTCTGAAAATCTTGATTTGAAGTATGGGGCGTACACTTGTCATAGAATATTGAACTCAGGGCGTTACGTGCGTTTAATTCGGGACACCAACAAATTGGGGACTGTAACATTTATCTGTACATGATTTTTTCTGGCAATATGTATCACTGGTTTTATTGAGAAGCACATAGCTTTGTCATTGTTCATTTCGAACATGACCTGCCGCGCACATCCCCAGTATTAGAGGAAAATTTGCGTTACATGCGTTGCAGCTCAGTGTGACACCACTGTAACACACATTTTTATGCCCATAAATTTCTTACGAAAAAATCAATTCAAAACAATCACAGTTCACAGGTAGATTTATAGTTATGTTAACCAAGAAGTGAATAAAAGTTATGAGTCATAAATGGTATGGAGGCATTAAATATAAAATTACACGTCGCTAGGGCACTTTCTTAGCAGCAGGTTATATTGCGACACACAAACAAAAAAAACTGTGCACCTCCACAATTGACAAACAATCATTTTTAGAACTGACAATTTCAAAGGATCCCTCCAAATAAAACAATGGATTTAGAATAGGGTTTTCTGTGCCTATTCTGGCTGCCTCCTCAGTGATTGATGATCTTTCATCCTTAACACTGCTCAATGACTTTGTCACAATCATGGCTGTGTTCACTGAATAACCCTCCCCTCTCTGTCAGCATCTCCACCGTGATACACCCATTGTACATTCAGTCGCTAGGTTGTCCGCCTTTCAGTTCATACATATGATTTGTCACCATTAGGATGTGTTGCAAATCTGTGTTTGATTGGCTGTTCAACTGGATGCTAAAACTTAAAATGTAAAACAGAAACTCAACGGCAGGAAAAGACAAGACGGTTCTATTCAGATTCATATTTTTGCTCTGGAATGCATGATACACAAATGATTGACCTGCGAGTCTACCTCTGCTGTAGCTAGCTTATTTCACTATGGACGTTAAAGGAAAAGTTCACCCAAAAATGTAATTTCACTCTACTCACCCCAAGGCTAATCAAAGGGTCCATGAATTTCTTTCTTCCTCAAAACAACAGAAGCCACTTTTTAAAGCGTAAAAAACATCATTAAAAAAACACAAAATGCCTCAATATTGCTCGTGCGGCATATTCCAAGTGTCCGTAAGCCCCAACATTCAAATTTGACTCATAAAGACGTCTTTTCACTACATTTTAGCCTTAATATCCAATGTTGCCACTTAGCTAAAACAGCCCTGTTTATTTTCACGGAAGAAGTTGACCAATGCGCTGTTAAGTCAGTGAATACAAACAAAATTCAAAACTGCAGTGCGTTTCTCCAATTGGAGATGTTTAGGGCTGTGGCAGAAATGTTTGCCCTCGTTGGTCACCGTAGCTAGAGGTCTTGAATTTTTAACTTCTTCTGTGAAAATGAGCAAGGCGGCTATATTGGACATTAAGGCTAAGAATATCGCGAAAATCTGTCTTTACAAGTCAAATTTGAATGGCGGGGCTTACGGACACTTGGATTATGCCGCAAGAGCAGTATGGAGGCATTTTGTGGTTTTTAAATGTTGTCTTTTACGCTTGAAAAAGTGGTCTCTGTTGATTTCAATTGATTTGGATTTGTTTTCAATGCTGTTTTTCTTTGTAACTCCATAACTATTTTGAGGAATAAAGAAATTCATGGACCCTTCGATAAGCCTTGGCGGGAGAACATGATAAGTGAATTTTCATTTTTGGGTGAACTTTTCCGTTAAGCTAACAGGTTAATTTATACCACTTGCAGACTGTTGGCTAGCCTACCCACCTACATTGGAGAAAAACTGAGTCACACATTGACACCCTTTCTTTTGCCTCTCTTCTTTCACTCTTACTTTTTTTAAAAATCGGATTTTATTTTAGTGCTTGGCAGCATTGGGCGCAACTACAGACTGCTACTGAGCACCGCCACCGGTGAGTGCCCTATGGCAGGACCAAACCATTTCATGCTGATACAGGGAGTGGTCGGTCAATATGGATGTTTACTTTTTGGTAAATATTTAACTTTTACTGCCAAAAACAAGAATAAACAAAGAGATTGTTTTTTATCATTTTCTGACTATATTTGAAAAAAAAAAAATCTCAACACGGATAGCAAAATCATATTCCAATTTTTGCCTATTTTTTGGGGCCCCTGTCAGTCAGGGGCCCTTGGAATTGTCCTAACTTTTCCCCCCTGTAGGGCGCCCCTGTGATGGCGTTGGTGGTAAGACACCAAGAGCAGTGGCCAGAAATGAAAGTAAAAACCAGCAGTGTGCTGAGAGACTAAAATAGATAGAAATCACGAGGCTTGCGCTACCAACGGACCTGACGCCGTCCGTGGTAGCAAACAGGCGAGCTCGACTAAAGACAAAAGAAAAGGGAAATAAACCAAATTAATCCCTTATTCACTAACACTTTTCCTGATATGCAGCTAAGATCCTGACAATACTCTCTCTCTCTCAAAAAGACTTTACCAGCTAAAGCGTCAAGAGGAAAATAACACTCCAGCAACACGAATGAGGAAGAACAGGAGCTTAAATAGAGCCTGGGCAACGCCCCCAATTAATGCCAGCTGGCCCAGGAATCTGATGGCGAGCAAGACGATATCGTCCCGGACGAGAGTAACAAAAGGAGCTAACAAAGCTCCCAAACCATGACAGCCCCTGCCCCTGTGTATGCTGGTTTTCATTCCAACCACACGCGCAATTTCAGAATTTTAACAAGCTATTACTTTTTCTTAATTTGGTGCTCTTCATGTTCAGAGAGGTTATTTACGGTCTTAATACACAGAATGTCAAAAAATGACTTTGCTGTGCCCCAAAGATTACCAATTTCACAGTGTGCTTGTTGTACACTAAGCGAAAAAAGAGGTAACAAATGAATGAGATAAATTGGCCAACTTAGGTTACTAAATGGTATATATGCGGTAATGAGCTACCTTTTTTCCATGTACTTCAGTGCAAAACTGGTAGGCCTCAATATCATTTGTGTTGTTATTGAATTTTTCATCATCATCCTGATGACTGCAAATGGTGGTCAGGTGTACATAGCAATTAAGAGATTGCTGATTGACACCAGTCTTTATTTTCATTGGTAATACATAATTTCATCATGCATGTAGAAAGGTAAACTAACTGTTTGCTAATTAGTCCAATACAAACTCCGTGCCCACAGAAGATACTTGTATAGCCATTTCTGACAGAATACGACTGAAATGTTGAAGTACTCCCGCAGTATAAGCTCCTAGTTTGGAAAATTAATAGCTTGTTAAATTCTGGGTTTGCCACTCCGGTTGGAACAAAAACCAGCATACAAAGGGGTCCCCCAGGACGGAGTTTGAGAACCACTACCCTATATAGTGCACATAGAGCCTAGCCAGGAAACACGAGTGCCGAACCTCCTTCTCCTGCAAGCACAGTAGCACGTCGTGAAAAATCCCCTGCTGCTCCATCACCTCCGCAGTATTGTGAGGGATTCGAATGCTGCCCCCCAGCAAATGCTGCCCCCCCCTCTATTTTTCCTGTGCAAGATGCACTCGAGCCATTATCATGCGAGATCTGGAGCTATCCAGTGTTTTAGGCCGTTCAAGACAATGTGCCCTATCGATTACAGCGAGCTTAGTAAAGTTGTCTTCATCCTCCGGCCTGGAAATCAACCTGGAGACAAATCCATGCTAGCTTGGTCATGGCTAACAATAGCACTTGCTGGTGGGAGAGGAGCACCCTTTCCACCTCGGGCAGCTTTACTTGGCATATCGACATTACACTTTTAGTAGCGTGAACGTAAAGCAAATAGCAAAGGTTTAATCGAAAAATTAAGAGTTTGATAATCAAAAGGGCAGTTTTTAATAAGACCGATGATCCACGAGGCACTCATAAAAAACCTGTCTACACTTCAATCATCTCACAAGCGCCCCCTATGCATTATTCCAGAACAATCCATTCAGTAGTTTTGGAGATAAAAGCAATTGAAATTCCATAACCTTGAATTTGACATTTCAAGATCTGAGTTCAACTGCCAAATTGAAGCTCATATGACCTCCTCCTTAAGGTTAAAAGTAGGACCTTATCTCTTACCGTTTCAAAGATATAGCCCATCAAATTTCCCTCCCATAGGGCTCCATTGTAACAAAAATTCATAAAGCCTTGAACAGACTTTAGTCCTATACTGATAAGGAACATCAACAAAAAAAAAAAAAAAAAATAGATTTCAGAACAACCCGTCCAGCAGTTTGAGAAGACCAAAGTTTAGATGACACAACGGACTACGCTGAACTCAAACCCTTTACAACAGCTTATGGGCTTCAGCCATGTAAGCTTAAAAAAAAAAAAAAAAATCAGGGTCTTGGGACAGGCAGAGTTCGGTAACTGTGGGTCAGAATGGCAATGGTACATAAACAATAGGCAAAAATCAGAGTCGAGAAAAAGAGATCCAAAAATCCAAAAAAACCAGGGCAGCAAAAACAGAAATCGTGGTCTGGCAGGCAGAGTCTAAACCAAAACAATGAACAGAAGGGCACAGGCAGAAAACGGTGGTCGGGCAAAGGATGTGTCAAATATCTCAAATCTACTGGCATACGGGTCTCGCGTCAAAGTCCTGATGGGGAACAGAAATGTAGGGTTCAAATGCACCACAGAAGTCACATGCTGCTGGGAAACAGGCGGTGGGGGTAACAGATGAGCAGAGAAGGTGAGACACGAGGGAGTCCTAATACAATAATTGGCAAAAGCCAAGACGCAGAGTGGGAACACACAGACAACCAATGACAAATTAACGACTCCGGTTCAGGAGGTCTACCAGCACAGATAAAAGAGTGCAGGACAGCAATTACGCACGTGAAAGGTTTTGCGGAAACACAGGGAGATACAGGGAAAGCAAAGCAAGATGCTGAGACTAGAACAGGGCGAGAGCTGAGATCACGTTGGTAGTAATTAGTAGCGGTGCAACTTTACAAATTAACGAAGTGCTCGTTAGTTAGCAATATGTACACAGGTTTATTAAGTTAGTGACTATGATACAAATATAAATGTGAGTATAATTGGTAATCAGAGACAGCAGAGCGAAGGGAGTAAACGAGAAATGAAGTAATTAAGTGAAGCGACAGAAACCACTGAAATCACCCGAAGCATATAGGCATACAGACTGGGGAGAAGGAACTTACCACACTGATCACAAGTCAGTCATTAATTTGTCAAGAGTAGACCTTTATCTCCCTCTTGTTATAAATTAGTCCTCTATGCCAGCACTCTTGGACCTAATCACACTAAACTGTGCAAGCTGTACAAAATATCAAAGGCATAGAAATCCAGAGGCTGCATACCAAGGTTTCTATGAATGCAGATGATAGTACCTTTTTGTTGACTCCTCAGTCCATATCCTTGCAAAGCCTAACATAGGACCTGGATTGTTTTCCCTGCTTGTTAGGCTTGAAGCCAAATTACGACAAATGCTCAATACTTAGGATCGGCTCTCTGAAAAACACTACATTTTACCTTACGGTGTAATTTACCCATAAAGTGGAAGAATGGGTCAGTTGATATGCTCGGCATTCATTTTCCTGAAAACATGGATAATCTCTTTGAAGAACTTGATAAAATAGACAAAATTTTGCAGCCACGGAGAGGGAAATATCAAACAATTTATGGTAAAATCACCTTGATTAATTCCTTAATTGTTTCTCAGTTTCCATACATGTTTATAACATTACCTTCACCAAATAAATCAATTTTCAAACAATAGGAGAAAAAAATGTTCAAATTTATATGGAATGGTAAACCAGATAAAGTTAAGGGTGTGTACCTTTACAATAAATATGAATCAGGTGGCCAAAAATTGTTAAATTTAAGAGCTTTGAATCTCTCACTCAAAGCCTCCCTGATTCCAAAGTGTTTTAAAAACCCAAGGTTGTTTTCCAGGAGATTATTAGACAGTTTACACCTGATTTTTAAAAAAGGGACTGTTTCCCTTTCCACAGATGAAATAACCCCAGTTCTTATAATTCAATAAGGAACTGGTCATTAATCTTTCCCCGTTTTTAATGGAAGCCAAACAAAGTTGGCTGCAATTCCAATTCTATCCTCCAGAAAATACAGTGGAAATTTTGCAACAAATCATATGGTTCAATTCTAATATACTGATTGGTAAGAAATGTATTTTTTGAAAAAATTTGTTACATTCTGGCATTAGTTTTATTAATGATATTGTAAATAATGAAGGTAAGTTAATGGCTTATGAAGAGTTCATTGACATTTATGGCAAGGTTAGCCCTTTACAAAAGTTCAATCAATTGGTTGCGTCCATACTGGTAAAATGGAAAAGAAGAATTGTTAAAGAAAGTAACAAGGAGCTTGTCTGTTGATCATCTATGAAAAGCTTTCGGTGGATTGTAAACCCAGCATAAATAGAATGATATATAAATTTTCCCTTGAATTGGGAAAACTGAGAGCCAATCCTCACAATGTTCTTGATTTTTGGGAGTATATGCTAGATTTTCCAATTCCATGGAACCAGGTTTTCAATTCATTTTACAAAACAACAATAGATTCGTCAATAAGATTTTTTCAGTTTAAACTAATATAGAAATTTTCGGCCACTCAAAAGATGCTTCATATGTGGGGAATTGAAGGGTCCAACTTGTGTAGATTCTGTGGTGAAGAGGTTGAGTCAGTGGATCATTTATTTTGGTACTGCCCCTGCGTAGGTCTGTTTTGGACAAGGGTTTAGAGGTGGCCAGCTTTATATTCAAGTAACTTTACACTGGATTTGCCCACCATATTTCTGGGCAGTCTAACAAATGACTTGGGCAAAATAGTCAATATTATATTACTTCTTAGCTAAATTAAAATTTTTAAATCAAAATCTGTTGGTGCTTTGAGGATAGAGAGATTCAAACTCTTTGTAAAACATCACAGTAAAATTGAATGTGTATGATGGCACATGAAAACAGTAGGTTAAGTGTATATAAGGATAGATGGAGGGCCCTGAGAGTAGCAGAAGGCTGGGAATTAATGTGTATTTAGTCTATTAATATATGATATGTTTGCGTTTGTATGAATGTAGATATGCTAAAGCATGAATATATATGTAAAAATGATCAGTTTATGTAATGGTGCAGGTATGTTGTTAATTTTCATTTCACTTACTAATTTCTGTATCTATTTACATTCTGATTTATGTCATTGTCTTTTTACTGTCTCATCTGTATATATGGGTGTAGGGAAGGGTGGGTGTATGGTGAAAAAAAAAATGTGAAACCTGCATTGAACTCTGTCTCCAATTGAGCCCCTCAGAACAATAGTGGTCTTACTCCGATTTTCTAATTTTCCAAGTTAGACTCATATTTTTTATGCTAAAGGTAAAATCTATTCATGCAATAATGGGCCAGAAGATTGTTTGTTCCACCTCTGAAATATAGATAGTAGTGCAAGAGTGGTCTAACGCCAACATTCTTAGTTTTTAAGCGAAACATGCAAAAATAACAAAGATCATCAACATTGACAACAAAATACTTTCTGGCCATGAAAGGGAAGAGTCAAAGGATTTCACTTCAAGACAGGTCTAAATACTGACTGGCATGCTGAATTTGACAATGTCGAAATTTTGGAAGCTGTTTTCTCAAAACGATAAAAAATGGGGTTAGACCACTATTGTTCTGAGCAGCTCAATTCAGCCACCTGACAACACGGAATGGAATCACCATCTATGACAACGTTCTTAAACCATATACAGTTGTACTCCAATGCAGCTCCTTTGGTTGGTTTTAAGGGTTTCTATGACGGAAGATGACCAGCAGCAGAATAACCACCAGAGATTGCAAAAAAATGCAGTTGGTTTCCCCATGCTCTTTGAAATCTACCACATAATAGCCGCAGCCATTTCATGGGGCTCTGAAAGGTCCCGCATGGCTATACTTATTTTATCAGATGACCTCGCAGTCATTGATATAATCATAGAGGATCTCTCATTGCCCCATCCATGAGGCAATCCATTAGATTTTCATGTACATGCCGTCTAATCTGGCCTTCCATTATACACAATCAAAAATGTCCCACTCAAAAGCACCACTCTAGTCCAATCCCCACTAGCTGCCCAGTCTATTGAAAATGTCTATGTCTATGGCACCACTCCATTTCGATGCCCACGTGCTGCCTGGTCTACAACATTTACACCTTCCGGTTTACGACACCACCCCAGTCCAATACCCTATTTAGGACTGCCCTCTTAACTTTATCATTAAAGCTATAGTGTGTAACTTCTGTTGCCCTTTAGAGGAATTTTGAATTATTAGAACATAATACGTTTGGCACTTCCATATGACGTATGCCCATGTTATCGATTTGCAAGCTCCACATAACCAACTGTTCGCGCTAATGGAACTTATGGTCTGTAAAACCTGTATTATTTTCATTACATAACCAGAGCTCTCTCTAGCTGTCGAGTACTACCCATAATGTGCCCATTTTCTGCAAGCAAACACTGGTCATTCCGGCCCAGTAAGTAAACCGTTACCATGGGCAATTTTCGAAAAGACTGTTTAGCCTGGAGCTTTGGCCCTTCGTCATATACCAGTGCAGAAGCTGTTCGTTACTCCACTCTAACGACAGACCACAGTTCTGACTTGTGTTCACACTTGACTTGACTTGACTTGTGGGGTTTTAGTAATCAGTGCTTCAATTACGGAATTGGAAATACTTCAGAAGACCTGTGTCAGTGATCACAGTCCATTGTGGCATCATCAAAAGCAAGTTATGACTGTGCTAAAGAAAGATAAAATCATTTATCAACACTAACCAGAAGCACTGTCAACTTCTCTGGGCTTTAGCTCATCTGCGATGGACTGATGTAAAGTGGAAAGTAGTGTGGTGGTCGGACGAGTCCAACTTTCAAATATTCATTTGAAGTAGTTGAAGTCATGTTCTCCAAGCCACAGAGCATCAGGACCAATCCTACAGTTATCCGCAACATGTTCAAAAGTTTGCATGGGCAACCTGCATATGAATGAGGCCACATTTGACAACAAGGGCAATGCAAAGCGTAGCATCCCCTCACTGGGTACAAAAGTTTTTCATGTACATGTGTATATACATCAGAAGTTACTTTTATTAGACTATACTATACTTGGCAAGGAAGTTATTAATACCCGGGGATTCGATGTACAGGAAGTTTACTACTTTATGGAATGGCCCATGAGAAGATCTGAAAATAAACTTTGTTAATTGATATGAATATTTAAGAAAAGAATGTGAATAAAATCAGGGATTTACAGAATAAAATGAAAGCATATATGAGAAGGTGACAAAATTAAAGAAGAGTGAAAAGTGAAAACATAATATGAAAGTATCCTTGAACTTTCAAAGGTTAGTATTGTATAATATTTGAAACCGTGTAATGGCATGAGAGAAATCTTGGATGTGATTAAGAAGCAGCATTCATGACAACAAAATGATAAGGTCCAATGGGAAAGGCATCACGTTTTACTGTTAAATTTTCTGGAAACCATTTTTGCATATTTAAAGACCTATGACTTTTGACCTACATACTCTAAAATCAAACGTGGGCTGTATTTTGATACCATGTACCTTCAAATAAAATTTCATTAAAATCCGTCAAACATAACTCAAGTTATCGAACGGAAACCATTTTAGCATATTTAACAAGCTATGACCTTTGACCTTCATACTCCGACATCGAACTTAGCCTGTATTTTGATACCAAGTACCTTCACATTAAATTTCATTAAAATCCATCAAATATTACTAAAATTATTGAACGGAAACCAAATTTGTTACGGACGGACGGTGGCGTTACTATATCCCTTTCCGACTACTTCGTTGGCGAGGGGATTAAAACATGCACATTCCAGAAGTTACTCCACATGCGTTACAATAGTGAAGCTATCTACTCACAGATTGCTGGTAATTGACAGGCCTGCTTCACCTATCTCCCATAGAAATGTGGTAGATTATGACACAAAATAAAAAAAGAGACAACAACAAGAACAACAACCTGTTTGATTCTGAAGAAGGCACTCTGTCAAAACAGTAGTCATCTTCACCATATTAAATTGCCGAAGTAATCGTGCGCCCCAGAATTTCTTTCTTCAACTTATTATTATTTATCCTCTATTCTGAGAGGCACCAATTTGGCTACTGTTGATCAGCTGAGGCGCATATTTTCCCTTGGTTATACATCAAGGGAATGAGATTACGTTATTTTAGTTAATGCCATATATTTTCATAATCAAGTACAGCCAAAAAATTATGGAATCGCTCCATGTCAAGGAAAACATCATGTAATCATCAACATCAAATCAGAATTATTACTTTGTTGCTGCTCCTCTGGCTTTTATGATGGTCTGAATTCTTTGAGGCGTGGACTTCAATAATGAAAAAAATATTCTCCATCAAGCTGTTGCCGACTTTCTCGAATCACGGTTGACAGATCAGCTTTGCATCATAAATTTTCTGTTGGATTGAAATCCAGACTGTTTTCTGGCCTTGTTATTAATTTGATATGCCTTTGTGGAAGAAAACTTTTCCACTCTTTGCTCGGTGGCAAGACTCATTGTGATCTTGAAAAATGATTTCATTTTCACCAGACCTATTTTCTATCGACGAAACCTGAAAGTGGTGAAAATTTCATTTTTCACCTGCGCATTGACTGTTGAGGTCATGATAGTCATATCCCCTGGTCCTTTACCTTTACCTGCAACCCCATATCATAAACGAATGGGGACATTTGCTTGTATCTTCAAGCAGTCATCTTTGGAATGACACCGGACAAAAGTTCCAGCATCATCACCTTGGCCAGTGCAGACTCGTGATTCATCAGATTTCATTCAATCTTCCTCACTGCATGATTGCTTCTCTATAGCCCACCTTTACCTTGCCTTCTTCTGTTCAGGTGTTAGTGCTGGTTTTCTCTGTGTGATCCCGATTTATTCAACTGATTTCTTTAAATTCTGTTATAAACATTGACACCAGTTTCTGCTCAATTGGTTTTCATTTTTGTTGTGTAGTGCAATTTTCCATTTTCAGGCATATTGCTTTGATAGTCTGTCCTGATGCTTTGGCGTCTCCCATGGTCTACTCATACGTTTTCCGTTTATAACCCTCCCATTTTGTTTACTCACACCACATTTTAGACACAACTGACTGAAAACATTCTTTGCCAGTTTCCATGTTGAATTTCCTTTTTGGAACAATTTTATAATCCTCTTCTTTGTTTCAGTTGGAGGGGTTATTTCCATGAGTGCTCAAGTCCATATTCATGAAAAAAAAATCAGATAACACAACAAATCTATTGTTTCATTGATGAGGAACCAGTTAGCTTGGTTAGGTCTGTCTCCTCATTATCTCTTAATCATTACAGGCCACATTTTGGTTTTGATTGATCAGTTGGCTGAATAAATGGCTTGATTGCAAGTTAGGGAAAGTACACGGGAATTGATTTAAGGTTAATTATTAGTTAATAGTTAATTATGCCAAGGTGATGGAGGCTGTCCAACCTCGCTGGTAATTAGCGGACTTCAAATCATAGTGGCAGTTACTTACATTGTGCGTAAAATAATTGTGATTAATCAATTGCGACAACCCTGACTAAAATATCATCAGTGTCATCAAAAATGTTATATTATTATATTATCACAATGTATTATTTGCATTTCTGCACAGTACTTTGCTCCATTTTAGCTTCTCAATGTTGTGTATACTGTTTTTAATTTTGTGATATAGACGTGTGTTGTTGCCTGTCTTGGCCAGGTCTCCCTTGCGAAAGAGGTCTTAGATCTCAATGGGCTTATTACCTGGTGAAATAAAGGTTAATAAATTAAAATACTATCGCAAAAGGTAATCTTTTTTATCAGCTTATTCTTTGGCTGAACTTTCTAGTTATCATGACTTATCCCTATCGATGACAAATGAAGTCTTTCAACCAGTTTGGATGGTGGTCCTGCCCATTCATAATTGATGGAGATAGGGTTTTATCGTGACCTTTGTTCAGTTGCATTTATCTTCCATTTCACTCTATATGTCTTCCATCAATTTTGCTCGAGAAGCTTTTTGACATCCATGACCATAGTATACCGGTATGACTATATTTGCTGTTCATTTTCATTAGAAAGTGGTGTGTTTTGTTTTCAAAAAGATGCTCTCTTTTAGTTCTCTGAAATAATAAAATTTAATGCTGTTTTTTTAAATCGAGTAAAATTTTCGTTATTTCGATGAATTTGCTTCTAGAATTACTCCAGTCCACAGACTGGGGTTTAAAATATCTGGGCCAAGAATCAAAATAGAGGCTTGAAGGTCTGCTAATATGTTAAAAACATCTTTTCTGATATTTCATTACATTTACATCAGCTTAACACATGTAATATAACCCCCACAAGTTGTCAAATTCTTAAAATCTCTTTTCTCTAAAAAGTGAAAATGGACTTGGGCACTTCTGGAAATCAATCCTTCAACTGAGCTCTCTTGTTGGTGCTGTGGTTCTTCTCAATTTGCTCCTTGTTGGGCCATGGTTCCTTTGAAGTCCAACACCGTCTTAAGGTCTGCAAGCACTTTCTTTTGACAGCAAACTAATTTGCATATTCTGAATTAAGCTAGCATTTATTTTATAAATGCCAATAATTTATTTGAAATAATTTTTAAATTCATTTAAAATAATTTAAATGCTATTAATTCTCATAAATTAAACAAATTTGTCTGGGGTGTGTTTCATGATGCCTCAAGGTAATCTAATAAACACATTGTATTAAGTCATATCTATGATTTGTCGATTTGCTATGAAGAAAAAAAAGCTGGATGTACAGTCTCTATGTTTGGTGATTCCATAGTTTTTTCCAGGGGTTGTACAATTATAAATTTCAACACACCATTCCCACCCTATATTATTTTATGTAAATACACTGCAGACCATCTGATTGACTACAATGGCCAGGGCTGCTCCCAGCACCCATTAGTTACCAAGCTTGTTGCTATGGAGTGATTGCCTGAAAGAATTGCTGAGGGGGTGGAAGGGGCCATTGGACCACTCTGAGATGATCTAATGCATTTTTTTTTTCAGGAACGGAAATCCCTTTATCATACATCATTTTCATGTGGAAAGCAACAGAAGACAAATGCACCAAATATTGAGGCAATGTCCACAGTGCCAATGCACTGTGCAGTCATAATTTCTACTAGCGTTACACATAACAATGAAAAGAGCCATTGGATTCATTAGTTGAGTAATATGCAATACAATGCCAGATTGACATTATTGTTAAAAGTAACCCATCCAATCATTTGATTTCTGCTGCTGACAATAATGACAGTATAATTTCATTCAAAAAAGCTGTGAAAAAACCCCTGCTGATATGTTTGGTGATTTGAAGCCTACGCATGGGCACTCCCTGGAGAATTCCCCCTGTAGATACCAGCCATCTTATGATGTGAAATTATCTCACTCAAGTTACAATTCCAGTAAATTAAGCTTCAATTTAGCTCCAGTAATAGGGCACACCATGCCCTCCAGTAATATTGGCACCCTTGGTAAATACACTGCTAAGCCAAAAAAAAGTTGCTGTTTGGATTTAAATTAGCAAAAATTTAAGAGCCTGCTATTGAATCGTTATTGCAGTGATTAATGTGTTTCAGATAACAAAAATTCTTTTAACCCTGACTGGTGCAGTATATAGCTTCTCATTTCTTATGAAATCATATCAGAAGATGCATGCATGGTGGTAAAGAAGTTACAGTGTTTTGAGGGGTGTAAATTGTCGGCTTGCATCAATCAAAGACAACAGCAGAGGTGAGTGCCAAAATCACTGGAGTAGGGTAAAGTACTGTCCAACGCATTATTTAAACCTGGATTGATAGAGCTGAACCGTAAACTTTATGGTAGAAATGGGTCAGAGAAAAATCATGGATGATCGTGATCAGAGGTCACTAAAACACTTGGTGAAGTTTCATTGTAAAAAATATTACTGTTGAACTCGTGGCTACATGTGTAGGTAAGAAGTCCCAATCCTGTGGATGTGGAAGTGTTAACAGCTGAGCTGCATGTCCACAAGTGTGGGGGGGGGGGGGGGGGGGACAACTTCAGTTTGCTAGGAAACATAAAGATTGGACTGTTGAGCAGCACGAAAGGTCAATCAATTAATCAACAATAAATCAAAACTTTATTTGTAGATCACTTTTCATACAGTAAAATGTAGCACAAAGTGCTTTACACACACAAATAATAGAAAAAAAAACAGAATCCCCCGACCACCCTTATTTCCATCATACAAACGCACTAAATAGAATACTAAGGCTAGGTACGGAAGAACCTGGGAGGAAACACTATCCTAGGGATCCCTCTGAAACAAGAGGAGGAACCCGCTCCCAGGAACCCGGCTGCTAACATGGAGTCACACCGCGACCCCAGGCAGGAGGAAGGGCCACGCACCACCTCCATAAGGTGATGGCATGAACCTCCACCCCAACGGGGGGGGGGGTCCAAAGCTAGCGCCACAGGAGCTAGAACCAACAGCCGCCCCTGATGCAGAGGGCTCCCACTGAGGAAACACTGGAGTTAAAAACTATGCTGAAATAAATAACATAAAACAATAAAATCAGAAAACAGAATTTAAATCAAAACAGATTTAAATCAATTGATAAATAAATTAAAATGTTTGTAATAAATGAGGTGATTACAAACAAACTAAAAGCAGAGCCAAAAACTATAATAAAAAGAATCTAAGTTTCCTAAAAGCCCAGGTATAAAAATCTGTAAAATAATGAAAATAGGTCACAAGTTAAAAGCCAAATGAAAAAAGGTGGGTCTTGAGCTGCTTTCAAAAATCTCAATATTCTCTGAGCCCCTCAGGTTCTCTGCCAGGCTGTTCCATAAACGTGGAGCGTAATGTTGGAAAGCCGCCTCGCTGTAGGTTTTTGTGTTTGTTCTGGGAATGACTATAAGGCCGCTGCTGGAGGATCTCAGGGTCCGTGCGGGTTCATAAGATAAAAGCAGATCTGAGAGGTAAAAAGGACATTTAGACATTTAAAAACCATTAAAGCAGGGGTTTCAAACTCACCCGTAAACGGGCCAAGAGGCTGCAGGTTTTCACTCCATCAATGCAGAAGCGCACCTGATACAACTAATCAGTTGTGCAGGCCTAGATCAGTTGATTAAATCAGTGCTTTCAGGTGAGCTTCTGCTTAGTAGGATTGAAGACCTGCAGCCTCTTGGCCCGTTTACAGGTCAGTTTGACACCCCTGCATTGAAGGGACCTTAAAATCAATCCTAAAACACACAGGAAGCCAATGCAATGATTTTAAAATCGGTGTAATGTGAGCCCGTCTGCTGGTCTTTGTCAGCACACGTGCAGCTGAATTCTGGAGCAATTGAAGTTGAGATATACCTTTTTTGGGAAGACCAGAAAGCACGGCATTTCAATAATCAATCTGATTAGAAATAAAAGCATGCATCAGCATCAACGTGTTGGCCCGAAAGAGAAATGGGCGGATTCTGGCTATATTCTTAAGAGGATAAAAACTAGTTTTAATAACATTCTCAATATGTGGGATGAAACTAAACTCAGAGTCAAAAATGACACCCAGATTTTTTACTTGTTCCGATGGCTTCAATGACCAAGCATGTAGCTTTGACAGAAGTTTCTCTCTCTTAGCCTCAGGACTGACAATTAAGACTTCAGTTTTGCCCTGGTTGAGTTGCAAGACGTTTTCTGCCATCCAGGATGTAATATCTAGGATTTAATATACAGTTATAAAGGGTCTCAAGTGGCCATTTGCTGTGGCCATTTGCTACATAGCTGTGAAAATTGATACGATGTCTCCTGATAACTTTCCCAAGTGGAAACATGTATAAATTAAAAAGTACCGGGCTGGGGCACCTCAGTGGCTCATCGGTCTAAGCGCGCACACCATAAAGGCTGCGTCCTTCCTGTGGCGACCTGGTTCGATTCCGGCTCGGGTCATTTGCCGCATGTCTTTCCCATTTTTCCCCCCAACTTTCCTGTCCCTCTCTACTGTGTGACTATCAAATAAAGGAGAAAATCCCCCAAAAAATAATTTTTTTAAAAAGTATGGGGCCTAAAATTGAGCCTTGGGGCACACCACATTTCATTTCATGGATCTCTGAAATGGAATTGATCCATTTGTAAGCAGTGCCAGAGAGGCCAACCAGGTGTCTAAGTCTGTTCAAAAGAGTGGGTGATCTACTGTATCAAAGGCTGCACTTAGATCCAGTAGCACCAGGACTGAAATTTTGCAGGAGTCCAAATTCCACCTATGATTACATTAACAATCGTCAACAAGGCTGTCTCTGTACTGTGATTCATCCTAAAACCAGATTGAAATGTCGCGAAAATATATTTTTAAATAAGAAATCATTCAACTGAATGAAAAAAAAGTTTTCAAAAATTTTGCTTAAAAATCGCAAGTTGGATATAAGTCTATAATTATTAAAAATATCAGGAAACTCTACCAAGCATCTTTCCATCTGCTAGGACAAACTTGTCCAGTGTTTCTTCAGGTAAAACCGAACCTTCAATTTCATTAAAAACACTTTTCTGGTCAGGTAAAATGTTAGCTAAAATGTTGGATCTAAGAGTCAATCTTGCTCCTGAAGTAGGCTGCAAATTCCTTACATAGAGAGTCAGCTGTTGGACCTCTGCATTTATTAAAAACAGGGTTGATTAAATTATCTATAGTGGAAAAGAGGACTTTGGGGTTGTTTTTGTAAGAAGAAATTATTCTGGCAAAGTGTGAATTCCTTGCCTGTTTAACTGCATTATTATACATTTTAAGTTGTTCATAGAATAGTTGATAATTTATAGTTAATTTATTTTTCCTCCATTTTCTTTCAGCCATCTTGCATTTCCTTTTCAAATTATTGATTTCTTCATTTCTCCAGAGGGGTGTCGGCTTTGTTTTTATGTTTTTTGTTACAAGTGGAGCTACTAAATCAAGGCGTGACTTCAATTTGCTATTAAAATTTTCAACAATGAAATCACAGGATGGAGGTAAAATGAAAATAAATAGCATTGCATAAGATTGTCAAAACAATGCCAAGATGATCTTGCACCGTGATCAAAGCTAAAGGCAGTTGAAAAAATATTAGGCAGTGTATGAATAAAAGTGGGAATGAATTAATGTGTGTAGTTTTTATCCAATTGATCTTTAATTGAAAATATTGATAAAAGAAAACATTAATTGAAAAAGATTGTTGAAAGAAAAAAAAATCTTGATCATCATAGACAAATATTTTTCTCTAAAACAAGCACGCCACAATTATTGGATGCTCTTCAATTAATACTTTAAACCACCTCCCTTTGCCAGGATAAAAGCTCTGAGTTATTTCCTACAATGTACAATGAGGTTGCTGAATAGATAATAACAGTTCTGAGACGATTTCTGCTTGTGGATTCTCTCCTGAGCCTTTATATTCAAGGTCCTGCATGTTTTTTGTTTTATTTAGAGCAGAGGACTGAGAAAAGCATAGCAACCTTTTCTGTGGTTGGTGAACATTTTTGTGGACATTTTAATGCATGCGCCAGATAATTGTCTAGTTGGAAGATCAAACCACAGCCCAACTTAAGTTGTCTGGTGGAGGTAGTCAGGTTCTCTGTTGTGATCCTGCATTTTCTGTCCTTGCCATGCCCATATCCCATGCCCCATGTTTCAAGTTTAAGTTCTGTGCCTGGCCTTGCGCCATGTTTAGATTGCCTCATGTGTTTTAGTGACCACTGCTTCGTCTGACCATCCCTAGATCATGTATTGTATTATTGGTAATTAGATTTCATGTTTTATTATTTTTAATGTTTTAGTTTCTTAGTCTCATAGCCATGTTTCAAAGTTTCAATGTCATGTTTATTTTTCCATGCCTTGCACTTCCTCTGTCTTTCGTCTTGTCATGAGTGTATCTTTGCTCACAGTCCCTTGTCTCGCGTGCCACTCATTCAGGTGATTTATTGGCTTCTGAGTTTCAATCTTCTTTCTTTATATCTCGTGTTCTTCCTTCCCCTTACTTTTACTATCTTACTAACACAGACTAACAGTTTATTATTTTCACTAATTACTAACTAACACTTACCCTGTATATTTAGACTAACTTACTAACAAGCTCTCGGGATTGTATAGCTGCACTTACTAATTGACTAGCAATCTCTCAGCAGTCGCCCTATTCTAGCCTCCTTGCCTTTCCCTATTATCTCTGCTGCTTGAAATCATAGACAGTACCAAAGAAATGCTTGGTATTCCTGAAAATAGAGTTCCAAAAGCACAACAAATGGCACTTGCCACCACAGTACATATCTGGGGTAGTGAGAAAATATACTGCAAACATGCACCAAAATCAATTTCAACCATCTTTCCGGCCATCCATTGCACTAATCCAGCAAGATACCAAGGTACTATACTGTAAGGAAAGGTCAGAGGAACACCAGTTGCAGGATCCAGAAGTGTTTATTGAACACCAGACACTAAGGGAATATTGGCAGACACGCCAGAAACAAAACACTGTGCAGCACTGAACAAATGGGAGAACTGAAGTACACTGCCAAAGGCAGGGGGAAACAGAAATACTCACTCCAAGAGTGGATAAACTAAAGCAGTGTTTCCCAAACTGTGTGCCCTGAGAGCTTCCTAGGTGTGCCGTGAGAAAACCCACTTACTGTTTTTCTCCTGATAGCCTAATAATAGAAAATGGCTGAACTTACAGGATATAAAAATAACAATTCATTCAATTCAGTTTATTAAAATGCCTGTTTAAAATTCCCTCTCAATATTTCCGCTTCATGTATTCTACTGTACAATTCCTTCAGATTTGCCAATCACACGTCGTCCAACGCAAAAAATTAAAAATTCCCCGGTAAAACTGAGCTAAAACAGCAGTGTAGGCAAGTTGAAACTAAACAACGAAAATGGATAAATTCCTGACCCAAAACCTCGAAAAGGCTGTCCGACTAAGACTCTGAACCACCACGCTCTTCCTGTGCTGGCCAGGAAAAGAAAATCAAAGTGGTGAGCAGACTTTACAGTGAGGAATATCTGACTTATGGGTTTAAATTCACCGGAGATACCGCAACCCCAATACCACTGTCTTGCTTGTGGCTAAAGCTGGCGAACGAAGCTATGGTGCCAAATAAATTAAAAAGACACCATCAAACACCCTTCTCTTGTTAAAAAAAAAAGGCCGTAAATATTTAATGCGGTTGAGAAGCCAGACAAACAAACAAGCTCGTTTCATGATGAAAACCGCTACAGTGTCAGAAAAAGCATGAGAAGCTAGCTATCTGGTCACAGAATTAGTAGCAAAATCAAAGACATCTCACACAATTGCCGAATCTCTTATCTTGCCAGCATGCAAAGCTGGGGTCAAATGTTGGGTCAAAATGCTGCCAATGAAATATCGAAGGTTCCTCTGTCAAACAATACAATTGGCAGACGAATAGGAGAAATGTCGGTAGATGTAGAGGACGTTGTAATGGAGAAAATGAAAGGGAGTGGGAAATTTGCACTGCAGGTGGATGAAACAACCGATGTCAGTGGACATGCACAATTACTGGCCAATGTCAGATATGTCGATGGGGAGACAATTAAAGAAAAAAATTACTTCTACTTTTTATCGAATTTTGCCAGAGAAAACTACTGGTGAGGAAGTGTTTCGAGTGACATCTGGGTATCTGGAGAAGTGGGGGCCGAACTGGAAAGACTGCATAGAGTCATTTATTTTATGATTGCATAAAAGCCTGAAACCTGGTTGGAAAGCTCGAGTGGTTATCTCGTCACTCGGTCGCGCTGCGGGGAGGTAGCACGAGCGGAACTCTATAATGTCATAGTGGTGTGCCATGAGATTTTTTCACAGTAAACAGTGTGCCACGAGAGAAAAAAGTTTGGGAAACACTGAACTAAAGAAACAAAAACTGAACCTAACTGAACTGACGCACACACTTGAACACTTAAACAAGGGGCAGACAAGACGAGGGCGCAGCAAAAATAAGACTCGGGAATCATACACAGGAGAAACTCGGAAGGCACGAGGAGCTGAGATTTCACCAGGTAGAACAGAGTCAGCACGGAGGATCCGTCTGACATCCGCTCTCCCAACTCTGCCAAAATTAGTCTTGAGAGGAGGCGGGGACTCGAAATGCAATTTTGGAAGGAAACGGAAACACATGGGATTAATAAACAATTAAATGAGAACAGGGTTAACAATAATGACTCGAGACAAGACGCTAAGACCATCAATCAAGCTAGACAGTTCAGGTTAAGGTATTCTAAACGTGACAAGTAAAAAGCACCACAAGAAAAGCGAAGGAAAGCACAGCTTTTAAATCAGTTAATCAGAGATAGCTCAGGCTGAATTTACTGAAAGCCAGAATATGACATTACATGAGGTACACTATCATGTAATATTATATGATTTCACTCATGTAATGTTATTATTTAATTTTATGTTTTCATTTCTGATTTCTTATCTGTGTTATTGGTCTGTATTTGCGTCCGTTTGTTTTCAGACATTCAGCTGTGCGGGCAATGGCATTATGCATGTTAATTTTTAACATTATACACCACTTGTTACATCTAAACTTCATTTTAGTGCACGTAATTATGTGGAACAATCGGTTACTCTGACATCGGTGACCCGATTGATCAACTGAGCTCCAGTTAAGACGGTTCCCTGACATGAGGCCCACCACCTGAAATTGTTGGTTTATATGATTATTTATATCTCTCTATGCACTCAAAAGTTCTGAAATGGCTGAAAAATCCATCAATTTTAAGGAATAAAAGTGATTTTTTTGCATTCTTACGACCCGCCCTCTCAAGAAGTAAGAAGTTTCCGAGACGTAAGTCACATGTTCCTATGACGTCATCGAAGGAAAGCACCTCTGCCACAGCAATCTCTGCGGTCCATTCATAAGCTTGTTGACACACGTTTTCTAAGGTGTTGGTTTATTGTATGAGCCTGCAATCGAGATATCTATCTATCCATCTATCTATTAAATTGTTACACTCGACAAACCATGTTACATAGGCTAATGTGGCCAGATGGCTGGGTACATAGTGGACATGAGGACAACTATCTAAACTCGGGTGTAAATCTAATGATGACAGTACAACAGGACATCAAGATAACTCGTCGATTCATAAAAAATATTGTATGAATGTTTTGGCTGAAGTCACAAGCCTATAAGCCAGCGCTAATTCCACAGTGATCATGGATGCCCATCGATACAACACAACCGGCGATCAGGCATCACAATGCAGGCTCCTGAGTTCATCTGGCTCATAATGCGATGGCAGCTGTCGATGATCCAGTTACTCTCCAGCTGTGACAGTTACCATCGCCTGCTAATTTATCAAAGTTAACCACCTATGGCATTAAACTTAAGGATTTTTCACCTGAACATTTGCCAGAATAGGTGGCGCCGAACCGCCTTCACACCGGACGCAAAATGAATTTTTCGCCTGACAGATTACATTCAAAGTCAATGCAAAGATGAGAATACACGCGAAGCGCTCTGCTCATAAAGCATGCTAACTGCCTGAACCGAGACGGGGGCGATTGGATAGAGGGGAATACACGCAATTGTCACTAACTAACGTTAGCTTGCTAAATAGGTAAGGTGGTTAGTTAAACTGGCAGGTAGATAGTCCTGGTTTTTTTTCAGTTTTTTTTTTTTTTTTCCCCGGTCTCTGAGATTGCCTGCCCTTTTGTATATGGTGAAGTAACAAAATTGGCTGGTCTTCCTGGTTATTTGATTTGGATCTCCCTCGGCTTTGGCAAGCTACCTTTTTGGCGTCTAACTTGCGGACTGTGCTCTTTTAGCAATTTGGCTTTACCCTCTTGTACCGCATTTTTTCTGAGTGGCTCAAAACCGGATTGCACAACCTTGCATAGATTCCTAAATAAACATATCTGATTTACTGCCTGTACTTGAGTTCTGGCTCTGTGTTCTGTTATTTTTTTCATAATGCTTTCAATGGGGTGCAAATATTTGTGTCACGCATGACTTTAGGGGGAATGTTTATTTTAAAGTTAATTTTTTCTTTTAATCATTTTCATTATGTTTTGAATGAAAGACTGGTGGTATAAACTGCAACTTCTTTTCATAATCTTTTTAGCCTCTATTACCCTGGTACCAAGGGAGGTTGAATCTGTCTAGTTATGTTTTTTATGTATTTGTTTCTGTCTTTATAGTTTTTTGTTGTCCCATGGTCCTTTTTTAGCAGTTTGATGTAATAGTCTAGCCATTTCCTGCATCTGTCCCTTGTCACGTGTGTTCCTTCTTCAGTCCTGACACATATACCTAACTGAAATTGAACACATAGGAACCATACCGGCCCAACCCATGTTGGGGTACTTTTGGGAAAATGGGACTCAAAGTTGCCAGCCTCCAGTGTCATCTAGAGCAACAGGCAACAGAAACACTACATATGTTCCAAAGTCAAGATATGTCAAATTATGTACCTGCACTTTTTGTACAGGTTTTGGATGCATAATCATCTTTTAAAGTGAAACCTACCTCCTGAAGAGGAACCATCATCTGCTGATTCATTTGGGACAAACTCAGGGTCTCTATAATCTTTCACTTCACCATAATTGCCAATCATGAGATGCAATTCCTCATCAGTGAGATACCTAGCCTCCATGTACACAATGAATTATGGGAAGGTTGTGGGATGGCCTATTATGGCTAAGGCAGTGCAGTGCATATGAACAGGGGCAGAGAAGACTTTTGCTTGTATTAACAATCCATGTGGGAAGATTGGATTGGCCCACTTAGGAAATGTAGATCTCAGTTTTCTGCACATGCTCACAACCTCAACTGATTTTCACCAAAAGTGCGGGATGGCCCAGTATGGTTCTTAGGGGTTCATTAAAATACATATAATTACTGCTTAGAAGAAAAAGCCCTGACTGACCCATTCTGAGTAGGTAATACTCCTGGAGTAAGATAATTGAGGACAGAACATGAAATTCTTTGGCACAAAAAGACATTAAAACCTTATTATCTAACATTTTCCCATAACAAAATTAATTGAGCAAGATCTCAATTAAATGTTCTGTGTCAAGTAAATTATTATGACAGAGAGTGACATTTACAGTTCACTTTTTCACTGTGAGAATGTTTCGCCATGAGTAATCAAATGAGCACAGCATTTACCAATATGGCATTAGAAATATACAGGTAGTTTTTCAAAGTCAAATATGTCAGTATATTTGACCCCTCTTTTTCTTACTCAGTAAATTATATGTAGTATGTATACTGTGGCAGATTCGGGCATGGCCACGCCCCTCGACCACGTCAGCATGCCTGCAACAGCCAATTCGCCAAAAGTGCGAGATGGCCCAGGATGGTTCTTAGGGAACCATACTGTAAGCCAATTGTAATGGCTTATTGTCATTGTAATTGTAAGCCAATTGTCAATTGTAAGCCAATGAAATTGTACGTAAACGGAATTTTTCCCGAACATGGTCATGACAAAAATCGAGCATCCCACACTTGTATAGTATAGTTATTTAGTTAGCTTGTTCCCTTGTTTATAGCAACACCTCCCAGCATGTTTCCTCAGCTCACCGCACCTAAAATCAAATTAATCAGTCTCTTACCTTCCCTTTATATTCGCTTGTTTCAGTTCAGTCTTTTGCAAGTTTGTCAGCCAGTTATTTCTGTCAACCTAAAAGCATTTCTGATCCCTCGAGTTCCTGATAACAGTTTGTTTTGTCTTTTTTTAAACTTCAGTCCAGCCCTCAGTGTTTGATTGTCCACGTGTGTAATACCTTTATTTTTGGCTTCCAGTTCTCTTTGTGATTTTGCATTGGCCTTGCAACCTTGAGGTCTTTTGATGATGAGACTGAACTCTGATTCTGGATTTGCCTCTCTGTACTGCATCAACACTAATTGTTTCCAACCTGGATAGCCTTGCCATGAGTTCTAATAAAGCTTGTGAACTGAGTTTTCGTCCATGCCGGAGGTCTGCACCTGCCCCGTGTCAAAAGGTGCCCATATTGAAGGATGGCTATACTGTATGTTCAGGGCCAGGCTGAGATCTTCTGATGGGCTGGTGCTCAGACTATTAATCCAAGGCCATACCAAAATACAAAACTGCACCACAACACCCAGTAAACTAGACATATTTGGCCAGAATGAATGAAAATTCACAATAATAATACAATGAATTTTAAGAAATCAAAGGCACAAATTAATGCTAAGCCAAGATCATCTAATCTCTTTGCGCATTGTGAAATATCCAGTGATTGTTCTGCTCTTGCAGAAACTGAGGCAAAAAATTGGAACACTGCTTTACATTACCGTTCAGTTTGGGAAAGGATGTCAGTGATTGAATTTATGAGTGGATATTGAAATATCGGGGTGGCACTGTGGTACAATTGGTAGCACAGTTACCTGAGTAAAGTGGGTTTGAATCTGGCCGGGAGCTTTCCTGTGTAAAGTATGTATGCCTTGCGATGGATTGGCAAGCTTTTGAGGGTGTGTTCCAGCCTCTCACCCGTTGGATGATGTGATCGGCTCCGGGCTCCAGCCTCTTGCATCACTGACCAGGAATAAGTGTGGTGGATAATGAATGTATGGTTATTTAAGTGTAAAACATACGGCTTGTTTTTTGCAACCGAAGTTCTCTGGGGAGTATACCCGATAAGCTGAACATGCCAACTCTGCCTGACTCATCTCTGAGTTTTAAATTATTTAACACTGGAATGAAGAGGCCCAGTGTTATTAAAGTCTGCATACACTTTAATTGGCCAAACATACCAGTCAGGTCTTTGTTGTGTCAATTAGTTAATTAAGTATCATCTTCTCTCAGCGCTCCGGTAACCTGAGCTCTCTTTCTGAATGGATTTGTTCAAGAGAGCAATAGGGCTGTAGCAAGAAAGCCTTTCAATGGAATTTCCCCCTGTTGAGTGACAGGAACTATTTGATAGGGCTTTTAGTTTAATTGCTTGCATTTCATTAAGCAGCTCATTTATAAAGAAAATTAATCAGTTTGGAAGTACACTGAACTTGATAAGATCCAACAGTCATTAAAATACATTTAATTACAGCTTAGAAGAAAAAGCCCTGACTGACACACTCTGAGTAGGTAATACTCCTGGAGGAAGATAATTGAGGACAGAACATGAAATTCTTTGGCACAAAAAGACATTAAAACCTTATTATCTATCATTTTTGCATTACAAAATTAAGTGAGCAAGATCTCAATTAAATGTGCTGTGTCAAGTAAATTAATATATGACAGAGATTGACATTTACAGTCCACTTTTGCACTGTGAAAATGTTTTTCCATGAGTAATCAAATGAGCACAGCATTTACCAATATGAAACCAATATTGAAATATACAGGTAGTTTTTCAAAGTCAAATATGTCAGTAGATTTGACCTCTCTTTATATACATATATATATATATATATATATATATATATATATATATATATATATATAATTATTATATACTATTATATATATAGTATATATACTGTGGCAGATTGGGGCACGGCCACGCCCCTGAACTACGTCAGCATGCCTGAAAAAGCCGATTCCCCTCCCCCTCACTCTCGCAGCAAAGCAGCCCTTCAGCACCCTGGACAGCTTCAGGAGAGCCAACGCCTGTTCAGCACTCTCAAGACTCGTGGGACGCTGGACAGTTCCCACCAGCTGCGAGTCATAAGGCTAATCGGGCCTGGGAAAAGGCCACATGAGGTGACACAGCTGCGTCTCATGTTAATCAGAGCTAAAAAAAAAAAAAAAAAAACCGGGCAGTTGTGAGGAGGCCGGCGGATAGGGCGTATATAAAGCTTTTGTCTAAAATTTTTCTTCCCAATGATTTCGTTAGTGGAGAGACTGGTGACTCTGTCAGTGACCCACAAAGTCTGCACACAACCCGATCCCTTTAAAAATCCTGTGAACAGCGTAAACCAGCCAGCATATGTGCAAATATTGTGCCTTTTGTGTTGCTGTTAATAAAATAACCGTCCAGTGGGCCGTCTCTGACCCCCTCTCCCACCAAGTCTGTGCTATGTTTTCCGGTATCTTGCTACACTGGTGCACATTGACAGCCCTAACCATTAATATTACTAACATAACATACTTTTGTAACATGAATGGCAAGAGCAGGCCATTCAGCCCAACTACGCTCCCCAGATTCTTTATACTATTGTGAATATATCCTTTCAGATACTGAATGACTCAATGGTATCTTGCTTTAAGTCAAGCCGGCTCTTGAAAACCCCCAAGGTCTCTGCCTGAACAATATATTCAGGCAAGCTGTTCCTGATTGAAATTACTCTTTGGATGAGGAGATATTTCCGAATATCAGTGCTAAATTTACCTTTGGTCAACTTCCATTTGTGACCCCAAGTTCTACTCACAACACTCAGTCGAAGGAATCCTACATAATTCACTTTGTTAATCCCTTTAACATATTTAAAGACCGCAATCAAATCTTAGTCTTCGTCTCCTTTTCCTAAGACTAAAGAGATTAAGGATCTTCAGCCTCTTCTCATAGCTTTCATCTTTTATACCCGGAATTAGCTTAGTGGCTCTTCTCTGAACTTTCTCTAGTGCCTCAATATCTTTCTTAAAGTATGGTCCCCAGAACTGTACACAATGTGGTCTGATGAATGTGTTGTACAAAGGAGGCATCATCTCCTTAGATTTGTACTTCTGGTAATGTATCCCAGCATCCACTTGGCTTTTATAACTGCTACGGCACAATGGCTAGAGCCTGTCAGGTTTTGGTCAACAATCACTCCCAGATCTTTCTCGTGTGCAGCACATTCCAGTTTTAAACCTCCCATGAAGTAATCCCTTCTAATGCTTTTATTACCTACATGTACAACTTTATATTTCACTACATTAAATTTCATTTGCCACATTTCTGCCCAATTCTGGATTCTATCCGAATCATCCTGAATCACTTTAGTGGACTCTAAACTATTTGCCAACCCCCCAATTTAGTATCATCTGCAAATTTAACTACTCTGCTCTCATTATTCCTATCAAGATCATTAATGTAGATGAGCAACAGCAGGGGTCCCAACACCGATCCCTGGGGAACGCCACTCCCCACCATACCTAGCTCAAATGAGATACCACTGACCACCACTCTTTGTGTTCTGTCCTGTAACCAGTTTTGAATCCACTCCAGAATACCTCCTAAAACTCCAATGGAGCTCATTTTAAAAATTTGTCTCTAATGCGGTACTGAATCAAATGCTTTCTGAAAATCCAAGTATATGATATCATAAGCCCTGCTCCGGTCATAAGTCTTGGTGGCCTCTTAAAAAAATTCCAGAGGGTTTATCAGGCATGACCTTCCCTTACGGAAACCATGTTGGCTATCCCTCAAGATACTGTTACGTTCAAGAAGTAAGTCCAGCTCATCTTTTATGATAGATTTCAATATTTTCGCGCAATGCAAGTTAAACTGACTGGCCTGTAATTTCCTGGCTCAGTACGATCCCCTTTCTTATATGTTGGTATTAAATTGCCCTGTTTCCAATCATTTGGTATTTCTCCACTTTCTAAAGACCGTCTGAAGATGGCGGATTGTGGCTTAAAGATGATCTCACCAACTTCCCTGAGCACTCTAGGATATAAACTATCAGGACCTGCCGCCTAATCTGCCTTCAGTTTATGCAACTTGTCTAATACTTCGTTATCCTGAACCTCAATTTCCGCTAAATAATCTTGAGCATTTAACATGCCCTCTGGCCGAACAAAGATCCACTTTGAGGTAAAATTCTCAACAAAGTAACTGTTTAAGGCATCCACAATATCCTTATTATCATACAGCAGTGATCCATTTTTATTCTTTATGCACTTAACCTGCTCTTTGACTTTACTTTTTCTGCTACACTACTGAAAGAAGCGCTTAGGGTTAGTTTTTGCCCCCTCTGCAATTTGTCTTTCATACAGTCTTCTTGCATTCCTCAGTTCTTTTTTGACCAAAGCCCGGAGTATTACTGTGTAGTGTATTCGGTCAAAGGTGTTGATGCTGTGTGGTTTGGTTTCTTTGTCTAGATACCCTACAGACGGGATGGAGGAGCTGGTTTGGGCATTGATTGAGAGCAACATGGAGGCCCAACAGGTCTCCCATGCTGTAGCTGAACAAGTTTCCTGCTTGGCAGACACTACCAGGAAGAGACCCCAAAACAAAAAGACCGGTCCTCGCAAATTGCTCAAAAAATGATGGAGGAAGGTTACACTGTGCCTTCCTCCACACCTTTGAGAGAATAGCAAAACATGAAATGTGGGAGCAGGATGAGTGGGTTGGGATCATGGCACCATTCCTCACTAGGATTCCACAAAAGGTGTACTTCAACTTACCACCCACAGAAGCTCATATCCCTGTCTGCGTGAAGAAATATTGCAGTGACCCGGACTGCATTGCCCTCCGGATATCACGAGATAGCAGACAGCAGGAAAGTCCGAGCCTTCTTGGATTCTGGATATGCTCTGCCCTGAATCCAGCCATGGCCTTACTCGCTGATATGCCATCTGCTGGCCTGTTCTTGTTGATATGTGTCCACAGAGACATTCAAGAAGTGCCCGTCGTGAAACTACATGTAAAGCATGCCCATAGAGGTAACCTGATCTTGGCAGGTGTACTGAAAGAGCTCCGCCTACCAATCCGATTAGAACGAGACTTCCCAGGTTTTGACACGCTTTGGTGCAGTCGAACCAATGCTGGGGCTGGCAGCAGGGCGAAGACGCAAAGGCGCCTGACCAGGAGGATGCCCTTTATATGCCCTGGCTGGGGCAACAAGTGGCTGCAGGGGCAGAGGCGGGACAGGCATATGGAGAGGGTGAGCAACACCTAACTCCCTCTCTATCACATTTCCTTCCCAGGTCTGTCCACGTGGAACATTCTGGGTGGAGCAGCTACAAGACCCCAACCTATGGCAACCCTGGTCAAGGGTGCAAGAGGTAGAAGGCGCTCCCTGTGGAGAGGGGGGAAAAAATTACACAGAGCCAGGTTCCCACCTTCAGAAGTGAAGAGTTCCTCTCGGCAGCTGAGTTCTGCCCGTAACATGCCAATGGCCCGTTTTCTCTCTACTGTGTCACAAGCCGTTCCATTTTCTTGATGCAGTAGCATGTTTCATTTTTTTTGTTGGCTTTATGTAGTCTATTGACCACACCAAAAAGAACAAGTCAAGTGTCACTGTACACATCACAAACAGCTCAATGTTTGTTATTACTGAAGTGCTTAGCGCGAACATGTAGTGCACGTCAGGATTACAATACCAAATACTTGTCTTTATTTCCTCTCGTGCCTTACTGGAAAAGAAATAGAAATCAATCGATTCTTCAAAATGCCACAAATATAGTACATACCTCACCTCTGCGTTTTTAATAGCACTGAGTATATTTTTTCTTTTTCTTTTGGCCAGGTGTTTACGGAGAAGTAAAGAAGTTTTGTTGTAGCTATCCCACATACCAATTAGCCTCGCCAGTCAAGCCAGCCTCTGCACCCCTGATTCCCTTGCCCGTCATTGACACCCAGTTCCAATGGATTGGGATTGACCTGGGGAGGCCTCATCCATGGTCGGCCAGAGGGCATCAATACATCATGGTAATCGTGAATTATGCCCCCCAGTACCCTAAGGCGGTGCCCCTGTGGACAGCGACCACCAAAAATGTTGCCCGTGAGTTGATGCAGTTGGTGAGTGAGGTAGGTTTCATGGCGGAAATTTTAACTCACCAGGGTACCCCCTTTGTCTCCAGGGTCATAGCTAACGTGTGTTGACTGCTGCACGTGAAACATCTCCACATATCCGTGTACCACCAAAGCCTGCATGCAACTGGATCCCCTTACAAAACCTGTGAACAGTGTCAACCAGCCAGCCAGGAGATACGCTGGCAGAACACCAAAGATCCGACAAATTAATTTTCCTGTCTTTTGGTGCAGTTATTGCACCTTTTGTGTTGCTTTTAATAAAATAACTACACAGTTGGCCATCTTTGACCCAGTCTCCTGCTAGTGCCGTGTTTACTGGTGTCTCGATAAATACACTGAACAAAAATCTAAATGCAATACTTCTTACTGTGACTATGTTCAGAGATTCATTTTACTTTCATTGATTGTTGACGGATTGTATGACCATATTGCAATACATTTCAATCAATGATTGAGACAGTATTGTGTTCCGGGTTTCTGGCCTTTGGCCAGAACAGTATTGTTAATGGTTTTAACAGTTTCATGTTTCATAGTCCATAGTCCAGTCATGTTCATAGTCAGTTTTAACAGTTTCTTGTATCAGGTCATTGCATTTCATAATTCATGTTTATTGTCCATGTTTTTACTTTTCCATGTTTTTGTTTTTGCCAGGTCTGCCAAGCCACTCCACCGCCTGTCTGCGTTCCGCCCCGTGCCTTCGTTGTTGCACATTTCTGAGCTATGGTTGGCGTTGGTATTTCCCCTTCCTTCTGTGTCGTGCTGATTCGGGGCTCTCTAAGCGTAATTGACAATTAACTGTTTTTAAGTTACTAACATTTACTAACACTCACTGGGTGGTGTAATTCTTAGTTAGGCACATTACTAATCTTACTAATTTAGACAGTGAGTTAATTGTCATGATTCCTGCTTTGCTAAGATCTTGCTGTGCTTTTCTGTTCTTAACATTCATGCTTGCTTCCAAACTGCATACTTAATTGGTACTTAAGCTGAGCACGCTCATTCTCTTAATGAGCAAGTCTTGTTATCCAATCTTGGTCCATGTCTCATGATCTTGCCCTGCCTCTTGTTTCTCCTCTTCCAGGTGATGCCCTTCATGTCTTGATTTCCTGGCCTTTATCTGGATGCGGTGGAAGTCGGCTGGCAGACAGTGTCTCAAGTCTCGTTTCATGTACAAGTCTTCGCTCATGCTTCCAAGTCCTTGTTTCCTAGTCTTGTTCATAGCCCTTGTATATATAGCCGTAGTCTTGTTATTTATTTTTCTTGGATTTCTGCCTGGAGTTTCCAGTGGTTTTTTGTTCTTGCCTTTTTAGCTCTTTAGTTCTTTGCTCCGTGAAGCACTCCTTAGTTTGTCTTTTTGCAACCCTTTGGGCCAAGTTTTTTGTTGGCCCTCGTGCCTGTTTTATTTTTTGTATAATAAATCCTCATTTCCCTTCACCCTGCTTTTGGTGTCTTACTGATTCCATATCAGACAGATGAATGAGAATTTCACGATGGTGTGATAAAGGGGATGGGGTCTATTGTCCAAATTTCACAAATCAATCTTGGGTATGTCCATCTTTGGCCTGCTGCACTACTTCACATCTCTGCTGTATGGACTGTAACAATGGTGATTTAGGGATGTGTTCCCACTTCTCTTCAAGAGCTGTGCGGAGTCGGCAGATATTGGCCGGAAATGTGAACCAATGACGAACTAATTGGTTGTAGACATCCCAAATATGCTGGATGGGGGACAAATCCAAAGAATAAGCCAGCCATTCAAGCACACAAATGTTTTCAGGTACACAACCATGGTGTCGGCATAAGAATAATCTGGTGATTGTGGGGACCAAGTGTCTCATCTGCAGTGGCAGTTGCTGGTCGAAGGTCCCAGAGATGAAGACCCTGAACACGGCAGTCTTGGGCGGATGTCATTATGCGTGGTCATTATGATGTGAGGGGTCTGCTCTTGTGCTTTGTTCCTCAAAAAGATGTCTAATGCGAATTTTTGTTGAAACATGGACATTTAGAGCCCTTGCAACAGCCCTAAGAAACATTTCTGCATTGAGGATGCCAATGGCACACTCCCTGAGGGCTCTAGTCGTTTATGGCATTTTGAACAATGGCAGAACTGGAAATTTTGAGGTGGCCTTTTATTGACCAGAGTACAGGATGTGCCTCGGCTGACCGTACCTGATTTCAGTAGCTCTGGATTAGAGCCCCCCCCCCACAATTTTGACAAAGGGCAGGGACTTGACAATGATATGGAGAACGTGACTGAAATGAATACAGACCAGTGGCACGCAACCTTTTGTGACAGAAAAATAAACCCTACTAACCTAACCTCAGACATAATCATGCGAAATATTGAAAGGACTACATTTTTGTGTTTATATTTTTGTTCAGTGTATAAATATATGTGCAACACGCACACACCAATGAGCCCAACATTAAAAGCACCAACAGATTAAATCAAAGAATGTTGATTATTTTATAACTGTGTATAGATGGTAAATGAACAGTTGGTGCTCATTGTCGATTTGTTAGATGTGGGAAATATGAGACCGAAGCAACTTTGACAAAGGACGATTTGTTTTGTCCAGATGAGTGGGTCAGTCCATCCCCAAACTGTCAAGGCTTCATGGGTGCCCCCAGTCAGCAGTGGTGAGTAGCTGCCGATTCTGGTCCACGGATGGACAAACCATGAACCGCCAACAGGGTGTTGGACACCAAAGCCTCATTGATGCTCAAGGGCTACTGTGGCACAAGTCACAGAAAATTTTATAATGTGCGGACTATGTTACTCACATGATGTATCCCACCCTGATGCATACCGCACTTCATAGCTAATGTGCCCATTATAAACCTGTTCCATTACTGAAAGCACCCAAATTGGCACGTGACCTTCTGAACTGGACCTTGGAGCAATCAAAAATATTATATAGATCATGGAATTCAGTGAATTCAGTTTTAGATTAATTAATTATTTGTTTTCTTGCCATTGTTATCATATCACTATTTAGTACGTTGTCAATGTAGCCCATTGGTAATCTGACATTTTGTAATAATTTTTAATTACTCTAGTTTCATATATTGGCCTAGATTTTTCAGTAAATAAATAGTTTGTTTACAGTCAGGTGATTTTAAACGGGCACTGGTTGAAAGCAAGTATTTGCTTAAGGGTCAGAGGCTGATGGCACGCCACTGAAAATCCTGTAGCACTGACACTACTGCTAGGGGGACATTGGGGTTTATGAGGTTAAGGTTATGCTTAGCATCGCAAATGGATTCAAGTGAGGAGTTATAACTTTGCCACTTAAACCTTCATTCTGTTTGTTTTGAGCCATCCAGAGGTGGACACCCTTGTGTCATTGTCTAACCATTGCCCTGCTGCATAACCCAACTTCACTTTACCTTTAGGTCACAAACTGATGGCTGGACATTTTCCATCAGGAAATTCTTGTCGAGAGCAGAATTCACGGTTTTATCAATTACGGGAAGTCGTCTAGGCTCTGAGGCAGCAAAGCAGCCCATCTCATCACACTTCCACCACTGTGTTTGGCAGATGTAACAGGACCCATGTCTTCTAAAGAGTTCCACTTTTGATTCATCAGTTCACAGAATATCCCATGAGACTTGGGAGTCAACAGGATGTTCTTGCCAAAATTGAGACAAGTCCTTGTGTTCTTTTTGTTCAGCAGTGGTTTTCGCCTTGCAGTTCTGCCAGAGACAACATTTTTGCCCAGTGTCTTCTGTGACGGTCTTGGAGAAGTTTTGGTTGGCCAGCCACACCAAGGAAAGTTCACCGCTTTTTTTCTCCCTTTGTAGACAATGGCTCTCACCATGGTTTGCTAGAGTAACAGAGTCTTTGGAATGGCTTTGTAACCCTTTCGAGACTGATAGATATCAAAGACTTTGTTTCTCATCTGTTCTTTAAGATCACGGCATCATGAGCTTATTTTTGCCCACTTCAGATTGCCAGACAGGTTTCATTTAAGTGATGTTTTGATTCAACAGGGCTGGCTAATCATGAAATTGTAATTTAAAAACTTAATTTTGTATACGCTCAAGTTATCTGATGTTAAAATTTGTTGATGATCTGAAACATTTTAGTGTCACTTATATGCAAAAATCCAGGAAAATATGTTGAATTCTGCATTAGTTTGCTAGCCAGCTTGTCAACTTGCTAGCATTCACTACAATGGATGTGGTTACCCTACACATAGCCCATAAAATAAACACACGAGAAAAAAGTCAACAATTTATCACTAATAGGCTACTGAAATAGTGAGCTAGTTAGCAACGTAGCTAGTGACACAAAAGTGATATCGAACTCTGTAGCAAATGCAATAGCTCGCTAGGTAGATCGCCAACTGGTTAGCGGATTAAAAGGCTAAACTTCGCTAACACTGAAATAGCAAGCTAAAAGTCTTGAAACAAACGTAACCTAATGAGTCAGTTGAGTGCAGAGTAGTTTGTTGCGTGCAGGGATATTTTGTGCTGCGGCCTGCCACAGTGGGTTATATTAGTTTTATATCGGCATGGAACGCGGCTCAGCCGATCTCATTTACGGATGGGAAGCACCCATTTTATAAATATTAACATCCTTCAGCCAATCACAATTGAACTGACCAATGGAATGAAAGTGATATTTTCTGTTCAGATTCACCTATGTGCTTCAAAACTCATTCCATGGTGCTTCATTGTGCAGATGGACAAAGATTTGAGGCACCCTGCAAAACCAACCGAAAAATATTTTAAGGTAAATAAGTAAAATGTTCAGCATTGATTATGCCTGTCACCTGTTCTGTCTTCAAAGAAGCACACTTTTCTTTTGCTGAAAGCAAAATTGAAGATCCTGTTACATTAAAGCTGAAAAACTGTTAAATTAAAGCTTAAACTCTATGAATAGGCAAAAGTTTGCTTTGTAGGCATCCCAGACCAGAATCAGCATGCAAGGAGAGAGCTAGAGAGAGTGAGATATATTGAAATTTGGCAGAAACATTGAGAAGCATCATAGTGATCATGGTGTTTTAGTTTATTTGTAAATTGTATTCTTATATTTTCAGATTACATGTTAAGAGCCCAGAGTGAGTCTAATTCTAATTCTTTTGATTACATGAGGACAAATGGGAAATATTTATCATTTTGTTCGGACAATTGTTGCATGTGTTTATGTGAAATTTTCTCCCAAAAAATAAAATGCTGGAAACTATTCAACCCCTTGCTCTCACACGGACAGTCTGGTTTTCACAACATTATTAATAGCTGTGAGAGCACATGTCAGGATGGTTTGTGTGATAAACATATGAAAATGCCTATATATGTTTGACCAAAGGAGACATAGCCACAAGATGGCAGTTGTGTGATGTAATCAAACGAAAGGCAGACCTAAAAAAAAAAAAATATATATATATATATATATATAGAAAGGTCACAACATCCAAGGTAGGGGCAGAAAAACAACTTGTACTCATAAATGTCACTGACCATCCACTACTTCCAAAATAATTGGACCCAACCAATCTAGCTCTGGGGTAATCCCATGCCACTGACTGGGAAAAGTTTTTGTTATTTTTTGGGTCATAGAACTCACTGTCAGTTGCATGTTTTTTTTTTCCTTCCCCGGGTTTTCAGTGTTTTTATTTTTCAGCAGCGGCCATGTGAATATCATCTTGTCAATAGGATGGTGCTAGTGCCTGTCTGGCAGGCAGCAGTACAACACAGGGCCCTGGATAAGCTTGCTAGCTTGTCGTATTGTTTTGCTGGCTACGACAGCCTGATGATTAGCCTCTTTAAACAGCTCTGGGAAAAGGTAGTTCAGGTCTAGGCAGCTTGTATAAGTTCATCCGCAGAGCGCCTGCTTGGTTTCGCACCTGCTGTCACCAAATTTGATGCTTTGTCAGTGCACCTGCTGCCCTCCCATTGTTGGGGCATTGGTCTTTGTTAAAGCTGAGTGTGGCTCATGTGTCAAGAGATTGACACTCACTTTCTTTATGAGTAGTTACAGCAAGATCAGCTAATGAGTTGGCGTTGATGGAAGATTATACTTGGATCTTCCTCCATGGTGTGTTAACGTCCTGTCAGGATACTTTTCCCAAGAGTTACAACCTCACTTCCAGATCAATTAAACACGGTGTGAAATCTGAATAAAAACAGTTATTTGCAGTAATTTGAAAATCATTTCTTTCCTGTATTCAGTTGAAATTATTTAAGTCATTGGGTTCAACACTAGTGGGTGCTCAACACATGTAGACTCTACTTGTTACACACAAGGATGTGAAGCAAAACGCAAAAATGCAAAGTGGAAATGGAAGATTATTTCTGTGAAAATTAATCCTCCCATTTCCGATAAATGTTTTCTTTTGTGGGTGAGGAGCTTTTTTGACTGTTTCCTGGTATCATTGTCTTGCTTTCGGAATTGTGAGGCCATTCTGGTGATGCCAGGAGATGAGGACAAGCTCACCTCTACCTCCTCCCATGCCTGCTTTTTAAACTTGGCTTTTAAAAAGAATGAGACGTGGCACTCTGATTAGTTTATCTGATGTCAAATCCGAAAACCACCTATGATTAATTGAGAGACAATTAACAAAACAAACATTCCACCCTCAGGAAAAAAAAACAGGCAATATGCTACCACAGATTGAACAGAGTCATTATGGCAACAAACGAAACAGAGTATTTTCCAAAGTCTTTGAGCAGTTTGCTTGTTAAATGAGCAAAAATCCAAGGCATTCTATTTCGTTGAATGCGGTATGAATTCTAAAACAGATTGCCAGATTAAGCAAAATGCTAGCACATGCAGTATTATTAGCAAAGGTTATAGGCTACTCTTGTCAACCAATGTGGCAAAATAGCTCTGTGATTAAGGTGATAAACCAAAAATGAGAAATAGCAAGCTAGCAAGCTAGCTGGCTAGATGTAAGATAGAGCTACTCTGTACAAAGACAGTTCCATTCACATTGCAAGAGGAAAAACTCTCTATCATTAAATTTCTCCTCCAAAGAATCAATTCTGTCAGCCCACTAGTCTGTTCCATTCAGAATAACTGCCATTTCCATCTCCAAATCACATTTCCTTCTTGTAAATGTTAGCTCAGTTGTACAGGGTTTGTTCAGGAAGTCATTTTTCCATGTAATCACGTCATTCTGAGCTGCGCAAAGTTGAGAGAATACAACCTAACTGCTATAAGGCAGAAATTGAGGGTCCAATCAATTTCTTCCAATTACTGAAGAGAGCTTATACTCTATGGAATTGTATTAAAAAAAAAACATGTCAATCAATAGATAGTTACCGGGAGAGTTTCATGTAGGCATGAACTATAGCTGAGTTTTACACAGGTAAGCCTGAGTAACCATTGAAGTTACTGTATTTCCGTGAGGGATTGAATGAGGCTCTAAAAGACATTCTTCGAGAGATGGATCTACACGTAAATCCATGATAGGGAATTACGCATATTTAATGTGATGACTATAATTGACAGTAGAATGACATAGTATTAATACCATGCCAAATTTTTGCCTCAGAAAACTGATTTTTATAATGAAGTAATTGGGATACCATCGGCTCACTTTAGCTTAAGTGGTTGCTACAAAGGACAATGATTTTTTCTGTTGAAAGAGATAATTTTTCTTTACTGCTTGAGCGATATGATGGGCAAGTATATTGAGCAGTTTGCACATCAGGCTTAGCTGGGTAGTTTAATTCATGCCACTCCTGGATAACAGAGATGGGACTTATCGCCACTATATTCTAAACCATGTTCGAGCTTGGCTAGCCAGTGGACATTCCATAACTGATCTAGGTGTGCCATCTAGTAATTGAATAGTGTAACTGCGTGCATAAATGGAGCAGCTCCACGTCCACTGCCGTCTACATCTGCGCAAAGGGGTTAATTAGATTCATGCACAAAATAACTTTGTTTCATACCCTAAATAATAAAATTGCTGAAATGATTTATAAATGTCCCAAAAATAAATGCCTCAATATGAACAAACTGAAAAGTTAATTACCTTTGTACCATCATCTGCCCAATGTATGGTGGCAGTTTTGAGATTGAATTTGACCCCACTCCTTTAGATGGATCAAAATCCTTCTTATTACACCCACTTGTGGCAATTGTGTAATGTTTGCAAGTTTTAAAATTTACTCTGGAACAACCACTCCCATTAAAACATCAAGGAAGAGGTTGCGATAGTTCTTGCATTTGTTGCACAGTATCAGAAACTTCTAAGGGTTCTGCACAGCTTATGGCAGCCTGTGCATGCTCACTAAGTCTATGAGCTGATTGCTGCTCTGTTAACCCCACCTAACTTCTTCTTTCTCCAGCTTATTGAGAGAATGCTGACAAGTCTGTTACTTTGTTAGCGTTTGTGAATGTACAGGCGGGTGAACAATTTAAGGAATAAACTTGAAAAAATGCATAGACAAAGCTACCAAATGCAGATGCATCTCTTCACTGTCCTGGCATGGTTTGTGTCTACTCGTCCACTTAATGGTGGAGGGGTCACTACAAATCAATGCAGAGCTATTCTGTGCGATAATCTTTTTATCCCATGATAAAGCACCCCTCCCATGATGGGATTAGACTCTTCCAGGACGAATATGACCTAAGCCACTCAGGGCACAAAAGGTCACTGAATGGTTTTATGAGTAAGAAAATTATCCCAGGCATATGCCACTAATAGATTAGTCGACAGATCTCAAACCAACTGAAATCATATGAGAAATTTTGGAACAGTATGTAAGGCAGTGCTCTCTGTCACATCATGAAAACATCAAACTAGGCTTATGCCGTCGGAGGCGAGGGCTGGGGGTATAACCCCGAACGCCCCCAACCCTCCAATTCCCCAATCCTTGAATAGACCTTGAATAGACTTTGATTTTAACTTAATTTCAGGTCATTCGGACAGGTCATTCGCCATTCAGAGTTCGGGGAATGATTAGAGATATGATCTTTTAGAAGAAAGGTATTTCATCCTTCCAGTGAAGTTTTACACTTGTACATTCATGTCTAAAGCTGACCTGGCAGCTTGTGGAGGCCCAAAGTTTGACTAAGATTGTTTATTTTGGTTTTCCCATTAATTTGTCGCCTGTCTGTGTGTCAGTAAGTGTGTCTGTCTAATTGCACGTATCTGCCTTTGTTTCTGAATATGTACATTGAAATATATATGTGCATGTGCACGTAGGTCAATTGGTCTGTCTAGCAGTTTGCATGTGTCTATGCATGTGAATGTAGTTTGTATGTATGTCAGACTGGCTGTCTGTCCGTTTGCATCTGTTTGTCATTCTTTATCTGTGAATGTTTCTGTCTGTTGATTGATGCATTTGTGTGTGTGTGTTCGTCTGTGAGTCTGTGTTTTAGTGTAAGTCCATCTCTGTTTTTACATTCTAATCCATCAGTCTATCTGCATGTTTGTGTGTGAATGTCTTTTTCCGCACACTGACCCCATGTTAATGTCGTATGTGGTACTTAATTGTTACTGGTACGAATTCCATTTTGAGCTATTTGTATGTGTTTTGTCAGTAATTAAGGGTATGTTGCCAAACATTAAGTTGTTGAGACAGAGTGAGAATTAATGTTCCCATGTTCATCAAAAACCAAATGTACACCAAATGTATTTCCTGTGACTCATTTTAAAAGTGAGCCAGTACATTCTAACCCAACTGTAGTGCAAATGTTTTAGTCATAGCATTACCACAGTATACAGATCTTATGCACAGTGCAGAATAGCCTCAAAACACAATTTCACTTTCCCTTCTGTGACAAAAATGTATTTGCTTTTCTTATACAACTGCAGAACCTCACTATTGGCTACAGCATGATGAGGTTCACCTTAAAGGCACAAATATTATGTATTGTTGATGTTGTTATGTGGTCATGCTAGCAATGAGTACAAATTTATTTGATACCAGACAGTGGTGCAGTGGGTTGTACTGCTGCCTCACAGCAAAAATGTTGTGGGTTTGAATTGGGCCTTGGGGGCTTTCTGTGTGGAATTTGCATGTTCTCCTCGTGTTCATGTGGGTTTCCTCTGGGTACTCTGGTTTTCTCCCTCAGTCAAAAGACATGCATTTCAGGCCAACTGGAGACTTTAAAATGCCCATAGGTGTGGATGGTATGTGACAGTAAAACCTCATCATATATCTTTCCTTCAATAGTATGCCACCAACTCCAGACTGGGGATGGCACTCTGACTGACTGAATGATGATGATTACTGTTGTCACTGGAAAAACTGCATTGCGACAAATCCTTTGCAAAATTCGGCCTTCAATGTCAGCTTTTTGTTTTTAGGATTATTTTTAGGATGGAAGAGCACAATGACAAAAAAGCAACGAGGCCTGCCTTTTGCAAATTACTGCATGTAAAGCATATATACATAAATATATTTTTGGATCATTTGCCAATACAAAACCTAAAGATTCCTCAATGCACATTGCGATCACACACACATCTTAATTATTAGCTTTATTACACTGTTGCATAGACTGCTCAGAGGACATACTTCATCTTCTTATATTAATAACAATAAAGTCCTTCAGAGTAAAGAGAACACAATGATGTTCTGGTTTTATCTGGTTAAATAAAGGATTTGATTGACTGATTGATTGATTGATTGATATGTTCAGGAAGAGCAGAACAATGTTTGTACATTTTCTCAGGGAAAAAAAATGCACAGGAATAAAAAATAAAATAGTCTGACGATTGTTGATAAAATGCCTCCTTCGATTTAAACTCTGGCCAGAGTTAAGACTGTTTCCATTGAATGTAACTACAATAATTATTTTGAAAATGTCATGCCAAGGACAATTTACCAATCCCCCCCAAGATATACATATGAATAAAATGTGGTGCTGTAATCCTTGGAAGTGAGAGACAGTGCTCTCTGTTATAGTTAAAATAACATTCCTGTTTACATAATAAAAAGAGCCCTCAGAGTGAGCATAGTAAAATGTCAACCTCAACATCACATTACACAGTGTCTTACATGAAAACGCCATGATTCATTCAGCCCTATGAATCTTGCGCACACTTTTTCTAACCTTCATGAACATGCAGTTATTCCAGCATAAGAACATTGTCCACTGTGAGCATTTTTTACCTCACGTGTTGACAGTTAAAGTGGTGCTGATGACCAGTACAAATTTTCTACAAGTTCTTTTCTAGCAAAAAAAGATTTTGAATCTCCCTGATAACATGGAAAGCTTCAGTAATAGCAGATGCCTTCAGATGAATAGTTCCTTCACACCAAGCACAAAGTGCAATTTAGATTTTTTTTTTTTTTACTATGTGCGGTAGCATAAGGTTGCTATGAATAACACAGTTCAAGCAAAACTTTTACATTACATTTTTTTTCCGCCAGCCCCAAACCACAACTTTCCAGCTATGTTGCAAATATGCCCAGATCGCTCTTTGCACTTCTTTTTGCAGGAAATGCTTGAGACACCTGAGACAAATGCTTTAACACAATATTTTAACTCTTTGCACACTGATGAAAGAGCATTAAAAGCACATTTAGAAGCCGAACAGCAGATTCAAGCATTTCAGACACATAAGAGGTTAATATCTCAGGGGGCGGGCTTTCGAGGTTAGGGGCTAACACAGCACGAGATGTTTCACCCTCAAAATGTTCCAGAGCACCTGATTACCAACTGATAAACCCAGCCTTATTTAGACTGGACTCTCAGAGGGGTTTCAATTCATGTATCCACAACATTCAAATCTGATCTCAAGCTCATTGGCCCCCTGGAGTTTCACTTGACCTTACCCCATATGCCTGAAGTTTTGCTTGCCCCAAAATGAAACTAAAATACTATTGCCCACACCATTTCATTACTTTATGAAAAGGAAATGAAATAGGAATTTCATGGAAAGTCTGCTTGTAAAGAAGAATTACCTCTCTATTTTACCTATATCAACTGAACTACTTACAAAATGGTTAAGCAGCTATATTTACTATTTTATTACTTAGAGACACAAAATGGAATGTATAATGTACATAAACCCCTGCAGCTACTGGCACAGCGCTTTCAAGTCTCAGCTCAAGGTAAAGAAACAACTTACAGTGACCACTTTTAGGGAAATTTACATTCAGATGAATACACCATAAAACGCTTGATGGTGCTGATATCGAAGTGCTTCCACTGAGAAGGATCAAGCATTTCTGGATGTATTATATGCCCAATTTTCCAGCCGAGGAAAATGTTAGGATTCATTCTTTCTGCATGCTGGGGCTTATATCTGTCAAGGTATTTGAGTAAGAGCAGTTCAGTGAGCTGCATCATTTGATGCCAGGGAACATCCAGCGGTAGACTTTAACCCTTTTGTGGCACATATGCCTCTATTGGCATATCTTCTAATCTACTTTCCAAAGCTATTCAGAACTAATAGAGTGAGGTAATATAAATGAATAGTTTACTCAATGGCTGAATTTATACATTATCTCATATATTAGTACTATTATGTGCGTACTTCATGCACTGCTGCATGTGCCAAGTGACCATGAGAAAGAAATCAAATGTTGCAAATATTTACATATCTTTCTATGACAATGATTGATGTGTTTCAATAAATTAATTTTAATTAAAGTACTTATAATGATTTCTGCATAAGGTAAATGTACAACTACATGAACAAATGACACATTAGTAATGTAAGTTCATAGTAACACAGTTGGTTTATTGAACGCAGTATTATTGTGTTAAATAAACTGCCCCATTCTCGTTTTTTTTTTTGTATGAGTCTTTAATTGATTATAGAATGTTTTTGAGTGTTGAGTCCTGGTTTTGTGGGGGTTGCAAACAATGACTGAAAATAATTTAAGACCATATATGCAATCTTATTTTTATCCAATTAATCTTAATCTTATTTATCCAATCCGAACTAATCTTAACCCTCCCGATTTGGTCGCAGCCCCGTTCATTTTCAAACGTTTGATATTTTGGGGTGAAAATCTGGATTACGTCATTACTTTCTGAATGGAAAATGTTGCCTTTTTTGTCACAATAGCACCAATGGTTTATTTGCATTACACCTGCACAATTCTACATTTTAACTGTGGACAAAGCTGCTTTTGAACTAGCTAGCTAAACATTAGCGTTACAACCTAACATTAGGTCCAGGGCATTTGACCGAGCAATAGTAAACATTTATAGCCATTGACACTAATCTACAACCCCAATTCCGAAATAGTTTGGACAAAGTGTGAATTGCGAATAAAATCAACATGCACTAATCACATGAGCCAATATTTTATTAACAATAGAACATAGATAACATTTCAAATGTTAAAACTGAGACATTTTACATTTTAATCCACAATGTGAGCTTATTTCACATTTTTCTGGCTGCAACAGGTCTCAAAAAAGTTGGAACACAGGCAAAAAGGGGTTGAAAAAGCAATTAATATACAAGAGAATCAGCTGAAAGAACATTTAGCAAGTAATTACGTTAACTGGCATCAGGTGTGTAACATAATTGGCCATAATTGTAAAGATGACCGGCTCACCAACCTATGAAGGCTTGCATAAAAAAATTGTAGAATACTGCAAAAACAATGTTCCTCAACGTCAAATTGCAAAGGATTCGAAGGTCTCATCCTCAACAGTGCATAACATCATCAAAAAAATTGACTCAGAGAAATTGGAAAAATCTCTGTGCGTAAGGGACCAAGGCTGAAGACCTTTGCTGGATGCCTGTGATCTTCGGGCCCTCAGACGCCACGGCATCACTCAACGGCATGATTCTGTCATTGACATTACTAAATGGGCCCAGGAATACATCAAGAAACCACTGTCAGTAAACACAGTCCCCCGTGCCATCCACAGATAACAACTAAAACTCATGCAAAAGGGAAGCCATCGTTGAGCATTATCCAGAAGCGCCGCCGTGTTCTGTGGGCCAAGGCTCATTTAAAATGGACTGTAGCAAAGCGGCAAAGTGTCATGTGGTCAGCCGGGTCCAAATTTGACATTCTTGTTGGAAATCATAGGCGTTGTGTCCTCCGGGCTGAAGAGGAGAAAGACCACCCCTCCTGTTATCAGCGTTCAGTTCAAAAGCCAGCATCTCTGATGGTATGGGGATGCATTAGTGCATATGGTGTGGGACACTTGCATGTTTTAAAAATCACCATGAATGCTGAAAGGTATATAAAGGTTTTAGAGCAACATATGCTCCAATCCTGATTACATCTATTCCAGGGAAGGCCTTGTGTATTTCAGCAGGACAGTGCAAAACCACATACTGCTGCTATTACAACAGCATGGCTTCACTGTAGAAGAGTTCGTGTGTTATGATTCTGCTCTGTTTGCCATGTTTTTGATGTTCTGTCTGATCTCTGCATTGCCTGACCATGCCTTGAATTGTGTATTTTGATTTGGTTACCTGATTATGTTCTTGTTTTGTCTAGTTTAGTTTTGCCATGTTTTGTATTTTGCCGTATTCTATTCCTACAGTTACATTCCGGTCCATGTTTTTGTTTTTGCCACGCGTTGCACTTTGCCTTCCCCTGTCTGGTCTCTTGCGTGCCACTCTTTCGGGTGATTTAATGGTTTCTGGATTTCAACCATTCCTTCCAGTCTCATTTACCTCCTTCGCCTTGCTTTTCCAGATAACTAACCAATATTAGCAGTTTGTTTTTATTAAAATACTTACCAAGTCTAACATTGTACATAGCACTAACTTACTAACAAGCACAAGGGATTGTATAGCTGCACTCTACTAATTGACTAACGATCTCTCAGCATTCGCCCTGATCTAGTCTCCGCCTCTCGCCTTCACTCAATTTACTTTGCTGTGCTTCTAGCAGATTCTCTGCACCAGTCTAATCACTGTTCTGCCACTCACTCTGTGCACGTAGAAATCCCTAACCAGATCGGTTTGTTCTGTCTATAGGCAGTCTTGTGATCCCTGTCCGCGTTTTGGCTTTTGCCTATTTCATGTGATTAGGTTCTCCCTCATGTTTGCTTCCTTTGTAAACAGTCTGACTTCCTGCATCTGTGTTTTGTTCAGCATGTCACTTCTCGTGAGTGTATATTAGGAGTCTTTTCACAGCACTTTTCTCTTGTTTACCTCTGCTGCTATCGTCTTTGCCTTGTACTTATAGTGTTGCTCTTGTGACTGACATTGTGTGCTGAACTGGCCTGCCTGCAGTCCTGATCTTTCTCCAATGGAGAACATTTGGCGCATAATTAAATGAAAAGTCTGTCAAAGGAGACCCAAATCTCTGTACCAGCTGGAAGTCTGTATTAAACAAGAGTGGGATCAAATTCCAATGGCTAAACTCAAGAAACCTGTCTCCTCAATGCCCAGGGGCCTCCACTCTGTGTTAAAAAGAAGAGGGGATGCTGGTAAACAGGCTGGTGTCCCAACTTTTTTGAGACCTGTAGCAGCCATCAAATCGAAATGAGCTGATTTTGTGGATAAAATTGTTAAATTTCTCAGTTTCGACATTATCTGTTATATCTGTTCTATTGTGAATAAACTACTGGCTGGTGTTATTTGAAAGTCATTGTGTTTTGATTTTATTCACAATTTAAACTTATGGCATGCTAATTGCACAAACCCAGCCTGAGAGAGCCTTGCGTTCCCAATGCGTCAAACCAAGTCCATGAGCCATTCTCATGTACTTAAATAGTGCAACAATCTAAACGCTAAACAGCTTTGTTTCTGGTATTTTCAGTATAATTACCTGCTAAATATTCAACAGTCATTTTGGAAGTCGCTTTCTGGCTGAATACAGACACCACAACGGTACAAACGGGGCGAGTGACGTGTTGTTGCGACTCATTCTTTATATTGTTTATAAAAAACTGATCGATAAAAACACTCACCTCCTGTTCTCACTGACTGACTGACAATCCGTGCTGACCACGTCTCCCCATCCATTTTCTCACCCAGACCCGTTTCATTTTTTGTTTTCTCTTCTCACTGCAAGTCATAATATTAGCAAGTATGTGCTTCATGTCACTCTCCATCTTAAAAGTTTTAAATCTCCGGGCTTCCCCATGAGATCACGTGAGATTGCGTCAGGTGGGGTGCGTTTCCTCTGGCAAGGTTAATCTATCCTGTGGAGCAAAATGCAGCATAAGTTTAAAATCCTGTAGTGAGCATGTTTAAGATTAGACAGCAGATTATCTGTGAAGATTCTCCATCTGTGTGTAATGCAACCCGATTTCAAAATCGGTTAAGATTTAAAAAATCCTGTCGTCTGAACCCGGCCTTAATGAAGTAATCTCTGTCTACTTTCAAGGAACTGTACATGTTTGTCCATTTCGGTCAAAATGCCTCAACTAACTGGGGAACAATGAGGCAAGGGCAGAAAAACCGTACATATCTGTCAATGCGAGATCAACAAATGCAACATTACGGACTGTTCTAGTTGCCCATATGAACACACTGAGCCAGTAGACACACATTTTAGAAAATTAGTACACGGAAACACCTCAAATGTATTTTAGGCATTAACTGTAATATTGCTCAGAAATTATTTTATTCAACTTCTGTGGCTCTGTGATTCTTGTACAATGGTAGCCATAATCATTCGCCACATAAATATTGTCAACATCCATCAATGAAAGAAATGAGCAGAAACTATCTGGGTACAATTGATTTTGGGATCCTTTAGGCGACATCAACAATGCAGGAAATTACTTTGGTCTTATTTGTTCATCGACTGTAAAATGACGTGAAAAGTGCAATGTGCCATATTCCTTGTGGGTAATGGGATTTGAAGTTGGGCTTCACTGGCTGAGGTCCACATTTTATTTATGCCGCACACAGTTAGAATATGCAAACAGATGGATTGCCGGGGTCTAAATGATGACATGTTTACCCAGTGAAGACAGGGCTCTCCCTGTATTTATGGTGCCATTCGCACGGAAGCACATGCCGCGATGAAAATTCCATCTCCCGGGTCAAAATGAAATGGATTTTCTCTGAGAAGGGAGTTCAGAGAGAAAGATGATTGCAGATTTAAACAAAGCAAATGGGAGGAAACATTAGCTGTTTTTAGACCATTTCCCCACTTAGTTTCCAGGTAGGTTTTGCTTTCATCTGCGAGATCGCTTGGACTGAAACTGACGTTTCACACCAACATGCTTTCTACTATACAGTAAGTTTGTATTCCTCAAAAGCAAAATGCATTCTGAAGTCTGGTTACAGTGTGTTTTTGGTTGTAATTATGGAGTACATTCGCCATTTAGTCTCCATTGCATCATGTTCCCAAAGTTTGTTACTTGTCATCTTGTTAGTGAGTGAACTGTTGTCCAAATGGTCAACAGTTCAACTAGTTTTTTTTTTTTTTTCCCTAAACGCTGATGTCTAAACTGCATGCTTATAAAATACTCATTTTTGCAAAATTAGTGTACCTCTCTCTTTTGCTACTTTATAAAATTAATTATCTGCAATCATCTTGTTCCTGAACTAGAGAGAACCTTCATTACCATCATCATAACAATAAGTGATACAGCTCTTGTGTACAGTGGGACAATTAACAGTGGTTCAGCAGATTCATTTAACTTAATCACTACTCTACTTCCCTTCATTCAGTGTCATTTCAAGAAATTAATTCATGCAGAAGTTCAAGTGGATATTGTGTCACAAAGATGTGTGTGATATATACATACACACACGCACACACACACACACACACACACACACACACACATACATGTATATATATATACTCATACACACACACAGTGCACACACACATATGCAATATGTGGTTGCATATTACCACCATACAGACACAATAGCAGAATTTTTCAATGTTACATACTGGTCTAAAGACTGCCACAGCGATCATATCCCTGCTGGCGTGTTTAATTATGAATGGATCACCATCACACTCCGGGCTGGGTGCAACTGACCTATGGCTAAGCCTGGCCCTCAAATGTGATGAGCCAATCGCAGTGCATATTCTCTCCCCATAAACTCGGACACTCTGAGCCTGAACTTCCATTGAAATGCATTACTGAAACTCAGAATCCTTCACTTTTATGGGGTTTTAAGATGTTTCTATGTTTTAAAAAAATGGTCAAATGCTGTGCTTTGGGTAAATGTAACTCTGATATGAGGTATCCCGAGAGGCTGGCGATGGGGAGTATTTTATACCCTTCCCAAAGCCACATCATAACTCAGATAAGTGTCTCCTCTGGATAAACCTTTGTGGAAGACCCCACTGTCAGCTTAACTTGGCCAAAAAAGGTCAACAAGGATGTCTACATTTGTTCTAAGCTAAGTCAACATCGTGTTTAAGGTGACATTTTGTCACTTTGCTGGAGATTAATGTTATCTTTTAAATTGCTAAGTTAGCCATAGAGTTAACTAACTTCAGCTAATGTTAGCTAACTTCAGTGCTGGCGGACTATGGCTTAATGTGAGCTCCTAGCCGCGTTGTTCACCATGTAACCTTGTTTACTAAGGAGTTCAATCACGTCAGGTTAGTTTCTTAAATTCAGTAGCAATAATAATACATAAAATAAATGATTACCCTGCAGTGCACAAAAAATGCTGATCCTCTATCTTATTGTGTGAGAGGGTGACGGAAACGGGATGCGGTTGATCAGGTTTGCACTGAGACCAGAAAATTTTCGCATCTAATTTAAACTTTTCGTTGACCTTCTCCACTCTAAATTCATTAATGTATCCCTCCAATGCATAGTGTAACCCTTTTTGCTGACTTCTTGATGATATTTGAGCCTTCTATCGCCAAAAATCATCGATAGCATCCTGAAAAATATCTCCGACTGTGATACCAACCATTAGCACCTGTTCTAAAATGTTGACTGTTTGTTCGAGTCAGTGGAGGGGGCGGGGCTTAGGCATAGGTCAATTGCACCTTAGGTGTTTAAGCCATTCACTTGTCATCAAGAACGAGAGTATCAACAAACGTTTGAATTTCGTTCAATTTCCATAATACTCACTAACCACAACAAATCACTTCAGCACACTTCAGAAACCCATTCAATTCTAGTAGAGTACTGCAAAAAACTGTCCTACTGTCCTACTGCAAAAAATAGCTCCAAATCTTCTCTGATTGACATTATCCTGCCTAATATGCCTCGCAGGTATTCATCCAGTTGCGTTTTTATGCAAGATTTTAGTGATCAGGGCCCTATTTCTTGTATTAGGAATGTGAAATTATGTAAGTCAAAGCCGCACACCATTTTTAAAAGAGATTTTTGGAACTTTGGCAATCAGGGGTACCTGCATGATTTAAATTTGTGAGACAAAGACAGGGTGTCCCTTGTATATAATGCAGATCTGGCCTTCACATATTTTTCTAATGCTTTTAATACCATTGCTGACAAACATTTGCCTTTTAGGAGATTGCAGATAGATGATTGATGTACTATATGGTTCTCCCAAGAATTATCTGAAGTGCTGACTGAAAAGAATTCGGCATGGGCAATTAGCTTGGGAATTGTCCCAAAGATCTGGAAAACTCCACTTGTGCTTCCACTTCATAAGGGGGGTGACATTAGTGATGATAAAAGTTATCGCCCAATTTTCTAGCCACCTGATTTAGCCAACATTCTTGAATCCTTGCCAAAAAATGAAAAATGCTACGTCATCAAGTAAATGGAACGGCTTACAACACAGGAGAGGAAAAGGAGCTATAGGCATGTTACAGGCAGGTCTCAGCCACCGAGAGGCGGTGCATCACCGGCACTGTCACCGGTCAACAATCAGTTGGCTGTCTGTCTGAGAATGGAAAACAGGCACTGTTGCTGACAGGCCCCGCTTCAGGCAGCAACAAGTGACTACGGTAGGTCAAGAGCACCACATCTGGTTACAGCCTGTAGGTGACACATTCTGGACAGCAGCCCAAACGCATCATTCAACGACATCAACATGAGCAACATATGCGCATACCCTAGCGAAAACTCACTTTTTGCCCATTTAGGCGAGGCTTGCTTTGTCATTCAATTCACGAGCACGTTGACAGAGCAAACGGCCCAACTCGAAAAAGTCCACTGATGGAAAAAAAGACAAAATACTTTTAAAATTAAAACTTTTATTGTATTTTTTCCCCAAAACCCGAAATGAAAGTCTGGCTGCGACCAATCAGGGCCGGATTTACCAAAGGGCCAGTTGGGCGCAGGCCCAGGGCCTCCACACTGAGAGGACCCCCACAAAAAATATATAAAATAAATACTATTATTATTTTTGTTATTTTTATGTGGCTGTCTCGCATGAAACGGTAAAACTGGCAGCTTTTAGCTCAGTCGGTTCTTTGCTCGAGGCACGTTCTTCCAACTGACTCGCGGACTGGTTTGAAAAGTCCGACTGAAAATCAACAGCAGTACCATCAGTGTTTTTCTACGATAGGCCATTGCTTATGCGCAAAAAGACCGCTAGAAAATGATTTTGTTCCCATGGTCTATGTGAGCACATAAAGATAGGGTAGCTTATTTCCCATAATCTGATCACCCGTGCGCAGAAATTAGGGCCAAAAGTGCCATTTAAGTCCCTTTTCGGCCCCTTTTTAGTACCCCAGGGCCCAGTAATAAAATCATAAATAAATAAGCATAATAAAAGCCACCCTACTGCAATATACTTGCAAAGACCTTCAATTTGATGCCCATGTTGACATGTTTTGATGACATAAATTTTTTGACCCCTTCCTTATTTCCATTAGACCCTAATAGGGTCTCAATTTCTGAAGTAACTGCCAGGTTTCACATGGAGAACTTTTTACATGGTGATTAGGGGCCCAAAGCCTACACAGTTGTACAACCCCAATTCCGAAATAGTTGGGACAAAGGGTAAATTGTGAATAAAATCAAAATGCAATGACTTTCAGATCACATGAGCCAATATGTTATTTACAATAGAACATAGATAACATTTCACATTTTTATCCACAAAATGAGCTTATTTCAAATTTTCTGGCTGCAACAAGTCTCAAAAAAGTTGGGGCACCGGCAAAAATGGGCTGAAAAAGCAATTCATATATAAAAGAATCAGCTGAAAGAACATTGAGCAAGTAATAAAAGGTTCCCTGACATGAGGCACACCACCTGAAATTGCTGGTTTATTTTGTTGACTATTTATATCTCTCAATGCACTCTAAAGTTCTGAAATGGCTGAAAAATCCATCAATTTTAAGGAATAAATGTGATATTTTTGCACTCTTACGTCCCGCCCCCTGAAGAAGTAGGAAGTTTCCGAGACATAAGTCACATGTTCCTTTGACGTCATCAAAGGAAAGCACCTCTACTTTAGCTATCTCAGCGGTCCATTTACATGCTTCTAGTGTGTTTATTTAGTGTATGAGCCTGCAATCAAGATATCTATCTATCTAATTGTTCCACTCGACAAACCATGTTACGTGGGCTAATGTAGCAAGATGGCTGGATATATAGTGGACATGAGGATAGCTATCTAAACTCAGGTATAAATCTAATGACAAGGGTACAACAACGCATCAAGATAACTCGACGATTCATAAAAAATATTGTATGCATGTTGTGGCTGAAGTCACAAACCTATAAGCCAGCGTTAGTTCCACAGTGATCAAGGATGCCCACATCCTACAGCACAGCCAGCGATCAGGCATCACAGTACAGCCTTCCGAGTTCATCTGGCTCATAATGCAACGGCAGCTGCTGTCGATAATCCAATTAGCTGTGACAGTTACCCTCGCTTGCTAATTTAAGTTAAGCACCTATGGCATTAAACGTCAGGATTATTCGCCAGAAAATTTGCCAGAATAGGCAGCACCAAACTGCCTTCACACCGGGCGGGAAACAAATTTTTTTTCAAATTTTTCGCACGACAGATTACATTCAAAGTCGATGCAAAGAGGAGAATACACGCGAAACGCTCTGCTCATAAAGCTCGCTAACAGCCTGAACCGAGACCAGGGCGATTGGATAGAGGGAGATACATGGAACTGTCGCTAACTAACGTTAGCTTGCTAAATAGGTAAGGTGGTTTGTTAAACTGGCAGGTTGATAGTGTGTAACTTGACAGTTATCTCAACACTGGCATGCTGTATAATTTGATAGTCGAAATTCATGAAAATCTAAAGTTATGTCGAACTTAAGTTAGCTGGCTACCCAGATAGGAAGCACCTCCGCTCTGGATCTGCCCCAGCTCTGCCAACTCCAGCTGATCTGGCTTAGAGCCGGGGCAGATCCAGAGTGGAAGTGCTTGCTATATGGGTAATTACTGCAGGAAACTACATAAGCTAGCCATCTAACTTGCATGCGTGTCTAAAGCTGCTTTCACATCGGACACAAAAGAAACCTTTCGCACGACAGATCACACCCTAAGTCAATACATACAATGCGAATGCACACGTCTTTGAATGTAATCTGTCATGTGAAAAACCCGCCTCGCATCCGGAGTGGAAGCGGCTCAACACTACCTAATCTGGCAAACGCCCTGGCGAATAATCCTGAAGTTTATAGTATTACAATAGCTTTTTATCTGTACTGTTATTTCATTAGCTATGGTAGCCCGACAATATATCAATAGTCACACTCAAATCTATATTGTGCGTTCCAAAAAACATACAATTACTACAGTAATACTATAGTTTTTTGGTGATAAATATTATGGTATTCCAGCAGTGGTTTTTTGTAAGGGTCAGTCAGCTGGCTATGGTAAATAAAGCATAGTGTATGTACATTTTATTGTACAGCAAGCGAGATCTGACCCGCTGGCTGCCTTGCGTGACATCAGTTGCCATATAAGACAGTTCCAGACATTTCGAAGGGGACGTTCCCGATCAGTTTAATTAATCCGAAATAGTTTAAAAACAACAAATTTTCATACAAAAGCATTTGCATCTTCGTTTTCATCGCGAAAAAATACAATACCAAGTTCTAAATGTCAATATCGGCCTAATCAATGTCAGAGAACCTTTAAGTTAACTGGCATAAGGTGTGTAACATAACTGGCTATAAAAGGGATGTCCTTGAGAGGCTGAGTCTCTCAGAAGTAAAGATGGCCACAGGCTCTCCAACCTGTGAAGGCTTGCATTAAAAAAATTGCGGAATTCTTCATAAACAATGTTCCTCAACGTAAAATTTGCTTCGCAAAGTCTTTGAAGGTCACATCATCGACAGTGCATAATATCATCAAGAGATTCAGAGAAAGTGGAAAAATCTCTGTGCACAAGGGACAAGGTCAAAGACCTTTACTGGATTCCCGTGATCTTTGGGCCCTCAGATGCCACTGCATCACTCACTGGCATGATTCTGCCTCTTACTAAATGGGCCCAGGAAAACTTCAAGAAACCACTGTCAGTAAATACAGTCTGCTGTGCCATCTTCAGATGCCACCTAAAACTCTCTTGTGCAAAAAGGAAGTCATTGTTGAGCATGATCCAGAAGCGCCGCCATGTTCTGTGGGCCAAGGCTCATTTAACCCTCTATTAACCAGCGTAGCATATCTGCTACTTAATGTAAAAGGGTTAACAGCCTGGACACCTTATTGGAATTGTTTCTTATTGCCAAATAAACATTTGAGGATAACTTGAATGGTATGTCCCTTTAATTTTTATGCCCCCGGAATTGAAGATTTGGGGGCATATAGTTTTTCACCTGTCCGTCTGTCGGTCTGTCTGTCCATCTGCTTGTCTGCAGCGGGGGGAAAAACTTTAACCTGCAACACTTTAACCTGCCGCCGGGGGCATCAGTGTTCCACGAACACACCTTGTTTCATTCGCATTATTACCCAATGTAGCAGATTTGCTACAATTTGGAAAGGTGGGCCAAATATGTCGAAAAAATTTTTTGTCTTGTTTTTCAAATAATGGCCCAAAATAAACATTTTTGCATAGGGAAATTATTGTAACACAATTGGAAATGGGTTTGGTTAATAGAGGGTTAATATGGACTGTAGCAAAGTGTCCTGTGGTCAGACGAGTCCAAGTTTGACATTCTTGTTGGAAATAATGGGTGTCCTGTCCTCCGGGCAAAAGAGGAGAAAGACCACCCCTCCTGTTAGCAGCGTTCAGTTCATAACCCAGCATCTCTGGTGATATGGGGATGCATTTATTGCGGTGGGACACTTGCATGTTTTAAAAAGCACCATGAATGCAGAAAGGCATATAAAGGTTTTAGACCAACATATGCTCCCTTCCAGAAGACAACTATTCCAGGGAAGGCCTTGTGTATTTCAGCAAGACAGTACACAAGAAACGCCCGCGTTTGAACATCCTCGGCTTGACTTATGAAGTGTCCCAGAACAATTACACAATAACCAAAGTGGAATTCCACGGAACATACATTTACAAATACAAAAATGCCCAAAGTCCCACAAAAATTTAGGAAAATTCAAAATTTTTTCACTAATCTAGAGCCCCGCATATATATGATCGTTCCCCCAGGTATAAATCCCCTAGCTCAAATGCTTCATCAAAATCAGTCCACAACAAAGTTTTTTTCAAAAATGCCATTTTTTCCCCAAAAAATGGTCCGATCTGAAAAATTCTTTCCTGGCCTGGATTCCCTATACATTACCGTGAATGTTTTGGCATGGGTAACTAGTTTATTGATGCTAACTTTAGAGGTGCACACACGGACAGACAGACGGACAGACGGACAGACAGATGACGAACTGATGACAATACCCTTCGGCCTGAAGTCCAGCCGAGGGTAAAAACCACATACTGCAGCCATTACAACAGCATGGCTTCTTAGTAGATGAGTCCGTGTGCTGAACTGGCCTGCCTACAATCCTGATCTTTCACCGATTGAAAACGCAATTAATTAATTTTGAATTAATTAATTATTAAATAATTAATTAATAATTAAACGAAAAAGTTAGTCAAAGGAGACCCAAAACTCTACAGGAGCTGGAAGCCTGTATTAAACAAGAGTGGGATCAAATTACAGTGGCTAAACTTAAGAAACTTGTCTCCTCAATGCCTAGACAGCTCCATTCTGTGTTAAAAAGAAGTGGGGATGCTACACCATGGTAAACAGGTCCTTGTTTCCACTTTTTGAGACCTGTAGCAGCCATCAAATTTGAAATGAGCTCCTTTTGTGGGTAAAATTGTATAATTTCTTAGTTTCAACATTTGCTATGTTATCTCTGTTCTATTGTGAATAAAATATTGGCTGGTCTGATTTGAAAGTCATTGCGTTTTGATTTTATTCACAATTTACACTTTGTCCCAACTATTTCAGAATTAGGGTTGAACATAGAACAAGTAGACCTGCTGATTGTGGAACGAACCAGGTAGATACAGCGCACAGACAGTGGCCTACGAGTCAGACCCAGCGACAAAAACGTTTGATCGAGAAACGCCAAAGAAAGTGGGTGAACAAGTGATTGGTATGTGTAGTTGGGAACGACTTCCGTATCCTACCCAGGACCGGATTTACCTTCGTACGCATTCAGCACTTTTTTTGGCTTAACTTTTCATTTGGGTACCGCGAGAAAAACTTGGATGCGTATAATTGTCAAGTGCATATCCAGTCAAGAACATTTGATTTCGTTGCTAGTGCTGCTATACGTGGTTGCTGATAGCATCTAACGGCGGAAGCTAATGCAAGTTAAAGGAATTTATCATGTATAATTCACTACATGGGATGCTAACGTTTTTAGCCATTAAAATAATACAATAAAGCATCCACGACAACAGTTACTTGCGTTTCTTATTACTTTACTGGCCAAAAGCGTTTACATACTACGAAAAAATAATTCATCCAATTGTCTTGTAGTTATTTGTGAACATTGCGTTTGTCAATGAACGTAGCAGTTGTGGGTTAAAACAGTTTGTAGTGGCAAATGGGTAGATAACATGCTGGCCAGCAACCAGCAGAAGTAGCGAGTTTAGTAGCAACATGTCAGGGAAGACATGAACAGTTTGCGACAGAAAATAAGATCTTACACTCTTGCAAAATTATTTATTTTATTTATTTATTTAAAAGGCAAGGAAAGGGCAGTTCTTAGATCCTTTGACAATCTTCTTGGAGATAATGTTTTTGTATTCCTTTTGAACAATACAAATTAATATTTACCACTCAATTGGTTGCGACTGAGACCTCTGACTCACCGTCCCTGAGTACATGTCAAAATAGACCTCAAGTATTATCCAAGTATTGCTTGGAAGTCCATCTGGGTGGAATGCACTTCACGTGTGAAGGGGGCGCCACTATCACCGCCATACTTTCAGCCACCTGGGTAGATCTGCTTTACGGCAAGTTGGGGCCCCCACATTTAAGCTGGCCCGAGCCCCCTTAAAGGTAAATCCGGCCCTGCGACCAATTGATTATTTTTACGAGGCTGAATCTCCCGATCATAGTCGATTTGTTTCAACCCAGAATTCCCATTTCCTTGGGCCATTTTCTTGTCCAGAGGTATCCGCATGCTACGAGTACGGAGTAGTTGTGTAGCAAAGACACCTTCTGGAACGAGATTTCTGGAGAGCTGAAAACATGAAAACATTTACCTCTGAATGAACAGAGATCAGTTCTCATGAGCATACGAGCAGGGTAGCAAGATCAGAAGAATTTTGAAAATATACACAGGAAAGCTCTTGGTTTCTTGAGTGTCACCTTATTCGAGATTTAAGAAAGTATGTCTATACAAGAGCATACAATGTTTGCATGTTCAGCAATGATGGCTGCAATGTGCTATCGGCCCATTTAAACAAAATATAGTGATTCCAGGAACACATAAAGAAAAATCGATACTTTTTTTCTTTGTAATTTTTTTTTTTTTTTTTAATCCTTGGACCTGATAGAAATGCAGCAGAACTCTTGATAATCTTAAGAATGAGTGAAATGTTTTTTTCTAATTCTCCCCCCAACTTGGATTACACAATCAAAACATCTCAAGAACCTCAACATTAAAAAAGTGTCGCCTTACGCAAGGGCAAAAAATGGGTTTTCGGTAGGGGTCGTGTGCACACGTGTTACGTTTTTAATGGCGTTAAGTATTTACTATTACATTATCAGCTAAAGTTATTACATTTTAAATGATTTTCAATCCAGGTAATAATGCAAGAACTAGCCTGCAATGTTGAAAATGACTACATTATGGGAAAATATTTGTCATTGTTCCGGTAATTTTTATACATTCATGGTAAGTTATTAAGTTATTGATCTTTATTACATTAAGAATGGAACACTTATTATGTTATTGCCAGTTACTGCTTTAACGATAGTTATGACACTACTGGCTGCTACAGGCCTAAATCTGTTAAAAACTTGAGGGCACTCAGAGAGCGCATACCTCTGGCAGCAGGTTTTGATCCACTAGCACATATATCAGCTGCAGTATCCGGATCCATCTCCAGTAGCTATTTCCAAGTATGCCAAGTATGTCCGTGATAAGCATTAGCCTAGAGGCAGGACTAGAGTTAAATTTTGCAATGCCTGAGACTTTGCCCTCAAAAATGCTGTAACTCCAAGTGATAGATGATTATTAATGTGCAAAGTAGTACACGACCAGGCTCATCGAAGCACGGAATCCTCTGCTTACACGCGCATTACTGCATTTGTGTCATGGGTTTGGAGGCTGGCGGTGGCTTTGGGAGCTTTCTTCGTTGCTCTCGTCCGGGACGATATCGCTTTGCCCACAATTGGATTCTTGGCCCAGCTGGCGGCGCCCGGACTCTATATAAGCCCAAGTTCCGCCTTGCTGCCCTTGCTAGAGTGTCAGTGTTTTGTTTGCACTATAGCTGGTAAGGTCTCTAGTTTGAGAGTTGTTGAGGAATTAGCTGCAAAGAGGTTAGTGCTAGTTAGCAAGGGAATCTTTCTTTCTTTTTTCCTCCTTCTGGGCACCATCAGGTGCTAAATCGTCTTATCTTGATTTTTATTTTCCCTTTCATTTAGTTCAGTCGAGCTCACGTTGCTTCCTTGTTGTTACTCAGACTGGATTTAGGTCCTTAGGAAGTGCGAGTCTCCCTCTCTTATTTTGTCCGTGTTTGCCTCTTATTTTGCAATACTTCCCTCTGTTCCGGCCACAGCATTTGGCGTCTTGAAAAACCAACCCTCACAATTTAATTGAATCACAGATTACACAGGCTTAACAATTTTCATGTATCTTCATCAAATTAAGATTTCCAGAAATGGCTAGTTTTTTTTTTTGCAAAACCATTTCCACCTCTGACTGCAATGGAGGAATTCAGGTTGCCGCTCAGTTTCCAAATTAATTGCACACTCTTCAAGTACAACCTGAGGAAAGATTGCAAACAAATACTTCTACAGAAATAACTGCTCGTGCAAGCAAAAAAAAAAAAGATATGGGGCAATGACTTTGCTGAAAAGCAGGCGTCCGTACTAGTATGAGCAGTGATGCACTTGCACGCAGAGAGAAAGAGCTAGGAGTTTTTCTTAGCTTAAATAAACCTCCATATTAGGTGGCTATGATTGTAAAGGATATAGACAGTGAGATAACAGAGTAGCTTGAGTTGACTGCCTGAAAAATCTTGCAGGCATTGCCCAATTTCTTGATCAATATACAGTAGGCCACATATTGGTCTTGATTATTACCCCTATGTAAATAAATTGTTTGATTAATAATTAGGCAAACTAAGTCAAGAACCTGGTGATCGTGGAAGTTTTAAAATATTGCAAGCTTTTATTGCATGATTGTATTTGGAACAACCCCGTAGTAACTATACATGAAAATAGATTAAAAAAACAATGAAACTGAGTCAACCTAAAGTTAATATTTTTCTCGAAGTAAATGCCAACTCTACACTTGATATGACAGGATTTTTTAGATTTGAACAGCAAAATGAATCCTTTCTGGACACATTGATCAGCAAGAAAAAAATCTGGGAATAAATTCAGAATTGCCCCATGGGTTCTGTATACTGGCCTCCCTGCGGTGGTGAAGGCTGGTCTTTAATCCAGTCATTGATGCGCTGGGACTGCTGCAGAAGTGTTGATGAGTTACCAGCCCTGGCTCTTCAAATAGCTCCTCCTACCACTTGTTTGTCATGTGCTTGGGCTTTGTTATTGTTTTGCAGTGAGTTGTCTGAGTGGTACTGTTTGGCTGATGCCGAAGCTGTGCAGGCCTCACTGTCACGCTACGTTTCACTGATCCACACACCTCTGGTAGGGTTAGGGCATGCCGAGAGTAGCAAGCTAGAGCAATGTATTTCGCTACTTGGCTTCATAGCAAATGCATAGGCAAGCCATGGGTGTGATAACCACATGAATATCTCAAGCTGCTGTGGAAAAATGCGGTATGTATTGTTCAATATGGAAAAACTTCCCTTTCAGTGACTCATTCCAGTTTGTTGGAGACAAAGCAATGAACAAAGTGTCATGGTTATGGTTTTTTGTCATGTTTATGTTAATGTTTATGTTCAGGATCAGTGTTCATGATTTTGTCTTTTATTTATTCTTTTAGGTTATTGTAATTCTCAGGTTTTTAGTTCATTCCATTTCTCAGTTCCATTGTACTTGTCTCCCCTGTCTTGTGATCTAGTTGGTTCAGTCCGTCTTCCTGGTTTGCATGCTCACTTACTTCGTGTGATTTAAATGAATTCTGGTGTTTAATATATTCCTTCAATTCTCGTTAACTTCCTTCATCTTACAGTTCTGATTACCAACAAAACTAAAATTTTATTTTGTATCATAGTCTACTAACACAACTAATCCATGTACATAGATTACTAATTCACTAACGAGCACTCTAATTTAATCTGCAAAGTTGCACCGGTACTAATTAATACTACTTTGTAATTCCCTCTCAGCAATCGCCCTGTTCTAGTCTCCGCCTCTTGCTCAGCTTTACCTGTCTCCCCCGCGTTTCGGCAAGATCTCTCGTACGTGCTTAATAACTTTCCTGCACTCGATATCTGTGCACTTAGAACTCCCTGACTGGAGCTGTTTAAATGTCATAGGAATTGCTTTTGCCTATTTTCATGGTTAGGGTTTCCCTCATGTGATTCTCACATTGTAATTAGTCTGATCCAGCTCACCTGTTCCCTCCATAGCATGTGACTTCCCTCCTGTCTATTTTAGAGTCCTCACTGCAGTTCTGACTTTGTCACAATGTTGATCAATATTTCTCTGTGCAGAGTGCCTTGTATGCAATTGAATATTGTTTTTCTTCTACTGGTTTGTCTGACTTTGATTCTTGCCATAGCCCTTCTTGTATTGTTTTGTCTTTTTGGATCTTGACCCATTTTTGTATGACCACCATTTCTGTTTTTGGATGCCCAGTGTATGACCCTTGGCTTTGTTCATCAACTATGACTTTTTGCCAACCGTTTCTGCACCTTTGCTCATCTGTCTTCCTGTTTCTGACCCCTGCCTGGCTAATTGACTTTGTTTTTGGATTTCGTATTGTGGCTTGGCAATTCTTGTGTTTTTTGGCTTTGACTCGGTCCTCATTAAAGCATACGTTTTTTGGATTTCTATCTCTTGTGTGTGGTTCCTGAATGCTACGTCACACAAAGGCAACTATGATGTTGGCAGAGGAATATTTTTTTTTGTGTGTCTGTGCAACCCTTGGCAAGAATAATGGAATCACCACACTGAGAGGTACACTCCATCTGCAGTGGGTAGGTTAACTCCGTCTACCCACTGCACGCTTTCGTACTCTTTCATAATAATGGCCACTAGGTCACATGATCACGACCATCCAATCAGCGCACTCATCCTGCTTTAAGCTGTGAATCTATGACATCTTTTGTCATTGGCTCCGGGTGACCCAAGTGATGTCACACATCGTCTTCCACGTGCGAACGCATTTCCTAATCTTATATCGCACTGACATACCACGCACAAGCATGAAAGCCCTTCGGCACAACGGTATACCCTTTTGGGAGTATTTTCTGCCACGATCATCGCGGATTGTTCACCGTTTACATGTTGTTTCCGCTGTTCCGTCTGCTGCTGGCAACGCATTTGTAAGCTCGGCGCTGATTGGTCCTCAGTCGTCGTCGACTTGCAGTTGCCATTATTATGAAAGAGTACAAAAGCGTGCAGTGGGTAGACGGAGTTAACCTACCCACTGCAGATGGAGTGTAACTGACAGGATGTTCATCCAGTTTTTTTTTTTGTTTTTTTTTTTTTACTTCAGAGCAAATTAACAAATTGCAGATGCAACACAAATAATTTTTCATATATTTACCTTAACATTCAGGCCTCGTGAAACACGCCTCAAACAAATGAAATTAGTTTCATTGATGGCATTTAAATGATCAATAAAAAATCAGAATTAGTCCTTTAGCTGAATTCAACTGGTGCTTTCACATGGTAATTATTTTCCTTAAATGCTATGGAATGATATGGAATAGTAATAGAGGATCTTACTTGAATGGGTGTGTCATATGAGAGTTACGAAAACAGTTGAGTAAATTTTGCATTTGTTGCAAGCTTTAATGAGCAAAATATAATATATAACCCAAAATATACTTAACAATTTTCTCATAACAGGAACAAGAGTATAAGATTCTGTTTATCACATAACAATTGAAATAATTTTATAGAATATAAATGTAATTTCTGTTAGTGCCCATTGTTACCACTGAGCAAACTCCAATCGCTTAGTTAAAAAAGTCAGTCACTGAGTCACTGACATTCATGGCTGAACCAGCAACGGTTTGTAAATTCAGATAACTGAGTAGCTAGCTATTGTTATCTCGCTAGCAAACAAACCAATGGTAAATATTGGTTATGAAAATGTGCTACGTACAAGGTAGCTCACTAAGTAACATGAACTTAATTATGTGAGTGGAACCATGCAAGCTTGCCACAGCATTGAGCCATACCGATTTAACCAATGTTACATCTGGTATTCAGTTTGACTAAATATTAACAGTGTGATATAACGCAGAGCAATTTTATTTTTTTAATTTTCAAAGCACTTTGCACTATGGCAAGATGTATTGTCATCCTGAATGATGACTTCATCACGAAACCTATTTTCTATTGATGGAATCAGAAAATGGTCCAAAACTTTGACATACACCTGCACATCGACAGTTGAGGAAATCGTTGCCACTAATCGGCCTCAACTGCCTGTTTTCCATTCGCCCCCACTGAAAGTTTCAGTTTCACTTTCATGTGATTTCTTAATAACACAACTGTGCATACTCTAAAAAAAGACCCCATAAAAATATCCCCCAAACTCAAAATCAGTTCAACATTTTGTCCTAGACATTCTATTAATGAAATGGAGATCATTAAAAAAATTTCCCCTGTCCTCACTCAGAATTTTTCCAATATTAAATCACAATTTTCCTCTGTAATACCTCATGGTATAACTCTCTGAAAAATACACTCACCATTAGGAGCCCTGCACTTGAAACAGCTGTACACCCCTTCTGCAAGAGGCCATTACAATATTTAACTGAAGATCCCAAGCTTACTTAAACAAGGTGTGGAAGAAAAACAACTCCAATTATTCTCAATTCCAGACATATTTAGCTTGACCTACATAGACATATACTAGGGCCATGACTGCACACGCTGAGATTCTTTGATTATTTCCAGGTCAAATAGACAGTTTCCTCTTCCATCTATGCACAGATATTGACTGGAAACAGTAAATTGCTCTTGCTCTTTTCTGAGATTTTCAATATTCCAAATAGTTCGAAATATAGAGTCACTGGGCAATTCCGTTTTCTCCTCTCCAGGTTCAGAGAAACGCTGCACAATTCTCAGCAAATATCTTGAATTGAATGTGCTGCCAAATGTGACCCATCATGTAAGAAAGGCAAGATTTATCTTTGTCTATCATAGAGAAGATGGAATGTACTCAAGGGTGGGGAAATTCAATCACAGAAAATGTACACCAAGCACCCAAAGAATTTTTGAATAGATTTTTCAAGAAATAGGTTGACCTTTAACTATAGAACAGGAAATGTTATTATATGTCAGATGCAAAACACAGGAAAATTAACTCTGTATGTCCCTTAACTGAAGAACATTATCTCTCATATCTGGCCTCGATTATGAAGTGCGTCCTCAGATGAGAATGTTACAATAAAAGCTCAGTTCCATTTTCTTAATGTTATGTTCATTTTGACATCTAAATTTTAATGAAATGAATTTTCTGGATCAGTTGTCTTTAATATCAGTCCTGGGGACCCATTGTGTATCCTAGACCTTGTCCCAACTCCAACTGCAATCAAAGAATTTTTAACAAGCTTTTGATTAGACATTTTAATCAATTGGTTGCATTTTCATATTTAAGTCACATTTTGAGAGAAATATCCAAACATGCCATGAAGAATAAAAGACCAAAGAACATGTTGTCTATTTTTTTCCATATTGCAAATAATTTCAGGTAATAACACTTTTAACCAGATCAAATTAGACACAAATTGGTAAGGTCTAACTTGTATGATTGATCATACATGTTTTAAGGTCTTTCAAAACACTTGCTGGAACTTACACCATAAACATAGTACAAAATGGGTTTGACTCTTTGTCATTTGCCTGCCTAATAAATGGTTAGTTTTCAAGACCATGTGCTCATTTTTTGCATGAGTAAGGTACAAACTGATTCTTTTATTTGATTGGGTACATTCTTTCTTCTTGATCCCAATGTATCACAATGTAGTTATGAAAGTTTTATTCTCCAGGGCATGCTTGAATATTTATTTCAAAATGTTACTTAAGAGGATAAATAACTGCTTCAAACATGAAACACCTACTTCTATTTAAGACTGATAAACAGCCTATATAACTCCTACAATGGTCATTGCGTTTGGAACAAAACCCAGCATACACTGGGGAACTGAATACCGATGTTGAGATTCACTTGCCTGGACTATCACCATGATTTTGGTGTCAAAGACCAAGTTGGTAAGAATTATTAATATATTTATTTTGTGCTGTTCAGTCCCTCGGAAAGATATATTAATGTTGGATATGCCTAGAGGTACCTATGTGCTTCACATTCATTTTAAATTCATAGGCTTACACATGGTGATTCAAGTCATTTTGTCTGTACAAGAATACATGACATTAAAAGCCTGCTATTTTTCACTTATTGTCTTCTGCGCTACCTCTTCATTTTTTTTTTAATGATTCATGTCACTGTGTTCAGAGTTTGACAATGAAACCATAAGCAAAATGAAAACGGTCCAACTCAATATGAAACTTGCTCATGTAAATTCTGTACTCAGAATATGGGTTGAGAATAAAGCACATCTTCCCAGCCCATATAAGACTGCTTTTTACTGGTTACATTAGGAGAGGACAGTTATTTCGACATTTGCCATTGATTGTTTTTTTTTTTTTTTTTGACTCAGCTTAAAATGATAATTTAGCAAATCAAGTTCAAGTTTGTCTTTATTTATCCTTAAAAAGGACATTTTTCTGTGCAGCAGGCATCAAAAATACAACACAAGGCCAGCACAGAGTCAGACTAACATGCAATATCCACAAGCTGAATGTGGTCGACACTAAAGTGAGGGAGATGAAAAGAATCACCCAAGAAGGTTTAGATTCCTAATAGCCAAAGGAATAAAAGACTCACTGACACGCCTTACACGTGAACTAGTCATTCTAAAACGCCGACCTGAGGGAAACATATCAAACTCCCCAAAGAGTGGGTGTTCAGGGTGATTTAAAATTTGTCAGGCCTTGCTCACAACCATTTTAATGTGTATGTGTTGCAGCTGAGCCAGCTGAAGCCCAACCATCTTTGATGCCACCTTAACTAGCGTATTTAGCCTCCCCTTACTGAGCATGGGAAGCCCGCCATACCAGGCCACGATACAGAACGACAGGACAGATCCAATAAAACACTGGTGAAACAATTTCATCAAAATCTTACATACTTTGAATGATTTCATCTTCCGCAAAAAGAAAAGCTGTTTTTGGGATTTCTTACAGACAGCATCAGTGTTACTCGCAAATGATAGTTTGTTGTCTATTATGGTACCCAAGTATTTATATTCGGAGACCGATTCCACAATGACATTCTGAATAACATTGTGGGATTCGCTATGCTGTGACCTACGGAAATCAATTAACATATCCTTGGTCTTAGAGACATTGATGGACAAATAAAAAAGTTTTGCACCAAGAAAGAAAATCATCAACAACAGGGTCATATCCATTCTCGTTATTGGTTAAAAGACTCACTATCACTGTGTCATCCGCAAATTTCACAAAATGCCTGTCCTTATGTGTACATCTACAATCATTAGTTTATCAAATATAGAGTAGTGGTGATAGTACACAGCCCTGTGGGGACACAGTGGAAGAAACTAATGTAGAGGATTAGGCACCATTAACCCCAACACACTGTGACCTATCTGACAGGAAGTACACTAACCAGTCGATGAGATTAGGCTACAGAATTATGTGAGCCTGAAGTTTTTCAGCTGGCAAATATGGCTGGATGGTGTTAAATACTGATGAAAAATCAATAAAAAGGAGCCTGGCATGTGTTTTTGAGGCCTCCGGATGTTCATAGGGGAAGTTAAGCAGTGTTATTGTTGAATCCTCAACACCTCTGCCAGCCCCATAAGCAAACTGAAGTGGATCTACCCGCTGTTCCACATTCTTCAATAGTCCCTGCTTGACCAGTTTCTCAAATGTCTTCATCACCAGTGAGGTGAGAGCCACTGGTCATTCAGAAGTCATTCAAGACCTTGGGGCTGTTGAATTTAACCACAGGAACAATGATAGCATGTTTCCAAATTTTTGGAATAATTTGCAATTAGATGGATGGGTCGAAAATAACCAGAAAATATTGTACAACTGTCCAGCACCTGACTTCAGCGCTCTTCCATTATTGTCAGGACCAAGGCTTTTTTTAACATTTAATTGCAGAAAAAGTTTTTCAACATTAGGTGCAGCAATATAAAAAGCAGAAGCATCTCTGACAGTCTCGCACACATCCCGAATATTCTCAGTAAAATCATGAATTGAAAATCTCAAATAAAAACTATTGAACTCATTTGCTATCAGCAAGTCTGAAGCAAAGCCATTTAATCGCAATCCAGTCCAGTCATTATTATCATCTCGTTCCACAAAGATTTGAGAACTGACTCGTTAAATTTGGACTCTATCGTACTCTTATATTTAAGTTTTGCCTTCCCAATTTCAGCCCGCAACACCTTTCTACAACCCTAATTCCGAAATAGTCGGGACAAAGCGTAAATTGTGAATAAAATCAAAATGCAATGACTTTCAGATCACACGAGCCAATATGTTATTTACGATAGAACATAGATAACATTTCGAGGGCTGACTGCAATAAACAGTTTTGTCCAGATGTTGTATATTAGACATAACTGTTTACTGCAGTCAGCCCTCGATTTCAAATGTTGAAACTTTGACATTTTATATTTTTATCCACAAAATGAGCTTATTTCAAATTTTCTGGCTGGAACAGGTCTCCAAAAACTTGGGACACAGGCAAAAAAAAAAAAAGGCTGAAAAAGCAATTAATATATAAGAGAATCAGCTGAATAAAAATTTAGCAAGTAATTCAGTCAGGAAAACTCACGTTTCAATAAAATAGAACAATTTATTCATGGGTATAAGCATTACACTATATTTTGGCGGCGGTTCAGCCCTGGAGGAATGTCCTACCTAGGCACAGCAAACCTACTAACATAGTCACGAACAGAAATCAAAATCCCCCCAATGTGAGCAGAACCAAAAAGGTGGAGGCTGGGATGGAGGCGGCAAGCAAAAAACCAAACAGCATGTTGCATAGCATGAAAAGTCATTGCAAACAGCAGCATAAGAAAATGAGCTTGACGTCTTTCAAATAGACCGCTGTATAACCTCGTGATGTGTATCCTCCAATTGTGTGCCTGCTGATGCTGACGTGGTGGTAGCTTACCAGGCGGCTGTCAGCTGATGTAGCTCTTCTCGAGTTTCCTGCCTGAACTAGTTACACACATTTAAGTTAACCAGCATGAGGTGTGTAACATGATTGGCTATGAAAGGGATTTCTCAGAGAGGCTGAGTCTCTCAGAAGTAGAAATAGCCAGAGGCTCTCCAACCTGTGGAGCTTGTGTAAAAAAATTGTGGAATACTTTAAAAACAATGTTCCTCAACGTCAAATTGCAAAGGCTTTGAAGGTGTCATCGTCGACAGTGCATAACATCATCAAAAGATTCAGAGAATCTGGAAAAATCTCTGTGCATAAGGGACAAGGCCGAAGACCTTCACTGGATGCCCTTGATCTTCGGGCCCTCAGACGCCACAGCATCACTCACTGGCATGATTCTGTCATTGACATTCCTAAACGGGCCCAGGAATACTTCTAGAAACCACTGTCTGTAAACACAGTCTGCTGTGCCATTCACAGATGCCACCTAAAACTCTATCATGAAAAAGGGAAGCCATTGATGAGCAAGATCCAGAAGCACCGCCGTATTCTGTGGGCCAAGACTCATTTAAAATGGACTGTAGTAAAGTGGCAAAGTGTCCTATGGTCATACAAGTCCAAATTTGACATTCGTATTAGAAATCATGGGTGTCGTGTCCTCCAGGCTAAAGAGGAAAAAAACCACCCCTCCTGTTATCTGCATTCAGTTCAAAAGCCAGCATCTCTGATGGTATGGGGATGCATTAGTGCATATGGTGTGGGACACTTGCATGTTTTAAAAAGCACCATGAATGCTGAAAGGTATATAAAGGTTAAGAAGAGGGGATGCTACACCATGGTAAACAGGCCCCTGTCCCAACTTCTTTGGTACCTGTAGCAGCCGTCAAATTTGAAATGAGCTCATTTCGTGGATAAAATAGTAAAATTTCTCAGTTTCAACATTTGCTATCTCTGTTCTATTGTGAATAAAATACTGACTGGCGTGAAAGTCATTGCGTTTTGATTGTATTCACAATTTACACTTAGTCCCAACTATTTCAGAATTGGGGTTGTAATTTTGGTGTATGCAATTTTATCACCACTCTTAAAAACAGCCCTCTTCTCCCCTACCAAAGTTCCTCTGTAATCCAAGGCTTGTTATTGGGGTAGGAAACTATTGTTTTGGTGGGGATTACAATGTCAGTACAAAAGGAGATATAGCTGCATACTCTATCAGTCTGTTCATCAATATTGTCAGAAGATTCCTGAAAGATGGATCAGTCTGTGCAGTCAAAGCAGTCTTGTAAGGCCAGCGTGCTCTCCTCACTCTGAAAGCCCATGACACAGGAGAAATGAATGCATTGAAAATAAAAAGCCCCCAGAGAGTAAAATAGGGTCATTACACAACAATATCGATTCATTGGCTTGAAAAACTTTTCAAAGACTTCAAAAAACTGATTTCCTGATTTTTCTGCATGTGCTGCTCCTGAAGATATGCACACAGACAGATTGCCTCGTCTGCTCCTATTTTCCTCAAGTCTTAAAGACAGAGTGTTCATTTTCATCCAGCCCTATACGCAACTGGGCAGACAGTTGAATATTGAGGGTGTAGTTCAATTTTAGTGGGGTGATCTGGAATTTAATGAGCTCACATCAGAGGGATTGTCATTGAGATGAGGCAGCACAAGGCAATATTTAATATCTTCCTAAAACAAGAGAAACTGCGTTTGACCTTTGAAAACCTTATCTTACCTGAAGTCAACGTCCTCTTTCTCACAGCAAGCTTCACCCTATGTACTGTGCATAGGCGCATGGTTTGACAAATACTCAAATTTTACTTGATTTGACTCACTCAATTTGGAACACTATTTTTTTAGGAATTGTGCATTGTAGCCTATATTTGCATCCCTTGACAGAGTGTACAATATAATTGCCCTGAGGCAGAGACACATTTATGGCCAAAGTGTGTTCTGTCAGAGGCAAACGTGACTGATGATGAGTACCAGAGACAAGTTACACTTGACATATAAGAGAAAGAAAAGCAACAAGATTTGAAATGTATTATTATGTCAAAGACACTCGAATGGAACGCAAATTTTCTCATTTCTGCAGTCAGAGCTTTGCAGTGTGCAGTATTTCACATATTAACACAATCAAAGATAAAGTCCCGAGACCCAAGAAATTGTGATAACTCGGTGGTCATGTAATTGCGAAGTACAGGACATGGTTATATGTTGGTTTAGAAACTTTATAGCTATTACTATGTCAAATAGCTTGACATGTCTAGTATATGCTTACACTGAATGTTGTAAAAAATATATGATTTTGAACAAGTATTTGATATATTTGTAGCCCCCGGACGAAGTCGGGCGGCTACAATGGATTTACTCGTGTTGTCTCCGCATCTCCGCAGGCGCCATGTCCGCGTCTGTTCCAGTCTACAGACTGTAATTTTAGACCGATCACTTTCATATCTGGTATAGACATGTGCTTTACTTAACTTATGACACCTATCAATGTTGGTTGCCATGGCCACACTATTTGCTACATAATATTCAAGTTAGTGGCAAAGCATAGAGATTTCCTTGTGGACGCAGTACAGGCGGCAATTTTTGACTGATTACTTTCATATTTGGTATGGACATGAGTTATACTTCACTTATGACAACTATCGATTCTGATTGCCATGGCGACAGCATTGCTCAAATAATACGCAAAGTTGTGGCAAAACATAGGGATTTCCTAATGGACGCAGTACAGGCTGCAATTTTTCACTGATTACTTTCATATTTGGTTTGGGCATGTGTTACATTTTACTGATGATAGTTTTCCATTTTGGTTTGTCATGGCGACAGTATTGGCCGAATAATACCCAAATTATTTGTAAAGTAGGTAGTGTAAAGGATCTTGGTGTCATTTTCAATTCATCTTTGTCATGGGGCAAGAATACTGATACAATAACTAATAACGCTAATCAAGCATGGGAAGCCATAAGAAGAGTTTGTGTGTGCTACCCTTTATAAAGCATTGGTACAGAGCAAATTAGAATATTGCTCGAAAGTGTGGGACACAGACACCAAAAGAGATCTAGAGTGTCTGGAAAAAGTTCAGAGACATGTCACACGCCATATCCTTGGCTCAGGTGAAACTTATGTTATAAGCTAAATTTATTCCCTCTTTCGTTTCGGAGAGAAATGGCTGATTTGACGTACTTTCACAATTGTTTGTATAAAAAATTTGATTTAGACCTGAATACCTTCTAAAGTCCCATAATCCAAGGTGATGATCCACTCAAATTTAAAGGTCCGTTTTTTCATATGGGGCAGTATGGTGCTAAATATTTTAATAGGGCCTGCAGGCTATGGAATCGTATTCCATTGTCTGTTAGGGCCACCTTTTCCTTGAAGTCTTTTAAAAATAAGGTATTTTAAATCAATAAATTTGATTCTGTTGATCTGTCCCATTCTTGTAACTTAGTTACTTATTGTCGCTGCTCAAGATGTAGGCCTGCCTAAATATGACTTTTTTTTAAGCATTTTATGCATTGTGATTTCTTGATTTCGGACGCCACTGTGATGGTCTGGCCCTGCAGGCCCTCCCCCCTCCTGTTTGCACCTCCACCTCAATGAGCTACAGCTGCTGCTCGTTGAGGTGGAGGTGACCGGAAGTGTATATAAGAGCTGCACTGCACCGTGTGTAATGGAGTCCTGTTCTCTGCTGCTGCTCCCCTGAGTTTTTAATGGTTTTTAATTAAACCTTTATTTATATTTTACTCAGCCTGTGCGTTTGGGTCCCTTATTTCTGTTTTGGGTACATGGGCCCTGTGCCCGCCGGCGGGGGCATAACCATGACAGCCACTGATATAGGTTTTATACTTTGTGGTTACCCCTTGGATACAACTTTCTGTATTGAACCTGAACTTATTTAATATTGTGTTGATTTTTGTTCCATGTTTTTAATTGTGTCATTTATGTTATGTTTAATTTCATTTTTGTATCCATAAGGCTAAATAAATAAATAAATTATTAGCAAGACATAGAGATTTCCTTGCGGACGCAGTACAGGCTGCAATTTTTGACCGATTACTTTCATATTTGGTAGGGGCATGCGTTATACTTCACTTCCGTTGCCATGGCAACAGTATTGGCCAAATAAAGCACAAAAAAGGGGAGAAGCAGGCTTTTGGGGGCTCCACTCATGCGGTCGCAGCCAACCGGACCTTCTAGTTTACATGAATGCATCAAAGAATTTTCTTTAATCTAATAAATAATGTATTTAATAAAATCTTTATTCATGCCCACTGAAGAAATGTGTTTGCCTTAGCAAAAGTAGGAAATTCAGTTACTGTATTTGTGCAATTTTCTTGTGTGTACACCAGAGCTCTGACACAGGGTGGCAATATTGGTATCAAAGTTGACCCAGCTTCTTCTGATGGATTGCTGCTCTTCATATCATGCCTACTTTTGGCTATCGCATAGGGCATGTGTATGTTTAAATATACTCAGAAGAATCTCTACCAATGAGAGATCGCAGTCGAGATTGTGATGATTCTTTCATGTATTGCATATGACTGGGAAATTTGTGCCCAAAATATTAAAATATTTATCCATCGTACCATTTTTAGCAGTTTTTTTTTTTTTTGCCTTATAAAAATTGTGGCTCATTTTATGATGTCAGCAGCTTATCTAGCCAGGCTATATGATATATTAAATCAGATCAATTAAATTTTATAGGGATTAGGGATTCATTCAGTCATTTGGAAATGAAGGTGGACTGGTCCAGGTAATGACTGTAATGGGAACAGACTTAACAGGAGTCTGAAATACAAATCCAGACATAATTCCGACAACTGATGGACTAGAAATCTATTTTCAATGCAAACTTTCAATGAGGAGCTATTCAGCATGTAGGTCTGGCTTGATGGAACAGTTTGTTATTAACTTTCCTTATGGCCTTTTTCTTGCCTTGCAGGATGGATTTTCCCCATTTTCTCAGGAGAAAATTACTGACACAAGTTCAGGTTTATACTTCAACATAAATTTTTTGGTAACCTTAAGACTCCATAAATGCATTCACCCAAAAAGCAGACATGAACAATTTTAAATGCAACACATTACCCTATGTTATCCTTCCCTGCCCACCACAAACACGACTTAATGCCACTTTTTTAAAAGCAAAATCTCCCATTTTGGAACATATTTTTGCATTTCAGTTAGAAAATGGCCAGTACCTTTGATGTGTTCTTTCCTGTTTTGTTTTTCATTGCTCTATTGCAGTGTTTCCAAATTTCACGCCATCTGTACAAATGAGATACCTCTTTTCAGCACAGTGAACAGAAATTGGAAGTAATGTTTCCGAAAATCCCTGAATTTTTCCAACTCTCTCATTCTATTGTGCTAATTCGGTAGGCTTTTGAAAGGAATCTGTCTCCCACCGTATGTTGAAGCTGACGGAAAAACAACAATCTATTATGTATGCACTACAGCAAGCTTATGGTAATAAGGTATTAAATTAGCCCTGGACATTACTACACCGCTACATCATTTGTGTACAAGAGAATATCAGAGAAGTCATGCAGTTAATGGGCCTGGTTCACTCTTGAAGATTGAGGTTGCACGTGTGAGATTGGGCTTTTTAAATTACTCTCCTGATTTTTAAGGAATGCATTTGACAGCGGAGAACATGGGTAATGCAATCAATTACCACAGTAAGGTCTTCTAAATTCATCTCTGCTTTATCTATTTGTACAAAATAACAATGTTCAACTAAGGCCAAAGAGGAAAAAAGTCCCTGTACAACAGTTTTTTCAACAAATTAATCCTATTTGGCATTGTAGATGATATATTATTTTGTCCCGTTCTTCATTTGGTTTCAGCAGTGAATTTATATTGTGAGCAGCCATAGTTATGGTGATCTGATACTGAACTGAATTACTGAAAAATTTTATGTTTTTTTGTCTCATAACTGATGTGAGTGCTTTTGTTGATTGAACATTCCATGCCTGAAAGAGTTGATTGAAACGTACATTTATTTTATATGAGATTGAAATTACCGTGCACAACCAGATGCTGGAGTGGCATTGTATTCTGTGAATATATGCATGTATTGATTGAGGGTTACACACAGAATTTATGGAGTGGGTGTCATGGATCCAATTTTGCATTACCATAGACTGTCACAGACACATGACCTTGAAGCAGGCATCCAATCTAATATGCTATTACGAAATAATTCTTGCAAATAGCACAATATATTTCATTTGTCTAATGCCAAAAACAATTTCAAGTGATATGCTTCTGATACAGCATACATTTTCGTCCCCAAATAGCTTTTATGCCAATACATTTTGATTTTATACAGCAAATTTTCCTGAGTAAAATGTATAACTATGGTACTAGGAGGAATCTTACGTTTAGGCTGGAGTATTGATTGAGGGGGAACTGCTCTAAATTTGACAGAGAAGTGCTTTTCATCAAAACAAATTCAGGAGCAATTCTAATAGAAAAGATAAGGAATAAAAAACGAGACAAATACTGTCTGTCGACACCAAAAGTTTATTTCCCTAAAACTTCAGAATTTTCCCCATAGACAAAATACATGGCTTGTGGTGGTGCTACAGGAAAGGGTTTATGGTCCAGAAAATCAAAAGGAGGAGAAATCAACTTCAGGAATGTTCACAGCTAATTTTACCTGATTTGGGTCAAAATGGTTTGACTGCTTGCATTTTTGAATTAGTTTGGTCAAATGGCGGGACTACAGACATGTCATAGTGTCACCAGAACAATAAGATTGCTCTTTTATTTCAACAGTACATTCACAGCAAAGTTGATCTGATTCTCATGAAAACAGTTTGACTGTAATGGCTGGTAAAATAGAGAGGCCAAGTGCAGCGGCCAGAGAGAGAATGAGCAGTACGGACTCAATACAAACACAGAGAATTATACAGACCACCAGAAAGTACTCGCGCTTCCAAAGGACGTGTAATAGTCTGAAAAAACGGAAGCAATGCACGAGAAAACAAAAGTAGAAATGGGAAATTCCTAAAAAAGAAGGAACTCCAAAAATAACTGGTAGATAGAAAGTCGCACAAATCCTGACTTGAGATATCTACGGCTATAGTGCTTAGCTACAAACAGACACTCTGGCAAAGGAGGCGTGGCGGACTTTCAGCTTATATAGAGTCAGGGGAGCACCGCTCCAGTTCAATCAGCCAGCTGGGAAAAGAATCCGATTGGAAAGGAATTCGATCTCGTCCCAGGACGAGAGCCACAAAGAAAAGCCCAAAACACGCACAAGACTCACAAACCATGACACTGACTTCATGCATTTGGAAATGTGGTTTCACCTAATGATGGCACTACAGTAAACGTAAAAGACCCATCAAAATCAATAAGGTTCTATACACCTGGAATATAGACAGCAGATTTTACAGAATTTCATTTACAACTGTTTCATGATTGCATTTTTAATTAAGGAATGTTTGGCCTGCTGGTGGTGCTACAGGGGAGGTTGTAGGTTTATCAACATTACATCTATACGCGTGTAAGATTCATAGAAGGTTTGACATGACTCCCATCAAAACTGTTTGGATTGTTACATTTGGAAATGTAAAGTTTGGCCTGCTAGTGGTGCTACAGGAAAAATTACAGAGCCATCACAACCGATATGTTTCTCTTTTATGCTCCTGGAATGTTCAAAACCAGTTTGATGTGATCCCTGTTAAAGCTGTTTACTTCAATGCAGTTTTCCAAGACTAAAAGTTTGTCCAAAGATCATAGCGAGACCGACATCAATAACTGCCCTTCTTCTCACAACCCTTGTGTGAATCCCTTTCATGGATCTAAGCAACTTGCGTGTCTAAAAAGTGTACGTCTCGGGGGATCAGTTTACGTTGTGTGCGTCTCCCCATCCCAGGCTGCATCTCGTCACGTGATTATCCTCTGATAGCCAGGTGATGGGTATTTAATTCCTCTGCTCAGTAATTCAGGTTGTTGGATTGTAAAGTGCAATCTGTGCTTAGAACCAGTCAGTACTGTTTGTGAAAACTCTTCGTCTTTGTTAAATGCAACTTGTACTTTAATGACAGCAGTTCCTAAAAACCATTCTTCTTACTGAGTTAAATCAAACAAACTAATCAGAGTCCAGGATTTGCATTCAAGTTAACCCAGGTCTTGTCAGTTCCAGTTTTTTTTTTCTATCTTTAATCCCTCCACCACCCGCCCATTTTGGGAGTCAAGTTTATTAGTTATAGAAAAGCCTAAGCAAGGTCTAGGATTGGTACTGCGTTCTTGTTTACGCTTCCAAGTCTGTTCTTCTGCCCAGTTTGTTAGAAACAAGCTGCCAATCCTCCTGCAGTCATCAGGATTGGAATCAAATTTCCCTCAAGCAATTACATCCTCTTGTAGGACAGTTTGGTGCTCGCAAAGTCTGCACACCAACTGGCTGTCATCTCGCATGCGGTCATTCTTAGTTCCCACTGTCGTGCTTTCCGTTACGAACGCCACGATTAGCCATTCGTAGCTGATCGTGGAACTTCTCTGAAGATGCTTTCAAACTGGAAGCAAAACAAATTTTTTGCACAACAGATTAAATTTAAAGTCAATGCAATGACGAGAGTACACGCGTTTTCCCGTCTTTGCATTGACTTTGAATGTAATCAGACGTGCGAAAAATTTGTTGTGCTTCCAGTGTGAAAACGGCTTAAAATTTCAGGTTTTGATACGAGGTGATGCGATGATCAAGATTGACAATGAATCATGTTGATCGTAGGAAATTTTTTCACCATCCAAATCTTTTTTTGACTGACGACTGACCTCAAGATCTGATAAGATCACCACGATTACTCCACGATTAACACCAGGATTTCAGTCATGGCGCGTATCAAGATAGTGGGAATCTAGCATCAGCAACTGACAGCTTCACCTGTAACATCTGCACAAAACTGTGCTGTCCTAATCCGGGTTTTGGTCCCTGCTACTTCCTCAGAGGTTCCGACCCCTTCATTGCCATATAAACAGGCAATAAACGACCTGGTGGATTGGACACTGATTCCTAGTCAACAATTCTGTAAGCAACAGAATTGATCACTGGCATTGTGACATGATTACGATCAAAACTTTGATGATTATATTTGGAAATATATAGGTTGACCTGGTGGTGGGACAAGAGGAAAGGTCACACAAAACAATAGACTCAATCCTCTAAGCACTTGGAATGAATTCATGCTATTTCATGCGAGTTTCATAGCAAACTGTTGTAGTTATTGCCTATTGCGCCAACACTTCTGACAAAATTCTGGTCTTGACAGTGTCAACTTTTGCTGATGGAATCCTGTTAGCAACAATGTCACCTCTGGTCAGACACAAAACTGCTGCTGCCCTGAATCAACAGAGCGTGAATTATAGTTTGACAATGCATTGAGTATTCAGAAAAAGGGAAAAAAAAAAAAAAAACTACAATATAATTCTGCAGTGATTGTCATTTTGTCCACATTTTTGTCAAAAATAAACTGAAATGTTTTTGCCGCATTGTTCACATTGGCTTATTACTCTTCCAACTGCCGCAGTTAATTATGCACTAAAGCAGTGTCTTGTCTTGGTGTACACCTTAAACACAGGGTTAGAACAGATTGATGCAGTCCGAGATAAGCAGACACTATCTTCTAAGAGTAACGCTCTACTCAGGCTTTGTTGCTTTGTTGATACTCTGACATGTTTATTTGAGAGATTGTGTGCATGGGTGTTTATATCATTAGTTCCACCTAACATTTATTGACATCGTATCTCATACAGACAAGATTGTATCTCGTATAAACAAGATAGTGTCTTATTTAAACAAGTTTAGTTTCTCGAATAAATGAGTAAGTGTCTAACACAGACAGACTGGAATCTCATATAAACGAGAACTGTCTATAAACGAGTCAATCAACTGTTTAACTTGTTTGTTTTTTCATCTTTAACTTCGACACATCCTTATTTTTAAAACTTGTTTTAATGTTGCCATTCAGAGCCTAAATTATTTTCGATGTCAAATTCAATGAATAAAAAAGAATCCCCTTACATGGCCAAGGAATCAAGCAAAATAGAAATTTAAAACAAAAGTAAATTGAACGAAAGACTACATACTAAACATAACATTTGTTTGAAGATATGGCTCCTGAAAGGGCTGTAGTGGATTTGGAACGCATTAATTTATTTACTTACTTTATTTTATTTTCTGTGATGAACCCCACTCTTGAAATAAAAGCTCTCATTCAGGAGGTTTCAGTTCATTTGCACAGCCTTCAGAAGATGACACTGAAAAAATTAGAGAAAGAAACCTGTAGCGTAACAGGAGAGAGGCCTAACGTAAAGCCACTCTCTCTCTCCCCACACGAGTTCGGAAGATTGTGCCTCTTTTCAACCGCAAGATGCTTTACAGCCTTTTCTTTAATTCCCTCAGTTAAAATGCAGGAGAAAACCTAAATATAATAATCTACACTTTTAAAAGAAATGGCACAAAGGATATTTTGTTTGTTCTCAGCTGAAGAAAAATGCATGTATTATTCAAAGCTGGGTGAAAACCACTTACAGCAGAGCTCTATAATCTATTAAATGAAATTTTGAGACACAGTGTACAGTCATTTAAATTAATTTGGAGGATTATATATCAGGGCTTCAGTAACAATTTTATACCCAGGCATTTTGTGTTATATAATGTTGTATATCATTTTGGTACTTCGCTAAAAATGCAATTTTAGCTTAAAGTTTTTGAAGTCAACAAACTACTTCAGACAGGTCTGCAAACTGTCCTTTCTGTCTAGAGTTATTGTTGGTGCCTAAATGTTGGCTTGTTAAGAGCTTCCATGCAACCAGATGGACTATCCCAAATGGAAAGAATCTATTTGAACGTATATGTGCATATATGCAATCTATATGCCGCATATAGACTAAATTCAGGTACACATATCTGCTTATAGAGGGCATACAGGTCTCCTATATTGCTTCTTTATTTCCACATATAGGCCCTATATGTACATACAAGGTGTATGTCTCCTATATAGCTCATATACCCAGTGGCAGGTTCTGTTTGTCACACCTATTGTATAGCTCATATCTCACTTTTGCAACTGTCATACATGATGCCAAGCTCATATTTTTATTCTCAAGGTAATATCTGCATATTAGTCCAAAGTCCCTTAAAGAAATAACAAGAATTTCATGCAAAAACTGATTAATTGCATGTGAACACGTGAAATTGGCATCACATTTGATCCTAAATACATGTTGGCATGTTACAACAGCATGTTATGTGTTAACCAGTCATTATTAACTATGGCAAGTGGGAGGAGACAAAAAGCTATGATATCAACACAAATAACTAATACAATTTGTAACATTTTTTTCCTGAAACATTAACAAGGTCATCAATTCTTTCTTGACCACACTCATTTCCATTCTATGAAGATTGAGTTGCGTATTGTGGAAGAAAAGGAAATGTATAAAAACAAAATGGTTTGATTATGTTTATTTCATCAATGAAGCTTTTTTTAAAGTTTAAGTCACTGCCAGATTCACCACATTAGATAAAATTGGATTCACATCATCACAGCTCATACACATCCACTGAAAGGTTATGCACTTCACTGTTACATCCACCAAATGCAATGTTTTCTATCTTGTCTGTAATGCAGTTTCTAGTTGAATATGGCTCAGAGGTCCTTAGTCTAAATGTAGCAAAATAAAACAAAAATAACAAACTAAAAGTACACAGCAGAACATACATTCAAGTAAACGTGCCTTTCAAAAGTCATTTTCATCCCCACATCTATTTGAGCATTTCACTGTGCTTAATGAATTTTAAGAAAAGGTCTACATTTCTGTTCACAGTTTTAATAAACAGACACTTGTCTTTAATCTGAGATGCTTGTATATCAACTAAAGGTCCCAGACTTTTTCCCACAGGGATGAAATAACAAGGATTCTTAAATTCCTACATGGAAAGAACATATGTAAACATGTAGGTTTTAATCCCTGCCTTGTATCAACCAGCAGTGGTCGCCAGCTCTTTTCAGAAGTAGTGCGCAATTGGCCAATGCGCTACAGGAATGTAAATTATGAGGGGCCTGCTGGGAAGGGTTATGTAGATTAGAGTTCCCCTAGGCGCGTCCTGTTGGCAAGATGGGTGCTAATAAATAAGATTCTGACTGGGGAAGAGTTGACTATCCTCAGCCCTCATTCTTAACTTGTGAAGTATCGCCCAGTAAACATTTAAATGTTATCCACTGATGGCCGAGGGCTGTGTACACTCTCATGAATTGTCAATAGTAGTCCGCACATGCACAAGAACGCACAAGAACTTGTGCATAGTTCCCAAATTGGATATCCCAGCCAGATTCAGGTGGGATTGGAAATGCCAAATAAAAAAAGCGTAGAAATTTTAATTGGACATTTTCATATATTAAAGGTACATATAGGCACCTATAATATATGAAAACAGCCAATTTTAAGTATGTTGCATATATCTGAAACCTATAAGTGGCCCTATATTAAAACCTATATGTTTATATAGGTTCTTTCCATGTGGGATATTAGCCATGTTGTTTCTTTTACCTTTAAAACATGATGCAAACAAATCACATGACACACCATATCTCTGCAAACACAGTCAGTTAGTTAACTACCAGGCATTTATAATGTCCTTTAAAACAAGTTTAGAAAATACTGGAAGCTACCTTGATTTTACTCTCCAGTGCGGCAGCCTGAGATTGAGCCGCATTCACATTTGCATGAACGGTCTGCTTGAGCTGTGGCTCTGGCAAGTAAATTTGGCGCATAGCAACCTAATGATAGTTTGCAAAACTAGTTTATTTGCTGAAAAATCAATGAGGATGAGCCCCTATTGTGTTTTCAGTGGAGAACCTCTTTAACTGGCATGCATGTAGAATCATAAGATTCTTTGCAAATACCTAGGTCTTTAGTTTTGATGCAAATTATGTTGAAGAACTTTTATACATTTGTGGCATATGGTGACCCACAGAATGCTGTGGGATGATAGAATTCCTGGGTTTTGCATCTACATGTGTCTTCTGTGATTTTAATTTTATTTTGTACAAAATCTCTCCCCAATTTAAACTTCTACCAGTTAAGATGACAGTCATAACTGAACGGCTCTGACCTTAGATGGCACATCAGATTTCTTTCATGACTCATGCTTGAAAAAAAAAAAAACAATGACACCAACTCTCAGGCAGCAATTTCTCAGACCATTAGAGTCTGAGGAAGTATCTTTGTCATCTTTCAGAAAAAGAGGCAATGGAAGAAAAAACAGTAAGCTACTTACTTTGTCCTGCTCATTTTTAATTTGATGCCAACAACAAAATTCAAAAAATTTGGGATGGGGGTAGGGCTGCAACGATTACTCAGGTAACTCGAGTAATTCGAGTACAAAAAATAATCGAGGCAAATTCCTTACCTCGAGGCTCCGTTTAATTAATGTCACGTTACTCTTTATTTTAATTTGTGTATCATCACGGCATTCTGTATATGTTAACTATAGCGCTGTTCAGATAGGCCATATCCCTGTTTCAATATACACATAGAAATAACATTTATAAATGTAACGTTACAGTGACGGTCCGTCGGCAGAAACACAGGGCCAGCAATAACCTCACCTTTCACTTCTTAATGACAGACACCTCTCGCAGTTTACCTCCCCAATTAAAAACAGTTGCTCAGACTGATTGCTGGAACCGATGAGAATCTAATTTATTTTTGAAAGCCTTGTTATACATTGCACTACGAATATATACTGCGTTTACTTCCGCACATCAATGACGATGGAAAATATCAATCGCCTACGTCTTTATAATTTCTGGATTTGCGTAAATTAGTTCGCGAGGTTAATTCAGCAACAAGTCAGGAGAATCCGTTCTCTCGTCTGAATGTAGTGACGGCTAAAGTGCGTTGTTAGACGCACAGCTGAGTGATGACAACGAAAGTAATCGCCGCGAAGTCAGCGAAAGTTCCAGATTTTTTGCAGATTGTCATCCTTGCGGAGTCACATCAATTATATCAACATGGCCAACAGATAATCGCTTTGTCATTCGTTAATTATTACATGTCATGCATTGGCGGTAGCTGTTCAGTTAATAAACTGATTGTTAATCAGGCAAACCTGATCGCAACAGCACATCGTCAATACTGCAGCGCCTAAAAAGAAAACGCCCTCACTTCACCGTTACAAAGTAACATTCATTTAAGATTGATATTAACACTAGCGCCTGTTAAAACGTACAGTATTCATAGCCTGTGGTGTTAGTCTGTAGTAACGAGGCATGGAAGTCACTCACGTCAAGCGCAATTTAAAAAAAAGGGGGGGGGGGGGCGTCTAGGTTACGCATAGCCTGTTGGTGTCCGCAGATAAACTTGTATTAAACACCTTTTTTGTCATGTCAGTTCATACTTGTCAGACTAGTAATGCGGCTGTCCACACCAACACTGATACACACACAGGTACACATACAGTATAGTTCATATATGAGGTGAAGAGTTTTGTTCTTAAGCCAGCAATGGTTTAAACTTTAAAGTTTTCATTGAGAAGTTCGGTGTTTTGATTTTTTTATACAGGGTGAGCTAATCTCTCTCTCTCTCTGTGTCCCCTTTCTTATACACGTTTGCCAAATTCATACCAATCGGCTTAGTTCTTGTGCCTAATGGTTTAGGCTGCTTTGGATTGTTGACTGAAATGCTGAATTTTATTACCACTTTGAATGGCTGACTGCTGAATTGTCCATCCATCCATTTTCTATACCCACTTATTCCTCACTAGGGTCACGGGGCGAGCTGGAGCCTATCCCAGCTGACTACGGGCAAAGGCAGGGACCACTGCTGAATTGTATTTAATTTTTTATTTACATAGCAAAGATTTATTTTTATTGTCTTAGATGAAGATTGTTTTATTGGCTTAGTTCTTAAGCCAGCAATTTTTTCAACTTTGAAAGTTGTTAAAATAAAAACCTTTTTCTGAGGAAAAAAACCGCAATTGTTTGTTCATTTTAGAAGGCCTTTCATATTCCATTGTACAAAATTAATTTAATTGATTAAAAACAAAAAAGTAAGATTTGTTAGATTACTCGATTACTCGTAGAAATAATCGACAGAATACCCGATTCCAAAAATACTCGATAGTTGCAGCTCTAGATGGGGGCATGTTTACCACACTTACTCATGTTTACCTCTTCTTACCACAATCTGTAAGGATTTGGCAGCTAAGGACACGTACTGCTGTAGTTATGAAAGCTACTAAATGTTTTTTCCATTCTTGCTAGATGTAGGATTTCAGCTGCTCAACACTTAGTGGCCTCCTTTGTCACAGTTTCTGTTCCATCATGCAGCGAATATTTTCAGTGGGTGACTGGTCTGGGCTACAGGCAGGCCAGTTTAGCACCCACACTCTTTGACTATGGAGTCATGTTGTTGTAATGCGTGCAGAGTGTGAAATGTAAGCCAATAACAAGCAGGATGGTCTCACTCCTCTCTAGCCTGGCGGCCGCGGCATCCAACATTTCCAAAAAGAATTTCACATTTTGATTGATCAGTCTAATGGACAGTTTTCCACTGCACCTCAATCTTCAATGAGCTTGACCCCAGAGAAGGCAACACTGGTTCTGGATGTTGTTTATATATGGTTTATATTTATGTTGTATAGTTTTATCTTGCATATGCAGATGCAGTGATGAACATGGTTTACTGTCAGTGGTTTTCAGAAGGGTTCCAAAGCCAATGCAGCCTTTTCTACAGCAAGAATCCTGTCTGTTTTTAATACGTAGAGGGCCACCTTAGGGCCTGAAGATCATGCCCATTCAAAATCGGTTTTTGGCCTTGTCCTTAGCGCCTAGAGATTTTTTCAGATTTTTTGAATCTTTCAATAATATCGGATACTGTAGAGCAGTGCTTCCCAAACCTCTCCTGGAGGCCCACCTGTTCTGCATGTTTCAAATCTCTCCCTGCTCCAGCACAGGTGATTCAAATGATCAGGTGGTCATCAATCAGCATTAGGGGTGATTAACAAGCTGATCATTTGAATCACCTGTGCTGAAGCAGGGAGAGATCTAAAGCATGCAGGGCAGGTGGGCCTCTAGGAGAAGTTTGGGAAACATTTCTGTAGAGGATGAAATCCCCAAATTCTTTGCAATTTCACATGAAGAAACATTATTCATAAATTGTTATTTGTTATTTACTTCCTGAAAGACTTCGCCTTTCTGGGATGCTCTTTTTAAACCCAATCGTGTTACTGACTCGTTGCCAACTAACCTGTTTGCTGTTCCACCAGGTGTATTTTTTTGTATAATACAACTTTTCCTGTGTTTTATTGCCCCATCTCCTCTTTTTTGAAATATGCCAATGGCATAAAATTCAAAATAAGCAGATATATTCAAAGAAACAATTAAATTTCCCAGTTTCAACATGTCATATGTTATCTAAATGTCTAGAGCAGTGGTTCCCAAAGTCAGTCCTGGGGACCCACTGTATATGTTGGTTTTTGTTCCAACCTGAATTACAATTCCATCATTTTAACAGGCTGGTAATTTCTTATAATTATTTGCTTACCAGGTGAGAAGGATATTTTACCCCCTTTAACGATATTATGACAGAAATGCCATTTTATACTTATCTTCAAAATCCTAATCCGAAATCATTGTTTTTGCTCTTGTTTTAGAAGCTGAAGTAATTGACATAGTTAAAAATTTAAAGACAAAGAAAAGTGGAGGATATGACGGTTTCACAAATAGCCAATCACAAATAGAAACAAATTTAATTTTCACTCCTCTTACACACATCTTAAATTTGTCCTTGCTACATGGCACTGTACCAAAAAAATGAAAGTGGCCAAAGTTATTCCGCTATTCAAGAAACGGGGCCCACATCAATTAGTAAACCATGGGCCAATATCTCTACTTACTTTATATTCTAAAATACTAGAGAAAGTTACCCATACACGTCTTGCGAAATTCATAACTGAATATAATTTGCTCTGCAATCCCGAATTTAGTTTTCGTGAGAATCATACAACTACACAGGCCTCACTCATACTTGCCAATACAGTTGCCCAGGCAATTGATAACCACTTGCACACATTTGGAATCTTCCTAGACTTTTCCAAAGCCTTTGACAGAATTAATCACGAGATATATTTGTATAAACTTTCGTATTATGGAGTACGAGGGACAGCCTTAAGGTGGTTCAGAAGTTATTTGACCTATAGAGGACAATTTGTTTTAGTTAATGGCTGTGAATCAAGTATGAGACCAGTTACCTGTGGAGAACCCCAGGGCTCTTTACTCGGCCCCTGTGGGGAACCCCCAGGGCTCTTAACTCAGGCCCCTCTTGTTTCTTTTATACATGAATGATTTTCCGCACTCATCACAATTTCTGTCCTTAAACTTATTTTTACTCACCAAAACCCACAGTATTTGTGTAATGTAGTCAATTCTGAATTTAAAAAAAGTCCATGATTGGATACAAGGGAACAAACTCTCACTTAACATTCAAAAAGCGAACTTTAAGCTTTTTAGTAATACCATTTCAACCCTTCCAGAAAATATTATGATTGATAATGTGAGCTTAGCCCACACAGAATCTGTAAGGTTTCTCGGATTACACATTGATCAAAAATTTTCATGGAGAACTCATATAGATTATATTTGAAGGGTCATTTCAAGAAATATTGGAGTTATAAATGAACTAAAATCACAGTTTCCTCCCTATATTCTTACCACACTTCTTATTCAACACAGGTTTTACCTTACATTACCTATGGAATTCTTTCTTGGGGTAACTCATCGAAGTGTCATACTGATAGAATACTATTGTTACAAAAACGAGTAATGAATGAGTAGACTAATAAATAATGTACGTCATTTGTCCCACACAAACCAACATTTTTATAAAACAAAAATCCTCCAAATCCGTGACTTGTTTGAGTTAAAAGTAGCTTGCTCTATGTATCAATTCTCAAAAAATGAGATTCCAAAAGCAATGTGTCCTGTTCACCAGAACCAGTGAAAGACATCAATATCCTACTAGACAAGTACTCCATGGACACTTTTGTCTCCCCCGTACATGAACAGTTTTTGCACAAAAAATCATTTCTGTTGGCCCAAAGTATGGGAACAACTTAGATAAAACATAACAATCTGTCAGTTCATTTAGTTTCAAAAGGAAAATGAAGAGGCGTGGACTAGACAGCTATCTTATTTGGTACTTATGGGGTCAAGTTTTTTTTCTCTCCTTTTTTCGGCATACCCCGGTTTCCTTCTCGCAAGGGAGAGGAAAAAAATGAAAAAACTTCTGCGTTCTCATTCTCTCCTCACACTTTGCACTTCCTTTTCTTTGTCTTTTTTTAATATTTCCTCCATTCATGTTTGAATCCTCCCTATCCTATTTGTGTCTGTCTTGTTGCATGTCTTTGTATTCTTGTTGCGTGTCTGTGTATATGGATTAAATAGATGTATTGGTTGACCCTCCCTATCCACTTTCGCTATGCGTACATACATCGATCAAAGCTTCAGCATACTATGACCTTCTTTTTTTCTTTTCTGTATGTGTGTGTATATGTTTGTGTATGTATGTACATATGTATATGCATATATTACATAAAATTTTATTTCTTTCAGAGGAACGTTGTTTCAGCAAGCTATGCTTTTTTTAAAGGGGACCAAACATGCTGATCCTTCTTAAAATACATTTTAGTAATGTTATAATGTTGGTTGTCCAGGTTAAACCTCTGAAAAGTTTCTAAACATAAGATACAGGGATTTTGCTGTAATCCAAGAACATGATTTTGTGAGCATGATTTCCTCTCTGAACAGCTCCTTCCGAGATCTGGGTAAAACCTGACGTCAGGTAGTGCCGTCCTATTAGTACACACCCAACCAGAGCCAACCACTGCGCTGGACCTGCCCAAATCGGAAACTATTCTAGCAGGCACTAACAACGGCAGATCATACTATGCCTTAGTAGCATCTAAACTTCTGGAAATACAAAAGAAAAACCGCAGATCATTTGAGGTGCAATTTTGACAGTATTTCTCCCAAAGCTACTTGTCCGTTTACTATTGGACGCAAAAAAAACAAATTTCTCTTCCAAAAGACGATGCCACCAGAAATCATTGGGTAGCTTTTTTTGTTTGCTGGCAAACGGCCACAGCCAAAGGGAACGTTAGCTGTTAGTGCTCAGCATTTCACCAAAGACAGCTTTGTCAATAAAGGATAATTCGACACAGGATAAGCGTTTCAGCTGCTTCCCAAACCTTAAGCAGTTACATCAATCAAGTGCATGGAGCCACAAGCTGTAAGTAACCATATAAAAGCAAATAATATAAGTAAAGCTAACGTGTTATGGGTGGCTAGCAGGACCGCTAGTGATAGTTAGCACTAACAACTGGCCTCAACTGCAGGCTTTGAAAATATCTGAAGATAAAGCTTGTATCTGTCATGAATGTCCATGACTCACAGACACAGAAGCTGTAAGTTGCTTTTACTGCATGAGCCAACCTGACGTGATAGCCAGATGATTGTGGCTGTAGCACAGTGGCTAACGCAGCCAAGTTACTGTTGCTAATATTTGTGTCCTCAATATGCAAGAGTGGTATCAGGGGATATTCTACAGACAGTGAGTGAACATAAACCTCATTTGAAGCTCACTTTTAATACTTGTTTGTAATTTGGATGCTTAGTACAACTGTGAACAGTAACAGAACTTGCTGTCTGTAAAACCTGTATTGCAAGGGTGCTACCATGAAAGCAGTGCGAAACGCATAAGCTCTGTCGGTTTACAAATGATTTAGCTGTCTAGCTGTCGCGTACTATCCATAAAGCTGCTTTCACATCAGGCATGAAACAAATTTTTCACAGGACAGACTAGCCTACATTCAAAGTCAATGCAAAGACGTGAATACACGTTATGGGCATGTCAAGCAGCTTTCACACCGGATGTGAAACAAATTTTTCTGCGCGACAGATAGCATTCAAAGTCATGACCGCTTATCAGCTACTGCATGTTAGTTTGCGTGCTCAGCTAATTTAAAATGCTCCTGGTTAACTTATATGCAGCAATTATGATCGGTATGCTTGTGTTACTTCGGTAAGCATGTATGTGGCAGTTTTATCATAACGTTGCCTGATTGTAGTCACTACAGTTGAAGCTAACCGGAGAGGTGCTGTATGCGTCTGCTGAGTTTGGCTGCAGTTAGACCAGACGTAGATTTTGGAGAGATTTGGATGCGTTTTTGGATGCTTATGAAATGATCACTTCACTAATCCATGACCAGGTTAAGCCTAATACATCTCCAATGGCTGGGCAAGCTCTCTGATACTACCGGTGAAAGCATTAGGGAAGCTCACAGGCTAACGTGTTTGGTATAACAAATGCTGCATTGCCATCGATTGAATATTAAATTCTTTCCTGTAAAAGTGATTGATTCGCTAGCTCCACATAAGCAACGGTTCACGCAGACGGAACTTACGGTCTATAAAACCTGTATTATGTTTATGATATAACCGGAGCTCTGTCTAGCTCCCACACGCTATCCATAATGTTCCCATTTTCGCGAGGAAAAGCTCGTCATTCCAAAGCAATGAGTAAACCATTACCATGGGCAATTTCCGAAAAGGCCGTTTAGCTTGGAGCTTTTGCCCCTCCGTCATATACCAGCGCGGAAGCTGTTTGTTTCTCCACGCTAACAACACACCACAGCTATGCACACAAACCAGCAGGTCCTAATACACACCGAAGCAGTCCATAAGCTGTTGGTCCACTTTTAGCTGCCCCTCACTGTCCATGTTTCCCTCTAAACTCAGACCCACCGGATTTTTATGGTCTCCGGTCTACACTTGGGCATGTCGACCCGTTCTACAAATGTGTCTATATGGGGTGGATTCTAGCTTCCCCTGCATCCTAGCTAGCTGTGGTGAAACCGCAGTACTCACCAACTTTTGCCATAGCAAATTGTAGCCAAAAGCAAATTCGTGCTCGAGCTGCCAGACTTTCGCATCGCGTCCTCCACTTTCGCCATTGCATTTATTAGAACAAGTTAATTTCATTAGATCTATACACATGTACTGCATTTTATAGCAGAATTTCCCCGCTGATTCCTTAGCTCAGACGGCAGACGGATCTCACGTTTCACTGTGACACCGCATCGTCCCGCCTAGATCCGCCCTCCACAGAGCTGGCCCGTCAGAAGAAAGTGGGCACATGGGGAGTGGGGGCAATAGCGGAAGAGCCACCCCAATGAGACGTTTCAGACAGAGACTACTATGGACTACAAATGGAGTTTTTGAGGACAGCAGTTCAAGCGAAACACTAAGTACCCTTTTTTTATTTTGCGCGATAAGGAGTACTCCAGGGGATTCAAAGACCAAAATATAAACTTGGAAAAATAGCATATTAGGTCCCCTTTAAGGTTTCCTCATTTTTTTCCCCACTTTGTTCATGCATGCATGGTCAAAATATTTTAATCAACTTCATGTCATTGAGCTATAATATATTTGCAATGTATTTTGCTGCAAGCATATCAATAACATGATTTGTTGTGAAAGTGAAAGCAAATAAAATATATCAAATGGCTGTGCATTCCATGATGTTAAAAGCCCAACATTCATATTGTTACCACCGCCAAACGAAGTAGGCAGGAGGTTATGTGATCAGGGCCATTTGTTTGTTTGTGAACACGATAACCCAAAAAGTAATGAACTGATATCTCAAAAATTTTGTGGGTGGGTCGCTATTACATCTGGGATGGACCCTATTCATTTTCCCAGCAATCAGTCAAACAATATGGCTGCCACGGCCATCCTTATACACGCAATAACTGAACTGTGCTCTCAGTCTGCAAGATTTGGACTGTGCTGCCTTGGCGGAGGTTTGCACTCTAGGAGTGCCACTAGTTTCTTTTTATGTACTTTTGTATTACAAGTATGCGTGCCAAGAGAAGGTGGCAATATATTTTGTGTGATCAAATGCAAGATTGTGATCGATTAAGGGCTGATTAGGGTTCTGATTGCAGGCGTTGAAGTTCTTTCCTGAAGCCAAATAAGTGACATTTAACAGGTTTGAATCATTTTAGTATGCTTTGTCTAAAAATTCTTAATTGCTTAATGTTATTTTTTGTGACCATGAGTCCCAAACTTAATCAGTGAAAACCTAATTCATAGTTTCATATCATCCCATATCAAATTTCCCCTTTTTGGTGTTAGAAAAGTAATTTCCAATGTAGCACACTATGAAACTTTTATTCATCATATACAGTTTTGGCATATGGTCTAAAAGGGGTAAATATTCTGAATATTGCAATTAAAAACAATCAATAACTTTTTAGCATTCTGAGATTGGAGCAAAAACCAGCATACACAGTGAGTCCCCAGGACCAAGTTTTGGAACCACTGGTCTAGAGTTTAAATGATTTGAAAATCATTGCATTCTCTTTTTATTTACATTTTATACAGCATCCCAACTTTTCTGAGGCCAGGGTTGTATGTTTTGCTCATTCTCTGAAAGCCTAATATGGTATGCCATGCATAACTACGAAGCTTAACGAGTGCTAAATTATTGACCTTCCATCTGGAGGTCTGGACATCAATGCAATTTTAATTTAATTAGCTTTAAATCTGCATATTTTTTACAGCGCTAATTAGTAACTTAAGCATGCATTCTCATACGTAGGTACAACAGAAAGTCCCACCATGTGTTGCTCAAACAATAGTATCACAGTTTGACACAACTTCGTGAATATATCATCTGTCACCTAAGGAAAGAATAATATTTCATCACATTTTCAAGATTAGGCACATGATTCATAGCAATTCATATTTACATTGCAGTTATGAGCATAAGACTGCTTTGACACAAACACACAACACACATACTAAAAATGACAATCAGAAAATAAATATATCAAATTCTGAATACTGATTTCCTAATTTTTGTTTCCACTGCCCATCTCTGTGTTCACTCCAATATTTTACCCTTGAGCAGAGAGGGGAACACACTACCAGTCAAAATTTTAGGACACCCAAATGTTTCTAGTTTTTGAATAGAAAATTACTCAGTTTAATGTCTCATTGTACTCTAGAAAGAAACCATAGACATTATAGAACAAATACACAATCAAAGTTAAAAAAAGAAATCATGGAATCAATTTATCAACCAAAATGTATTTTCAACTTTTGACTAAAAGTAGCCACCTTTGGCAGATACAACAGCTGAACACACTCGTGGCATTCTTTCTACTATAGTGTAGGTACAGTTGCTTGCTAAGAAGGAAAATGCTTTCAGTTCATCTGAAATAGTCACTTATATGACATATTTATGTACTTGAGGTCATGAGCTAAGCTGCTAAAATTTGGATTTTAATCTCCCCCAACAGTCTTAAATATATTTTCGGACCATAAAGCATCACAAACATATTTTTCTGATTGTCCACAAAAATTCTGATTTATGAAATCTCCCCCAAGCTAAATTTTGAATGGCAGCTGAATCGATCACAGTGCATTTTCATCCTGGCGATTTTCCAGTGAGGAAATGTGGTATAATGTGAGCTAACAGCATGAAAAATCAATACTCTGCCTGCATAAACTGAGTAAAAAGTTTTCATCAGGATGCAGCTTGCAGAAGGCAACTTTGTGAGATAAATATAACACAAATGCAGATGCCATTCTTCTTTATTCTGTGGGAATACACTTCCACCAGAAGACAGGACTATTTTCGTAGCATGTGGAGTGTTTATAAAAATGTTACATTTGAATTGATATTGTAAAATCTAAATACCATGTTTATTGGATTTTTTCAAGCAAAAGCTGGAATTCAAAACACTGTGCTAAACTCACACACCAAGGCACTTTATTAGAAACACCGTCCTAATACTTGGCATGGCCTCCCTTGGCCTCAGAAAAACCGTCTTCACAGCATGGTTTTGACAAGATGTGTGATTCTGGTATATGATGACATGGTTGCCACACATAATTTCAGATTTGCCAGCTGCACATTCCTGCTGCAATTATCCCGTTTTACCACATCTCAAAGGTGCTCAATTGGATGCAGATCTACTGACTGGGGAGACCATCAATGTGCACTAAACTCATTGTCATCTTCAATGTACTTCAAAACAGCTTGAGATGACTTTTGCCATGGGATATAATGTAGTATCATGCTGGAAATAGCCTTGCATTAACATGTAATGGTCAAAGCCAATGAGATCACATTTTTTCCTGAATTCTGATGTTTGATCTGAACATATTCTGAAATCCTCACCTATATCTGTGAGATTTTATATATTTCACTCAGCCACTTTATTGACTTATTGTATGTTTACATGAATAAGCAGGCATACAGGCGATTTCTTTTTTTTTAAGTGTTTGATGAGCGTAGGTTCAGCTGTTATAACTTTACGTTTGACATGACTCATCTGACTTTTGGGTTACATGACCCAAGCTGAAGCAATGTTACAATCTGTCACATTTGACAACTCTGAATGCAAGATAACAGGTCATCAGTTATACAAAAATGCACCATAATGCATCACAAAGGGTGATTCTCACTTCAACTAGCTTCTAGTTGTTCATTTGGTAAAGGTTTCAGCATTACAGGCAGATGGTTAGGAACTGCGGTTGGATGTATAACAAACAGCTTACTTCGATACTTTGTCATTTAAAAACCCCCTTTGTGCCCTTGCATATAACTATGCTGACATTTCAATTTCCTTTAAAAAATTAAAGGGAAGGAATCCAGTTTGAATTCAGATTTCCAAACATTGTTCTGAAATTAAACTACTTTTATAACCACCAAGTAAGGAATGTAAAATGTTTAAGTGGAAAGCATCAAAATGAACCAAATTTTGTCCATTTTCAGAGGTTGCTTCTGAAGCCCCTGACATTTAAAACTTGACACCCACCTGCGCCAAAGATAGCATCTAACTTTATTTTCCTTTACCTAGTACAGAGGGACTTCCTCTGACCTAATGTTCTGTATGAAGTGTAGTGTTTCCAAGAGTTCTGTCAGAGCAACAACTGCCAGTTCTTTCACTGAAATGCAGGTATGATCAAGCAGCTCATAATGGAATAAATCAGCTCACGTCTTAGAAATCCAGAGGCCTTTGACCTTTTGTATGCAGAGTAGATTCTGAAAAATAAAACATTTTCAGCTGGGGATCCAGAACAAAATCAAAATTTATGCTAAATGTGATGGTAAGTTAAATCTGACTTGTAAACTTTTTTTTACCCCTTAAATTATAACCAAAGAGAGTCAAAGCAGAACTTCACGACTCAAGTGCCAACAGTAGTCCCAATGAGTGAAATGTTTATTCAAAGAGTTATCAGACACTCCAAGTCTAATTCCAGACAGCAGGATTGCAGTACACAAAAACCGTGAGCAGGGATGTAAACCTGAAACTGGCTGAGACTAGAAGAATCAAACCAGCAGAATGCTGCACAAAATTGCAACCAAAAGTCAAAGTCCAGAAGCCTGGCAAGCCGTAACAATTATCAGTTGTGAACAGAGGGAAACTCAAAATCAAAATCAAGATATAGTAAAAAGTCCATGACAGAAAATCAGACTCAGAACAGAAGGCTGGTAAGACACAAAGCAAAGCAACTCAACCTCACGACAAGGGACAGACAAAAGGGAGAATACATACACCAAAACCTAATGGGAAAACAAGACACTGCTAGTAATTGAGGCAAGTTCAGAGAACAAAGGGGCGGGGTTACAAATGAGACAAGAGCACAGTTAACTGATGGCAGGAGCGGGAAGACATGGGGTGCATCTCAAAGCCTAGGCTGCATCCTTTGAAGGCTGCATTTTTTGGGGGTTGTCACTTCATTCCATCTGCCAAACTGACGTAATATCATTTCATCTCCGTTAAACAGCTTTGGTTTAAGCAAGTCGTCACTGTTTTCCCCAACCTTAACCTTAACTCTAACACCTAGCCTTATACCCAACCCCTAAGTAAACCTTCTCTCTTACCCAAATGTCAGTTTGGCAGATGAAGATAAGTGACGACCCCTTAAAATTCAGCGTTTGAACACTGCAGCCTACGCTTTGGGATGCACCCATGATTTACGGAAGGGAAAAGGTAAATACAGATGCTGCGAGACACAGGGAAAACAGAATAAAAGATAATACAGACAGAGAATAAAAAAGAAAACAGTACAAAATACACAGACAGTAATTCACAATACTGACAAGGAGGCCTGGTAATCAGAAAGAAAAATAAAAAATGAGAGGAAAGTGAAAATTTTTATTTTTTCTGACAAAGAAAAAAAATTTTACATTTCCATTACATACATCATTCTTCAGCCAGTTTCTGGAGATTGCTATTGGGCTGAACTAAAAGAAAGCACAAAAAATCCCTTTTTACTGATCAGTCATCTTGACCTATTTTTGATCAATTTTCTTGATCGAAAGGCTTTCCAAAGATTAGAAAATCCTTTGGCAAGTAGAAATATAGCTTCCCTATTACTCCTATATTCTGGCGATTAACTAGGCTAGAAAATTCAATCCAGAAAAATGCTTTATTCGCTTTGAAAAAAGAGAAACTACTCTGTTCAGCTCTGTATTTGCTTTTAGGATATCCTGAAATGTGAATCAAACCTGCGCCGCAATTTTTTAAATTACGCTGAATAAAATGAAAATAAATCAAAACTGAATAAAAATTTGAATCTAAAACTGAATTACGTCAACCAAAATGACATGTTTTATTTTTTATCTTAACTCGAGACCTAGCAATGAGTGTTTTTGGAGTTAAGATAATGATCAAAACCAATTGTCTGTTCCTCCTCCTGCATGTGTGTGTGTGTGTGTGTGTGTGTGTGCGTATACACAGTGCTAAACAAATTTAGTAGACCACCGCCCAATGTTAGGTTTATGCCACAGCTTCCCAAAATTAACAGTGTTGGTTATAACCAAAATCATTTTTATGTTTCTGTAATGGTTAATGGTTAATCTACCGGTATGCACAAGCTCTTTATCTGAAATGATATTTTTAATGCTAAAATATGATTATTTTTGTTATCCATGAATTTTCGAATTTCTGTTTTACATAAAAGCTGAAAAAAATAGTTAACTAGTTTAGCACATTATTATTTTTTGATTAAGATGCCAAAAAATATCTTGGATTCCTGAACATAAAAATTAGTTTTAGTGGTTGAATGCAAGAATGCAAGCTGTTATCAAGGCCAAAGGAGGCCAAACAAAATATTATTATTATTTTTTTTTTGGTTTTTACGCGTGAATAAGTGGTTTCAGTTCATTATTTGCCAAAGAAATAACAAAAGAATATTTAGTTTTAAACTAGTCTTTGACAAATTAATTAAATACTTGAGTTTTCTCATTTTTTAAACAGGTGGTCTAATAAATTTGTTATAGCTGCTGTAACTGATTTGGTTGTTTTATTTTTTGCTTCTTGTCCAAAGCCTGTGTAAGCAGTCCCCACCCCCATTCCCAAGCATCACGCAGGAACGCGTATCGCTTTCTGACAGAGGCAGAGAGTAGCGAAAAAAGTGAAACGACTGTCTTCAATGAACCATAGACTCACCATGATCATGCTTAATTACTTTTCATTCATGATGAATTCATGACAGTAAGTAATGCCTTACTTGATATGATGTCATTGCATGTATTTGGACATGAGTAAGCATGAATTATTTTAACTCATGATGAGTCATGATGAACTCATGAGTGAATCATGCATGAAGTAATGCGTTATAACCACATGATTCATGTCCCCCTATTATAAAGTGTTACCTTAACTTTTTCCTTTTTTTTGTGAAAAGCCACAATGCCATAATTGACACAACTAAAAACACAAGACAAGGATCAGATGGAATTCTGACAGCCGAAATGAGATTAGCCAGAGTTGCAGCGCATTGTGGAGTGCATTGTGCAACTGTTTCATGTCTGCAGACGCAGTATAGGCAGACAGGAAGCACCCGAGATCGACTGCAGCCTGGGCAGCCATGTATGACATGAGGGCGCAGGACGGTTGCATTCGTGTGATGCATCTCAGAGACTGCTTTCGTCCAGCAACTTTGACTGCTGCCGAGGTTCCTGGAAAACGCCATAACCATATCAGCAATGTAAAGCTGGCTCTGGGATGAAGGCATCTCTTCTTTTAGAGCACATGTTGGGATGATCCTGATGGATCGCGGACGTGCTACTTTTTATCAGTGGGGCCAGGCGCATTTCAACAGAAATTGTCTGGCATCACAAATTGTCCAAATTGTCAATGGACTTCAGGAAAGGGGCAAACTTTGCTTGGGTTCCTAAACCCTACATGCATTAAGATGGTGTTACTGTGGTTATTGTTTTGAAGAAAGATCTACCATAGATTATGTGGAAGGATGTGCTTCTGGTGGGAGAAAACTTGTCGAAGCATAAACGATACTGGGGTTAAATTTTTAATAGACTGAACTGAATAAACTGAGTTTTTTGTTTGTTTCTCATTTGGTTGCTACCTGAATGAATACAAGAAAACTTTTTTTTTTTGTTGCTTATTTCTGAACTCCATTATGGAGGATGTATTAGTTTTTGGTCTTGCATTTGGATTAATCAGGTTGCCTGTGAGTGAAATTTTCATTTGTTAGGAGTGGTTTTACATCAGACTTCAAATACATTGATTTATATTGATCTTCCCTGTGTTAGTATTTTGGCATTGACAGGTGCTTAAATTTTGCCTGCATTTTGTTTGGTGTTTTAAATTTAAATGATGTGGGTTCACGACAGAGAGTATAGCCCAGTAAGAGCACAGCTTCATGTGTCCAAGTTGGGGATTGCCCTTAAAAATTTCAAACTTTAAACAGTAGGATGAAACTGCGGCTGGCACCCCAAAAGATGTAGGCAATCCGCAGCTACACGTGAACAAAACAGCATCTGTCATGAAATACCATGCTCCCCCATTACACTGCCACCCCCACGCACTGCTTAGAAAAAGTGCTGACCAAAATATAATAAGCATTTTCCGTAAAGCTACCGCCACCCTCGCTTACCGCCATCCCCCAGCCGATATTTGTGTCCCAAACCTATATCTCATGCATTTCATCCCCCATTACACCATGTTTTTGATAGTTACCAGGCAATGCGTAGAACTGTCACTTTTTCCCAAGCTTATGAGTAGGCCTAGTGTGGGTTCCGTTTCCAGTCAAGACAGTGACCTCACCAAATACGATGCCAACATTCCACCAGTACGACTAGCCTTTACAACATCTCAAAGGAAGAAAATCTGCGAGGATACCCAAAACAAGCCAGGGGGTCATAGCTAATTATTGCTAATCACTTTTAGGCCTTGTGAGGCGTAGAAGTAAAATGGTAAACAGTAGCGGGCATAATCAGTTAAAAAGAAAAGTAAATGCTGATGATGATCCCCATATACTTCCAAGAGAACTCAAGCCTCGAAGCACATCGTAATGGAACATCCTGGTTACTAATAACCAACTTTAGGCAAAGCATTTTGTTGATTTGCTGAGCATACTACTAGCACTACTAGCAACGGATGACTCCATGGTCTCAAAATGCATTTTGGCATTCCCTGTCAATAGCTAAGAGGTAAAAGTGTCGGTGTTGATGAAGATGTCATTAGCAGCAGCAGAAAGACCGCTTAAGCCATCATCGCATCCGTTTGGATGTGCAGTTTGGTCAGCCTTATTCAAAATTTTGCAGAGGGACTTCCTCTGAGCTAATGTTCTGAATGAAGTGTAGTGTTTCCAAGAGTTCTGTCAGAGCAACAACTGTCAGTTCTCTCACTGAAATGCAGGTATGATCAAGCAGCTCATAATGGAGTTAATGGCTTTAATTAATTATTAATTAATCATTGTCTTTGATTTCATTTAAAGGACCATGAACGGCAGGTTAGCTTGCCTGTTGTACCAAAAAGGTGACGTAAGCATGTAAGTTCCAGAGCAGTTTATTTTTCGTGAAGCAGTGGCTTACTTAATGAGGAAATTCTTTTTCTGTATTGAATTTAGCCTATTACTTAGTCGCCCTAAGTTTACATTAAGAAAGATGCTGTGTCTTTAATTGCCAATGGGTTATTCTTGTAATTGGGAAATGTGTAAATAACGGAAAATGAAGTCAGGATGTTGTAAAGGGATGTTCTGTGCCCACCCAATTTTCGGTTCTGGCTATGCACACACAGTGAGACGATAAGACCCAAAAATGTCTTTCAAGGTCACTGCTTGCAAATGAATCAGTTTCAGGCGATAAGATATAATTAACACGATTCGCATACATATTGCTAAATGGGGGCTTGTTCCTGAACACCAATGGGTCACCCCAGGGATTCCCCCATGATATCAACACCCCCTCTTACCGCCAACTTTTCATCCTGTCCTCGCTATCGGTACAACTGGGTAGCACTGTTGAGCGCAGAGGATAATGTCAATGTGATATCTTAACCAGGGATCTCACCAGAGTAGCTGCCTGCAGGCCCATTGCTGCTGACGAAGTTTCAGTGTCAGATCCTGTTTAGTTATGCTTTCTTTTGTATTCTGTTTCTGGATTTATTACTTTTCACGCGCATTGTAGTAGTTCTCTAAATTAGTGTAGCATTTCCACTCACCTGTTGCTTGCCATGTGCATTCCATTTTCAGTCCTTCATGTGCACCACCCCTAGTTCATTGTTTAATTATTTCTGATTTTTAACCACACCTCCCTGCATCTTTCCAGCTCAGCTTACCAGCAGCTCATTGTAATCAGGCTCTTCAGCTCCTGACATTAAACGCCTTTTTTCTGTCTTCGAGTTCAACATTTTTCAGGCCAGTTTTCCTGTGTCTATAAAATTAGCATTTCTTGATTCCTCGGTTACCATTTGATTTGCTTGATATATAATTGTGTCTTTTCCCTTGTGCCTGATTGATTGCCTGTGTTTGAATTCCTGTTTGCCTTTTTGGCTTACTGACCAGTCTTTTGTTTTGCCTTTGGCCAACCACCTTCCTGGTTTTTGGCTATTGGACAGTATAGTGATTACAATTCTGGATTTGGCCTCTTGTTCTGCATTACCACTGCTCGTGCTTGATCTGGATTGCCTGACTACGATTCTGCATAATTCCTCTGAATTAATTCCTTTGAATGAATTCCTCAGTGATTATTAACTGCATCACGAAGGGCAAATTATTTCCCATGAGAGTGTGCCACTACATGTCTCTTGTCTCTCTGGCTCACCTGCCTTGGTTGAGTCCGTGCTCCTGCCTAACCTTCCTTCAAATCCTTTAGAAATGGCACCCAGTAACCATTATCATGTTGTCATTTTTGACTTGTATGCTGATCAGCCGTCAAACAGAGCAAAAAAATAAATAAATAAATGAGAGAGAGAATAGGCATGACTGCTGGACAATATTTAATCGTGAGCCTGATTTTCAGCGGAAGTTATCCAAAGCTGCTACAGATATGTTGACTACCATAATTACTACCGGTGAAGCTTCCTGAACACAACTGTTATAGCAAGAAGGTTTTGAATGTTCAGTAATGGGGGACTTGTACATTATTCCTTTGATGTATTTGTTGAAGTGCAACATTATTGTCCATCAGAATTTGCCCGACTGCAGAGATGAGAGTCATAAGTTGGGTGTCTCCAAACAGTGTGAGTATGTCTGAACAAACATTTCTGTCCGACTGCAGCATTCAGCCAGGAGCGCACCATTGGGACCACAGTAGGAACGTTTGAGATACATCTGAAGTAATGCTTTTAATCACAAGAAAATGCATATTTGGAATAATTTTCAAATCCAGCCAATCAGGGGCCCATTGTCTTCCAGGGCCCCTGGGCTGGAGCCCATGCATTAAATTGCCCTTGTCTCCCCTGATTAAAACAATGTCTAATCAAATGTTTCAGTAGTTTCTTCATGAATTACGATTTTTTTCGCGTTAATTTGTCAACTGGAGCCCAGTGATCGGAGAAATTCTTCAATCTTCTGATTACTCCCAAAGATGGACAGATATTTAACAGGGGCACCAACCATGACATGTGCATGCCCCAAGCACAAGTGCATTACTTTCCTTTTTGCTCAGAGTCCAGTATTCCCAGTGGCCTTCTCTGGGTAACAGGCATCAAAACCATTAATTAAGCTTCAGAAATGCAGGGAAGCGGCTGTGGGCCGCATTCGGCATCAAGCCGGCACTGCTGGCATGGCAAGTGGTATGTTAACCAAATGTGGGCTAGGTCTAGCAATGATGGCACCGTTTATGTGATGACATGCCACACGTGGGCCGATTGTGTCCCCAGCTAGCCCTGGCAAACCAGATTTGGGCCACAAAAGGGCCGTCATTCTTGGGCCAGAACTGGGCTGGACCAATTTTGCTGTGAGGGATGTACTCAAGATTTTCACTCTAACCCAAGACATGCTGGATCAAAGCACTCAGCATACAATGCAACCCTCATTCTGCCCAGAGGCACAAGAGACTTGAAAGAGCTGAATGGCCAGCTTTCTCTAACCTGTGTGGGTTATCGCTTAAGGAAGCTCAGATGCCGAGCGCCAGCTAGTTTAATACAGCCATCATTCCCATACTGACTTACTGTCACAAGTGAATAGAATCATTCATATCACATGTAATATTCCACAGCATCAAGCAACTACAAACCTTGACTAATTTTTATTTGCATTCACAAGCAAAGCTGGGATCCCTTTGGGACGTAAGTGGCTTTACTTCACATCTGACTATACTAATTACTTTTTGCATGATTAATTGCCCCAATTAGATTTAGCCGAGAAAGAAAATGATTCTTGGCAAGGTGTAAGCATTAATTAGTCAGCAAATGCATAGAAACACCATTAACTTCAGGTTTTAATCCGCACAAATACAAAGAAATTAAAAGTAATGGCAATTATTATTTTCCATGTTGCGTGTTTCTCCGTGCTTGATAATGGAAATAATGAGTCGATCATCATATTTTTCTCCCTTATCGCACCTCCCCCACCTCAATATGCACACTATTGTTTTATCCCTTACAATATGGGACAACAATAACAAACATTTCCCCTCAGATTGATGACTTTGTCCAAACAGGATATTTGGTTTATTCATGGTGACATATCCTGTGAGAGGCCATTGACAGTGGAGCAGTAATGTATAATGCCAGTAAATGAATCAGAGCGGTGTGGTACAGTTTCAGATTTGCAAATACACGTGATTAGTGTCTTTGTCCTTTTTTACTATTGCCCTTCTCAACTCTCACATTTATAGGAGCTCAGTTTTTTACTGCCGGACGTCTTCTACAATAACCTATTCTATGTCTATTGCAGTGGCGGGCATTGCATTTTACACCTAGGCCTTCAGTAACCCTGCCGTAATTAACCTAAACTTCACCGTGACTCAAAGGCAACAGCATTGACCCCCCCAAATTCCCTGTGACAGCATTCACACATAAGGCACTATGCCATATCACATTAATCAATCACTGCCTTTACCAAGAAACAAGAAAAAACTCACAGTAACCAGTCACATCCACGCAGACTACCTAGAAAAGACTCCTGGGACACTAGCCAAACTGCTGCGCATAAATACACACATGCCTCAATGTGCAAGCCAGGGACATTATTCACACACCAGCAGCAATGATCAAAAACAAAATACAAAACTTAACATAAACAAAATGAAAAATTTATTTAACTCACAACTGCTTGTTCTTTGAAAATGAACATCCTCCTCTCATTCTTTAAAAAAAATGATCAACGGTACTACAGCATATCAGTCCATTTGAACTCCATTAAAGGGTCCTTCAGCATTGCCACGGAAGCCAGTGCTGACAGTCGAGCCTGCCCAGCCGCATTTCGCAAGTAAGTTTTGATGTGTTTAAAGGGCTGAAAATGACCATTCGACAGAGAGAGTAGACCCCAGGAAGGTCACCACCAGACGTGCCAGTGCGTGAAGTTCATGTCGGCTCTCACATAGATCACATAGATACTCCATTGACAGTGAATTTGAAAACCGCAGCTAGCTAACTGTTAGTTCAAAAGCGAGTGTCCGTGACTCAGAGACTGTTTGAGCAGCAGTGAAGTAGTTAGCTCAGTGCTAACTCGATGAGCAAATTTTGGGTTTATAGCTCGCTAAAGCTTGAAACAACCGCAAAATTTACTGTAGTCGTTGCATTACTTTCATATGACACGCCCACTCAAGTAAGATCTACTATACAGACTGTTCCATTCACAAACAGAAATAACCTGTTGTCAGCATGTAACGTCCTGACGTAGGCAGAGGCCAGCTAGATGGCCTTGCTGTGTCAAAGATTTGTGATGGCTGGTATTTCGAGACGCCAAATGGAGTGGCCGGAACAAAAGGAAGAACAGCAAAATGACAAACACAGATAAAACAAGAGGGAGGGGCTCACGCTTCCAAAGGAAATAAACCTTGTCCGAATAATAAACAGGAAGCAAAGCCAGCAAGACAGAGCGAAATAAGGGAAAAATCTCGGAAGCCGAAATCAAACAATTAAGCACCAGACGGTGCACAGACAGAGGAAAGGGAAGAGAAAGATTCCCTTTACTAACTAACACTTTCCTTTTATGCAACTAATTCCTCAACACTTCTCTAACTAGAGATCTTGCGGGCTACAGTACAATGGTAACACTGACACTCTAGCAAAGGTGGTGAGGCAAAACTTGGGCTTAAATAGAGTCCGGGCACCGCCCACAATTAATGCCAGCTGGCCCAAGAATCCAATATGGGCAAAACGATATCGTCCCGGACGAGCATAACAAAGAAAGCTGCTAAACCAACACCAACCCCCAAAACCATGACAAGATTATGCCCTGCTGGGCATACTCACAATCTGATTGGTTAAAGGGGACCTATTTTGCCATATTTCCAAGGTTATTTTTTGATCTTGGACTCCCCTAGAGTACTCCTGATCATTCAAAGTCCTTTTTTAGGTCCTTATTTAGCTCATACTGCCATCCTCAAAAAACCCCATTTGTTGTCCATTGTAGTCTCTGCCTAAAATGCCTCATTGGGGTGGCTCTTCCACAATGGCCCACACTCCCTGTGTGCCCACTTTCTTCTGATTGGCCAGCTCTGTGGAGGGCGGAGTTGGGCGGGATGGGGCTGCAGAACGCAGTTTTCCGGGTCCTCCTCCCTAGAGTGAAACATGAGACACGGCTGCTATCTGATAAGGAAGTGGCAGGCAAATTCCGCAATGTAACGCAGTACATGCGTAAAGATCCAATGAAATCAACTTTTTCTAATAAATGCAGCAGTGAAAGTGGAGGACGTAGTGCGAAAGTCTGGCAGCTCAAGCTCAAATTTTCTATCGGCTACAGTACCGTGGTTTTTCTACTCTATAGCTAGGATTGAAGGAAAGCTAGAATCCACCCCATATACACACATTTGTAGAACGGGTCAACATACCCACATGTAGACCGGAGACCAAAGAAATCCGGTGGGTCGGAGTTTAGAGGGAAACAGAGACAGTGAAGAGCAGCTAAAAGTGGACCAACAGCTTATTGACTGCTTCAGTGTGTATTAGTGTGCATAGCTGTGGTGTGTTGTTAGCATGTAGAAACAAACAGCTTCTGCGCTGGTATATGACGGAGGGGCGACAGCTACAGGCTAAACAACCTTTTTGGAAATTGCCCTTGGTAAAGGTTTACTTATTGCTTCGGAATGACCTGTGTTTGCTCGCGGAAAAAGGGCGAGATATGAATTGTGTGCGAGAGCTAGATGGAGCTCCGGGTATGTTGTGAACATAATACACGTTTTACAGAACGTAAATTCCGTTTGCATGAACAATTGCTTAAGTAAAGCTAGCAAATCGATCACTTTTACATGAAAGAAGTTAATATTCAATCAACGGCAATGCAGAGAAATCGTTTGTTGTACCAGACAGGTAATAGCCTGTATTATTTCCTTTTCCCTATTGCTTTCACCGGTAGCATCAGAGAGCTTGTCCAGATTTTGGAGAAGTTTCAGGCTGACCCCGATCATGAATAAGTAAAGTGTACACTTCACAAGCACCCAAAAACGCACCCCAAGCTTTGCAAAACCTATGTCTGGCCTAAATGCACCTCTCTGGTAAGCTTCAACTGCAGTGGCTACAATCAAGCAACAATATAATGAAACTGTCACATTGATGCTTACCGAAGTAACACAAGCATACCAATCAGAATTGCTGCATATAAGTTAACCAGGAGCATTTTAAATAACCAGGAGCATTTAGTAGAGCATGCAAACTAATATGCAGCAGCTGAGAAGCGGTCATGACTTTGAATGTAAATTGTCGCGCGAAAAATTGGTTTCCCGTCCGGTGTGAAAGCTGCTCAATGCGCCCATAACGCGTGTATTCGCGTCTGTGCATTGAGTTTGAATGTAACCTGTCTTGCAAAAAATAAGTTTCGCGTCCGGTGTGAAAGCTGCTTAACGCGCCCATAACACGTGAATTCACGTCTTTGCATTCACTTTGAATGTATGTAATATGTCGCGCGAAAACTTTGTTTTGTGTCTGATGTGAAAGCAGCTTTATGGATAGTATGCGACAGCTAGAGAGAGCTCGGTTAAGTTATGAACATAATGCAGGTTTTGCAGACCGCAAGTTATGTTAGCGCGAACAAGTTGTTTATGTGGAGCTATTGAATCAATCACAACAGGATCTACACGAAAGAATTTCCAAATTAATCACCGCCTTTTTTGGCTTTTTATTAGCCACAACAATTTCTAAAGGGGGATAAAATAATTTCACGTTAGTGCAGAGAAATCATTTGCTTTACCTGACACGGTACAGCTTCTGCTTTTCACATTGCTTCCACGGTTGCAACAGAGAGCTTCCAAGACATTTGTGAAGTATCCGGCTGATCCCGGTCATGGATAAGTGAAGCGATCTCTAACTGTAGTGGCTAGTCTCGCAACGATCGGGCAATATTATGATGAAACTGCAACGTTGATTTTTTGTCCGAAGTAACACAAGCATACCGATCAGAGTCACTGCCTTTAAGTTAACCAGGAGCATTTTTAATTAGCACGGCGCACAAACTAACATACAGTAGCTGGTAACCGAGCGTTCATAACAACCAGAAACAAACCCTTGCAATACAGGTTTTACAGACAGCAAGTTCCGTTACCATGGACAGTTGTACCAAGCATCCAAATTATTAACAAGTATTAAAAGTTAGCTTCAAATGAGGTTTATGTTCGCACACCTTCTGTAGAATTTCCTCTGATATAATTCTTGGATATTTAGGAAACAAACATTAGCAACAGTAACTTGGCTATATTAGCAGCCATGCTATAGCCACAATCAAATGGCTATCACATCAGGTTGGCTTATGCAGTAAAAGCAACATACAGCTTCTGTGTCTGTGAGTCACGGACAGTCGCGACCGATCCAGGATTTTCAGATATTTTATAAAGCCTGCGTTTGAGGCCAGTTGTTAGTGCTAACTATCGCTAGTGGTCCTGCAAGCCACCCATAACACGTTAGCTTCATTTACATTATTTGCTGTTTTATCGTTACTTACAGCTTGTGGCTTTGAGCGCTGGATTGATGCAACTGCTTTAGGTTTGAGAAGCAGCTGAAAGACTTATCCTGAGTCAAATTATCCTTTATTGACAATGTTGTCTTCGTGGAAATGCTGAGCACAAACCGCTAACATCCCCTTTGGCCGCGGCTGTTTGCTGCCAGCAAACAAAAAAAGCTACCCACTGATTTCTGGTGGCATCCTCTTCTGGAAGAGAAATAGGTGTTTTTCTTTGCATCAAAAAGTAAACGGACAAGTAGCTTTGGGAGAGACACTGACAAAACTGCACCTCAAATGATCTGCGGTTCTTCTTTTGTATTTCCAAAAGTGTAGACGCTACTAAGTCATAGTATGATCTGCCGTTGTTACTGCCAGCTAGAACAGTTTCCGGTGTGGGCAGGTCCAGCGCCGTGATTGGCTCTGGCTAGGTCTGTACTAATTGGGCGGCACAACTTGATGTCAGGTTTTGCCTAGATCTCGCAAATATCTCAGGAGGAGCTGTTCAGAGAGGAAATCATGTTCACGAAATCACATTCTTGGATTATGGCAAAACCTCTTTATCTTATGTTTAGAAACTTTTCAGAGGTTGAGTATGCTCTACCAACATTATAACATTACTAATATATATTAAAAAAAGGATCAGTATCATAGGTCCCCATTAAATATATGACAATCAGCAAAATCGTCCCGCTCTTTTTAATGGGAGAGGGAAGCAATGTACATTCTGAGCGCCTTGAGTCTTGAGGCCAGAGCCATGTAGAGAGAGCAGCTTTGACTCGGAGACAGCAGAGGAAAAATCTGATTGGATAAGATGAAGCTGTCCTTTATAAAAGCTGTTTGCACTGTGGAAGCATTGCAAATCGGAGTTAAGCAATGAAATCACTTTGATTCAATAATTGAGGATTTTGATTGACATTCTAAAATACAGTACACGCAGCTTTAATGAAAGTATTTATGAGGGAAATATAATCCGTGCAGATTAAAGTTGGGGTGGCACAGTGGAGAGTACATTCAAGTAGGCTTACTCCAAGTAACCTGGTTTCTTCATAAAGTCGAAAGGCAAGCATCTCAAGCAAACTGGAGACTCTAAATTAGTGTGTGAGTGAGTAGTGTGAGATTCCCACATTTACTTAGGAGAATACAAAGCCTTATACACTACAGTCTAAAACAAAGTGCAGATAGTGCTGTTAAACCAAATGTAAATAAATAAATACAGTATGGTCATCAGAGGTGATTTTCAATGCTTTCATGTAAGAGTTAAATTTTTAATCTTTATACAGTACTTGACTGTAATTAAAACACTGATGACAGTGGTCACTGAGATACGTGCACATTCTTGTTTTCTGTTCCCCATAAAATTTCAGCTTTCACAAAATATTTTCTGGATTGAGTGTCCCTTACTGATCTCCCCATACTCACTGCATGGAATATGTACTTTCAAACACTCTCAATCCTCTTCAGACTAAAAATGAAGCTATTAAAATTTAATTTTGGGATTATGCTTGCATATAGATTCCCACGATTATGTTTAAAATTAATTTCTGTTTTTTGGCTTATCAGGAAATGATTGTGTGAAAATAATTGAAACGAAACCTTTTAAATGCTAAATGACAGTTTTTGTCAAAGGCAGTATCTGGCTGTTTTGGCCACACGCATCATTTATTGGAAACAAAGTAGAAAGCGTAGTCGTACACGTGTGACATTTGGAAACTCAGCCCACTCGTCTGACCACCTGAAAACTTCCGACTTACACACAGACTCTCTCTGTGTAACTTGCACTGCAGTGTTTTCAAATCTTTAGTGAAGCCACATTTCATAAGACACATCACACAAGTCAAGCCACAAAATTTTTCCAAATGAAACATCGTCAGTGTCCCTTTGTGCCGACACACCAGTACAGCATGTACATAGTTTAATCGCAATGATTTATGTAATTCAGTCATGCATTCCACACTTACACAAACAAACATACATAAAATCCACTTACACAACATGAAGTGTGAAACATTAGCTACCCACTGGTACATGGCTAGCAATCTGGTGTTACATTACATTCCTGGAAGAGATGACTTGATAAGATATAACTGTTTGCCACCTCCATACTTGTGATGTGAAATATTAGCCAGCTTCCATGCATGAAACTTGTTGAGCTAGGTAACTTTTGTAGCTACAGTGACTCACTATGTGACATTTAATTGTAATATTAATTTATAACCTGCTGTTTGTCCTGACCAGTGTTTTGACAAAATTCATGCATAATGAGTGAAGGCAGGAATAAAGCCATGTTACTTAAAATAGTGGTATGACGTGAAAGTCAACATCAAAAAAATAAAACTACATAAATATAACTTGTTGAAGAAGGTGATATAATGGAGAGACTGTATTAATGATGGAAATAGCTTGTTTGACTCAAACATTTTAAGATATGAATCTGGTGGGAATGCATGCTTTAAGAAAGGAATGTCATCTCAACGGAAGAAGACACAAAATCTGAGATTTGTCTTCCTAGCTAGGTTTTTTCTCCAAAGGACATACCTTTTCAACACCAATATAAAGGGCAGCACGTGTGAAGTCAATTTCTGGAATGCCTGCCACATACAAGTAAGTGCTTCCTGAGTGCATAACTAGGTAGTGAGTCAGGCAAACCTACAGTGTTGTATTGATTACTCTTCTGTGGACAGAACAGCTATCTAAACTTCCTTCATTCCCGACTGACAGGTGGGATTCATCTGCTTCCTTCTCATGTTTTCATGGAAGTATGGTTATTTTTTTTCAAAGGCTGATCATAATCATGCAATTTCAAGCTGAAAAGCAATTGCTTGAAATGTAATGTTCAACACACCGTTACATGGTGTGAAAAACTGAATGACTGAGTGACTTCTAACATTTGAACTATCTTCCAGTTAGACAAGGAAAGATGTTGAAATGTTTGAATTTACCAAGAATTCTCCCAATTCAGGAAATCACATTTTCTTGAGCTGCTCTGGATTTTATATCGCGGTTCAAATTAATTTTGTCTCCAAAATATTACTCTGAAGTATGCTTATATGTGCATTAGCACATCATGAATGTAGGAAGCAGAAGCTTGATTAAAAAAAAAAAAAGTAATACCAGTAATGGGAGATAAGATTTGATTGCTTTAGACAAATGAGGTTTGGGTATGTAGTTGTGACTGGAAATATTGTTCTTCCATTGCCTGGGTATGGATTACTGTTTGTTCAGTCTCACTATATAATACAGCAAAAGGGCAGTGCAATCTATGCCCCTTTAGTCACACACACGATGAAGCAACAGGATTCTAGTTTCTGAGATACACGGTACAGAAATACAGGACTATATTTAGAAGGTAAACATTGTCAGTTTAATTGCAACAGCATAAATATTTGATATTCAGTAAATTAGATCTGTAGCTAAAAACATTTCTGTAAATGGAATTTTATCGGTAACTCAGAGCCATTAGCAGCTAAAGGCAGGGCCGCCGCGGGGCCAGTAATTAACTCCAGTCAGGCGGAACTAAACATTTTTGACATTTTTCCTCGTCCGGAATTAACTGTCACAGTGGAGAGAGAGAGAGTAACCATCTTGTCACATTGCGTTTATGTAAGAATCACAGAACACTGTGCTTTCTTCTTTGGGAAGTAAAGAAATCTGTGCTGGATTCTTGAGAGGTTCTAGGATGAACGACTTGTTGGAAGGTGTTGGAGGCACCTTTATTATTAAAAAGATGAAAAAGATACCTTTTTTTTTGTGTGTGCAGCAGGTGCAGGTAAAGAAAGCAGTAGCAGCTGCAATATAACTAGAGGACATGAGGCAAGTGCAGTTTTAAAATGATCATCTCATTTATTGATGGGAAAAAAAAACTAACCAAATTTATCGCTCATGTGAAAGAATTATTACCCATCTCATAATAATTACTGGTTGTGCCAGCTTTAGAAGCAATAGCAGTGACGGAACACTTCCAATAACTGGAGATTGGCCCAACATAACAGTCTGGACAAATTTTGGCCTTGTTTTTGGCACCATTATTTAAAGAACACTATATAGGACGGTTTTCAAGAATGATCTGCTAATTAATGATCTTGCCACAGCGTCTCAATGGGAGAGAAGCATAGGCATAGGTTTGGATAGGAATGGCAAGAATATTGGACATTTCTCTTAATTGAATATCGAACATGGAAAGAATATCCCAACCAACTTTCGAACAATGGGGAAAACGGTAGAAACGCAACATTGCAGATGTAACATGCCCCAGTCCGATGTAATTTTAGTGCCTTCATCTAATTCATAGACGGTGGTTCAATAGTTTAATGGGAATTAATGGTTTAATCGAATATGTTTATCTTGGCTGTAGTCACGTAACTCATATTGTTTCAAGAAAACAACACAGCACACAGAATAGAAAATATTATGAACTAGCCAGCTAGCTAACACAGCTATATCCGCGCAATTATTTATCCTGTTCACTCTATCAGAACTTAGCAGGTTTTGTGAATGCGTAGAGGTTATTTTTTTTAAAAACCTACCCACCGGTGGTGGAATCACCGAGCCTGCAGTTGCGCCCGAGCCCACATGTGCTCAGTATTCATGGGCAAAATGCATCCGACGCTGTGATGAAATGATTGATGTGGTTGTCTAAGTCTAAAGGAAGAAAGAAAGACAATTTTTATCAAGTTGGGGTGATTAAAATCTGTGCGCAAGGGACAAGGCCGAAGACCTTGACTGGATGCCCATGATCTTCGGGCCCTCAGATGCCACTGCATCACTCAGCAGCATGATTCTGTCATTCACAGTACTAAATTGGCCCAGGAATTCATCAAGAAACCACTGTCTGTAAACACGGTCCACCGTGCCATCCACAGATGCCACCTAAAACTCTATCATGCAAAAAGGAAGCCATTGTTGAGCATCATCCAGAAGCGCTGCCGTGTTCTAAGGCTCATTTAAAATGGACTGTAGCAAAGTGGCAAAGGTGTCCTGTGGTCAGACGAGTCCAAATTTGACATTCTTGTTGGAAATCGTGGGCGTCGTGTCCACCAGGCTAAAGAGGAGGAAAGACCACCCCTCCTGTTATCAACGTTCAGTTCCAAAGCCAGCATCTCCGATGGTATGGGGATGCATTAGTGCATATGGTGTGGGACACTTGCATGTTTTAAAAAACACCATGAATGCTGAAAGGTATGTAAAGGTTTTCGAGCAACATATGCTCCCCTCCAGACTATATCTATTCCAGGGAAGGCCTTGTGTTCAGACATATACCAATCAATAATGCTTTATTATGTGTTTACACACAACAAAACTATCATTTTCAGTTAATATCCCCTAAAATTGATTTTTGAGCATGTTTGCAGTATATTTTCTCAGTATCCCAGTTATGTTCCTTGATGATAAATGCTGTTTGTGGTACTTTTGGAGCTCTGTTTTCAGGAATATCAAGAATTTCTTTGGTAGTATCTATACTTTCAAGCTAGAAGGAGCCAATGTTGGAGGAAAACTCAAAATGGACCATTTCATAGCAGATGTGCCTAAGTTTAGGCGACATTATTTTGTTTACCCAGCAAGACAGAGATCTTAAATTGTCTGGATACATAGCCCTTTGGGGTACAATACATTATTTGTAAAATCTCAATGTTAGTTTTTTCAGTGTAGATGATTTTAAACATCAAAAGTCAGAAAACTTTGCCTCCAGAGGACACTGTAGGCTGGATGCAACTACTGGCTATCCCCAATGAATTGAATTGTGATGCACACAGCTAGTTTTCTCTGAAAATGAAGAGTTTAGCTTGGTAATATGCTGGGTGGATAGCTATCTGACCAAAGTTGGTGCTCTAAAGAACTTAATACAACATTGTTAAAGTTTTTATCCATTGTTCAGTATGGTAAACCTTCATAACAACTGTTATTTATGTTTCAAACATTTCTTAAGTCATATTCAGAAACCTAATCAAACGTATTTGGATGCAAAACAGGAAAAACAAGTTTATGAATCTCTTAAAATTACAGCACGATAGAAAATGTACGTAAAAGAAACACACAGTAATCTCAGTAGATGGAAAAGGCAATATGTGCATTGAAATTATTGCAAAAATTTTTCCAGCTTGTGTGCTCACATTGCACATTTCCTTATCAACTGTCATGTTAAACCTACACCATTGGATAGAACTTTGCACTTTTATCAGACATCCGCGAAATCATGTTTCTTTTGAGCCACTCTGCAGTGAACTTGCTGTTTAGCATCAGATTGCTGATGAATTGCATAATACAAATGTGCTTGAGCTGCAGATGATGGCCTGACACCCCCCACACCATCATACTACCAAAGTAGCGCGTTATGATATTTTGTGGAACGCTGCGTTAGCTAAACCCCCAAATGTAAAGGGACTCATAATTTCCAAAGAGTTCCATTTTGAATCATCAGTTTGCTAGTCATCAAGGTGTTATTATAGAAATGTGAGATGAGTCTTTGTGTTCCTCTTGGTGAGCAGTCGTTTTGCAGCTGTCCATGACTACCATTTTCACCCATTTCTAACGGTTGAATTATAAACGCTGCTGATATCAAGAGGTGAGCAGTGACGGCTGGTGAAGTGAGAATTGATGAGGCACAGAAAATCCCTTGAAAAGAGAGATTGATCTTGACATGTTTTCAATCATTTAATTAAATAGAAATTATGTGAACTCTTTAAACACTTGGGATCATTAGGTGCAACCAGTTTTCCATGTTAAGAAAAGACAAGCAGTATTCAGTCTTGATCTGTTTTCAATCATTTCCTTGATTAACAAGTTTTCTTATGATAAGATTAAGCCATTGTACATTTGTAAGTTAAACAATAGCTTCCTGCCGTGATCAAGACTGAGGAACCACACACCGATCAATGATGAAAGCCTCTTGTGCATATTTATTGTCGAGCATCAGGCCAAAGAACAAAAGAGGGTTTGGTAAAACTGAAGGCGAGGGGCGGCCTGAGTGAGACAAAAGAGGGCGTGTCTGAGACGTGCTCAAGTCAGTCCAGGAGTCAGAAACCAGGAGGTCAATCCAGTGGCTGGACTGCTTCCAGGAAGATTACTGTAGAGGGAAACATTCCCTGGTCTGGAGACCGCTGGAGAACTGGCAGTTATTCCTAATAAAGAGCTTATAATGAGAGATTTGTGGTTTTCTTTCCAATTTTTCCGAACACAAGGAGGAAGAAGAGCTTAGCTCAATACTACATTACAAGAAGGCAACTTCAGGAAAGGGCAAAGACAATCCAGTGAAGACTGAGACGCCTAAAAAAAAATTATACAGACGAGACGATCGACAAATGGGGTGTGGCATTCAAATGTTCACAATGGGAGGCAGGGGATAGGACAAGACATGAAGCTTAGTAAGACAAACCGTAGTACTCACAAAGACTGCTGGAACAGTGGAGGGGCTAATTAATGAGACACCAGGGTTGAGACAGCTTCCTTTAATGCAATGTTGTCACAATTAAATAGCGAGTATTTTATTTGCTTGATTTAAAAGATAAATTACAAGATAAATTGTGTCAACATCTGTGTTTGCTTTTAGCACATCCTGCACTATCTAATCTAATCTTCGTGATTGCTTAATTTCAGCACAGAAAGCAAATATTAGCAAGAAATATCTACAAATGTGTGACAACTGAAGGGTCCTGTCACTGGAAGCGGCTCCTAATAAGAACATGCCCTGGCTGCCTTGCTAACGAGCTTGGCTCTTCGGAGATGTGGTCAGCATGACTCTAACCCAGGAGCCTGGAGGTTCAAGTCCCCGCCCGGGCCCTCCTCTGACCTGCCACAAATGAATAATGCTGATTGAAATGCAATTTGCTTTGAAAGAACAAGTTCTTGTGTCACCTTATTGTGGAAAATAAGCCACAGTCAATGATTTTGAGTGCTTTCAGAGTTAACTTAGTATTAATTTAAATAAATGAATGAAAAGGGTCGGGACAAATCATTACTTTTGAGGAATGTTCTGTGCTTCTTCAATTTTCAGCTCACCAACCGCAAGTGGAGATGAGCAAGGCCTGCAGTTTCTGAGAGGTTCTTTTTGGTTCCTTCTCTGACTTCCCAGATGAGTCAATTATGTATTCTGAGGGAAATTTTGACAGGCCGGCCTCTCCTGGAAATATTCTCCACTTTGCCAAATTTTCTCCATTTGGAGATAACTAGTACTCTGCCTGTTAAAAATGTGCTTGTCCAGAACAGGCTAATTGCTTGGCACCGAATACTGCTGCTCGCAGCTTTCTTGAGAACCTCTCAGCCAAACAACTTTGCAGTTGACACAGCACTCCTTTGGGACCGCAATAATTCACCTGCCAAGTGTTACGCTGGTTTGATGAACAGTTGTTGAGAACACTGAAGGATGGAAGTACAAAGATACATACATGCATAAATATGCACATACATACATACAGAGGGAGACTCTTTCAATTTTATTTAGACTAGTGGGGTGCTAACCCTTCAGTATTGCTGGTTTTGTGGCATTGCTGCTTTCAGCTTTCTCTAGATTTCTTGAGAACTGCTCAACCAAACAACTTCACGTTTTTCCACGGCACTTCCTTGGGTTTCCTCAGCAATACACCCACTGAGTTTGAAGTAAATTGGATGACCTGTTGTAGAAAAAGAATCAAAGGACAAACATACACATGCATTCAGATGGCAAGACAAGGATATCTACCTTTATAGATGCAGGACCAGTTCTTGTATGAATTGGGGGGGGGGGGGGGTTGTGGGGGGACGACTCTATTTTCATGAGTTTTCTGATAATTTGTGTGATTGATTTTACATTTTTGGATTATAACATGATTTATCATCATGCAGTGACAGGTAAATTCGTACCCATTTCTTGTCCACTGTGAGTCTACTGTGATGAATGTTATGCTTCAGAATAATATTTTCCTCTAAAATATTGCATGAATGGGACAGTTGACATTACCCGTAAGCAGTGATGACAATTTTCAAAATTTAAATGAATCTGTGTTTTCTGTTTTTCACGGTCACACTCTTGTTCCCCAGTATTGGGAAAACACACATTTACTTTTTTGTCCATAGATATCTGGACATTGTTTCGCTGTTGACCACACAATAATAGACTTGATATTGAATTCAGTTCAAAGTGCAGATATTCCACTTCAATTTAAGGGCATACATACCAAAATAGTGTAGGAATTATAGCAATTTTTGAGAGGTTCCCCCCTTTTTTAGGGACCAAAAGTATTGAGACAATTGGTTGATCAGCTGTTCTTTATCCAGGCATGTTTTACTCCCAAATAATTTTACTTAAAAGTGAACGCATAAAAGTTCCACGGTTCAAAAAAGCCATTTTGATTTCAAGTATTGAATTTGTGTTTCGAATCTGTTGCTTTGAAATACTAACATGGAATCTAAAGAGTCACTTCTGGTAAAGCAAGCCATAATTAGGCAGAAAAAACGCCCCACTAGAGGAAGGCAAAAACATTAGGTGTGGCCGATTGAACTATTTGGTATATTTTTTAAAAAGAGAGATGGCACTGATGAGTTCAGAAAAACAAAAAGGCCAGGAAGACCATGGATAGCAGCTGAGGTGGATGACAAAATAATTACTTCCCTGGTGTAAAAAAGTGGTTAAAAAAATAGATAAGAAGAAAAAAAAAGACCTTCAGGACAGTTGGCCTGATAAAAGAACACTTTCCGGGTGTCGCAGGACACTCAGGAAGGAGAACACGGAGCAGCAGGTTAGTCCACTGAGCAGGATATTTATCTTCACAACAGTAGTCACAAATATTCATTAACCAGGAGATCATAGTCAAACAGGGTAATTCTCCTACTGTACATTTGAGACAATTCCGGAGAATATAAATACAGGACAGAGTAACTAAGACAGAAGTGCATATAAATACTTGGGAAAAGCCAAAGTAAAAAAAAAAAAAACTCTAAAGTGTCAAAGAAACTGAGAACAAAGTAACAACAGATCAAAATAAAAAACACTGAAGGAAATACTTCTAAAACTGCAAAAGTACAGAGGAATACACACAAGAGATTGATTTTACGAAACAAACCGGCGACACAGGGAAATGCTGGAGCTAAGAACACAAGTAATCTAGAGATGTTAGAGTAATGAAGACAGGGAAACGCTGGAGCTAGGAGCACAATTGATGATACCCAGTGACTAACTGAACGGAACTGAGAATTTAAATAGGCTGGGAAACAGGTGTATGCAATTTTAATTCAGGGGAGTTAGAACGAGGACGTGAAGCCTTGATTGGAGCTGTGGGCGTGGTAACTAGGCAGCCAGGCACGAATGTGACACCAGTAGGTACAGTGCCATGAAAAAATATTTGCACCCTTCCTGATTTCTTAATTTTTTCCGTATTTGTCACACTTGAATGTGACAGATCATCAAAATAATTTTAATATTAGACAAAGATAACCGAGAAAATGCAAAATTCTGCTTTTAAATGATGATTTCATTTATTAAGGAAGAAAAAATATCCAAACCTACCTGGCCCTATGTGAAAAAAGAATTGCCCCCTAAACCTAATTGCCACCCTCGGCGACACCAACTCCCCATAAGCGTTTGCAATAACTGGCAATGAATCTTTCACATCGCTGTGGAAGAACTTTAGAACAACTCTTCTTTGCAGAATTTTTTTAATTCAGCCACATTGGAGGGATTTCGAGCATGAATGGCCTGTTTAAGGCCATTCCATAGCATCTCCGGACTTCAATGAGGCTACTCCAATATCTTCATTTAATTTTTATTTTTTTTCGCCATTCAGAGGGGTACTCGCTGGTGTGTTTCGGATTATTGCGCTGCAACGTAACCCAAGTGCGCTTGAGCTTGAGGTCACAAACTGATGGGCGGACATTCTCCTACAGGATTTTCTGGTAGAGAGTAGAATTCATGGTAGTGTAGAATTCATGGTTCCAACAATTACGGCAAGTAATCCAGGTCCTGAAGCAGCAAAGCAGCCCCCGACAATAACACTACCACCACCATGTTTGACTGTTGGTATGATGTTCTTTTTATGAAATGCTGTGTTGGTTTTACGTCAAATGAAACGGGACGCACACCTTTCAAAAAGTTCAACTTTTTCCCAATAGTCTAGGGGATCATCAAGATGTTTTTTGGCAAACATGAGATGAGCCTTTGTACTCTTTTTGGTCAGCAGTGGCTTTTGCCTTGGAACTCTCCCATGGATGCCATTTTTGCTTAATCTCTTTCTGTTGTGATTCTGATTCTACTTTGCCATGTTCCTGATCTGATTGCCATGTGTATATTTTGATTTTTGCTATGTCTGACTATTCTTGAAATGTGAAATGTGATTTAGTTACTCAGAATTATTCTTGCATTGTTTTAGTTTTGTTTTTACATGTTTTACTTTTTACCATAGTTTTACTCCGGTCCATGTTTTTGTTTATACCATGCTGTGCACTTTGTCTCCCCCTGTCTGGTCTTTGGTCTTGTCATTGCTCACAGCCCCAGTACTGAGTGCCACTCCTTCGAGTGATTTAATGGTTTCTGGATTTCAACCTTCCTTCCAATCTCGTTTACTTCATTTACCTTGCTTTTTCTATATTACTTACCAATAGTAATAGTTTGTTGCTTTTGTTAAATTACTAACCAAGACTAACATTGTATATAATACTAACTTACCAACGAGCACTAGGGATTGTATAGCTGCACTTACTAATTGATTAACAAGCTCTCAGCATTCACCCTGTCCTAGTCTCCGACTCTTGTCTGTCCCGAATCTTCTACTGTGTTTCTGTGGGTTCTCCACACTTGCTCACGCTATCCTTTCTCTTAGTATCTAGGCACATAAGAACTCCTTGACTGGAGCTGTGTATTTGTCTATAGGATTGTCCCGTGATCCCTGTCCGCGTTTTGGTTTCTGCCAATTTCATTTGATCAGGTTCTCCCTAATGTGTTGCTCCCTTGTAAGCAGTCTGACTGGCTGCACCTGAGTTCTGTTATCATGTGATCTCCCAGAAGTGTATATTAGGTGTGTCTTCACAGCGCATCCTGGTCAGATCGTTCTCCCTTGTGCCACGTTCATTTGCGCCTAGTTCTCATTGTGATTATCTTTCTGACTGGACCGTCCTTGATTATCGCTTTTTGCCAACTCTCTGTACTTCGCCGCCTTCTTGTTACCAAACCCTTTTTTGTACGACTCTGATTTTTGTGATTGGTGCCCTGGTTACGATTTTGGATTTCGCCCTTTGGTTTCTGTTTTTGGATTATGGACTATGTACCGTTGCCTGCTCTGTTGGGGGTTTCCCCCCCTTTAGAAATAAAGCCTCCTTTTGTATTTTACTCGCTTGTGGTCCCCTTTGTAATCCTCACACTTTCTTTTTGTTGAATCATGAAAACTGACTTTAACTGAGGCAAGTGAGGCTTGCATTTCTTTAGATGTTCTGGGATCTTTTGTGACCTCCTAGATGAGTTGTCGATGCGCTCTTGGAGTAATTTTGGGAGGCCGGCCACTCCTGGAAAGGTTCACCACTGTTCCAAGTTTTCTCCATTTGTGGATATTGACTCTCACCCTCGTTTGCTGGAGCCTCAAAGCCTTAGAAATGGCTTTGTCACCCTTTCCAGACTGATAGATATCAATGACTTTTTTTCTCATCTGTTCTTGAACTTCTTTAGATCACGGCATGAGGAGTTGCTTTATGAGAACTTATACCTGACTTCACTTTGTCAGACAAGTCCTATTTAAGTTATTTCTTGATTCAATGGCAAGTGAAATTGAACTCATAAAGTGGTTAATCACAGTTAAGGCGAGACACTACAGGTGAATAGGGTAAAAATTTTAAATAATAGATATCATCATGAAACTTCCTCAGTTGATTACTTGCAATAGTATGAAAAAAAATTGTATTACAAGTTTTTGAAATTTTTATGTTTAAATGTGCAAATCAGGCATTATCTCATTAAATATGCGCTAATTTGCATATATTTTAGGAAGATAAATCTAAACATCTGATAAAGTCAGGTGCAAAATTCTTTTTTCATTTTGTTAACATATAAGATGAAAAAACAATTACAGAGGGATTTAAAGATATCTGCTTTTATTACTAAGAAAATCAAAATATGCTGTCCATGGCCTCAAAAAATCCATTTTCGCCATATTTTTGGGAATAAAATGTCTCATAAATCAGGCTAGGGATGATATATTAACAAATCCCTCTGTAAATATCTTCAAAATATTGCTAAGTGTATAACTGCAAAGTTTGGTATTCATAGGTACTACAGAGGCAGAGAAGTTAGACTTGGAGTATGACAAAAAACTTGTTTTGAGAAAACGGCATTCAAAGATTTACATAGGGGAATTTAATGCATTTCTGTTGGAAACAATTGCTCACAAACAGAATAAAAAAAATAGTAAATAGTAATAGTAAAAATAGTAATGTGGTATATTTTAAGCTCATGAAAATTGATAATTTAATAACATAACAGGCATCTAAGGCCTACACCTGTAGTTATTCAACTAATAAACATATTGGCCTACACTGCACAAACTTGCAGATAAAACTCACGTCAAATGCAACAACACTTCTACTCTCACTCTACAATCATGTAGATCAGTGGTCTTCAACGTCGCTCCTAGGGACCCACTGTGTATGCTGATTTTTGTTCCAACCACAATTGTTATCACAAGATTTTAACAAGTTGTTAATGTCTTAATTCGTTGTTTTTCATATTAAGCGTTGTTACTGACTATTTTTAGCAAAATGTTTCATAGAAGCATCCATACATGCTATGAAAAATAAAATATCCTTGAAGATTGTGGTTTTATTTCTATACTGTAAGAAATTTCCAGCATTGTAACATTTGAAACTGATCAAATTAGACACTGAAGAACTCAGTAAACTACAAATTGGGCTGAGAGACACAACTGTTTCAAGTTCTTTCAAAAAACTTCAGGTGAATTAATTAGATTAACACAAAGCTGGTTTGACTCTTTACCATTTGCTTGTCGAATAAATTTGTCTTGAAGTGCCAATTAGTTATCACCAAGTAGGAGCCACGTACATCTTTAATTTGATTAGTTACATTGTTTTCTCTCATTTTATGTTGTTATTTCCAATGCATAGCAATGTGGGTATGGCACTGTTTTATTCTGGATGGCGAACACGGATATTTCTCTTATCTTGTGAATTAAGAGGGCAAATAACTACTCTACGCATTAAATACACTTAATTAAGACTAATGAACAGCTCGTTAAAATCCTGCGATTACAGCTGTGGTTAGAACAAAAGCCAGCATACACAGTGCGTCCCCAGGAACAACGTTGAAAACCACTGGTGTAGATGTAAAGACGCTTCGTCTGCGCGAGTGTCCCCTTTGCAATTACTGCACTCGAGCAATAAACTGCTGCAGAACTCATGATTTTCCGTATCAATGTTTATTGACCCGGCGCAGGACAATTAGGACAAAAGGCCATCAACTTTCACGCATTCGCTGTTTAAGTGTCATATTCACGTTCCTGTCCCGGATGTCAGCAACCATTCAACCAGTGCGTTTGTAAGAGACTCTCAAGCGGAATTGAAGTACTTGTGCATGGAGGTTTATCAGTTTCACATGCGTTTCGGTGGATTTCACCACTAGTGACATGGAAATAATTATGACTCCAGACTTTTCACGCTTTTCTTTACACATGGGTTGAAAGCAATGGAATGGCATAAAAACGTTTCAAATTGTCCTATTTGATTTAAACAACTTGAACGATTGTGGAACACATGCATTACGTTGATTGACTAATTGCTGACCACGGCATGGGAACGCAAACATGCCACTAAATCTCAAACAAACAAACATGACGGGCAGGAGGCGGGTGATCACTGTGCCCAGTGTAAGTGCATTCGGATTCTCTTATGAGCGCGGTTCTCGCCCTAAGTTGTAAAAGAGTCCCCTTTACACCTTTCCTTTATCTCATGACGTTTTACACAGGGGTTAAAGAAAAGTGGTTCGGAATTAGACGATAGGACGCGATTATTTAACTTTTCGGACGCAGCCATGGTTCCGCGGCAAGCTAAAGACGGAAGTGTCAGAGCGCACCACGTGATGCATCTGAGCGAATCCCGTTAGCAGAAACCAGCAGTAGCCAATGAGATTTTGTCATTAGCTTTAAATCCCCATATGAACTTTCACATTTCGCGACTGACAGAAAGGTAATCCCTTATTGGGATTATACAGCGTTGTGCAGGAGAAACAGAGCTTTACAACGATACCGGACATGACAGACTTCAGTGAAGAGGCGAAGTACTGTTCGTTGCGTTGGAATGCTAACTTTTTGGTAAATTCGGAAGAAACTCACTGCCGCAAGTAGACAAAATGTAATAAAATAAACGTCTAAATGTATAATTTTTATGTTTTCTTTATTGCAGTTTGAAAGAACACATATTCAAGGAGTCAAACTGTCAAATTCTGTGTGGCCGGAGGTTGATTATGAGACAGGAGACAAAGATGCCAAATTTCATGCTTGTATCACTATTTGCACTTTTTCCCTGCTATTCTCAAGTTACCCGCTCCACTATAGTGCCATTGTTACCCATCAAAAGAAGACGTCACCTGAGTAAATAGAGGGTAAAGGGTCTATCTGAAGTCTGAAGATGTAAAATATTGGCAATGCTCAAAAACAGGTTCTTTGCCAAAAAAGCAAAAAAACTTAATAGTTTCAGGACAACATCCTATGGACATTTGGGACAAAGAGAAACTCTTTTAGAAACATGGTAAAAGAAGAATGCGGAGAAAGGAAGGAACTGCATATGATCTTAAGCATGCCTCCTTATTTGTGAACAAAGACCATGTGGGAGCTAAATGGCAGCCAGTTGGCCTGTTTCCTTGTACAGTGGGTGCAAAAATTTGAGCACCCCTGGTTTAAATGTCTGTTACAATTAATCTCCAAGTGATTGAAAGCAAACCTGAACACTAAATGCTACAAAGTTAAACATGACATATTTCATCGCATTTTAATGCAAGAATAATTTTTAACTTTTTACTGTTTCAAAATAATAAAACAAGGAAAAAGGCCTTGTGCAAAGATTTGGGAACTCTGTAAGCTAGTACTTTGAAACTCCTCCCCAGGCAGCTATAACAGCTTGCAAAACCTTCCTGTAGCCAGCTGAGAGTCTTTCAATTCTTGTTTTTGAATTTTTCCCCATTCTTTCTGACAGAACACCTCTGGCTCAGAAATGTTCTTCGGCCTTCTTGCATGCATGGCATTTTGAGGTCTCTCCACAGATTTTCAATAATATTCAAGTCTGGGGACTGTGATGGCCATTCCAAACCTTTATCCGTCTTTCCTGGAGGTACTTCATGGTGGATTTTGAGGTATGCTTTGGGTCATTGTCTCACTGGAATACCAAAAGTCTCCAACTTCAATTTCTGGACTGAGCTTTGAACATTAGCCTCTAGAATATCTTGATATTTGGTGGAATCCATTCTTCCTTCCACCCGCACAATATTGCCTGTGTAATTGTAATAGACGTTTAAATCAGAGGTGCCCAAATTTTTGCACCCCACTGCATCTTCTGGTGATGTGACTGCTGACCGAAGCTAGATGATGAATTCTGAATTATATAAGGCTATACAATGCACTCAGATTCAACCAGATTCTTTAGAGCTCAGTGGACAACACTTCGCAGTGCAGGTGGTCAGGGACTTGGAAGTATGCTGTAAAAGCAATCTGACATTTTCTGGGCCAAAGAAGTGGAATGTTCATCCATTGACTAGTCAATCGCACGACCTGAATCCAAATGAGCGAGCATTTCACTTGCTGAAGAAAAAATGCCCCAAAAATGAAACAGAACCTGAAGAAACCTGCCATAAAAGTTCAGCAGAATGTCACCAGAGAAAAAACTCAGCATGTCTGTAGGTTCTGGACTTTAGCCATTGATTGATGGCATAGAGTTTGCCACTGAGTATTAGAAACAACAGTTCAATAGATATTTACATCAGTTTGTCCAAATACTTTTGAGCCTTTGAAACTGAGGGGGCTGTGCATAAAATTAATGTTATTCCTGCACAGTTCAGACAATATTTTTAATTATGCATTTATGCTTTAGTTGAAGCTGACAGTGTGCACTTCAAGGACATCAAGACTGTCTTTCAAAGTTCATCCTGAGAGCATACTTAGCTAAAACAGCTAAAATTGAGTCACGGTCAAAATATTCATTGACCAGACTGTACGTATTTCGATATATACAGGGGGGACAAAAGTTCCAGATGCAGGAACAAAAGTGTTTATTGCAAACACACCAAACACAAAAGGAGAAGGGTAGGCAAGCAGGCCAGAAATAAAACACCGAGCCAATGCACTGAACAAACAAGGGAAAACTAAGGTACACTGCCCAAGGCTGGGGGAAACAGAAGTACACACTCCAAGAGTGGCTAAACTAGAAAACAAAAACTCAACCTAACTAACTGACGGAAACACTGGGAGACTTAGATAACAGGGAAACAAGACTTGGACGCAGCAAAATACACAAGGCTCGGGAATCGCACAAAGGAAATACTAGGGAAGCACAGGAGCTGAGATTTCACAATGTAGTGCATAGCCAACAAAGTTCCGTCTGAGGATTTCTTCTCTCCTGCCCACAGATATACACATGGGAAGGAGGCAGGGACTTGGAAGGCAATCTCAGACAGAAACAGAAACACAGGGGATTAATAAACATATTCACGTGAACCAGGTTAGCAAAAATGACTTGAGACTAGACTCTGAGACAATCAATAAAACTAGATAGTTTGGATTGAAGTAATCTAAACTTGACAAGTATAAAAACACCATGAGAGAAGCAAAGGAAAGCATAGCAGTAAACATAGTTAATCAAGGAAAGCGTAGGCAGAAATTACAAAAGCTAGAAATGCTCGCACATGCTAATGAGTTAATTAAGGTTAATACTACGTGATAAAATATATACAATCACCTTCAAATAAGTCCTGGTTAGTACAGGTTAGTACAGTAATAATCCTATTAGAGAACGCATTCACTCAGAGTTTAGCGAGACCCAGAAATAAGCAGTGGAAGTAATGAACAAAATACCATAGCCAATTCCGAATGAGGAAACATGATTGGACAACGTGATGCAGGCATGCTGAAGGCTGTCAATCGACATCACAGGAGTTTGAGCAAGAGTGAATCAATCCACAGATGGCGGAATGAAAGCTGAAAAAAAAAGAGAGAGTAAGGCACGGGAGAAAAAGCAGAAGCACAAATAAACAAGCTGTGTTCGTGGAACACTGATGCCCCCAGCGGCAGGTTAAAGTATTGCAGGTTAAAGTTTTTTTTTCTGCTGCAGACAAACAGACGGAGAGACAGGTGAAAAACTATATGCCCCCGCATCGTCGATTCCGGGGGCATAAAAAGTAATAAGCATAATGACAAGACAGTACACAAGAGGCAGAACCATAACACTGTATACTTTATACTGTTTATGTACACAGCAGAATGTATTGTTTTTACAAGCGATAGAATATTATATACAAAACCCAAAACCAGTGAAGTTGGCACATTGTGTAAATCGTGAATAAAAACAGAATACAATGATTTGCAAATCCTTTTCAACCTATATTCAATTGAATACACATCAAAGACAAGAACTTAATGTTCAAACAGGTAAACTTTGTAATTTTTTGCAAATATTAGCTCATTTGGAATTTGATGCCTGCAACATGTTTCAAAAAAGCTGGCACAAGTGGCAAAAAAGACTGAGAGAGTTGTGGAATGCTCATCAAACACTTATTTGGAACATCCCACAGGTGAACGGGCTAATTGGGAACAGGTGGGTGCCATGATTGGGTATAAAAGCAGCTTCCCTGAAATGCTCAGTCATTCACAAACAAGGATGGGGCGAGAGTCACTACTTAGTGAACAAATGCGTGTGCTGATTGTCAAACAGTTTAAAAACAACATTCCTCAACGAGCTGTTGCAAGAAACTGAGGGATTTTATCATCTACGGTCCGTACAAAAGGTTCAGAGAATCTGGAGGAATCACTGCACGTAAGCCACAAGGCCGAAAACCAACTTTGAAAGCCCGTGACCTTCGATCCCTCCGGCGGTACTGCATCAAAAACCAACATCAGTGTGTAAAGGACATCACCACATGGGCTCAGGAAAACACTTCAGAAAACCACTGTCAGTAACTACAGTTCGTCGCTACATCTGCTAGTGCAAGTTAAAACTCTACAAAGCAAAGCGAAAGCCATTTATCAACAGCACCCAGAAACACCGCCGGCTACGCTGGGCCCAAGCTCATCTAAGATGGACTGATGCAAAGTGGAAAAGTGTTCTGTGGTCTGACGAGTCCACATTTCAAATTGTTTTTGGAAACTGTGGACGTCGTGTCCTCCGGACCAAAGAGGAAAAGAACCATCCGGGCTGTTATAGGCGCAAAGTTCAAAAACCAGCATCTGTGATGGTATGGGGGTGTATTAGTGCCCAAGGCATGGGCAACTTACACAAATGTTTAGGCACCATTAATGCTGAGAGGTACATACAGGTTTTGGAGCAACATGTTGCCATCCAAGCAACGTCTTTTTCATGGACGCCCCTGCTTATTTCAGCAAGACAATGCCAAGCCACATTCTGCAAGTGTTACAACAGCATGGCTCCGTAGTAAAAGAGTGCGGGTACTAGACTGGCCTCCCTGTAGTCCAGACCTGTCTCCCATTGAAAATGTGTGGCGCATTATGAAGCGTAAAATACGACAACGGAGACCCCGGACTGTTGAACAACTTCAGCTGTACATCAAGCAAGAATGGGAGAGTTCCACCTAAAAAGCTTCAAAAATTGGTCTCCTCAGTTCCCAAACGTTTACTGAGTGTCGTTAAAAGTAAAGGCGATTTAACACAGTGGTAAAAAGGCCCCTGTGCCAATTTTTTTGCAATGTGTTGCTGCCTTTAAATTCTAAGTTAATGATTATTTGCAAAAAAAAAAAAATAAAGTTTCTCAGTTTGAACATTAAACATCTTGTCTTTGCAGTGTACTCAATTAAATATAAGTTGGAAAGGATTTGCAAATCATTGTATTCTGTTTTTATCTGCAATTTACATAACGTGCCAACTTCACTGGTTTTGGGTTTTGTATATCAGATATAGTAGTGCCAATATTATAGAATATTTTGGAATCATAATTCAAGCATAAAAGGTGAAAAAGAGTTACTTTATTTTTCATATATTGGTGTATGTGCATCTTATGGTTTAACATGATTTCAGGGGACATTTTACTTCAGATCACCTAGAATACACAGAACACACTAGACTTTCGACATTCCACTATTATATGCCCAAAATTTTATGCATGAAAAGAGAAATGAAATATGATAGTATATAAAATAAAACAGTATTTAATATGTACTTTTAAATTGGACATGGCAAAAATTGACATTTTTGGCCATTTACTGATCTTCATATATCAAAATGACCAGGAGATATTCATCTGACTCATACAAAAGTGGTGGTCCGAGTTGCTCTCGATGAGTTCTATTCATTTTTTACTCTTCAGCCCCAACTAAGGAGCAGAGAGTATTCTTGTCATGCACGACATCTGTCCGCCCACACTTATGTTCCGCACATTAACTCACAAACACCATCGTGGGTTAACCCCATTTTAGGTGTGAGTGTCGGAGATGGGTAGCTACAGAAGCTTATTGATTTTGGTGGCACTGCGGTATCCAATATGGCTGTCAGAGCCACCATTTTGAATACGCATTCCACGCATTAACTCAAAAACGCCATTGCACATCATTGCCATTTTAGATGTGAGTCTTGGGGTGGATAGCTACAGAAGCCTATTGATTTCAGCAGTGCTCCAGTATCCAATATGGCTTTCAGAGCAGCCATGTAGAATTTGCATTGACATAATCTTTTTTTACCAGTTCATGAGAAAGTTACAATGCTCCATGAAACAGTTGAACATCAATGTACTGTCTTCATGACGAAATTCATGTCAAATGGTGATAAGTATTAAACTCACAGTCACACATTGAAATGCTGCTCAATAGCTACGTTTACATGCGCAAAATTTCTCCAATTCGATCCTAACCTCAGTGGATTGGAAATTTCAAGTCCAAATTCACATGGACACTAAATGAAATGATCCGATCATGTCTTGCGTATACATCACCATTCATTTAATCAGAATGAATCATTTGGGCATGCGCGGAGTGGTCTAATTTTCCAGTAATATTAGAAGAAGGTAGAAGATGTACTGTACTCCCGCCTCTGTGTGAACAAATGCCTCGTCTTTGTTCGCTCTTTGTAGCACACATGTGCAGTGAAGACAATTTTACTCTAACCAAGAGGACAGGATCTGAATGGGTGTGTACATTGGACGTTGCTTGGAATGACCATCAGCATAAATCACCTCTCTCATTCGGAATGAAATTTCTTTCCGAATGGACCAAATCAGATCAAAATCTTCTGATTGACATGTTTACATGAAGCATTTTTAGTCTGATTGGGCCTTCCAATTATTCCAATTATGTGTGTCCATGTTAACATAACTATTGTGGGCTGCCCGCATCAGTGTCGCTATTTTTTAGGATTGAGAAGGATTTCAGTAAATGTCAAGATTTGCAGTCCATTAGACATGATTTAAGGGCGGTATTTCCCATATGTATATATACACGCACAGTACTGTGCAGGGATGATTATACACCACCACTTTCATCAAAGACAAAGAGGTGGTAGTAATATGGTTTGGGGTTCCGTCTGCTCGGAAGGAGTCGGTGATCTCAGAAAAATTGATGGAATCTTGAATCAGAGGAAGTATCACAGCATCCTTGTGAGGCACGCATTGCCATCTGGAAAGAGACTGATTGAACTGGATTTTATTCTCAACAGATAATGATCCTAAACAGACATTTGAGTTGTGCAAGAACTATCTCAGTTGGGAAGAAATGTCTGGTTACATAAAAGTTATGACTTGGCCGCTTAAAGTCCAGACCTTAATCCCATTGAGCAAAATTGAGAAAATGCATTATGTTCAATGGAATTACAACATGTCACATCTCTCTCTCTCTCTTAATTGACCTGAGGATTGAGAGTGGAATATGGTAACAACCTCTGTGGCCATGATTTGTGTCATAGACTTAGTCACAACACTTTCACGCCAGTCAATAATGTCCCACCAAAGGTACTGACCCCCCTCACCACCCACAGGAGCACATCAAAGAAAATATATCAATCCTCCAAGTATTACAGCCAACATTAAATTTGCAATGGCAGAGATGTATGGCGTAAATCCTACCCTACTTTGACAATGTACTGAAAAAAACAGTTCAAATTTAAAAATCAAGAAATTGAACATAACTAGTTTCAAGAATTACATTTTATTAAAACACCCTAACATTGTTGTAGTTAAATAAGGAGAGAGAGAAAATGCCATTAGATAATGAGAGATGGATGAAAAGAGAGAAAGATGAGAAAAAAGTAGTGGACTATGAAAGTTGTTGCAGGTAAACTTGTGATAAAAGTCAATGGAGAGAGCTACTCAGAGACAGGGAGCCACAAAACTGAAGCAGGCTTCAGTGGAACACAGGCCCATTGTGATATCCTAAGCCCAATTCAGGCACATTAAGAAGTCATACAGCCCAATGCAAAGTCTAAGGAGAAATTTTAAGTTGTGTATATATCTCAAAAATTATACAAAGCTGAATGATTAAAAAATTTAAGTAACAAATCACAGGTGCCATTTCAAAGACCTATGCAAAAGAGTTTCTTTGTCACATGATTCAAGCTGAATTATTTGCAAAAGTAGGTAAGAAGAAGAACCTATAATCATCATCATCATCATCATCAGCATCCTGGGAATAACAATACAGTTCCAATTCTTGCATGGAATTTAAGTCCTTGTGCATGGAGGTTTATCAGTTTCACCTGTGTTATGACTCTGGACTTTTCACGGTTTTCTTTACTCAGGGGTTTGAAGTAATGCACGCGTTTCATGATTGTTTAAATTGTTTAAATGAAATCAGGAAATTGATAACATGTTAATGCAAATCCATTGCTTCCAACCCGAGTAAAGAAAAGCGTGAGAAGTCCGGAGTCATAATAGGTTTCGAAATTACTAGTGGTGAAATCCAGCGTAAAGCTCGTGAAACTGATAAAACTCCCCGGAAAAAGACTTCAATTCTGCGCGAGAGTCTCTTACATATGCAATTATTGAATAATTGCTGACCACAGAAGGGGAATGTAAATACGCCACGAAAACTCACACCTAGTGCGTGAGAGTTGACAGGTGTGCATTATGAACAAAAACTGGCCACGCCTGATAATGTTGAGAGTTTTTGGAGTTTCTTTGGTCATTTAGATGAATGATCGAAAACAAGTCAAGAATTAGGCTATTTGTTCTCATTTTAACTTAACAAGGAGAACTGGCTACACTGATGATCCTTGGAGTCAAGTAAAGTCAATATTTATTAGGAAAACAGGTCATGACAAATCATTATTTTTAAGGGATGGCTTGTGCTTCCCCAATCGCCAGTTGATCAGGCGCCACTGGTTATGGATTATTTCATGTTACACACAAAACACGCCAATGATTAATTAAGAGATTAGGTACGACCCCTTTGAACCATTCACCTTTTCACCCAGATATTCTGCAATTAAACTGGCAAACATGGGTTTGAAAAAAAATGCACTTGTGCCAGGCGCTTCAGATTGTTCACTTAGATTGTTAAAATAGGGCCTAATGTGTCACGACCCAATGTGGTTCCAAGCTTATGTTTGCTAGCTAACCTAATACCACCAGCAGAAGAGCTCTCATAATTTAGCAGAACGTGATGAGTAAGAACCTCTCATACTTTCAAAGATTTAATTATCAATTTTAAGTAAAATTGCATTTGCTACTTTTTGCAGCAAGCCTGGGAGTGTCTAGTCTAATTTTAATCAATTATCAATTAAATTGGGTAAATCAGAAAATTGAGTTACTCAGGGGGCAATTACTTTTCATGCAGGGCTAATTGTTGACTTTTTCCATCAGTTCATGAAGTGAATATTTTTCTATTTCTTTTTTTATTTACTTGTGTATTACATGTTTCCCTGGGTTGTCTTTGTCAAATATTGAATTTTGACAATCTGAAATAATTCAGAGTGACTGGCAGAAATCAAGACGGTGGCAATTTTTTTTTATTTTTCATGGTGCAATTCAATTTTTCAATGACTGTATAAAATAAAATGAAATAGTAAGGAAGTCCTTCATAAGCAGATGTTAAACAAGCAATTTTCCTAATATGTGCATAATATACGAAGCCAAAATCAAAACTTCACACTTGTTTGGAGGTCGATAAGTTGATCATACAAGAAATTAGGTTTTAAATAATGATTTTATTTAATTCTGTACTCATTAAAGATGGTGTGTCATAAAAATAATGTCCATGATGTAACCAGTTCCACCGGAAATGCTACGGAAATGTCCAGGAGTGAAAATGGTAACTTACAACTTGAATAAGAGCAGTGCGCAGGCGATTACGTATGGTTTGGACAGTCACGCGATCTATAAACAATTCATTACTAGTGGACGTTGCAGTGACAAATCGATTATGCAAATGACGGAGGACAATTTTTCGGACTTCTGCTTTTGACGTCACTCGTGGCCTACCAGAACGAGGTCGGTCAGCTGTGATGCCAGTTTGTTGGAGACGTGTCCAAAGATCATGGATAGTCCATCGACTGCATCCCATAACCCTTGCAACGTCAGTGACGGACGTTTCCGTATTCAGCATGCCAATGGCACGTTCACGCTGAATGTTTGACAGCCATGGCTTTGAAAATCAACAAATAATTAACTGTAAAAACTTGTTTTTTCGAGATGTCACTCTAAAGTGGTAATGTGAGCTCAGGTGCACATCTCTCATATGGTCATGTGACTAGGAACACGAGAAAACATGGTTTAAGCTCGAAGTACGCTCGCACGTGCTACGTACCCGTGCACATCAGAGTTGATGTGTGTCATGATGCCTTTGACAGCGCATTTACCCCTAGTGGTAATAAAAACTCTTTTATTAAAGGTTTCAAGAAAATATTTACAAATTTATGAGTGTGAAGTTTCTTTTTTTGACTCAGTAGATTTACAGCAAAAGGATGTTTTATTTATTTGTTTGCCCTTGTACTTCACAATTTCAGAGATGTAATCAAAGAATTCATGTGGTTCAAGTCCAAATTTTTAAAGTGCATCAATTAAGTTACTTTTCATTGGTCATTCTTGTATCCTTGAAGTCTACGAAAAAAGGTTTAAATGTATAATTGTCACAAAAAAAAAACAATCACAAGTTTTTTCATGCTGGCCATTTTTGCAGAACCTCACTTGTGATTGGTCAATTGCTGGGAGCTTGCATTGGAAATGTCACGCCCCTTACCGTGAATGGATTTCTGCTCCGGAGTGTAAATTAGCTTGTGGCTGTAACCTGCTTGATTCAAGGGTGTGCCAAACTATGTACAGTACTTGCCGCGAAAATTCAATTGGTGACGTCACCAATTGATGAAAAAAAAATGGCTAGAAGCTATCAGGGCATTTCAGGCAGCTCTGGAGCAGTGTGTTCTGTGGCAAAGAGAGTGTTGTCTGAAGGTGACTTCAAGTTGTTTTCCCACACAGACCTTTTACATGCACATTAAAGCTATGATTCACACAAAATGTTAGGAAGTAGTCAGGTGGACACCAGACGCAGGATCCAGAGGTGTTTATTAAACACAACACACGAGAAAAGGTAGCAGACAAGCCAGAAACAAAAACTGAACAGCTGGGAGAACTAAGGTACACTGCCCAAGGCAGGGGGAAACACAAGTACACACTCCTGGAGTGACTAGACAAAGGAAACAAAAACTGAAACTAACAAGAGTTTGTCACTAAAGTTACTATATCCCCCGCCGTTAGGTCACCAAAACCGACTGGTGTCTGCGCATTCCCTGTAGGAAGGTTGGTACCAAAAAGAATTGAAATAGGTTGACCCCTTCTTGAGATATCGCGCTGACAATGGTCGGGACGGACAGATGGACGTACGTACATATGGACGGATGTATGGACGGAGCTGAATACTATATCCCCCGCTTCGCGCTTAACCTGTGGCGGGGGATAACTAGACTGACGGGAGCACTGGGAGAGTTAGACAAAGGGGAGACAAGATGAGAGTGCAGCAACACACGAGATTAGGGAATCACACAAGGGAAAACTCAGGAAACCACAACAACAACAAGTCCCGTCTGAAGGTCTCTTCAATCTTCCCTGCTTAAATACACATGGGAGGAGGTGTAGAAATGGAAGGCAATCTCAAGGGGAAACAAACACATGGGGCTAATGAACAATTTCATAAGGACCAGGCTAACCATTATGACTCGAGACAAGACGCTAAGACGATCAATCAAACTATACAGGTTAGATTGAGGTAATCTAAACATGACGAGTGAAAAGCCCCACAAGAACAGAAAAGAGAAGCATAGCTTTAAACGCAGTTAATCAGGAAAAGCTTAGGAAGGAATTTACAAAGCTAGAAGCGCTCGCACTTGCTAATTAGGTTAATAAATATGTGACGAATAACATACACACCCTTAAATGAGTGCTGGTTAGTACGGATAGTAATGGCCCTATCAGAGAATGCATTCACACAGAGTTTTGCAAGACCCAGAATTAAGCACAAGTAGAAGCAATGAATGAAATATCAAAGCCAAAACCGAAAGAGGAAACGTGATTGGGCAACGAGACTCAGGCATGCTCAGGCTGTCACACGACACCACAGGAGTCAGGGCAAGAGGGAATCAATGGTCAGACCGCGGGAATGGAGCTGAAACACAAATCAAGAGACGAAGGGAAAGACGAACAAGCACAAACAAGCACACGAGGCAGGATCATGACACAAAAACATTAAAATAATGAAAAACCATAATAGCTGCACTTTAACATGAAATTTATTCAAGCTCATTTTGGGTTCACCTGGGAGAAATTATGGTACTCTGTATTTGCCCAAATTTCAGGGATGCAAAACCTTAAGCTATAACTGATTCATGCTATCCCAAGTTACAAGGTCAATGGCTTGGCTTACATTTTTCAAGGTTTATTGGCCAGAATTTAACTGGAAATAGTTTTTAAAGCACATAATCTTATCATTTCAGTAATGGCTGTCAAGGAAAAATAATTAATTTTGTTCGAAAACTTTATTAATAGCTCAAATGCTAATTGCCTGACATTCAGGGGCACATTTCCAGATAACTGCAGAAAATCAAAATGAACTGCGGATCTTCTGTCTTATTTGCACACTATAATCAGTCCACTCTCTGAGCCCTAATGAGAAACAATTTATGAAGGGCATTTACGTAAGTGAAAAATGACCAATATCAAATCATTTTTATTTGAGAGCAGGATAATTCTTGAGGAGAGCAGTTCAGTTTGCAAGGCAAGAATAAAAGCGCAATTTATATTTGGATGTAAATTACATACAGTTCAAGCCCGAAGGGATACATGAAGCCATGCAAATATTACCTCAGTCATAAACCACGGCAAGAAGCACTGCTAAGGAACTGGATGTCAGAGAAACCATGATAAAGTCTGTAAAGCTTTTCAAGTCAGCATCACAAGATGATTCTCACATCCAAAACACTAAGGGTGCCACCACATTAAAATTTTCTGCTGGCTGGGATGTGACCTCAGGAAGAGGAGAAACAGTTGCCTCAAGTTTGCAGAACGGAAAGATCTGGGCATGGGCATTGAAGATGTTTCGGAGACAAGTGATCTGATGTACGTATATTTACAACCACAGCGTTATCTGCGACTAACACTGTCCGCATAATGCGCGCGCTGTGCCTTCTCATTTTGCATGGTATGTATCAAGACAGCCGCCACTTGCTTAATCAGCGCATGTTTCCGCCCATAAACGTAATCTGCGACCACAATAAAAGCATAGAAATTGCAACGTGGACAGGAGTTTGACAACTGCTGGTATAGAGTGTGAACACTGAGTCTGCGGCTCGATGTCATCTCTGATTTCTTCAAATAATTTCATTATTGCGTGACTGCTTAATCTGTAACGCTTGATGATTTTCTGTTCACCTAACTGAAAAAGGGTAATTCTTGTGGAAAAAATCCTCTCAGCAGGTCTCACTATCCGGTGTCTTCGTCTCGCTCGGATTACTGTCGCCATTCTTTCTGGAAGTCTACCTTGCACAACCAAACCAAACGTGCTTCCTGGATTACACCTGCTTTTATGGGGTGTAGAATTTCTGCCACAAAACACGTGTCCGCTCTCACCTGCATTTTAAGTACATACCAGGGAATACATAATTAGTCCTTAAATGCGTATCTCCTCCCTTTTTTTGCGCGAACCTCCCACTCCAACCTTGACCCTCCCACGAATGCATATGCATGAGTTAGAAAACTGCATCTTGCCGTTCTGCGCTTCACAAGAATTTCAGTCTTGTACGGTGTGTTCGTACATACCACGCAATGATTTTATGGGCACATTGCGAAGAAATTACGTTTAAAACAGGCGCTAACTTGTTAGTACATCAGCCTCTAGGTTACCAATATTACTACTTACCATCACTCGCCCATGACTTGCAAACCTATGCACATACTGGTTTAGCAAGCCCAGGATAAAAACAAGTCGACATGGTCAACAACATTCCCCGCCAATCATGTGCTTCTTATTTTCAAACTCCATCAAGGCCTTTATTTTCTGAAGCTACACACCAAATTTGGTTGTCCTATCTGTAATAGTTTCTGAGAAAAGTTGTCCCCTTTCTCTCGGATGGACGGACGGACGCACACACGCACGGACAGACGGACGGAGGTCAAACCTATATCCTCCTCCCACTTCGTGTTGGCAGGGGATAATAACTAACGGATAGTACAAATGACAAGCTGGATTTCAACTTCAATTACAATTTTATGAGCCCAGAGGGCAAATTTCTGGTGGTGGGCCATGCCAGACATGTCTGAGATTCATTACATATTCCGGGTGAAGCTGCCTCTTGTTCACTTTTGGATGGAGGAAGAGTACTGCATGTGAACTGAGATGAGTTAGAGACTGTTTCACTCAGTTTTTTGGAGGGGACAGATGAAATACTTCCACTTCTCATCATTATTTGCTGGGGACCTGAGCTACTACCTTTTGTATGAACTAGTGAATTACCCGTGGCGAGTATAATTTCTTGCGACGACCTACGTCCACATACCAACTTTCATGAATACAGTGACCTTTGACCCTCGTGACCTTGACCTTTGACGGAACGGACCTCTCGCGGTCATTTCTTGTGACGACCTACGTCCACGTACCAACTTTCATGAAAATCTGTCCAGGGAGATGGGACATGCGAAAAATTGACCTTTTACCCCAGTGACCTTGACCTTTCAAAAAACTAACCCCTCAAGGACAATTCCAGGGACAACCTACATAGACCCACCAAGTTTGGTGAAGATCCGTCAGAGGACCTCGGAGGAGTAGGGGAACAAACAGACAGACAGACAAACGTTCCTCAAATTATAGTATGATAAGATGTGATGTGCAGAATTCCTGAGTCATGTTTACAGAATGTGGTGCATCAATAACACAGCTGTATTGTTTAATGTCACTGGTTAACAGCTTACAACTGCAGCTATAATGTAGTTATGGGAAATTTTGGAAGATGATTCAGGAACTAGAGGCTGCGGTTTGTCTAGATTAGTTTGAGGACCCCAAAATTCTTGACCAGAGGTACATGAAAAAAATAATTCTTGTCACTTAATCTTAGTGCAATGAGATGGCACTAATCTTAGTGCCATCTCATTGTTCAAGGAAAGAAATGAGAAATTTTAATTTAGACCTATTCAAAATGTTTCATTCAGAACCCTGAAGGCAAACAATGTTAATAATGATCTCTCCCCTGAAACATGTCTCTGATTTGCAGAGACACTCTGTGTCCTGGTAAATACTAATAAAAAGCAAAAGGACACAATGCTCAGCTTCATGACATTTATGCTGATTAAATATGCTCTGCCATTTCTATTTAAAGTCAACTTAATTCACCCTTTTCATCACATTTTACAAAGAGGTGAAACTGACATTTCATTTGGATGTAGCCCATTGCAGATGGCACAACAGGTTATCAATATGTTTTAAAATGCTCTTGAATAATATCAGATCAGCTGCAATCTGTACATTATAATGATTTTTTAAATCAAGCAGTCAAAAAATTTACATTTAGAATAATAATTATAAAAGCTTTACATCATTGTGCAAACCATATGAATGACTGGGTGTCAATGAATGTGAAATGAGGAAAAAAAATCATGAAATCCTATCTGCTAATAAATGCACGGATTGTACATGGTAATGCCAGTCTTAAATAATGAAACAGGGCACTCTTTGTGCAGTTAGTTGATATGCAGTTTTATATTATCAGCAATGATATTGAATTCTATGGAGGGAATACATTAGTAATGAACAATACAGGTAAGCACAAATCAAAATTTTGAGATAAAAATGCCACACCATTGCCAAAACATCTGGAGAGCACAGCTGTTCCAATTATCATTCAGAGCACACACTCAGACCAGGTAATTTGACAAAGTTATTGGTAATTTAACTGCCAACCACAGCACTTTGAAGTTACAATTACAGTGGGGTGCAAAAACTTGGGCACCCTTGGTTTAAATATTTGTTACAATTAATCTCCAAGTGATTGAAAGCAAACCTGAACACTAAATGCTACGAAGTTAAACATGACATATTTCATCACATTTTAAAGCAAGAATTATTTTTATTTTTAACTTATAACAGTTTCAAAATAATACAACAAGGAATAAGGCCTTGTGCAAAAGTTTGGGAGCCCTGTCAGCTAGTACTTTGTAACTCCTCCATGGGCAGCTGTGACAGCTTGCAAACGCTTCCTGTAGCCAGCCGAGAGTCTTTCAGTTATTGTCTCTGGAATTTTCCCCACTCTTCCTGACAGAGCACCTCTAGCTCAGAAATATTCTTTGGCCTTCTTGCATGCACACCTCATGCACACCTGCATGCACACTTGCAAACCTCACAGTTTGAGGTTTCTCCACAAATTTTCAATAATATTCAAGTCTGGGGACCGTAATGGCCATTCCAAAACTTTCATCTGTCTTTCCTGGAGGTACTTCATGGAGGATTCTGAGATACATAGTTATGAAAGCTCTTTTAATATGCATCCCCCTCTCTGTTTTTGAGGTAGGATGTCATGGTTATGGTTTTTGTCATGCTTATGTCCATGTTAATGTTCAAGTTCATGGTTCATGAGTTTGTCTTTTATTTATTGTTTTTGGTTATTTTTATTTCTCTCCTGTCTTATGATCTTGTTGGTTCAGTTCGTCTTCCCGCTCAGTGTGCTCACATGCTCCTGGTGATTTTAATGATTTCTGGCGTTTAATATATTCCTTCAATCCTCTTTTACTTCCATCGCCTTACTGTTCTGATTACTAACAAAACTAACATTTGTATTTTTTATCATAGGTTACTAACCCAACTAATCCATGTATATATGTTACTAACTTACTCACGAGCACTCTAGTTAAATCTGTAAAGTTGCACCGCTACTAATTAATACTAATTCCCTCTCAGCAATCGCCCTGTTCTAGTCTCCGCCTCTTGCTCAGCTTTACCTGTCTCCCTCTTTATTTCTGCAAGATCTCTTGCACGTGCTTAATTACTTTCCAGTACTCATTATCTGTGCACTTAGAACTCCTTGACCGGAGCTGTTTAAATGTCATAGGTTGTTTGTGTGATTTCCGTCCGTGTCTTGGCTTTCGCCAATTTTCGTGGTTAGGGTTTCCCTCATGTGTTCTCCTCTTGTAATTAGTCTGATCCAGCTCACCTGTTCCCTGCGTAGCATGTGACTTCCCTCCCATCTATTTAAGAGTGCTCACTGCTGTTCTGACTTTGTCACAACGTTGATAAATATTTCTTAGTGCAGAGCGACTTGTATGCCATTAAGTAGTGCTTTTCTTCAACTGGTTTGTCCGACTTCGATTCTTGCCATAGGCCTTCTTGTATTGTTTTGTCTTTTTGGATTTCAACCTATTTTTTTGTATGACCACGATTCCTGTGTTTGGATGCCCTGTGTATGACCCTTGGCTTTGCTCATCGACTAAGACTTTTTGCCTACCGTTTACGTACCTTTGCTCATCTGTTTTTCTGGTTCTGACCCCTGCCTGTCCAGTCGACTCTGTTTTTGGAATTCGTATTTTGGCTCAGCAATTGTGTTTTTTGGCATTGACCCAAGATTTCCCTCTCTCGCGTGTGGTTCCTGAATGCACTGTCACAGTGGAAAGTAGTTGTAATATTAGCAGTGCACCTGTTCCACGGTCAGGTGCGTATTATTCCTCCATTATTGAATTTACTATGAATCAGGACTAGAGTTTATTTTAAACATGGAATTTGCATTTGTAATTTCTGGCTGTTAACTCTCAATATGAAGTCAAAAGAGCTGCCATTGCCTGAGAAGCAAATCGTTACCAGGCTGAAAAAACAAAGCCTTCAGAGAAGTAGCGATATACGTAAACTGCCTGTCCAAAAAAAAAACCATCACCATAATCCTGAGTGCTTCAGTGCGTAACTTCTCATTGCTTAAAGGGGAATGGAATTTTTGGTTACACTTTATTTGAAGTGTTGCTCATAAAGGCTTTATAGAGCATGTATAATGCCTTCATAAATGAGACATAATGTCTTCATAAATCATACATAAGCAAACGTCATGCTTTGTAAGGGGTGAAATAACACATCCTTCTTCAGCATGTGATGCCAGATGTGATATAACTGACAATGTCACTTAGCTAGCGGCTAATTGCGATAAAGGGTGACATTGTCAGCTAAGAGACATTGTCATTATCACATCTGGGATCACATTTTGAATAATGAGGTGTTATTTCACCCTTTACAAAGCATGACATTCGCTAATGTATGATTTATGAAGACTTTATATCTCATTTATGAAGGCATTATACATGTTGTATAAAGCCTTTAAGAGCAACACTTCAAATAAAGTGTGACCAAATTTTTATATGTTATATTATTTGAGTCCGTAATACCTTCCTGGTTTTAAAGAATCTGCATTGACCCATACAGCAATAAATAGACACAGCATAAATATGTTTTCAAAATCCCGCTTTAAACCCATGGACTGCGCCATAGGCTATTTTATCAGGCCCACGACTACCGGTTACGTCAGTGGCTGTAACGGAGCTGAGGGATAGCCCCCTTAAAAGCTCAGTACCGGCTTAATGAACATGGACAACGCCAAAAGTAATGCCCGCACTGCACACACTAAGAGAAAATGAAACATGCCCAGGGTAAAATGCCATTGTATTTCTTAGGTTTGTTTTATAAAATCATCATGCCATGCTATTCCTCTGGCGCAACAAGACACGTTTTTGAGTCCAGCCCCAAATATTGCAGAATGCACCAGGGTGAATGCCAATGTTCTGTGGCTCAAAAGCCCAAGGAATGGAAATTATTGCTTCAATAAAGAGGAATATCATCATCGAAGATTCGAGAAGAAATTGGGATGAAATTTGGTACCGTACTGCTATACGTGGTATTCCATGTTACTAATGACACCCTGTGGCACACGCAGTCGCAGCATACACATTCGCAATATTAATACTCTAAACCCCCTTCTCAATAAAACCCCTCAAAATATATTGGCGCCTCCTTTTAAAATCGTTCCCCATTTAAAACCACCTAGGTGCTGTGAGGTACAGTTCGGGAACCACTTGTGAGAGACAGAAATCCAGAAAACGTATGCCTTTAACGGAGTCCGAGTCGAAGCCAGAAAACACAGGAATTGCCAAGCCACAAAACAAAATCCAAAAACAGTGTCGACTAGACAGGCAGGGGTGAGAACCTGTAAGACAGATGAGCAGAGGTACAAAAACGATGTGTCGGTGAACAAAGCCAAGGGTCATACACAGGGCATCCAAACACAGAAATCGTGGTCATACAAAAATAGGTTGAAATCCAGAGAGACAAAAACAACACAGTAAGGGCAATGGCAAGAATTTAAGTCGGACAAAGAAATATTGATCAACGTTCTGACAAGAGGCGTGAGTGAAAAGACTGCTTAAATACACACAGGTCACATGCTATACAGGAATCAGGGGTAGAGAATCAGACTAATTGCAACGGGAGAATCACATGAGGGAAGCCTTAACCACGAAAACTGGCGAAAGACAAAACAAGAACGGGAATCACACTAACAGCCTATGACATTTTAACAGCTTCGGTCCAGGAGTTCTACGTGCACAGATAACGAGCGCAGGAGAGTGATCAAGGGGGGACAGAAACAGCTGAGAGGCGGAGATTAGAACAGGGCAATTGCGGGGAGGGAATTAGCCTGAATTAGTAGCGGCGCAACTTTACATATTAAACTAGAGTGCTTGTTAGTAGGTTAGCAATCTTATATACATGGATTAGTTGTGTTAGTAGACTATGATACAAAATACAAATGTGAGTCTTGTTAGTAATCGCTCTCTTGCCCATCGCTCTCTTGCTCTGTGCGGTGGCAGTGATGCCAGGTTAACACCAGTCAGAACTGAGAACAGATTAAAAGTTTGCTGTCGCTCTCCTCTCCCATCACTGGGTAAGAGGGGGATAAATCATATCTGCAATGTCATTTTAGAATCCAATTGCGCTAAGCTTGCAATTAGCCACAGTGATCCCATTTTTCTCAGATTTCAAAAATGCCATGCTTTGTGTTGGAAAAAAAAATAGAACATCACAGGTGACTGCATGAATAAGATGCGGTCATCAGAAACCGAGATATTAGTATTTACCATGAGTACAGGGAAATGAATAACCAGGTTTCATTGTGTGCATGTAAACGCCATATTCCGAATATGATCAAAACCTGGATAAGACTCATAACCAGCATACTTAAGTCTATGGAAATGCAGTCATTTTCATGGTCAAAGGCAGTTGCTTTTAAATATTTAAACTTTGCAATGTGAAACTAGGAGCATAAACTTAGCTATCCAGTGGATATTTTACTCGAGCCAAAAATAATGTGCTCATGTACATGTATTTCAACTGCACCCCAATTTTCTGTCTAAATTTTTTGTTTACAGATACAGTCATGACAATACGCAAGCAGCATAGATCATGTAGCACAGCTGTGTGGTTGTGGAAATTAGATAGAACTCGTTACACAGACACTCAGATAGGTTTATCAGCTAAGCTCATCAGCCATCTGGATCAAGCAGTGGGTCCACCTTAGATTAGTCCAAGCAGCATTGAGAAAAATGGGCAGCGGCACAAGATTAGGAAGTTGCAGGTACAGAAAATTTAAAAAAATACAGAGCTGTAAGAGATATTATCTTGCTGCTTTTCTTTCCCATTTGTGCTGTTTATCCCAAGGAAAAAAAAATTGTTGAAATTGTTTTTCTCTAAACTTAATTTCTCTTTATGGTACATATGTTAGTGAGGCATACGCAGTTGTTAAATGCGGGAACAAGCACAGATCAGGGAAAATGTTTGCTGCCCATTTGTCTTGCATTTTAGTAAGGAAAATTCTTGCAGTTCATATAGTGTGCAGAGGGACTGAGAATACTGCTGAAGTGTTTTGAGTATGGAAAGTGTTGTGAATGTATGACTATACAGTGGCTTATCAGGGCACTTTCTACCACTCCTTTGTAATAATGGGTTGCAGGAGCAGTCCTGCTAAAATCATAGCATTCAAGCAGTGATGCTTCCCACCATTTGGTGTCAAATCCTTTTCTATGGCTGACTGCATAATTCATAGGTTTGTGCACAGCTGACGAGGAGAGGCTTTTCACTTAGTAGAAAATTCCTGGGCCTTGTTGTAAAAGAGTGCAGCCTGAGGTTGATCTGTCCCGTCGTGATCTGCTTTTTACATGGTGAAATTCTCCATCAGTTCTGTTGACCACATGCTGTACTGCCAATCACAGTACCTTTTCTCTCCTCAGCTGTTTGGCTGTTTTCCGCACCCGGAAAGCCTTCAAATGCCCATATGACCAACTGATTTGTTAGTTTAGTGCAATGAGAGGGGAGTGACTCTGCAGACAAAAGTTCTTCCTCATTGAAGCAATCCAGGTACAGTAATGCAGTAATGCTTGGGTGATGACATCCACAAGTCAGTGAGAGGGTCACTGTTTGGAGAGAGCACAGCCTCTCTACGACCACTATAGCAGATGAAGAGCTGGTCCGACTGTCTCATACTTGCGGTTGCAGCCACATAGACTCTCAGAGCCCGCACAGGACACGGCTGCCTTAACCTGTCCTCCCCCTCTGGGGGGATAAATTGTGCCAGGTAGATAGGTCGGTTGAGGTTCGACGATGACAGTACCTTCAGGAGAAAAGCTGCATTTGGCCACAGGGTAACCCCCGAGCCATCTGAGTTCCACCTCAGACATGAGCCACTCATGGACAGAGCTTGCAGCTCCCCAGCATGTTTCGCTGAAACGATGGCAAGGAGAAAGGCAGTTTAAGCAGCGACCCAATTCAGCTGTGCTTAATCCAGGGGTTCAAAAGGAGGCAGACACAAAGCATCCAGTACCAGGTGCAGATCCCATGCTGGAGCTCACTGTGCGCGTGGGGAGCGTAGCCTCAATGTCCCCTTCAGAAAAAGGTACACATTATGCACCCGAGCATGTCGAGAGGAAATGGCTGCCACGTATACCCTCAGAGTAGCAGGGGATCGGCCGTCATCCAAGAGTGACCGAAGGAACTCCAGAATCTTTGGAACTGAACAGTGCACTGGGTCCTTACCCCTGTCCGAACACCATGCAGTAAACAGCTGCCACCTATTTTCATACTGCACCCGGGTAGAAGGCGCCCTGGCATTCACTACGGTATTGCAGACAGCATCTGAACACTCTGTCAGCAGCGGGTTAGGCCCTGCAACGGCCAGACTCATAGCTGCAGGAGAAGAGGGTCGGGATGCTAAATCTGGCCCTGTAACCAAGACAGGAGATCCTTCCTGTAGGGGAGGCGCCATGGTGAGCTGCGGCAGAGCCTGTGCAGCAGTGGAAACTATGTCCTCCCTGGCCAGAAGGGGGTTACCAAGAGCAGTCTGTGGCCCCGCTGGAGGACCCTCTGTTGTGTTTAAAAATCAGAGGGGATTAGTGGAAAAGCATAAAGGAGACCCTCTAGCCAATCGTGCCCGAGAGCATCCAGGCCCAAAGGGCTGCTCTCCTCTGTCAAGGAGAACCAGAGGGGGCAATGGGTCGACTCCTCCGAGGCAAAGAGATCCACCTCTGCCCTGCTGAAGATGTCCCAGATGTTGAGCCCCACCTCTGGATGAAGCCACCACTCCCCTGGCAGAGGCTTGCAACGGGTAAGTCTGCAGCCCGGTTCCGTTCCCCGGGCAAATATATTGCTCTCAGGCCGGCCAGGCGTGGTGCTGCCCACAGCAGGAGGTCCCGGGATGCCTGCAATAGCCGTGCATACCTGGTGCCCCCCTGGTGGTTTATGTGAGATGGTCAAGACATTGTCCAAATGTACAAAACCCAAAACCAGTGAAGTTGGCACGTTATGTAAATCGTAGAAAAAAACAGAATACAATGATTTGCAAATCCTTTTCGACTTATATTCAATTGAATACACTGCAAAGACAAGATATTTAATGTTCAAACTGAGAAACTTTATTTTTTTTTTGCAAATAATCATTAACTTAGAATTTAAAGGCAGCAACACATTGCAAAAAAGTTGGCACAGGGGCCTTTTTACCACTGTGTTGCATCGCCTTTCCTTTAAACGACACTCAGTAAACGTTTGGGAATTGAGGAGACCAATTTTTGAAGCTTTTCAGGTGGAACTCTTTCCCATTCTTGCTTGATGTACAGCTTAAGTTGTTCAACAGTCCGGGGTCTCCGTTGTCGTATTTTACGCTTCATAATGCGCCACACATTTTCAATGGGAGACAGGTCTAGTACCTGCACTCTTTTACTACGGAGCCATGCTGTTGTAACACGTGCAGAATGTGGCTTGGCATTGTCTTGCTGAAATAAGCAGGGGCGTCCATGAGAAAGACGTTGCTTGGATGGCAACATCTGTTGCTCCAAAACCTGTATGTACCTTTCAGCATTAATGGTGCCTTCACATATGTGTAAGTTGCCCATGCCTTGGGCACTAATACACCCCCATACCATCACAGATGCTGGCTTTTGAACTTTGCGCCTATAACAGTTCAGATGGTTCTTTTCCTCTTTGGTCCGGAGGACACGACGTCCACAGTTTCCAAAAACAATTTGAAATGTGGACTCGTCAGACCACAGAACACTTTTCCACTTTGTATCAGTCCATCTTAGATGAGCTTGGCCCAGCGAAGCCAGTGGCGTTTCTGGGTGCTGTTGATAAATGGGTTTTACTTTGCATTGTAGAGTTTTAACTTGCACTTGCAGATGTAGCGACGAACTGTAGTTACTGACAGTGGTTTTCTGAAGTGTTCCTGAGCCTATGTGGTGATGTCCTTTACAGACTGATGTCGGTTTTTGATGTAGTACCGCCTGAGGGATCGAAGGTCACAGGCATTCAATGTTAGTTTTCGGCCTTGTCGCTTACGTGCAGTGATTTCTCCAGATTCTCTGAACCTTTTGACGATATTACGGACAGTAGATGATGAAATCTCTAAATTTCTTGCAATAGCTCGTTGAGGAATGTTGTTTTTAAACTGTTCGACAATCAGCTCACGCATTTGTTCACGAAGTGGTGACCCTCGCCCCATCCTTTTTTGTGAATGACTGAGCATTCCAGGCAAGCTGCTTTTTTACCCAATCATGGCACCCACCTGTTCCCAATTAGCTCGTTCACCTGTGGGATGTTCCAAATAAGTATTTGATGAGCATTCCTCAACTCTCAGTCTTTTTTGCCACTTGTGCCAGCTTTTTTGAAACATGTTGCAGGCATCAAATTCCAAATGAGCTAATATTTGCAAAAAATTACAAAGTTTACCTGTTCGAACATTAAGTAACTTGTCTTTGCAGTGTATACAATTGAATGTAGGTTAAAAAGGATTTGCAAATCATTGTATTCTGTTTTTATTTACGATTTACAGAACGTGCCAACTTCACTGGTTTTGGGTTTTGTAGAAGCAAATGCCGGCCTCTCAGGTAGGGAAGAAAGCACGGCAGCGCCATGTGCACAGCTCGCAGCTCCAGAACATTGATAGGCTCCGAGCGGTCCCAAGCAGGCCTCAGCCCCTGAGCTGTCTGGTTCTGCCCCACTGCACCCCACCCCGAGAGGGAGGCATCTGTTGTGATGGCTTCATGATGGGATGCAATGGAACTCATGGGTATGCCCCGAAGGAGAAATGATCTCTCTCGCTCCACTGAGCCGGAGCAAGGAGGCAACTGCGTGAGACTTTGAGTCTCCAGTGATGGTGCCGCTTGGCATCCACCTCTGGAGGGGACGTAGCAACAGCAGTCCTAAAGGAACCACAGTGGCGGCAGCCGTCAGTTTCCCTAGGAGGCGCAAAAACTCCACATAGTGCAACCACCTGCCCTTCCGAAACAGGGGAAGGGGGTGAAGGATGTCGTCCACCTGCTGTGACAACAGACAGGCCTTCATAGCAACTGCATTGATAGTCACCCCGAGAAAGATTGTGCTCTGCACGGGAACCAGGCAACTCTTTGTGAAATTCACCCTGAGACCCAGTTGGATCACATGGGAGAAAAGACACGTTGTGTCAAGGGGCACCTGAGACTGGGAAGGCGCACAGGTGAGCTAGTCATCCAGATATGGCAGGATCTTCATGTCCCACGACAGCAGGGGCGAGAGGGCTGCCATCACACACCTGTTAAACACCCGTGGGGAAAGGGAGAGGCTAAACGGATGCAGCCTGAACTGGAAATGACACCCTTGAAATGCAAACCGTAGAAACTGTCTGTGGTGTGGCGCTATGGGGACAAGAAAGTAGGCATCCTTCAGGTCTATTGAGGTAAACCACTCTGGCAACAGTGCGCAGAACCTCTGCAGTGCTGAGCATGTGGAACCTCAGGACCTTCAGGAACCTGTTGAGTCCCCTCAAGTCGAGGATGGGGTGGAACCCGCCATTGTTCTTTGTTACGAGAAAGTAGGTGGAGTAGAACCCCCTGAGTTGTGACAGGGGTTCTACTGGTTCGATGGCACCCTTGTTCAGGAGGACTGATGACTCCCGGTTGAGGGCTTGAGCTTTTGCCAGGTCGTGTATGATGGTCATCATGACCCGGTCAAAGGTTGGGGGCCGGCATCGGAACTGAAGTTTGTACCTTTGGGTCAAGGTAGAAAGTACACGTCCTTGGTGGAAGCAGCCCAATAACTGAGCTGGTGCTGGGAAAACCATCGGATGACCAACCCTGGGGCCTCAGCGCCTTGTCCCCTGGCCTCTAGAGGCTCTGGCAGGACGATGGAAAACATGTGAGGCCTGAGGTTCCCCAGAAGGCAGTCACTCAGGGGCCCAAAAGGCCTGTGCCCCCCCGCTGATCAGGTTGTGGAACTGGGCGCTGACACCTCAGGTAGCCATTGGGGTAAGCCCGTGGTTGAGGGCGGTGCTGGGGGGCAGTTGAAGGACCCCTAGGCCTGCTGGGAGGAGGCACACTCTTGTGAAGCCCGGACAGCTGCTGTCGAGTCTGTCTAGCTTGGACCATGTGCTCAAGCGCCTCAAGAGCTGCAAATCCAAACAGCTCCCCAGGTTCCACTGAAACACTGCGTAGGGTTCTCCCGCATGCCTCAGTGAGAGGAGATTGCACTAGCCAAACCTGGCAGCAAGCCTGGACGAGAGTGGACATCAACCACCCCAGCTCTCTAGACATCAATGCGAACTGCAGGGATGCTGATACAGCAAGCATCAGGTGTGACATAGAATTGCCTAAGAACCCCATGCATGCCGCTGTGTCATAGCCTTTGGAGAGCAGGTCATCCGTAACCCGACACTGGGGGTGAGGACACCTCGCATCTGGTCTTAGAGCCTCACCAGGGAGACGATTAGATCAGCTATTGTTGTCTCAATCTCTGGCATGCGGCCTAAGCCAAACCTGGCTGCATACTGCATGGCTGCCAGGGTCCGGCCATCACATGTTGCGTGAGAGAGGGCCCTAGAATTCCTCCAGCATGCATACAACTCCCTCAAATACTTGTCCGATGGAGGCGCAGTAAAGTTGGTGGGGGCTGGTCCACTCCTGAAGAAAGCACTGGCCACAGCCGGCTGAGGTTGTGATACGTCTAGCTGCAGGCGGGCCAGTGCCATACGAATTACAGCTCCCAATGAGCTGTATTCGGAACCAACAGTAGAGCTGTGGGCCAAAGAACGGGAGCCCACCTCAGAGGCACAGGAGGCTATATCCTGTGGAACCACATCCGTCTCAAATTCAGCAAACTCAGTGGCCGACACTACCATGGAGAGCACATCATCCTCCAAGCCCCAAGATGGCTGCCGAAGGAGCAGGAGCATACACCTCCCCTGCACCAGTCCCATATTGGAAGGCCATGAAGAAGACTTTCATGTGATTAATATCCTCTGTTCACTGGTCCACCAAGGAGGCAAGCCTGGACTCCTCCACTTTCTTCCTGGAGGTGATGCCCCCAGTCCCAGTCGCCTGACTTTGAGATTGGCCAGCCTGAGCAGGAGTAAATTGCTGGGCTGGGGTCAACTGCTGGGACGACAGGACATGGCTTAACAGTTGCTCCACCTCAGCCAATCTGGCAACCCTCACTGCTCGGGGCATGAAACTGCAGTTCATGCAGGGATCTTCTGAAAGACCCTCCTTCAGATGCTCGACACATATCATGGCTATCTTCAAGCTGCAGAGGAAGCCATACAGGTCGAGCAAGAATGGGTGCCAAGCATGTTGACAATCAGTCAAAATCAAACAAAGAAACAGCAGACGTTGGGAGATAGAGCAAACACACAGCCTTCACCAACAAGTGTTGCAATAAAATTAGTCAGCCTCAGCACAAACACTACTACTAACTACAAAGTCACACCTATTCTGGGAGGGGGAGCAAGAGCACTGCCTTTACCAGTTAAGGGTAGCTGCTATGCTACAAAACAAAACGAGCACAACCGAGTTGGCACCAAAATATGCAACTAAAGTAGGCCGAGTGAAAACAACGGAAATAACTAACAAACAAGAAAACACAACTCAGTGTTCTCTTTTTCTTTTTATTTATTTATTATTATTATAATTATATGTACCTAAGCTGGGAGTGGGAGCGCACACACTGCCATCACCAAAAAAAGTACAAAGAAAAGCGGGTACACCCACGGTGCACAAATCAGTCAATGATGTAGGGTAAGCGGTCACAACACTAACCACTAATGGGCGTAAATGAAATAATAACAAGAGCAGCACAAATGCCGGGAGAGGGAGCGGGTACACTACCTCCACCGACAAAATTGAAAATACAACAAAGCGAGTACAACAGGTAGCACCGATACTCAATACTGATAGGCAAGCGCACGCAATCCCACATCTGATTCACATAAACATTAGCGGTACAAATACCGGGAGATGGAGCGAGTACACTGCCTTCACCAAAGAAATAACGAAAATACAACCAAAAGCGAGTACAAGAGGTTGCACTGAACAATATGTAGTGAGAAAACACAAGGTAAACGTATCACTACGTTTGGTACTTAGCCGACCGAGGATGATGATCCAAGGCAGGAGTGTCCTCGGCAAACCGCAACAAACCTTGTCGTAATTCGACCCAGCCTTCGAAGGGCTTGCAGCTCACAGCTCCGAGCAGAAGTCTCAAGGCTACCAGCAACGAACGACAAAAAATTGATGCTTAGCTTTAGCTAGCTCGGTGACATGCAGTCTACCTGCGAAACGAGAAGATGAAAAGGAACAGATCCCCTGATGACACCAGAAGAGCATAGCATCTCCTGGGTCATCCAGGGGTCACGGGTGACTTTGTTGATATAAACACTCAACCTGCACATGCGTGAGATGGATCATTCAGTGCTTGAAGCACTGCCTCTTGCGGTCAGTAAGGATGAAATAGAACATATATTTTGTCATGGGCATAAAAAAAAAATGCAATTGCTGCCCTTAGCAACAGAAATATCTTAACCAGGCACATTACTTTGGAGATGATCTACTTTAGAAATATATCCAGAATTATTGGCAGTCTTGTACAAATGTAAGAAAAAAGGCTGCAAATAAAAAACACAGTTAATGGTCCATATGGTAAGTTCAAACATATGGGAAAACTACATACTTTCCTTATGCTTCTGCCCACACAGTAAGCGAGAGGCAAACTGTTTTCCGGATGTCTCTCCATGCCGATGTCTGTCACACCGTCCATCACAAATATATTGTACGCATTATATTTTCAGAAGGAGAGGAGGGATTTTCACCAAATGAGGCATGGTAACCTCCCATGGAGAGAGGCTGTAGTAATTTGTCTTTGGAGGTCAGCGGGTCAAGGTCACATAAGGTCATTTGTATGTAGGGGGCCGAAATTCAACTTTCAGGGTGTATGAAGCTATGGTGAAGGCATAGAAATTAAAGTTGAAAATTTCATTGAATTGTACCTTACTGCAATTAAAGTCTGGTGTTAATTGGGCTACGTTCATACAGCAGGCAAATGTGGCCCAAATCCGAGTTTTTTGCCCATATGTGACCGGTATCCGATCTGTTAAAGACAGTTTGAACAGCACAAATTAGATTTTTTTAAATCCGACCCAGGCCACTTTCATATGTGGTCCTAAATCCGATACGTATCTGATATTTTGCAATGCGGCTGCTGTTTGAATGGCCAGGTCGCATTTATCTGACCTTTACGTCATTGAAATGCAGAGACAAGATGCCTCCATATTTACTTCCATCAACAAACAGTGTGTGCCTGCGTGGTCACGTATTACCTCTGGGCCTCTTTTGCGCATGCGGGTCACTGCAGGGTCGCATTCAGCTCATACAAAAAACTGATGTGACATATAATGTGTAATATGAATGAGCACACAAAAAAATCTGATTTCTCCAAAAAATCAAGAGCTGCTGTCTGAACAGTGTCACTGTTGTCAATGCTTTAGTAATCTGCTTTGTTTTTTTTTCAATTAAAAACATTGGTGCCAAAATCATTGGCGCAGTTGACAATTGTGGTAACCCTTAGTCACAAAAGATTGGGATGGTATGTTGAATTTAAATAAAATTGAAAGCAGTCATTTAAAATATCTTGGACCTGTATTGCAGTGAAAACAATATGCCAGCCCGGTTACAGGACTCTTTGTCCCTGAATTTTTCATCCCCATGGACTTTTCCTCCCTGGATTTTTCAACTCCTAATGAAAAAAGTGCCATCATTGCTGACAGGCGGATAGACGGACAGAGGACAGACAGATCCCCATGATATAAGGGTTAGGGTTAGTTTTATAATGCAGGAAGAGGGCAAAGCATGATTAGGGATGAAAATTCCTAGGGGACGAAAAGTCTGGGGACAAAAAGCCCGGTGATGAAAAATCCGGGGACGAAGAGTCCTAGAGCTCTAAAGCACATTATTCATTGTTTCATTCCATTAATTTTTTTGATTTGACTAAAAAACATTTATTTCAAGTAGGGACAAGCCGTGACTGTGGACAGGCCAGTTTAGCATCCGCACTCTTTGCTTATACAAGACCTAAATTTCCCCTCTCCCTACCTTTATTGGTCTGATTTGAAGGCTTGAACGGCAGGAATTGATTTATATTTACAAAGCTGACCAGAAGAAACTAAAAGATATCTTGTGATCATACTGTCAAAGTAAATTCAGAAATTGCTGCTTCCTGTTGTTATGCGTATTTTCCATTCCACCTTGACTTTTTTATTTTACAACCCCAATGTGGAAAAAGTTAAATTGGTAATATTTAGTTACTTTATGGAGTTAATCTCTTACTAAAGAATTATATGTTGTTATTCCACTGCTCCCTGCTTCACTGAGGTTTAAAATGAAATAAAATGCAAGCAAAATCACTTTCTCATTCATGACATCCATAACTGCCAGTTCACAAGAGAGGTAATTGATGTTAAATTACACATCACTTGTTAAAAATACCTCTAAGCCCTGTACGGGCAATAAGGGAGAAAAATGGTTTAACTTGCAGAATGGAATCAAACTGGCTAAAAAAAGGAGCACAAGTTGTTGGTTGCATGTTGTCCCCATGGTCAGAGAGACAGATGATGAGGCGGTAAAGAACCCAAGGATCATGCTGTAAAAGTTACAGCAATTGGCTCTTGGGGTCATAAAGTTTAAAACAATGTGCTCATCCTTGTTGCTCGAGATCTACTGCCCTGCAGGTTTTCCAACATGTCCTCTCATCCCAACTCGTCATATGGTAACGCTCCAGTGACGCTCTGCCCTAACGTTCACTTACAATGCCTGAGGCCTGAGAGTGCACAAGATGGCCGCTGTAGCCTGAGTCTTTGTTACACACCTCAGGCTGTCTCTCCAAAATTTGGGCTTTTTGTTGCTTTGGTGTCCTAACCTGATGATATATTGACTCTTCGAGTTTTGAAGTTGCAGCTCTATATTACCGATTGGGAGAGCGTCTTTCCAACATCTTAGTGTCAATTGTTTGATCCTCACTATGCAGGCAGCCGATGTGTCTCAACTCTGTGACGCTATTCAGAGTGTCAAAATTGAGCTGGTGGATCATTTTGACAAAAAAATTGACACTCTTCAAGCTGGCTTGAACAGCATCCATGGATCCCTGTCAACTTTAAATGACCACGTAACTGAGCTCGAGCATCGGGTCAGTTCCACCGAGGATAACTACACTGAGCTGTTGGTGCGTGTACAAACCTTGGAAAAGGAAAATGCATACCTGAAAGAAAAAGCCGACGATGCTGAAAACAGAAGCCGTTCGTCGAACCTCCGCTTCATTAATATTCCCGAGCGACGTGAACGAAAGGATATGATTGCCTTCATCAGCGACTTAATCCCACTACTCCTCGGGAAGGATCATTTCTCCACGGCACCGATCATTGAGAGGGCCCACCGCTCTCCAACCTTCACATCCAGCAACAGGTCTTCTCCTCGCCCCATCCTGGTAAAGTTTCTACACTTTCAAGACAAGTTGAAGATTCTGCGGCTGGCCAGGGAGAGAGGGGTTCGGGTCCATGTATTCCCCGACTTCAGTGCCGCTCTCGTCCAAAAACGGCGTCAATTTGACTCCGTCAAAAAGAAGCTTCTTGCTGCCAACTTCAAATACTCTCTGATGTACCCCTGTACGCTGAGAGTGATGGTGGAGGGGAAACCGAAGCTGTATCGATCCCCTGCGGAAGCTGAAACTCTTCTCCGTGACCTCTCCATCTCCTCCTCTCCGGGTTAGGGCTGTGAGTACATCCATCCCTCCTAATTGTCGCTTCCTTATCCTCCTCTTTTTCACCAAGTGACTTATACTGACTGTAATATCCTCAGAATCTCAGTTCTACCTCCTTTTGTTCAGCTCCACCCCAGAAACATTTTTCTTTGAACTTTATTTTTTGCCTGCTGCAGTGAACTCTATGGAGCCTGAGACTCTGTTTGCCGTAAACTGAGATTTTGGTGACGTCATATGCCGCAACGACCGACCGACTGTAGACTGCTACTGTCGTAAAACCTGTTCAGGATGTGTTCAGGTTAGGACACCTCCTGTCATTGCAGGCTGTTGAACTTTGAATTCACTTGACCCTACTCATCACACTATGGCTTATATTATATTTTATTCACATTCATGTGCTCTGCTGATTTCAACGGTCTTGCTGGCTATATTTTGTTGGCCCTCCTTAAGTAAATGATTTTTTCATGCAGTCTGAGTGTGTGGCTATTTGTCTTCCATTGACTGCTCTTTTTGTATTGTTTTCTGTGTATGTGTTGTTGTGTGTGTGTATGTGTGTGCATGTGTGTGTGTCAGCACTCATGTTGTATGTGTGCTTGTCTGCCATGCCTGCTCTTGCTCTCCATGCCCCTCACCCCCCCCTCCCACCACTCTGTTCCTAAACTTCTAAGGTACCATTGATCTTATCAAAGGTTTAAAGATCATCCATCTTAATATCAGGAGCCTTGCACCCAAAATTGACCTTATCCGGACCTGGGTTAAAATTCATAATCCACATATTATTACTTTGTCTGAGACATGGCTGCATGACAGAATTCCTGATAATGAGTTAAAGATTGACAATTTTGTACTTTACAGAGCTGACAGGGGCTCTAGGGGTGGTGGTGTGGCAACTTATGTTGCCTCTCACCTGAACTCTAAATGTATCACCCCTCATGTTGAACCAGCTAATTTTGAATGTCTCTTTACTAATATTGTCTTTCATGAAAATAAAACAGTAACTATTGGTAACATTTATAGACCCCCCTCAGCGCCAGCCGACTCTACCAAATGTATTCTGTCAACTATCAACTCTTTTGAGAAGCATAATGAAATGATTATTTTGGGTGACTTCAATAGCAATTGGCTTAGCCACTCTTCTACAAATGATAGACACTTGTTTCATGGTGCAAATCTCACCCAGCTAATAAAAAAACTCACAAGAGTAGATCCCCGGTCTTCGTCTTTAATAGACTGGATCCTCGTTACAAACCCCGATAGGATCGTTAAGTCTGGTGTAATGTCAGACTGCTTCAGTGATCATTGTATTATATATTGTGTTTGGAAAATAAAAATTCCACGATCTCCCCCCAAATATATTGAATTTAGGCAGTGTAAAAAAATGAACTTTGAACTTTTTATCCATGATCTAATTAATATTAACTGGGACCGATTTCAATTAATTCCTTATGTTAATGAGGCTTGGGATTTCTTTTATTGTGAAGTGATTAATGTAATAAACAAGCATGCCCCCATACGATCTATTAGAGTTAAAGGCTCACACCTTCCCTGGATCAATGCTGATCTCATACACCTCTTCAAGGAGAGAGATACAGCATGGGCAAAATATCGATTATCCAAACAGCCCAATGACTGGGAAACATACAGACTTTTAAGGAACAAATGCAAAACTAAATCAAGGAATGCTAAATCCAGCTATTATAATGATCATTTGTTGCAAGATTTTCACAACCCTCGGCATTTTTGGAGTCACCTTAACAATGTTCTTAACAAAAACAGTAGTAACCCCATACATCAGCTTGATGTTGACAACTATATTATCTCTGATCCCCGTCTTATTTCTGACGCTTTTAATGAACACTTTTCCTCTGTCTCTCGTGCCTTGCATACTACTCCCTATGCTATGACTGAATATCCTACTCCCTCTTCTGTAGATGGCTTGTTCTCCTTTAAGAAAATAATGCCTCTTGATGTCTATAATGCCATCTGTGAGTTGAAAGAGAGCTGTAGTGCTGGTCCTGACGGTCTTGAAGCTAAATTTGTGAAACTCGCGGCTCACATATTGATGTATCCCTTGGCCGATTTATTTAATCTCTCCCTGTCCACACATTGTATCCCCCCTATATGGAAGTGTGCTAGAGTCACTCCGCTTTTTAAAGGAGGAGATCCCACTGATGTTAATAATTATAGACCAATTTCTATTATTTCTGTAATTGCAAAGATTTTTGAAAAACTTATTTCTCTTCAATTATCTCATCACGTCACTCAAGCTAATATCTTGTCCCCATACCAATCTGGATTTCGACCTAACTTCTCCACAACTACAGCTCTTCTTAAATTCACAAATGATTTATTTTCTGCTTTTGACACTGGCCAACTTACTGGCGCAATATTCATTGATTTAACTAAAGCCTTTGATTTAGTTGATCATTATCTTCTTCTTGATAAACTTAATCATATTGGTCTGAATAAGAATGCTGTCCTCTGGTTCAACTCATATCTTCATAATAGATATCAATATGTTTCTGTTAATGGTTGTCTATCTAGCCATATGTTAGTTGAAACGGGTGTTCCACAAGGTTCTATTTTGGGTCCACTGCTCTTTTCTATTTTCATTAATGATCTTCCCCAATTGTGTTCAACTTGTCATGCCCATCTTTATGCTGATGACACCGTCATCTATCATTCAAATCGGGATATATCACAAATCCAGTACAATTTACAGCATGATTTTAATATGGTTCAACACTGGTTTAACAACAATAGACTTGTTCTTAATCTGAAAAAGACCTGTTTAATGGTGTTTGGCTCTAAATATAGCTTATCACACTCACCTGAACTATCCATTAATTTCTGTGATGGAGCTTCAGTTGATAGATGTGATGAATTTAAATACCTCGGACTCTGGCTGGACCCCGAGCTCACCTTTAAACCACATATTGATTATGTTTGCAAAAGAATTTATGGTCACTTGGGTTCTCTTTATCGTAGCATTAACTGTTTTTCATTTCAAGTCAGGAAAAGGGTAGTTACACAACTGATATTTCCTATACTTGATTATGCAGATATTGTGTATCAAAACACCACTGACTCCATCCTCAAACCTCTCAATATTTTAACTAACTCTTTATGCAGATTTGTCTTGAGATGCCCATTTAAAACCCACCACTGCCTCATGTACGATGCCCTCACCTGGCTCCATCCTAAACCCAGGCGTCAGTTTCATTGGTTTTTGTTTCTTCATAAATGTATCTACTCAGAAGTCCCACCGTACTTAAAACAGTTGTTGGTCCCTTATACATCTCCCTACCCCCTTAGACACACAGCAAATTTATTTTTCACGGTGCCTATGATTCATAAAGAAATTGGCCGCCGATCTTTCAAATACAAAGCTCCATCTGATTGGAACAATCTACCCCCTGTGTTAAAGTCCATCACCTCCTTCTATATCTTTCGAACAGATCTATTTTCCCATTTAAGAACAAGTTGCTCATGTTTTTGATGCAGTGGTTTACTGTTGCCTCCGATGTGTGTTGCTCTTGTTATTGGGGCTGACCCATTTGTGTATTTGTGTACTTGCTCATGTGTATACTTGCTCACATCTACATTTACACAGTATGTAGGTTTATGTGCATTTTTCAGTGTAAGTCTATGATAAGTTGGGTGGGGTTTGGGGGTTGGTGAAGTGGGTGAGCAGTGTGCTGTGCTTTGTGTCTCCGTGTGTTTTGTAATAATATGTCTTGTTTGTTTATTGTTTGCATTGTTTCTGTATAGGGACCCCCTCGAAAACGAGATGCTGCATCTCAAGGGGCTATCCTAAATAAACTTATAAACTTATAAAAAAAAATGCAAGGGGAGTCCTTTGGTGTTGTTTGACACAATTGTTAAACTGGATTGGGATGAGGGAATCATCATTCGGTGAATTTAATGCATTGATCTGTGGTGGTGGTAAGTTATATTTCTTCTTTTAGGCAAGTACACCTGGGGTGGTTGGTGGTGCCATGGTTAGCATTATTGCCATGTTGTTCGGAATTTCCATGTTCGATCTGCAACCGGTATTTTTTTTTTTTTTTTTTTTTAAATCTACCATCTTAATCAAATACTGATGCTCACGGCTTGCATTAGAGTCCATGAGGATGCCTACAGCATCTAAAAGTGATGCAGAAAGATTTCCTTTGTGACGCCCAATTTATCCACCCAAGTGCCAATTTATGACAACTTGGGAGTGAGAATGGGCTCAGTTTTCAGTTAAAACTTAACAAAATATGTCTCTTTTCCTGGTATAGGTAGATCTCATTCAGTTGATAATAATCTGAATTAAGTGTTCCATATTAGGGCTGGAGTGAAAACCAGCAGGATGGTAGATCTCCAGGAAAAGGTTTAGTTACCACTGTTCTACAAAAAAAAAGCCATAACGTGCCACATTCATAAGAATAAACCTATTGGAAAGTTTGTGTGAATAAAGTCCTACTTGTGAATAAGAAACAAAACCAAGAATTTAGAATTTCCTGAACACCATTAGAGATTTGACTGGAGGGGAGTGCTCTTGTGAACTGAGACCAGAACTGTTGTTTTTGGCCATTCACACCATCCAATTGCTTGACAGCAAAGATGGAATACATAGAACAAATAAACACCAACTACTGACCATGTTTCAAATATATTTTGTGTGTGTTTCATGGTCGGTGGTTCAGAGACACTAGATAAGATCAATGGAATAATGAATTCCACCTAGTCCTGGGAAATTTTGGCATCATATTGGTTGTCTCTGCTTGGAGACTGGAACTTGCTTGGGGATGGATTTTTACCAGGACACTGAGCACAAAGCTACCTAAAAATCCACCCTGAATCGTCAGTGTTCTACGATGACCATCTCATCTCTGGGCTGCATCTCCATCCAAATCATATGATCCGGATAGCACAGAGCAGTCCGTATGTGCAAAACAATGACAATGATATTAAATTACTGACTGTTAACTATAATTTGATCATGTTTTCATCCATATTGGATGAACCGTTTGAAAAGTACTGAACCTTTTGTTTTCCCCTGTTGTTGGGCAAAGCAAAAAATACTGGATGGCTCAACATAATAAAAATACTGGACAGTTCAACATAATCAATGATGTTGAGAATCTCTGCAATGGGAAATGCAAATCGCTCCAAATGAGTTCTAACCTCACAACAAATTAAAATAGCTCCAATAGCCATTGTGGTGTTTTCCTGGGTGAGTGAATTCTTGATTGTATTATTGTCTTGTTTGCAACTCCATCCTCTCAGCGGTCCTCTCTGAGTATTCACCACTTAATTCCCAACCCTCCTTTCTATCTAAGTTTTAGTGCAAGTTTGACCCAGTTGCTTCTGCTGTGTGGCTTATGAGCCTTGTTTCTAGTTTGTCTGATTCCTGCTTCAAACCCTGTCTCCTTGATTTCTGTTTTTGGTTCTGCCCTGTGTCTGTTCTGCCTTGTTTGATTTTCAATGCTGACTTTGGACTGAGTTTCTGCACTCAATTCTGCCCACCTGGTTTTCTGACTACGCTCCAGCTCACTGATTTTTTTTTTTTTTTTTTTACCTCAGTCCTCTTCTCTGGCTTGTGACCCGGACTGTCGGACTACTCCTGAGCTCAATAAACTTTGGTTTATTTTCCCAGCTCCCTGAGTTCGAATGACAGTAATTTTACCGGGAGTATTTGCACAAATTATGAAACTGATTTTTAAGTTAAAATGTAGATTACCAACCATTTTACGAATATAAAAAAATAAAGGGAACACTTAAACAATACAACTCCAAGTGTTCCCTCTATTTTTTTGAGCAGTATACATGCATCCCTTTTACTGAATGTATATCAAGGGTGCAAAAAATTCCGGACCAGAAAGATGAACACCTTACAGATTTCAGATGTTATTGAATAGGCTTTGAAGGATGGCATTTATGTTTTCTGGGTCTTTTCCATTTTTAATTGGATGGGACAGTGTATAGAGACTGAAAGAATAAAGAGTGAATGGGCGTTAGTTTTGTTTCAAGAGCAGTGTCAGGAGTCATACTAAAATGATTAGATTTCTGCAGGTTTAAAGTGTTTCTCCCTTCCTGCCTGCAATCACTTTTTAGCATAAGAATCTTGCCCTCAATTTTTAGAATTGAATATCTTACAGTTTAATGTGCCCCTAAATGCAGGAATTCAACAGTGAAACCTCTGAAATGAGTGCATTTTGGGGTTCATAAATATGGTAATTGTGCACTGAATCAAAATGAGCCAGCACAGCAGCAGATATTAATATCTGCTAGCTTGACAAAATTTAATTCTGAAGTTAGAAACTACCTCCCAACAAGTTTTGACCCTTGAAGAACTTATAAGCTTGGCATGGAACTATTCCTAGTCCAGTGGGGTTTGAAGAGAGGCCAACGTATTGCATGTTTATAATAGAAGGTAAATAAAGTCAAACTTGAAAGCTGCCATGCAAGTACATAAAAGAAGCCATTAAAAGGAATTGCTTTTCCTATCCAACGGGATATTATCCGCACAGATGCTGGCGAACCCAGCTCTGCTGTTGTGCCTCATATTTTGCATGTGATTGAAGGCAAATGAATGTCAATTATTATCCTTTTGTGTGTCTGCTCTAGCCACGTGTGCAGTTCAGCAGATGCTGCCAAATAAAGGCATGAGATTATATTAGCAGCTGAAAGAGTTCCCCCCTTTATCAGCTGAGTCTTGCCGCACAACCATACTCAGGTTTTCCCCTCTGAGGAAAAACATAAAGTTGTACACTGAAAGGTTTAGTTGGAACCCCTGTAGCTTAGATGAAAGAGTAAATTTGTTTCATCTTTGGTTTGACAACCGCATCCACTGTCAAACCATTTATTTTCAATCAGAGTTGCATTAATTTTTGGCTTGAGATCTTGTCTTGACAGTGAAATAGCTGAACTGCTCTCGTCTTCTCCGGAACTTCCCAGTAACTTTCAATGTGGTTAAGGTCAGGACATTTTGATGGCCAATTTAAGTGTGAAAATGATCCCTCTTGCTTGTTTTTCACATTCATTGTTTTCTTTGCTAGAAGCAGGCCAATAATTTTCCCCTCCTAAATTACTGTAACATATTTTCACCAATAGATTCGCCCTCTGACATGATTTTTTTTTTTTTCAGAAACGAGAAGCTCCACACTTCATCAGTCAGGGTTAAAATAATTATTGCCAGCTGAAACATTTTAATCGCTGTGATAATGATACAGTCAGAGAATTTGTTTATTTACATCGAAACTGTGACTTTTTTTTGACAGACAGTGTATTATTTGAGTCAATCAATTGGCAGATGTTGGAAGGCAGGCGATTAGAATAGTGTTTTGCCTTGCTTCCACTCTTCAGTCCTCAACTTTTTGGACTTAGATGGTTTGGTTATTAAAATTAAAACTTGGTCTGATCGAAACAACTGGATGGTACTCATGAGTACAGTGCTGTTTTTTTCTTCGTTTTTAAAATATGAATTTATTTTCCACTTACTGTCCCAGAGATATGTAGTCTGAAATGAGAAAACAGATGGAAAATTTTTATTTCAAGTGCAGGTATTTTGCTGTCTATTTTGTAATATGGATTCATTTGACTTCAAGGATCCCATATTCAGGCTGTCCGAAATGAAATTGAACATGGGTACGAGACTTCCTGGAATGTCTCACTTGTTGTCTTAGTTCGAGTTGCAAGATTCCATTTTGTTGAAGTAGCAGGAATTGCCATATCGACAGGAGAATTTTCAGGTAAGAAAATTCGATTTTCATATTTGTAATTTTATACCATGAAGAGTTAAGGATGACTGAGGCAGGAATACAAACCTAGAATGGCTAACAAAGCCCTATGCCCCGGTACTGGGGGCCAGTGCTTACGCACGATAAATGCAGCATGTTTCTAAATCACATTGTCATGCAGCATATCCACATATTGCAAAGAAACTAGGCAAAAAGCTCATGTAGACCATTTTTACCGAACCGAACATAATTCTAGCACCAAGCTAGTAAATAAGCATGCAGCAAAACATAGGATAAAATCATCTCAGCGTTGAATCGCTAGAATTTCTCCTGAATTTGTGCTATGCATAAAAATGATACCTGAAATGAAAGAGGAAAGTCCACAGAATCCAACGATATGAGCCCTGTCATTTACACCACACTCAAAGAACAGCAGACATACAGTTTACAGACTACAGAGATGAGCAAGAAATTTCTTACCTTTGATATTTTGTAATAAAAAAAAAAAAACTGTTTGACGGTAAATCCACGCTTGCTATTGTTAGCTCAATGTGTCCGTGTTATAACAATACAAGATCGGCGAGTCTCAAGACATGTTTTTCTTCTTCAGCATTGCTTCAAAGATCGCAGCTCCTCAGCATTCAGCTTGCTTGCAATGCATCTTCCTCTCTGTGATTGGCTTGTGATGCTGTCAGCAAAACTTTGGCGGTAGCCATTTGATTCTACGGCTTTTGACGTTTCCAACGAACTCTAAAGCACCTTTATCGCACAAAGCTAGACTGAGCCAGAGCCTTGTGTTCCCAGTGCGTCAAACCGAGTCCATGTGCCATTCAAATGTACTTAAATAGCGCAACAATATAAATGCTTAACAGGTTTGTTTGTGCTATTTTCGGTATAAATATCTGCTAAATATTCAACCGTCATTTTCAAAGTCGTTTTCTGACAGAAACGCGTGAATTCTGAGGGCACAACAGTACAAACAAGGGGAGTGACTTGTTTTTTGACTCTGTTTATATGTGCAGTTTGAAAGGCATGTTAATGTGAAATGGTGTAGCCTCGTGGTTAAAGTGTAGGACTTCAGTGTAGGCGACCAATGTTGAAATCTCTGAGCAGGCATGTTTTAATAAGACGTGAGTACCATTTTGCTTGTAAATATAATTGCTGGGGTTTTTATTATTTTGACTTTTCCCCCCATTTTTTTAAACCCTTTTTGTATTCATAATCTTATTAATTAGCTTTTTTTAAAAAAAAAATCTGCTCCAGTGGAGCCAAACTTCATTTTCTTTGTATTTATTGTCTTTGAATGGGAAATTGTATGGGGTATAGGACTGGAAGAAATGATAATAATAAAAAATGATAAATTCTAAAAATTTAAAACTGGTTGTATTTGGTGGTGACATATAAGTGAAATAAGATTAGTTTTACAGTGTAATATCTGAGAAATCTGATTTGGCACACAAGGTACCTGAATTGCCAATTTGGAGAAGGCGCCTAGACATTCCTCTCTAATGTTGTTCTGATTTACTTGATTAGAATAAACTTTGGCACAGATAATGGCGAGATTCTGTGTTGTAAATTTTTAGAGGTTTCAGACTGCAACTAATTAAGTTTACAAGGGTTAGACGTAAAAATGAGGTCTTTGATTTATACTGTGTTCCATCCATTTACTCTGACTCAGTGACATATACACTGATTTTTACACCATGGCAGAAATCCCAAATGATTTTATTATGATACTGTAATGTGAAAAAAAGCCACTAGATGGCACTATTGACCTTGACCACTATTGACTGGAGCTAGGTTTAGGCATGTCCTGGCCATGTCTGAGACAGAAAGTCCCAGAGAATTAAAAAAAAGTCTAAAAGGTGGGAGGGGTCTGCAAAAGAGTATATAAGGAGGAAAATTGAGACAGTAAAGGGGTAGGAGAAATTGCAAGGAGAAGGATACATTGACCAGACCTGTCACTCTTTTCATGACCCGTGAAACTTTTTGTGGATTTTTGCCTGTGTTGGAGCATTTTCCTCACCCGGAACTTCACCAAGCAACCCCATCTCAAGGGACTGTAAATATTTTTTTTCTTGTATATATCAATCTTAGTCAGTAGAGTAGATTGTAGGTTAGTGTTAGTCTTTGTTTAATTAAATGTTTTTAAGTTTTAAAATTTTGTCTGTCATCCCTTGCTGTCGTAAATGTAATAACAAATTGGGGCCACAACAAATACCAAGATCATTCAACTGGACCAAATAGTTGCAGAGATATAGGGCTCTAATTTCTTGGCGCAGCGCAGGGTGCCGCAGCGTTGCGTAGCTTGACGCAGGTCACGCAGTGGTAATTTTGTGAGGTGCAACACTGTCCGCAGGCTTTGGTAGACGAACGTGCGTCGAAATGGGTGTGGCGGTGTAATAAGGGGAGGTGTCACATATTCATCAAGACGCAGTGACAATTTTGTACAAAAAGTCTTTGTTGCAGTAGTGCAGAAAGCTCGCCAGCTCCAACCTGGTTTACTTTCTGTGCAGTGGTAATTTTGCTGACTGGCGCACAGTGCACACACGTCACCGAAATCTCACAGGCAAGTTTCCAGAACGTCAGGCACATTTCAAATGCAACAAATAATTACAGTAACCACTGTTTAATGTAACTATCTGAATCAGGACATAAATTATAGTATCTATATCGATTGTCCTGATGTCAGATCAAAGGCTGTTGGCACTCGTAATGGAAACTCGACCTGACTTAATCAATGCAGCTGAATCTGTGATGCAAATTAACAACTGAACATCTTTCTCAGCCAACCACAAACTGCCTCGGCATCAGGCAGTGCGTAAATATAATGCTTGCGTTCTTTGCTCAGTAAAGCCGCTTGCACACTGGACGCAAAACAAATTTTTTGCACGACTGAGTACAAAGTCAAGGCAAAGACGTGATAGTCGGACTGGGTTTTAATATATCTCCGTGTCCGAAAGTCATAAAAGGTCTAATTTTTCGAGTATTCCAGGAATTATTAGATGTGCAAACTTAGCCATGTTTGTGTTCGACCTTCACACAATGCAAATTGATAGCTATTGACTTTTCTTGGTCTTTTTATTCGTCTGTTTTCTTCCATTGAAGATAGACAACAGTCTTTATTCGGTCTCCTTTTGAGAATTAGACAGATGGATCGAACAGATTCACGCTTTATTTCCACATCAGACATAAAATAGTGCTTGTAGTCAGTGAGCAAATCGATTCCATGACCATGGACAGTGTGAATAAATGATCTGTCCGACGGAAAATGCAAAATATTCCATTTCCGGCAGCCTGCAAGAAGTAAAAGTATTGATATGAGAACAGATTTATAATGAAATAAAGAATAAAAATATATCATCAACAAACAGAACATCCAGAAAAGATCGCCCGCAAATAAATAAATCGCAGTGTTCATTGGATGTTCTGTTTGTTGTTGAAATGCTTCTTTTTATCGTTTATTTCGTCTTAATCGTCCCTTTTTTTTTTTGCTGTCAGACACGGAGTATTTTACATTTAATGTCTGACAGGCATTTTACATTGTCCCGCGCTGCGTACATTGTCCCATGTCGACTCACTTTTGAGCTGAGCTTAACCTGAAACATTGATTGAAATTTGCAGTACTCATCTGAGCCCTCAGAACTGAGCCCTCTTATCAAAACGTTCATGTTCAATATCTAAAAGAGTCAGAAGATTTGAAGAAATTAAAAATAAAAATCGACTGTCTGACTCGGAGTTATATTGAAACCATCCGATTGTCGAACAGAGATATATTAAAACCCTATCCAACTTTCGGACACGTAGACACATGCGTTCAACGCAATCTGTCGTGCGAAAATTTGGTTTCGTGTCCAGCGTGCAAGTGGCTTAAAACTAGGCTACTATTATTGTCACTAAGTTTTTATCGTTTTTAGTGGGGGTAAGGAATACAGCCTGATTGCTAGGATCTCGTACTGAGTTAAGATCACACCGTGAACATAATTGTGTAACGTATCTTGCATTGTTGTCCATCTGAGTTAATCCCAAAATTTTAAGCAGCAACAGGGTGTAATAATAGGAGTCCATCATTTCTCTTCCCAATGACGCAGGCAGAAGAAATAAATGAGCTTCATAAGTTTGAATGGTCTGGTGTAGTTTCGTTTTGAAATTCCATTCAAGTTCGCTAATGGTAATTCAAGAATGCTCTAGCTAGCCAGCTAACTCATATTCATAATGCTTAATATAGACGTAAGCAGTGCAGAAAACATGCCTGAAGCAGCAAAGTTAAATGTAGCATTAACGCATCATGCAGATATAGGACAGAGGCTTCTATATTCCAACACATTAAAGGTGAGGAGAGGAGCTCATTTGATTGGTGAAGATTCGGCTCGGCTGTGTTATACCCAAACACGCCTTCTTTGCTACTTGCCCCAGGAGGAAGGACGGAGGCGGGACAGAGGAGTACTTGCGCCAGGCTGCACCGGGCACAAAATTATAACATACGCCTGGACACACCCCGCTGGCACGGCGCACCCTCCATTCGCCGCGCCTGCGCCTGGTCTACAAATTTAGAGCCCATACTCATTTCATTTTGGGCTTGCCATTTTTGAAAAAGAGGCTCTGGGCTTAAGGGGTCAAATTATTTCAGAATGTAAAGAGTACATCAGAATGCATTGAGTGTTATCAGTTTTGAGAAAAATGTGAACAATTGATCACAATTAAGTTCCAGTGCTACAAGACGAGATGTGTGCCAAATGGCTTCTCTAATCACAAATTACCAGTTCAAAACATCCCTAATAATTGTCTCACTTTCCATCCTGCGCCATGACCACAAAGTAGCCAACAAAAGACAAAAAAGCTTCAGTTGTGAGTTTCTTTTAAAGACAACTGACTCATTTATAGGGACATTATCATGGTACAGCAAGTCACAGTCTATTGCTGTGTAAATATACTACATCAATCATGTGTTGGAAATTTTTCATGTTGGGTCATCCTGTCAAATTGCTTAAATGTTTTTGATAAGTTTAAGGAACATGCCATGACACTTCTAGCGGACGGTTTTTTTGAGGAAATACTGCTAGGGGCGCTCTAAATAGTGACGTCATCCCGGCTCACTATGGCTTTCATTGACAAAACTTGAAAATGACTCTTCTTTTGTGTGATATCTGGCTATTAAAACAAATTGCCTGCATGAAAGAAAACAGGTAAGTTAGATTTCCTGCACCTAGCCCTCGACTTTGTCTGCATGACTGACATACATGTCAAATGACACAAACTCACTGTGCTGTACGGTAGCCTAGCCGAGGATATACATGATGTTGAGGATCTTACGGATGAGCATGTCATATAAAAGCTATAAAATGAGCTGAGTAAATTTTTTGCTTGTTGCAAGCTTTATGTTAGTGCTGAGCTTTATCACTTTCACACACCGTAATGAGTCACAGACATTCACGATTGAACTTTCAATTGTTTTTAAATTCACAGTCAACACCGACAAACCATCTAGCTAACAAACTAATGTAACATAATGATTATGGAAAGGTACACTGTGCATGGTCGCAAGCTTGTTCGTTCCATAAAAACTGCGGCGGAGATACCGGGTTAGCTCACTCGGTATAGGCACTCCATTTACAGAGCAGTAGTGACTACCGCGGCCCGGGTTTGATTGCCCCCACCAGTCGGCAGCATTTTCAGGGCAGCACATGATGGGCTTTCATGCTGCAGGGATGCAAATTGGGAAGGGACTGCATAAAAAATAGTTGCCTCGTTCGTTACTTAAGCACCTCCTGCCAGGCACTCGTCATTAAGATTCTAGGCTTGCTTGCGGTGGAGAGATGGTAATTGAACTGTGTATAGTGTATGTTGCTTATATACAAAGTAGCCAATGTAATGTAATGACCCTTGTTTCACTATTTGAATTTCATGGGGGTTGAATCACCTGGAAAAGGATAGAAGTTGAATTTATTGTTATCTGGGAATGATTTAAGAGACAAATTGTTTTTGATGATAATGTCTCTTTAAAAGTGCAATTACACTTTTGTGCTTTGAACACTGGGGGGACACAGTGGGGACAGTGTACTGAAGGAGGCGCCGTCTTTCGGATGAGACGTTAAACCGAGGTCCTGACTCACAGTGGTCATTAAAGATCCTATGACACTCTTCGATAAGAGCAGGGGGTTCCCCGGTGTCATGGCTAAACTCCCACCCTGGCTCTTTCGACCTGCCACATGAAAAGCCAACATGTAGATGAAACTGGGGAGCAGAGACACAGGGTAAAACAAGTGTTTGCTACTAACATGGCAATATCCCCCGCCGTCTCAATTTTATGTGTCCGTGCAGACGGACATACGGACGGAGCCCAATGCTATATCCCCCGCTTCGCGCTAATCAAGAGAATGCAGTGACCATGAGGACTGGCTACTGCCAGCCCCATATACCTAAACAATCACCTCCACCTTAACGAGCAACAGATGCAGCTCATTAAGGTGGAGGTGAGAACAAGCCACAGGGGAGGGACTGCAGGGTGAAAACCCTTACAGCTGTCTTCTTCCTACAGTGCACTCTGATGCCATCTCTGCCCAGGTAAATTGCGCACAATTACCCAGCTGAAGCACGTCATTTTACAGCAAATGGGACTCATTGGATCAGGCAAGCTTCAACTGCTCCAGGGTCCAAGTTGAAGCTGAGGTGCGCATTAAGGGCGCTTTTAGTCGTGAGCCGGGGCTAGAATTGGCACGTTGATTGGTCTCCAAGATAAAAAGTGCAGTACACCGGGGTCCATGGCACTGGTACGACCTCCCATTGGTCCGACCTCCCATTAGTTCCCTTGCGCGATGAATAAACACACATGCCCCCCCCCTGTGTGTGTGTGATGTGCGTTTCTGAGAGCTCTCTCTCTCTCTCTCTCTGTGGTCGATTTTGTCGGAGTAACGGGAGGTCAGACCAATGGGAGGTGGGACCAATGGGGTCATTTTGTCGGAGGAACGGGAGGTCGGACCAATGGGTCGTCGGACCAATGGGCAGCTACCGTACACAGCAGGGTATGATGCAGTGTGTGTCGTGACACTTTCCGTATATATATATTATTGAAATTATCAGTGACTTGTCACCTGTCTGTCGATTTGGACAAGATAGGACGGCCCTCAAATCCCTTGTGCCTCGATGAGCCTTGGATGCCAAAAAAGCCGGTTCATGGTTTGTCTGGACCACTGTCTGTAAGAACTCACATCTGTCAAAAGGGAGCATGCCGGAAGTCTTGCCACTTCAGAGATGCTCTAACACACTCATCAGATCATCACAATCAGCAGAACTGAACATGTGGTGCAGCCTAATTAATGTAAAAATTGCACTGACACAAAATGTTTTTAGTGTATAAAAGAATAGGCAAAGTTTGCAGGAAAGTGCAGTAGCAAACTCATTGTCGCGATGCAAGAATGTCTAAGTAATTAAATTACGAACAGTTTTCACGTTTAAGTGTTAATAACTACTTTTCTAAACTAGGCTTATGCTGTTGGAGGCGACAGCTTGGGGTATATCCCTGAATGCCCCCAATCCTCCAATTCCCCAATCCTTGAATAGACCCAAATGCAATTTAAAGCCCCTCAGGTCATGACCTTTCATTTGAACTTAATTTCAGGTCAATCGGACAAGATGAAGATATGGCCAAAATGGTAATTTTCCATCACAAAGCGCCACCTGGTGGCAAAATATTGAACCATACAGGTATGATGTCATCATGTGACACGTTGTGAGGTCATGACCTTGCAGTTGCACATAGTTTCATGTCAATTGGACAAATAGTTCCAAAGATATGGCAAAAATGGTGAATTTTATGTGACAAAGCTCCACCTTGTGTCAAAATTTTGAACCAAACAGGTATAATGTCATCGTGGGACACATCCTCAGGTCATGACCTTTCATTTGCCCTTAACTTGAGGTCAATCGGACAAATATTTCCAGAGATATGATTAAAAACTGTGATTTTTTTTCACTTTTTGGTCACCCTGGTGGCCAATCTAAAAATTGTAAATTGTCCAAAATCGAATCAGTTCTTCCTCTTTATGATACTTACTAATATGCAAAACTTGGAATTTCTAATTGAAATATTACTGAAGTTATCGCGTTAACACATGAATCAGTTTTTGGCCCCTGGTGGCCAATCTAGCAATTGTATCAATCTTATGAAACCCAAGGGTTATGGAAACTTGGCACAAGCGGAATTCAAAATCTTTGAAAGGCATATTTTTGTTTTGTGTTATCTTTAATGTGGATAGAAAAATGCATGATATCTAGCCTTTGTGATGCCATGAGTAATAATGCCCTCAAAAATGAATTGGCAGTTCATTCTATTAATTCATCTATGCAATTGAGCAAATTAGTTTTGCTTAATAATCAAGAAAAGTAACTGAGAACCGCTTTGGAGTAACTGGGCATTATTGAGGGAGGTTACTAAAAGATTTGTAAACCTCCGATGGCAAGTTATTGAAGGTCATGGGTATAGAAGGTCAACCCCATGATTCAACATACTGGAGATCTTAGGCCCACTGCAAATTCTAATTGAGGAGATTATTTTATTTTTGTGATCGTGGATTGGTAAAGATAAACTTTTTGCTCTTTGTAGCTGCTTGTGCCAGCAACTGCGGCTATGCTTTCCTGCAGATTTTCTAATCACTTTTATCCGTTAAGTTATCAAATTGACCAACATTACATAGCATGGGATGATCCAATGTGGAAACGTTTCCTAGCCAGCAGCAGCATGCAGGCTTCCATCTGCATCCAGTCACATTGTTAGTCAAAGTCAAGTGAACAAGAGGACTCCATGCCTAACAAGTTCACAAGAAGCGCAAGTTCAATGCTTTTAACCATGAAAAAATACATACAAATTCTGATTATTCCATGTGTTAGCCAGCAAAAGTCATCAGCGATCACTAAAACTTCACTTATGTGCTTGCCATGAATTGCTTCCAGACATAAGTGAAGCAATGCATGGGTTCCCTTGTTCTGCACTCAGAGTGAAATAAGTTTTTAGTAAGTCCCATGCAACAGAGGGGAGAGTGGTGATGTGCGGGGCTGGAGAGGAGCTTAATTTTGGGCTTGCAAATATGCTTGAAAACAAAAAGCAGGGAGCAACAGGGGGTTGACAGTGTATGGGGGAGAGAGACCTACAAACATCTCTCACATTCTAATGGGTCAATTCACTGGGAAAAAAAGGTGTAATATTGCTTGGTGTAGCTTTATTTTTTGCTGGTAAAAAAAGAAATGTAATGAAGTCCTGAAATTTTACATGATGGGATTTATGTCAGATGTGTGACATAGCATTCAGGAACCACACACAAGAGATGGAGATCCAAAAAAGGTATGCCTTTAATGAGGTCCGAGTCAAAGCCAAAAAACACAAGAATTGCCAAGCTACAATTCGAAATCCAAAAACAAACAAACAGTGTCAACTAGACAGGCAGGGGTCAGTACCAGGAAGACAGATGAGCAAAGGTACATAAACGATAGGCAAAAAGTCATAGTCGATAAACAAAGCCAAGGGTCATACACAGGGCATCCAAACACAGAAATCGTGGTCATACAGAATGGGTCAAAATCGAGAAAGACAAAACAATACAAGAAGGGCAATGGCAAAAATCGTAGACGGAAAAACCAGTAGAAGGAAAACAATACTCAATGGCATACACGGCGCTCCGCACAAAGAAATATTGATCAACGTTCTGACAAGGAGCTGGCTGTGAAAAGACTGCTTAAATAGACAGGAGGAAAGTCACATGCTATGCAGGGAACAGGTGAGCTGGATCAGACTAATTACAGTGGGAGAATCACACGAGGGAAACCCTAACCACGAAAATTGGTGAAAGCCAAGACACGGACGGGAATCGCGCAAACAGCCCATGACATTTAAACAGCTCCGGTCGGGGAGTTCTAAGTGCACAGATAACGAGTGCAGGAAAGTAATTAAGCGCATGCGAGAGATCTCGCAGAAACTCAGGGGGAGACAGAACAGGGCGATTGCTGAGAGGGAATTAGTATTAATTAGTAGCGATGCAACTTTACAGATTTAACTAGAGTGCTCGTTAGTAAGTTCGTAATCTATGTACATGGATTAGTTGTGTTGGTAGACTATGATACATAAATTCAAATGTTAGTTTTATTAGTAATCAGAATAGTAAGACGAAGGAAGTGAAAGAGAATCGAAGGAATATATTAAACACCAGAATTCATTTAAATCACCCGATGTGAGCACGCAAACCAGGAAGATGGACTGAACCGACTAGATCACAAGACAGGGGAGACAAGTGCAATGGAACTGAGAACTGGAATGAACTAAAAACCTGAGAATTACAATAACCAAAAAGAATAAATAAAAGATAAAATCATGAACACAGATCCTGAACATAAACATTAACGGAAACATGACAAAAAACCATAACCATGACAAGATGTACAGAGAAACAAGCATTAATTAATGTATAAAATATCATTCAAAGTCAACCAGGGTGTAATTTCAAGCCAAATCAGCAAATTGTGTAAATACAAAATAAATTTTTCTTCAAAATGTTGCAAATTAGAAAGAAAAATGTCATAATTGCTAACAAGTTGGAAATGTAAACTACTGAACGGTTCAATAAACTTGTTATATTCTCTAAATGGAATCAAATCAAACTTTATTATCATCAGCTGTACATACAACAGTAATGCAGGCATGATATAATGACATATCTCCAGGATCCTTAAATTACCGCACACATGGAAGCACTCAAACAGACAAACCCCCCCACACACACACAAACACACACACACCTAGCAGCGAGCATACATACATCCCTGGAACATATAGCTGTCGTAATACAATTTTAAATTATGTTAATAAAATAAAATTGCCGCTGTTAAAATGTCTAAGAGCAGCAGCCCGTGGGTAGGTTCAGACATGCAGTAGTGTGCATGTGTGCATTTCCCGAATCAACAGTTCGGCAAAATAACAGCTTGTGGGAGGAAGTGGTTGATCAGTCTGGTGGTTCTGCCTCTAATGCTCAGGTACCGTTTGCCTGATGGCAGCAGTTCAAAAAATGTGTGGAGAGGGTGTGAGGGGTCCCTGACGATGTTCAGAGCCCTGCTCCAGCAGCGGCTCTGGAGAAGTTCTCGGACGAAGGGGAGGGAAACCCCGATGACCCTCTTTGCTCCCCTGACTGTCCTTGGCAGGGCTTTTTTTGTCTAACATACTGCAGCTAGAGTACCATGTTGAGATGCAGTATGTCAGAACGAGGCTTGTTTAAGTTTCCTTAGAAAGTGCAGTCTTTGCTGAGCCAGTTTCACAGTCTCTGAGGTGTTCTTACTCCAGCTCTGGTCCTGTGAGATCTGCATTCTGAGGAACTTGATGTTTTCCACTCTGTCCACTGTGCAGCCGTTGCATTTTAAACGAGCGAAAACCTAGGCCTTAGGTTTTAGTGAATACAGTATAAATTCTGAAACAGATTGCCACACTGAGCAAAATGCCACTATCTACAGTATTATTAGCAAAGGCGAAAGGTTGCCAATGACAACCAATGTGGCAAACTATCTTTGTGATCATCATGTCTACGGTGGTAAACCAAAAATAAAAAGTAGCTAACAAGAAGTTACAGGACTCTTCGTCCCCAAATTTTTAGTCCCCATTCTTTTCATCCCCAAGTTTTTTGTCCCCAGGAATTTTCATCCCCAGACTCTTCATCCTTGAGGACTTGTCATCCCTGGACTTTTTTTCCCCAAGGACTTTTCATCCAAGGATTTTACATCCTCTAATGATAACAAAAAGGGCCACCAGTGAAGACAGACGGATGGAAGGACGGATGACAGACAGAGCACCATGATAAAAGGGTTAGTGTTATAGTGCAGGACGAGGGCAAAACATTATTGTGGATAAACCATCCAGGCATGAAGAGTCTGGGGACGAAAAAAGTCTGCAAAAAATTCACGTGGACAAAGAGTCAAGGGAAGAAAATTCCTTGGGGGATGAAAACTCCAGGGATGAAGAGTCACAGAGCCGTAACAAGCTAGCTAGCTCACTGTAAGTACAACCCCAATTCCAAAGTAGTTGGGACAAAGTGTAAATTGTGAATATATTCAAAATGCAGTGACTTTCATATCACATGAGCCAACATGTTATTTAAAATAGAACATAGATAATATTTCAAATGTTGAAAGTGAGACATTTTACATTTTTATCCACAAAATGAGCCTATTTCAAATTTTATGGTTGGTACAGGTCTCAAAAAAGTTGGGACACAGCAAATATATATTCCATTCAACAATAGGGCGATATATATATCATGAAGGTAGACTCTTTATCATTGACTTCTTCCTCCATGGAATCAATGTTGTCAGGCTCATGGAACCCTCCTGTCCGTTTTCATTCGGAATGACTCCATGTGTCCATATTCATCTCACACTTCCATCTTGTAAACATAACCTGAGCACTTCTCTGTTGCTTTTACAGCATTTTTTAAATAATAATAATAATAAAAAATAATAATACAAATGCACACCTGTAGGTAGATAGGTACGTAGGAGATGACAGAAAGTCAGCCCAATGGAAGAAACAAATAAGTCCCGCACACAGTCCTCTACGCTTGCAACACTTTATTGAATATACACAACATTTCGGTCGTAGACCTTCGTCAGGTACACTGTAGTAAGAAAAAAAAAGAAAAAAGGCAGGGCTATCATACATGTAAGTTTTGAGGTCACTGTGGACTAATCAAAACACCAAAAAAGCATGACATCATAACAAATCACAGTCACACCCTCATTAACCAACAGTCACATGATAAATAACCAATTGTCTCCCGATGAATATCAGTTTACGCCTTTCCGCTCGCAATAATTTATTGAATTGGCAACGCACATAATTATTTGCACAATAAAAACTTCTTAAAAAGTACCTGTGGAAAAATGGGGCTAAATGTACCAAAACAACATATACAAGAGTTAAAATTAACGATATTGGACGAAGAATCCAAAAGTCTTCTAGGCTTATTTTTTACCAATAAAGGAAAAGACAAAAAATAAAGGTGTTTACAGGCAATGTATGCTCCAACACATTCTAAGGAAAATACAGGCTCTTCCAAGAAAAGTACAATGAAAATAAGGAAGTATGTATAAGATGACAAAATCTATAATAAAATCAACAAGCACATTATTATTAAATAATAAAAGTAATAATAATACTTATATTGCACATTTTAACAATTTTAAAAAAATGAATATGCATCATTCATATGCATAAGGGTGAGAGGATATGACTTAACTTGCTATTACGCAAGGATTTATTTACTTTTCTCAGGGTTCAATCACTGTCTTTCACTTCTCGAAGAAAGTTCATACTATCTGGGATTGGGCAAAAAACTTTATCAATCAATAAATTATGACCAGGAAAGTTTCAAGAGAGCGTGAACTATAACTGTTAAACATGAGAAATCATTTAAGTGACTTCATTTCAGTGAAAGATCATTTGATCTTTCAGTGGCCGCTGAATTCTATGAGGGACGAATCCACACGGTAACTAATGACTATCATTAGTCAATGACTATGATAATGGCTATCATGGGTTTTCATACCCGATGACTACAGTTTACAGTAGAATAACATAGTATCGATACCACGTTGAATTTTTGCTACAGAAAGCTTTCATTCATTTCTTAATTGGGATACCTTTTATAATATTGCCTAATATAGCTGAATTGGTTACATCAAAGGAAAATTATTTTTTCTATCGCAAGAGATCATTTCTATTAACTGCCGGACAGATACTTTGGGCAAGTACGTATATTAGGCAGTTTGTCCATCAGGCTTGGCTGAGTAGTTTCACTCATAAAATTCCTGGGAAAAAGTTGTGGGACCTAACTCGTCCATTTTCTGAATCGTTCACTGGCACCGCTTCCTCGTGAATATTCAATAACTGTTTCAGGTTTATGACCTATTGATAGTATAGTGTAACTGCATGCATAAATAGAAAAATTCTTGCCCACTGGCATCTACGATCTGCAGGGAGGGGTTAAACGTGGTTCAAAATTGTTTTATTCATTATCAGATGTTTAAAACTATCATGGAGAATTTCTGGGGCAGCATTTGAATTGCTTTGTTACATTTTATGTTCAAAACGAAAACAAAAATTCAGATTCAGGGTCGCAGGTAAAGAAATGAATATATGGTGATGGAGAACAATCGAGATAAATTACAACAAGTGAAATAAAACAGATGGTGAGAAAAAGACAAAAATACTGTTATTCTTATTACCCTACCTTCACGCTTTTAATTATACCCAACAGGAGGGAAAAGAACTTGCTTCTACTTGGCTGACGATTGAAGGTCAAGTCAGATATATGGAGGAAATTCAGACTAATTATACACGGTGACAACATTGTCATCCCTTGCTTTTGCTGGTACAAAATGGCTGCTTTTTGTGGCCACTTTCTTTGTCAGCCAAGTTATAAATAATAATAGTAATAATAATAATAAGGAAGACATTTCAAATGAAATGCTGAGTTTTGTATTATAATTACAATATTTATAATAGAAGCGGGACAGATGGGTTGCAGGCACTGTATTCATGAATAAGGTAGGATTCAAAATTGAATTTTCAGATAGTTACGGAAAACGGGTCATCCCATGCATGACTTAAAATATTGCATTGGACATTTTATTGTTCATCATGTTCCCCAAAATTTTTGGTCAAATTTTTCTGGCTGCATGTCCCGAGCCAGAAAACTTATCAGTGACCCCTCACACCCTCACTATGGAATGCTCTCCCTGCTGGCCTCTGGAAAGAGGTTCCTCAGCACTTGATGCAGGACCAGCAGGTTCTGTGACAGCTGTTTTCCCCAGGTCATCAGACCGCTGAACTCTAAATGAAAATTTGCTGCTTATTTAATTTAATTACTCTCATTTTCAACATTTTTTATTTTGTTCAATTTTTAATTCCACTGGTCACCTTTTACTATTGCACTTTATTGTATCTTCGCTGCTTCATATTTTGCTATACTTCTATATTTTCTATTTTAAATTCTGTATTGCTGAGACAACTGCAACAAAACTTTGTTCTGTGTACACTTGTTGTACGCTGAATGACAATTAAGTTTGTCTGTCTATCTATCTATAAATCTCCACCAAAAGAAAGGAAGTCGAAGGATGTTTTCCATAATATAAACAGAAAATATGCAGCCTATCCACCATCCATTCCAATAAAAAAACAATCAATTATCTAACATCGGCCCCAACATATTTCCATGATTATTACACACACTGTTGTTTGTAATATTGAAAAGACAACTTGTTATATTATTTGTGCTGAGCAATATACTGCCCTGAATGCAATTTATTATATTCAAAGTATGTAGGTTCTGCTTCTTTTCTTTTTAGATTGCCACAGTGATAATGTCACCACAGCCATGATTCCATTTGTGAATGGATCCTCATTGCATGGGGGGTTCACCACTGGGCATCCAGCACTTGAATATCTACCAAATATTTGAATTTCTTTCCATTTTCACTAACATCTACAAATCATTTTTATCCACTCCCAAAACATGCTCAGTTCTAGTAGAGTGGACAGTGAAATCAACTGAGTGGATATATTGCTATGTTAGCCAGCCAGTTCGTAAACCTGTTTTTTAAGCATCTTCAGTGCTCTTTCATTAAAACAATGCTAGTTATGGGACTGCAGCCGAGAGAAACAATTCAGATTAGACCAATAACTATGTATGAATTGGACTAAGCTGCTAAATGAACATTCATGGTTCGAGAGCATGTTAGATGTACAGTTCTGCGATTTTTTCATTTTGTTGGTTGGAATACATTCTGTCCATCCCTACCCAAATGTATGCCTATGGTTACATAAATCCAATTTGAAAAAGTTATCAAAGTTGCGTTTTTACATTTTCACAATTTAAATTTTCTTTGTTTTCACTCTTGCATATATTGTGTTTGAGCAGATCATTTCATTTTTTGAAGGAAAATAGGTATCTGACATATATCACCCGAGAAAAATTAGCTGCTTTCCTTGTCATCTTCTTCTTCATCTGAAATTCCGCCAGGCTGTAAGCCATTCGGCGTAATGCTGCCCTCCACAGCTCATTACAAGACACAATTCAAATCTTCTCACCATTCGCTCTCACGCTCATACCTATGGGCCAATTACTGTCTCCAATTAACCTGACATGCATGTCTTTGGACTGTGGGAGGAAATCAGAGTACCCGGAGAAAATCCAAGTGAACACGGGGGAGAACATGCAAACTACACACAGAAAGGCCCCAAGCTGGAATCGAACCTATGACCTTCTTGCTGTGAGACAACACTACCATGCTATCCCAGCTTTCCTCGTCCCTTGCAGTTTATTGCTTAGCCAATGTCCGATACCGCCTAGCTAGCAACAACATTGACTACGGATAAGTAGCGAGCTAGCTCATACAAACCTACTTAAAAAATCCAAGCTGGCTAACCTTTAAAAATAAGGTCCCCACTAACATGGGTTTCATCATTACCTCTATCTAGCTACCTTGCTCATTTGGGCGACCATAATTAATCTCAACTTGCTAAAGTTGAGTAGCTAGCTAGATATCAGTTTTTGAGTCACTTTTGCAAGCAACAAAAAAATGACTGAAGGAAGCCCTTGTAGCTACATCACAATATGTACAAATTAAAGAGCCTTTTACCATCAAAATCCCATTGCTGTCTACAGTGTCCTGTTATAGAATGTTGCTAAACACGTTAGATTGCAATACCTTTCTATCGTAGCATCACCGCAGACAGCACATGACGCTATGGTCAGAGCAAAGACCCTTTTACAGTCCATTTTCATCAGACTTGCAAATCGCTATGAATTATATTACATTGTACTGGGACATAGCATCTTATGCACAAGAATTGTTAACATTATCTCTCTTCTCGGTGGTTGCACTCCAGCTCTGTGCAATTACCGGAGCTACATTGACAGGTGAAGATGTCTCTCAGAGAAGCTGTCAACCTATGCTGTCATTACGCCCCTTTTTATAGTACTAATTTAATTAAACAAATTGTTTTTTTTTTGGAAATATTCATTAATTTTGAATTTGATGCAAGACGTTCCAAAAAAGCTAGGACAGGGGCATGTTTACCACTGTTACATCACCTTTCGTTTTAACAACACTAAATAAGCGTTTGGGAACTGAGGACACTAACTGTAGAAAGTTTGTAGGTAGAATTTTACCCATTCTTGCTTGATGTATGACTTCAGTTGCTCAACAGTCTAGGGTCTCCGTTATCGTGTTTTATGTTTCATAATGTGCCACACATTTTCAATGGGAGACCTGCACTTTTTTGCTACGAAGCCACTCGATTTTAACACGTGCAGAATGTGACTTGGCATTCTCTAGCTGAAATAAGCAGGGACGTCCCTGAAAAAGATGTCACTTAGATGGCAGCATATGTTGCTTTGAAACCTGTATGTACCTCTCAGCATTTATGTTGCCTTCATAGATGTGCAAGTTACCCATGCCATAGGCACTAACACATCCCCATACCATCACAGATCACAACGTCAATGATTTCCAAAAACAATTTGAAATGTGGACTCGTCAAACCACTGCACACTTTTCCACTTTGCGTCAGTCCATCTCAGATGAGCTCGGGCTCAGAGAAGGTGGCAGCATTTTTGGGTGTTGTTGATATTTGGCTTTCGCTTTGCATGGTAGTGTTTTAACTTGCATTTGTAGATGTAGCGACAAACTATGGTAACTGACAGTGGTTTTCCGAAGTGTTCCTGAGGCCACATGGTAATATCCTTTACAGAATGACTTCAGTTTTTAATGCAATGTCACCTGAGGGACCGACGGTCACGGGCATTCAGTGTTGGTTTTCAGCCTTGTCGCATACATGGAGCAATTTCTCCAGATTCTCTGAATCTTTTGATGATATGATGGACTGTAGATGATGAAATCCCAAACTTCCTTGCAATTCCACTTTATTTTTAAACTATTGGACTTTTTGCTCATGCAGTTGTTCACAAAGTGGTGAACCTCGCCCCATCCTTGATTGTGAGCTTTAGGGCATGCTCCTTTTAGACCTAATCACGGCACTCGCCTGTTTCCAATTAACCTGTTCACCAGTGGAATGTTCCAAACAGGTGTTTTTTTTTATTTCCCAGTTGCCCCGTCCCAGCTTTTTTGGAATGTGTTGCAGGCATCAAATTCAAAATGAGTGAATATTTCCAAAAACAATGAAGTTTATCAGTTTGAACATTAAATATCCTGTCTGAATCGTGTACTCAATTGAATATAGGTCGAAAAGAATTTACAAATCATTTTTATTCACGTTTTACACAACATCCCAACTTCATTGGAATTGGGGTTTGTAAAAAGTGTAGCAACCAAAGGCTAACTGCCAGTGAGGGGGAAAAATAAGGCTTAAATAGACAAAGGAATGAAACTCAACTAGGGAAAAACAGGTGTGCTAATTAAGAGGGAGAAGAGGTGGTAATTGAATAATTGATTAAGGGCAGGTCGTCGAAAGTCTGGAATGCCTAGGAGGAGGGGCATTACACTCAGGAAAGCTTTTTTCCCCTTTTTTGTGCAGGTGCCAATGGCGTTGGATACATTTTTTCCTTTGATAGATGGTCATTTGAAAACTGCGTTTACTCCGCTAGTATGTGTCTTATATTACAATTTGATTGAAGATCAGAAACAATTTTTTTATGACAAACATGCAGAAATAGAAGGACGAAAATCTGAGAGGGGGAGATACTATTTCAGGGCTCTAAGAAAAAAATGATTTTGGTGATACAAAAGTGAATAAACCTCCAGTAACCATAAAAAGAATGTGTGGCAAGGGACTTTGGTTTCCCTCTCACTGATCAAAATGTACATCTTTGCTGAATGGATTTCGAGGATGGTACAGGGGAACTAGCAGTGTCTGTTTTATTAGTGGCAGTGAGAAGGAAGGAAGAGTGGGATGCTGTGCCTGTTGTATTTTGCCAGTCAGCCAACAGAACAAAGAAATCCAGCAGCCATACAATATGTAGAAAGAGACATAGACATCATGAATAAAAAAAAACAAAACAAAACAAAACAAAGCATGGTCCTCTACTCTTTTAAAATAAATTGCACATATGCTATACAGATGTTATAATCAGTTGTATCAAGCATAAATCGTGCAAATGCCTCAACCACAAAATGGAATCAGTTGCTCCTCCTTCTCAGGAAGCAGATGGAGAGTGAGGTGCTTGTGACCTCTTCTGGAAATTTCCACAGCCATTTGCAGAAGAAAACAACACAAGGAAATGGTCATGGCAATATGTTGAGAAATGATTGAAAATGTCCATCAGTCTAACTACATTCACCTTCAAATGGCACTGAGGTTTGTCTGAATTAAAGAGAGTAGTTCCACGGTAACTGGCTTGCACAATTTACAATCAGTTCATCCAATATAATTATTCAATATTTGAGCGGCATTCATAAAAAAATGGAAAGAAGATTAAATTATAGAGGCTCTATTTAATGTCTGCGGATAAAAAACAAACCTAAAATAAAGAGAGAAAATCAAAATATAGAGCCCTTTTGAAAACAGCCTCAGTTTCAGTTCAAATAAGTCCTATCATCTCCATGACAACAGTTGCACTGGTAACATGGAAACATATTAATGTAAAACCATGGCAACGTTTTCCAATTGAATTAAGCAGCACCTGTGCACATTACAGAGGAAGATAAAAGACAAATAGCACTGGCTGTTGCTCAGTGAACAGCTGTGTCTTTCACATTTAAAATCCCTGTTTATTTCCTTCAAGTAAGACATTTGAATGGGTACATTTTTTCCATCATTGAATTATGCTTTTGGGTCCCTTTTCAATGCGATTCAAGCAGTTATACCGTTACAAAAATCATATCTTTTTGCTTAGACTAATGATAGTTACTTTTTCCATCCTAAGCAAAATTTGTTGAAGATTATCTGTATTCCTACTCAGTAAAATATTTTTGACAGAATGGGTTATTTACTAGTCTTATGTCTTTAAAATCAGCTGCTTTTGGTACATGGTAAAAATATGTACCCTCCATCGATTGTAATGTCGTCTTACATAAACAGCAATCTGCCAGTCTGAATGCAAATAATTGCATGTGTGTCTTTGATCATGTTCGATGAATGCAGGTTGGCATATTTCCTAACAAAACATATTTATATTCATAAATATATTGCATTCATAGATTTAATATAGTTGTATTGATATTTAAGAACGCCAATGCAAAAAAATTAATAACTTGGGGTAAATGGATTCATAACAAATAAAATGAATTACAAGAAGCGCACAACTGGGCTAAATGGGCTATCTAACAATGAAGCAAGTTTTGTCAAACTAATGAAATAAATTTAAAAGTAACGCAAGCATGAGGAGTGGATCATTTTAGTCATTGATCAGTCATGCAAAGAGGGCTCATCAACATGATGATAACATAACGTAGAACCACCATTATATCTCATGCTGGAAACATAGAATCCATAGTTATAACACCAAAAGCATATCCTTTTAAAAGTAATATACTCAATTGTCTGCATACATTAGGCACCTTCGTGGCATAAAATCCTGAGGAAGTTATCCACTCAAACAGAGCTTAGGTCACTGGATCCGATGGTAAGGCTCTTAGCGTGATTAGCTCCGTGTATATAGCAGGGGTGGATCCAGGAATTGTTGAAAGGCGGGGGCACAGCAAAGAGGGGGGCTGGAGAACCTCCCCCAGAAAATTTTAAAAATTAATGTGCTGAAAACACGTTTTCCTGGTATTTTGGGAGAAAAATCTGACCTATCAGTTCAATGATTTTCCTCCCAAGGTTCCAAAAATTAAGCCAAAAAAACTTTAAAAGCGCAGTTGTAACTGAGTTTTACACGAACTGACAACTTGAACCTTTACCTAACACTTTCACTTTACTGTTAAAGTTTGTGACCTTATCCCTTTCACTGCTGTTGGTGACTTGGTCAAAATTTCAAAGAGGAGAAAATCTTTTGAAATCGTCCAAACCCTACAGTGTTGGCATTCATTGGAAAGTGCCTGATGAGAGCTTTCCATTAAAATACCAATGTGCTGTAGTTCGAGCAATTTTCAAAGGTTTTGATGTTTCAGAAATGTTGACAAAATCACCACACGTAGCAAAAGAGTTTGACCACAAAACATTGATATTATTAGTTTTTGAATTTATATAACGCCAAATATCCGCCAACGAAATAATTGTAATGTATATCTAACATGCAAACCCAGTGGCAATATGCATCTGTGATTTTAGCAGATGTTAACAGATCATCAAATCCCCCCTCCCCCCAAGTCCCTAATCCAGGTTTAGTTAAAGATACCACACTCCACAGCTTGTAAAAAGTTATGTTGTGATTGCCTTTTTTCAAACTGGTTCTCAAAGATGAGGCTTTAATGCTTCCAAAACACTCCCAAGTTGTGAGAGTAGGAAGTGTTGTCATAAAAATAATTTGAGTCACCATTAAATTGAATTTCTGCACATGTGAATGAATTTACTAATCTGGAGGCAGTGGTTGGGAAAGTAATGTCCAAAACCATCTTATATATATTAAAGATCCTATTTACCCTAATGATGTCCTGATATAAATTTAATACAGTGATGCTGTCCTATATTAAAACAAAACATCGTCAACATATGAACAATTTTTTAAACTGAATTATTATTATTATTATATTTACATGAATAAATGTGAAAAAGAAATGTGACTTTAGGGCCATTTAGAATTTTTCCATAAGACCATTTGTTATGGTTTTGGTTTTAGGTTCTATGTTCATGATTTGTTCTTTGATTTATTCTTTTTTGTTATTGTATTTCTCAGGTTTTAGTTCAGTCCATTTTCAGTTGCATTGCACTTGTCTCCCCAGTCTTGTGATCTAGTTGGTTCAGTTTGTTTACCCGGTCTGTGTGCTCACATGCTTCGGGTGATTCATGGTTTCTGGTATTTCATATAATTCCTTCAATCCTTGTTTACTTCCTTCACCTGGCTGTTCTGATTACTAACAAGACTAACATTTGTATTTTGTATCATAGTCTACCTACCCAACTAATCCATGTATATATATATAAATATATATATATATATATATTACTAACTCACTAACGAGCACTCTAGTTAAATCTGTAAAGTTGCACCGCAACTAATTAGTACTAATACCCCCTCAGCAATCGCCCTGTTCTAGTCTCCGCCTCTTGCTTCACCTGCCTCCCTCTGCGTTTCTGGGAGATCTCTCGCACGTGCCAAATTGCTTTCCTGCACTCATTATCTGTGTTCTTAGAACTCCTTGACTGGAGCTGTTTAAATGTCATAGGCTGTTTGCGCGATTCCCGTCCGAGTCTTGGCTTTCGCTAATTTTCGTGGTTAGGATTTCCCTCATGTGTTCCTCCCATTGTAATTAGTCTGATCCAGCTCACCTGTTCCCTGCATAGCATGTGACCTCCCTCCCGTCTATTTAGAGTCCTCACTGCTGTTGTGACTTTGTCAGAACGTTGATCAATATTTCTTTGTGCAGAGCCTTTCGAATGCCATTGAGTATTGTTTTCTAAGTGCATAGATAATGAGTGCAGGAAAGTAATTAGGAGAGGAGACAGGTACAGCTGATCAAGAGGCGGAGACCAGAACAGGGCGATTGCTGAGAGGGAATTAGTATTAATTAGTAGCGGTGCAACTTTACAGATTTAATTAGAGTGTTTGTTCGTAAATTAGTAATCTATATACATGGATTAGTTGTGTTAGTAGACTATCATACAAAATAAAAATGTTAGTTTTATTAGTAATCATAACAGTAAGATGAAGGAAGTAAATGAGAATTGAAGGAATATATTGAACACCAGAATTCATTTACATCACCCAAAGCATGTGGCACACAGAGCGGGAAGATGGACTGAACCAACTAGATCACAAGACAGGGGAGACAAGTGCAATGGAACTGAGAAATGGACTGAACTAAAACCTGAGAATTACAATAACCAAAAAGAATAAATAAAAGACAAAATCATGAGCACTGAACTTGAACATAAACATGACAAAAACCATAACCATGACAGACAGAACATTGATTTAAAACAGTTATTAGTCCTGACCTGTCCTCAGTCATTTTCATGATTAACAAAAGATTCACTCTGAGAGCACTCCACACTTAACAGGTGCTGCTTGTTCTCCCCGATTACCTAAGAAAAGAATCAGTCATCTGTTTGCGTATTTGCTGTATTTAACCCTGGAGAACCCAAGACATCTTTTTCCCTCAAGAAAAATATTAACTTAGCATAGAAATTGAAAAAAATCTCCTAATGTAGGGTAGGGGCTAATTAGGTGAGGTCAAATTTGACCCTGTGGGTTCTCCAGGGTTAAATCAATGTTATTCAAATTCTGTCTACTCTCACGCAAAGAGCTTGAGGAGCACGCTGCCTATTTAACTGCTGAGTACGACATTTTTTTTTTAAAATCAACCCACGCAATAGCAAGAGTAAAAGGCGATTTTTCATTGGAACGCGGGACCTGATCAATCAACGCGAAGCACTGGCCTGTTAATAAGTTAATTATTTTTCTGTACTGAATTTCGCCCATGATTTCATCGCTGTTCGATCGCATATGGAGAGAAACCCTGTCTTCAGTTGCCCCCCCCCCAATTCCCGGTTCCAGAATCGCCACTGCTTGTTTCATATTCAAAGACCAGACCAAATCATGTGAAAAGAATCAAAATGATGTCATTGTATTTAGCCCCGGTGACATGAATCTTGATTTTATATTTTACGGACTGAAATGGCATAAACGCCTGTTAAAGACCTGGTCTTGGATTAGACCCTCTTTTCAGGAGGCACGAGACCTCTTTTATAACACTTCTTCATCATAAGCATACATAATTTGTATTTTGGCCAAGAAATTAAGTTAGTGCATTGTTTATTCTGGTCAGTATGTTAGTAATTTCAACCCTTTTTATAAAATGTCACTGCGCAAATGCTTTCAGCCCTGTCTATGGCTCTGATTGGTGGAACTGTCCAATTAGCAGTCATTTTCTTGTGACAACATGATACTTTGTTACAAAATTAATGCTGCATTGTTTGGACTGTTTCATATCATGGCCAATATAAAGCAGCAGAATGCTCAATACTGGTATTTTTTTATTATTTTTTCTGCCGTGAGATTCTGTGTATGGCATGAAAAATGTGTGTCTGTGATTAGTTAAATATTCTATTTTGTGTTGCCTGCCACTCCATAAATTTGTAACTAATTACACCAGAGCCATCTGTTAATTAAAATGTATACTTTAATATTTGTGCATATGGAAAGAAATTGAGACACTTGTTCTCATGATTGCCTTTTATAATGGAGGTATTGATGGAACTCATAACAGCTATCCATTTATGGGTGTCAGGATTCGCTAGAAAAGGAGCCAGTCAGAAAAACAGGAGTGAGGATCAGTGCTTTATAGGTGGGGTTTACAATCCAGTCTATAGCCAGAAGTCAGTGTTCTGCAGGGCAGGCAAAGCTTAATCAGCGGGCACACAGGAAGAGTCAACCCGGGTCTGGTGGGGCACTGTAGAATCTGAATGTTTGGGTGATTTAGCTCATAACAGATATGTCAAATGCCAGAAATAATATTCCTGGAACACATACTAATTACGCTTGTAGAATCTGAATGTTTGGTTGATCTAGCTCAAATCCAGAGCCAGCAGTAAAACCTTTATAGCCCAGGTCCTGCAGCCTTCCCGTGGGGGTAGCCTCTCTGGCTTTGCTCAGCGGGGGGCCGGAGCCACAAAGCTCTGCGGCTGCCCAAGTCTCCTCTGAAAGTCAAATCACTATCCCCACTGAAGTTTAAGTCCAGTTACATTAATCTGTTTCAAATAATCTAAATCTCTGGGAAATTCATAATATGTTTATGTTCAATATCCCGTGAAGAAATCACTTATATACTTATGACTCAAACTATATAATACTCCATTTTAAGGTTTTTCATGACCAGTGCATCATATTAGTACATATTCCTATCATGTTTGGTCTTGTTATTCTCGGGGGAATCCAAGGAGTTGAATGGAGCACATTTCATTTCCCTTGAAAATATGGTTCATTCCCTTTGGGGAAACTCTTAAATTGGTCAGATTCCGCTCTCCTCTCTATGCTAGATGGTCTTATCACCTCAATGGGGAAAACCCAGATTCGGCCCTCCCTTCCTCCGCCTTGATCGGAGGCGTGGTTTTGAGTGCTGAAAGGCAAGAGATTCTAACCGGAAGGGTCTCTCTTTTTCAAGATTTCGTGCGCGAAAGGTGAGTTAGGGAGAATCACATGCCGCCTCACTCTGGCCGCCAGGGTCTGTGCGTAAGTAGCAGATCTAGGTGGGCGGAGAAGGATGGCATCCAAGTTCTTCCCGGCCACGTGGTGCGGCCTCGCTCCGTGTGGCCTCCATCTTTTCCAGGTATGAATTTATTCTGTCTTTCTAAATTGTGTGTAACTGATAATTGACTTAACGATGATTTGTTTGGTCCAAGTTTATGCCTACCTGGTGATTAAATTATTATAATTTTTTACAGCTTGCATGGTCTTAATGGCTCTTAACACTTGTGCATTCTTTCTAGCCTTGTTACAACCGGTACTTAGGGGGCGATCCCTTACCGATGTGTAGGTATCGATATGTTCTAAGTTGGATTGTAGATTACGTTCTACCCCTAAGGGTTTTTGTATTACCAGTCCTGGAGATTGTATCTTAAAGAATACCCTTGGGCTGAGAAGCCGGTATTGGATTAATCCCCTTCAGGGGCCCTTTGGGGTACATAAACCTGGGTTTGTGATATGTTTATGCTCAGTGCTATTATGCTTAGATGCTACTATCATGGTAATTTCCTCCATCCTCTAGAACTGTCACCAAACTAAGCTGTGTTTTTTACCCCGGGGCGTTCGTAATTATTTTCAAAGGAATCCGAAAATAAAACATGACACAATTCGAGCAATTGTCAATCTGAAGAAAACGTCCTGATGTTGCAGTCAAGCCCCATTTCCAATGCTTTATGGGGAAGTTCAGTGGTCAAGTCACTTCCGGTCTCGCGGAGCTGTGGAAAGTTACCTTAGAGTGTATGATTACGGATACTTGGCCGTACGATACCAATCGTAGAAGCCGTAACTATTAAGAAGCTTACAGCTGGGGAACACTCGTTTTCTTGAAGTTTCTCTGAAGTCCTCCTTGGCAATATTCAGTCGATTGAAACAATTTGTAGCATAATTTTGGCATTGCAGTCAACAATAATAGATGATGTAGATTACTGCACCTCAAACCTTTCTTGGAGTACCACCTCTCCCACGTTTTACATCTCTCCCTGCTAGCAGGGATGACTCTAATGATTCGCTCATTATCAAGCATCTTCACGAGTAACCTGCTGATCATTTGACTCACCTCGGCTGGAGCAAGCTTCTCAAACCCAGTGCACTTGCATCAATCCAGCACTCGGAAGCACAAGCAGTAAGTAACAATATAACAGCAAATAATAAAAGTGAAGCTAACGTGTTACGGGTGGCTATCAGGACCGCCAATAATCGTTGCAACTGGCCTCAAACGCAGGCTTTGTAATATATCTGAAGATAAAGCCTGGATTGGTAGCAACTGTCAGAGACTGACAGACAAGGAAGCAATATGTTTTTTCCATTTTGTGTTGCATTACTACAATGTTTGTCTCTGTCATTATGATGACCGCATAGTTACTACCGTATGTTAGTTTGCGTTCCCTGCTACTTAAAAAATGCTCCCGGTTAATTTATATACTGTAATTCAGATTGGTATGCGTGTGTTACTTTGGTGAGCATCAAGGTGGCAATTTCATCATAATGTTACCTAACTGTAGCTGCTACAGTTGAAGCTAACTGGAGAGGTTTTGACCGTGTCTGTAAAGTTGGGCTAATAAAGCAGTTAGACCAGACGTAGGCTTTGCAGAGCTTTGCGTACATGTTTGGGTTTGTTTCCTGCTGCATTGAAAATGTTGTTTTACTTTTCCATGACCGGGGTCAACCAGGTACTTTGCCGTGGAGTGACTTAAGCTCTCTGATCATACCGCGGTAAAAGTAATCGCAAAACACACCACAACATGTCTGGTATAACAAACAATTTCCCTGCATTGCCATGGTGGAATTTCATCCATCTTTGAAAATTGTTCTTGCGAATAAAAAATTGAAAAAAAGTGGACATCGGATACAGATTTTTTTTGGTAGAAGTTATCGATTTTCTTGCTCCACATGAGCAACGCCTAGACCGTTTGTTGTTTTTGCTCCGAACTCATTTTGTAGCTTCGTCTCGGAATTTCGTTTTGTTTTGATGGAAATGGATAACAGGAGCTTTTAGCAAAGTTTCCTCTGGATAGCTGCAATACAGGCCAGAAGTTTGGAAGCAAGGCCAATCCAGATAAAAATTTGAAAGCAACTTCAAGTTTCTGTTCATAATACCTTACTTAAAAACCAGTAGGAAATATATGGATTTTGGGATGTTTTTACTAGACTTTTCTTTCATGGATAAGCACCAGTGCCATTACACAAACACGTGGGCCCACCTTGCTGCAGCACAAGGCTGGTGAATTTTAATGTTTCAAATGCACAGAAAGACCACTTTAGAACACTGGGCAAAGCTTATAGTGTTGATTGTTTTATGTCCCTTCAATTTTAAATGGTGGGGCTTTTTAAAATAACAAAGTGTCACATTGTCAAAGTGCTGATCCCGCGACCCCGATAATTGCGAGAGTTGTCCAACATAGCCCAACTCCTCTTCATACTACCTATTATCACAGTGCCTGAATTCATTGTTAAAGTTAGTTTGTAAAGCTCACCTGCCTCCTCAACTCGGATTGTTACACAACTGTACCATAAAGACAGACAGAACAAGTAGTTCCTTAAGGCACAATTAATATCTTTTTTGTCTCATACAGAGCAACGAAGTTCAGAAACATGCACATCTTCTCAAATAAGATACAGCTTTGCAGACTTAAACACAAACGCAAGTCTTTTTGCACATCTATGAGAAAAGGAAGTGGCTATTCGCTCGGCAGCCAGGTACCCCCAGATAGTTAATAGATATTCGCCCAGCAGGGAAGTCAAGAGGGCTTTGAACGACTACGGAAATTTATTTAAAGACTACGAGAACAAAGTGCAAAGAGTTAAAGACGATCGCAGAATCATACAGACCGCAAATAAGTAGATCGCTGACAGCAACAAACACTACGACGAGAAGTTTATTTATAAATGAAATACGTGAAGTTCAGCTGCCGGTCGAATAATCAAACAGTTTCTGGGTGCCTGGCTGCCGGGCGATTAGCCTTGGCCAAGAGAAAATTCTCAGACCACTCTCTTGAAGTCCTGACTGCGAGCTCGTTTAATTTCAATGCTGAGGACGGTCACGGCCAGCCCTGAGAGTCTCTCCTGTGCCATGATACTTGTCTGTTATAACTTTTGACACCATGCTGCATGCGATAAGCTGCTTTCACACTGGATGCGAAACAAATTTTTCACGTTTATTCGCATCTTTGCATTGACTTTGAATGTAATTTGTCGTGTGAAAAATTTGTTTCGCATCCGTGTGAAAGCAGCTTTACTCTTAGGTATTGATGAAGTACGTTGACTGCAAAGCATTTACAATGCATCAGTAAATGGCTGAAAACCAATGTTCCTCATTGGGATACCAGCCAGATACTAGCTATTCTGTTGAGTGTTTGATTATGCTGCTGTGTGCGATCGCATATTTATTATGTTGCTCATTTGATAATATAGCCATCTTGCTAGCAAATGTTAACTGCGGGCATTCTTTGTAAGCAATTTGGTTTTGCCCTAACTTAGCTTGCTGTAATAGGCATGAATGTATTTGATATATTTTGTGGCGCTTTCGCTTGTCCATACGGTGTTTTCACATTTTTTAATTCTAGTTTAAGCTAATTCGCTAGCTGGTTAGAGCTGAAGAACTTTTGCTGTTAGAGCAAGCTAGCTTGTGAAGGTAGGGCAAAAACCAAATAATATCGCTTAAATATGACGATTATTAACAAAGACTTTCCTTAAATAGCATTAGGTAGCTAGCAGGGTGGCCATATAATCTGAAGAGTAATGAAACACGTGCCCGCTACACGTCGTTTTGCGCGTATTTGCGTCTTTGCATTGACTTTGAATGTGAATCTGTTGTGCGAAAAATTCATTTCGCGTCCGGTGTGCAAGCAGCTTTACTGATCCTGGGGTGCATTTCCCGAAATCACAGATGCTAACTTACATAGTTGGACCCATTGACTGTGAAAATGTACGTAAATTGCTAATTTAGTAAGCAACTATGCTTTGGGGAAACGTAACCCTGGCCTTCTCTCTCAGGGGCGTCCCGCTCCCGCTTAGATACGAAAATAATTCTGGGATATGCATGCTGTCAAGTTCACACAAGTTACCATCTGATGCATCCTCGGAAAAACTGGCCATGTCAACAATACTTCCAGGCCTGGTAACCGTTCTCGTCGAGATGCGAGCTTTGAATTGAGACAGTGCATGGTCTCAGAGGGATGACGTTTTTCAAGTTCACAAGAACGGAAGTACAGAGTAGAATGCATATTGAGAAACGGCCCATGTGAGTGTGATTGCATTGAAAGTGACGAATCAGAGTTGTCAAAATGGTTTAGGAATCGCAGGAGTAAAGTAATTGGCTGGATGCTAAAGAGAAACGTTCTCTGTGTGGAACTCGGTTGCAAAAATTTTGATTTCACGGAAGGGGCCTATTGGACTGGTTCGGATTGAACCCCGTGGGGTAATTTGTCCTCTGCATTCGACCCATCCGATAGTTAGGAGCAGTGGGCAGCCACAAAGCGGCGCCCAGGGACCAAATCCAGTTCTAAAGTCAGTTCCTTAGTCAGGGGTACTGATTGGAGTGTTCCTATGATGCATGTTTTGTGGGTGGGGGAAACCGGAGTACCCGGAGGAAACCCACGGGAACACGGGAAGAACATGCAAACTCCACACAGAAAGGCCCAGGCCAGATTCGAACCGACAACCTTCTTGCTGATCATTATACCTACATTACATTTGCGGGAAGATGACAAAAACAAAAAAAAAAACCCAGAGCAATATGTAAGGAACTGTAATCAATAACTGGAACTGTAGTCAATAGTCTGCTCTTTTCAGGTAAGAGCAGCATTCATGATTCAACCATTAGAAAGAGTCAAGGTAAAAGATGTACCCATGGGAGAGGGCAAGGCAAAAATTATAACCAAACTAACTAATAACCAAAAGGAAGGTAAAGCAATGTGTCACATTTCTATTAAAAACTTGTTGACCCACAAATCTTTTGGAATAATATGCGATGAACTGTTAAGTGTAGAAGGCGAAACTTTATGGAAGACATGACTTTATGGAAGACACAAAGCTATCATAGCATTCCACTATATGAACTTCAAATGGAATTCTTGCCATTGATGGAATAATGATTTTGCTCTCAATCAGAAAGTTTGTAAAGAGACTATCCAATCATCCGTCCATCATTTGAAGTTCAAGGGCAACTTGGTTATGCAGCAAGACTACAATCCATTGCATAAGGGTAGGTTCACCTCTTGATGGCTTAGAAATGAAATTTTGAGTGGCCAAGTTTAAGTCCTGACTTGAACCCATGGGCGTCAGTTTGTTTTTAAAAGTGGTGGGGATGATAACTATCAGAATGAGTGCGTTTTGAGATGTGGTGGGGACAATGACATTAATTAATTTTTTCACTTTTGGTGAAACGCTACCATCACATGTATGAGCGTATTTCATGTTTTAAGTCAATAGTCGAGTTGAATCTCATATCAAGCAATTTTTTTGGTGAATTTTAGACGATTCGCTTCAGAGGAAATGCGAATGACCTGCATTTCCATCAACCGGCTTGGAGCAAATAAACTCCAATGTATTAAGTCAAGTTTTCCACAAGATAGGTTACAAGTGATTTATTGCTATGTACTACATATACAGTACACAGTAGAAGAAGAGGAGGTTGCAATTAGATCCAAAAAAAAAAAAATGCAGATGAAAATAGTGCAATGGAAATCTGACTACTGTCATGTACTGAATTAGAAGAATTTTTTTCAACCCCGGGGAATTCAATCGCTGGATTGATAGCTGGAAATTACATTTCATTCCATTGCTTGAATAAACTGTCGATAAAGTCAATGCCTGCGATGGTGAACGGTTACCAGCAAGAAGTAATTTGCAGAAATTAGCGTTAATCAATGAACGTAGCAGAAGTGGGAAATCGCAAGGTGCAAACTGAACACTGAAACACCGGAGTAATTAGTAGTAATTGGGACACATACCAGAGTTAACGAGCCCTGGGGTGGGAAAAGCTTAATGCGGGGCGGCAAATCCCTGGGTTACAGAGTTTGTAGTTTTTATCAGGGATCGAATTACACACTCTACCATTCATTCCAGCGAATTCTGCATTTTGATTGGTTAACACTAGCTATCTATTCACCGGTAATTCGCTACCTCGTCCTGGGTCAAGACCAGAGTTGCCAAGTCCGCTTATACGCGACTTTGAGCTCTACTTTCCTGAAATCGCTTGAAAAAATAATGGGTGGCGGTTGCAGTTTTTTTGGGCTTGTTTTAAATAATATGTTAGCAATGTATGTATGTATGTATATATAATATGTATGCTTGTTAGCGAAGTGTAGCAAGCAACCTAATTGTCCCCTGCCGCGCAGAACGTGCGAAGCGGTGGGACATAGTATACAGGACCGTCCGTATGTCCGTCCGTCCATACGTCCCGAATCCTTGTCAGCGAGATATCTCTAGAACGAATTGACGGACTTTCTTCAAATTTGAAGTCAATATGATACCCAGGTGATACCCAGGTGCCAGTCGATTTTGGTGCCCTTTGCATCACTCTCAAGGTCACACCGAGAGATTGCTCATTTTAACATGATTTCACATTTTGTGGTGGGGGACAAAGACACGTTAGTGGCAAATACTTGTTGTTATATGTTAATGGTTGCTACTCCCCCCCCCGATTCATTGATTGACTGTCTGCTCATAGCCTCACGAGCAACGTGAGAGAACCTGTACTCCCTCCTCGCCCATTGCTCAACTAGATGAATCAGTCTACACTGTCTTAGTATTGCCTAATTTATATTGCACTTGTTTTTGAAGCACTTATTTGTCTAATCAGAGTTTGCAACCCTGACCTCGTCATGATTACGCTGACAAAATAAGGCTACAGTTTGCGTTCAGTCTTACATGCTAGCAAACCAGTTGGCTACCAAGCTAGCAATAGTATAGCTAGCGCACCAATGTATTTAGCTATACAGCCAACTGGCTAGCGAGCTAAAAAGGCTGCAGTTCACTTTCAATGCGTACACTGTCATACTGTGTTAACGAGCTAGTGGGCTTCATAGCTAGCAAGTCAATGTCATATTGAACTGTGTGTCATAGCTAGCACGCCAATATTTTCGTAGGGGTGTTGACAAGAGTCTAGGTAGAATGGAGATAAACCAAGTTTTTTTGAGCACTCGGTATTTATTGTAGGCTAGATACCTGGATTTTTACATTGAAACCTCGCGCAGGTATCCATCCTACGATAAATACCTTATGTTAAAAAAAAAACTGTAGGTTTATCTCCTAATTGGCTTTTGGGGAGCCCCATTTTCCAGAGGACACCACTACTAGAACAGGTCCCATGCACATGCATAAATACAAGTGTGTAGCAGCGCGGTCATCAACAGGGTTACTGTGAAAAATATTGTACTAATACCATTGTTAGCAGTTAATACCGCAGGTAATATTTCATACAGGCACAAGCGAACAAGAACGAAATTGGTCATTCGCTGGGAAGGAATTCCATATTCAACCAAAATCAAATCAGTACTTTTTCGGCTCACCTTGACGTTTAGGTACGCAGAGAAGCATTTGGGAGTGTTGATTATATCCAGTCAAGAAAATTTAGAATTTTGACTTCTAGTGCTGCTGTATGCGATAATAGCATTTAATAGCAACAGCCATGTTACAGATGTCATATCAGGTTGCTAGGGCATGCAACTTTCTCCTCTACCGTGATAATTCACTTTAAACATCCGAAAACTTGCATTTTTGTGCAGCTACCTCACTAGTGCATTATTTGACATAAAGACAGGATATGATCGTGACTTGAAAAAGCACACATTGAGATGGATGAAAGCTGCAATATTTGACAATATTTAAATATATTTGAAACAATGCCACCATGTCCCCCAAATGGCCCAGCTGCACACCGTTGGCATAAACCCCATAAAATGATGAATTGACTGCACAGACTGCCTTATTTCTGCCATATATCCTATATATAAAAATCGACTCTGGACTAAAACAAAAGTCACTTGTAGGCCTACTTACCTATTTGAATGTCATTTGGCAAGATTTGCATAGAGCAAATTCCTGGATTCGTCTTGAAATTTATACAATAGCCATGAAAGTCAATATTTAGGTCAAACACTATCTTAGCTTGATCTGTTATTAGCTGGCTGCATTCTTGCTTGAGGGAGGGTCTTCTGTGGTGCGGCAACTGCTTGTAAGAAAGCCGAATGAACTTAGTTTTGACAACTTTGCTACCCTCTTCTCCTGTTCTTTATTTTCTTTTCTTTATTGACTACTGCTTTAGGTTTGAATGGAAGTTTGAGGTGCAGTTGTAAAAGTTTTGGGGCACAGAGTATAAGGGATGCAAACTAGTGACAAAAATGGATTGCGGCCATATTGGAGTGCCCACTATATGTTGTGTGAAGAAGATGGATGCGGATGGCCATAACAAAGCCCTACTGGATTTATATTGACAGTGATCAATCTTGTATATAAATGTTGAAGAGAGACAAATTTTGTGAGTGTTCTATACAGATTCCCAGAAACACTCTCGAACCCACTTCACACTTTTACTACTGCTCATTCTACAACTATCTTAGTACTACGAATTGATGGTATTCGATGCACGTCATCAACATTCGATGTGGCCATATTGTTGACATGCCGTTGAGGAGGTGAGCGAAGATTTCAATTGAGTTAAACGAGCCGTCATGGCATCTTCATCGCGCTACGACGAGAAAGCTTGTTTGATTGGCGTCGATCCATATAAATTGGACTCAGCAGCATTTAGCCGAGATATAACTTTGCTGCCAGCCTTGGATTACCCCGATATTTGCCACTATTTAATCCTCACTGTGTACGTCTACGCAGGAGCTGAAGGCGTAGGGAGTCGTATAACTATTTCATATTACTAAGCTAACATTGGTTGCCTCCCAAAGTGCCCAAATTAAATCCTCGTTCTGTAAACTTGCGTTTGGTCCAAAACGTCGGTTTTTGTGTCCGCATTAATATTTTGTATTTCTGTGTCTTAGCCGGGAATTTTATGGCATCTTAACTGGCTATTTCTGTTGTACAATAAGAAAGTGCTAACCGGGCATTTTATGGCGTCTTAAGACAAAAATACAAAATCTCAATGCTGACGCCAAAACCGACGTTTTGCCAGTGTAGCTACAGAACGAGGATTTAATTTTGGCACTTTTGGATGCAGCCATTTACTCCATTCAACAGTAACTTAGCTCACTGTGAATCTCGTAAGTCAATTATATCGACTGTCATATCAGCTATCTTGATATCGCCTCCTACCAAAACGATGTCAGGCGCCGGTAGCTACACCTTGCATCATTTATCACATCAAGCAACATTCACTGTCTGACAAAACGATCTCTGACTAATAAAACTGTTTACTACAAGTGATTAAATGTCATGCACACACTTTACTGGGGAAAGTGACTTATCTAACTCCAATGTTTGCTGTAAGGAGTATAGCCTGAAGTCTCACCTATTGATTCTAGCTAGCCATAGGTCTCTCTTCCGCTGGCTCAACTCCTCTCTGTCTCTCCCCTCTCTTTTCCTCACAGTGGGTATTGCAAAGAAATCTAACGCCGTTTTTTTTTTTTTGCTATCATTAGAACAGCCGTGAACCACACAGCAAACCATGTTGAACCAACCAGGGTTGATGCGATCGCTAAAGAATGTGAGGTAGAAGCCTCGAAATAGTCTAGTCAGGAATATTAGTGGGAATGTCAACAATATGGCCGCATCGAACGTTGATGACGCGGATCGAATACCATCAATGTACATTATCATAAATTAGTTTGATTTTAAAACATTAGCAAATAAATGGGTTGATCTTCAAATTACATTGGTTTGTCTTCACACTACATTCAAATTACTACATCAAATACTGGTTGAAATACTTAGGTTACTGACTCAGGTACCTGAAGTACTGTTCTATCATCAGGTACAGATTAAGCCATCTTGAATTGCCTGCTTTTCCCTGACTGGTCTTTGACAGATCCTTGACATGTTAAACCAGTGGTTCTCAAGTTCGGTCCTGGCGCCCCCCTGTGTATGCTGGTTTTTGTTCCAACTACAATTGTAATTCTAGGATTTTAAAAAGCTGGTACTTTGTCTAAATTAGCAGCATTCCATGTTTTGAGCAGTTATTTACCATCTTAAGTCACATTTGGATGGACATATCCATTCTGCTATGAAAAATAAAAACCCTTGAACATATTGTGCTTAATTTTCAATATTGCTAGGATTTTCAGGCGAAAACATTTTTACACAGATCAAATTAGACTCTGAGAAAATCAATAAGCTCCAAATTAGGTTTCTGACTACAGGTGTTTTGAGTTTTTCCCAAATAACCTGCCTGAACCAAATAAAATCAACAGGAAACACAACAGGTGTGACTCCAATTTTTGCCAAGTAAATTGTCGGGTTTTGCAACCATGTGTCAAGAGTTTCATCAATGAGGAACTTTTTGATTATTTATGTTGATTAAATGTTTGGTTAAATTGTTTCCCTCTGCCAATATTTGCAATATATCTCAAGGTGGATATTTGCATAAATGCACCTAATTAAAACAAATCATCAGCTTGTTAAAATCTAAAGATTGCAATTGTAGTTGGAACAAAAACCAGCATACACAGGGGGGGGCGCCAGGACCGAAGTTGAGAACCACTGTGTTAAACAAAGATAACAGAAACTTAATACACTCAACTTATAACTCAATCTAGTTCTTAAGCAATTTCTTTAGCAAATCCTTAAACAATATAGATGTCCTTAGTTTTTCTAGAGCAGTGACCTTCACAGTGTAATAAAGTGGTTTTTGTACAATTGTACAAAAACTTACAATTGTAAGTTACTTACAAAGTCTCGATATCACTTCCGCTATTTTCACTGCAAGTCCTGGATGTTAAAACCCCTGGATTGGAAATTCCCCTACGGAACTATATCTCTTTTTTTTTTTTACGGAGTATAATACAATAAAGGCAAATCACACACGATCACAGCCTGTCAACCCAAGTTCATTAAGCGCTCATCTCAATCCAGGTAGACCCAAAAAAAATCCCTGTCACTACTGCTCCACTTCCCCCTCTCGTATCCGTCCCGCCAAGCATAGAATTCGATGCAGTAGCCAAGGAGCTAATTATTCCTCCCTGAAAGATAGGTTAAAATAGCATGTAATGACAGACATTTAGCATGTAATGACATGTTTATTTAAAATTGCATTTTATGGATGTTTTGTATAAGAGTTATATTGTAGTCTACAGTATTTTGATGTTAATTTAAGCTGTAATGTTTTTTTCCATTTTTTTCCTGTCGGGGGGGGGGGGGGGGGCGCTCAGAGGTGGTCTCGCCCGGGGAGTAAAACACTCTTGAACCGCCACTGACAGGCAGCAACTTAACTCTCGCTTCTCCCGAAATGCAAACAGCAATCAATTACAAACTAGAATTCCCTTCTGGCCGAAATGTAATCTAAAACAGAGACTCTAGCAAAGGAGGAGTGACGGGCCTCCGGTTTACATAGAAACAGAGACAGGTGCCAATAATCAAACAAATTGGTGCAATGAGTTAAGTGTAGAGAGACACAAAGAAAGATCTTAACACAACCTAAACCATGACAGGACCCCCCCCCCCCCAAGGAACGGCTCCAGACGTTCCCACAGAAATTAATGCAGGAAGATCTGAGATCAGTGGGGGATCCAGACTCTCTGCCGGACCGGACCACCACTCTCCCGCCGCACTGGACCATCCCCCTCCTCCAAAACAGGCACGACAGTTGACACGACCGCCTCATCATCACTCCAGGCGTCGGCCTCCTCCATAGATTGGCGTCCGGGACGACCGGCCATCATCTTACTACAGTGGGTCTTACAGCTCGAGCCCCATTGGATAATAGGATTTCTTTGGAGTTGACAAGAAAAAACCAAATTTTTCCAGTGTGACCCCAAACGGGATGAGCATCGTCAAGGATTTGGTGACTTCAGTAATAAGCCCAGTCCCCAAAGGGCGACCATCCAAAGCTTTAACTGTGCGGGATTGCAAGAGAGAGCAGATGGGGAAGGAGTGTTTTTTTAGCCCACCCTGCATCCATAAAGCAATTTGTAGCCCCTGAATCCCGAAATGGCCTCCACAAATATTTTCTGCTTCCCCACAATCAAGTCCACAGGAATAAACGTACAAGAGGGAGATACAGTCTGTCCGTCTAGCGTCCCCCCTACCACTGGAGGGGCTTCCCATTTCCCCTTAAGCTCAGGCAATACGGTCGGATATGTCCCTGTCTTTTACATTTATAACAAATTATCTGCCTGCACTCAAGATTGCGAGCCTGACTGACACATTAACCATCTACCTGCTTGGGCTCACTAAAGGTAGAAAATTCTGGGGGCGGATCTGGGGCTGTGTACAGGCTGGGAGTAGAATCCAAATCCTTGCTTATTGGAGCTGGGCCATTAGTTTCTCTCTATTACGTTTGCAGATACAAATATCAACTCTAACCGCTGTACGGACTAACAAATCCAAAGATACACTGGGCTCCAATGCGGACAAAACATCCCTTACCGATCCAGACAGCGCTTGAATAAAAACTGTCATAAGAGGCGCCTCTGGCCAACCTGTCTCAGTGGCCAAGGAACGGCATAATATTTAAAACTCGACGCGACGCTCTCAGCACCTTGACGTAAATGCATTAAGAGGGGGGCAGCGTCCTGACCACACACATGTTGATCAAAAACTGAAAAATTTCTTTCATGAGTGTCTCTGCTGAACTGACAACCCGCGATCCGGAGCAAATGAGTGGCCCCACCCAAGAGAGCACAGTACCAGACAGCAGGGAGAAAATGAATGAAACCCCTGTTTCTTCGTTTGAAAATCGTGAAGGTGGTTACCTGAAAAATATTTCACATTGTGCAATAAAATCTTTACATCTCCCTGCTTCACCTCCGTACCTTGAGGGCAATTGTAATTTGGGTTCTCGGAAGCGTGACTGTATTGGTGCAACATTCGGTGTGACCTGGACAGTCAATGCTCTAATACTCTCCATGACACTTAATAAAACATTCTCCTGTTTGTGCATGGCAATTTCTTGCAACTGAAGACTTTCTGTCAACTCTGCTTGCTGTTTGCTTAAATTAGCAAGACCCTTGCCATGATCAGCGAGGACAGACTGTTGATCGGCGACAACTTGATCCAGCTCAGCCGCTGCTGGCGACTCCATGCTTGGCTAGAGTGTGCTGTAATGGCCGAGGAAATTGGGAGGCCAAAGGCAGCGAATTGGCGAGCACAAGGCCAGCTATGACAAGCACCTTTAATCCCAAAAGGAGTAATATAGGACAGGCTGCGACGTAACTCTTGCGTCTCCTGAAATGCAAACAGCAATCACTCACAAACTAGAATTCCCTTCTGGCTGAAGTGTAATCTAAAACAGACACTCTGGCCAAGGAGGAGTGACAGGCCTCCGGTTTATAAAGAAACAGAAACAGGTGCCGATAATCAAACAAATTGGTGCAATGAATTAAGTGTAGAGGGACACAAAGAAAGTTCTTTACACAACCTACACCATGACACATTCAAGAAGAAGAGAGGTGTTGTTTGAAAGACAACAGGTTCTCCAAAATTACTGAATTTTGGTTCGCTTCATACACTGAACAAAAATATAAACGCCCCATGTCAAATTTTTGAGTTTTTATTAACATTAGGGTTATGCAATATATGAAGCGAATCAAAATTAATTTTTGTTCATGACTAACCTTCAGATCACCATCCATTTTATCTTGATTTTGGCATCTGCAAAGGAGTGAAAATCCTTTGAACACGTTGGGGGTCAGGTTGAAGAAATTGAATGTTCAATATCTTGTGTGTCCACCATTTGCATCTCTCAGAGAAACACATCTCCTTCGCACGGAGTTGTGGCCTGTGGAATGTTATTCCATTCTTCCCGGAGGGCCACCCAGAGCTAGAGCACATTATCCGGAACTGGAACACGGTCGTGGACACGTTAATCCAGACCATCCCAAAGATGGGCGACAAAACCACTGGAAACTCCAGGCAGAAAACCATTAACAGAAAAGAATAATTAGATCAAGAATTTAAACAACAAGAGCTTTGCTAAGAAAAATACGTGAATACTGCACTAAACACTATGGCACGCAAGGACATGAAAAACTCGAGACTCTGTCTGCCAGCCAACTTCCACCACCTCCAGATAAAGGGAGAAAAATCAGGACACATGGGGAACACCTGGAGAAGAAACTAGAGGCAAGGCAAGATCATGAGACATGGACAAAGATTACCTAAACTACCTAAATTAGTAGTATTAGTAATGTGCCTGTCTAAGAATTACACCTCCCTGTGAATGTTAGTAAATGTTAGTAACTTGACAAGTAGATCCGAAGGATCTCATAGCTGCGACATCGCATAGCATCCATCAAGTGGCCTAGTGTCCATGACTGGTGGTTTCTTGTACAAGTGTGATCTTGAAATTGGCAAATGACCTTGAAAATCAATAGGGGACCCTTCCTCTGTACCAAGAAGCTTGTTCTAAGATGTAATAGCCATCCATGAAGTTAAAGTGGAGTTACGGTGCGAAAACTGTGAAATCGGGGCAAAATCGACACTTTTTTGACCGGTGTGACCTTGGGACTCGACAGATGACCTTGAAAATCGAATGGGAACCCCTTCTCTATACCAAGAAGCTTGTTCTAAGATTTCATAGCCATTCATTGAATTAAATTTGAGTTACGGTGCGAAAACCGTCAAATTGGGCAAAATTGACACTTTTTTTGCCTTTGTGACCTTGGGATTTGACGGATAACCTTGAAAAACAATAGGGAACACCTCCTCTGTGCCTAGAAGCTATTTCCAAAATTTCATAGTGATCCATGAATTCTAACTGGAGTTACAGCGCGAAAACCCGCAAACAAGGTCGTGACCATTGTGAATTTGACCTTTGACCTCGACCTTGTGCATGGACATCACTTTGGTGAAGGTCAATAACGCCTGAAAATTTCATGATGATACGACGACAGGAAAATGGTCAAAAAGGTGTCACAGACTGACAGACGGACGGACGGACGGACGGACAGACAGAAGCGTTCATAGAGCTGCTTGGTCGCAGCTAAAAACAGTTAATTACCAATTAAGCTTAGACAGCCCTGAATCCAGCATAGCACAGAAGGAAGAGGGAAATACCAAAGCCAACCAGAGCTCTGAAATGTCCGAAGACGAAGGCATGAGACGGAACGCAGACAAGCGGTGGAGTGGCTGGGCAGACCTTGCGAAACATAAAACATGGAAAAGTAAAAACATGAATAATAAATGTGAACTATTAAATTTTATATCCTGACAAGAAACTGTTAAAACTGTGATATGAGAAATGTACTATGGAACTATGTACTATGTACTATGGAACCTGGCACATGAGGTCAAAAGGTCCAGGACCCTGGAACACAATAAGAGATGCCAGACCGCAAGAGAAAGCGTTTCAGCGACAACCACCTTTCAGCAGATGCTGAGTCTTCGCTCCGGCGATGAATTGGCTTGGCCTCGTGATGTTTTTATGGAAAGGCCATAGCAACGTGATGACATCATAATGGTGCACTGTTTACTATAGTATGAAGGTACTTTGGTGGTAGCATCAGAAACTTATATCAACTCATTACATAAAAAAATAAGATTTAAACTTGGGCTGAAAATTGGGCCCCATATGGGTAGCCCACAATCATGTGAAACAGAACCCTAAGAGAAATTGAAACCCCCACAGAGAGACTTCAGCGACAAACTGCAGAATCACAGAAACAGTTCAGAAAATGAGACCCCCACAGACTCTTATGTGTTAAAGTTACATAAAATAGAACCCGTGGAGTGCTAGTTAATACAGCTACACTTTCCAAACAATGCTGTATAACAGCAGCCTGTCTATAGATAAAGGCTAAGATCATGCCTTGAAGCCCATGCCTGCAGATGTCCGTGAAACTAAAAGTGATTAACCTTCAAAACTGCAAGAAAGCAACATGGGCAAGTGGGATTTTCAAGAGAACTTAGAATGGTTCCTGCTATGCGGTAAAATACAGTAACAACACCAAATCATGAAATTTGGGCAGCAGCTTGATTACACAGAGCTTCTGAAACTGAACTAATTTTACATGTTTAATGTAAAGTAATGTACTATCTTGTTGAGAAATGCATTAAAATGTGGAATTTGTATGGAATATGTTTTCATTATTTACTTTCCTTCAGAAGTATCTTATTTTACATAGACAATGTGAGAGTGCAAAATTTGTGATTACAGTTTTTTTAATCATGAAAAAGTGTGAATTGTTTGCATTACATGCCCTCATTTCCACGTCCAGCTTTTTGTATATGTGTGTGTGTGTGTGTGTGTGTCTATTATATAACATTGGAAATTAGTATTCATTGGCCATTTAAAATGTATTGCCCTGGCACCGGCTTAAGAAACATTATCTCCAAGATGTTGAAATCAAGAGTACGCCCACAAGCAGCTGGGTGTCATCAGATATGCTCTCCTCATCCACTTGGTGCTGGCTCTTGCTTGCTGAGGACATATCAGTGGAGCTTAGGTCCTGTCCAAACGTATGGTAATGGCAAAAGAAAATGACTCATGGTTTCACAGCAATATACTTCAGTGTCTGTTTAAAAATTCATTAAATTAATGCAGACATTGTGGATTCTGTCACATAATCACTCCCTGACTTGAAAATACAAATTTTATTGAAGCCGAGGAATGTGCTGGTGTCCGAAAACTTTTGCTTTTATTTGTACATTTATTTCCTAGAAAGACTGTTTGTAGGCAATGTAAGTTCTATAATGATCAGGTAAACAACTTCCTGTTTCACACCTAAACAGACGAGCGTGCCATGGTGCATGTGAAATTTAAAATACATTGACTAAAGTACAGGGGAAATTACTGGCTATACGAGATAAAAAAAGAATATGCCTTGGTAACTGCTGCAATATATATATGCATTATAATGAGGCAAAAAAATTAGATATCAAGGCTGGTATTAAGCAAAAATTACTGCGTAGTGAAAACGCTATGCAGTCTCTAGAAGTTTGTAGCATTATGTAGCATTTTTCAGAACTGTGTAGCAAAAATAAAAATCAACAAAAACATCTGTGCACTTATACCTTTTATTTTCACCTCTGAGAACACTTCGCTAACAATACTAACACTAATAAATATCACCTAATGAAGACCAAGGCAGTTGAGTTACAGTAGCATTGCAGAGTTAAAACTGCTTTGTCTCACCAATTGGGACCCACTTACAGCTACTATGCAAAAACTCGGTAACTGAATTGGAACTACTAAGTTTTAGTTGGTTCTACCGAAGCCACTCACCTGGCTCAGGCTGTGAATGAGTGACTATTCAGGACTGAGTTTTGTCATACATAATGTTTTTACTGTAAAAGAAATTAATACTGGAAATTATGAACAGAATTAACATTTAAATATTAAAAAAAATGGTCATAATCTAGAATAATGAGCACAGCAGTAATTCAAGGCACAAATGTATGTCTCTGTAATATGACAACTACATTCCTTTGACGTAAATATTCCTCACTTTTTTGCATATCAGAGATAGAAATACATTTTTTTTTTTTCACTAGACATCCATACCAGTAATGAACCAGGTTTACTCGTCATCTTTTACTAGACCACCCTTTTTTCCTTTTAATTGACAGCACCAATAAGATATCTGTATCTAACATATTTTTTATTTGGTTTTTTACAACTGCAACTCATACCTGTGACAGTTTAACTCCTATAATGTTCTAATACAAATTAATAACCAGTCGTGCCAATAAACTAAGACACAGATGACACAAGCCCTTCAGTAATACAGTAACTTTTTCTTCATAATTAATAGCAAACGATAAAAGCTTTTAATTTCAAAGCTCCTCTGTACCTTGCACAAAGAGCAAATCCCTAACCAAGTACAAAAGTACTTACATGTTATAAAATGCAAGTTTGTTGATTTGTTGGGTTAGAATTGATGTTGTCAGTGCTCACGTGCTTGACCACTGCCTAATATTTGCAAAACGGTGCACAGTACAGCAATATAAAAATACAATAATGTGCCGAAATCCTTTCCATACATTGCTTAATCTATTAAAAGCCCTACAGCCTGGTACCAGGGCCGGTTGTTACGCACAATAAATACAGCATATTTCCAAATCACAACATTGTCATGCGGCATATCCACATTTCGAGAAGAAACCCAGCCAAAAGCTCATGTAGACCATTTTTACCTCGACTGAACACAATTTAAGCTCCAAGCAAGTAAATAAGCATGCAGCAAAACATAGGATAAAATCATATCAGCGCTGAATCGCCAGAATTTCTCCTGAATTAGTGCTATGCATAAAATCAATACCACAAATGAAAGAGGAAAGTCCGCCGAATCCAACGATGTATGCCCTGTCATTTTAAACTGACACCACATTCAAAGAACAGCAGGCATACACTTTACAGTCTACAGAGATGAGCAAAAAAAAATCTTACCTTATATTTTGTAATAAAAAACTGTTTGAGGGTAAATCTGCACTTGCTATTGTTAGCCCAATGTGTTCGTGTTAACTATGTGTTCGAAACTAGATCTGCTAGTATCCTAGCATGTTCTTTCCCAGGACCTTTCTTCAAAGATCTCAGCTCCTTAGCATTCAGCTTGCTAGCAATGTATTTTCCTCTATGTGATCGGCTTGTGATGCTGTCAGTAAGACTATACCGGTAGGCATTTGATTCTATGAGTCCTGATGTTTCCAACGAACTCTAAATCACCTTAATCGTAGAAACCTAGCCTGAGCTACAGCCTTGCATTCCCAGTGCGTCTGAGTCAATGGGCCATTTGCATGCTCTTGAATAGCGTGACAATACAAATGCATAACTAGTTTGATTGAGGTATTGTCCAAATAATTATGCGCTAAATATTCAACATTCATTTTCATACTCGTTTTCTGACAGAATCTTTCCACTATTCCGCACAAATACTGAGAAGACAGCAGTACAGTACGTATTTTCTTTACCCATTCGTTAAATTGGCTATTTGACCACAGAATTGTTGTCATCTAGCGTAGCCTAGTGGTTAAAATGCCGCACGGCAAGGGACAGTCTGGAGGTTCGATTTTACTTTTTTTACTTTTTTTGGGAAATAATCGCAGTTTCCCTCTATAAATAATTGCTGGGGTTTTTGTTATTCTTTCTTTTTTTCACTTTTTCCACATTGCCTTTGTATTTATAATTTTATTTATTTGTTTTGTTTTTTAATAAATCTGCTCCAGTGGAGTCAAACTTCATTTTCATTCTATGTATCATCTTTGAGTGGGAAATTGTATAGGCAACAAAACTGGCAGAAATAATAATAATAATAATTTTTTTTTTTGTTCAAAAAATTAAAAAATGTTGTATTTGGATGGAATGGATGCCTGTAGTGATATATAAGTGAAATTAAATTAGTTTTACAGTTTGGTAACTCAGAAATCTGAAATGGAACACAAGGTACCTACATTGCCAAATTGGAGAAGCCACCTAGACATTCCTCTCTCATTTTGCTCTGATTTACCTGATCAGAATAAACTTTGGCACAGATAATAATGAGATTCTGTGCTGTAATTTTTTGAGGTTTCAGACTGCAACTCAACAAAGTTACAAGGGATAGAAGTTAAACTTTGTTAGGTGCAAAATGAGATCTTTCATTTACACTGTGTTCCATCTCCATTTACTCTGACACACTGACATATATAGTGATTTTTACACCAGGGCAGAAATTCCAAACGGTTTTACCTTTATTATGATACCAAGATTATTCAAACGGACCAAGCAGTCGCAGAGATAAACTCATTTCATTTTGGGTTTGTCATTTTCGAAAAAGAGGCTCAGGGCTTAAGTGGTTAAGAATTGAGACCATTCTCTAACTTTGAATGATTCTTTTAAGATTCCGATAGGTCAGAAATGTTCTGGTCGATCAGTCTAACGTCGGTCGATCCTCTAATTCCAAAACGGGACGTTCCGGATCTCAACCATCACACAATCACACAATTGCGGTTTTTTAAAATGCGATTAGCAAATCTGGATGACACCTGTTGTTTTAAATTTCATATTTTCTAGCTGCATATACACAGCGTTTGATTGCGCAATTCCCTCATCGATATTTTACCACGAGTGGCGGACACGTCTCGCAATTTGTGTTGGTTGGTTCAGCCAATGACGTTTCACACTTCATTGTTTTCTTTAGCTCTGTGGGCGGGACTGGGACAGGTAGAAAAATGGGGTCATTCAACTCGCTACCATGCCTCCAGAGTCGCACCGTTGGGTTGTCCATAGTGTAGTTGCGGAAGGTGATTGGAATGATATTTAAGAGACTGTAGGAGCCCGTTTTTAGTTTTTTTTTTTACAGTGCTGTGATAAAGTATTTGCCCCCTTCCTGGTTTTTTTTTTTTTTTTTTTGTATATTTGTCACAATTAAATGTTTCGGATCAAATACATTTCTTTATTAGACAAAGATAAGTAAATACAAAATGCAGCTTTAAAAATGGTGATTTCATTTATTAAGGGAAAAAAGCTATCCAAACCTACCTGGCCCTATGTGAAAAAGTAATTGCCCCCTCTTGTTAAATCATGAATTAACTGTAATGAATCACATTTTTGGAATTCAATTTCACTAGCCACACCCAGGCTTGATTATTACCAAACCTGTTGAATCAAGAAATCACTTGAATAGAACCTGTCTGACAAAGTGAAGTTGGCCGAAAGATCTCCAAGAGCAACGCATCATGCCACGATCTAAAGAAATGCAGGAACAGATGAGAAACAAAGTCATGACATCTATCAGTCTGGAAAGGGTTACAAAGCCATTTCTAAGGCTTTGGGACTCCAGTGAACCACGGTGAGAGCCATTATCAACAAATATAGAAAACTTGGAACAGTGGTGAACCTTCGCAAGAGTGGCCAGCCTACCAACATTACTCCAAGAGCGCATTGACGACTCATCCAGGAGGTCATAAAAGAACCCCGAACAACATCTAAAGAACTGCAGGGCTCACTTTCCACAGGTAAGTCAGTGTTCATGGTTCAACAATAAGACAGAGACTGGGCAAAAATGGCATCCATGGGAGAGTTCCAAGGCGAATACACAGGCTTGTTTCATATTTGACAAAAGACGTCTTAATGATCCTCAAAAGAAAATATTCTGTTGATTGACGAGTCTAAAGTTGAACTTTCTGGAAGGTGTGCATCCGTTACATCAGGCATAAAACTAACACATTTCATAAAAAGAACATCTTACCGGCAGTCAAACGTGGTGGTGGTAGTGTGATGGTCTGGGGCAGCTTTGTCGCTTCAGGACCTGGATGACTTTCCGTAATTGATGGAATCATGAATTCTGCCCTCTATCAGAAAATCGTCAAGGAGAATGTCCGACCATCAGTTTGTGACCTCAAGCTCACTTGGGTTATGCAGCAGGACAATGATCCGAAACACACCAGCAAGTTCACCACTAAATGGCTTCAAAAACAAAATGAAGGTTTTGGAGTGGCCTAGTCAAAGTACAGACTTAAATCCGATTGAGATGCTGTGGCATGATCTTAGCCGTTCATGCTCGAAAACCCTCCAATGTGGCTGAAATAAAACAATTCTGCAAAGAACAGCCAGCCTCCACAGCGATATGAATAACTGCCAGTTATCGCAAACGCTTGATCGCAGTTGTTGTCACCGAGGTTAGCACAACCAATTATTAGGTTTAGGGGGCAATTACCTTTTCACATAGGGCTAGGTAGGTTTGGATAGCTTTTCCCCTCAAGAAATGAAATCATCATTTAAAAACTGCATTTGACTAATATTAAAATTTTGTTGATGATCTGAAACATTTAAGTGTGACAATATGAAAAAAAATCAGGAAGGGGCAAACACTTTATCACAACACACACACACACACACACACATACACACAAAAGAGTGATTACCTGCTGTGTGCAATTCGTTTCTGTGCTCAAACATTTGATCGGGGGTTTGAAATCTCCAGCTCTTCTATTGTTTATTGATTCTGTAATCCTGTGCATATCTGCCTCCTGTGGTAACATAAGGAGGCTATCAGATCAACATTGTGGGTCTAATTAAAATCCTGTTGTGGTTTCAAATAAACAGCGCAATGAATTCAGCTTTCTGTCAGAGGAAGCACTATCTGTTTAAGAGCGCTATATTAGGCATTTGAGCAACAGACAGGTCTATTATTAATCTCAGATGATTTTGGTGCGGCTCACCCCTTAAGACACAGGTGGACTCCCCAGGATGCTGAAATAGAGAAATGCAAAGATAAATTAATTAGTTAATCCCAAAACAACATTTTCAATACTAGAGGCGGACAATACAAAATTAAATGAATTGTATTTTTTTGTATCTAAAAAATGCCATGTTTTGACATTTTAATTGCCTTTAGTAGCACATTTTGACTATTAACCTGTAGTAATGCCACAGTAGCTCGGTTTTTTAAATACTCTTTCCACTGAAAAAAAACTTTCTAGGCCATATTAATATTTATAACAAATATAGATGTTTTGTGTAAATATTTAATGTTATCTGTAACAGTTGGGCGGTCTGACAGATGACTGTACAGAATTCAATGCCTCACCATAAATGTAATGTTTGTCATGTTGCAGGACCTCCATAATATTGCCTGATACATGATCCATGAACTATTCATATTAATAACTAGTCTTAGAGTTCATTTGAGTTTCAGACATTTTACAAGTGCACTCAAATACTTTCATGAATTACATCAGCCGTTCTTCAAGCTTGGTCTTTCGAGAGCTCTGTGTATGCTGGTTCAACCACAATTGCAGAACCAGATTTTAACAAAGCTGTATTTTTTTTATTAAGTGCTTTCGATCAGTCGAGGAAATATTTGCCTTTTTAATCCACATTATGCCCGAGATAGCTCTGCAATGCCCAAAATGAAATAACAATATAACTCCCAATAATATATTTTGATTATGACACTATATTGCCAACAACAGTGCTGTGGAAAAAGTATTTGCTGAATCTCAATTTCTTCTAAGTCAGCATTGAGCTGCCAAGTCCCAGTTAGATGTCACTGGCAAGAAAGTCATCTCTCTCTGTAATCGTATTACTTCCACACTATATTGGGTTTTTTTCGTGTTAAAAGGAAGTAACAGGTACAGTGCAAAAAATAAGGGTTTAATTTATCACCCCCAAAAGTACAAAACACCACAATAACAAGACCATATAAGTGAAGCATTTACAAAATAGACCCTCAAAAACAAATGAGGCCAACAAAACAACCAACGAACACAAATCTTTAACAACCAAAACTGAAACACCTAAATGAAACCTAGGGAAAGTTATATAGAGGGTAACCAAACTAAAATACACAGAGAAAGATATCAAGACAACCACAAAAAAAAATTCTTAAAACAATCAACCAGACCTAACCTTTCACAACAGATTTAACAAAGTTTCTCACACAACTCAGCATAACAAACATAATTTATCACATATTACATTCATTTTAAAAAATAAAAGTAACAAGTGCATCCCCTTGAATAAGAGGACAATAGAGACTCCCAATTCGGTTTCCAAATGCCACCATCTGATCTCAGGCTTAACTTAAGAGTGGCTGCTGCCTAGCCCTATAGCAGGTCTGATGTGCGAAATGAACTGAAGAAATATTGTAAACAAAAAGGTGAGTGCAACTAAACAATTTCATGCAATATGAACTTAAATGCACTTGATGTTAAAGTAAATTTCTGCAAATAAAATAAAAATGAAAACCAAATCAATGTGTTATAATTGTACTGTAAATACGTATGTGATGCAGAAAATGTAAAGAAACTTGGCCTGGCCGACAGCAAGGGGCATATCCCCGAAATTCCCCAATCCTCAAAGCCCCCTTTATTAGATTCTGCTTTACTAGACCTACAATATGAGGCAAATTTGAGGTCTGTGTAAGTTATTGTTCCAGAGATATGGTTAAAAAACTTATTTTTCAATATATAGGCCACGTGGTAGCAAACCTAGGAGCGCATACTTGCCCAAAATCTGATCAGTTTATCCTCTGTACCATATCTACCCATGTGCTAGAAATGAGAAGCCAATGTAAAGTATTTTGTGACTAATCGCGCTAACGACTAAAATCTGCAAACGCGTTAGCGGACACGGTGGGGCAAAGCCATGATATTCCCGAGACTCGTATTTCGGGGATATAATGATGATTTCATTTATGGAGGGAAAAAGCTATCCAACTTTATCCTAGCACATGATGCCGCAATCTAAAGAATTTCAAGACCAGTTGAGGAAAAAAAAAATCATTGACAGCGATCAGAATGGAAAAGAGTGTCATATCCAAAAATGGAAAAAAAAAAAGTTGTAAAGAACTTGACCGCGGCTGGCTTACCGAATTTCCTCCATGACCACATCAGCAACTCATCTACTTGGTCATAAAAGAACCCAGACTAACATCTAAAGAACTGCAGAACTCACTTGTCCCAGTTGAGGTCAGTCACGATTCCACAATATACATACCCCAATTCCAATGAAGTTTGGAACAGAATACAATATATTTAATGTTCAAACTGATGAACTTCATTGGTTTTTTTTTTTTTGGAAATATTCAATCATTTTGAATTTGATGCCTGCAAGGAGTTCCAAGAAAGCTGGGACAGGGGCGAAAAAGACTAGGAAAGTTGAGGAATGCTCAAAAAACACCTATTTGTGAACATTCCACAGGTGAACAGGTTAATTGGAAACAGGTGAGTATCATGATTAGGCATTAAAAGAGCATGCCTGAATGGCTCAGTTGTTCACAAGCAAGGATGGGGCGAGGGGCACCACTTTGTGAACAACTGCGTGAGCAAATAGTCCAACAGTTTAAGTACAACGTTTCTCAACGTGCAATTGCAAGGAATTTAGGGATTTCATCATCTACATTCTTTAATATCATCAAAAGATTCAGAGAATCCAGAGAAATCTCTACACATAAGCGGAGAGGCCAAAAACCAAGATTGAATGCCTGTCACCGTCAGTCCCGCAGGCGGCAGAGCATTAAAAACTAACATTATTCTGGAAAGGATATTACCACGTGGGCTTAGGAACACTTCGGGAAACCATTGTCAATTAACACAGCTTGTCGCTACATCTACAAGCGCAAGTTAAAACTCTACCATGCAAAGCGAAAGCCATACATTAACAACACCCAGCTGGCTTCTCTGGGCCCAAGCTCATCTGAGATGGACTGACACATAGTGGAAAAGCGTGCTGTGGTCTGACGAATCCACATTTCAAATTGTTTTTGGAAATTATGAACATTGTGTCCTCCAGGCTCAAGAGGAAAAGGAACATCCATATTGTTATCAGTGCAAAAATCAATATCCAGCATCGGTGATGGTATGGGGATGTGTTAGTGCCCATGGCATGGATAACTTGCAGATCTGTGAAGCCTACATTAATCCTGAAAGGTACATACTGGTTTTGGAGCAACATATGCTGCCAGCCAAGCTTCGTCTTTTTCGGGGAGGTCCCTGTTTATTTCAGCAAGACAATGCCAAGCCACTTTCTGCCCGAGGCTTTCAGCCTGGCTTCGTACTGTGGGTAAAAGACTGGCCGGGCAGTTCAGACCTGTCTCCCACTGAAAATGCGGGGTGCATTATGAAGCAAAATGGAGATCCCTGACTGTTGAGCAACTGAAGTCATACATCAAGCAAGAATGGGAAAGAATTCCATCTACTAAGCTTGTAAAATTAGTGTCCTCAGTTCCCAAATGCTTATTGAATGTTGTTCAAAGGAAAGGCAATGTAACGCAGTGGTAAACATGCCCCTGTCCCAGCTTTTTTGGAGCATGTTGCAGGCATCAAATTCAGAATGAGTGAATATTTCCCAAAAAACAATGAAGTTAATTAGTTTGAAGATGAAATATTTGTCTTTGTAGTCCACTCAATTGAATATAGGTTGAAAAGGATTTGCAAACGTTTTTATTCACGTTTCACACAACATCCCAGCTTCATTGAAATTGGGGTATGTAATTATCGAGAAACAGGATATACTAACAGGTTGTTTCAATGGAAACAACCAAGATTACAAGGATGCAAAGTCAAGGTTTCACAATAATTTGCATCCTTCATTTAGTATTTAGTACAACCACCTCTGGTTAGGATAACAGCATGGAGTCTTTTCCTGTAATTTTTGACAAGGTTACGGTACACATTTGGGGGGCATTTCGATTGTTCCTCAGCGCAGATCCTTTCAAGATCTTTCTCATTTTTGAGTTTGCGTTCATCAACTGCACTGATCAGTTTAGCCCATGGGTTTTCAGTTAGAGGATTGAGGTCTGGTGACTGCAATTGCCATTGCAGAACGCTGATTTTGTTAACACAGAGCCACCTCTTTGTAGATCTTGAGGTATGCTTTGGGTCATTATCTTGTTGGAAAGTCCACCAATGGCAAAGTCCCAGCCCTCTGTGCCTCTGCCAGTGTAAGTGGCTCTTGTTACGCATGACATATATCTCACACAGGATTACACCAGTAGTATTCCCTCAGCAGTAACAAATGCCTTTGGTAACTTCACTTTTCAATGCTTACTTACCTCATCCTCTCATAGTTTAATGTGCTTGATTTGCAACAGCCAAGGCCTGTATTCAGAAACGACACTCACACTAATTGAGTGTGAGCGCGTACTAAAACTTAGTTAGTGTCAGGTTATACTAAATGAGTCAGAGGTTGCCCTAACACTCATTTGCTCTCAGACACCTCACTCACACTGAAAATAGCGTCTCTTTCCGCGTGAAGGTTGAGTATAGGGAACACCTCCATTGAGCCGCACAAACTTGCGCCGGTATTTTGTTGTCATGGCTTTCAGGTGGTTACAACATTGGAAACTGAATCATTTACAGCCACGTGCTCGACGCAATCGCAACTACGCAAATTTTAACTATAATGATGATAACGATGCCGGTAACTTAATAACTGACCACCTAGTTTCAGTGTTTACGAATTGCACTGTGGTGAACTCAAGGTTAGAATTTGTGTAACTACCACTGGCTACTGGTGAACTGGCAATAGGGGAAGCTCAAAACTATCCCTTAAAAATAATGATTGGACATGACCTGTTTTCAATTCATTGAAATTACAATTGCAGAAACTCCGAAAACTCTTAACATTACGTCGCTGTCGGGCGCAAACCTCCTATGTCCAAAAATCATGATTTTTATTTTTTTCCATAAATCAATACTATTGGTCACCCTTTATGTCTGAATGTGGTTTTACAAATATTTAACCACTGAAAGTATTTAAAACCGCCTGTGACTAGACCTCCTAACTCCATTGGATCCTGAAACTGTCGACCAAACATCCTAACTCCACCCCCACCCCTCCGCTATATTTTAAAGTACATCAACAAGAGGAGCGGATACATTACTGTTGTATTTCACTGCGGTAAACAGCTCAAAGTGTTTTCATTTAAGGCTTCGGTTACTGCAAATTCAATCAAAAAGTATGCAGTGTACCTGATTCATCGATTTTAACAACGTGTCAAAGTACTGCACTTGCCAGCGATGTGATAAGAAATTACCAGAGCAACGTTATTCACAGCCTGTCTCGCGCTAGCTATCTTTAGATACTTCATTGAAAGTTATACTTATTTAAAAAAAAAAAAGACGAAGCACATTTATTCTATGGCAATCTCTACAGACAGAACATAATCAAAACTGTTATTTAAACACATTTGGGTGTCCAGCCTTCCTCAGGAAACAAACTTCTACACACACGGTGAGTCATTAGCAGGTGAAAGCGTCCAGTAATCAGAGTACACCGTTCAAACGGCTGGATGCCGACGCGTTTTAAAGTAAAAGTTTTTTTTTTTGTAATTCGGTATCTCGAATCTGGAATACGTAATCAAGGATCTTTGCTTGATCACCTTGGCTTTTCCACATGTCCGGCCCCTTTCCTCATATCAGGGAAACGTTCACAGTTGGAATGAATGTCTCTTGCCACATTCCCCTCGGCTGCTGATAAGCTTATATTCATCATTCAATCATTTGTAAAAGCAGTAGAAGGGCACGTGTTGTCTTCAGACGGTGTTCAGATTCTTTTTTATGAGGGCCTGTCTGGTCAACTAGAGGCACCTAGGGGAACTCTAATCTACATAAACCTTCCCAGCAGACCCTTCCCAATTTGCATCCCTGTAGCGCATTGGCCAATTGCGCGCTACTTCTGAAAAGAGCTGCCGAGCACTGCTGGTAGATACGGCCACTGCTGGTTGATATGAGGCGGGGAGCGATACCGCACTTCTGCTTCGCAACGCGATGCCTCGTTTTTTTTTCATCTTCATTATTTCAAGATTTGCTCAGGACGTAAGAGTTTCCAAAAGCGCTCCTATCTCTAAGTTGATGATACCGTAATGCAATGAACTACTGCAGCCACTGCGGCCGTCATAATCAGTGATGGCAAAAACCTTGTATCTCCACTTTCGTTGGTCACAAACCTCCTAACTCCATGTGAGCTTGATGTGGATAAAATATTTATAAAGTATTGACACATTCAAATATCTGACTACATGTAAAGACAGAATACCAAATTTGATGACGTCGTGTCCAGTTATTACAAAACCACGCGGTTTTTCTTTATTTCCTGAAAAGTAACAGTTTTGGACATTGGAGGTTTGCGCCCGACAGTGACGAAATCAGGTGTGGCCAGTTTTCATGAATGACGCATACCTGTCAACTCTCATGCATCCGGATTTCTTGCGCTTTTCTTTACTCATGGGTTGGAAAATTCTGCATTCAGCTGGCTCATGGGGCGCTGTGTGAATTGGCTCATGTAGCCATAAGTCACGAGAATCCATTCTTTTCTACATTCGTAATCGCTGAATGTAGAAGGAAATGTCTTGCACGTTTCACAGCTTGTTGCTTAGTGAGCCTCGTGCGCTGTCAGCGCCTTTCGCGAGCCACTCGACCACAGAATTTATGAAGACATGCTGATATTTATGTCGTCATATATGTGCGAAAGAAACGCCTCAATTTTGTGAAGCAATGTACTTTGTATAACAACGCTATTAAAAATAAATTTGATTGTCGTTTTACCAATTTGTCTGAGAAACTATCTAATCAAGAAAAGTAAACTGCGACAGGTTTAGGTCATTCAGCACTGAAGGGTGAGGATTGAGTGCCCCTTTGCAGCAGCCGACGCACCGCCTGTGGTACCCAGTTCCCACTACTGTCAGTTATGCTCGAGTGGCGTTTATGAATAGCAATTGGCGAGGAGTGGGATCGCTCTCTCAGTTAGTGGTCGGTCGATCTCTCCAGTTACATTTCAATCGTATTCACTATATGGTGAGTGGCGGGTGAGTGTGAGTGTCGTTTCTGAATACGGGTCTTAGTGCTTGAATGACCGTCCGTCAAGCAAGATTTCTTTGCATTTTGAAGCGTGCTCTATAAATAAAATTAGTTAATTATTTTATATTACCTCTCTACAATTTTTTGGTGAAAATGTATTGAAAAAAATACTATTGCTGGCAGCGAGAAAAAAAAAAAATTCCAACGAGTATACTGAAGCAAAAATATGGGTAATTAACATAAACACTGAAAACATTTTTTTTTATAACAATAGAAAGGTACCACTTTTTTTTTTTTTTTTTAACTCTTGCAAAGCCTGAATATATATTTGAGGGCTCATTCCATAATTTTTGATGCAAAAAAATTGCTTAAACTGGTTTGAGGTAACGTTATTCTGTAAAATTAGGACAATTATTCCAGTACATAAAGGTGACATGAACTTCGAGCAGTGTCTCGGTGTTAAACATGATGGCACGATGGAAGGAGATTGTCCTAATCCGCATTGTGACCTTAAATGATACCGAAGACGTTAAATGCTGCCATGGCATTGTAAGAAACTCCATCAAGCATTTCAAAGAGACTTTTTAATAAATTTTTCATAAATTAAAAATAATTGGTAGTTGGCAGCACCGTGATGGTGCGTTGTTTTAATAGTGCCAGAAGTGAAGAGATGAAAGTATCAAGATGTACCATTTCTTGTGTTAAAATGATCTGGGTCTCATTTCTCAATAACCGCTGATCGTAGAGCTTTAAGAGGGTTTTCTACAAGTGATGTTATGAAAGTTCACTCTTAACAAGCATTGCCCAAATCATCTCGTACACGCTGTCCACTTTAAATGGTACTGATCTGTTGTGTAGGACGAGATGTTGCTATCCCTCAAAAGAGCATTCTTAGGCACCGATGAGACTCTGTGGAATTCAAGTGAGCGGTGGCATCCTTCGGGTTGTCAAGTGGGCGCCCCCCTTCACGGATGTTTCGCTGATTGGCCCACGACACCTCCAGAGGGTTCAGCAGTGACTCCCAGCATCCCGGGTTCACTCCCTTGATGCCATCACTTCACTTGAAGGCCCAGGTCGGATCCTTTCTCTTCATCCACAGCCACTGGCTCCCCTTCTCCGCAGCCCTGGAGAAGTCCCTGACTGCCTGCCTGTGGGCCTTGCCTCGCACTCCCATTTCCCTGAGTAGCCTGGATGTTGAGGTGGCTATAAAACCTCTGCAGCCTACTTCCACTGGGCGGACCTTCACCTTCCAGCCTTGTTGCGCCGCGTCAGCAGCCTCTTCCGCTCGTAGGCCTCCTCCACTGCACCCTCCCAGGACACCGTGAGCTCTACGATGTAGACGATCTTGAGCGAGGGTGACCACAGAACAAGGTCTGGTCGCAGGTTGGTGAATGCGATCTCGACAGGGAAGAAGATGTTTAATAAATTGATTTTACCCACCGTCAAATTAAAATGTAGGCCTGTGTAAGCCATTTTATGTAATCAAAATGAAATAAAATATACGTAAAATAAAGGTGAGAAGAGTGGGGCTGAGCGTATCCCAATTAATAATCCGATTACCCCACCCCAGGAAGGCTAATACCCCAATACCCCCAGGGAATACCCTACAGTCCTTTCAACTGAACACAATGGCCAAAACAGATTCAAATGCACAAGGCGACAGACGTGAAGTTCAGTTCAATCATATTTTATTGATAATTAAGGGGAAAAGGAATGGGATTGGAAGTTGATCAGAAACCCTGGAAAGAAGAAAATTAGCAAAATACAAAAGTATATTTATTAAATATCATTATGTCAATGTGGCTAAAACAGTGGAGTAAATATACCTAAATTGGAATGAGATCCAAACACAAAACGGGACAGGGCGAGGCAGGGCTTACCTGAGGGAGGCAGAATAACAGTCGGCTGCTCTGGGATCCACACCATGCACACGTGCACGCATTCAAGCAAGTGGCAATCTGAGAAATATTCCAAAGGATTGGATTCCAATGGACTTGGAGTAATGATCATGTTTGTCCTCGTCAGCCACGATAGCTAGGACCCAAAGATACAAGATTTAGCTAAGTGGCTACATTGGACGTCTTTTCAAATTTGAATGTCAGGGCTTACGAACACTTGGATTTTGCTAAACAAGAAGTCTAAAGGCATTTTGTATGTTTTTTTTTTTGTATGGTTATTTTCGCTTGAAAGAGCCATTATTGACTTCAGTTGAATTTGTCTTCAACACTGTTTTCTTTTGAACCTCTAAAAGTATTTTGACGACAAAAGAAATTCACTGACCCTTCAATTATCCCTGGGTTGAGTAGATAATGAGTGAATTCTCATTTTTAGGTGAACTATCCCTTCAATGTTGGAATCCAAAATGATGCAGCACACAGCGAAAAGGCAGAATTGTGTGATTGTCAAAGTACTTAGGATCTGTTCTGCTGATAGCAAAAAATTGCTATTTTTGTCATCACTGGGAATGCTACCCAAGTACATCCCTAATTCCAAAAATATTGGGATGCTGTGTAAAATGAAAATAAATACAGAATGCAATCATTTGCAAATCTCATAAAGGGACATTTTATTCACAAAAAATGTTGAAATGACAGATGTTGAAAGTGAGACATTTACCATTTAATGAAAAATATGAGCTCAGTTTGAATTTGATGGCAGCAACACATCTAAAAAAAATTGGGATAGGGCCATGTTTACCATTGTTTAGTATCACCTCTTCTTTTAACAACAGTCTGTAAATGTCTGGGAAGCGAGGAGACCAATTGCTGAAATTTTCAGAGAGGAATGTTGTCCCACTCTTGTCAGATGTGGGATTCTAGCTGCTCAACAGTCCTGAGTCTTCTTTGCCGGATTTTTCATTTTAAGATGCGCCAAATGTTTTCTATTAGTGAATGATCTGGACTGCAGGTAGGCCAGTTCAGCAGTAGGACTCCTCTACTGTGAAGCCATGCTGTTGTTGTAGTTGGATGCTGTAATTGGTTCGGCATTGTTCTGCTGAAATATGCAAGGCCTTCCCTGAAAGAGACGTCATTAGGATAAGAGCATATGTTGTGGTGAAACCTCTATATACTTTTCAGCAATGATAATGCCTATCCAGATGTGTCAGCTGCCCATGCCATAGGCACCAATGCAACCTCATACCATCAGAGGTGCAAGCTTTTGAACTGAGCGCTGTCAACAAGCTGGATGGTCTCACTCCTCTTTAGTCTGCACGACATGGCGTCCATGGTTTCCAAAAACAATTTCAAATTTTGATTCATCTGACCACAGAACAGTTTTCCATTTTGCCTCAGTCCATTTTAAATGAGCTTTGGCCCAGAAAAGACAGCAGCATCTCTGGATCATGTTCACATATGGCTTCTCTTTTGCATGAAATAGCTTTAGCTTGCATTCATTGCATAGCAAACTGTGTTCACAGACAATGATTTCTGGAAGTTTTCCTGAGCCCTTGCAGTGAATTCCAGTGCAGAATTATGACCGTTTTTAATGCATTGATGCCTGTGGGCCCAAAGATCAGGAGCATCCAATATTGACCTTCGGCCCTGTCCCTTGCGCACAGAGATTTCTCCATATTCTCTGAATCTTTTGATGATAATATGTACTGTAGATGTTGTGGTATATTCAAAATCTTCGCAATTTTACATTGAGGAACATTCTTCTGAAATTTTCCCACAATTTTAAGACTCAGTTTTTCACAGATTGGTGAGCCTCTGCCCATCTTTTCTTCTGAGAGACTCTGCCTCTATAAAATGCTCTCTTTATACCCAGTCATATTTCTAACCTGTTGCCAATTAACCTAATTAGTTTCAAAATGCTCCTCCAGCTGTTTTTGTGTCACCTGCGAAGCATAGCGGCACATAGAGATCACTTTGTTGTGTCGCCTGCGAAGCATAGCGGCACATAGGGATCACTTTGTCCGGCGTCTGTCTGTCCGTCTATCTGTCTGTCCGGTAGTCACACTTTAAGTTGGTAGTCACACTTTCTCATAAGCTTCGCAGGCGACACGTGTTCACCTGAACACTAGTTATTGGTACCACTTACTTTTCCAGCCTTTGGTTGCCCCCCTTCCAACTTTTTTGAGATTTGTTGCTGCCATCAAATTCAAAATGAGCTAATAATTTTCATGAAATGATAAAATGTCTCACTTTCAACATCTGATATTTTTGCCTATTTTCTATTGTCAATAAAATGTGGGTTTATGAGATTTGCAAATCATTGCATTCTGTTTTTATTTCCAATTTACACAGCGTGCCAACTTTTTCAGAATTAGGCTTGTTGTTAGATCAAGTTTCTCTCTGAAATTCCAGGGTCTCAATTCCCACTCAACAAAAACCAAGGTTAATGTGACTGCCAGAGCCAAGTCTGTTCATCTCTATTTAACTGCAGGAAGTGGGTATCTGATATTATCCTTATCAGAGGTATACTTCTTTTCTAAAATGTCACTTCATCCTTGGAAATCCCCGTTCTCTTTGAATGGTTGAACATTCTCCTGCTCATATTGTTATGCAGATGTTTCATGACAGAGGAGCTGTAGCTCCAAACTAATGGACTTCTAAAAGAATTGATTGTGGATTAAACCGAATTTCACGTTTGTGCTCTGCGATGGATTGGCAAGCTGTCCAGGCTGTATCCCTGCCTTTCACTAATGGTAAGCTGGGATAGGCTCCAGCTCCCCACGACCCCAGTGCGGAAGAAGCAGCACAGATAATTTATGAATGGTTGTGTGCCAAATCTTTCGATTGATAATATTAAGGAAAAAGAATTGCTGAAGTGTGTCTGCCAGTTGGGTTTTGCGCACAAGTGGTGTTTTATATACTTTCTAAGCCTAAGAATGGTGACCACCACTTGAATCTTGAACCAGTACTTGAAATCTGAATTAAGTATGAGCAATGAGCATACATCTGTACATGCATCATTGCTTGTTTTTTCTGGAGACCTACTGGCAGTCACATCAGTATTAAGCCAATGTAATTCTAAAGTTGTTTCGTATAACTTACCAGACTAATAGTCCATGTGACTGTGGCCACACACAACATTATCTCATTACCTTGACTTCATCTGCGCTTTGATAACCCTGGTTCTCTGCACAGGTGTCTCCTTAAAAATGTGCATTGCTCAGGAATGACAACATAAGCTCACTGCAGAAGGAGAATTTTTCTAATGACTCCCTCACTAAGACAGTATTTGTCCACACAGTAGTGCACCAACACCCACGAGATTCTCCTGGAATGTCAAGGCTGTCCTTGTAAATTATCTGCTTCATGCACATCCCATCGCTGCTATTGTGTGGCTGTGGCAGCTATCCAGGCATGAAACACAACAAAGGGGTTACTAAAGTAACCAGAGCCTGCTGTTTTATGGAGAGTAGTGCAGTCCCAGAATGCACCTCTGTTTCAGCTGATCGATCACTTATACTGTTGTGATTAATTAGCTCAGGTGCTGTCCCCTCTCTATCTCTACTTACAGAACCTTTTTTTCTTAGTTTCCCTATTATGGCACCAGGTGCATGGCTAATTTTCCATTAAAAGCAATTTCAAAATCTCTCCTTGTTTCACAAGGGCAAGACACCACCCAGAATAACAATGGAACTGATTAACTGGTTGGCTGAAGTTGATCAGTCTGTCCTTCTTTCCTCTGGGTGGGCTCTTCCACATGTGATGTCACAAAGGAACAGATTTTGAAATGGCGTGTAAACATAATTTTGCAGTGCACCTGGTGAGGTGGCAGGGAACCTTAGGACTTGTCTTTTCACAAAAGTAGAAATGTTTTGCTATTTTGCGATGGGTTGTTTTTAAATAACAGAAATTTATCGGCACTATCGATTTTTATCTCTGTAAAATAGTAAAGTATGTCTGCTTACCAGGAATACACTGATAGCAATACCCCTGAATAGCATTGCATTTAATTAATTGAAGACTTGAGTGAAAGAAGGACCTAAGTCACTAAATAACACTTATGTGTATATATATATATATATATATAGTATAATACCACAGTGTTAAAACTGCACTGTATAAAAAATATATCACATTTATTTCATGTATTTGATATTTCATATGATGAAAAGAGGAGTACTGATTGAAGAAAACAGATGTATTTCTGGGTTTGACAGCCAAAGGGTCAAATAGTTTTCTATCTCTAGGCCATGTTTCAAATAATCATTCAGTTAATTAAATTACCTATCCATTTATTAGGCACCTAATCAGGTGTACATGATGAAGCATGATGTATGCATTCATTGACAGCTATAATGAGTCAGACTGAGTGTAGCAAAATTAATCATTGTGTCAATAAATTAAAAATGTCACCAAGAACTAGCCGCATAATTTTTCTTGCGTTGGGAGGAAAATGCTGATTTAAAGCAAGAAACCTTTCCAACAGCAACAACAAAAAAATCAAAAAATGTAAAAGGCAAAAAAGTTAAACAATTGCAAGGTCATAAGACAAAAGTGAAAATCTTCAACCTTTTTGCTTTGACATATCATTATGAAATAAATTTTAATTGCACGATGTGATAGCTTTAAAATGATGGCACCACCAGAGTTTAGACTGATTCCCTCATAAGTCTTGCTTCGTCTACACAGTTCTGTCTACCACTGCGTAAGGCCTCCCAGAACGGTGACAGATTCATATAGTACTACAGTTTTAAGCAGCGATGGCCAACTATCTGGTTATTGATGACAGAGTATACGCCCATAAACAAAAATATTTTGTCGTTGCTGCTAAAGTATGATAATTAACAGACTAAACTATAAGTACATCAACAGCAGCTGGTGAACTGGGAATTTGGGGAAGCTCAAACCATTCCGTAAGAAAATTAAATAATATCATTGGAAGCAATGGAATTGCATATATACATTTCAAATGATCTTATTTCATTTTAACAATTTACACAAAAATGAAACATGCATTGCTTGCAACCCCTGAGTAAAGAAGTCTAGAGAAGGCCTCAGTCATAATCAGTCTTCAATTACTGTGTTGAAACCCACCGTAACGCATGTGAAAGTGATAAAGCTCCATGCACAAGGACTTCAATTCTGTGCAAGAATCTCTTACGTATTTGTTGATTGAATAATTGCTGACCATAGCAAGGGAATGTAAATATGCCACTAAAATTCACACCTGAAAATGTTGAGAGTTTTCAGAGTCTCAGTAATGTTAATTTAAATCAATGATTGAAAACAGGTCATTACCAATCATTATTTTTAAGGGATGGGCTTGAGCTTCTCCTGTTGCCAGTCCACCAGCCACCACTGATGCACAAGTAGATTTAGCTGCTACCCTGCTGCAATTGCTATTCAGACAACAGGACATCTGGGCAATTCCATGGTAACTCAAGTTACATTTTAAGGCTGTCATGTCATTGTCAGTCACCTGTGACCGTTTCTCTGTACATAGGCAGATACCATCAATATACTTACACCAGTGGGAAAGAAAAGTTTGAAATGTGAGAATTAGAGGCACCAGCAGCTTGGTAACTCACATTACGCAAAAAAGGAAGGACACGAAAAAACATCATTTTATTTCAATTAAAAATTTCTTAAAAGATAAAACTGATACAAAACTGAAAATCATAAGATCATTAACCAACACTCTGAAGGTTCTATTGCAAGTGATAGAATTAGACTGACATAACTATCCATGGTCTGAGGCTTAAGAAAGTCCAGGAGGGTGGGTAACTCACGATGAGTTACCGTAAAGTTTGCTCTTAATAACACCCAAATAGGGCTAGTGCTGCTCAGACACACATTGTTTTTTTGGGTACCGATATAAAGGTTAAATCCACAGCAGAAGAAGATTTATCTCACAGAGATGTGGGCTGGAGATTTAAAATACCTTGTTTTTGGTCACTCACGTTACGTTACGTTCAATTTTGCTAAGTTTGTGGCCCATCATGCCCAAAATGTTGAAGGATCAATGAGACTTCATATCAAGAAAGGGCTTGCCTTGAAATATCTAAATGTGTTGAGTTTGGAGATATCTCACAATTAATGATGCACAAGGTTCTTTCCCATTTACAGCAAATTTTTTGCCTCCAAAATTTTGAAAAAATGAATGTAAAAACTTTTGATACTTGGAAAATACAAATGAAACCAAGAAAGCAGCATCAGTTTCTAAGCCTCTGATATCTTAGTTTTGCCTTGAACAGATAAAAAAACGCACTAAAATCAATCTTAATTTTCTTGTCCTGTGTCCACATTCTCATATATTTGCCAGTCTTCAATGCTTATACAAAGGGATTGTCCGAAAAGAAATGCTTTTTGCCTACTTAACCGATACTGTCTTATGGTTACGCCTAATTTTTTAATTAATTTGTGACTGCCTGCAAATGGAAATTTGAAAGTTGTGGGTTTTGGTGGTAATTTCTTAATGTAATTTGGGAGTTGTTCAAAATTGTTTCAAAGATAAAACATAATGCATTGCTGAATACCTCTCAGCCTGTGCACATCTATGGGTCACAGAGAGTTACTGTACCAAAACTGACGAAGCTGCCATCAATACTTACGGAGTACTGGTCTAGAAAAGATTTTCTGCATGGAGGTCACAACGCTAAGGTCAAAGGTCAAATCCAGCCAAAAACTTAACGGTGCACATCTATGGGTCACAGCGAATTACCATACCAAATTTGAAGAAGTTACAACCAATAGTTACTTTGTACTTGGCCGGACATGATTTGTACGATGAAGGTCACAGCGCTAAGGTCAAAGGTCATATCCAGCAAAAAACCTGACGTTGCACATCTATGGGTCACAGTGAGTTACCATACCAAATTTGGTGAAGCTGCATTCATTAGATCCCGAGTACTGACCCGGACAAAGTCATGGACAGATGACAGACAGACAGGCAGACAGACATGCAGTTGACGACAATACCCCTCTGGACAAAATTTGGCCAAGGGGGTAATACAGATGAATATTTATATCTGTATATAGTATAAATATCACAAATATGCTTAGCCCCAAGAGGCAAAAGCCCATCAGAAGCCTCCAGTGTTTAGGGGGACATAGTGCATTTCAGGGTGGGAAGATGAGGAGGCCTGTGAGGCAGGAATTGGAGGGGGCAGCGGTGAGCCAGATTAGCCAATATCAAAATTCAATTGCAAAAAGCGGGTTTCAACCTGTAGAGGACAGACGCTATGCATATTCATAACACAAAATAAAAAATTAACACTAGAACAGCCTTGAAGTTATTTTGACCTCTCTCGCCTTTTAAACTCTGTTTGAATAACAACCCTATGTGTTCCAGTCAGTGACTTTTCCTAAAATGGTGTTATTCATTAACTTATGAGTTATGGGGATTCTGGAATAAAAGAGACAGAAAAAAATCACTGATTCTACCTAGAACGGCCAAGAGGTCATTTTGACTTCCATTACTCCTAATGCAAAACACTGTAAATGGACCATGTAGCCCAGCTATATAGCGAGGCTAAAGCTAGTCAGAAAGACAGCTCAAAGCACTTGACAGTAGCCTAGTACCTTACATATGCCCATTTAAACAACACATTCTTACACTGACAGCTTTGCAAGGCAGTCATCTGTATCTGGGTTGCCTAGCAACGCATTTTGTTACTTTTTGAATAGTGTGCAGGTGCGTATATAAACCAGTTGCTGTCATGACGTCAGAATCAGTTTGTCCTCCCACTTTGCAGATAGAAATTGTGATTGTTACCGAGGTTCTCTTAGTGTTTTCGGATGGAGAAGAAATATCAGGGCTCAGTGATGTGTATTAGTCCAGTCAATCCGCCTCTGATTTTGAACATGAATGCCATCATGAGCCACCCAGTAAAAGGATCACCCCTGCTGGGCAAACCAAGCCACTGATGCCAAGGAGGTCACCGAAACTTGATATTTATGCACCTCATAATGCTCAGGTTTCATCGGATAATTTCAAGTCCAAAGGTTATGAAACATTTCCAAAATAGCCGTAATAGCCAACAAAGCTATTCCATCAGTATAAACAGAGCAAGCAATGGATTTACATTGTTGTATTTTCAAATAAAATAAAGCCTAATGTGGCAAAATAAAAAAATTAGATGTTTTTTCATTTATTTTTACATGCTATTTTAAAATAATTAACAACTGTTCCAGTAACAGACTTCTAATTTGCAATCATAAAGGCCGCAGCGGTGGGAGGTCAAAATGATCTCACGGCCGTTCTAGGAGGTACTGCCTTGCTGGCCGTTCCAGGGTTGAAATACTTTGCACTAAACTGTCAAGCTGGACCTGAATGAATTGACAAGACTACAAACTACACAAATACATTGGCTGAAAATAGTGGTTTGGGAGTTCAGATACTCATTAAACGATCAACATAAGTGTTGCTTAGTAGCATTTGCATATCAATAATTGCAGTTTACAATTCCCTTTTATTTTTCATGAGTGTGTTAAAGTTGGGTCACACCACAATAACATTTTATGAAGTGCATACAGACTATTTACAAATTGATGTGTGGATCTAATACTTTTACATGCAACATACTGGTTGCTAACCTGCAGCTAACTTGGTTTGCCATCTTTTTTACATCCAAATGAAATTGCTCAGAATGAGACAGCTAGACAAAATATCAACGTTTGTTCTCCAGTTATTCTTCAGTAATGTCAGTTTACCATTCCTTACACAAGGGTTAAACGATGTTGTAAATGAAATTTTCCATTAAAAATATATGTTATGTTTTGGAGGCTTTGAGAGCTTTCTTTGTTGCTCTCATCCGGGACGATATCGTTTTGCTGGCATTAATTGGGAGCGTCGCCCAGATTCTATTTAAGCCCTTGTTCCGCCTCACTTCCCTTGCTGGAGTGTCACTGTGTTATGTTTGCACTTTAGCCGGTAAGGTCTCTAGTAAGAGAGTTGTTGAGGGCTTAGTTGCATATTTGAGGAGAAGTTCTAGATAGCAAGGGAATCTTTCTGTTTTTTCCTTTACTTTTTGTCCTGCCAAGCTCGCCTTGCTTCCTTGCCTCGGACGACATCTAGGTCCGTTGGAAGCGTGAGTCTCGTTCTCTTATTTTATTTGTGTCTCTCTCATCTGCAGTCCCCTTTTATTCTGGCCGCTACATTTGGCGTCTCAAACTCACCAGCCATCACAATATAGGTAGTCACCAAGTTCTCAATGTTAAAATATCGGGATTATTGAAACTTCAGAATTTTTTTTTTTCGACGTGATCCCAATGATTCGGATTATTATCAGATGCGGCTCATGGTTTTGGGTTTGCAGTGCATGCAAATCGTTGTGTTGCGATTGAACCAAAATGGCAGCCACCTCTGCATGGACAGAATGACAGAGCAAGAAATGACATATCTATGAGAGCAACAAGTTGGCAAATCTGGACATTCGTTCTCAAATTTATTCTTCAGTAACCTTAGTTTACCATTCCTCATACCAGGGTCAATTGGATAGACGGCTGCACAAGAAGCAAATGTGTTGTCAATGAGGATTCTCATTATAAATATTAGTGGGTGCCAAATCCACAATCGGCGGCAGAAGTGCATTATATTTGGTCAGACTATAGAGCGTGAATTTTTGAAAATTCACCAATTTTAAAAGATGGGAATTTTTGAGATTTCACTTTTTTCAATGTGATTCCAGTGACCAATTCTGCCTAATATCAGATTCAGCCTTAGATTTGGTGTTCTCAGCACATACTTTTTTTCCGTTGTGATTGGGCCAAAATTGTAGCCCCTTATCGTGTGGACAGAATGACAAAGCAATGAAAGCACCATATGGCATATACAGTGCCATATTTAAAATTAGGGACCCTAAAAATAAAATAGTTTGTCACAGGTGTAAGAACAGCCAACCCATCATTGAAAACTATAACAGAGATCTACTTAAGAAACCAGAGTCAACTACCCATCAGAAAATTATCAGTTTTTTAATGTCTTTAGACTTATCCTCTGCAGGTGAAGAACTAAAGAATTTCCTAATGTCTGAAATTACTGTGGAAGTAATTGGAAAGACAATTTCCAGATTAAAGGCCACCAAAGCACCAGGAACAGGTGGCTTCCCAGCCGAGTGAGACTGGACCTTCAAAGATCAAACATTTCATTAATTGTGATACAATTCTATTCTCTTACCTGAACATCTGAATAAACATTATTGTACACCCTTCCCATACTATGAATCTGGTGGTGGGTTGCTGCCAAGTCCATCCCCTCAGCTCAACTCTATTTGCTTTATTTATTAAACCCCTAGCCCAGTCAATTAGAGAGGATCTGGATGATTTGACAGTTTTTTGACTAAGAATTCAAGCGGAAAGGAAGGCAGGACTCAAACAGTACTAAGACCATTGCAGGCGCTGGTCTTGTAAGCTCAGCTCGAAATCTGCTCGCTTTTGAGGCATCACCATTTAACTTAGCTTTGCGTGCCCTGCCTTGTAAACTTGTAAATTCCCGTCAGCGAATACTAGCACCTAGCCCCATTTGTGCCTCCAAGGGCTTGTTTTAACATTCTGACATTTACTGGCCCAGCGGAGTCACATGCCGTGCCTTTGACAAAACCTGAAATAATGGAAATCGCCAACACCACTTGTCTTCTACCACTGCTAGCGTCAAAACTTTCTTTTGTTTTACCTTGTGTCTGGTATCGGCATAACAACAACATATTAAAGATTCGTTTGGCACCAACCATGCATCGTAACTCCCTCTCGTTCCGAAAAATAAGACTGGAGAAGGAAAAAAAAAAAGTTGTTGTTAAGCCGATACCAGACACATGGTAAAACAAAAGAATGTTAAAGAATGTTAGAACAAGCCCTCCGAGGCTCGAATGGGGCTAATTAGCGCCTTAAGTGCAGGGTATCTACTTTGGTAAGCTCTCTGTCAATGCAACTGGTTCCTTTTGTCAGTTTATTGCTTGCCAAAATATTCAATTTTGACAAGCAGATGACTTTGTTTGTTTGCTGGCTTGCTTGTATCCACTCTGTAGCTTTTAGTTCATGAACTAGCCTCACTAAACTTCTCAAGCAGGTTTGGCCTTGATCCAGAATAGAAAGCTATTTTTTTTCCATGAAAGTGAATCTCAGTTCAACAGAGATTTAGGCCAATGTTCAAAAATATTTTTTGGCAATAACTTTTAGCAGAATGGTCCTACAAACCTAAAACTAAACTCAGTTGCTTTCAATGCAACTACATATAATGTGAAACTTAATATCAGGGAGTCACCCGCTCTAAGCAATAGGGCTGGTTAAAGACGCGGGGGTCATGCAAAAAATTTCAAATGTATATAACATTGTCAGTATTCACCAGATTGTCTTCAATTTTAATGTATGACATGTCATTAGGGATATCTAAATGGACAGATGACATGGTGGCAATTTGTTAATCCACTTCGGGATTATATGACAACAACATTTTCCCAATATAAGCAATCAGAAATTTTAAGATTTCTACCACTGTTTACTAGAGCTACTATTCAGGCGATATTTTCATTCAAATTAAATTGTAGAAAGGGATTGGTTGTTGCGAAAAATGGCATGCCATATCCGGAACCCAAACTTTGGCCATATATTCCACAAAAATGGTTGTTTTTATTTTAAATGTAGCTTATAATGATCAACATTGAATTCTCTAGTCAACAAATGGTCATTCTATTTAACTTAAGTTTGATGAGCGCTTATTTATAGAGACTGATTTATCGGTTTAAATCTAAAAGTCAAAAAGTTGTCAGTTTCCTCATCAAAAGCTTGTTTTACTTTTTTAATATTTATAAGTGCATGTGCAACGTACAGTCTTACTGGATTGTACAGGATCCTACGATGTGGCGTCTTTTTGCATTTGAATTTAATATGATACAACAAAGCTGAAGTGTTGCTTTTAAACTCAGGATCAGTTCAGAGAATGTAGCCAGTAAAGGTAATGCATAAATAATTCCTACCCAACCAGCATAATTTGCCGTCAACAGCGGCCAGCTATCTAGCTACAGAGGTACATGAAAAACAGGCTATTCAGTGCCACAGTTTTCATGTAGTTCTGTAGCACGCTAGCTGGCTAGTGTTAGACGTAAAGTGACGGTATGTGCAAGTAACATTAGTGCAGTTCACTTCAACTGGGCCAGAAAAACAAAACAAGCATTGCTTGCTTAACAATCAAGTTAAATCGAGCCTTTTTCAGGCTTTGACTGAATCGCTGATGATTATATTAAAGAGCTAGTTAGCAATGTGCAGTCCAACTGGATTGTACAGGCCGTGCAATGAAGTGATTTTTGCATATTAATTTAGTATGATGCAATTTCACAAATTTAAATCAAATTTTAATCAGCTTATCTGCTACAATATATCTGTTGATGTGCAAATTTCTGATGATATTGCTGAATTGCTTCATCAGAGAAATCCAGCCTGGGCTTTGGCTTGGAGATCTCTAAGTAAAGTAGACTGGGGCAATTTTAGGTGCCTCAGAGATAAATGCACAAATTCAATTTGAAAGGCCAAATGAGATTTTTAGTTAAAAAATACAAAAGATAATATAAATTATCTAGCTAAGTTTTGGAAAACCATTAAGTCAATTTCTGCCCACAACTCCTCTTCCTCTCTTCCCGATTGTGTTACAGTGGATAATACAACTGTAACTGATAAAGTAACTATGCCAAATTGTTTTAACAAATATTTTGTTTCATCTGGTCTTTTATTTCAGAATGGGAACATTTTAAATAATGCTGTACCTCCTGATCCTTCTCCCAGTCTGACACAACTTTAGTCTCATACCTTTTACAGAACAGGAGGTTTGAGATGCTATTAGTCAGGTAAATTCTTTAAAATCAGCTGGCCTTGATGGTCTAAATCCGAATTTGGTGAAAATTGCTGCTGCAGTCATAGCTAGGCCAGTGACATATATTTTTAATTTATCCTTAGAGACATGCAACATTCCCAAAATATAGAAAACAGCATTTATTTTACTGCTTTTAAAAGGTGGTGATTCTACACAGTTAAACAACTATAGACCAATCTCCAAACTTTCTGTCCTGGCTAAAGTACTTGAAAGTCTTGTCTGTAAACAGTTAAAAGCATTTTTATCCGAAAATATGATTTTAAATGAATGCCAGTCTGGCTTCAGGAAAAAACATAGTACAATCACTGCTGTCTTAAAGGATTTAAATGATATAACTCAAGCCTTGGATAAGAAACAGCACTGCTTAGCTTTATTTTTAGACTTGTCCAAGGATTTTGATATGGTGGACTATGCGGTATTGAAGGACAGACTGATCAATATTAGTCTATCATCACAACTAGTCAGTTGGTTCGAAAATGACAGAAACCAATATGTCAAAATGGATAATTACAGATCTGATTTTATGGCCACATGCAATGGAGTTCCTCAGGGGTCTATTCTCTAATAGTAGTAAATAGTAGTACAATAAAGGTTAAGTAAAAAAATAAATAAAAAAATTAAAGAAGGTTATGGCAGGCAGCATTCTTGAGATGTTGAGTATGAAAGGATTGTGACTCACTCACTCACTCACTTCCATCATGGCCATATTATCCCACTATCACAGGGAATATTGAACTGCATTCATTTTAATTGTTGCTTAATGGATTGAAGCTAATGTGTGAAAATCCCAGAATAAGGTTGACTAATCCTTGAACTGACAATTTAATAGCAATTGATGACTGCTATTTGGTCTTCTGTATTGAACTGGGATTTTTTTTCAAATGTTTTCCAGAAAATTTGTGAATGTTGAATTGCCTCATTGAATTGCTCTCTGAACCTCTTGCGCCAGTGTTTTAAATAAATTTTTTGATCTGCTCAAGTTTAATGCGTGCCATGAGAATTTTCTCTACTGGTAGGGTTTAATGTCTTTTCTCTTTTGTCCTACAGAGATGGTCTTTTGTCATTTTTTTGTGATATCAGAACATGTGAAAAACAGAATTAAATCAGTGCAATGCAGCAATACAGTCTGAGATTTTTCTGCTTAATAATCAGTCTTCACACAACTGACCTAATAATTAATGTCTAGTTTTATGAGCAGATGCTTGTCGGTAATGATGGCCACTTTCTGAACAGGAGCAGTATGAAAACCTGGATAAATGGCGAAACCTGTGTCATCATGTACTCAAGATCAGTAGGTTCTTTCGATCTTAATTTTGCCCTTTAATTTCAAGGCACATTGGCTGGCAAAATTGCATCATTTTGCAAATATATCACATTGCCATCAGACAGGGTCTTGCCAATATCTTATCTGTAACAAACTCAGAATTAAGGGCTAACAGTATTAAGTAAGAACTAGTCTCCACTCACACAACAGGTCTCAGTTTTGGATGAAACTGTGTATGCAGTAATACCAGCTTGGTATTTCTGACTCGTAAAGAGCAACCTCTCTTGTTGTCATTTTGTTTATCTAATGCAATTTCTAAAGCAGTTAACTGACGAGACCAAATATATCACCTTGGCTCCATTATAGAATAATTGATTAATAAATTACGTTTTTCTTCAAGTACAGAAAGGATTTGGAGATAGCCCGCAGAATGATGCACCGGTCACAACCATACATACCTGCTGTTTCCCATTTTTAGGACCTGAGCTGGAAATTCTACATGTAAAAATGAGAGGCTTGTAGTGCATGTAGGGGGATTGCGACGGCACTCGAGAATAAGAATTAAGTTGAATAAAAGCAAAAGCCTGTAATGTGTACCGATGCAGCCTACATCAAGAGCAGTGAAAGGGAGGGGTGAGAAATGCAGTTCTGATAAAAAGCAATGTTTCAGTAAAATATTAATGCATATATGAAAGGCCCTTACACAAGAGCCATCAATTCAGTATTCCTATGTTAGTGCAGTCTCAGTGCAGCTGCTGTGTGGAAAATAAATAAATAAAAATCTGCTTCCTCTTATCCTCCTGTCAAATGAAGATACACATCCACCTTACGAGGGAAAATATCAATCATATCTCAGAAACAGCACTGAAAATTGCAATTTTACATTGTGTGTTTTCTCTGAAATGTGCACAGCATACAAAATGTGGAGAGTGAGTGGAAGAGGAGGGGTAAAGGGGGAAAGAGAAAGAGAGCGAGAGAAGGAAAAAGAGGTTTGTTGCTTCACTGTGGGACATTTGATGCATTCCTTTGCCTACATTTACAAAGGGTGTTCTGTGGAGCATTCTTCTGTCTGACCGCTCCGGTATTGCAGAGGCTTTTAAAGAAACTACAAATTAATGATTTGGGAGAAATAATCGCACTCTGTTCTATGAGTTTCTATCCAGCCCAGGCAGAATTTTGCACAATGAGTTCTTCTCTCTCTGATCAGTAAAGAGAACAACTTAAAATTCATGTAATGCCTCTTTAAAACCAAGTGGAAAAACAACATAATGTGTCATTGGAATCCCAGAACGTAATCATCACACACTCTGTTACATATTACCCCTCCTTGCAAAGTGCCAAAAAACACATTGAGCAAAATATTATGTACTATATATGGAGGCTAACTACTGACTTCAAAGAAAAAGAAAGAAAGTGTCATTAACATTTCAGAAAAAAGTAAGAAAATGCCATTCCTATTTCCTTAATAATTCAATAACTTACATTGCTAACTCAAGGACAACAATGTTTGCAATATTTTAGTATAAATACAAGAGTATTGTTAACTGTCAATTTTCTTGATAAATTGTGAGTTCCTCAGCAAATTGAGGACAATGGCATGTTCCACATCTATGTAAAATGTCCCATTTCCTGTGAGTCACCTGTACTGTAAAAAAGAAAAAAAAAACTTTACAGCTGTACCTGCTCTTGTGTGAAAACATCTCTCAAAGCAAGGAGAGAACAAAAGCAGGAATCTGGTACAATGTCTGGCCCCGCCGCTAAATTCCTGTGCATCTGTTTAATTTACAGTGCCATTCAATGGAAGAGTGCAGTTAAAAGGGGTTACGTAACCTTTGCTTATTAAAGTGTCTGCCTAGTCCTGAGTGCATTATATAACTTTACTAAACAGGAATGATCTGTAGATCTTTATTTACTTCATTTTAGATGGTAAAATACCTTAGGTCTTCCAGTAAAAGGTCAGCTTTTTTCCTGGAGTGCATCTTTCAGAATTATTTCAGAAAGTACAAGGCAGAAATAGGGCTTCTGCAGGAGATATGGAAGATGAGGGATAAGCTTTGATTATTTTGAAAAACGCAGTGGAACTCCCATGGTATATGGTATTTGTGAGGCATCAGCTTGGTAACCCACAAACCTAAAGAGGTCTGGAGCATGAACTTGCATGTGTCAAGGCACAGCTTCTACCGTCCCCTCCTGATTCTACCATTAGTCAGATTCTACCGTTTGTCAGATGGAAAACATACATTTACTCAAGTCAGCACACATACAATTCAATAAATACCTTCAAAAATAAATATTATATATATAAAAAAGGTTGCCAATTACCATATATAATATTTAAGATAAACCATTTGCAGTCTCGCAATCACATCAAGTCCCACAGGTCAGAATGGGGCTTGTAAATTCTGTTTTGGAAGCAGCCTGCACTGCAACCGAGTACCTTCACCAGTCATGCCTTTCATTAGCTATAAAAAGAACTTTCATTTAGGACATTGTGAACTATCTACTTGTTGGGTTGTACAATGGTGGTATAGATCAGATGTTCTTTGTTTGTAACAGGTCTGACTGACGCACAAGGTTATTCCTTTTCTAATTCACCCTTCGGCCAGTAAAAACATCCTTGGTTCCGCAGTGTCTTTCCCCCAGCCACAAGCTCAAAAGATCCATTCTCAAGGTTAGACAAGGCAGAAGTTAACGTGTCTTATCCTTTCCTTCTCAGTGAGAGCAGCAATCATCCTGAGTGACTTCCCTGATCTCGTGCTGAGCTTTACATCTTGGTTATTAGCTTTAGTGAGGTGCCTAGTGAAAGCAGGCTCAGCATTACTATCTGATAAGTGCCATGCAGCTTGCGCCGGTCTCTTTGAAAATGGCAGAAGGTGGAGAACATTGGGGTGGGGGTGGGGGGGGTTGAAGCTGGGCACGGATTCTACTGGTATGTCACTCGGATAAAGACCATTTTCTCTGGGTTCTGTGTTGAATAATTCAAATTGTTCAGATTTTGAAATAACATATTACAGATGATTGATACTGAAAGGGGAAGATTTACAAGATTAGGCCTGAAGTTTTACAGATCATTTGAAGAGGTATTTGGCAGCCTCAGCGTAAATATACTCTGCCTCTCAAGGTCTTTTTTCAGTTCTGATAGATGCCATTTTAACATTTTTTTTCTTCTTCTCTTCAGTCCCAGACATTTTAATATACTGATGGACTTGGATTTTAGTTCTGCTGTACATTTTTATATCATAAAGTTTCTCTTGTATAATTTTTAAAAATATATTTTCAGGGAAGAATCCAATTTAATGGCTTGTTTTTGAAGTCCAAATTCAATCTACCTTCAATTCAATCTGAAATATTTGTATTTAATTGAATTTAATACTGGAGACTTCCATCTAATTTTTGTATAATTCAATTCCAGACAACGCTAGCTATTTCTAAAAAATTCCTGTTAGGTTTTTAAAATTTGTTCCCATGTCAGTTCAATAGAAATATATTAGAAAGATGGTTCACATCATCATTCTTAAATGCAAATTTGAAGGCTGACACAGGTTCTTAAACTCTAAACAGAAATATATTCATTCATTCATTCATTCATTCATCTTCTTTACCTGATTATTCCTCACTAGGGTCGCGGGGTGAGCTAGAGCCTATCCCAGCTGACTATGGGCAAAGGCCAGGACCCACCCTGGACAGGTTGCCGATCCATCGCAGGGCGCACACACCATTAACAGAAAGATATATTTGATATATTTGGATCGAGAGGTGTTTGTGAGAGGGAAACCTCTGTCACGCCTCTCTTAAGATTTCTTTTGGTTATTGATATTTATATTTTATCTTCTTAACTTACTTGCTTACTTATTTAACTTATTTATTTTTTTATTTTACAGGTCAAATATCATGCAGTTTCTTTTTTGGGAAGTTACTATATTACTGGATGTCTAAAAGGGAGATTTAATATACAACCCCAATTCCGAAATAGCTGGGACAAAGTTTAAATTCTGAATAAAATCAAAATGCGCTGACTTTCAGATCACATGAGCCAATATTTTATTTACAATAGAGCATAGGTAACATTTCAGATGTTGAAACTGAGACATTTTACATTTTTATTCACAAAATGGGCTTATTTCTAATTTTTTTGCTGCAACAGGTTTCAAAAAAGTTGGAACACAGGCAAAAAAAGGGCTGAAAAAGCAATTAATATAGAAGAGAATCAGCTGAAAGAACATTTAGTAAGTAATTACGTTAACTGACCTCAGTTGTGTAACATGATTGGCTGGCAAAAGGGGATGTCTTAGAGAGGCTGAGTCTCTCAGAAGTAAAGATGGCCAGAGGCTCTCCAACCTGTGAAAGCTTGCGTAAAAAAATTGTGGAATACTTTAAAAACAATGTTCCTCAACGTCAAATTGCAAAGGCTTTGAAGGTCTCATAATCGACAGTGCATAACATCATCAAAAGATTCAAAGAAACTGGGAAAATCTCTGGGCATAAGGGACAAGGCCGAAGACCTTTACTGGATGCCCGTGATCTTCAGGCCCTCTGACGCCACTGCATCACTCACCGGCATGATTCTGTCATTGACATTACTAAATGGGCCCAAGAATACTTCAAGAAACCACTGTCTGTAAACCCAGTCCAGCATGCCATTCACATATGTCACCTAAAACTCCATCATACAAAAAGGCAGCCATTGTTGAGCATGATCCAGAAGCACCGCCATGTTCTGTGGGCCAAGGCTCATTAAAAATGGACTGTATCAAAGTGGCAAACTGTCCTGTGGTCAGACGAGTCCAATTTTGACATTCTTCTTGGAAATCATGGGCATCGTGTCCTCTGGGCTTCAGAGGAGAAAAACCACCCCTTCTGTTATCAGCATTCAGTTCAAATGCCAGCATCTCTGATGGTATGGGGATGCATTAGTGCATATGGTGTGGGACACTTGCATGTTTTAAAAAGCATCATGAATGCTGAAAGGTATGTAAAGGTTTTACAGCAACATATGCTCCCCTCCAGACGACATCTATTCCAGGGAAGGCCTGGTGTATTTCAGCAGTACAGTGCAAAAACACTGCAGCTATTACAACAGCATGGCTTTGTAGTAGAAGAGTCTGTGTGCTGATCTGGCCTGCTTGCAGTCCTGATCTTCCACCGATTGAGAACATTTGGCCCATGATTAAATGAAAAGTCCATCAAAGGAGACATAAAAATCCCCAGCAGCTGGAAGCCTGTATCAAACAGGAGTGGGGTCAAATTCCAATGGCTAAACTCAAGAAACTTGTCCCCTCAATGCTCAGACGCCTCCACTCTGTGTTAAAAAGAAGAGGGCATGCTACACCATGGTAAACAGGCCCTTGTCCCAACTCTTTTGAGACCTGTAGCAGCCATCAAATTTGAAATGAGCTCATTTTGTGGATAAAATTGTAAAATTTCTCAGTTTCAACATTTGCAATATTATCTCAGTTCAACTGGCTTTCTTGATCTTCCTGCGGACAGTCCTGTACTGTACTGTCCTGTGCTTTGCTTCCTGGTCTCCTGGCTGCCGAATACAAGCTCTCTCTGCGAACACCGGCTTGCCGACCATGCTGCTGCGCTACACTGCAACGGACCTTCCCCACCTCAACTACCGTCACTGTCTCGTCTGCATGGACACTCTCCAACAAGGTGGACTACTCTGCAATTCCCGTCACTGACATGGAGGCTCAGCTCATATGTTTCACTATCACCTCTCGTTTCCGCACTCAATCCCTTCCATCCGGTCCCATCGCTATTCCACTTCCTCATTACGTCATCACAACAAACAATGCGCTAATCTGTCCAATCTCCATCCTACTCCTCAGACAATCAATCAGAAACCTGAAACTTGCCCTGCTCAACACCAGCTCTCTCAACAATAAAAGCCTCATCCTGAATGAATTCATCACTGAACATAACCTTCATCTTAATGAAACCTCTCATAAACCCCTGGACTTCTTCTCACCGAATCAAACTGCACTTACTGGATATAACTACATGGCCAAACCCCACAGGTAAGAGGAGCGGTGTTGCTGCTGTACAATGACAGGACATTAAAACAACCATAATTCCCATCCTCAGTGTATATTCATTTGGACAGCTCACTTTCAAATTATCTGGTCCCACTCCACTCATCACTTCCCTTATCTACTGCCTCCCTAATCCAAACCCCTCCTTTTTCTCTGACCTTTCAGATTTCCTCACCCAGCTCTGTGCCATCTCACCCCACATACTTCTTCTGGGCGATTTTAACTTTTCCTTACTGTAAACAAGCATCTAAATTCCTCAAATTACTTCAATCATTCACCTTCTCCCAGCATGTCAACTTCCCAACTCATAGCCATGGACACATCCTGGATTTGGTTTTCTCCTTGGGACTCTCCAATCATCATCCCTCCAGCTCCAAGCTCCACATCTCAGATCACCTGACAATCATCATGGACATTGGTATTCCTACCCGTTTCCTGTAAATAAAATGGAAAATTACCTTCAGAAATATCAAATCTATCTTTCCCACAGCACTCTCCACCTCACTGGACATTTCAATTGCTGCCAACCCCCCTCCCCTCTCTGATGACCCCTCTGACCTCATCTACTATTACAATAACACACTACCCTTTTGTCTTGACCTCCTGGCTCCCTCAAAAACAAAATTTGTCTCATATACACATTCTGCGCCCTGGTACACACCCGAGCTCCACCAAATGAAATCATGGAAGCGCCAACTTGAATGACTCCATAAGAAAACCGTTCTCACTATCCATCTTCAGCTCTAAATAGACTATTTTAATCAGTAAAAGGATGTTCTCAACGCTGTTCGGACCACCTACTATTCACACCTCATTCACTCTGGCTCCAGCAACCCCAAGGTTTTCTTCTCACCATAAACAAACTACTCAATCCTTGCAACTACACTTTCTCTGGTTTTACAGTCCACAAGTTTAACTCCTTCCTGTCTTTTTTCCAAGATAAAATCGACACAATCTACAGCACATTAAATAACTCCCTTTCCCACGCCAATCCCCAACCTTTTCTGCCTCTCACTATCATCCATCCCTTTTCCCAGTTCTCTCCTGTAGCCCCACTGAATCTACCCACATTTTTAAAAGGAATGAACACCTCCACCTGCGTTCTCGACCCCATCCCATCCACACTGGTGAAAGACTGTTTCCCTACTATCTCCCCTCATCACTTCCCTTATCTACTGCCTCCCTAATCCAAACCCCTCCTTTTTCTCTGACCTTTCAGATTTCCTCACCCAGCTCTGTGCCATCTCACCCCACATACTTCTTCTGGGCGATTTTAACTTTCACAATGACAATCCTTACTGTAAACCCTTACCGCTCATCACTAACATCAACTCCTCCTTCTTCTCTGGTTCATTACTACAATCTCTGAAACTGGCATCTCTTACCCCCATCCTCAAAAAACCTGGACTCAATCCCAACAACATGTCCAATTTCCGGCCCATCTCCAATCTTCCCTTTCTTTCAAAATTACTAGAACGTGTCGCATTATTTCAACAATATACCCACCTCACCTCCAATGATCTGTATGAGAAATTTCAATCTGGTTTCGGTCAGAGCACAGCACTGAAACAGCTGTGCTTAAAATAAGAAAAGACCTCCTCCTTTCTTCAGACTCCGGCCATCTCAATATTCTCATCCTCCTAGATCTCACGGCTGCCTTTGACACCATTAATCACTCCATTCTTCTCTCCCGGCGAAAATCCATCTTCAACATCACTGGTATTGCTCTATTGCTCTATCCTGGCTACAGTTGGAGGTGCAACCGCCTAAAAGGGCATTACAATGGCTATTAAATGTACAAAACCCAAAACCAGTGAAGTTGGCACGTTATGTAAATTTTAGATAAAAACAGAATAAAATGATTTGCAAATCCTTTTCAACTTATATTCAATTGAATACACTGCAAAGACAAGATGTTTAATGTTCAAACTGAGAAACTTTTTTTTTTTTTTTGCAAATAATCATTAACTTAGAATTTAAAGGCAGCAACATATTGCAAAAAAGTAGGCACAGGGGCCTTTTTACCACTGTGTTACATCGCCTTTCCTTTTAACGACACTCAGTGAACGTTTGGGAACTGAGGAGACTAATTTTTGAAGCTTTTCAGGTGGAACTCTTTCCCATTCTTGCTTGATGTACAGCTTAAGTTGTTCAACAGTCCGGGGTCTCCGTTGTCGTGTTTTACGCTTCATAATGCGCCACACATTTTCAATGGGAGACAGGTCTGGACTGCAGGTAGGCCAGTCTAGCACCCGCACTCTTTTACTACGGAGCCATGCTGTTGTAACACGTGCAGAATGTGGCTTGGCATTTTCTTGCTGAAATAAGCAGGGGCTTTCATGAAAAAGACGTTGCTTGGATGGCAACATATGTTGCTCCAAAACCTGTATGTACCTTTCAGCATTAATGGTGCCTTCACATATGTGTAAGTTGCCCATGCCTTGGGCACTAATACACCCCCATACCATCACAGATGCTGGCTTTTGAACTTTGCGCCTATAACAGTCCGGATGGTTCATTTCCTCTTTGTTTCAGAGGACACCAAGTCCACAGTTTCCAAAAACAATTTGAAATGTGGACTCGTCAGACCACAGAACACTTTTCCACTTTGCATCAGTCCATCTTAGTTGAGCTTGGGCCCAGCGAAGCCGGCGGCATTTCTGGGTGCTGTTGATAAAGGGCTTTCGCTTTGAATTGTAGAGTTTTAACTTGCACTTGCAGATGTAGCGACGAACTGTAGTTACTGACAGTGGTTTTCTGAAGTGCTCCTGAGCCCATGTGGTGATGTCCTTTACACACTGATGTCGGTTTTTGATGGTGAAGGTCACGGGCATTCAATGTTGGTTTTCAGCCTTGTCACTTACGTGCAGTGATTTCTCCAGATTCTGTGAACCTTTTGACGATATTACGGACCGTAGATGATGAAATCCCTAAATTTCTTGCAATAGCTCGTTAAGGAATGTTGTTTTTCAACTGTTGGACAATCAGCTCACGCATTTGTTCACTAAGTGGTGACCCTCGCCCTATCCTGGTTTGTAAATGACTGAGCATTTCAGGGAAGCTGCTTTTATTCCCAATCATGGCACCCACCTGTTCCCAATTAGCCCGTTCACCTGTGGGATGTTCCAAATAAGTGTTTGATGAGCATTCCTCAACTCTCTCAGTCTTTTTTGCCACTTGTGCCAGCTTTTTTGAAACATGTCGCAGGCATAAAATTCCAAATGAGCTAATATTTGCAAAAAATTACAAGGTTTACCTGTTCGAACATCAAGTAACTTGTCTTTGCAGTGTAGTCAATTGAATATAGGTTGAAAGGGATTTGGAAATCATTTTATTCTGTTTTTATTTACGATTTACACAATGTGCCAACTTCACTGGTTTTGGGTTTTGTAATATCCTATCAGAGAACGCATTCACTTAGAGTTTCGCAAGACCCAGAATTAAACACAGCTGGAAGCAATGCATGAAATACCAGAGCCGAAACCGAAAGAGGAAACATGATTGGACGACGAGACGCAGGCATGCTGAAGGCAGTCACGCGACATCACTGGAACGCAGATTGGGAGTGGATTGTCAGACGGCTGAAACGAAAGCTGAAATATTAAACAAAAGTAAAGTACAAGCACAAATAAACGCAAAGACAGCACACACGAGGCAGAATCATAACACTAATATTCAGGCAATATTCAGACAACCAGAAGCACTTGTTGAAAATATATAAAAATGGCCCTCGCTGAAGCGGGCAATACCCCTCAGCCCCGAAGGTCACTGCTGCAAGGTCAAAGGTCAAACTGGGACGAAACCTTGAAAAGGCACACCTAACCCCCATGGGGAGTCCACATATGCAATATGAACTTCCTATCCCAAGTGGTTACAGAGAAATAGCCCGGACAAAATTGCCGCCCGTCCGCCGAAGGGACGACAATATCCCTCGTGCCCTAGTCGGGCTGAGGGGTAAAAAGGTTTATTATTGCCTCAGTAGCAATGGACATGCAATCAATACCACTCAAATAAAATAAACACAAATAAACAGGAAGGATTAAATAGTGGTCATATCATGAAACAACGTACACAAATAGACTAACGGCAGGATGTGTGAGTGTGTGTGTGTGGGTGTATGTGTGTGTGTGTGAGTAAGTCTGTGTACCAAAAGGGAGGGGCTAAAAGGCAGGCTTAGACTCAGATCCAAATGGAGGACTTGGATCTAAGAGGGCGGACTCAGATCTACAATGGCAGACTAAGATCTAAAATGGTGGACCGATGAAGTGGCAGTCTGAGAACCACGTGTGCTTGAGGGTGGAGGAAGTAAAAGGGAGAACAAAGAACTGGATGGCACATGCGGAAGAATAAGGAAAAGACTCCTGCACGAGTTAGGCCAGAGTCTGTGTTTCCCACCCAGTAAGCAGAGTATAGTGTACAGAACCTAGCTGAAAAGAGAAAATGAGAATGGAGAGAGAGTGAGAGGATGAGAGAGAAAGAGCAGAAAAGAAGGCTCAGGCAAAGTCCAATAGGATTGAGTAGCAAGCTGCAGCGGGCTGAACAATCAGTTAGACAAGCCAAAACGTTCCAATTCAGTTCAAATTCTCTACAATTCTAATTACAAAGAGGAAAGCAACAACGTAAAACAAACAATCCGCAGTTTTAAATGAACTCGCTCAAAGATCGGATATTTAACAGCTCAGCAACGCAGCAATATAGAGTAAATATCCACGATTTCCAGACAAATTTTCTTACATACCGAAGTTTTCATCCAGAATGACTGTAAGATGCCGTATATTAAAAGATCCAGTACATTAAAACAGCATGCAGTACATCATCAAAAGATTCAAAGAAACTGGGAAAATCTCTGGGCATAAGGGACAAGGCCGAAGACCTTTACTGGATGCCCGTGATCTTCAGGCCCTCTGACGCCACTGCATCACTCACCGGCATGATTCTGTCATTGACATTACTAAATGGGCCCAAGAATACTTCAAGAAACCACTGTCTGTAAACCCAGTCCAGCATGCCATTCACATATGTCACCTAAAACTCCATCATACAAAAAGGCAGCCATTGTTGAGCATGATCCAGAAGCACCGCCATGTTCTGTGGGCCAAGGCTCATTAAAAATGGACTGTATCAAAGTGGCAAACTGTCCTGTGGTCAGACGAGTCCAATTTTGACATTCTTCTTGGAAATCATGGGCATCGTGTCCTCTGGGCTTCAGAGGAGAAAAACCACCCCTTCTGTTATCAGCATTCAGTTCAAATGCCAGCATCTCTGATGGTATGGGGATGCATTAGTGCATATGGTGTGGGACACTTGCATGTTTTAAAAAGCATCATGAATGCTGAAAGGTATGTAAAGGTTTTACAGCAACATATGCTCCCCTCCAGACGACATCTATTCCAGGGAAGGCCTGGTGTATTTCAGCAGTACAGTGCAAAAACACTGCAGCTATTACAACAGCATGGCTTTGTAGTAGAAGAGTCTGTGTGCTGATCTGGCCTGCTTGCAGTCCTGATCTTCCACCGATTGAGAACATTTGGCCCATGATTAAATGAAAAGTCCATCAAAGGAGACATAAAAATCCCCAGCAGCTGGAAGCCTGTATCAAACAGGAGTGGGGTCAAATTCCAATGGCTAAACTCAAGAAACTTGTCCCCTCAATGCTCAGACGCCTCCACTCTGTGTTAAAAAGAAGAGGGCATGCTACACCATGGTAAACAGGCCCTTGTCCCAACTCTTTTGAGACCTGTAGCAGCCATCAAATTTGAAATGAGCTCATTTTGTGGATAAAATTGTAAAATTTCTCAGTTTCAACATTTGCAATATTATCTCAGTTCAACTGGCTTTCTTGATCTTCCTGCGGACAGTCCTGTACTGTACTGTCCTGTGCTTTGCTTCCTGGTCTCCTGGCTGCCGAATACAAGCTCTCTCTGCGAACACCGGCTTGCCGACCATGCTGCTGCGCTACACTGCAACGGACCTTCCCCACCTCAACTACCGTCACTGTCTCGTCTGCATGGACACTCTCCAACAAGGTGGACTACTCTGCAATTCCCGTCACTGACATGGAGGCTCAGCTCATATGTTTCACTATCACCTCTCGTTTCCGCACTCAATCCCTTCCATCCGGTCCCATCGCTATTCCACTTTTAATGACAGGACATTAAAACAACCATAATTCCCATCCTCAGTGTATATTCATTTGGACAGCTCACTTTCAAATTATCTGGTCCCACTCCACTCATCACTTCCCTTATCTACTGCCTCCCTAATCCAAACCCCTCCTTTTTCTCTGACCTTTCAGATTTCCTCACCCAGCTCTGTGCCATCTCACCCCACATACTTCTTCTGGGCGATTTTAACTTTTCCTTACTGTAAACAAGCATCTAAATTCCTCAAATTACTTCAATCATTCACCTTCTCCCAGCATGTCAACTTCCCAACTCATAGCCATGGACACATCCTGGATTTGGTTTTCTCCTTGGGACTCTCCAATCATCATCCCTCCAGCTCCAAGCTCCACATCTCAGATCACCTGACAATCATCATGGACATTGGTATTCCTACCCGTTTCCTGTAAATAAAATGGAAAATTACCTTCAGAAATATCAAATCTATCTTTCCCACAGCACTCTCCACCTCACTGGACATTTCAATTGCTGCCAACCCCCCTCCCCTCTCTGATGACCCCTCTGACCTCATCTACTATTACAATAACACACTACCCTTTTGTCTTGACCTCCTGGCTCCCTCAAAAACAAAATTTGTCTCATATACACATTCTGCGCCCTGGTACACACCCGAGCTCCACCAAATGAAATCATGGAAGCGCCAACTTGAATGACTCCATAAGAAAACCGTTCTCACTATCCATCTTCAGCTCTAAATAGACTATTTTAATCAGTAAAAGGATGTTCTCAACGCTGTTCGGACCACCTACTATTCACACCTCATTCACTCTGGCTCCAGCAACCCCAAGGTTTTCTTCTCACCATAAACAAACTACTCAATCCTTGCAACTACACTTTCTCTGGTTTTACAGTCCACAAGTTTAACTCCTTCCTGTCTTTTTTCCAAGATAAAATCGACACAATCTACAGCACATTAAATAACTCCCTTTCCCACGCCAATCCCCAACCTTTTCTGCCTCTCACTATCATCCATCCCTTTTCCCAGTTCTCTCCTGTAGCCCCACTGAATCTACCCACATTTTTAAAAGGAATGAACACCTCCACCTGCGTTCTCGACCCCATCCCATCCACACTGGTGAAAGACTGTTTCCCTACTATCTCCCCTCATCACTTCCCTTATCTACTGCCTCCCTAATCCAAACCCCTCCTTTTTCTCTGACCTTTCAGATTTCCTCACCCAGCTCTGTGCCATCTCACCCCACATACTTCTTCTGGGCGATTTTAACTTTCACAATGACAATCCTTACTGTAAACCCTTACCGCTCATCACTAACATCAACTCCTCCTTCTTCTCTGGTTCATTACTACAATCTCTGAAACTGGCATCTCTTACCCCCATCCTCAAAAAACCTGGACTCAATCCCAACAACATGTCCAATTTCCGGCCCATCTCCAATCTTCCCTTTCTTTCAAAATTACTAGAACGTGTCGCATTATTTCAACAATATACCCACCTCACCTCCAATGATCTGTATGAGAAATTTCAATCTGGTTTCGGTCAGAGCACAGCACTGAAACAGCTGTGCTTAAAATAAGAAAAGACCTCCTCCTTTCTTCAGACTCCGGCCATCTCAATATTCTCATCCTCCTAGATCTCACGGCTGCCTTTGACACCATTAATCACTCCATTCTTCTCTCCCGGCGAAAATCCATCTTCAACATCACTGGTATTGCTCTATTGCTCTATCCTGGCTACAGTTGGAGGTGCAACCGCCTAAAAGGGCATTACAATGGCTATTAAATGTACAAAACCCAAAACCAGTGAAGTTGGCACGTTATGTAAATTTTAGATAAAAACAGAATAAAATGATTTGCAAATCCTTTTCAACTTATATTCAATTGAATACACTGCAAAGACAAGATGTTTAATGTTCAAACTGAGAAACTTTTTTTATTTTTTTGCAAATAATCATTAACTTAGAATTTAAAGGCAGCAACATATTGCAAAAAAGTAGGCACAGGGGCCTTTTTACCACTGTGTTACATCGCCTTTCCTTTTAACGACACTCAGTGAACGTTTGGGAACTGAGGAGACTAATTTTTGAAGCTTTTCAGGTGGAACTCTTTCCCATTCTTGCTTGATGTACAGCTTAAGTTGTTCAACAGTCCGGGGTCTCCGTTGTCGTGTTTTACGCTTCATAATGCGCCACACATTTTCAATGGGAGACAGGTCTGGACTGCAGGTAGGCCAGTCTAGCACCCGCACTCTTTTTCTACGGAGCCATGCTGTTGTAACACGTGCAGAATGTGGCTTGGCATTTTCTTGCTGAAATAAGCAGGGGCTTTCATGAAAAAGACGTTGCTTGGATGGCAACATATGTTGCTCCAAAACCTGTATGTACCTTTCAGCATTAATGGTGCCTTCACATATGTGTAAGTTGCCCATGCCTTGGGCACTAATACACCCCCATACCATCACAGATGCTGGCTTTTGAACTTTGCGCCTATAACAGTCCGGATGGTTCATTTCCTCTTTGTTTCAGAGGACACCAAGTCCACAGTTTCCAAAAACAATTTGAAATGTGGACTCGTCAGACCACAGAACACTTTTCCACTTTGCATCAGTCCATCTTAGTTGAGCTTGGGCCCAGCGAAGCCGGCGGCATTTCTGGGTGCTGTTGATAAAGGGCTTTCGCTTTGAATTGTAGAGTTTTAACTTGCACTTGCAGATGTAGCGACGAACTGTAGTTACTGACAGTGGTTTTCTGAAGTGCTCCTGAGCCCATGTGGTGATGTCCTTTACACACTGATGTCGGTTTTTGATGGTGAAGGTCACGGGCATTCAATGTTGGTTTTCAGCCTTGTCACTTACGTGCAGTGATTTCTCCAGATTCTGTGAACCTTTTGACGATATTACGGACCGTAGATGATGAAATCCCTAAATTTCTTGCAATAGCTCGTTAAGGAATGTTGTTTTTCAACTGTTGGACAATCAGCTCACGCATTTGTTCACTAAGTGGTGACCCTCGCCCTATCCTGGTTTGTAAATGACTGAGCATTTCAGGGAAGCTGCTTTTATTCCCAATCATGGCACCCACCTGTTCCCAATTAGCCCGTTCACCTGTGGGATGTTCCAAATAAGTGTTTGATGAGCATTCCTCAACTCTCTCAGTCTTTTTTGCCACTTGTGCCAGCTTTTTTGAAACATGTCGCAGGCATAAAATTCCAAATGAGCTAATATTTGCAAAAAATTACAAGGTTTACCTGTTCGAACATCAAGTAACTTGTCTTTGCAGTGTAGTCAATTGAATATAGGTTGAAAGGGATTTGGAAATCATTTTATTCTGTTTTTATTTACGATTTACACAATGTGCCAACTTCACTGGTTTTGGGTTTTGTAATATCCTATCAGAGAACGCATTCACTTAGAGTTTCGCAAGACCCAGAATTAAACACAGCTGGAAGCAATGCATGAAATACCAGAGCCGAAACCGAAAGAGGAAACATGATTGGACGACGAGACGCAGGCATGCTGAAGGCAGTCACGCGACATCACTGGAACGCAGATTGGGAGTGGATTGTCAGACGGCTGAAACGAAAGCTGAAATATTAAACAAAAGTAAAGTACAAGCACAAATAAACGCAAAGACAGCACACACGAGGCAGAATCATAACACTAATATTCAGGCAATATTCAGACAACCAGAAGCACTTGTTGAAAATATATAAAAATGGCCCTCGCTGAAGCGGGCAATACCCCTCAGCCCCGAAGGTCACTGCTGCAAGGTCAAAGGTCAAACTGGGACGAAACCTTGAAAAGGCACACCTAACCCCCATGGGGAGTCCACATATGCAATATGAACTTCCTATCCCAAGTGGTTACAGAGAAATAGCCCGGACAAAATTGCCGCCCGTCCGCCGAAGGGACGACAATATCCCTCGTGCCCTAGTCGGGCTGAGGGGTAAAAAGGTTTATTATTGCCTCAGTAGCAATGGACATGCAATCAATACCACTCAAATAAAATAAACACAAATAAACAGGAAGGATTAAATAGTGGTCATATCATGAAACAACGTACACAAATAGACTAACGGCAGGATGTGTGAGTGTGTGTGTGTGGGTGTATGTGTGTGTGTGTGAGTAAGTCTGTGTACCAAAAGGGAGGGGCTAAAAGGCAGGCTTAGACTCAGATCCAAATGGAGGACTTGGATCTAAGAGGGCGGACTCAGATCTACAATGGCAGACTAAGATCTAAAATGGTGGACCGATGAAGTGGCAGTCTGAGAACCACGTGTGCTTGAGGGTGGAGGAAGTAAAAGGGAGAACAAAGAACTGGATGGCACATGCGGAAGAATAAGGAAAAGACTCCTGCACGAGTTAGGCCAGAGTCTGTGTTTCCCACCCAGTAAGCAGAGTATAGTGTACAGAACCTAGCTGAAAAGAGAAAATGAGAATGGAGAGAGAGTGAGAGGATGAGAGAGAAAGAGCAGAAAAGAAGGCTCAGGCAAAGTCCAATAGGATTGAGTAGCAAGCTGCAGCGGGCTGAACAATCAGTTAGACAAGCCAAAACGTTCCAATTCAGTTCAAATTCTCTACAATTCTAATTACAAAGAGGAAAGCAACAACGTAAAACAAACAATCCGCAGTTTTAAATGAACTCGCTCAAAGATCGGATATTTAACAGCTCAGCAACGCAGCAATATAGAGTAAATATCCACGATTTCCAGACAAATTTTCTTACATACCGAAGTTTTCATCCAGAATGACTGTAAGATGCCGTATATTAAAAGATCCAGTACATTAAAACAGCATGCAGTAATGCAGTAATAATTACGGTCAAACATCAACATTTAGCATAGAATCACACGTTTCATATTTTAGCTAAATGTGCCCAGATGCAAATCGCCTTACTTGGGATCACTCCGAGTGAGTGACTCAGTTCACCAGTGTCAGTGACTGTGTCCGAGTGAAGGCTTCGGGCGTCGGTCCCTGTGTTTCCAGAGCTCGTCAGCGGACAGGTAATGGTGTATGCTTTTCAAGGCACAATGATGCACGAGAGAATGCAGAAAGTTCATTGACTTGTTGATCGGGAAAAATAGCAAAAAGGGAAGCTGGTCGCCTTTTCGTTACCTCCAAAGGTTAAAGACGTTAAAACTAAGAAATTCCATTGTCGTCTTGCAGTGTGAATTCTTTCAACAGGTTCTTGAATAGATATGCCTATAGGCAACTTAAGTAATTACGGAACAGAGCATAATTAATCTCAACTGTTCATCCACATTAACAACTGCACCTCGTCCATCACTTCCCTGTCCCAAGGCGTCCAGGGTTCAGTGCTTAGTCCCCTCCTGTTCATCCTCTACCTATTCCCACTTGGCAATACCATCCGTCAACATGGCCTCCAATTCCACTGCTCTCTGATGGTATTCAACTTTACATTTCCAGCAAATCCATCACTCTTGCCACCAACTCCACTCTCACCAACTGTCTGACAGACTTAAAATCCTGGATGCAAGCTAATTTCCTCAAACTTAACTGCGACAAATCTGACATCATCATTACTGGACCCAAATCCCTCACAAAATCCACCCATAAATTTTTCCTTCACCATCGATAACTCCACCCTGTCCTCATCCTCACACATCCACAACCTTAGTTTTGTTTTGACACTAACCAGTAAATTGAACCCCATATCCGACAAATTACTAAAACCGCTTTCTTCAACCTCAAAAACATAACCCGAATCCATCCATCACTCTCCATCTCTGCTGCTGAAACTCTCACTCATGTTTTTGTCACCTCCAGAATTGACTACTGCAATAGCATCGTTTACGGTACATTTGCCAAAACTCTCAATAAACTCCAGTACATCCAGAATTCAGCCGCCTGGCTATTGACTTTCTACCGGTCCCGTGACCACATCCCCCCTGTCCTCCAGAACGTCAACTGGATCCCTGTTCCATATCACATCCAGTTCAAACTCCGCCTCATCACCTTCAAAGCCCTCCTTAACCTGGCCCCCTCTTACCTTTCCGACCTCCTCGACCCTCACACCCCTTCTCGCTCCCTCCACTTCTCTGATGCCAGCAAATACTACTGCCAAAATCATAGGACTCCCCACTCCCAATCTCTCTAAACTGAATGACAAGGCCATCACACGGATCGCAAAAACAATAACACAGGACACCACCCACCCATTACACTGTAATCTCACTATTCTGCCTTCTGGAAGGAGATACAGGGCTCTGAAATACAGAAGACAACATTTCAGCAGGAGCTCTGTCATAGTCACCTTAAACAGAAGAAAGTGCAAAAGTATTGATCATATCACCCACTGTTCAAACCTGCCATATGAACCCACCACTACCCTGTACTATGTATACAATGTGTCTTTTTTTTTCTTAGTATAGTCTCCACTGTATGCTTTGTATTTACTGAATGTCCTTTTATATGTTAAATGTCTATTCTGTTAACCTGTATAGTTTCTGTGAAAACAAATTTCCCCTCGGGGACAGTATACTACTCTAACAAACTAACAACCTCCTCTCACCGCTGCACAGAACCAAGCTCCAGTCCTGGGGAGACAGAGCCTTCTCTGGTGCTGCCCCCTCCCTCTGGAACTGTCTCCCCAAATCTATCAGGACTGCAATAACTTCACCACCTTCAAATCCCTCCTCAAGACTCACCTGTTTAGAAACGCTTTTCATTTTTGATCTGTTTTTATCTTGTTATTGTACCCCACTAATTTTATTTTTGTTTTATATATTTTATTCTGATTTCATGTAAAGCATCTTTGAGTATTTTGAAAAGCGCCGAACAAATAAAATGTATAATATTTATTAATAGCCGCCTTCAATGGCACAATATCCATATGATGCCCTGGGCAGCAATGAGCCCTGACCTTTCCCCCATTGAAAATGTCTGGGACATCTTGGGCCAACGTGTGCATCAATGTGAAAGGCCATCAGCCAGGCAAGCTGAACTTAGCCAGGTGTTGGTGGAAGAATGGGACTGACTGGATCAAATCACCACATGTGGACTCATACGCACAATGCTGTGGCAAATCAATGAGTCTTTGGCCTTGATTTAACAGGATGATAATCGCCAATATTACTAAGACGGTAATTTCATCTTGAAAAACACATTATTAGTACCAGATACACGTTTCCTCTGAATATTTTTCTTGCCCCGACTGTCATGGTTACTTTTTAGGGCTTGTTTTCACCAGTTGCAGTCTTTTTTGCTCCCGTTCTGATGCCAAACCTCTTGTTTTGAGTTTCTTGCACAATCCAAGGCACTGGTTTCTCCACGTGGCAACCCTGCCCAAACATGACTTAGATTCTCGCCAGAGTGGACATTTCTGCATCAATTTCAAGTCAATACCCAGTTCTCGTGTATCGTACCATTGCATTTCCATGCAAGTTCAAACCTTCAGTCCTTTGACTCTGTCCGGCTGAATTGGTCTACCGAACTCCCAGGACCACAGCTTGGAGCAAACACAATTTGTTTTCCACTTGTGTGGTTGTAAATGTAAATTCAAGTCCAGTAGTTGCACCCCTGTGACCATGTTACAGGAGGTGTGGCGAAACTGGTTCTTTGAGTGAAAAATTAGTTTTTAGTTTTCATTGCGCATTCCTATTATCTGTCATTTTTGAGGAATAAGATGCTGCTTCTATTCATAATGTGTCATTGCCCATTAAATGAAGCACTGTTGATCTCTATCAAGGGTGAAAGGCTGTTTTTTGGTAAGTGTCCAGTTTTATCTGGGTAAAAAAATATAAAAAACAGGTATGAGCCTTTACACACAGCCTAGGGTAGCTTGATACGTCAAATCCAGCTGTGGGAAGCTTATTGTTAAAGATTGTCCATTGCAAATTGTGCCCATGATGCTAGAGAAACTGGTATGTAAAAGAGATAAACCTAACGCTTAGTGTCGCTATTGAAGGAAGCGCCTTCATTGATTGGCTTGAAAGTAGACAGAGCGAGCCACCATAACTGTGAGTTTTGTTTCCGACCTGAGATTTTAAATGAAAGAAATAGTTTTAAATAAGTAGCTTTTTACTAAAAAACATGGCCTCTGCAGCAAGTACCTGTTTCAGATGAAACTGTTTGATGTTCAGTTATTGGTTTGGTGATCTCAGCCAAAATCAAATACATTTCTCCTTTAAATTCCTTCAAACAAGTAAATCTGTTTTAACAAGAAAATCTTTTGTCACAAAATCACCATGGAATTGTAATAATTTTCAATGTTTTTATTCAACTTTTAAAACTACTTGTACTCATTATTCGATGAATCCTGGTCAAACTTTTATACAGTTGCCAATTCTCCATCTGAGGTTGCTGACAATCTGCATTGTGGTTTATCTGGCAACAGATGCATCAAGGTGCCTCAAAAGCCATTCTGTATGCTCCGAAGATCTGGCAATGTCAGTCGTGCATTGAGGTTGTGATATGTGGTTGCCCAAAGCATAGCTGGTTGTGAGCCGGTTGTCTGATTGAATCTCAACTGTAGACATAATATTCTTGACAAGAATCCATAAACATGTCTGGTGACCTTTGACTCTGACATTCATATCCTCCAGCGCCTCTATGGCCTGTTCCCTCCTACTGAAGTAGAGTCATTGCTATTAGTGCCCATTTTATATTATCTTTACTCACAAGCTCAATCTCGCAGAGGGAGAAAGGCATCATTATTATCACATCTACATTTGCACCTTTGCAAATAACTACCTTATGTGAAGAAGTTGAGTTATGGTGAGCTCGGTCACTTGTTCATTTATAAATTTAAGCAACAAAATTTGAAGACGCTGGAAGACTTGAAGAAAATGTTTTTAAACAAAAATAAATAAATAAATAAATAAGGTCAGGTTCCAAATCCAAAAGAACTGTCATTTAAATTCTTTATTTATTTATTTATTAATCTGAGCATTGCGTAATTATCCTTTATTTGAAGTTTATGTGGACTGGTTTTCAGCCTTTGAAACCAATTTTGAATTTAGGTCTTTAATGAACTGTTCACACCTGGCTAGGACCTGGATACTCCTAGCATTGAACTTGAAAAAAAATATCCAGAAAAAAATGTTTTTTTGACAATATTTTAAAACCGAATGAATCTATGATGCCTCAGAAAAACATGATTTTCAGAAGCAGTCAATGCTCTGTCTGCTGTGGACATTCAATCATATGGTCATAAGCATTATCATTGGTCAGTCAAACGCAAATATGTAAGTAAATATTTTGTGTCTCTTGGTATTTCAGGGATTCAGACAACTTAATAATGCAGTCTCTCCCAGTCTCATCAGCTTAGTGTAGCAGTTGCCACTGCAGCCAATAATGCTGTGGCTGGAATGTATTTGTTTTAGCAAGATTTGTTGTGAAAAAGGAAATACTTCTGGTTATGTTAAATTAATAAGCATTGCATTAGAAATATATTCAAATACAAACAGCCATTTAATGCACTGCTACTGCAACAATTATTGTTGCAACAATACCATTTAGATTTTAGTGTTCTGTTCCAAATGACATATGCATACAGTATAAAATCTATGAACTATTTCTCTTCTAACAGTACACTGGAAGTTTTTACTGCATGACTTGCATTCCTGTTTCTGCTTTTAAGTTTGCTACTTTGACCCCATACCCTGTTTGTGATTGTGCCCATTACGGTCATATATTTTGCATCATTTTTTGTGCTTACGGCCTGCTCTAGTTGAAGTTATTTATTTTGAGTGTATTTGTGCTCACTTGTACTTGCTCTGCATTGTCTTGTATTGTTTCTTTCCCCCTTTTCCCATCCCATTCTATTGCCCTGAGTTTTTTATGTTTTTATTTTTCAGGTTGCCTTATTGTCAGCTGGCCGGGGTGACGGCTGATAATTAGCCATGTTGGCTAAAGCTGCCCTGTTTACTGTTGTGACAGTTAATTGATGGGGACCATCCTCAGAATAATAAACCAATAAATAAATAAATAAATAAATAATCAAAATGCATTGAAACTGATTCCTTAACAAAGAATGGTCCAAGGCTTCTGAATTTAGGTCAAACTTAGGCAGATAGGGAGACAGAGACAGAGATAGAAAGATACATGAATAGATCTACATTTTTATGGAAGTTATTTTCGGTCATAATTAAAACTATAAGTCCACGTAAAAAAATTAAGAGATAAAATTTGAAAAGATTATTATTTTATCACACCTCTAGGAATAATCATGGCAAAATTAGACTTAAAGCGAAAAAATAAATTGAAAAAGCAATTAAAAATGTTAGTTAATGATAATTTTAAAAATGCAATGTGAAAATGAAAAAAGTGAAATACAAAGTGCAAAGCTTTAATGGAAATGCTCATTTTATAAAGACAAAACTGAAAATGGAAATGAAAATAATGAAAGGAAAAAATCAAATATGAAATTCAAAATGGGAAATGGAAAAGCTTAAATGGAAATGCTCGAAAGCTTGAATAGATTTCTTTTTTTTGTATTTGCAGTTTAATATTTGCCATTTGACATTATAAATTTTATCTTTTCCATTTCAAATTTAATCTTTTCAGTACACCACCATCTAAAGTTTTCTCTTTATCAAGTAGCTTCAGCATCTGTCACATCAATAAGGCAAGCTCTGGCTTTGCCATTCCTAGCATCCACTGTTGATCATTTTGCAGATAAACCTAGTAAGAGTCAGCTCCTCCAGCTGTCTGTATCGTGGCTCAGCGCCCTGACTGTTTCAAACCCTCCCTTCACCCTTTGGGCCGCACCTCCTAACTCAAATACAACTTAGAAACGGACTTTGTGACAAACAGGGGCAGGCAGATGCTGAAGGGTGGGCGGTGTCTGCTCATGCTTGCTGGGAGATGACCAAATAGAGTAAACTGGGCTTTTTGGGATGAAGGCAGCCTCGAAAGCTTCCTATTTTTACAGGAAATGCGTAACTATGCAGAATCAAATGGCACTGTGCTTGTTGTCCCTAGGGGATTCTAATGGATTAGCAATAGCTTTTGAACTTTAATCGCGCTTGTTGATAATTTAGCTGATGTTTAGCTGGAAGTCACGCCAGCATTACTCTTTCTTTATATTTATCTGTTGATTCACAAGTGTTACATCCAAATGAGACAGCCTGACCTTTACGGCAATAATTCATTAATTCTAACTGGGCCTTCAAGAAGGTATGTAAACCCCATGCGGAGCAGAAAGTTGGATCTGGTTCTCAACTTTGCACATTGGAATTACATGCATTTGAAATACTCACATTTTAATCAATGAATATAATTTGCCATGGTGTTGTCTTTCCTTTTAAAAATGTCTTCATTTTAAGATAATGGTGCATTTTTTAAATTAATTTAGCGGTATCATTAAATAATTCTACTCTATACAAAACATTTTTAACATCCCAAAACTACTTATACCTGGTAGCATCTACCCATCTGAACATAGACTGTATAAAAAGAAGGAGGCAGCACCCGGATCTGAAAACTGAGGCCAATGCAGAAATCTCTAAAAATTGCATTCTATTTCACGGCCAGCAGATAGCGATGTCGGTGGCTGCAGAAAGAGGTTAAATGCTACAGAAGTCTTTGAGAAAATTCCCCTACTTTCCAACCTGATTTATTGCTTTTATTGTTCAAATTGCCAAAATCAAGGCTTCCTAAATGGTATGCTGAAACCAATGGGTGATGTCATGATTGCTTCGCCCATCTTTATATACAATCTATGCATCTGAATCCAAAACAACCATCAAACAAGCCTTGTATCGTGATCGTAATGTATACTATGTATACTCTGCACATTAAAGAAACTGTGCATGCAATTCTGTGAGACAAACAGGAACAGAGAGCTATGCCACATGCCAAAGAAATGCCCTAGTAAACATTGTTTGGGGGAAGCTCGCCATCACTGTACGTCTTGTTCTGAGTGGTATGAGTTCCTAATTTAAAGAGATATTTGCAGGCAAGATTGCAGTTGTTAATGTGTAGTATTTCATACTCACAATGTTTCACCATAATGCGAACTGATTTAGTCAATGACGCTACCGTTAGACTGTCCAGGAGATGAACAACTTACCTTCTTCGAAATGGATTGGGAAGGAGTTCCATATCCAACCACCATTTTTTTTAGTGCTTATTATTTGCTAGAATGACAGAAATATACACAAATTTTTTTAAGGGGTTTCATAAGTGAGAAGGAGGTTTGGAATTTAATATTTTATATCACAAATCCACATACTACGCATGCAATAGCAACCAGGTGTGTCATCAGTAATATGGCTGTGGCTGTTGTTTGCAATTAAACTTATGGCAGTTTCAACTCAGAAACTCATTTTGCGTGTTACAGCCACATTTTGTGTCGCGACTACAAATGCCAAATGTAACAAATTTTTTATAATTACATTTTGCGTTGCATTTCAATGCAAAATGTAACAATGTTACATTTCGCATTATTATTACATTTTGCGTTGTATCAGGGTGGCCATTCCTGAGAAGGTTCACCACTGTTCCAAGTTTTCTCCAACTGCACATTATGGCTCTGACTGTGGTTTGCTGAGACCCTGAGCCTTAGAAATAGCTTTGTATACCTTTCCAGACTGATAGATGCCAACAACTAACAACTTTGTTTACCATTTTTCTCAAATTACTTTAGATTGTGGCATCATGCACTGCTTTTTGCCTACTTCACATTGCCAGACAGATTCTATTTAAGTGATGTTTCATTCAAAAGAGCTGGCAATAGTCATGCCTTAGGTGTGTCAGGTGAAATTTTACCTTGTTATCAATTAAATTTGTTTAATTGTTTGATTTAGTAACCAGTAATTCTCTTTTCCACATTAGGCCATGCAGAGTGCTATTGTGAATTTCCCTCAATAAATTAAATCATCATTTAAAAGCTGCATTTGTGTTAACTCAATTTAACTTTGTCTACTTATAAAATTAGTTTTGTGGTGGTCTGAAATATTCAAAGTCAGTGTGACAAAAATTATATATATACATTATATATATACATATATACATTGCTGAAACAATACCACTAGGAATGTGCAATGTTATACAATGTTAAAATGTTTATTTCTAATCAGATTTGCATTCATTTTTCGCCAAGATCTTGTGTTGATCATCCCAAAGACTTTCATCCGGTCAAGGTCCACACTCAGAGGTGGCCAATTCAAGTGTGAAAATGCTTTCTCATGTTTGCTGAACTACTTTCTCACAATTTGAGTCCAATGAATCTTGGCCTTGGCATCCTGGAATATGCCTGTTCCGTCAAGGAGTAAAACATCCATTGATAGGTTACTGGTCATTCAGTATAATAACGTAGTCTGCTAAATTCATTTTATTGTTTAATAACGTTGATGTGCCTAAATCTGACCAGCTGAAGCAACCCAAGATCATAACACTGCCTTCAGATACTTTGGGCACTATGCACGACTGATGTATTGATTCATGGGGTTCTTTTCTTACCCTGATGAGCCCATCACTCTGGAATAGGGTAAATCTGGATTCATTTAGACCACAGGACCTTTTTCCATCACTCCTCAGTCCAGTTTTTATGCTCCCTTGCAAACTGACCTTTTTTATTTTCCAAATAAGCCTCACTAACAAATGGCTTTCTTGTGGCCATGCAACTATTTATTCCTAATCATCCATGTTCTTGTTGCATTGTGAATGTGGAAATGCTCTCACATTTCTAGTCAAACATAGCCATGAGTTCTACTGTTGATTTTTTAAAGATGATATTTAACCAAACATTTCAGTGATCTCCGATCAGGATCAGTCATGATTCTTCCTCAACCTATTTCTTCTGAGAAGTTGATGGTATACCACTATCCTGCCAGGTTTAAATAAATTGTTGGACAGTCCCTGACCCAATTCCAGTGATTTCAGCAGTCTCCTCAGCTGTTTTCTTTGCTTGATGCTGGCCAATAATTTGCCCCCTCTTGAAACACAGCAACAACTTTACAACAACCATATATATGTATATTTATATAAAATTGTATAAAACCTTTTCCTAAAAAGTGCTCAATAGTGAAGGAGCCCATGCAAACATTCAAAAGGTTATAGAAAAGTTAAAAAGGTTGCTGCATTGGTAAAAAAATTGTCACAACAAATTTGTTTCAAGAGCGGTAGCTCTCTCGTCGGGTGACTTCGGTGGAAATGACATTAGCTAATTGCCTGTCTGCTTATCCAGGTGCATTCTTCAAAAGGAATTTGCTGGTGTGGCGGCACGTGTTGGCCAGTTCATTGCGTTTGTTTAAAGAGTACAAGTTTGGTTTGCAAATTATAAAATATAAAATAAATTATATAATATTTCTCCGTGATACAGAGGTTGCATCGTTTTGTTCGGTTTGTGTACGGCGTGGCGTGTGCGAGAATTTTTGACGTGATCCTAAATTGTTCTGCTTTGTCCTTCAGTTTCCATATGTGCTTGCTTAATTCAGTCGCATCTAGGTGGATTCTGTTCTTAAACAAAGATAAGTGGTTTCGATACCTGACTTTAAATGTGTTTTCCGTAAGGCCGACATAAGTTTCTTTGCCGTGATTTGTTTCTATAGTCGCTTGGTAAATCACGGAGAAATATTTTATAATTTGCAAACCAAACTTGTGCTCTTGAAACAAACGCAATGAACTGGCCAACACGTGCCACCACGCCAGCAAATTCCTTTTGAAGAATGCACCTGGATATGCAGACAGGCAATTAGCTAACGTCATTTCCACCGAAGTCACCCGACGAGAGAGCTACCGCTCTTGAAACAAATTTGTAGTGACAATTTTTTAACCAATGCAGCAACCTTTTTAGCTTTTCAATACCCTTTTGAATTTATATATATATACTGTATATTGCAAGCTGAAACATATTCATCACTGTAATAATGATTCAATCGTAGGTTCTTGACCATTTGCTGGCTTTAATCCAAACAGCAATTTTTTTTTTTTTTTTTTGATGGGCAGTGTTGATAAAAACAAAAAACTGGGAAGGGGACAAATAATTTTTCATAGCACCGTGGCTCTTCAATGGCTTTTACAGTTCAGTGTTAAATAAACATACTATACATCTGGGGAAATACTTCTGTCCTTTGCAATTTACTTGCAGAGAAGATTTATCTCCTCGTTTCCCATGGCAGTGGGAAAAGAAGAGCTAAAGATTGCTGTCTGACTTCAGTGAATCAGCAGAGGTGTCTCGTGGAGTGAAGTAGATGCTCTCTGACCCCCAAACTTTATCTCATTTCTTTATATACATCCACATTGTAGTCACTGCCACACTCACTAATGAAAAATATTCTTTGCAGCATCTCAAAACTGCATTAAAGGCATAGAAAAACAACAGCACAATCTTTTTCTTTCATTGTTATCACCTCTAAAATGAAACACCAGAAGAAAGGCAGGAAATCCTGACCCTTAAACCTTATGGTCTGCAGTCAATTGCTGTATTTTTATAACACATACATGCCAGCATTACACCGCCCATGCATTCCGACACAACCTGTGGTTGTATGTATGCACATGTATAGTCCTGATAATTTGGAAATATGATTACAATTATAGCAGGTTTTTTTTTCCCAATCTGACACTGTGATACTATGACAAACCTGGAGGCATGAATTGAAAAGGATGGATGTAAGCTGGGATTTGATCAAAATATATAAAACCGTCAATCAGTCAAGTAAGTGGTAACACTCCATTATTGTACAAGTATGATATATATGTTTACAGTAGTGTGCAGTAATGATTATACACCACCATTTTCTAAGAAGGATTCATATATATCAGGATATATACTTCTATATTATTTTTATGGTGAAATGTATTGAAAAATACTATATTAGGCAACAAGAACAAAAAAATAAATAAATTCCTGCAAGTATATTGAGATAAAAATATGGTTTTTAAACAAAAACAATGAAAACATCTTTTTTTTTAATAACATTTGAAAAGTGAAGCAATTTTTATGCATAGCCTGAATGCATGTTTGAGAGCTCATTCCATGATTATTGATGTTAAAAAATTTGTTTAAACTGTTTGAGGCAACATTATTCTGCAAAACTAGCTCTGAAGGTCAGTTGTTCCAATATATAAGATAACATCAGTTTTGAGCAGTGTCACAGTGTTAAACACGATGGCATGACGGAAGGAGCTCTACAAGATCGTTCATAGTTGTATTGTGGCCATACATGATGCTGGTTGGCCACTTTCAGAAAAATTTCAGATGACGTTAAATGTTGCCATGGCACTGTAAGAAACATTATGAAGCATTTCAAAGAGACCAGTTTGCTGCAAACTAGTGGCAACAGATGTGCAAAATGGAAGTTAAGTGCCTCTGATGTTCGCTATCTGTGTATGACAAGTAAAAAAAAAAAATCGGCAGTAGACAGCATGACAACGCGGTGATTATATTAATAGTGCCAGAAGTTAAGGGATTAAAGTATTAACATCAACTGTTTCCAGATGTCTGAGTGAAAATGGTTGTGCTGCTGGCAATATCAAAAAAAAAGACTTGAGTTTGCCTGGAAATTCAAGTATTGGACACTAACGAACTGGGAACAAGTCCTTTGAACCAATGAATCAAAATTTTAAATTTTCTCATCCAAATGCAGAACTTGTGTGTGCAGAACCCCTTCAGTAAATCATGGAGGTGGTAATGTTATGGTTTGGGGTTCAGTCTGCTAGGAATTAGCCAGTGATCTCATTAAAATTGACAGAATCATAGTTCAGAAGAGGTATCACAGCATCCTTGTGAGGCACACATTGCCATCTGGAAAGAGACTGATTGGGGATTTTATTTTTCACTAGATAATGACCCTAAACACACTTTTAAGATGAACAAGAATTATGCCAGTTGGAAAGAATCATCTGGTGCCATAAATGTTATGACTTGGCCTGCTCGAAGTCCGGTCTTTAATCCGATTGAGCAAATTTGGGATTTGCTTGATACCAAGATAAACTAATCTGTTGTAACATTGAAAGAATCTCTTTGGAATGAACTTCAAACCATTTGGAATGGTTTAGCGAGTGAGAAAATTAAAAAAAAAAAGTGAAAACTTTGCCTAGAAGGTTAAATGCTGTAATCAAAGCAAAGGGTGGGCACACTAGATATTGCCTTTTTCTCTAAAAAAAAGACATTATTATTTCTGTTTTTACTATATATTGTTAACGGTTTACATATTTTTAAACAAATGATCCAATATTACATGAAATAAATGCTTGAATAGTACTTGGTTTCTGATGAATCTTCATTTTGTTCAGTGTATAATCAGCACTGCACACTGAGGTATATATTCAAATAAATATCTTCAATTTATAAGCCAATATGACAGAGTTTTCTGAAATACTGAGCACTCGTGAAATCCGTGATGTCATCCATATCTGTTAATATGAGGCATACTGAATGAAACTTGACCCAAAAATTTTTCACATTTCAACAGTCCTGTCAACAGTTTGTGCAAAATGTGTGTGATTGTTCTCATACATACTTGAAGTTACATGTTGATTTATGTACGGCGCATTTGGACTACCAATAGAGAGTAGAACACTTAAGATGTTGTGTTGAGCTGCAAAATAATACACAATTTTTGTTATTTTGGAGTTCCTAGTACACCAAAGTGTCCTACGTAAGTCAATTGGTCAAGATTTTTGGTTAAATGCTTTTTGTTGATTCACAAGCGAGCAAAAGTTCTCATAAAGGGTGATAAAGGAGTATAATGCTTCACAAAACTTAGAAAAGAAAAAACTATAACGTTTACAGTTTTGTGCAGCCTATTGCCAAGGTTGCAAATTAGGTACTCAACATGATGGTATCTTCTTGCTGATTGGCAAGAGGATTTAACTCCGGTAGCACTGTTGCCTAACAGTAAGAAGGTTGCAGGTTTGAATATGGTTTGCAGCCTTTTTATCCAGAGCTTGCATGTTCTCCCTATGTTCACGTGGGTTTCCTCCTGGTACTCTAGTTTCCTCCCACAGTCCAAAGACCTGCATGCTAGGTTAATTGGAGACTGTAAATTTCACTTTGATATGAGTATGAGAGTGAATAGATACATTGCTGAGGTTTCCAGGGTGTTTTGCTGTCTTTTGTCCATGGTGTGCTTGGATGGGCTCCAGCTCTCCTGAATGAACATCATGGATATACTATGTCATGAGTAAACTGGTCGAACAGTATGTCAGATTTCATGCATGTGGTGCTGATGTATACGCATTGTACCTGCTACATTGATGATTGAATTGTAAGTATCAAACCAAATTCAGTGAGCACAGATGTAAGATGAGTGCTCAAACACACCCCTTAACAGTTGCCGGTTTTTTTTTGGGTGGGCCTGAACAAATGTGGACGGGCCATTTTTTCCCCCAGAAAAGGTTTAGCTTAGAATACAGATAAAAAGGCTTACAAAAACGGAGAACTGGGGACCCAACAAATAAAAATATTGGCAGGTAAGACATTTATGTTATTTATGTCCAAGAAGATAAAACCAACAGTCAAAAACCCTTTGTAACACAAGCGCACATATAGCCTATACATCCAGCACACGAGGCCATGGCGATGCAAACAGACAAATAGAAAACTTTGAAAAATGCCTGAGCCCAAATGACCAGTTAAAGGCTACAATGACTTTCACACCTAAAATTATATCACTTATTTCAAAATCATCGTTAACTCATTCACCTGACAGTTAATGGAATCGTCACTTCATTCACATCATATTTGCATCAACACATACACAAATACAGAGGTAGTATAGTACAGAGGTAACCAAGTCATCATAAATTTTATTACTCAAAAAATTTAAGACAGTTTTGATTGAAGAAATTTTATTTTTACTAGCTACGTTGAGGTAAAGAAAAGCTGGCTAACCCTTTCACGAGCATCCGTATCAGGGTGGGCCGCCGATTTGTGTTTTTATAGCCTGTCGACAGATACTGTGCTACATTGGAGAACTAGCTATATTGTGTTCAAAAGTTTGTTGCCTCAGCAATATAACTGTGTTAGCCGTTTTATGATGCAAATACGTTAGCGAAAATCATAACGACCCTCCGCTTCTCAATGGAGTCCCATAAGTTCAGTTGTACAGCATTGTTCCGGTTTGTCAAAATATTTCGAAATTGATCGTCTTACCTTGGTAGTCATCCAGATCTAAAAGTCTGTCAATGTTTTCAATCCGTAGAACAAGCAAGCTTGGACAAACACCACTTGAGGTGTGAATTGAGGTAGCTTCCATGAGTCTTTAAGATTTTGTGGTGATTTACGAAATGAGCCAAGAGCGAGAACCAGATAAATGCAAAATGGAGGCTTTATTTCTGAAGGGGGAAACCCCCCAACAGAGCTGGCAACAGTACAATGTCCACAATCCAAAAGCAGAATCCAAAGGGCAAAATCCAAAACTGTAACCAGGGCACCAATAACAAAACTCAAGGTCAGGCAAAAATGGTTCGGTACACAGGCGTGGGTTTGGTGGAGAGACAAACTCATAAGCCGTAAACAGTCCGAATCCAAATACCAGGGCAGCAAAAGACAATAGACGTGGTCGGGCAAAAATAGGTCAAAACTCACAAGGCAATCAGATCCAAAAGGGCAAACCAAAAACAAGTGTCGGGCAATCCAGTCAGAAAGAAAATATCACAGTGAGCAAGGCGAGGAACGTAGCACAAGACAAAGGAGTAAAGACGATCTGACAAGGAACTAAAAGTGTAGACACCTTATATACATATCCGGGTTAAGCACATGACTAGGGTAAACAGGTGTAGTCAGTGACATGGGAGTGACACATGAGGAAAACTAATTACATGAATTTGGCGAATGCCGAAACGCAGACAGGGATAACGAGACATTCCTATGAACGAATAAACGGCTCCGGTTAAGGAGTACTAAAGTGTACAGTCTAAAGAAAAGGGAAAGCCTGAGATATAAGTGGAAACTGCAGTAGAGATAATTAGTGATAGGCAAGGAGGGCGGAGATACAGATTGGGCGAATGCTGAGAGATCGTTAGTCTATTAGTATGTGCAGCTAAACAATCCCGAGTGCAAGTCAGTCAGTTAGTATAAATGTACGATGTTAATCGTGGGGTTAGTAATTATCGAAAACAATAAACTGTTAGTAGGGTTAGTAGATAGCATAAAGAGAGAGGAAGGAAGAAAATGAGAAATGAAGAAAGATTGAAATCCCAGAAACCAGGAAATCACCCGAATGAGTGGCACGTCAGACAAGGGACCGTGGGCAAAGACCTACACAAGACAAGACAGGGTAAACGAAGTGCAGGGCTAGAAATCACAACAAGACTATGAAAGAATGGCAAGGCTATGAAACATGGCAAGACTATAAAACATGGCAAAGACATAAATAATACAAAACATGAAACATAATAAAACATGAAATCAAACAACAAAACACAATACATAATCATGGGGATGGTCAGGGGCAGGCAGTGGTCACTTAAACACAAAAAGCATACATGGCAAGCCAGGCACAGAACTAAAACATGGGGCTAGACAAAGCATGGCTGAGATGCAGATTCACAACAGAACCCGCCCCCCAACGAACGCCTCCTGGCGTTCAATTCGAAGAACGTGATGCAGCATGAAAATCTCTTATTAAACTCTTATCCAGAATGTGTCGGGCAGGAACCCAACTGCGGTGTTCCGGTCCGTAACCCTCCCAGTCGACGAGGTACTGTAGACCTCTGCCTCGTCGACGAGAGTCCAGGAGGGCACGGACCGTGTAGACTTCGCCTCCGTCGATGATCCGGGCGGGTGGAGGGGGATCAGGTCCAGATGACAGGTGGTGGGTTATGGCAGGTTTTATTTGTGACACATGGAAAGTTGGGTGTATACGTCGCATGGATAGGGGGAGACGGAGGCGAATGGCAGTGGGACTTAGGACCCTCTCGATAGTGAAAGGGCCCAGGTATTTGGGGAAAAGCTTACCCCCGTTACCTCTGTGGGGGATGTCCCTAGAAGACAGCCAGACCCGCTGCCCAGGTCGGTACGTAGGAGCCGCTGTGCGTTTCTTGTCGGCCTGTTCCTTCATCCGGGCGACCGACCTGAGCAGGACCTGGCGGGTGGCGATCCAGGTGCGTCTGCACCTACGGACGAACTCGCTGGCAGATGGAACAGCTACCTCCTCCTCCTGGGACGGGAACAACGGAGGCTGGTAGCCCAGGCAGGCCTTGAAGGGGGAGACGCCGGAGGCAGCAGAGGTGTGGCTGTTCAAGGCGTACTCCACCCATGGCAACTGATAACTCCAGGAGGAGGGGTTCCTAATGCAGAGACAACGCAAAACACTTTCCACACATTGGTTAGCTCGCTCGGTCTGGCCATTGGTCTGGGGATGGAAACCTGATGATAAACTGACTGACGTGCCTAGGGCTTTAAAAAATGCTTTCCAAAAAAGTGCTGTGAACTGGGGACCACGATCGGAAGTGATGTCGGTGGGTATGCCATGAAGCCTAATGACATATTGAATGACCAGATTGGTGGTGTCTTGAGCGGAGGGAAGTTTAGTGAGGGGAACTAAGTGAACTGCTTTGGAGAATCTGTCAACAATAGTGAGAATGGTGGTGTGGTGATTGGATGGGGGAAGACCTGTGATGGGGTCTAGTGCAATGTGGGACCAGGGACGATGTGGTGTCGGAAGGGGCTGGAGTAAACCTTGTGGTGGTTGGTGAGAAGTCTTAGCCTGGGCACAGACCGAGCAAGCTGTAACGAAACCCTGGACATCTTGGCTAAGTTCTGGCCACCAAAACCTCTGGAGGATAAAGCTCTTGGTACGGCGAATCCCAGGGTGGCAGGACAGTCTAGATGCGTGTCCCCACTCCAGGACTTTGGGGCGCAGGGCAGCTGGAACATATAAGCAGTTAGTGGGACACGCACTGGGGGTGGCAGCATTGGTCTGGGCATTCTTAACCTCTCTCTCTATGTCTAAACATATGGCATTGATAAACGCTTCTTTAGGGAGGATAGTGTCATTGTTAAGTTCCTCCTCCTGGATCTCAAAACATCGGGATAAGGCATCAGGCTTCACATTCTTACTTCCAGGCCGGTAGGCAATGTGGAAGTTGAAGCGGGAGAAGAATAACGCCCACCTGGCTTGCCGCGGATTGAGTCTCTTGGCTGTCTGCAGGTACTCCAAATTCTTGTGGTCAGTCCAGACAATAAAGGGAACCTTGGATCCTTCCAGCCATTGCCTCCATTCTTCCAAGGCCAACTTCACCGCCAACAGCTCCCGGTTGCCGATGTCGTAATTTCTCTCCGCTGAGCTGAGGCGTCGAGAGAAGAAGGCACATGGATGGATTTTCCCATCCTCCGTGGACCTCTGAGACAGGATGGCTCCAGCTCCAATATTGGAGGCGTCCACCTCGACGATGAACTGGAGCTCTGGGTTGGGAATAGTGAGGATGGGTGCAGATGTGAATCTGGTCTTTAATTCTTTAAAGGCGTCCTCTGCTTTCTCCGACCAACGAAACTTGAATTTGGAGGAGGTGAGAGCAGTAAGAGGAGCCGCAACAGAACTATAGTTCCTGATGAACCGCCGGTAGAAGTTGGCAAATCCTAGGAAACGTTGGAGTGACTTACGGTCCTCTGGTCGGGGCCACTTGGTAACTGCCTCCACTTTTACTGGGTCCATGCGAATGGTGCCCGGAGAAATAATGTAACCCAAAAAAGTGGTGGTTTCAACAAAAAACTCACACTTCTCGGCCTGCACGAAAAGGCGGTTCTCCAAGAAGCGACGGAGCACTTGGCGAACATGCTTAACATGGTCCTCCTGGGATTCAGAAAAAATCAGAATATCGTCAAGATAGACAAAAACAAACTTGTTTATCATGTCTCCTAAGACATCATCGACGAGGTTTTGAAACACTGCTGGAGCGTTGGTAAGCCCGAAAGGAAGAACCAAATATTCCCAGTGCCCCGTGGGAGTGTTAAAGGCGGCCTTCCATTCGTCCCCCTCTCTGATTCGCACTAAGTGGTATGCATTCCGGAGGTCGAGCTTAGTAAAGATCTTGGCTCCTTGCAGGAGATCAAAAGCGGTGTTCATGAGGGGAAGTGGGTAGCGGTTTTTAATAGTTATCTCGTTGAGGCCACGGTAATCAATACAGGGTCTTAATGATCCATCCTTCTTAGCTACGAAGAAAAAACCCGCACCAGCAGGTGATGATGACGGGCGTATAATGCCTGCAGCGAGAGACTCTGAGAGATACTTCTCCATAGCTTGGTTTTCTGGTCTGGAGAGTGAATAGAGTCGGCCTCTTGGGGGCATAGTACCTGGCTTCAGGTCTATGGTGCAGTCATAGGGTCGGTGAGGTGGTAAGCTGGTGGCCCGAGACTTTGAGAAAACCTCCTTAAGGTCATGGAATTCTAGAGGAACCTTTTCCAGGTCTGGAATCTCTTCCGGAGATGGGTTGTGTAGAGGGTCGAGGGCGTTGCGGAGGCATGTCAGGGAGCAGTTGGGGCTCCATCCCTTAATTTCATTCTTGCGCCAGTCGATCTCTGGTAGGTGTTTGGCCATCCATGGATGGCCCAGGACGATAGGGGCATGGGGAGAGTGTAACAGGAGGAACTGAATGGTTTCGTGGTGGTTTCCTGACACCTTGAGTTTGATGGGGCTGGTCGTATGGGTTATTTGAGCGATCCTCTGGCCGCTGAGCGAATTGGCCACTCGATCAGGGAAGATCTTCTCTGTGGGAACGCCCCATTTCCGGGCCAGCTCCACATCAATTACATTTTCTTCCGCTCCGGTGTCCACGAGAGCCTCGGTGGATCTGCTCTCGCCCCCCCATTCCAAAGTTACAGGAACGCATGTGCGATTGTTAGTTTCCTGTCCCGGCGTCACCCCTATTACTGTCGCTATGCAGGCACCAGGAGGACCTCTTCTCTTCTTTCTTTTTTCCCTGTTAGGGCACTGAGCGATAAGGTGTCCTCCCTTGCCACAGTAAAAGCAGGTCCCATCACGGCGGCGGCGATCCCTCTCCTCCACAGGAATGCGCGTACGTCCCAATTGCATGGGTTCGGGCTCAGGGGGGCGGCTGCCAGTAGGGGGTGATCGAGGCGGAGTACTCTGGGGAGCTGGATATGGTCGTCTGCGGGAAGCGAGGCGTCGGCGCTCCTCCAATCGCGAATCCACGCGAATAGCCAGGTCGACAAGGTCGTCCAAGTTCTCCGGTAATTCCCGCGACACTAGCTCATCTTTCAGTGCTTCAGATAATCCGTCAAAGAAGGCATCATACAGAGCTCTCTGTCCCCATCTGCTGTTGGTGGCCAACGTCTGAAAATCAATGGCGTAGTCGGCTACGGGACGCCCACCTTGTCGCATGCGCAGGATCTCTCGTCCTGCCTCGTGACCCAACTTGGTGCGATCAAAGATCCGCCTCATCTCTTCACCCAGTAGACGAAAAGTCTGTACACATGGGAGATCAGCTTCCCAAGCCGCTGTAGCCCACTGCTTAGCTCTTCCCGTCAGTTGCGTGATGATAAAAGCAACTCGCGCTCTTTCGGTGGGGAAGGACGAAGGCTGCAGGCTGAAGATGAGCTCGCACTGGGTGAGAAACGCCCGACATGCTCCCGGGTTCCCGTCGTACCTCTCCGGCGGTGGTAGACGTGGCTCGCAGCTGGGTAGGGGCGGGGCGGAAGCGGGAGCAGGAGGAGTATAGGCGGTAGGCTGGGGTGACTGTAGTTGCTGCGCCTCCTGTACTGAGCGAGTGAGGTCCGCCATCTGGAGGCTCATGGTTTGCATGTGCTGCATCAGAGCACGGAGCTGACGTTCCTGAAACTCCAACTGAGTGCCCTGCTGGTGCACTGCCTCCTGCAGAGACTGGTCTGACGCTGGCTCCGTCATGGTCAGATCGTAATGTGGTGATTTACGAAATGAGCCAAGAGCGAGAACCAGATAAATGCAAAATGGAGGCTTTATTTCTGAAGGGGGAAACCCCCCAACAGAGCTGGCAACAGTACAATGTCCACAATCCAAAAGCAGAATCCAAAGGGCAAAATCCAAAACTGTAACCAGGGCACCAATAACAAAACTCAAGGTCAGGCAAAAATGGTTCAGTACACAGGCGTGGGTTTGGTAGAGAGACAAACTCATAAGCCGTAAACAGTCCGAATCCAAATACCAGGGCAGCAAAAGACAATAGACGTGGTCGGGCAAAAATAGGTCAAAACTCACAAGGCAATCAGATCCAAAAGGGCAAACCAAAAACAAGTGTCGGGCAATCCAGTCAGAAAGAAAATATCACAGTGAGCAAGGCGAGGAACGTAGCACAAGACAAAGGAGTAAAGACGATCTGACAAGGAACTAAAAGTGTAGACACCTTATATACATATCCGGGTTAAGCACATGACTAGGGTACACAGGTGTAGTCAATGACATGGGAGTGACACATGAGGAAAACTAATTACATGAATTTGGCGAATGCCGAAACGCAGACAGGGATAACGAGACATTCCTATGAACGAATAAACGGCTCCGGTTAAGGAGTACTAAAGTGTACAGTCTAAAGAAAAGGGAAAGCCTGAGATATAAGTGGAAACTGCAGTAGAGATAATTAGTGATAGGCAAGGAGGGCGGAGATACAGATTGGGCGAATGCTGAGAGATCGTTAGTCTATTAGTATGTGCAGCTATCCAATCCCGAGTGCAAGTTAGTCAGTTAGTATAAATGTACAATGTTAATCGGGGTTAGTAATTATCGAAAACAATAAACTGTTAGTAGGGTTAGTAGATAGCATAAAGAGAGAGGAAGGAAGAAAATGAGAAATCAAGATAGATTGAAATCCCAGAAACCAGGAAATCACCCGAATGAGTGGCACGTCAGACAAGGGACCGTGGGCAAAGACCTACACAAGACAAGACAGGGTAAACGAAGTGCAGGACTAGAAATCACAACAAGACTATGAAAGAATGGCAAGGCTATGAAACATGGCTAGACTATAAAACATGGCAAAGACATAAATAATACAAAACATGAAACATAATAAAACATGAAATCAAACAACAAAACACAATACATAATCATGGGGATGGTCAGGGGCAGGCAGTGGTCACTTAAACACAAAAAGCATACATGGCAAGCCAGGCACAGAACTAAAACATGGGGCTAGACAAAGCATGGCTGAGATGCAGATTCACAACAGATTTTCCCTTTGATTATCTTTTTTTACTCATGATGCAGAGCTGTAGATCTGTACTGTAACCCTTCAAAAACAAAGTAATTACTGTCTATTATGTGTTGATTAAACAGAACAATCCTGGCCAATATCAGCTCTTACTCCATCTTAACTGTTTACACCGACAGCCAGTGGTCTGCAACTTCTAAAAGACAGTTGCGTATGGTAGGCAAGGTTTATTTTATTTGAGGAGAAATTATTTTAATGGTTTCTGACAAGGGAGAGTTTTGTTTAGGGATTACCTAATCCTCCTCTCGCAGTTTTCTGTGCCTGATTCGCAACAATTGCTAAGATTAATTGATAGTGGGATGTATTTTTGACAGCATTGTTCATTGATCACAACGTTATGACAAGAAGGACTATGGGGGTCAGACCCGGAAAACCACATAGCCTACATTCAACGTATTTTCTATACGTCAGTTATCCAAAAAACAAATTACTGCACATGCAAAAATACAGTCCATGTTCAGAGCGAATTACTCACCCAACCAACCACTCAATAATTATTCAATAAAAAAAAAATCATTATTTTTATTTATTTATTTTTTTGAACTCATTATTGTATCTGAATCTTTAATTTACCTGAAATGCTTCTTCAATACCTTGCTTCAATACATTCAATTCTTGCTTTTACCAAGACTCTGCAATGAAGCCAGTTGATTCTGGCATGGCTGAATCGGTTGTTGTTTCCCTAGGTTGACAGCAGATTACCTGCGCGATGACAGAAAAGTGTCACTGGATATGCTTTCCTGAAAATTTATCATTTATTATATGGCATACATATTGCAGCTTGGTAGAAATTGCTTGAACCCATTTCTGCTGTGCTTTTGCAGGTCCTCTCTGACCTTTCATATTTAATTTCTCATGTTTGGTAAAGGTCATTGTTGTTTTTGTTCCTTTGAGTGAGGCACTGCATTAGGTATGTGATGGGAAATTCCTTCAAGGTTCTATTGTAGAATTTTTTTAATGCTCTCATCATAATCATTTACTGCACAGATAATGGAGTCCTGTTTTAATGAGTCGAGTATAATTCCTCTGAATAATCCATTTATATTTCAACAAAGATTTGTTTTCCTTCCCAGAAAATTATATTATAAAATCAGTCTCATTTTTAAGTTTTCTTTTGAAGCTCAGAAAATCACAGGAAATAACCTGAGTATGCTGTTCTTTCCACACTGATTTTATCCATCAGAATTGACAGTATATTTTATGCAGTACAACAGGCATCCTGAGAAAATTTCAGACTGTGTTTTTCATGATAAGCAGAATCGTACTGCAGCCTGAGAGTAGGTTATTTGTGCTGAACCATACTATTTTGCAGTGCAGCTCCAGAGCAATTTCTTCCTTCCATTGGGATGCTCTGCATAGCCATTTTTAGCAAGATTATACATAAGCTGGCAACAACATCCTGGAACAGATTAAGTTCATTGAGCGTATATTCATTTCTATGCTTGGTTATAACCTTGTTCATGACTCACTGAGTAAAGTAGTCTTGCTGAGTTGTCTGATTGGTCAGAGCCACATTCTCATTAAATTTCATTAAGCATTACATAGCTCACTCTTTGTGTGCACAGTGTCTACAAAGTTAAAATAATGGAAATTTTTGCTGGTTTATATCAATGAGAGTCAGGCTAGGTCCCATGTATGTACAATCTACCTTCCCATTGTATGTTGTATACAAAAATCACATGCATTTCTTTACTGCTGTGCATGATGTGATGGACTTAATATGACATTGTAATGCTGACTGCGCCCCTGATCTGTTCTTGGCTAGAAACATGGTATCATCTGACCAAGTTCAGTTGGGAATTGACAGCCTTTTTCGAATAATGTACAGAAGAAAGTTGAATTTCTTGTTGGTGCTTAAGATTGGTAACCTTCAAATTAAAAAAAAAAAATTCATTATGCTTCATAATCATTGGACTTCAACACATTTTTTATTCTTGTTATGTACTCTAGCAGAGTAGTCAGCTTCAGTGCGGATGTTTTCATCCATATGGGATGAATGATTTAGAGGCGACAGCACCTTAGCACTTAGTCCCCCCATTTTTGGGTACTTACGAAATATTGGACAGTTTTACACATGCACAATCAAGAAATAATTAACAATATTTGGTTACATAATCCTTCAAGACTTTCTCATTCCGACTCATCATATTGTGATGCTACCTGTAAAGTGTCAATATGCAACAAAACAGGAAACTTTGGGTGTCGTTATTTGGCATTTAGGGTTAGGGTTTTGGGAGTAAGGTAAATAAGCAAATAAGGACGTCAAAAGCCTCCTTTCCGTCGTATGTCAACACTTGGTCAGGTAGGGTCACTATATAACGAGTAGGGATGAGACTGGGCTCATCTTTTACATGCAATGACTGCTTTGAGTCTGCCTGGTATTTTCCCTGGTGGTGCTCTCCTAGGCTTGTACTGCAGCCATCTTCAGTTCATGCTGGTTTCGTGGACTTTTTGCCTTCAGTCTCCTCTTCAGCTTATAAAATGCATGTCCAATTGGATTCAGATGCGGTAATTTACTTGGCCAACAGAACCAAAATAAAAATTTTTGACTCTCCTGTGCTGCTCATATAGCTTTTTCACAATTTGCTCAAGTCTGTAATACCCTGACATTACAAAATGAATATAAAATCATCAACATGGTAATAATCAAAAGTGCTTTCATTCTGTTTCAGCTTGCGTATGCATTTCCTTACAGATTATAATATCTGCTCATTGATGGGTATTATTTTCAAAAATTTAATCTTGGTAAATTAATGATAAAATACATTCATTCACTGGTGTATGCCAGAGCTTATGCTAAAACAAACTTTCATTCAGCTAAACTCATGTATTAGGACTCAACAAATTTACTGACATGTAGATGTAATGACATTTTAGTTTGGCGGAAGGTTCTGCTCTGGACGCGCTCCCTACCATGGCATAGCAAGAACATACTAAACAACAACAAAAATTAGGTAGAGAGCAGAACTTTTGAGTGCCCCCACCATCAGACAGGGCAGAACCAAACAGGAGGAGGCTGGGGTGGCGGTGGCAAGCGAAAAACTTTTCTTACCTTACTCGTGAGTCAGAAAATTGAGCAGCAAAACTGATTGAGCTTTATTGCGCTTAAATAGACCAACATAATAAGTTCTTTATTGTTACCATCCTTCGATTGGTGTACTCTCGCTGACGCAGATAACCACATCAGGTGACGTAGAATCACTCAAGTTTTCTGCCTGAACTAGTTCCACTTATTAGCGGCAGACGGAAAAGACTTTTTACCGATGGTATGCATACAGTGGATAAAAAGAACCATTGTGAGAATGGGTCCCATAAGAACAGTGCATGCCTATGTGACATCTGTAAGAGTTGTGCTTCGCACACAGGTGATGTGCATGGAGGACAGGAAGTTCAGGACTCAAGTGCAAGGATGGACTTGATTGTATTTATGATGCCGACTGCACAACAGGAAGGCACTCAAGAAGCAATACAAAACAATATAGAAAAAGAGGTTCCTGAATTGATCTGGTTGTTATACAGAGACTGGACTTTAGCTTCAGTAACAATGCATTACTAATACAAAAAGAAAATAGGAAATGAGGTTCCTTCAATAATAATGACAAAGTGCTGATATAAACAATAAATAGCACTAAATTCCAGAGTCAGAATTAATACATGCGAGATGCAGGGAATAAGTCTATACAAGACTTATTGATACAACACAGGCATGTGGTTACGAGACTTCGCAAAGACCATTTACAAATCTCAGACTTAAATAGCACAACATTACAGCCAAGAAGAAATGACAAGTGGATGCCGGTAATGATTATGGAGCTGAAAATGCGGTCTGGGTCTTAAAAGACTGGCGAGCTTGACAGCTGGAGGCGTGACCTTACAACATCTTATAACTGTTCACATAGATCTCTTGCATAGGTTCGGTATTACTTTGTAAATTTATTATTTATTTTCTTACTTTATTGTTTTGGACAAGAAATATTCTTAAATGATTTAGCCAAAATTACTCTGTACAAATTGATTTGTTGAGAACTTGTGTTTATCAAAATTACCCAAGCGTATTTCCTCCACAAATAAACACTGTTCTGATTTCTGTGGCTCAAGATTGCTCTTAATTGCCCACATCAATGTGATATAATTGGCTTTGCAGATTTTTTATCCTCAAATGCAGCAGTTATTATTTTCCAGAACAGCGAAATTCTCCATAGCTACTAAGAAAAATAAATCTTAAGTGCTGAACCCAGGACTCCCGTCTCCCACTTAAATTTAGCAATCCAACAATGTTTAAAAGCTGTATTATTTATTTAGGTTGCTTTCAAGCATGTTTCACGTGAACTTTGTATACACGTCACTCCTGAATTCTGTTAAACAAAGCAAGAAAATTTGTCACAATGCAATTTAAAATGTTCTCTCAAGGAGTCTATTGTCATCATTTTGAGAACTGAAGATGCAGCATTAAACCTCTCCTTTTGTTCTGAATGTCCTCTCCTGTAAAAGTAATGAGTGATGGTAATTACAATGATTAATGTCCTACTGTATTACTGGGGAAGCTCTGAAAGTTTGTACATATAGAATAGATAAAAATCTGCTGTCCTTGTCCTACTCTTGAGTCTGTTTTCATGAAAATAATTAACAGGCTTTACAAAATGGTTGTTTAAAATTAATTTCAATGTCAAGAGATAGATTAGTCAAGATAAAGCCATCTTAAGAAGTGAAATAAATTGTTCTCCCTCCTCAAATGAATTATCTGCTCCCTGTGATGAAGCATAATGTAATATTAATTTCAATTTAATTTAACCATAATTGCAAAGTAAGATGAAATTTTATTGTCTCAAAAAATTCCAGAGGATTGAGACTGCTGAAGAAGGATTAATAAGTTCTCAATAAGCGTCAGTGAAATTTTGAAAAAAGTCAAACTTCCCTGAATTTTCAGATTTCCAAAACAAATCTTGAGTCAGGTTGGACCTATTACCATGACAGCCAGTCCATGACCTTAAGTCTGCTTTGTAGATGGCCAACTCAAAAGTTTGACAAGCTATGCATGTGCTGATCCAGCCAAAAAATCAGACATACTGTGTTCTGAAAAGTAAGCATGCTTACCTGCACTTTCTAGAGTTGGTGGCAGACCTGGCACCTATTAACAAGGCTGTATATGACATTTGAAATGTACTTTTTTGGAAAAGTAAGTAAAGACGCTGTTTAATTTTGCTATGGTAGCAGAATGGTAAATGGATACAACCCATTTATTTCACTTCCTAAACACAGTAGTAGACACAATGATTCCAGGACTCTTTACTGAGTGTGGAAGCCTTTGAAGTGCATATTCACTCATTACACTAAGCATTGTCTGGTGTATCAGCCATTTTTTAGAGCTGTTCACATTGTAAATTGTAATTTCACAGCAGTACATTGTGTACCACAAAATCATTGCCAGGCATGGCAAAATGTAGCGTACAGAAGCTGTACCCTTGGGAGTGATTTTGGTGCATTGTGGCATGTCTTGAGTGAGAAGACTGACAAATGTAACCTGAGGCAGCAGTTTTCAATGGCCTCTCAAGGAAATGAACAGGGCAATAACATGTATTTCAGGGCAATAACATGTACTAATGTAAGTAATTGTCATCACTTTCCTTCCAAGTTCAGGTGTATGGAACCGGAACAATAGAATCAACTGGTGGAATGATCTACCTATCGAGGTCTGAACAGCAGAATCCTTGAGCATCTTCAAGCGCCGCCTGAAAACCCACCTCTTCAGGCTCCACCTTTCCCCTACTCCACTGTCCTGAATCCTGTCCCTACATCCCTTGAATTGTTGCACTTAATTCAGTTTACCTTACTTCCTGATTGTTACTGCTTGATTTGGTTTCCCTTAATTTTTTTTTGTGCCCTATTTTGTCAGTTTACTCGATTTTCCTCCGCCTTTGTTACACTTGACCTGTTGCCCTTTTATTGCACTTATTTTATTTTATTGCACTTGACTCTGCCCCTTTGTTGCACTGTAACAATAGAACGTGTTCTGTCACTGACTGTTAGCACTTGTACTTGTCTCCTAGGAGGTCTGCACTTTTGTACTGTTCTTGTGCACTTTTGTACGTCGCTCTGGATAAGCGTGTCTGCTAAGAACCGGTAATGTAATGTAATTTTGCCAGACCACACAATAAGTTCTACTCAATAAAAATGGGAGCAGGATTTGAAAAATTACCATTAAAACGCCTACTGGAACTACACTGGAAAAACTTTAAACTTTACTGAACTTGTGTTGATTGGTCTTATCTGGGAAAAGTATACCATACGTTGTTACAGTAACCAAGCTAAGTTAGCTCACTTAAGAAATACTAGCATGTGAGGTATAACAATAATGACAAGGCGACCATTTTTTTAAAATGTATTTTATAGTTAACATTAGCTTGCTGGGTAGCTTACGGGCTAGTGCCACGTAATGACTATGGAAAGGAACTGCGAGCACACTAGCTAGCCTAGTAACATTAACTTATTTATGAGAGTGGCACTTAGCTGGCTTGCTTTAGTGTTAAGCCATACCAATTTAACTAACATTACACTTGGTATTCGGTTTGGCTAAATATTAACAGCATGACATGACACGGAGCAATTTTTCCCATGCTTTCAGCCAGTTAAATTTTTATGTAAGTAAAAGTGTGATATCAAAATTTTGTAATGAGTAGTGATGAATGAAAAATCGTACAGTTACGTGATAAATTAATTGGCATGTGTACTGATTTGTGTTGTAAATTTTAATTTTGACATTGTAAAGCGAAGTCAGTTACAATGAGTATCTAACTAAAATTAAGGTTATAGTCCATGGCCTCAAGCAGTGCAGATGTTCTGACATTTCTTTATATGATGGAGATGATAATTATGAATATCCAGTTATTAATATGTCGCAGCGTAATAACCAAGTAGTGTCAGAAATGTATAAATAATTGTCTGCACTTTTCCCCTTGTGGGTGTTTTTATGTGGTAAACACTGTTGAGTGAGGGAGTGAGTGGACAAAGTTTACATTTCGAACATGGCCTATACAAACAGAATCGCAAGTAACAAGCGGAACATTTACAGTCTCGACACTGGCATGAGTCAGAAGGTCAAGAAGATCATGACCAGCTACTCTGTTTCCAAAACAATTAGTACTCCAGTTCCTTGAGGCAGATAAATACCAGAAAAATATTATCAGTCAAAAGTTTTGTGGTTAGCTCACTCGGTTAAAGCACCGCATTGCAGAGCAGTAGTGACCACCATAACCCGGGTTCGATCCCTGTTCATATTATTGCTGGCAGTGGTCAGTAGCCTCTTCAGAGCAGCAGACAATTGGCTGGAATTCCCTCATCTATTCCCTGGAATAGATGTCATCTGGAGGGGAGCATATGTTGCTATAAAACCTTTATATACCTTTCAGCATTCATGGCGCTTTTTAAAACATGCAAGTGTCCCACACCATATGCACTAATGCATCCCCATACCATCAGAGATGCTGGCTTTTGAACTGAACTGAACAGGAGGGGTGGTCTTTCTCCTCTTTAGCTTGGAGGACACGACGCCGTGATGGCCAATGAGAATGTCAAATTTGGACACGTCTGACCACAGGACACTTTGCCACTAAGCTAAAGTCCATTTTAAATGAGCCTTGGGCCACAAAACACGGCGGCTCTTGTGAATCATGGTCAACAACGGCTTCCTTTTTGCATGATAGAGTTTTAATGGCATCTGTGGATGGCGTGGCGGACTGTGTATGCAGAGAGTCGTTTCTTGAAGTATTTCTGGGCCCATTTATTAATGTCAACAACACAATCATGCCAGTGAGTGATGCAGTGGCGTCCGAGGGCCCAAAGATCACAGGCATCCAGTGAAGGTCTTCGACCTTGTACCTTATGCACAGAGATTTTTCCAGTTTCTCTGAATCTTTTGATGATGTTAAGCACTGTCGATGATGAAAAATCAATGCCTTTGCAATTTTACGTTGAGGAACATTGTTTTTAAAGTATTCCACAATTTTTTTACACAAGCCTTAACAGGTTGGAGAGCCTCTGGCCATCCTCTCTAAGACATCCCTTTTATAGCCAACCATGTTACACACCTGATGCCAGTTAACTAAATTACTTGCTAAATGTTCTTTCAGCTGATTGTCTAATATATTAATTGCTTGTTCAGTCCTTTTTTTGCCTGTGCCCCAACTATTTGAGACCTGTTGCAGCCAGAAAATTTTAAATAAGCTCATTTTGTGGATAAAAATGTAAAATGTCTCAGTGTCAACATTTGAAATGTTTTCTGTGTGCTATTGTAAATCAATGTTATCTATGTGTAATATTGTATTGGCTCATGTGACCTGAAAGTAATTGAATTTTGATTTTATTCACAATTTACACTTTGTCCCAGCTATTTTGGAATTGGGGTTGTAATAGGAAGAGCTCGTGAAAATCTACCTCTGTTGAATTCTCCAGCTCAAGTTGTAATACTTTGTAATACTTTATATCAACAAGCTTCTAAATAACGGTATTGGACAGAGGCATCATGCATTCTAGCCAGGATTGTAAAATCACAACATTGAGACATTATTCGTACTGTATCTTTAATGTCTTGCGATATGGATTCATTATATTCCTTTTTCAGGTGAAGCTCTCACCATCTCAATCAACTCTGGCTCAAAAATAGTAACAAAATGTGATTTGCGACAAGTCTTTCTAACCAAAGGTTGGGACAGATATTTATTGAAGACAGGCCTATGTCATACAAATGGCAATGTGTCTACAGACGAACATTACTTCTCACCCATTGAGTCCCTGACCCTAGAAGCATAAATCTTTGGTTAGAGATTAATATTCACAGTGCTTCACTCCACAGACCTCAGCACAGTGGCTTGTAATGTATTATGATAAAATGGCAGCCTGTACAACAACGCATAAAGCAAGACTAGAGTGCTACCTGATTTACTGTACATGCAGAGCGGCAGCATTTACATCAGGGTCCTGTCAGCAAAAATAAAAACATGCTCAAGTCCCAAACCCTCTTCTGAGTTTTTTTATGACTGCAATATTGATCAATTAAATATTAATTCAATCTCCATTATTATTTTTCTCAGTGCAAATAATGCAAAGAATAAGCACAATGCATCAGAGAGCTTGTCAGAGGATAGTAATACAAGAACTTTATATTATTTGATGTGCTCTTGGGCTTGAACACGTGAAATATTAGAAGATGTGTATTTTTTTCTTACATCATAGTTTATCAATCACACACGGCAGAGCATGTGGTTGGGGACAGGTGTAATAGCTTCTGGAAGCTGGGGGTAAAATGATATGACACATGGAGCACTCATGTATGCACTGTAATGAAAAATGCATATGCTTGCTGGTGCAACACAAAGCCTCCTTCATGCCAGCTCCCCGTATAATGGATACAGAGCTGAGGGCAAACGAGCCGTCCTGCAGGAGCTCAAGTGCTGGAAATCTTATGGTCTAGGAGAAAACAAAATACCATGTAATTGGATATTTTACAACATCAAACGATCCGGGGAAGTTTGTTAACATGCAGCTCAAGCTTCAGAGCCTGTAGCTAACTAGTTCTCTCTCTCCCCCACTCTCTCTATACCCCTCTGCTTCTCTCAAATATACTCACTCTCTCAATTTGCTGCATTTTTAAGCTTGAGATGTAAAAATGTTCACTTTGGCTTCAAACAGATAACACACAGCCCCAATGAGAGTTGGAGTGCTAATCAATTAGGGAAGCTTCTTTCAGATCTAAAAGAGATGAAGTCACCCGACTGCCAATGAAATGCAGCAGACTTCTACAATCAGTGAAAGGCTGCTCTTTCTTCATTCTCATTCTTTCCCTCTTTTTCTTCCTTGCATTCTTTCATTTCCCAATCCCTGTTTCTTATTCATCTCATCCCACCCCTCTTATTGCAGAAAAAGGGATTTTGGGATGATGCGATTATATGCAAGAGGCTGTTCGCCTCTTTTGAAAAGATAAGGACAAAGTTAGCACAATAATTTGTGAAGTGAAAGCTAAAAAGACACATTTATACACGGAACTTGGATTTCACACAAAAACATTACCAATGAAGCATCCCAGCGTGGCACACGTTTCACACCGCATACACACCACTGAGACACCAGGGTTTCAACAGACTAGAGACTGAATCCTCACAGGCAAGAATGATGGGTGAAAACTCATTACAAATTACTAAATGAATTTATCCCTTGTTCAGCCATTTTTCTCTGATAGTATTGCATTTCATAAAGGTATTGCCATTAAAATGATAAAAATACACATTTCAAATTCCTGCATAAAATTAATTCGAAAATTCTATTGAATACATTTGAAAGTATGTTGAAGAGAAATGCTCACTATGCAAGTTTATTATTCATTCTGAGGAAAATCCAATTTTGCAGAAAGTGTATAATACAAACACACACCAACACAGAAATGTGACCACGTTTACTATGTTAGGAGCGAGGACGGTCTCATAGTCATAGTTTGTATTTCAACCAGCAGAGGAATTAGATTCAGGATTGGGAGTAAATATATTGTATCAACCATATGGACCAGCTTTACATCTTTTCAAATCACAATTAAGAATACGTTTCAGGTAGCCTTCACTGCAACCTGAAAAATGCAGACATTTTTGCTGCAGCCAGATGTCCGCAGCAGAGGCTAATTATTCATTTCAAAGCACTCATCCTAAGCTAAAGAGAGGGTTCATGACTGATAGTTCCTTAAATAGAAACTTCGATAGTCAGTCAATGAGTGAATGATTTTGAGGGCAAGTAAAATTTTCAATATATAGCACCTTTTCAAAGAATGTTACAAAGTGCTGCACAAATTAAAAAAACAGAATAATGAAACAATGTAAAAATCTAACAGTACATGATAAAATAAGTCAAAAATTAAGAGCAAACTGGAAATAAATAAAATGAACCACAAATGAAAACAAAATAAAAAGTAACTTGGGAGCGCAGTGCTACCCAGTAAAAAAGTTAATTTCGAGCCCTTATCAGATTTATTTAATATTTTCCATTTACTTTTGTTGTTATCCATCGAGATTAAGCATCCATCATCAGTTTTTGAGAGACATCCACTCTATAATCTCTTTGGAAATGTTTGTCTATGACATTGTTTTATCTATTCCATCCATTGGTGTAACACATGAAAACCTTGGGGTCAGACCCTGACCCCCGCAGAATGTTGTATGTGACCTCAGTGTGAGTGTGGTCCTGTCTGGGTTAGTGTTGTTTTATCTGGAGGAAAGGCAGCCACAGAGGTATAGCCTGCCCACAGGAGGTCATTGTGCTGTCCAATCATGAGGGGTGGCAGTGTAACCACAGTTACTTACCTCTGCTCTACTCTAGAGCAAGTATCTAATTAATCTCAGGGTCTTAATGTCTTACAACCACAGACATTATATGAGCAGTTTTAGTTACACTTTACATTGAGCTGCAGGTTCTCCTGTGTGGATTAATTGTTAAATTGCAACGAAACGGGAAGCACAAAGCTACTACTGAGTTTCAGTGAATTTGTCATCTGTATGCGTATTATGAATGTAAAATGGAGCACTATTGAACAGTATTCTTAAATTGCTATTATTCTAAAATATTTTATTCAAACACAGACTATATCTTCACAATGCCAAACATATAATCTTGGCATGTTAATTTCATAATTTTCATGCTAAGGGACAATGTCATTTCGGCAGGACCAATGGAGCAGATACTGTTGTCCCATGTTACCTACGTACATTAGTCCCACTGCCTAACTCTTGTTCCCAAATTAGAATTTAACTACACAGATAGAGAAAGTTAAGTGTGACCTCAGTTTATACTGAGCTGTATCAGTAAAATACATTCTTATGCATCAGTGGAAGCATTTATTGACCTTGTTGGTCTTAAATCTGCTTAAAAACAGATGTTCATTATTGTAATTAGTCAACAGAAATCAGCACAAATTGTAAATTGCTCGAAGTCAAATTCTCAAGGTTACTTTCACAGACACAAGAACTTTGTATTCGGCTGTTTTATTGCCCTAATCTAATGTCCAATGTCAGTAGCGTTTTAGATCAGTGACAAATATGGTTTCTCAGTTCTTAACATACAGGTGTGTGAATATAAATTGTGCTACTCTGGCTTTTCCACAGGTACACAGTAGACTTTGGCCAATTTCAGTCTGTCTTCAAATGAGAAGATTGGAAATTTAAGAAAAGACATGATATTTATTCAAAATGCAAAATATTTAACTCGCAAATGTTATCACGCAAATAAATGAAAACATCAATGCACGAGCCAATTATATGATGTGATCTCTGAAAATGGTCCTGCTTCGCAATGTGAGCTGTGATACTCAAAATCAGTGCACATATCTGCATTACTATTCAACATCAAATGCTCTAATGTGCCTCGGCAGAAGATACGATACTTGTGAGCCAAACCTCTTTTCTGTAGAGATATTTTATGCATGATTAATGTAAACCAGCTACAGCATATCACGTGGGCCGTTCATTTTTATGATTAAATACTATACTGGATACCACAGAAGCGGAAAAAAAAAAAAAACATTGATGCATAGCTAGGAGAATGCAGTTGATTGCATTTGCCTGCTGATACAATTAAAAGCAGCACAATTGGATCTGTTTATGTTTCCTCTATTCCTTGGAAAATATGCACTGCCTCATTCACAGGATTGTGGAATGTCCTGACGACCGTTCAACTTCATAACATTATTTTCAACTGCAATTTATCCTGCATATAAGACGTCCAGAGAACAACAAAGTTCCCAGTTTGAACTTATTGCTTCCCACCAAGAAATGTTCGAAAGCACTATCTGGGAAAAACAACAAAAAAGGCATTCGTTTTTACCAGTTTTCTTACGTAATATTGCGTATTAACGTTTTCCACTCCCCCAACATCAGTGAACATCACACAACATGGCAACCTGTAGTTGCCATTACATTTCATATTTACAGTTGCCACATTATAACTGTGCTCCCAAAAGTGCAATACTGTCTTAGCTCCATAATATTAACAGAATATTTACCCAAAAAAACTGTTTTTTTTTTTTTTACAGTTGCTTAGATGTTACATACAATCTGTCAGCAAACTGGGAGTTCAGAAATCATACCAGAGCTCTCCAGAGGGAATTCCAGCTTAGAGAGGCATTCAAGCGAACTTTTCCTACGGAGACTTGGGACTATTCCCACTTCCCTGGACATCTTGAACGCAGTATTAATATCCAAGAGGTAAAGCAACTCTTAGTAGGGGGTAATAATGAACAAAGACATAGGATTTGGCGAATTGTTTCCATGGCAAATAAATAATTTCCATTCATCCAGATTTTATGAAGCAACCTATATGCTTTTTCTTGGAACCCAACATCACAAGAAAAACAACCAGATAAACCGTAAATGCCGGTGACCAAAAACAACCTAGAAGCACATTTAAAACATGCTAATGTCTTGATTTAACAATTAAGTTCACTGAATCCTGGACGTGGAGGATTTTCCAGAGCCAAGGGTTTGATTCTTGCTTCTACTGGTTTAATGTTTGGGCCTGTGAGCAATGACTTTTTCAAAAAGCCACGACTGTCTTTTAAAAACCATGATCGGCTTACCCAAACTCAGAATCCTAACATAAACTTCAACCAAACCCAAACCTTTAGGAAGTGTTAATTTGACTGAGGGCTCAGTGTCAATGTCCTAATCATTTGCTCAGTCCTATGAGTGGTATGAAAAATGATCATATAGACTAGACTGGCGTCACGTCATCAAGCGCCAAGAAATAAAGGCTGCGCCCCGTTTTAGGTGAAACAACTGCGGCTTCACACCCCAAGAGAAGCTGTAAAATGCTGAAAAGCTGTTGTGCAGACGGTAATAAAACAAAGAAACATACAAATCCAGATCACCGGTTCTCCATCTTTCTGGAAAAAGAAGGAAAGGGATGCTAATGACAATTAATATTGATGGATCACTGGCTTGAATGGGAGGCTGCTAGGGTACTGTCATACACTGTAGCAGCATCAGACTGTAGTCTAACTAAACAACTAAATGTCAGCCTAATTTATCAAGGTATCATGAATGCTAAGGTTCTGGCATGGTAGCAAAACAATCAGTAGATACGAGTGTGTCTATAACCTAAGTGTCTATTTCATACAAAATTAATGCAAACAGACTTGTCAAACTTGCCATCCAAACATATCAAAATGCACTGAAATCTACTAAATCAGAGGTTTTCTTCACCTCTTGTATTAGATGGTCGGGAATAATCTTTTACGCTCATATATGGGCATCTGGGGGCAGTGACCAAGTCTGCCATTGTGTTGATGCTGCAAGCAAATAGGCTATTGGTGTTTAGATCATAAGATCGATTGCGTATCACTCGAAAATATTGCTTTACCATAGTGCCAGTGGATAACTGTGGTAAAGTCGTGTAGTGCAGGGACCTGCTGGAGCAATCTTCTCACGAAAAATGAAAACAGGAGCTCCAAATATTTGTTTTTTAAATTCCTGAGCCATGAAGAAGTGCCTGGGAGAGGAGCATATTGTGCTTCAACTTGACTAACATTTCAAATACTGGTCAATGAAGAGACAGATGAGATGCCCTTGCTGTTGAGTGACAAAGCCAAAAAAAGAAATGTGGAAATAAAACATTCCACAGCAGTTAGGGACGTTTACGCTGGTTTTGTTGTTGGGTAATGTTACATAATCTGAAAGGTTGGTTTCCTCAACTAGGTGACCAAGACGAAAATAAAAATCTAAGAAAATTTTATCATGCATCCCCAGCAAACATTTCAGCATAATTTTTAAGTTCATAATGACCTGTTATTTTCTCTTTTTTTTTGGTGCCTATGGCTTCTGCGTGGCTCGATCAGCACAATCCTTCAGCCAGAGTGCTCTTCTTTTATGCTCTTTTTCATGGCTTAAGAGAAGAAAAATGAATATTTGCAGCTCTTGTCATCGTTTTTCATGAGATAATGGTGTTACAGGTCCCTACACTCAACCTTTTCACCTAAGTTGCACTGTGGCACTGAAGAAAAAACTGCTTTGCGGGAGCGAAGGCAATACCCCTCAGCCCCAACGCACCGAATCAAAGGTGTTTGAGCCAGAGTGAAAGGTCATTGTGGTACGAAATCTAAACGAGGCATACCTAAAGGTGAAGGTCAGTGAGGCAAGGTCAAAGGTCATTTGGGTCCGAAACCTCTACATGGCACGGCTACCCACCAAGGCGAGTGCACATATGCAAAATTAAGTTCCTAACCAAAGCGGTTGCACAAAAATGGCCTGGAAAATGGCTGGGCTCCCAGACGCCCGTGCAACTGCCAGAAATACCTCTCTGCCCTTTAGTCGGGACTGAGGGGTTAAAAGAAAAAATTAGAGAGAATAATTGATCTTGTGATCTCAATGCCAATAACCTGTTTGCTTGCATCTCCAACGCGGGATAACTGTGGGTAGAGAGTGGCCTCACTGTGTATCACTTAATATGGCGGTCTTGCTGAGGGATATGTTTTTTTATTGAAAGGTCCAACATCAACAGAAAATCGCTGTCCTGATTTTTATAAAAGGAAAGACAGCACTGTTGGGTAGTCTTGTTAATCAGGGAATATTTTTCATGAAATTAAAGTCTAATTGAAGTGTATATTGTTTGATATGCTCTTTTTGGATTATATACCACAAAATTAAACATTTCGACTGACCACCAACTTATTTATTCCAAAATGCTGTAAAATGCTGTCCTGTTTAACTGAGCATTCGTAATCACACTGCTAATGCACATACAACATTCACTGGTCCCTATGAAGGCCAGTAAACACAGAGAAAATTTACAGCCAGGAGGTGTCAGTCCTGCAATTACAAGTTGTAATTCTGAAACACATTAAAGGCCTGTATTAAATTTATCCACAGGAACTTTAAGGAATCATCATCGACTTCAAAACTTTCCCCTTTTCTTTGTTTATGTGCTGCCAGCACAAAAGCAAACTGCAAAACTCTCCCGCCTGAACAGGACTCTGTATGATGATCTCCTAAGCAAAACAACAGTGCAGGGGTTATTCCACTCAGATGCACTCCCATTGAAAAGAGGTGCTTAAGGAAGAATGGGAAAAATGAGGGGAACAATGGGTTGAGGCCCTCAATGCCCTGCCCAGTAGTGACCTATTCATTTAGCTCTCATTGATTACAGCTGCTGGCCTGTTGCAGCTGGGTGGATCGGGCAGGATTAGAGTGGCCCGTTGTGCGGCTACCCCCATAATTCCCATGACTGAAAGCTCATTGTCAGCAGAGGAAGGCTCACAACAGGTCATGTCAGAATTACCTTACTTTCTGGCCTCGTCCTAACTCTCTTCCTCATTGATAGGGCAAAAGCATAATACCTTCTGGTACAGCCATGACTGTAACTGGTAAAACAAGAAGTGAAAAAACAAAATATTTTTATTGAAAGATAGGATTGTTTAGTGCGCAAATCAAAAGGTATTTACAGGCCGAGAACACCTAGCACAGAGTGTGCCATGGCAAATGAGTCAGAAATGGCGAGCAAACAAATGAATAAGTAGAGAAATAAATTTGGCACAACAATTGTATCAATCTCCCAGAACCACGACCCAAATCCACAGCTTGTTGATATACTCCATTCAAAATTGAACCAAATATCACAAATTTCTGAAAAATAGCATCCATATATGCTGTTGTAATCATTTTAAAATGCTGGAAAATGCAAGCAATGGACTGCTATTTTGCTGGAGCAGAAATTAGCTGTGCGGCAAGTCTGTCAATTGTTATTAGTGTGAACTTGTCACAGGCTGCGGTCTGGTAGCAGCAGGGCTGACTCAGTATTTTGCAGAGGGCTCCGTTAAGTGCAGTGTCACTGCACAGCCAGTGACAACACCACAGTTATAGAGATGGCAAAACACAGCGCGAGGACCACGTTTGAGCTGTCGCTGAGCCCACAACCGAGGAGAGAGGGAGGCTGCTTTTACATCCACGTGCGGAACCACAGACTCACCATCCCGAGTGCCTCATTATGCCAAACCCATACAGCAAAAAAATATATATATACTGCTTCACCCAACAGATATGCCATTGGAGGCTGCACTCCTATATTGTGCCAATGGGACTGATGACATTAGGAGAGACGGTGAACAGAATGGGATTTAATGTTTTATCGAGGAGATGAGCTTAACGCACACCTAAACAGGCTGAAGTTTTAAGTGCTTACAGAATGTTGTATGTTTTAAAACAGCACGAGTTCAATTGCAATTGGTGTCACCTATTTCAGATGCATGAAAAGAGCCTAGTCTCCGAAAGCCTTTGAATAAATACGCTGTCAAGATTTTTTTGGTTAAAAGCAGGTCATCCGGTTGTGGCTTAGAATTTGGCTTGGGGAAGAGGAGGTACCCAATTAAATTAAAATTACTTATGAAGGGGTGCATGGCAATCATTCCAGAGCCAACTGGTCCAGATAAACAACAGAAGTGAATACAACTATTTCATCAAGCCTACTCAGCCCTGCCTGGTTAATGACCACAAATTAACAGTTCCCAAGACCTAAAAAGTCCTGTAAATAGAATATGTTATTTCATTGGACTCAGGCGCTACAACAGAAATACATGGATGAATGGCTCTAAGGATTTAAAGCAAGGCATTTCTGACCAATATTCTTCCAGGCATGTCCATAATTTATATTTCCATTTTTATCTATTTCTTCAAATCATGCACTACTCTACTGCTTCAAGATAGTGAATACCATAAACAGTACTACATAATAGGCTGCATAATTTAAGGCTTTACCAGTTAGCAACCAAGTCTTATTCAAGAGCATGAAAATATTTCACATGGGGTTGAAAGCATGGAGCAGGTTCTTACTAGATGTCAAGGCTGGATTCAATTTCTCCTCAATACTGTGCTGTTATTTTCTTGATTATGAGTAAAGCATTCAAGAATTGTATTTGTTTAAATGCCAGGGGCTTCTTAATGTGTGATGATGATTATCAAAACACTCATACAATTCCCCACTCTAATGTGAATACAGAGCACCAGTGTGGTTAAACTGAATACTGTCTTTAAGTGGATTTTTCTGGTTTTGTCAGGTTTGTTCATATCACAGTTGTGTGACTCAGTCTGACAGATGTAACAGCTCTGAAGAAATAAAAACAAAATGGAACAATACTTATTTATTTGTGGGTACATCATGACACTGACTTCATTCAAATAGAGTTCAGAAAATTATTTTTTTGAAAAAGGTTGGCAGGTATATATATTTTTTATATATATATAGATATATATATATGAATGACAAAAAAATGAGCAACTATTTTAGCTGTTATGCTTCAAAGAGTATGTGAGCCTTGTATCTAATAAATGTGAGAAGCTTGTGATTATTTCAATGATTTGGTAATCATAAAAAGATAAGTGTATTTTCAATTATAAGACATTGTTAAAATCAGTTGAAGAATGCTTGCGCTAGGTTTTTTTTTTTTTTTTAATCCAAACAAGCTTGAATATATATCCATTATATTATTTATTCCTCATTCTTTTTAATGTTCTTTTTTACCAAATGCAGTTTTTATAGCAGTAAAAGTGAGTGTATTTGCTCTGCTAATTGCCAAAGATGGTCTGTAATTAAAGGATAATAAAGCCTTGGCAGTAATTAGTTTCTGTTGTTTGCTGCTAGTCCATCAATTGTTCCTCAATAATACTGATCATTAGCATTCAGCCGGTAGTTTTTTTTAGGGCAGCAGAAAGGGATGCTGGGACGGGAGCACTACACAAGCACTACACATTCCATTCCCATGAAGGCATGGCATCCAGCCGACAGTTAACCCTGTGCTGTCTTCCCCCCGGTCACTGAAGGCTGCAAGCAAGGTAATACAAGCCATGCTTTGCAGGCCCACAGAGAGACTCTCTGTGACTTTTATTTAACAAGTTCACACTCCTGGACCACTGCTGTGAGCTGGGTAATAAGCACCTTGATAGAAGCACTGTCCTAGGGGCAACATGTCACACACTGCGATGACAACGATAATTCACTCCCCTCTACGGGTGGATTTCTCAGCATCCCATCTCTACCTCACTCTAGGAAGCGACACGAACGGCAAACTATTAGCAAAGAATAGAACAAATGTATATTTTTTTGCCCTCATTCTGCACTGCCATGTTCTCTCAAGGACAGCATTTCAAGCAGCGGACGTAATGTAGAAAAGCGATGGCAGGAAAGTCAAATCAGTGGCGCAGTTGTTACTTGCTTCAAGGTCAGTAGGATAAAGATCTGGAATACATTCTTGGTTTTGCGTGGACACTTTGACATTCACCATTTTAATAACATTCAAGTACGTTACGGCAGAGGTATACAGTATATGTATAAGTATAATTGGAGAAGGAAGGAAGGAAGGATGCATTTTGTAAAGGTGTATCAATCACATAGCCATACTGTACAAACATTGTTAATAACTCAAACAGAAAGCTTGTAGCAAGGAAAAGACCATAGCAAATCAACTGCTAAATGGAAGAAGACAAACCCGCCATTAAGCATTATACATGAAATCACTTTTTGTATATACAAGACTATATTTCCTATTTTTGGGCCATTTATGATTCAAGTGCAGTCAAAACATCATGGGATTTGAAAGCATACGCAGGTTGGTTTAAAAAAAAAAAAAAATCAGCTCTCATGCCCTGTTTCTCTCCGCTCCATGCTTTTCTTGTTTCTTTGAGATGGTTTCTGAATCAAGAAAAAGAAAAAAGAAATCAATGAATTCTTAAAATCCACTCCATCCCCATCAAAGCCAAAATGCTGAACAAACTGCATAACACAAAAGTATCTTTTTTTCTGTGATGGCAACAAACTGATTTTTGTGAAGATAGTGCATTAAGCCCAGTATGCAAAATACCTGGTTGTTTATTTCAACACTAGGACCCGATGGTTTTTAAACTGGGGAATGTAAAGATTCTTCAAAACTGCACATCTCTTTATTTTTATATTGCTTATGCCAGCAGTATTGAACAAGTATCTTTCACGCCATTATCACTGTCTTGTTTCAAATGCCATATAGGAAATTTGCAGAGGCCTCACTGGCTTTTCATTGTGGCCGATTGATTTATAACCTCTTTAATTTTGTCATTGCTATTGAGTCCCATTCAAGTTGAAATGGTGCTTCAAGCATTGTGTAATGTTTTATGTGCTAGTAATCCACTAGAGGACCCTTATTAAAGGAATGTAAGGCTTATAAACTGTGGTAGGGCTGCTAAGGTGTCATCTTGGAGCATGCCCACCATTTTAAACGAGGACTTCATTAATACACTGCTCTTGCACATAAATGGAGTGTGGTTTGCTCAGCTGGCTTCAGCAGATAACTTGAGACATGCCTTTTTTTCCTGAAAACAGTCTTCATATTCATGAATATCAGCCCAGTTGCTTCCCCATTCTCTGAGTAGAAATGCTATGTAAGCTACTCGGCTTACGTAGCTCCACCTCTGCTGCGAAACACCACTACCTGCTGCCTCTTCATCACTCCACTTGCTGCCAGTTAAAATTCGCTGCTGCGGCTGCATCTCCCTGCTGCCTGCCAGTAAACATTTTCTGTTGCGGCTGCATCACTCCGCCAGCTGCCAGTTAACATTGCCTGCTGCAGCTACATAACCCTTTCCTTGCTGCTACAGTTGATATCCTAGCATCCACCGGTGGGCTCCGAATATTTCCTCTCGGGAGAAGGGGTTACTGCCACACCCTGATCTTTTCCCCTCATCAAGCTCAGTGGGCTGCAGGGTAAGAGTCTAAATGCCAGACTAGCATTTGTGAATGCTGCCATGAACTATTTACACCTTAGCTGCCTGACTGAAATATATTTATGTAACTCTGGTCTAGCTCTGCCCTGAGCCCCCCATAAAATTTGTGCAAAGGGCCTTCCCTTTGTTTTCCAGGATTTAAGAGGAATTTACTCCTCAGTTTGATTAAAGGGCAAATGTTGACAGAATCCAGGCCATAGTTAGGGGCAAATGTTGATTGAAAGCAGGCTTTCTGTCCGAACACACTTGTTCTTTGGTATGCTCTTGCCTGCTCCTCTTAGGGTAACATTTGCTGATTTTGTCAGCTTTCTGATGATGGATGCTGCACTGCTGACCTCCCTCTCTCGCGCTCTTCCTCTCCTACTGAAACATTGCCTTTCTGTGTTGTGTCCCTCTCTTCTCAGGCATCTCCAATGATCAGCTCCACTCCCCAAGTAATTGTTGTTGTTGTAGTGATTTGATTTGATACCGCTAGTTCTTGTTTACAGCTGCATGCATCCTTCTGTTCCTCATTATCATCAATCACATCCTTTGACTCCCTTTTACATCTGTTGACACCCTCATCTACTGGCAGACCATTTCTCTGCTCTGTTCAGAGCTTCAGCCTCAGATCACTCAAATGTTTCAAAACAGTGGTTTAATTTACTGTAATGGCAAAGTGTTGGATAAAAATGAAAGTCTATGGGCTCTAAATTCGTTGACCAGGCACAGGCGCGGCGAATGCGGGGAGCGCTGCGCCAACAGGGTGTATCCAGGCGTATTTTGCAATCTCGTGCCCGGCGCAAGTACTCCTCTGTCCCGCCTCTGTCCTTCCTGCCGGCGCAAATGGCAAAGAGGGAGGAGGGAAGGCTTGAGTGAGTTTAACACAGCCGAGTCAAATCTTCGCCAATCAAATGAGCTCCTCTCCTAACCTTTAAAATGTTGGAAAAAAGAAGCCTCTGTCCCATATCTGCATGATGCGTGAATGTTGCAATTTACTTTGCTGCTTCGGGCATGTTTTCTGCACAGCTTACGTCATATTAAGCATTACGAATATGAGTTAGCTGGCTAGCTCGGGCATTCGCAAATCATTACCATTAGTGAACTTAAATGGAATTTCAAAACGAAACTACGTCAAGTCATTCAATGAAATACGATGGTTGCTCATTTATTTCTTCTGCCTGCATCACGGGGAAGAAAAACGATGAATAGCGCGTTCCTATTATTACACCCTGTTGCTGCTTAAAATTTTGGGAGTAATATGCATGGACGACAATGCAAGATTTGTACTCATTTATTTTCAATATGTGATCTGAACTCAGTGCGAGATCATAGCAATCATGCTGTATTCCTTTCCCCCACTAAAAACGATAAAACCTAAGTGACAATAGCAGTATTAAGCCGCTTGCACACTGGACGCGAAACAACTTTTTGCACAACAGATTACGAAGTCAATGCAAAGACGCAAATACACGCGTGCGGAAAAAGTCGTGCGAAAAATTTGTTTCACGTCCGGCGTGAAAGCAGCTGAAGGACACATACCCACATAGCCTACGCACGCACTCACGTGCCTACATGCACATCGCACTCTCTCTCTCTCTGATCTTGCATCAGGACAATCGATATTGATACTATAATTTATGTGCTGAATCAGATAGTTACATTAAAGAGTGGTTGCTGTAATTATTTATTGCATTGAAATGTGCCTGACATTCTGGAAACCTGCCTGTGAGGTTTAGGTACCGTCTGTGCACTGTGCGTCGGTCAGCCGAATTCCCACTGCACAGAAAGTAAACCAGGTTGGAGCTGGCCAGCTTTCTGCGCAACTTCAACGAAGACTTTTGCTATGAAATTGTTACTGCGTTATGATGAATATGTGACACTTCCCCCTACTACGCCACCACACCCATCTCGGCGCACTTCCGTCTACCAAATTGCCAAAGTGGCTGCGCACGGTTTTTCACCACACGAAATTAACACTGCACGGGCTGCACTGGACAAAATTACCACTGCATGGGCTGCGCCACCCTGAAATTAGAGCCCGATATGTTGGGAGCCAAAAGAATGGTCAAAGTTCTATATACCATTAGTGCTCCCCAAATTGGTTTCAAACTCAAGTCCCGGAGGTCAGCCGGGTTTCAGCTGCTTGTGGGTCCCCTTCAGCGGTAGCCAATCGTATCCTTGAGATCATAGCAAGTAAATGATTTAACTGAATCAAGACTAAAGAAACATTCCAGATACCAGAAGAAACTGTGGCTCAGTAGTGAAAGTGTTTCTCACATTACAATTTTCAGGCAAAAAGGTAGGGAATTCAGCGGTGACTCTGGGCTAGTGTTATGCCCACTGAATGCTTTGTAGACTACAGCTGTATCCCTACAGATCTATGAAAAACTTCTTCATTGAAGAATTGATCAACTGTGGGAAATGCAGTACACTACAATAAGTTTTTGGTATGTTTTGGCAGAAGTATTCAATATATGCTTAAGATTAATTAAGGGGAGAAGGAAGGGTGCATTAAGTGAAGTTGTATAAATATTTAAGTCCAGTCACAAAGAGTCATACTTTACAAAGAGTCATGGTGCATTTAAATTTTGTGATTACTTGAACAGAAAGTTTGGAGCAATGAAAAACAATAGTAAAGTAGAGTGATTCTGGAATTATTTTAAGTATAGCAGTTCAGAAAAATACAGTCATACAGCATGTACTCTGACCACATCAATCTTCGAACTCAGCCGTCCTTTTCATCCCAACTACTGACGTGTAATATTTGACGAGGGCACCTTTAAAAGCTGCGATGCTATCCTGCTCACAAGAATTGTGAAGTAAACAGAAATAAAGACAGACGGACATTTTAAAACACACACGCACAAAGACCAACTGAAAACAATTACAGAATCGCCATTACGGCTGGTAATAAACTGCCAAATAAAATGCTGCTTAACCCAATTGCACTTGAGCTTTAGGTCAAGAACTAATGGCTCGATATTCTTCCTCAGGATTTTCTGATAGCAAGCAGAACTCATGATTCCATCAATCGTGAAAAGTTGCCCAGGTCCTGAAGCAGCTAAGCAACCCCAGATCATCACACTACCACCAATGTAATTCACTGTTAGTATGATGGTCTTGTCAGGGAATACTGTGCGAGCTTTACATGGCTTGCAACTGGACCCATGTCTTTGAAAAAGTCCTACTTTTCACTCATCAGTCAACGGAATATTATCCCAAATATCAAGGGGGTATTTCTTATCGTGGAATTGTAAACACCGACCTTAACTGAGGCATGTAGGGTCTGCAGTTCTTTAGATATTAGTCTGGGTTGTTTTTGACATCACGGATGACTTGTTGATATGCTTTTCGAGGAATTTCGGTCAGCCGAATTTCGGTCAGCCTGGGAAAGTCCACCACTGTTTCAGATTTTCTCTATTTGTAGAGAAATATTTGTATATCTCTTTAGTCTTAGGCTCTCACAGCGGTTCGATGAAGTCCCAGAGCCTTATAAATGGCTTTTGCCCTTTCAAGCTGGATAGATACCAATAAATTTGTCTCTCATCTGTTCTTGAATTTATTCACCTCCGCCAAGGAGATGTATGTTTATGCCTGCGTTTATCTGTTTGTCAGTCTGTTTGTCTGTTAGCAGGATATCTCAGGAACAGCCGCATAGATTTTAACCAAACTTTGCAGGATCTTAGAGTAGCACAGGAGGAACAAGTGATTAAATTTTGGCATATCTAGGCCAAAGTACAGCTGAGATATTGGCCAAAGTTCAAATTCAGCTATGCTGGCAGAGATTTGAAGTCTTTCCAATGGGCCGGATTTCCGATTGGCATGCTTTTGGGATTTGCTGCCACCTGGCAACGGAATGCAACAACACCCGTCATCAGTCAATGAAAATAACTAATGTACAGAGTCGCCTTGGCATGGTGGATGTGCTGCGCTCTGTGAGCGCTCTTGTTCAGATTGCACTGTCCTATTCTAATTTTCGCCCACTTCGCTTTGTCACACAGATTATAATCTGAGATGTTTAGAATCAAAATTTGCCCACAGCCCATTTTGAACCATCTTCTGGTTATATGTACCCACTTGTGGGACTGTCCAGAAAATAGATTTAAAATGTGAAATTTGCATACAGGAAGTGAACTGTGACTTATTTAGTGATTTCAAGATTTTTGTGGGGCAAGGCCTCAAAGTCCATATTTCACCCCATAAATGATTGTTCTGAAAAACCAGATGGTTTTTATTAGCTTGACAAAAACATGATGAACATTTTGATACCAAACATAAGTACATGTGTGAAGAACTTTTGGACAATTTTCCATTGAAAAAATGCATGAGGTTGATAAGTAGAATCAGGTGTTTAGCAGCTTGGTTGGTATGACAGCCTGCACCCACAGTGGCTCTTTCTGGAGAAGGTTCCCTACCCCTGGCATACAACAATATTGAATGCTTTGTGGTTCACAAAATCACTGAAGCATGACCACAAGTGCAGTCTATGCTTTGATCAGTGGAGTAAAAACAAGGCCTGGGAGATATAGAACCTAAACAATGTACAACAGTTCATGAAAACTTCCGAATGGCTTTTCTGAGAAATATGTTGTATATAATAAAAATGGCATGAATACACCACCGTTAACTGATCTTATCACAATTACAGGTGATCCTGAAAGTGTTAATTATCTCCGAATAAATTAACTACATACTAAAAGGACATATGTGTTTCAGATGTATAGTTATGATCCAGAATGATCCGGAAGGCCAATGTCTCGTCAATCATGTACATATACTCTGAGACTCTTAAATTGGATAAGTATCTATAACAAGCATTCCATGTTATTATTAAGAGACCTATTTTGACACCCAAAGGAGATAGTTCTAATTTCTAAACACAGGAATGGTTCCAATTTTCGCAATCCGGATCCATGTTACCGGTCTTGCAATTTAACACCACTCAGACATTATTTAGCCAACTATATGAGGCAACTTATGTGAAAATATCTTAGGTGTGTTTTCATAGGAACCTGGTTGTTTTTCAAGATGAACTTTACGTTTTGCATCAATTTTGGTCAAGACAGATGCATTTTTCAATGGAAAATTGTCTGACAATTTTTCAGTTTTTCACACATATACTTATGTTTGGTATCACACTGTTCGTCATGTTGTTGTGTAGCCATTAGAAATCATCTGGTTTTTCAGAACAATCATTTATAGGCTTAAATATGGACTTTGAGGTCTTGTCCCTAAAAAATGTTGAAATCACTAAATAGGTCACAGTTCACTTCCTGTATGCAAATTTCACATTTCAAATCTATTTTCTGGACAGTCCCACATGCAGGTACATACAGCGCCCTCCATAATTATTGGCACTTGTCGTTAAGATGTGTTAAAAGCCTTAAAATATATTATTGCAGAAGCATTCTCTCACACTGAAAATTGTAAAAAAATGTAACCTTCAACTCAAGTGAATTTTAAGGGGGGAAAAAAATCCCTGACTAAGAAATAATTATTTTTCACAAAATCACCTGTTCCACAATTATTGGCACCCCTAACAATTCCTAGGAATTAAATGTAATTGAAGTATTTCTGTCATTTCTACAATAGTTTACAAAGTTGATCAGAGTATCTAGGAACATTTAATAAGTAAATCATCACTTCCTGTTTCCCTGGGGTATAAATATGACGTGACACAGAGGCCATTTCTATTATCCACTCTTCAACATGGGAAAGACAAAGGAACACATCATTCAAGTAAGGCAGATGTGTGTCGCCCTTCACAAGTCAGGCAATAGCTACAAGAAAATAGCCACTTGCCAGCACCTGGCCGTATCTACTGTCAGAGGAATCATTAAGAAGTTTAAAACAACTGGAACAGTGGTAAATTAGCCTGGACGAGGACGCAAGGTTATTTTGCCACAAAGCACAGTAAGGAGGATGGTAAAAGAAATAAAAAGTTCTCCAAAGCTCACTGTTAAAGAATTCCAACAAATGGAAGCATCTTGGGGTCACAAAGTCTCCAAAACAACCATCAGGCACTATCTACATGCGGACAAGCTGTTTTGGGAGGCATGCACGGAAAAAAAAACTTTTCTCACTCACAATCATAAACGCAAACGTCTGAAGTTCACCAAGCGGTACTGGGACTTCAACTGGGACTGTGTGCTTTGGTCAGATGAGACCAAGATAGAGCTTTTTGGTGACAAACACTCGAAGTGGGTCTGGCGGAACACAAAAGATGAGTATGCAGAAAAGCACCTCATGCCCACTGTGAAGTATGGGGGAGGATCGGTGATGCTGTGGGCCTGTTTCTCTTCCAGAGGCCCTGGGAACCTTGTTAGGGTGCGTGGCATCGTGAATGCTTTGAAATACCAGGACATTTTAAATCAAAATCTGGTGGCCTCTGCCCGAAAACTGAAGATGGGTCGTCACTGGGTCTTTCAGCAAGATAATAACCCTAACCATGTGGCCAAATCTACACAGAAATGGTTCACCAGACACAGAATCAAGCTCCTCCCATGGCCATCTCAGTCCCCAGACCTCAATCCCATTGAAAACCTGTGGAGTGAGCTGAAGAGGAGAGTGCAGAGGACAGGACCCAGGTCGCTGGATGATTTAGAGAGATTGCGCAAAAAAGAATGGTCAAAGATCCCTCTTTCTACATTCTCCCATCTTGTGAAACATTATAGGAGAAGATTAGGTGCTGTTTTGTTGGCAACAGGGAGTTGTACAAAGCATTAACATCAGGAGTGCTAATAATTGTGGCACACATAATTTGATGTAAAAGAATGATTTCTTAATGTGGGATTTTTTTCCCCATTGAATAAATGTACTTGAATTAAAGGTTGGATTTTCCTCTATTTTTCATTGTGGTCCAATATTATTTAGAAAAGAACTGAATTTATTACAAGCTAAAGAACACGTCTTAACCAGGGGTGCCAATAATTATGGAGGGCGTTGTATAACCAGAGGATGGTTCAAATTGAGCTGTGAGCAAATTTGCCGATACCCAGCAAAACCTCCTTTGTTTAATTTGTTACCTCTGGCTATTGCGATAAATGTTGATGGAACTGTTATTTGCCAAATAAATCTGCTACTGCATTGTGATGGTGTTTTGATGCCATCTTTGCCTTCTGATAATGGTTTGCCATGTTGCTAATAGCTGGCACATAATCACGTACAACTTGAGCAAATTATCGTCATTTGAATGGTAGACGCAATAAATTTTGGCTTCCTAGCTAAATTAGTCGGCTAACACACTACTTTTGTTCACTTGAAAGTTCTGCGAATCAGTGCCAAAATAGATGGAAACAGCTTAAAATGTCAGAAATCCATTCGATAGACCAATTTGACTGCCTAACTGCATGTGACGTCATTACGCACAACTTTTTATTCGCTTTAATGACGTTAGATGGAAACGCATTTTCACCTGCTAATTTTGCATGAATATTTTTGGCGAACTCCAGATAGTTCAATTGACAAGTAGATGGAAACATAGCTACAGACAACTCAGAAATTCTATTTCAATTGTTGTGCACCTAGCGAATGGGCCAGAGTTCCAATTGCCGTGCTTTAGGGTTTTTCTGCCAACTGGCGGAGGTCTGCACTCTCTGAGTGCTTTTCTAGTCCATTTTTCATTTTGAAATGTACTTGAACGCGACTTTGACTTTTTGGTATTGATTGTGAAATGCTGGTCGATGGAATTCGGGGATATTTTGTGACTTGCCTATTTTCCACTCTACACACTTCCTGGGTTTCCACAGCCCATTCATCAATTCATCAGAAGACCAAAATAAATCTGAACTGTCGAATAAAAAGCTGTTGCTAATGGATTTGGATGACATTTGGTGGAAAGAAGAACTATGGGCCTAGCAAAAATTGATTAACATTAACATTGTGTGATCACAGTGATGGTACATGATTCAAGTTTGGGCAATACTGATAGCACTATTTGCAGAGTTTTGCGCTCTACTAGTGCATTCTAGTTGATTTTGTAACAGACGGGGGAATTCCTTTTTCGCACAGGGGTAGAAAGGGTTGGATACCTTTTTCCATCAATAAATGAAACCATCATTCAAAGACTGCATTTTGTGTTTTCTTGTGCTATCGCCGCCAAATATTGGAATTAGTTTGATAATCTGAAAAATTTAAGTGTGGAAAATACATAGGCTAAAATAAAAGAAATCAGGATGGGGACAAATAATTTTTACAGCACTGTCCAGAGCGATATCAATACATGGTTTTTTTTAGAATGCTGCTGAAGAACTTAACTGGTTAGCCTGGAGCCCTAACCTCAACGCCATAAAACAATATAGAGATCAACAGAGAAGCTCGTTTCAAGCCAGACCTGATTTCCTTACATCAAGGTGCAGTCTTAAAGTTGCTGCAATGGCTGCAAAATCCCACAGAAAGGGCCTAACATATTATGGATAGCTTATTCAGAGGAGTGGAGGCTATTAGCAGGGCAAAAAAAGCTCAATATTCCTCCCAACGTGCTTAAAATGAGATGTATGAACAGGTGGCCACATATCATTTTGGCCATGGAATACATGTACATTTTTACCCAAAATGATGCATGTAGTATATGCCATGCAAGGAAAAAAACATTGGTATGGTAAGGATAAGCTTAGAGTACTCTTAGAGCTCTCGAATGAGAGCTGCACCTTGAAATGGAAAAAGGAACTTTTGCAGAAGATGAAAAAAAAAAATAGTGCTCTGCTTGACATGTGCAATCCCTCTGCTTTTAAAAAAAAGAGCTTTAACAAGTTATAAAAAACTTGTTAAATTCAGGATATAGCATGGAAAAAGTCCAATTTCGTCCAAGAACAGCATGTATATCTTGGCCCTGAAGCTCATGCCAACTTGCCATTATTTTCATTTATTTTAAATTCTGTATTATATGAAGTGCATTTTTGAGTACTTGTGTGAATATCTGCTGTGCTAGTTGCAATGTCAATGTACAAAAGTAATTTTCTATTCGGGTAAATCTTGAAATGTGGTGCACATAGGTATTTCTACGTTTAGCTCTCCTCATGGTCCTTGCATTCATCTGACTTCGATTGTCAGTGCAGGGTACATGATGCAGGCAACAAAAAACCTTGTTTGGAATTGTCATACAATGATACAATGCTAAAAAGTTGCCTCATTGCTGCAGATACTGATGCTAGGCAGGTACCACTCAATGAAGCTGATAACTGATGTACTTCCTCCACAGTTCTGCACCTCGGCCGTTCCCTTCTCTTTTTGTCCAGGATAGGCTCGGTTTGACCTTTTCTCTAGAGACAGAATACAACATATTTGTGTCAAATGGTCAATTTCCTGGCTTTTTCATGCATGAAATGGCCTTCATTTCTCACAATACCTACCGACAGACACATTCCCAGGAAAAACTGCGAATTTGCTTACTGTAAACTAAATTCGCACTTTATCAACTGTCATGTACAAAATAGTATATGAAGTGACAGAACAGATTGTTTAGCTTCTATCAAAGTGTATATGCTAAATGGGGTTTTTAGCATATTACTTCTTGTGTATTATAATGATTACCTAATGGTGACTCAGTCTGGCTGCTAATTGTACTGAATATATTGTATGCAACAACGAAAACTCACCAAAAACAGCACAAACAAGAAAGAGGATCAGCTGTTTTATGTGAATATGCAAAGTAAACTGCAATTGCCTAAAATTTTAACTGTAGCCTATATGATATCTTCAATTTAGCCTATGGTCACATTTCAACTGATAAAAATGTACGAAAGGTATTATTATTATTATTATCATCATTATTAAAGATAATATTTCTGTTTCAATGCCTGGGTCGGAACAAATATTCTCTCACACTGAACAAATCTATGAGCTACATGCAGCTAAATGTTACAGGGATTCAAGGCCTGTCAAATGTTTTTTTTTTTTTGGTTTTTGTTTTACCCCCATAAAACCAAAATGGCAACAAATTCATGCTCTGACCAGTGTATTTCTTACCATCTGGCAAACAGACAAAACTTAACTTAAATACAAGTAAAATGACTGCATTCCCATGTCTTACAAGTGGAAACATTGCCCGTCAATGTTGAAGCGTGAGCCAATAAACCCTGCATGCGGGTTTGCTTGATGATTCGCAATCACAATCAGGCCTTTTTAAAATCGAAACAAATTGTTAGTTTTACATGAATGTTCATAGTCATCCGAATCAGACAACCAAAATCAATCTGGTGCGAATGGATGCCACGTTTTATTTCAGAGCACTGCATGCATCACGACATGGTCGCGAATCACACAATAACTGAAACAGTTTTCTGTACAGCAAGCTCCCCTCCCCCTTCTTCTCCCTGTTCCTATTATTATCGGCAGAGGTCGCATGGCATTTAGCATAGAGAGGAATAGTCGAACTATAACTCCAGCTGAACGCATGGATAAACACTCCTACATGACAAAGCTGAGGAGAGGGAATACAGGGGGAAAATAGTAACAAAAACGACAGGCGCATTGAATGCGCATCCAACACGCTCAAATTAGGGAATTGTTCCAAAGAAGAAGAAAAAGAAGAAGAAACAATATACGAAGTTATATCTTACTAGTTTTGAAAAAAAAAAAAAAAACTCTTCCATTGACCTAAATTTTTGTGTGGCCGAGTTGTGCATTTTTTCCCCAGGAGAATTAATTTTTGATCGTATTTTTTTATATCACAAAATTGTTACAAAGAAAAAAAAAAAAAAACAGGTTAAATCAAGTGAGCATCACTGAGCCTGTTGGCACTTAAGTTATACCACGAACGGATGTGAGGAAAGGGTGCATTGAAAAGACTCAACCCCTTTTTCTTTCTATCCCTCTGTTTCTTTTTTGTTCGCCTAAACAATAGAGAGAGCGAGTCACAGACACTGAACCTGCTTTCATGCCGTCAGTCTCGCGGACTCTGAGATGGACGTGAGATTCTATCCGGCACCCCCTTCGAGCGTGGGTTCATGTTCATTACCGACCGATTCGAGTTGCCTGAGCTCTTTGGACTATTACCACTGCAACAAGGTAATTAGGAAAGTACTACGTGTGTTTTTACAGTATATTGTTGTGTTCCCGTTGATTGCATTGTGTCATGTATGCGCACCTCATCCCGTAATTTTACATTTGCATGACATTTTTTTTCGCACCCAAACAATGTGCTGCTGTTCGAGAGAAGCGAAACGCTTTTATTTTATTTTTAAGCAAATGCAAACTGGAGACTCACTTTATCTTACGCTGAATCGTCTGTCCCTATCAATACGAGCATCCGTAACGTGAATTTATAAATTATACGGTCTACATTTGGGACGTACTGTAGCATTTTGATGGGTCTCGCAGATTTGGAACGTAGGCAATTACTTTGTCGCAACTTTTGCCAAGTTTGATACAGGTACCGGTTCCGCTAACGCTTTGGATCTGTAAGGAGGTGTAAAACCAACGTATGAAAAATAGCGAGTAGCGGTATGTGCATGCTGTGGGGTTTTCTGAAACTTGTAACAGATAGACAGCGCGAGCTCTGGTACGTTGCTACGTTATTACGTATTAACAGACTGAAATGCACAAAGCGTGACAAGTTTTGAAGCACGTGCATTCACTACACGGGGAACTGTTTTCTCGCCAATGTTTATTTGACTAAAAAGCCGTTTTGTTTATGAGTAGGCCTATAGCTGCTTTGTTGATCCCTCGACGTGCAATTGACTGCACGGTACTTTAGAAATGCAAATATGAGTGACTGAACACCGCTGAAAACGTTATGTCCGAACGTGAATGTAACTGTATAAAACCAACTGTAGTCGATAGCTACGTTGAGTGGATTTCATAAAAGAAGAATGTAGAGTTAAATGGCTTTCATGAACCATCAGGCTCGATGTTTTCCGTCTGAAGTTGCGCGCACAAATTCAAACCTTGTAGTTTACACCGAGTTCAGGGCAATTGTGTCGATTTTTCTTGCGCGAAGTAATTTGATTTTGTCCTCCAAAGGTGAATCATGAGCAGTGAAAAGTAGGGGGGGGGAATCGGGCATTAAAAAGTAGCCCACTCCGATGTGTAGCCTACTGTCCTTCAGCGCGACTACGTTCGTCAATCCTTAATTACAGTAACAATTACGAAATCATCTCCATCACTCCCCATTGCTGGAAGGCTAGCAACTTGAGCACTCAAACTTGGGCTAAAACAGAACAATGAAGCGAAGAGTAATGCAACTCGCTCATCAGAGCGTCCCGTAATACATTTTATTTCATGAAAGTAACCTGAAGACTAGCTACAGGGTATGTCCCGTTCCAGCCTGCTGTAGTGGGTGTTGTATATAATGGGCTACGCAGCCGATGCTGCAATGGATGTGTGAATAGCTGTCGCTTGGGTGTTGCTGGAAAGAACCCACTGTATGCCTCGTGTATTTGCTCAAGGTCCGTAAATTACAGAATGTCCGAATCCTACATGTTGTTTCACCGTTTTGTCTCACGTGTGTACATGCTCACAATGTTGTAGCAGCGTTTTACAACCATTTCACTTCTTATTCGCGCTCAGTTTTATTTTTATCTTCACTTTGCAAGGCTATAATTTCATCCAGCAATTTACAGTAGTCAGTATTACGTATTGCTACGATATGAAAAGAGCTGTTCTTAATCTGGAAGCTCCGAATTATCTCGATAACCATCGCAGTGCGTAGGCTACGCCTGTTGGCTACTCTCTTGCACCTGTCATCAGTGTTTATTTGTTTTCCTCCAATTATGTCACAAATCACACGACTAAACTGGCAACTTAAAAGAGGTTCGGGTAAACTTTTTTGCAACCCAGGTAAAATCCGTGCTTTAAAAACTTGGTGACCTAGCATGCTTGTTTGGTGAACCGTGCACCTAGATGGTATCGTTTGGTGTGTTCGGTGTAGATTTCCGATTTTGGATTTGACAGTACCTCCACAACTCACCTTGAATTAAGTACGATAAACGTGTGCTGCTGAGAGATCATTCTCGAAAAAACGGGTGAATTCGACAGGGAATTTGGCCTGCATTTAATAACTTGTGTAAGATGATGAATGCATTTCAACTTCTATGCTAGTATTGAAGATGATCAATGTTTCATATATGTCCTGCGCATGAATAGAAAAAGCAATTAAGTAGCGCAGTTCATTGCTGTTCACATTGCTCGTCACTCATCGCTACGGTCATGTCAATAAACCATTTCAGTTTAATGTTCATGCTGATCAACAATGACAGGTAAGGTATTTCAAGATCTAAATGCAAACAAAAGTCAGCAAATAATATACATTTTAAAGCGTTCAAGAATAAATGCGACCAGCAGATATGCTATACTTTTGCATACTGTGTCAAGAGGTATATTTGTTTAACATTAGATTGCAATCATGTATATTTTATAAGCTTGCAAAAATGCATTTCATGGTATTATTGCACGACCCTGTTGAAGTGTTCATTAGACCTAGAAAGTCTAGCAAGCTTTAACCTGTGTGAATAGAAAATAAATAAATAAATAAATAAAATATATATATGATAAAACCTTAACTGGTTTGGAGCTGAGAACAGTAACATTCTGTTTAATATTTTTTAATAGACTCACCAATATGAAAGTGATCTTTTTCATACCATTTTGCTATCCATGTGATTTATTACCGTATGAGAATTCATATTTAATTGGTGCTTTTTGAGAAATACAATTATATGGGTCTTCGTTATCTACTCTGAAGCTTAATGAATCAAAATTGTACCTTGAGTGTGTAACCCTGCCATTGACAGCTCTCAATGTAGCTGACACATCTAAGTAAGCCATAACGCAAATTGGTTTTAATACACAGCACAAAAGATCTCAATATGCCGATCTGATTCCTGCATGTATAATATACCTTTGCAGTGAGAGAATGTTTAGATTTATTACCAGGACTAGCTGATGACACGACTCTTTAAACCTACTGTATGGCTTCTTGCTTGATTGACTTATGGCCAGAATATCCACTGGACGCTGATTCTCACCATCCAGGGGCAAATCCTGCATAATAAGCCAAGACTTTTGCTCTGCATAATATCAGAGACCCATCAAGCTGTTACTGTGTCCTTGGTGTGAATTCATTAGTTAAAACCAAAAAAATTCATTGGTTAAAAAAAAGGTTTTTATGATGATGCATACACATTAACTCATGGGGATATTTAATGAATATGATCAAACTGAAGTTATAATGTACAGGTGGGTGACAAATTAAATTAAAAACCTGAATGAATATGTGGACAAACATATATAATGCAATGCTTTTGATCATTTTCCTGGCATCGTTTGGGTTCACTCTTCCCTTAAAGTCAGAAGGGTCACTGCAAACCAATGCTGAGTAATTTTGGATGATAACCTTTATAACCTATAATAAACATTCCCGCCATGCTGGGAGTGGTCTCTTTCAGGTTGATAATATCCCAAGCCCAACAAGGCACGAGGAGTCACTGAATGGTTTTATGAGTATGAGAATGATCCAGAGCATGTGCCACTGCCCTCACAGTCAACAGATCTCAAATTTACTGAATTAATTTGGGACACATTGGAATAACATGTTTCGCATTGCTTTCCGTTCCCACGATCGAAGCATCAAATGAGGCAATATCTTGGAAGAAAGGTACTCATTACCTTCAGTCAAGTTTTACTCTTTTAGACTATGCCAGTTGGTGGTGAAGTGGATGCAGCAGCTTGTGGAGGCCAAACCCCGTACTAAGACCATTTATGTTGACTATTCCATGAATTTGTCCCTCATCTGCTTGTAGCCATCGTTTATACAATCATGATTTACGGTAACTGGACGTTCCACTGAGTCTGTGTGTTTATACATAACTATTCGGTTCAGGTTCTCACTTTAGTTGACGGTTGTTTTTGACGTAACTTGTGAAAAGGGATAGCTGCGCTTGGCCACTGGGAGGTGATGTCATGGGTTTTGAAAATGAATGAATTGCATGACTGGGAGCCCACTGCAACTGAATTCTTGCATCAAATAAATAACTGTATTTTTGTTTTGGGCAGACATTTCCATCTGGTTATTGTTGCTATATTGCATTTAAAATGCAATGGAAAAGCAATAATAAATGATTAATATAATTTCTGGGAAACTGCAGAATCTTTGGCAATAAAGCTGTTCAGTTGCCTCAGACTATGAGCCATGTGCTTTAAAGAGATATTTTTGGAGCTGATCAGCAGAGTCTTCTGAAAGTGGCTTTGTTATAAAGTATAATTTTCTTCTAGTTATTCTCTTTCCTGAAACTAAATTCGAGGTTTACCCCATATTCTGCACCACAGTTGCTAATCATATATCCATGCTTGTGCCAAAGCTCATAGTGATGTGCTGAAGAGATGCATTTCTTTCCAGGAGTATTTTAATATCCCTGAGATTTATAACCGTTTAAAATAGAATGCACTTAAGTGTAACACTGTTCACTGTGGATTTGCTTAGATTTACAGCCAACAAAATCTGTAATGTTTCAAATGCCATGGGTGCGGATTAAGTCTTCTGAAAGCTTGCTGTATATTAGCCAAGCTCATTTATATTATCCAGGTTATATCAGAAATATATCACTTTGTGTATAAGGCACCAGCGCTTCAAACTCAATTATCATTGTGGAGATGAAAGCTGTAGACTTTCAGAGCACACTACGTCAGCTAAAACCGGATGTGGTGAAGGATACTGAGCGAAAATATATAAACTATGTCAACTTTGTATTTATGCTTTTGGTCTGCATGATTGAGATTACAGGTGTTGCTACTGAAACATGTTGGCATGTATGGTAGCAGACATCACTGGGAGAGAAAAGTAGAAGCCCCAAAATAAATACTGTGCAGTTGTCTTGGTGATTGTCAATAGAAAACACACCCTCATCTTGAATATTTAGTATGTTGTACTGCTTTGCGAGGTCAGGACTATTTGCTGGCCAGGAATGGCACTGATAACTCCAACATCTCAATGAACTGAGATGCATGTTAAAATACCAAGTACTAAGGCATTATAGGCATCAGTAAAGTTAAATGATATAATGTCCCTTTTGTGAGGCACTGCATAGGCACCATTCAGTTGAATGCTGTAATTTTGTGGATAGCAGTAAATTAGGAGTTAATGCTTGTTGGATTTGGGTGGGAAGGCATTTAAAGGACAAGAGCTAAAATATTACAGAACCTTAGGAGTCCTCTAGAAACTACTTTTACTGAATGTCTGAAGGGAAATATGGGCATCATTGTCAAAAACAAAATCAGAAAAACACTAATGTACTCCAATTCATCATTGATGTGGACTGATCCTTACTTTCAGTAGGCTGCAGAATTAAAGGCAACAGTGGAGTCTTCAGTCATTCATGGACATTTTTTAAATTATTATTTCAGAATAGGGGTAGTGACTTGCCATTGCACGTTGTGAAAATATTTCTCACCATGACTTGTTTTGGTGATAGGTGCTTATGCTTGGGTTTCGGTTTTAAAATATGAGCACACCATAAGCTTGCATTGTTCTGGTCTATGCTTCTCTTCTAGCCACTTCCAGCCACTCAGCTAAAATTTTATTCTGCTTTTCATTTCATATTTAACAATTCCTTTGACAAATATAAGAATCTGTATGATAAACCAAATGCATTCCGTCTAGCAGGAAAGTCCCATCAGTGTCGTTCTTAAGCCAAAAAGTGTTAGATCAGTACATGTCACAGGTCAGCCCTGGCAGGAGTGTCTGCTTTTTATCTTAGGGGTGAGTAGCAGTTTTGGATGATTTTTCTGCTGGAGAATGAAATTTACACATAAATCCAAAATGTTCTGTTAGACATGGCAAGTGGATATTTGGGGGGGGTACTTTATCAGTTTCTGTAATTAGTTTACTCATTCCATGATTTCATGCATGCATGTCATTATTGGTGCAAATGAAACGTTATACTCCAGCAGCAAGGCGTGATTAGTTGACCAGATTCATCTCTTGGAAATCACCTGGTATCACCATTACTTTGGTAAAACTTTGCCATGTATGCGAAAACAAAGATAAAGAAAAAATTACTTTGCCCAGCCATAATTAACCGACAAAGTGTATTCTGGTTTCCCCCTGAGAAACCTGGGCCTTGTAAATTGAGCTGATTGTATTCAGAGCAGGACTCAGGAAATGGCTGACGTTTTGGGCCATTGTTAGTAATATTGCTTGTTCATGTATTCCTTGAACTTGTCAAAACACATTTATGTGGATTTCTGCTCCTGATATTAATGGTAACAAATTACAGGTAGTACCTTTTGTGTACAATAATTGCAATTCAGTTGAGTTGAAAATGGCACTGCATTTCCATAGATTGAGGTTTATTTTTTGCAGATAGTTTTTTTTGGCTGATTGAAATATATTTGTTCTGTTGGAAAAAAAATTGGGAGAAAAAATCATCAGCAAATTGAATTTTTATAAGCAATGTCCTTCATGAACAGACTGGATATCTCTTGCAACAAGTAACTGAGAAATATTGAAGCTGTACTCAACTCAAAAACAAAATGGTTCTGGCAAAACTAGATGCCATCTTGACATATGGCTTGCTGATTGATTATAAATGTATTGATCTGTGAACTGATTCCTTTTTTCTTAGTATCTATGATTGATATAAATAACAAAGTGCTAAAATGCCCCCAGCGGCAACCCATACACCCAGAGGTCTAGAGTTTGCAAATATTTTCCCTTCATTTTTAGATGTCAGTGCTGCCACTACCCACTTTTCAATGTGCATGCAATTTCAAAAACCGTATTCTGGAGGTTGCTGAACACTTTATTTTCAAAGGAAACAAATGTTCTGCAACTGAAAATGAAAATGCCAGCAAAGCACTGGCCGTGGCCAAAAATGCTTGTGTTGAACAATGGTTTAAACCAGGAGTAGCACAACGTGGTTCTGGAGAGCCACCATGTCAGCTGGTTTTTTTCTCTGAAATGTATTAATGATTTAAAGCAGGTGATTACTTGATTAACTTCCTTCACCTTTGGGTCTAAAATGGTGGCGAAAACAAAAAGCAGCACACCCGGTGGCTCTTCAGAACCAGTGCTGGCTTCCTGTGGTTTAAAACATGGCATCAGACATATCTGTATATTTTGCTATTGTATAGTTGTTTAATTATATTTCATTATCTGTTTTATCAATCATTTATTTTATTGTTGATTTTGCTTAGCTGGTAGTGAATCCAAGCAATAACCTGTTCATACTTGAATCAACTATACATTGCAAATTCGGTATCTACCCGTTGTATTATGTAATGGAGCTATTTTGCAATGAGATCCCAATGCCTTCTCTGTATCTATATGCATAATGACCTATTCAGTGGCAAACAATGTTTTTCTACATTCTGAAGATGCACATTTAATACTCCATGTAATTGTTATCAGCAAATCTCCCTGCAGCTGCCTGCGGTTTACTTATTGCTGCTCACTTTTATTTCTGCACCAAATTGAACAGAAATGGATGCTGCTATCCCTCAGCATAAACTTTCACCTGATCTCTTTGAAGTCTCGTTTCACTTTGCAGTGATGAGTGAGAAATCTCTCAGCTCAACGCATGTTCTATGCACATGCACACTAAAAACCTTCTCTGCAAGCTAAAAACCACCTATTTGAAAATGCATGCTTCAGTGAATCAGTAGAATAAAAGTGGATGTGGACCCATCTTTGTTCGTAGCTTGCGTGCAGATTTGGTCCTTGGCAGAACAAAGATTATTTAACTAATGTTGTTGAGAGATGGTTTAAGCTGATTACACTGTTGAAAACTAATTTAGGCGAATTTATTCATGAAGCTTGTCACTTTCATTTTAAGTTTTAAGTCGTCTTTGAAAACTTACCGTGACAAATATTACATTGAGTGGCATTTTGTAGCAACTATAATGTTGAAATAAAAGAGAATTTTTAGTGTGGATGCTGCATTCTCCTTGATAATCAACTATTCACGCCTCACTTACCATATAGCGAAGCGATCGGGATGTTGCTGCATTTACAGCCAATGTAATGTATCGAGTGCACTCAGCATAACTGGCTGCTTAATACACAATACAGATTAGATAATGAATAAAAGAAGAATTAATTCACAGACTCAATCCGGAGTCATTGGTGGCTAGACTGACGCTATGTGATTGCGTAGCATATAGCGTTATGCTTTAGTTTACATTGTCATTTAGCTAACAAGCGATGAAAAATCTTTGGAAAATATGCTTCATATTTAAGTGATAAGATATTCTGCCTTGCTAGCTGTACTCAGAGAAAAAATGTAATAAAAAAATGACTGGGCCTAATGTCTCAAAACATTTTCCATATGGACAGTTCCCTGAACTAAAAACTAACAAGTTTTTAATAATAGTAAAACTAATGCTCAGGACTATGTGATTGCATTTTAGTTTGCAATGGCCAACAGTGAACCGAGGTTTGGCAAGGATCCCGCTTCTTATGCTTTGAAGAAAAAGAGTATGGTCAGTAGAAAGCCAATACACCAAAAATAGGAGATAAGAAACTTTGAAAAACATGAATAAACATCAGTGCTGTTTACTCCTGATGGAAAAAAAAAAAACACAAAAAACAAAGCATATAGGACAAACTTAAAGGCTGCATTGTTTTTGCTGTACAGTAACAATGAAATTAACAACTTAAGTCTGTTTTTCTATTATGGCGTTATGCTTATTATTTTGGACACGCCAAAGACCATTATCATTTCTAAAAACTACTGTCGATTGTAGCGACTGATTACATTGGCCCCAGTCTGGTGTATATTTGATTGCATACAGGTAGCTAGATGGCTTACAAGTGCTACTGATGTTCACAATGTAGTAATCAACCTATGTATTTACTTTATATTTAGAGGGCTACAAAGAAATCTTGCTTGTTCAAAATTACAATGTAATTCAGCCAGTATTTTGTTTAGCCAATCACAAATGTTTTTCTGATGTGAGGCCCGTTTGATGTGATGACTGTGTAAAGGAGTACTGTTGAAACATTTAGGTTGAACGCTCAAGACACTGATGTAGAACAGTCTGTTGAATGTGCAAATTGTAGCAGTATTAAAGGATCACGTCAGGATATTTCCTCTAAAAGAAGAACAAATGACTGCGCTTAAAGCTTTTATTGATAAGAAACGTGTTTACCGTACTTCAGACAGAATTTGATTAAAATTCATTACCAACTGGCCTAACTGGTCGCCAAGAAGATGAGCATGATGAAGACCTGAGTGGAGCTGACAATGGGGCATAAATCATTCCCAACTTCGGTAGTATAGAGTCCAAGCTACTTACCAATAAGTGGCGAGACATGCTGGTGTCCACCATTTTCCATGAAAGCCTGAGGGGATAGTCGTATATGAAGCTCTTTGCATCCATGTCTTTGCATATGCTGATGCTGCTCCATCACAGCTTATTTCTGCTAGCTGGTATGTTATTCTGTTTACTTTTCCCCCCTCATTCAGCGCTATGATTATTATCACTCTGATTGGTTGGAGGTCAATGCTGTTGCGTCCAGTAGTATTTTAGTCTGCATCTGCTGATCACATCCCTTCAAAATCAAAAATGAATTGAGAGGTTGTAGACTAGTTTGCATTTGCGGATTAGTCTGGCAAAGCCAAGGTAGTCACTATGTTATATAAACCACTAATCTTGGCTGAGCAAAGACATACCGGTACTACTTTTTAAAATGTGAAAATAATGGTAATGATAAGCTACGGATGCCTCTTTAGAAAAACAAGAAAAGCTTCTAACTTGTAGTTGCCATGATAAAATGATTTGGTTTTCCTACATTAGGTAATGTTAGCTAATGTTTTTGGGCATTTTGGTGCGTAAAGATACACAGGGCTTTTAGATTACATCAGCTATGTTCTTTCATAAATTACAAATAATGTTGATATATCATCCTGGACAACATAATCGATTCACTCTTTGCGATCCTCATTGGATATGCTTGTTTGTTCACCGGCCCATTTGAATCACTTGTATTCCGTCATCTGTAAGTGGCGGCCAGTCCGAGGTGCAGTACCACACTGGCTAGAGTGGTCACTGTCCTGCAAACTTTTTCAGTCCAGATTTGAAGTGAACTACTGATACCTGTTGTAGCTACGCACTTTTGTTAGAGACAACAGGATTTGCCATTTTATAAGAGAAAAAATAATGGAGCAAATCAGCAATCGGAATGTTTTGCTGTGAGGCAGGGTCACAATGCAGTTTGACACAGCCATTTTCATTAGCTTTTTGGGCTGTGAAATTACACATTTTACTGCTCACCATGACTGAATTCTAGTGGAATGTGAGTAGTAGGTGCAGAACCTGGCCCCGGTGCAACATGACTGTGACATGTGGGCAATTCCGAGGTATTGTCAACCAAATGTCCCCTCCGTGACAGACACTAAAATGATCCCCAAATGGAAATGGAGGGGAAAATGAAGCTTTTCTCCTGAATATAGTAGTGCACTATTATACCCATAAATTGCAAATTGTAAATACGTTTTAATACATCAACAGAATTTTGTTTGGGGGACTGTTTAGTATCTCGTCAAGGAGGGGACATTTTGTGAAAATACCTCAGAATTGCCCATGATGCCTATTCCTCCATAAAGGATAGGATGTGGCATTTGAGCTTTGTGTGCTAATGGCCGGCAATGTCTCTTGAGTGGGGCACAGAGAGATTCAGAATATTTTCTGGTTAAATTTTGATTGTTCATGCTGACCCATGTGTTGTACGAGCTTTAGCACAGCATTCTGTGTCCATATCTAGCTATTATGTCTAAGGCTGCCATATCGCATAACTGGATTATGTCTACTAAAAAAAAAAAAAAAAAAAAAAGCATTTTACAGCTCCATACCTATCCTTGCAGACGAAAGGCCAGTCACAAAAAAAGTCTCATTCTAGAACTCAATTGAATGGTTTCACTTCTCTGAAGAATTTGTTTGCTTTCATTAACAAAAGCAGATCACGATAGCTAATATCTAAAGATATTACTGTGGTAGAATGAGGGAACCATTTGCAAATTCACTGTCTACAGTTCTTGTGAGTGCAAAAAAAAATTGGTCTTTCTTAGTCAGATAGAGTTGTTCAACTGCATTTATACCGATTAAACTCATTTTGTGACTTGAACGTCGATGTTGCGTAACCTAATACAGCAATGTTTTAGTAAAAAAAAAAATCTTTCTATGTGCCATGAGGTGGGATGAAAACAGTTCTGCTGGAACAGTTTGAATCAGTCCATGTTTTACGAGGCTTCTACCGTGGAAATTTGTTTTTTCAATAGCATTTATTTTGATCGGAGACGGTTGAAATACTATAGGAAGGGAATTTACACCACCATTTATGTAATGTATCATGAATTCGGATTGCCAAAGGATCCTTACTGAGCTGGGGGATTCTCAAAGTAGTTGGGTGTTTTTTAGATTATGACTGATATAAAGGATACAGTGAAGTGAATGAGCCACCGCAAAACACTACAGGTCCAGTTGTTTGTCCACTTTGTTTTGCAAATCTAGCAAAAATACTCTGCTGAAAAATGAACATGCGCGCTTTTTGAAGAGCAGTTCTGTAAATTGTGGTGATTCATGAATACCCTGTAAAACTACACCTAATCTATGCGGTAAGTGAGGAGATTGACTTTGTTTAAACCAAAACCTTTCATCAAAATGAAAGTTTGTATTTTATTGTGGTCGCAGTCAAACAACAATGAACTGACAATGACTCGGTGTGGAGGCTGCTTGTAAGATAACCTGCATGTGCCTTTTTGGTATGGTCTAAAACAGCTGTTATGAGCTCAGTGCATGCAGATTTCAAACTTGTCCCTTCCTCCTCCGCCACTCATGGTCTAACGAGCTAATAATAATTTATCACACTGTGATTACAGTAAATAGCCAAACAACAGTATTATTTTGAGATCATATTTGAATGTTAAATCTTTCCTCTATCCAATACAGGTTTCTCTTCTCTTAGCCAGCAAATAAATAACTGTCCCAAAGTTGAGCATGTATGGTTTGGGAGTATATAGTACTATTAAATTTTACATTTTTAACCCCATAGAAACTTCCCATCAAATGCAGCTGCTGTATTCAAACCTGTGAAAATTCAGGCCTGTTTTAAATTGTTGAGATTCAAATTGTTGAGATCCAAAGGTTTCCAATGATCTTAAATATGTCTTCCTGGATTACAGAGAAATGTGTATAAAATGGTGTACAAGATCTCAATATTTTTCTTCTTGATGTAAGGCTGCGGCCACAAAAACATGGCAACCTGGGCTTGAATATTTCTTTCAATGTAATTTGTAAGTCTTATATTGTTTCAGTGAAGGGCTGCAGCCAGTAGATACTGTATATGTACGTGACATTGTCCTATGTGTGTTTTTCCGACATTAAACCTACTTAAAACTTAAGTGAAAAAATTTAGAGTTTAAGCAGCAAAAACCTCTTCCCAAAAATGCTCCAAGCATATTTTTCTCATCACTATTCAAATAAAAATTGTGTTTTGTTCAAACCAAGAACCGAACTCTGCATTTTGCGGATTTGCAAGTTTGCATAGATGAAGAATAGTAAGGGACTTTGGCCATCTCATGCACACGTACTATGTGTTAAACCATTTTCATGAGTACTACTCTCAGCCAGATAAATTATAGTGCTTCCCCACTGATTAGCTATAAAAACAAGGTTCTGTATTATGAGGTAAATATTGAGGGCTGACTGCAATAAACAGTTATGTCCAGTATATAACATCTGGACATAACTGTTTATTGCAGTCAGCCCTCAACATTGTCTGTGTTTTTTTATTTTCTTTTTCTAATATATCACGGTGATGGACCTTTGCACGCATAGCTTTGATGATTGCAGAAATTGAAAAACTGAAATACAATAATAAACTCTCAAAAAGAAAATATAACACTGGACTGTAACTTGTGTCAACTTTTTAAATTCAATGCAGGCTACAACACACAATGTCAGTAGTCAAACATTTGTTTTTTGACACGTGGTATCATAACATTTAGGCTGAGGATTCTGTATGACTGTAAAGAAATGGTCAAATTGTAGGTATAATGTCAGCTAAACAGCAGAGAACTCTTTAAAAGCCTGAAGATTGCACTCAAGTTTACAGGTGTGCTTTACAGAGAGAAGATACGCAGTAATCAGGGCTTGTGTGAACAATGCAGGGCGATTAACACTATAGCTTGAGGCAAGCAGTGCTAAGCGTGGTTTAATGTGATAAACCCTCAGGTGTATACTTTTTCTAGTGATTTTACGCACATTTAGCCAAATTTGGGACACAAATTTAGCCAACTTCCCATTTACTAATCCATACCTCGTCTGAGACTCCCCTGAAGGGTATAACTTTGGTTGATTTGACAGAATCAGCTGTTTGCATAAGGCATATCTGACTAATTAAATCCTCCTGGGGGATTTACCTGAGAAAGAAGAATATATTCAGAGAAAATACACCCATGGTTGCAGAGTGGTTAGTTCTGTTGCTTTGTTTTAAGCTGATTCTTGATCCGAGTTCCAGTTGGTCAGGAACGTTCTACGTGGATTTTTTGTGTTCTTCCGGTATTTGCGTGGGTTTCCTCCGGGTCCTCGAGTTTGCTCCCACGCTGAAAGGCAAGCAGAACAGCAGTGGTTCCCAAACGTGATCCCGGGCCCCCCTGTAAGCACTGGTTTTCGTTCAAATTTCAATTGCAACTGTTGCTTTTCTCAAACTGTTAAAGAGGCAGTGTCATGGCTGAGCTTGCTTTGTAAAATTAATAGCCATTTTTTCTAGTTTGTCGTTGCTGGAAATCGCTAGTTTAACATTAGTTTGTAGTGAATCACAGCTGTTTTTCCAAAAAACTAATTACTTGCTTTAGGGCTGAATTCATTGTAGATTTAAGTTCTGTTTTTTTTTTTTTTAAACATCCGTTTGGCTTGCACAAAGTCAGACATTTGTTTGCGTGGTGCTATATCTGGTCATGGATACTGGAAAGAAACATGTCCTCTTGGGATCTATCGTGACTTCACTGCCCATAAAATTGGATTAAACACAAATTGACAAATGGGAAGCTAAAACATAAAAAGTCATGAGTATTCTAAGGCATTATATTTTCAGTTGCATTGCTCGGGATCAAAGTCAAGTAGCCTATGAAATTAAGGATCCTAGACAGCTGAACAATCTCTCTGATAGCTGATAAGCATCCGCTACGTGTCCTTGGCCATGAGAATGCCCCTTTACTTTGTCTTGGTTTGGCTCATTTTATTTTTAAATCAGTTATTTGCCCTCTTAAGCCACATTTAAGCGGAAATATCTATGCATATTTCAGGACAGCGCTGTGGCTGCCCACTGTTCATCAGTAGTGGGGATGGGTCAAATTCAGGGGACAAAATAACCCCGTGGGGTTCAATAAGGCATATTGTTGTTCTCAAATGAACAAAACATAACTGCATGAGGTATGTGATGTGGTTGATGTGAACCACATTCATTTTATGGATTGACTTTTCATTTTTGATTCATTTTGTTTTCCCAAAAATGTCAAAACAGATGTACCTTTAAATTGGCTGCCTTTCCTTTCGTTAGAAAAAAAGTAGATGGCTTTTTTTACCCTTTGAAGCAGATTGCTGTTTCAGTACAGCTGTAGCGTGCACACAAAAAATGTTAATTTGGTGAAAACGGTGAGTCAGGGGCTGCATGTCCCAGCTTTTTTTACCTCTGTCTTTCACTAGTGATATTGATGGTGGAATCTGCACTGTGTGCAGCGTCGCTTTTCTCCATGGAATGGGCACATGAGTGTGAATGGGGCCATTTTTGGAAAGGGCAAAAAATAGCGCAGTCAAGCTTTCTACTCGTGTTGAAATCTGCTCGGTCTGTAATAACCTTCACCCTATATGTCAGGTTTTACCACTGTAATCAGTTGTTAATTACCAATTAACATTAAAGCATAAATGTATGATTTTTCAATGGCTGTACATCCTTCAATATGGGAATTTCCTGAAAAGAGAATCACACTTTTCCAGTGTGTCTTGGCACAGATTTACAGATATTTATGTCTGTCTCTTTGTAGAGGTGGTATTCTACAGACCCGCAGGAACATAATTTGTCCTGGTCTAAAACAACTGATCGCCTCAACTGCATACCATTGCAGACCACAATCATAATGAATGCACAGCACATGCGTCGTTACATTCACAGAGAATCAGTGAAAGCAATATTTTTGGCCAGATTTTTCCTAGCACACATAAGAACTATTGCAACGTCTTTAGGTTTCTGTCTATAGGGGTGGAAAAAAGGGATAGATGAGCACATGTTGTCAGATCTAGCATGCAAGAGAAAGAGCCCTTAGTCTTAAATAAACTCATTAATATCTTACCAATGAAAAGAATCTTTGTGAATTTTAATCTCTATTTAAGTCAAGAGAGGACTGAATGGCTTGCAACACTTTTGTGTACTGCAGGCATTTATTTCTGAAGTAGCACGTCTAAAAGGTCAGATTGTTAAGTGCCTGGAATTGCACTGATGAGGTTGATTCAATCACCAAATCATACAAATTGTAATCTTCTGTGTTCTCTTCTTTCTTTTTTGGTCAACTATATTTGTCTGGCTGTTATTTCTGATTGCGAGTCAGAGAAATGATGGCTGAATCCTGGCAAAGTAAACTTGGGGGGAAGCTAAGCTTCTCCTTGGACAATCTATGGCTTCTCAAATGATGGTTGTTTTTGTTTTTGAGTAAATCTCACAGTATCTACAGCTGTGCTAGAAAAGAAACATCTCGATTAAAACAGATAACAAATCCCAGAATCATATGGTATTCCATAATAAATAAGCTACACAACAGAGGATTCTTTGTCATGAATACTCCCTTTCAAGAATGGTGATCTTACCCTATGCACGTTTGAGCCAACCATTTTCGGACAATTTATTCACCTTTTTTTTTAAATTTCTTTTTTTAACGCCTAATCATCCGTAGCCGAGCTTTCTGTATCATCTGGACCTATGAGATCACATAAATACTCTCTGAAACACCATTTTCATTTTATATCTTTTTAAATATCCCTCCCGGCTTTAACATACGCACAGCTCTGCACTCAGATTATTGAATGTAGCTACATGGTTTACGTAATCATGTCTGATCTCTGAAGCAGTGTTTGCAGTCTCATAATGATTCTTGAATCATACCACAATACAATTGTGCCTTTGAATGTCTTTATTCCTTTTTACCTGTCAACACAGAAACATTGATGTATAGTTCAGATAGCTATCCCTGTGCAACCATTTAAAAAAAAAAAAAAAATTGTTTTCAAAGTTTCGCACTGCAGCGGATTTTTTTTCTTGTGGTTATGAATGTAAAGCTGTCGGAGGGAAGCAGCATATATCTTAAGCCATTGCAGAATAGCTCTGAGTGAAGTGTAATCTACATCTTTCCCTACAGTGGAAAATATACAGTTTTCCAATTAAAATTGTGCTCTAAAGTATCTGTCTTCAGTCCCTCTGGCTTCACACTGTATGTCAGAGACTGGTGACTGCTTTCCTTATAACACGTAGCTGCAGACACGAAGAGAACAATGCTAGCGAAAAATGGCTTTATCTTCCGCAGTTTTTAGTGGAGGGGATTGTTAGCGCACAAAATTAATTAGCTCCTTTCAGAGCTGTGCATTAATCAGTCTGGGAAGAGGGAGGAGAGACAGAAATGGACATTCAAGTAATATGCGGATTGCATCTACTTAATACTGCCACATCAGCGCTGGTGGGGATAGCTGCGCACTAATTAGAGGCCTGGCAGGGAAAAATCAGAGGCTGGTCTCGGTGAGTGGGCTGCTTCTTTGAATGACTGTTGGCATAATTAAGAGAAGAAACCTGCTTCAGTACGGTAAATAAGAATTTGAGTCCTGTGGGCCACGGCTTGGACATGAGTATAGCCTGCAGCCAAATACCTCACGAACCATGCCAGAGCAAACTGTGCTACTTAGCCGCGGGCACTACATCAAGTGCTCATTATATTTCGCTAATGTTTTTGCATGCTGAGAAATTGCAAAAATACAGTTGCTGAAATTAGCATATTGTGAACAATCTAGAGCATCAGGGGCTTTCCAGCCATTTCCTTGCACATAGCGTATTGTAGAGGTGTGTGGTGTTGAAACACTTCCCCATCAATCCCTGTTTTGTGAATGCGTTATGTGAACTCAAAGAAAGCACAGAAATTAGAAGGCTGGTCAGAGGCATAATTAGGGTTTTGCTGATGCAGTGGATTAGACCCACTTTTCTGTGGCTGTGGAGATCAAAGTGTATTCCTGTGACATTAGTTGGTGTGCTATTTTGCGCTTTGCTTTATGGGATGAAGGTAGTACTGGTTTTCCTTATTTCTTCTTACAGACATATTAATCTATGGTTTTGCCAGTTAGCACTTATTACTTTGCATAAAGAATAATTTGACTTGTTTTATTATTGTGCTTGATGTTCACCTTTGGCAGTTTCATTAATGCATGTAGTGCTCAACTGGCACAGTTCATTTCTTTTTTTATTAACTCTCATTTTAGTTGTTTGGTTTGCAACCTTCAGAACATTTCCTTCCGTGTTGAACCACTTGATTTCAAATTGCGTCAGTTGGTGCAAAAGCCACATGCCAAAATGATTGGCTGTTTCATCGGGGCAGTTTTTCACCCTACGCAACAAATGAAAATCAGGTTTTATTGACTGGCCCTTGAAGAAAGGCGGTGTACACAGTGGCTCCTTGTGCAGTTTAAATATATTTTACGGCTAGTATAACTTAACATTCGCACTGAAATTCGAATTATAGTTTTGCTTTGCTAATATTATTTGGCAAGTTTTGCAGCAAGAGCATTAATGAAAATAGTATGCAAAGGCAACTTCATTTCCTAAAATGTACCTTAAATAGTGTAGTGTAAATAGAAAAGTTAGTTGAAAATGAGTCATTTACATGAGGGGGGGGGAAAATCACCTTTCACTGGATCAAATCATTGTATTAATACATCGTTTTGTTTCATTGTGTACCCGAAGTATCATTTTAATGGTAATATAATAAAATATATTTGTTTGCTGGCTTTATTTCAAGTCATTTCTCTGGCAGAATTTCAACTTTGTGGCATTTTAGAGCATCTGATTACCTCTCTGCCATTGTTTGTGCTTAACTTCTTTTCCTTTGAGAAGTTATGCATGCTTCATTAAATTTTTCAAACAGTATTCCTCCATGGTCTTGTTTGTGATTGGGTTCCCTGAATATTAACACTGCTTTCATGCACCTGAAATGAATGAAAAGTGTTGGGATGGATAAATGCAGAGGTGACGAGGTCAGTTAAAGGTTGGAAGAGAACCTAGCAAGGTTTCTTCTATATGGTTACCTCGATGCCGTTCTCCGTTTTCATTAGGTATCTCAGGAATAATTACCTTTTGCATTGAGTTTATACTGAATAGACCCTTTTGTGCAGGTCCTTACCCCAGGGGGAACCCCCTTCGAACTGCCTTCTGTTGAGAAGGCAGTGGTATTTCATGACTGCTAAATATGACACCCTTCAGAAAGAAGTGGATTCTTCAGCAGCTCTCAAGACCACCACATATTTGAGGTCTGAATTGGCTGATTTTGCTCCAACCCCGATTTCATCTTTAATGTTTTTCAAATGCTGCGTAAACTAAGTAACAAGCCTTGCCACCAAATGTGTCCCAGCTCACATGGTAGTGCCTTGAAAGGCAGGTATTTATTTTGTTTTTGGAGACTTGGTATGGTTCAGATCCATATTGTGTGAAATAACAGCCAATAGATCTTTGTTAAAGGGGTGGAGAGGTTGGGGGAATTAAAAACTGAAAGAATCTCTCACCGATATTCAGATTTAATAAAGACAACGAAGACGCAGTTAGATCAGTAGCTTAGGAAAATGGATCTCTTAGACCTTGGGAGACACAGGAAGCAGAAGGCCAATGCAATTCAGCCTCGCTAAAGACGAGATGAAAAAATCAATCCATGCGTTTATAAAATAGAAGATTAAAGGTGCAATGCAATTTTAGGCTCTTCTGAAGCGAAGAAATGGCTCTGCAACACCAGTTCAAGGGTCTGGCCCTAAATTTTGCAAGTTATGAAGTGTATAAAGACTAAGCAATTTGAAAACAAAGACGATTAAGCCATTTCATATCACACCTATGTGCATGGCTTACTTTTAAATTATTATTATTTTTTAAAATGCCAAACATAAAACTTTACAGTTTCTATATGTATGCCGTTGAGTAAAGACCCACTGCAGCTTGAACTGATTTGAAATGTCAATATGGTTCATTGTTCCACACTCATCTGGTAAAATGAATTCATGCACTGTAAACTCCAGATAGTGTGGTGCGCTCATTTGTTTTGTGGAAAGTGATGACCTCAAAAAAATTGTGTGAACCAACTTAGTGATCTTGTGCTCACAGCTCTTAAAACGTGGTAAGGATAACTTTTACCTTATGCTCTTTAAGTACTGTTCACAGAATGCAATTTTGTTCCTTTCCATAATTTTTTTTGAGGTAATAGGTTTCCACAGAACATTTGAGTTTGCCACACTGAGTTTTCAGTGTGCTATTATTTGCTACATTCAATATTTTGGCAACATGTTATAAAACTTATACTTTATAGTATTCACATTTTTTGCTGCATGTTCTTTTTTTTTTTTATAACACTTTTTTTTTTTTTTAAATTTGGAAAAATGGTCAATAAAATCTTTTCTCTTAAGCTGTGATGCACCTCAGTTGACTATTTAATATACAAGCCGTACTCCTGATGAAGTTTGCTTATCGTGAAAAATGCAGATTAAATCAAAAAGACCTGATTTTAAAAGATTTTGGTTATAATGTAGGAAAAAATGGGAATGGGAAAATAATTTTATGTTGAATGCGCTGTCCTGCTTTTTGGTTTGACCCAAGGGTTCTGAGTTAGAATATTTAATAGCCACATATACAGTTAAAAGTACCAGATACAAAAATAAAATATGCATTCAAAAAAACTGAGAATAATTCCCACCTTGGGTAAGATTTGACACATGTCACAGAGGAAAAACAAATGCAGGAAATTCATTTTATGGTGGTTTGTCTGGTCATGATCTGGAAAGTTTTACGTGGTTTGTACTGGGACGATACTGTATCTTGAATATCGCAAAGATGACAGGAAGTACTTTGCTGCTTTCACTGCTGTGTAGGATGCTGTCCATGTACAAGGGTAATTAATGCATTCGAATTCATTTATGTTAGTTAACCATGTCTGGCGCGAGCATTTGGTAATGCACATTTTGAGTCGTTCATTGCTTTTCACTTGGTGTGGTAATTAGGCAATGACTTTACTGCATTTTGAGAACTGATGTGTAATTTTACCGAAGACTAAACCAATACTATGAATTCTCACTACTGCCAGGAATATTCTTCAGTCTATGGATATATAATACTACATGTTACAAATACATCTATGTAAATGAAGCCTCAGATTCCTCAAGATGACTTCAGAGAGGTGAGAAACAAACAGCGACAAGGAAATGAGGGTGAAAAGCATTGGGTGTGACGCGGTTGCTGAGTGTGTGAACAGAGTTTCTGAGCCTGGACAAACATTAGCGGTTGTTTTAGCTTTCCCTGGCATGTTCTATGCAAACAGAACTGGAGATGGCAGACTTTGGGCCTGGCACATATATGGCACTTTGAAGCCTCCCTCACGGTTTCTCTCCAGAAATGGCCAGTCTGTGTTCGTCAGGAGGAGATGAAGGTTTTCGTGAACAGAGTCCATCTCCACCATTAAAATGAATAAATTACAAAAGTTTGCCCAGTAATGGCACCCTATTTTTTTGGGGCCTGCAAGCCTCGCTGGATTTTGCCTAATGAAAAAAGAAAATAATAACTCTTCAAATCAAACTGACAGGGTCATGTGGGCTCAGCCTGGCAGCCAGCTAAGACTGCCTACACTCCAGTTACAGGAACTCTGCCCGTAATGAAAAGGAACTCAATTTACAGTAATGGATGAAAAAAAAACCCATATCAGGCGAGAATTCTGTATTGTTCAGCTACATGTTTCTTGGCAGTGCGAGGCCAATATCACACCTGTTTTGCATTTTTCTTGTTCAGTGTTGTAAGTGTGTGTGGATGTTGCAATAGAGCAAAACAATTTTTTTCTTCCCCCCCACTCACATACAATAGGGACACTTTATCTAATCGTGATCAAGAAAATAATAGTAATAATTTAAAAAAAGCCTCGGACACCTTTATTTGAATGTGGGCCATATGTAGGTTGCATTTCAGCGTTAGTGATTTTGAAGGAGAGTGACAAACCTTTCTTTCCCCGAAGAGGAAGTATAAGAGCAATTTTCTAAAATGGCTTCTTATTGAAGTAGTCAGATGGGCCAACCACGCACAATTGCCAAAAGGCCAACCATGCCCAATTCTTCATTTTCAATGTTTATTTGGTATAAAGCTCCACTGCAGGTTATCATATGTGATTCAACTTACATGCAGGTAGTTGCCTTGCGGACGTATGGACTGCCCTCATTTGACTTACTGGGGGTTTCAAGCTATTGAGTGGAACTTGTGAGACACTAGCTTGTGAGCCCTTTTTCACTGAAAGTTCTCAAATGAGAGCTTGTTCTCTCAGTATTTAGAAGACTTCATAAATAGGGTTGTGTATCTGAGAATTCGGGCAACACAAGGAAGTCCAACCGACAAAAACATGCAAGTTAATCTGAATATTGTCTGAGAAAGAGTACAATATCTGCCATGTCAGTGCCAGCACTGTTGGTGTGGCCTCTTAGTAAACATGACTGTTGAAGGATGCAGTGTTTCAGTTCCCTATTTTACAATTCTTGGATGTTGTTTACCAACTGATTATTAGAATGTTCAGATCCTGAGAATCATTACTGCAATATCTCTGTCTCAAAAATTCTTTCTCACAAATAAGTGGAAATGAATTAATGATGAGAAATAGTGAAATAGAGAGATATTTTATTTGCATTTCACCCCGAAACTGTGGCTATAATTTAAAAAAATTCATTTATTATATATTTCGAGAGCAGCTGCCTTTGTAGGCAGCAAACTAAATAATTAGACTAACAGCAGAGGCTTGTTGTGTCATCTCTCAGTGGATGTATGCACCTTGTATGCACCAGTGAGTAAAGGTACAGTGGGCTCCAAAATTACTGGCATCCCTGACTGGCAAAGCACTAACAATACTTCAAAAAATTCTAAAAATATATATTTATTGATAAACTCCTAATAACAACAAGTGAGAAATACTGAATGATATTTATGTTCCAGTGGAACCAACCAAAATCATTTACTAATTTAATAAAAAATCAATTTCCTTTAAATTAAGGTCTCACAACTAATGGCACCCTGAAAGATTATTTTTCGTAACTTCTACCAAAATCAAACCAGGTAGTCCACTTGTTTAAATTTTATCTGAGTGTTAAGGGTATAGATGTTGGGGTGCCCCCCCATCATCCCCATACTGCCCCATAGTGATGCGCGGGTCAGGGTTTTTTAACACCCGCACCAACCTGACCCGACGTGACCGCTAACCTGCACCGCCCGCCCCGCTAAAACTCGCACTGATTTTCAACCCGAACCCAACCCGACCCGACACAAAAAGGATGCAAGAGAAAAAGAATACAGTGGGTCTGTGTGACATGATTTGCAATGGAAAAAAACGATTCCTCTGTTATGCTATGGATTTGAGTGGAGCACAACGTACATTTGGCTTTTGGCTGGAATTCTTCATACAAAGTTTAGGCTCTGTCGCTGTCTATTAATTTAACCATGCATTGATTTCTGATCTTTGCAACCAAACGAAATGCCATCAGGCAAAATATTGCAAACAGGCTGTTTTATTGGAACAAAATTAACATGACAGTGGCGCACTGGTGCTATCGCCTACTCTCCCATACAGTGTTGCGATATCCTGTCACCAATGATTTTTTTTTTCCCTCATATATTTATTTTAAGATTGTTTTGGGGGAGCTTGTAGGCTATTTTTTTCAACACCGCTTATAATGTGGGCCTAGGCGTATTTTTTCTCAAACTACGCAAAAACAAAATCGCTTCAACAGTGCCAGGGTTTAAGCGATTACGGCGCGCTTCCTGTTTTGTCTATGTGTTGTTTGGATCCATAGGTCAATAAAATTACATCTACAATATAATATTTAGGTGCTGACTGCAGAACGATTTATAAGATGAGCTATCATTCAACCTTTAGATCCTTAGTCTAACTGTGGAGGATTAAGCCGCGCACCAGTGAGTGCGTGTACATCAAGAGTAGGAAGAGGGAGAGGTACAATTGGCATTCTATCCTGCTTAAGGTAGCGTTACATCGTTTGACAAGAGCATATTATCTAGGCTGTATGTCTAGAGCCCTCAAGTGGCCGATAGCCTATTATACTTTGTATTCGCAATTTCGTGGGAATTAGATGTCGCCACTGTTTGGCCCAACCCGCCCGCACCCGCTAAATGTTATTAAAATATTGACCCGCCCCACCCGACCCGCGGGTAAACCCGCGGGACCCACGGGTTCCGGGCCGACCCGCGCATCACTACTGCCCCAAGTCTTATTATTTTATTTTTTTAATTAAGAATCTGAATTTAAATGTGTCTGACCTACATTTATGTCTTTCATATCAGAAAAAATATGTGCTTTCTATATCTTGTATGCAGCCTAATGACGTGCCAGATGTAGCCTATAGAGACAGTGCAATTTCAGAAATGTCTCCTTTGTTTTGATAAGCAAGCGTGCGCATTGTTTATTTCCTGTTAGCTAGCAAAGGCGGTAAGTTCAAGCAACAATCAAGAGAATGTCAAAGAAGCGGATTTTGCATTTCTTTTCCAAATCTCACACTGAGTCTGCGTCGCGTCTAAGAGAAGCTAAACCAAAAAAGAAATGCTCAAACGAGTGCATGTCGAGGAAAAAGGAACGTGATTGCAGTTATGCGAAGTCCCGAATAAACATAAAGCATACCAACGTTGGAGAGAATTCCAGGCGTTGAATTGGGTTTAATTCTGACGCCCAGGTCGCCTTGTTTCTACTTGAGGTGAGTAGAGCTGGTGCTAACTCGGTTGGATGTGAATTGTAGATCGTCTTCCCAAGCAAAATTGAGGGAAGTTAGTGTATTGTCTTTGTATGGCTATTTTGCATAGCTCATGCTGGCCAAAATGACTCAAACAGTAGAGAGATCGATATTTCCTCTGGGTTGGCAAGCTAGTGAGTTTGCCAATTCTGTCTGATCAAACTAGAGTTTGTGTAAGTGTAAGAACATTTTTTCTCTGGTCAGTACTCAGAGTTGAAATTCGTTGATAAATGTATAACTGCGTGATAAGTTTAGCTATAAGTGGTGATCTGTGTGACGTTGTTAATACTCATTTTGTAATGCCGAGCTAAGATACTTGTCAGATACCTTGTTGTAGCTAGCACTAATGGTTTAAATTTATCGTCTGGCAATGGTCGTTATTGTTGCTACCGGGGGTTTTCACTACGAGCTGTACACGGCCATTTACCGAGCTAAGTGAGCCATTCTGAAGCAGCTTTCACACCGGACCCGAAACTAATTTTTGCGCAACAGATTACATTCAAAGTCAATTCAAAGACGTGAACGTGAAAAATCTGTTTCGCGTCCAGTATGAAAGGAGTTTTACTCAGAAGTTTCACTTTAAGAGAAGCGCGTTCATGTTCCAAGTTCTGAAGGGGAGGGGCAAGTGGCTCTGTTGTGTTGTGAGAATGTTTCAACTGTCAACAATCGTGACGTCATATCGCTGATACAGCCGTCAATAACTATGTGGTAATCAAAGTATCCTGCTTAAAATCAAATGCTTGCTCAGAAAACACTGCGTACATATATGAGCACAAACCCCCATCAAAAATCCCGCCCCACCTCTGAGAATATATTTCCAATTGTATTGAGCCATTACATCTGTTCCTGTTTCACGAGAGTATAAAGATGAGGTTACACACATGCAATATCTCTTTGTCATCCAGCACCATGAAGAAAAAACAACTGTCAGGTCATAAGAAGCAGATGGGCATAGACCATCTTAAATCTGGTAATGGCCCCAAGAAGATTCACAAACAATTGGGTATGCCACTGAGCACTGACAGGGCAATGATTAAAAATGTCTAAAGATATGGAACTGTTGAAAACCTCGAGGGGAGAGGACGCAACTGCATTTTGCCCCTTAGGATTCTGAGGAGGATGTTGAAGAAAAGCAACAAAATCCCCAAGAATCTCTGTGAAAGAATTTCTGGCCTATGTGGCATCTCGGGGTCACCAGGTTTCAAAAAGCACTATCAGGCGCCACCTCCACAACCACAGGCACTTTGGAAGGGTTGCCCAAAGAAAGGTTTTTCAGACCTGAAGACACAGAAGCAAGCGCTGGGAGTTTGCCAAAAGGCATTTAAATTATGACTGCAACAAGATGCTTTGGTTAGGTGAGACCAAAATTGCGCATTTCGATCAAATACAGTATCGGCATGTTTTTTTGTTGAAACAGAGATGCATACAAGGAGAAGCACCTCATAGCCATCGTGAAATATGATGGTGGGTCAGTCTTGTTTTGAGACTATTTTTATTTTAAGAGGTCCAGGGACACTGACAATCTGGTTTCCTCCACCAAAAGGCTGGGACTTGGCTGTTGGTTGACTTTCCAGCAAGATGATTGTCCAAAGTGTGCCTCAAGATCCACTCAGAAATGGTTCCATGACAACAAAACCAATGTATGGCCATCTCAGTCGCCAGACCTCAGTCCAGTTGAAAACCTGTGGGCTGAGTTGAAGAGGGCAGTTGCTGTACGCAAACCCAAGAATGTGAAGGATCTTGAAAGGCTCTGCTAAGAGGAATGGTCCAAAATCCCCCCCAAATGTGTGCCTAAACCTTGACAAAAATTACAGGTAAAGACTCCATACGGTTATCCTAACTAGAGGTGGTCGCACCAAGTACAAAATGAAGGGTGCCAATCATAATGAAACCTTAATTTTGTTAAATATAATTTTCTATTGAATGATTGTCATAATCTTGATTGTTTCCACTGTAACATGCATAAAGTGAAGTATTTCATCCATGTTGGTATATTCAGTTACAATTGTCTTTACAATTGTATTGTTTTTCATTTTTTAGACTGTTTGTGCACTGCCAGTCAGGGGTGCCAGTAATTTTTGAGCCCACTGTATGATGACCACCAAACAATCTTTTATTATGAGCAACCTAACAATCTGTTGGTCCACACTATGCCTCCAAAGTAGCTCTGACATGGACTTTATAAGACGTCTGATGGTATCTTTTGTTATCTGGCACCAAGATGTCATTGGCAGATCCTTTAAATCCAGGAAGTTGTGAGGTGAAGCCACTGTTGATTGGACGTGTTTTTCCTGCACATCCGATGCTCAGGCGCTCGATCAAATTAAGAGTTGGGGAATTAGGTGCCTCAGGCAATGCCATAAACTCATTGTTATGTTTCTCAAACCATTATTGAAAAAACTGTGCAGTGTTGCAGGGCTGGTTATCCTGCTCAAATGGACCACTCTAATCTGGGAATAGCACTGCCATGAAGTAGTCCACAATAATGTTTAGATAGATGACATGTTATTGAATTAAGATCCACATGAATTCCAAGGCCTAAAGTTTCCCAGCAGAACTTTGCCTGAAGCTTCACACTTCCTTTACCGGCTAGTCCTCCTTTTGTGCATCCTGGTGCCACGTTTTCTGAGGTAAATGGCTCACTCATACCTGGCCGTCCACATGATATAAAAGAAAATTAGGCTCATAGGATCAGGTGACCATTTTCTATTGCTTCAAGGTCCATATCTGATGCTCGCAAGCCAATTGTAGGCAATTATGATGGTGGACAGGGGGTCAGGATGAGCTCTTTCAATAGTCTTTGGCTACAAGGCCCCATACTCAGCAGGGTGCGATGTAATGTGTTGAGACACTGACATTCCACAGATAATTATCATTAGCCATTTCAGGGCACTGTGCCAAAAAAGGCCTTTCTGTCAGGGCCATCCAAGATGGCCTTCATTGCTCACTGACATTGACAAAGCCTTGAGTGCCCATCCAGGGATTGGAGGGAACTCGTCCATTTAATAAACCACGTTCGAACTCTGCTTGCTAGTGAAAATTCAATAACTGATCCGGGTGTGCCATCTAGTGATAGAATATTGTAACTGCGTGCATAAATCTGCAGCTCTGTGTCCATTGGCGGACACATCTGCTCAAAAGGGTTTAAATACCCAGCCTGCAGCCGCAAAACCTCACTCACAGCAGTGCTGAACTAAGATTACAGGTCATTTCTAACGTTATTACTGTGGACGGAAATTTTTACCTTTTTGATGAGGGACACAAACGCGAGTTGGTGAAAATTCTAGAAGGCCAGGAAGTAAACATCCGCTCGTGCATACATACAGAGATTGAATATTTTATATTGGTTCAAAATAAAAGGTGACAATTGGTTACACTTCCCGTGGAATCTGCCATATTGGAACAATAAACAGGGAAAGCAATAAACGGCACTGCTAACGCCACATCCAACTAGCCAACTCCGTTTGTCGTAAGCCCCAGGTGTAAGCTCGTCCACCATCACTTGCCTGCTGCTGAATCTTTATATTGGGTCGGGCCGGGTCAAGCTCCTTAACTTTGCTTTTTTCCTCCAGTGTACGCCGCGAGAAAGGCCTTTTTTGTAAGGAAAGAACCGAATTGTGTTCAGTTTTCGCGCTTCCACCTGAACATGCCATCTCGCTCAGCTACCAGGCTGAAAGGGCGGTGGATGATTTGACAGTCGAGACGAAGCGTTGCGGTGGGTGTGAACATGATTGACTGCCACGAGAATTGTCCAATCACATTAGATCAAAAAATATTAAAGCAACACCAGTTCGCTGCCAATAAAAGTGGGAGTGTGTGCGCCCCGTAAGAAAATCTGAAGAAACCTATGAAACAGCAGCCTCGGGTCACGTGCTCACCAAAACTTCGACAGCTTACATTAGGTCAGTGGTTCTCAAATTCGGTCCTGGCGCCCTGCTGTGTATGCTGGTTTTTGTTCCAGCCACAACTGCAATTCTAAGATCTTAATAAGCTGTTACTTTGTCTTAATTAGCAGAATTCCATGTTTAGAGTAGTTATTTACCATCTTAAGTCACATTTGGATGGACACATCCATTCTGCTATGGAGAATAAAAACCCTTGAACATCTTGTGCTTAATTTTCAATATTGCTGGGATTTTCAGGTGAAAACTTTTTTAAACAGATCAAATTAGACTCAGAGAAAATCAATAAGCTCCCAATTAGGTTTCTGAATGCAGGTGTTTTGAGTTTTTCCCAAATAACCTGCCTGAACCAAATAAAATCAACAGAAAACACAACAGGTGTGACTCCATTGTTTGCCAAGTAAATTGTCGGGTTTTACCCCCATGTGTTAAGAGTTTCACCAATGAGGAACTTGTGGATATTTGCATAAATGCACCTAATTAAAACAAATCAACAGCTTGTTAAAATCCTAGAATTGCAGTTGCGGCTGGAACAAAAACCAGCATACACAGGGGGGCGCCAGGACCGAATTTGAGAACCACTGCATTAGGTACCGTTTTACTGGCGCCCCTCACCCAGGAAGTACATGCATACAGAGAAATCAACCAAATGCCATTTGGAACAGGTATTTAGGGTCTGTTGACAGGCGCTCACAGACTGAAGAACACGTTTATTTCATAATTATTAGCATTATACGACTAAGTTATATTTAACACATTTAAGTAAATTTTCATCTATTGATATTTGAAGGGGGCGGCACCCCAGCGCCCTCTACTGGCCGGCCGCCACTGGTTGTGACTGCACACTACATGGTGGTGATGCTTTTGTGTTGACAAAATCTGTCTACAGACAGACATAAATAAATGGCTGGCAAAGGCACTCAAAACCACTTCTGTGGTAGTTCCTGCTGCAATGGGTGTCTTCAGGACCACATTTTGCCACAATGACACAAACACATTCACAAGCACATGCACATGCTCACAGGAAAACTCACGAGGTGAAAACGATACCAGCCTGCACTGTTGCAGCTGGGGTGAATGCAATTATAATTTGCATTTTGAAAACTAGCTCTAATGTTCAGCCCCTGTCATTTTCCCAAGACCCAGAAAGGCGCTGTAGTCTCTCATATCTCAAACACTGTATATTTTTCTCTGGTGAAACATATTTTAAGGGACAGCCGATGCCAAACAAATGGAATAGGTATATTTTTGCTTTATATACATATATAATATACAACCCCAATTCTGAAATTGTTGGGACAAAGTGGAAATTGTGAATAAAATCAAAGCGTAATGAGTATTTTATTCACAAGAGAACAGAGATAACATAACAAAAGTTGAAACTGAGAAATTTTACAATTTTATCCACAAAATTATCTAATTTCAAATTTGATGGCTGCTACAGGTCTCAAAAAAGTTGGGACAAGGGCCTGTTTACCATGGTGCAACATCCCCTCTTCTTTTTAACACAGAGTGGAGGCGTCTGGGCATTGAGGAGACAAGTTTCTTGAGTTTCGCCATTGGAATTTGATCCTATTCTTGGCTTCCAGCTGCTGGAGAGTTTTGGGTCTCCTTTGACAGACTTTTCATGTAATTATGCACCAAATGTTCTCGATCAGTGAAAGATCAGGACTGCAGGCAGGCCACTTCAGCACATAGACTCTTCTACTAAGAAGCCATGCTGTTGTAATAGCTGCAGTATGTGGTTTTGTACTGTCCTGCTGAAATACACAAGGCCTTCCTTGGAATAGATGTCGTCTGGGGGGAGCATATGTTACTCTAAAACCTTTATATACCTTTCAGCAGTCATGGTGCTTTTAAAACATGTGTCCTACACCATATGCACTAATGCATCCCCATACCATCAGAGATGCTGGCTTTTTAACTGAACGCTGATTACAGGAGGGGTGGTCTTTTTCCTCTTTAGCCCGGTGGACACAACGCTCATGATTTACAACAAGAATGTCAAATTTGGACTCATCTGACCACAGGACACTTTGCCACTTTGCTACAGTCCATTTTAAATGAGCCTTGGCTCACAGAACACGGCAGCGTTTCTGGACCATGCTCAACAATGGCTTCCTGTTTGCATGATAGAGTTTTAGGTGGCATCTCTGTATGGCACGGCGGACTGTGTTCACTGACAGTGGTAGCTTGAAGTATTCCTGGGTCAATTTAGTAATGTCAATGACAGAATCATGCCGGTGAGTGATGCAGTGGCGTCGGAGGGCCCGAAGATCATGGGGATCCACTAAAGGTCTTCGGCCTTGTCCCTTACGCACAGAGATTTTTCCAGTTATTCAGAATCTTTTGATGTTATGCAATGCCGATGATGAGACATTCAAAACCTTTGCAATTTGACATTGAGAAACATTGTTTTTAAAGTATTCCACAGTTTTTTATGCAAGCCTTTACGGGTTGGAGAGTGTCTTGCCATCTTTTCTTCTGAGAGACTCGGCCTCTTTAAGACATCCCTTTTATAGCTAATCATGTTACACACTTGATGCCAGTTAATGTAATTACTTGCTATATGTCCTTTCAGCTGATTCTCTAATAATTGCTTTTTCAGCCCTTGATTGCCTGTGTCCCAACTTTTTTGTGACCTGTTGCAGCCAGAAAATTTGAAATGAGCTCATTTTGTGGATAAAAATGTAAAATGTCTCAGTTTCAACATTTGAAATGTTATCTTTGTTCTATTGTAAATAACATATTGGCTTGTGATCTGAAAGTCATTGCATTTTGATTTTATTCAGAATTTAAACTTTGTCCCAACTATTTCAGAATTGGGTTTGTATATATATATATATATATATATATATATATATATATATATGTATATATATATATGTGTGTATGTATGTATGTATATACACCGCACACACACACACACACACACACATATATATTTATACGACTGCTCAAAGGTTTGGGATCACTTGGAAATTTTCTTGTTTTACGTGGAAACGCACATGAAATTTGTCTGAATAGGAAATATAGCAAATGAACAGAATATGCTGACATTGTCTGAGTCAGAAATAAGGATTTTAATGGAAAATGATGAATAAGTACTTCAAACTTTGCCTTCATCAAAAAAAAACCACCTTCACTGTTGATACTGAAACTGGTGTTTGACGGGAAATATTTAGCGCAGCTGCTAGTTGACAACCTGTGAGGCGTCTTTGTCTTAAACTACACACACTCAAATATTTGTCTTCTTGCACAGTTGTGCATCGGGGTCTCCCACTTCTTTTTCTGTCCTTGTTAGTGCCAGTTTGTGCTGCTCTCTGAAGGGAGTAGTTGACAGCATGGTAAGAGATTTAAAGTTTTCAATTTCTCGCATTGAATAGCCTTCTTGTCTTAGCACAGCAATAGACTCATGGGTCTCAAAAGGAAGTTCTTTCTTTCTGGCCATTTTGAGCCTATAAACAAACAAACAACTGCTGATGCTTCAGGTATTAAACCAACCTCAAGAATGCCATGCTCCCTTTTGCGCTCCCTTATTAGTTCAATAGTTTTCAACTGTGCAACACATTTGCAGAAGGGTTTTCTAATAATCAATTAGCCTTATAAAATGCTTTACTTGGATTAGCAGCCATACCAGGAGATTGATGCAGAGGACTGACAGTTGCTGATAATAGGCCTCTATCCAAAAATGTAGATCATTCTTTGAAAATCATCTGATTGATTTTAATCATTTGTGAAATGGATAAAAATGTTTGTCAGATGGAAAAAAATGTTTGTGAAATGCACGAAAATGTATTTTTCTTTGGAAAACAAGGAAATTTGCAAGTGATCCCAAACTTTTGAGCGGGTGCATATATATATATATACTCAGATGCAATGAAAATGCAACACCAGCTTGGATTCAAATAATTTTGAGGCTCAAATTTATTTATTTTTTTTAACAATTCATATAAGTTGAGTGGGTTGACTTTGACAAATTCAATGTGTTAATGGACCAATTTGGACAATAATAAACAGATGCATTAAACGTAACAAGCACAAGTTGAAAATGAAAAATCACAACAAGACTGAACAGAACACACATTTAAAAATGAACTCAAAAGAACAGTCAGTATCGGGTGTGACCCCCACGAACATCCACACAGGCAGTAAACGTCTCCTCATGGACCTGACTTAGGTTGTCTTGGGGAAGTTGTCGCCACTCTGCCTGTAGTGCATTCTGGAGTTGCTGCCTGGTTTGAAGTCTGGGTACTCTTGATGAAAGAGCTCGTCCCAGTTGGAGGTACTACACCCAAAACGTACTGATGCTGGACGTACTACACCCAAAACGTACTGATCCACTTGCAGGGCACTTACTCCCACCTCTAGCATACCCAGGGCCCTGTTCCATTGTTCAGTCAACAGATGTGGCATTATGAGTCTTAAAAATGTTTTTTATGTGGCTTTTATCATGCCTATATATAGGAAAGACAACCCCTCCTTCATTTCAACCACTGTACTCAATATGGATTGATGCAAGTCAAACTCACACTGTTGAGTTACATGATGACCATTCATGTGTAACGAGGCACACATTGTGACCCCAATGGTCACTTAAGAACTCAAATTGGACTACTCGGGTCCTGAGCAAAAATAAACCAAAATTTAGAGTGTTGCGTTTTCATTGCCTTTGACTGTGTGTGTGTGTATATATATATATATATATATATAGGCATATAGTGGCATAAGTGGCAGCAGTGAGGGCCGTTAGCCTCCTGTATGCAAGAACCTCGGCAGCAAGCCCTGGCGGGCGGGCGTCTCCAAAAACTTCGACATCGGGCTGAGGGGCATTCCGTGCATTGCACGCCTATTTTTTAAGGTTCCTGAAATCATGTCAGAAAACATTGCATTTGCAATAAACAGTCATACAATAAGTACTGTATCAGAAGACCTTTCAGATAAAGCTTTATCTTGTCTGGGTGCAAACGAAACACAGCTGGAATGCAAAGACAGTTTCTCATTTCTGATAATGTGTATTTGTCTCTGGCATTGGCCTTTAGATCTCAAGGTTAATTGGCCTTTTAAGGTCAAGGAGACACAGGTGCATATGAAGCAGATATGGGTATGAGTTGAATCGAGCAATCTTAACTAAGGACATGGCTGTGCGCACTGACAATGAAGGATACTTGGCATCAGAATTCATTTGCATAAGTAGTAATAAATGTAAATTTTGTTATCATATTTTCATGCGATTTACTGAATCATGTCTCGTGCTCCCGTTTTGTGTGGCAATCACCAGATTTTGATTGGGACTCAAGGCCATGTTTTGCCGCTCTTTGACTTCACAGCTGTCCAGCTCGGCTCAAAGATTTCATAAGTAAGATTACTACTGGATAACAACAGTAACTAAAGCCTAAAACAGCTTTTTGAACATTATTCCATGTTCCAGATGTAGAGAAGGGGCAAACAATTCTAAGTGCAGTTCACCAACAAAGTTAGTAACACTGATCCATGATGCATGGCCCTAGTGGTGGGTGACTGATGGACCCGATGAGTCACTGTTGAGTAGTCGGGTGGGGAATACCCTGCTGACTAAAACCCCAGCAATATTTTCAAATTTCATGCTGGCACTGTGATTCAATTTCAGCTGGTGGAAGTATTGCTGAACTGAACAAGGACTGTACTGGCATGTGCCGTCGAAGAGGTCCATTTCTCTTCATGTTTTTGCGTTAAACTCAGACACCAGTAGAAATGGACCTAAAAGTGAACCATGTGGAACACCAGTGAAGCAGTACTGCCTGAAAAGCAGTTGTTTTTTCGTAAAATTGGACAGAGAAGAAATGCAATATCAAGCAAATATTCAAGGGTTATGGGTTAATTTGCATCACAGGATTAATTTGCACCACATGTTCGTGGCAGTTTCATGGAGTAATTTCACTCAATTTATGCTGTTGTCTGGATAAAAACTGCCCACGGGTGAATTATATTAAACCTTTGAAGAGTAAGTTTTGTTTTCATGTATAAGTTCCAATCCAGTCTTACTTTCTCTAATGGCTCATTTGTGACCTCACACCTCAATGGATTTAGCTTGATACTCCTTACACTCACTGGCTTTTTGCACAAAGTTCTGGGGAAGGTTTAACTACCTTGCAGTTGGCATTGATGAGCTGACCATATCAAACATACGTATGGGTGAATTGGTGTATTTCATCATCTTGAGTAAACATAGTCTGGAGAGTACTGCATGTGGTCTATATGTTGCTTTGAGGCTCTTTGAAAAAAAAAAACCTGAAAATTTCCATTCAGGCACTAGGCCACTGAAAATTTGTGAGGTTTAGGCGTAATGAATGATGACTGTCTGTATGATGACAAGATCATGCTGTTGCCAGACCAAAAACTGGAGGGATGTTTCATGAAGCAGGATTGCTGAATACGTTTTTTATTGCTTTGAGTTGTACCCAATGGAGTTCTTTTTACTTGATTTCCAGATTTGGAAGGGTTCTGGGTTTTTATCCCCCACTGGGCAAAAGCCCAAAAGGGAGATTATCTCGTGGCACAGTCAGACTGTCTGTCCGTTCGTCTGTCCATCTGTCCATATCGGATGGTACTTGGCTGGTGAAGTCAACTCCTGCTCCTACAGTTTTCATAAGACTTTTCTGAAACTTTGCTCATATGCTGCAGATAGAATGATGATATGTTTCAGAGCGCTCTTGTCCTAAGTCCAGATATCCAGTGAACCTAATCATGTAAAATATATGCTCACTGGTCTTGAACAGAAAAAATCAGCTGCAAACATGGAAAATGTTTGTGCAATAGAACATGGTATGTGCATCATTAAGTGAAATTAATCTGGACCATCAGAAAGATAATGTAGTATTTTATGAACAGATAAAGTGAGTCCTGTCTCAGGTTACTCGGAGCTATGCAGGTAATTAGGGGTACTGTCATATGGTTGGCAACAAGAGCAACACATTTCCCTCAACACAACGCTCTTATTATGCTGTTGCTATTTTAGCTGGAACCTCTGACCTCTGAGAAAATAAAAGGAAATGTTTTCATTGCCTTTAAAAAGATATCGTCCAACATTTTTAATTAAATGGTCCAGTATCGTAAGATTGCAGCCGACACGCTGATACCAGTCATACTTAATCAAAACCTTTGGCCAGCAGTTGCTGAGCAACATAGATTGTTTAACAAGGTTTAATTTGTTTTTGGGAAAACAAACCATATCTAATCTGTGTATTCTGAAATGAGGAAGAGATTTTCTAGAACAGCTCCATTTTCAACAAAGACAATCAAGTTTATTTACTACAATTTCTCATCTAGTGGACAGTTATAAATGGGGAAGAAAAATATAAGAATTAAGCATTAGATCCAACATCATAATTCTGGATCGCTAGATGTGTTAAATGTCAATCAAATACAAGCCCTGCATAAAAGCTAAAATATGCAGAATTATATGACATTCATGCATCAAAGGTGAGAACAGAAGGGGAAATCATTTTTTTTCTTTTTGTTAGTTTGGTGCGAAACAGATTGCAGAACCACAGACAAACACCCTACCACACTGAAATACACTTACTTTAAACTGGTATAATATGAATTCCAAGTGCAGTGTATATTCTAATTACATAGTAGAACTGAATATTTTTCATACTGTTTGTCATATGAGGGTATTTATGCACAGGGCAGATGAAATTTTGATCACGTATGTTGGCCTCTCACTCGTTGTTAAGACTAATTCAGTGTGGGTCTGAATCGTGCTTCCCTGTACTAAACAGAATAATTAAGGCAATTTAAAACCCTTGAGCATCACAGTCAACCGAGATGGGACCTATCAAGCGCTAATTGTCTTGCATTTTTATTTGTAGTGGTGTAGGGCCAAAGGGACTATCAGTTTAATGACATGGAGTTGCGGCTTGTCTTAAGCTTGCATCTGCTCGTGCATCCACTCTGCTGTAAATATGAGAGCGCTTGAGTTGTGGGACGTAGCAATATCCCTGAGCACCCATTAATTAATGGAACAGCTCCAAATAAGAAGACAGAATGCCTCATCATGACTGACTCTAATGTCTTATATGGAGGAGCATTCAGTAGAAACAAATGCAAATCTGTGCATGTATGCGTCTTTACAGAAAGCTCTTTAGACCATTTGACCATAAAATACTGTACTTTTATTTGCAAGCATGCATCGCAAATTTGTGTTACTTGAATACTTAACGTTGTTGTGATGTCATAGGAAAGTGGGTCTTCAAATCGCACCTTCATATATTTTATTAAGCATCACATCCACATGTGAATACATACAGACAGGCCAGTAGATTATATCCACTATTCAAAAAAGCTTTCTAGAATGTCATCCGATCCATCGAAGGAGATTGCAAGTGACATTATAACCAGCGATGTTTCATCTCTTAAGTTAAATTGGCTGCGGCACAAAACCACACTTGCCCCTTCTCCCACCTCTGTCTGTTCATACTTGCGATTGGAGGTTTGATGACTAAAAGTGGTTACAGTAAATCTGATGATGCACCCCTTCTGCAAAGAGTGGCCCAATTCAATGCACATTTATGCGCCCTGCTTTTCAGACTGCAGCACCCGAGGTGGAAAAACCTGCAAATAGGTCATGTAGTTGATCAGGGAAAGCCCAAAAAGGCTTAATAATTCTGGCAAAATTAGCAGAGAAGTCTCAAGTTTTCAAAGATCTGTATGTACTTCAGATTTGGGCTTGAGATCAATTAAAATGGGTTACTTTTACCGACAAATTTTGCTGCATTACGAATAACGTAATGAACGTTGTGCAGTTACAAAAGCGAAACTCATCTGGAACTAAGGATTTAACGAAGGCCTGATCAGTCCACTGTTGATGAATCAATGACCATTGGTAACTAGGAATAATTGAGTTTTGTTGAACACTGACTTATTGTTTGAAACAAATCGGTATGTAGACTATTCCACGCTTCAGGGGATTAAAGGAAATGTTTTCAGTAACATTGCCGAAGCAGCCATTGTTTCAAGCAGTGCTGTGAAGGTGCCTTGTGTTTCAAGTTATCTCTGATTTACTCGGTGGCTGGACATTGATAGTCAGCTTCACTGTCGATTTGATGGTAATGTAGTGACACGGTCAGTCAGCATGCCTGTCTATCTTCCCCATATAGTTTATTTGCATCCAATTATGTTCTGCGTATCCCATTGGCCAGACTGGCAGTCTCATCTGTTTTATGGGGAGCATCCAATAAGCAGACAGGCTGGAGAAAAACAAGGTAGAATCCAGATTAAAGAGAGGAAAAAAGTAAAAATGATTCTCTCAGTTAGCATTTGACTCTGCACTAGCCACAAAATGATCCAAGGTGACTATGGTTTAAAATTCTGATAGAATGTTTATAATAATTCATTATAAGGTAATATATTTATTCAATGCATTGTTTGTCAAACCTCTTGGAAAAGGTACCTCTTGATCGTAAGCTTCATTAAATCTTTATTACATTGCATTATTTAATTTATGAGGTAAAGAAGTGGTCTGGGCATTATTTTTTTAACCCTTACCATCACTCACAGCTGTGTTGGAGTTAGGCTTGCTGAAATGCGGTCACCAGTGGGTGAAACAAAGGATGAAACGATTGAGTTTGACACTT